>CM020246.1:49651779-51068496 GCA_009819775.1 Phoenicopterus ruber ruber
GCCAGTGGGCTATTATTTTTCGTAGCAGTAATATTTTAGATGTCCACCAGAGGTCACAGCTTTACTGTGAACGCAGCATCAGTTTGGCTGAGGCGCGTTCGGTCATGTGCTAAGGGTGCCAGTGAAAAAAAGGGTTTGCAGGCGAGCCTTTCCATGCTATGGAAAGCACGGGTAAGTGGCACTGGCATTACACCACTGCTGTCAAATATAACGGCAAGATCCACTTATTCATGTCTGAGTACTGTCGCCATGTCATGTTCCCACCCTGATCTACAGGATGGCTTCAAGCACTCAAGACCTGATCCACCAGAGGTCTGGTGCCTACCAGTGTTCCACCAAATGCATAGATTACACGGAGCTGCATTTACAAAAGTGAATTTTGTTGTTCAGTACTTGGCACATAAGCATATTGGGGACACTTAAGTACACCTGAGTGTGCTCAAGTGTCCTGTAGCAATGGAAGGTGTAACTTCCACTTTCAGATGGAAACGTTCAGCACCCTTACTCTGGTGTTCATGGCCAGGAATGCTGAAAAACAAAAAGGATGTCTCATTTCTTTATTTTTTTTTCTTTTCTTTCATGGATGTATTGAAAACACAGGAGGAAAAGACCAAGAAAACAAGCAGTGGAGTCCGACCTCCATTTAAGTTCAGTTTGCTTATTAGACATCAAAGGTATCATGTTGGCGGAGCTGATGCCTTCAAAACGGGGACAGGACCTGGGGCAGGCACAGCTCTCCTTCCTGCACCTCCTCTTCTGCATTGGAGGCCTGGTGTTGATACCATGGTCCGAAATAAGCTGGTTCGGGTGTCTGGTAATGCTTCGTGGCCTTTGGCACCATCTGTGCTAAGAGACCCAGGAATAATGGGGCAAACTGAAAAGTGTGACAAGAAGAAGCTCTAACTCCAGGGTGCTGCGCCATTAAGCCAAAACTGGAAGCTTGCATGTGAAAGGATTAATGTGTTAATAGGGTTGCACACATCAGTTTATTATTTAGGTACTTACATATGTTATATTACTACATATACACTGTTATCCACTACGAGTTACTCTGGCCTACTAATTTCGATCCATTTTAAGCAACTTTCATTTCTACTGTAACGGGAAACTCAACGAAGTCATAGTTAATATCAGCATCTTTCAAAGCTCTGAGTCAGTCCCAGATTTTCCACCTATTTCATCATGCACTGAAGCTGTAGCACATCAGAAACAGGCCCTTCAATACTTCTAAGGGAGGTACGATTTAGTGTGTCTAACCCAATTTCATGAGAAAACCTAAAGCTGCCATTTACCACTCAAGCTATTCTTCTGCATTCCTTCTCATTTATATATTTAGAGGGAAAAAAAAGATGCAGGCGTATGAAGGATTTTTACCTTTTGAGAATGAACGGTACATGCTACGTACACTACGCTCATTCCAACAAGCGGAGACAATTGCCATTTCATGAATACAGACCAGGGGATAACTTTCTGAAAACTTCTCACGTATTTTTTCAAGAAAACAAACTAAGAATTTATGCCCTGCTCAAGCAAATTCAGTGTGCCAGGTCACTGGTGTGGGTTCACAAGTCAAGAATGCCTTTGCACGTTAGCAGGGTGAAAAAGATCATTAGGCTTGAGGATTGGTGGTTACAACAAAGAGTTGTCTCCCCAGTCCCGAGAGCTCTGTAGGTATCACCCAAGAAACGTTCTCAGAGAGGTCGGATGTATCTGTCAGAGCCTGCTGCTGTCATCAGTTTAAAATAGAAGCTCACTAAGAGATTACTGCAGGGTCCAACGCTGTCACCTGCAGCAATGCCCGGCACACTAACGAGAAACAACCGGAAGCAGAAACACAGCAAGCCATTGAAGTGGCTCATTTTGAGGAGCACTTCTGAAATTACGGTGCTCAAGGAGGCTGAAACTGCGTATACCATACACAGAGTCACAGACGAGACGTGCTTGATCTAGGACTCCCAGCGAAGTACTGGAAAGAACGTGCCTGCTTGAACACGTTTGAAAGGGGACGATGTGACCGGAGGCGAGGGAGCAGCGAGGGTGACAGGTTACAGGGCGCTCTCCGTGCAACCTGCTGGACTCGGTCCAGCGCCGGTTTGCGACAGACATAGGTCTGCCTCAAGGTGGCTCTCCACAACCTCTGTGAAATGACTTGGTGCTGGTCTGAAGTGGTTACTCACTAGGCAAGGACTAACTGGCAGCCTAAGCTGAGATGTCAGAGATGGAAAGGACTTGGAAAGTGATTTGTCCTTTAATATTTAGACCATACTTGTTCACAGTGGGAAATCTGTTTTACTATTGCTTGGTTTACTGACAAACAGGTTCAGATCTGAGTTCAGTAATCATACACATTTCACACTGAATTAATTTTAGAGGATACATTTAAGCTCATGTTACTAACCAAATTAGATCTACTTTCAATAAAGCTCAACTGAAAAAAATCCCTATTTGCTAGAAAAAAAATTTAAAATGATAGGATCATAGAACTATACAGCCCAGAAGGGACCTCAGGAGGTCTCCTGCTTGCAGCAGGGTCACCAGGGAGCTCAGACCAGGTCTCCTGGGCATTTGTCCCATTGGGGCTTGCAGCCCTGCAAGGATGGAGCCTGCACAGGCTCGCTGGGCAGCCTGCTCCACTGCCTGGCTCTCCTCAGGCGGAAAAGGGTTTTCCTTACATCCCGTCCGAGCCTCCCGATTCACCTTATGCCCGTTGTCTCTTGCCTCCCCACGAGGCATTGCTGTGAAGACCTTGGCCCTGTCTTCTCGATGACAGCCCCACAGGTTTTGGGGGGCTGCCGTTTGGTGCCCACCGAGCTGTGCCTTCTCCGGGCTGAACCAGCCCGGTCCCTCAGCCCGCAGGGCAGGACAGTGCTGCAGCCCTGGACACCTCGGTGCCCTCCTCTGAACTTGCTCCAGGTTACTGATGGGTTTCCCCTCCCGGCGGTGCCAAAACCGGACAAACTACATAGCTGTTGCCTCGCGAGCGCTGATCAGGGGGGGATTATCGCCTCCCGCGACTGACCGGCCACGCTGCGGCTCGTACAGCGCCGGACACGCGGGGCCTTCCTTGCACCCAGGGCCGTGCCCAGTCGCTGCCCACCACGGCCCCGGGGCCGTCCTCACAGAGCTGCTCCCCGGCCTGGGCTGCTGCGGGGCGGCCGCACCCCGGGAGCGGGGCTTGGCGCCTGCGTCTGCTGGAGTCGTACCGGTAACACCGTTTTTCTTTCTTTTTTTTTTTTTTTTTCCCCTGCACTATTTGGATTTTCATTTCCGAGCCTGGGACAGAAGCCGCCCCGGTGCTTTCCAGTGGCGAAACCCACCGGGACGGGGCGCGCCGGCAGCTGACCGCAGCCCGGCTCGCGCTGGCCGAGCAGGCAGCGCGCGCGCCGCGCGCGGGCAGCGCAGCCCCGCCACCGGCACGGCTGCCTCCGGCGGGGCGGGGGCGGGGCGGGGCGGGGCGGAGCGGCGTGTGCCTGCGCCCCGCCCCCACCCCGCTCCCTCCCCACGTGGCCTCCGGGCACGAGCCGCCCGCTCCTTCCCCCTCCCTTTCCTCGCCGGCGCGCGCCGATTAGCATAATAATGCCCCCCCTTTTCTCTCCTGCCGGCCAATGGGAACCCAGGAGGCGCCGCCAGCTGCCGGCGCCGCCGCCGCGTGGGCTATAAATAGGGCGGCCGGCGGGCGGTCGCCTCAGAGCGCTCGGGGAGTGTGTGGCGAGCGGGCGCTGGGAGCTGTCGCTGGCCACCGCCGTCACGCTGTGGGCACCCGCTGCTATGACTCTGGAGGAGATCCACGGACAGGAGGCTGTGCCTTCGGGCCACGACTGGTACGTCTGGGCTGCTGCTGCGGGTGGGCTGGGGGCTGCGGTGGGGGGCGAGGGAAGCAGGGCGGCCGTTGGGGACGGTTGCGGCGCCGCGCTGACTCTCTGCCCTCTCCCGGCACGCAGGATGCAGGGCGCCGGCAAGGCCCTCCACGAGCTGCTGGTGTCGGCGCAGCGCCGCGGCTGCCTCACCGCCGGCGTCTACGAGTCGGCCAAGCTGATGAATGTGTAAGTACGGCGGGCGGGGGCCGGGGGGCCGCCCGGCGGGGCGCGGGGGCTTCGGGGCCGGCCGGCGCCGGGGCTCACCGCGCCGCTACCCTCTTGCAGCGATCCCGACAACGTCGCTTTCTGCGTGCTGGCCACGGACGAGGAGGATGAGGGGGACATTGCCCTGCAGATCCACTTCACCCTGATCCAGGCCTTCTGCTGCGAGAATGACATTGACATTGTGCGGGTGAACGACGTGGGCAAGCTGGCTACCATTGTGGGGCCCAGCGAGGATTCTGGGGAGCCGCGGGACCTCCACTGCATCCTCATCACGGTGAGTGTCCTGCAGGAGGTGAGCAGTCCTCTGGGGCTGTGCTTGTGCTACCAGCCTCTGCATGGGATGGTTAGAGCCTTTCAGGGGCGACCCCATCTCCTGCAGGTAGTCAGATCCTCTTCTGGGCAAAGAAAGGGGGCTTGGCACACACTGTACAGCAAGTCAGCTGAGTAGTAGTAGTAGGCTACACTTCTCGTAACTGTGGATTTCCTCTGTCCACAAGGGTAATATCTCTGCTTTCTGCTTTGTCTCTGTCAGGACAGAAACAATCTGAAAATGCCTTGCTTCCTAAGCTAATGCTTCTGTAAATACTGTGATGACTTCAGCTGGCAGGCAGCACTCACGGTGTGCAATGTTTTTTTTTCCTGGCAGAACCCGAATGAGGATGGCTGGAAGGACCAAGCTCTAGAAAAGCTGAACTCCTTTTGTGAAGAGAGCCGAAACATCAATGACTGGGTGCCAACCATCACCCTGCCTGAGTGATGGTGACCCAGTGCATTGGGGAGGCTGAAACCTTTGTTGCATTCTCAACGTGGCGTGGGTTCACCGAAGTGTGCAACAAGCTGCTGATTCCATGGATTAGCCTGGTCAAGAGACTGGATTAAAGTCACTCAGACTGGCATGCAGTGGGCTCTTACGGAGGAGAAAGAGAACAGCTCACCTCACCAGTGAGCCTCAGTAGGCTGCAACCATGGAGAGGCTGACACACCATGGAACTGAAAGAAGTATTGCAAGTTTCCTGGTCAAGTGGAGCTGTTTCAGAAGGCAGAGAGAAAGTTGGGGGAAGTGGGCCAAAACTTTCCAGAAGGACTGGACAGAGTACTGTCACTAGGAGCTGTTGATGCTGTCTACAAAACATGGAAGAAAGTTTCAATATTTGATGGACTACTAGGGACTGGTTACTAAGACTCCAAAGCAGACAGACTTCAACAGGCCTCTTGGGTCACTCTGCAGAACTGGTTTAATAATGCAATAATTTTTATTGAAATATTTGCTGCTATTGAAGCTTTCATAATAAATTTTTGACAATTAATATCTGGGAGTGTCTTGCTTACTGGGTGGGGAAGCATGTCGCTGAAATACCACTGATGTTTTGTTTGTGTGCTGTTGTCAAAGGTATATTCCATGGTAATGGAGCTATTGCTCAAACACTTTCTCTCCTGGGCCAGCTGAATGAAGAGCTGTGCTGTCCAAGTTGATAATTCAACCTTTTACCCTCTTGCAACAGCTGCTTATCGCAACAGCTTGCAAGACTGAGGAGCTGCATGCTTAATGAGCTCACATATTGTAATAGGTGGTCTTTGTAGACTACTGAAGGAACACAATACAAGTTAGAAACGAGGATTTTTGGAATACAGACCACCAGTAAATTGCATCATTAGTTCTTAAATATGACTTAGTAAGACTCATTCAGAGCTGCAGTATTCCCACTTGACAGAAGCAGCTTAAACATGATGGAGGGGGCTGCAAAACTCCTTAGATGTCAAATACATCTAACATTTGCTTTGATTAGAATGACATCGTTAAATCTAAAACTAGCTAATAGTGAATAAACATCACATCTGCCACAAGCTGCTCTCTGATTGCCATATGCTGTAACAATAGAAGCTGTCACTCCAGAAGCCAATTTTGCAAAACCTAATTGCATGACAACACCAAATTAAGTCCAAAACAATTTAAGGATGGTGTGGCCTTTTCTTAGAGATCCTGTCACGGAAAGTTAACAGGGGCGGGCTGATTTGGCCCTGTGTTAAAAGGGAAAAATATCACCCCGTTTCTGTGCACAATCTATATGTGTGCTCCAGGACTTGGTATTAAAATGGGATAGTAATGATCCCTTCTCCAGAGAGCAAGAAAGCTAAACTACTCACTTCCTCTATAGACACTAAAAATACTCAGTTATCGCAACTACATTTCCTCTAGTCTGGCTTGCAGTGATTGACAGTAGCACTTGCTGAAAAGTGGTCATTTCTACATGGGGTATCTTGAACAGTTGTGGTTTCTGGGAAGCTGCTTGCTCTCGGTTTCATTGTTCCTCATAAGGGAAGTTCAAATTCAGCTCCAGCATTCCTGGAACACACTCCCTTGTGCAGGAGGCATCTCGCGCCGCTTGGCCTTTGTTACTGCGTCGTGAGCGGCTGTAGGAGGGCAGCGTAACCAGGGCTCAGGCTGAAGCAGAAACCAGAGGGGCCTCAGACCTCTGCAAGTATTCCTTCTTGCACTTACGATACGGGAGTTGCTGCGCAGCCTGTTTTTCTACTTAACCTGTGCTCGTCAACTGGTGTCTGCTCTAGGACTTTGAGAAAAGTCATACGGAGGAGCTAAGAGAATAAACAGCTCTGGCAGCTGTGATAACAGAAACTGCCTTTAGGGCAATTGCCTTGATACATAGAAAATATCAAGCCTGGGTCCCTTATTATACGTTTTTACACTTTTCCCTTAACAAATGCAGGTTTCTTCAATGGTTTTACAGCTGAGAAATATATTTCTGTTCTTTGCTTGGGGCCTAATCAGTACTCAGAGCCAAGAACAGATTAGAGTGAACTGCCCTGAAATCAACTTTTATGCAAAGTGTAAGCACTACTTTACAGCCTTGAGTGGTTTAAACAAAAGCCTGAGAAGATCGGAGGAAGTTCTCAAGCACATATAGAATTACATATACAATTAAAGTATAGCAGAGAAGAAGTGCGACCAATTTGTTGGCTGAGATGGTAGGCATAGGTAGTTGTACCTGGTAGGAAGTTTAACTTTCCAGCTTTTATGGAAGAAATGTATTATGCAGCAAACAATGAAGTGAATGAGGCAACACAAAACTACCCCTGTGAGGATGTTTCCTCTGGTCCCTTAGAAGACGGGAGGCTGACCTTCACCTCCCCAGTAGTCTTGTGAAGCCGTAAGCGGTGCCTCATGAGAGGTACACAATTTCCTATTTCAGTGACCCATACAATTCTCCTGAAATCCCTTCTGGCTCAATGCAGATATACACTGTAGCGCGAACAGCATTAAACCGAGTTAGCCTGCAAATGTTATTAATACGGCGTTGCAGCTAAAGGCAGCTGTAACTTGCAAGTTATGTGCTGCTGCAAATATCTGTAATGATCAACACTACCTAATGTAGCAAAAATTCAGCAGCTGGTATCTACAGATACAAGTAGACTTCATCTTTACGTGCTCAGATATATAACTGTGCAAGGAGCAGCTATACAGCAGTTAAAGATAGACGGGAGACTTGGGTATTGCTGGCTGTGGTGGGGACAGCTGGTCGGGAGATGCGGGCTGGCTCACCAGATGTCCAGGGTGTTTTATCAGGTGTCTGGAGGAGCTGGAGGGAGGGGACAGCAACGTCTTGTGTCCGTGAGCAGCGTGCCCCGCGTACCTCGCCTTCCCGGGAAACAGAAGTGCCCGGGATCGGGGCATGACGGGCTTACAGGGCTGGCAAGGACCGCTGGGCGCTCTGCCGCAGCGCCTGCACCCCGGCTGCGCGCGTGGGCTTCGCAGGCTGGCTGGCTTCGTGCCCTGGTGGGCCGCATCAGGGGGCTCTGGGGAGGAGGTGGAGGTTGGTAGTTATTAATAATAAAGGTGGTTCTCCAGGACATGAGCCCGCCTAGTGACACAGCAGGAGGCGCGGGACCTGGAGAGGAGTCACAGAGCGGTGGTGCGTCTGGCTCTGCTTCTGAAGGTCTGCTTTCCATCAAGCCCTTCACTTGCGCGCCACTAGGTGATCAAAACTGTGTATTTAAATTTTATAATCATAGACATTTGTGTTGTGCTGTCTGTACTTCTAAGTACATTTTTTCAATGAAGTGATGTATAAAATTTCATTTAAAATTTTTTGTGCAATGGGTTTATGTTTCTCTGCCTAGGTATCTATTTCACCATCTAACGGTGCTGACTGACAGGAATTTCCCCTCGTATACTATTTCCTTCTCTTAATGCTGTTTTCTTCCTGTTACACTCCTATGCATCACTTTTTACTTTTCTCTCTCTTGTGGTTATAGATGGTGATCTTCTCTTTAGATGCCTGATTCTTTTAGTATGTGCTATATTGAGTTAACTGCCTTATCGTCTTATCAGGATATGTGTATGCATACTGGCACACAGGACGTACTTGTAAACAATGCTTTCTCTTTGCTATCGAGTAGGAAATACAAAAAAAAAAAAAGATAATAAAAAGTATATTAGAAAGAGGCAGGCAAACTGCTGCACAGAATAATGTTTGCATAAAGTCTGTGCATATGCTATACAATCTGCTCAAACAACATTTACAGCACTGGATGCTCAGGGAAGGAGCGCTGACATGCCCTCTTTGCAGCCTTAGAGTTCTGCAGACTGGTGGAGTTTTAGTTGCAGCTGGAGGCTGTTTGAATTAATGTGTGTTCTGCAAGGAGACAATCTTTGCAAAAATGCTGGTGGCAGAAACACGCTATAGCACCACCGTCTGACACAGAAGGTAGGCCTGGCTCATGTCAACAAATCTATTAACTCCAGCTCTCAGATCCCCTGTCATCAGGAGGAAAGAGCAGCGTGTGCCCAGGTTAAGCCATGGCACGCATACAGACGGTATATTACTAGTGGAAGCAAACACCATCACATGTGTGAGCGAGAGAGATGTGTGCAGAAGGACGTGTGAATATTGTATTCCTTGTAGGGATACACAGTGTGGACAGTTGTGCTCATGACTATGCACCCACAGGACCTCATTCATTGTAAAGCGGCAGTGGCAGAAATTGAGTTGGGCGGAGGGGTGGAGCCGTGCAGACAGTGCATACGCCTCGCCAGAGCCTTTCTTTCTACAGGTTTTTATGAAAACTGCTTCTCGTTCCTGCTCATTCCTTATCCATTTCATCATGGCAGGTATGATTTGCTCACTTTGTAAAGTCTGAACATGCAATGATAGGATATTGGAAAAGCTGAGTTAATACTTTGTGTGTAATTATTTCTGTCGTGGTTTAATCCCAGTCAGCAACCAAGCACCACACAGCCGCTCACTCACACCCCCACTCCCAGTGGGATGGGGGAGAGAATAGGAAAAAACCCCCTTGTGGGTTGAGATAAAGACCGTTTAATAGGATAGCAAAGGAAAAGAGAATAATAATAATAATGATGATAAAAGAATATACAAAACAAGTGATGCACAATGCAGTTGCTCACCACCCGCTGACCGATGGCCAGCCTGTCCCCGAGCAGCGACCCCCCTGGCCAACTCCTCCCAGTTTATATACTGAGCATGACGTCATATGGTATGGAATATCCCTTTGGCCAGTTTGGGTTGGCTGTCCTGGCCGTGCCCACTGCCAGCTTCTTGTGCACCCCCACCCTACTCACTAGTAGGGCATGAGAAGCTGTAAAGTCCTTAACTTAGTGTAAGCACTGCTTAGCAACAACTAAAACATCAGTCTGTTACCAACATTATTCTCATACTAAATCCAAAACACAGCACTATACCAGCTCCTAGGAAGAAAATTAACTCTATCCTAGCTGCAGCCAGAACAATTGCATACTTAATGAGTGAATACTCCTATTATTCTTCATAGTCCTGCAGTAAGATATCCTTACACACAGCATTCAGAATATTGGAGTGTATGTATGTGAAGTATTAATTTGAATGTATTGGTATCCTTAAAAGTATAATGAGATCCCAGACATAACAGCTGTAGCGGCTATAAAATCTCCCCCAATCTCCCATTGCACTGGCATATGATTATTTTGCCATGCTTATTTTCTGATTTTTATGTATGGAAAGAACACAAAATTATTTTCTTCTGTGTGTCTGTGTGTCCAATCCTCTCTGTAGAGCTGACTTTACTTTGAAATCATGACTTTGAAAAGCTAGTATGAGTGCACACTGCTGATTCAAAACTAGCTTGTGCAACTGTTGGGTTTTTTTCCCTCTGTTGGAGAGATAGCTACAGAGATATAACAAGAGGTTTACTGACTGATTTAATATTTCCTGCGTGCTACAACTGATGAGAAAAAAGTCACCCTTTTTTCAAGAAGAGCTGTTGTAACTCACTGTAGAAAGTCCCGTGTGCTATAATCCATTGCAGAATAGTGATAAAATGTAACAAAGAGCACTTAAGATGAATTTCAATATCAGAAGCAATTTTTACTGTCCCACCACATCATGAAATTAAGAATTTTCAGAGCGGTGAACCTGAGGTTTGCTTCCTATTCCCTGTTTTGGGCCACCTAAGCTATAGCAGCCTAGCTTTCACATCCTGCTGAGGCCAGTAGGAAGCAATGGTGCTTAGTAATTTCCATTCAAATGCCTAAACAAGTAACTAAGGCCCAAAGTTTCAAATCTGGCTTCCAGAAACAAGGCATCTCAGTTAGATACCTACTAGGTACCTTCAGATACCTATATGCTCAGCTGGGAGCCCAGAGTCAGAATTTAGCTGTATAGCCATAAACTTACGTACCAGACTTCAGGCTTTCCTCTTCTGCTTAAGAATGTGTAGCGTAGGACACAGCTGCGTAAGTGTTCTAGCTTGAATCAGTTAAGTGGCTGAAATGAATCTGCGGATCTTCGCCTGCTAACCTGCTTTGGTTCACACGGCAGAACAGAGTTGGAGCATGCAAACAGGATTTCTCTTGGAAGAAACCAAGCCAGAAGACATACTCTAAGGGTCCTGCTAATGCTTTCCAGCTGCTATTGGGCATTCGGTTCACGGGACCACACTTGAGGTACATACAGCACAATTATTTGCTGATTAAGAATAAATAGGCAAGTCTTGGCAATGAAAGAAGAGAAATACGTTGGCCTACTTTTCACAAAAGAGGAGATTTTAGTGTAATACACATACCAATTTGTTTTAAACAATTGCATACTCTTGAATTAACAGGGTTAAAAATCTGCTTTGGCAGCAGCTTGCTGAACTTAATTGTTTCTGAGGCAAGAACGATGAATGGGACTATTTCTAGAAGTGGTTGCCAAAGATTTTTTTTTTTTGTAATAGACCAGCACTGCCCAACTGGCAGCGTCGGCACAGCTTTGCCTGGCCCATTGCCTCTGTGCCTGAGGAGCAGGTGGCTCCATGGGCCATGCGTGGTGATCCTGCCCCACTGCCGTGCCACCCCGTAGGACATCTGGGGCACCGCGTGAGTCCTGCGCTGGCCAAAGCAGGGGCTGTCCCCAACATGGAACCTGTCCTCTTCAGTTGCCGCTCATTATGCGGCCGGACCTTCTTCGTCGGTACAATGGTACGCAATACTTGCAGATGATTTCCGGATGACATAAGGATGAATAGGACTGTACCCCAAGAGAAAATATTACATCAAGATCTGAATCACTGGATTAAATTGTTACAATGTCATAAAACATTTTTTTGATATAGATAAGCACAAGGTGATGCGTCTTCTTGCATGGTAAGAGATGATAGCTACTGAATGGGAAACTGTGAAATCTTACACCAGTGCCGATGTCTATTGCTGTTGTACAACTTTTCTGTGCTTTAAGTTTGCCTATGTTAAAAGCAAACTCCTTACTGTAGGCTGTTTTTCTGCATGTAAGAGTTAATGCATCAAAAAATGCATACTGTCATTATAGGTGGTTTCATGCTGTGGAAGGCATGTTTGTGGAAAGTGAGCAATGAAGTGCAAGCTAGTGGGATGCAGTTAAAAATAGAAGGATGGTAAAGCGCTTCACTTTTTCCAAAGCATCAGTTGTATCCTTCACTAGTACAGATGTTCTCTGTCTTACATAGTGCTCCGTTTCTGTGGTGCTCTAAAGTCCTTCAAATAAACTGCTGAAGAAGAAAGCAATAACAAGCACTGCATGGTTTGCACTAAATGGCTGTGTTATTGGGACGCTATCCCTCCTGGAGCGCTGCAGAGGAACGATAGGTGGGCTGTGCACAGCCTGTCCTGTCTGAGGTGGGAACCGCTCGTCCCTGCTGATGCCAGGGGCCACGGGCAATAGAAGCACTCTCTCTGCCTACTAAATGGGATAACAAAAATTGTTCCAGGTCTCCTTAACCACCTGGCTAGCAAGTCTAATTTAACGCAAAGGTAGATTGCGTGGCTCGCTGGAAAGAGGCATTTTCCAATCCAGAATCTGGTTTCTTGATTTAAATACATTTTTAAAAGTGCTGTTTGTTTGCTCTTATAATATCTAAAACAGCTTTCAGGTGCATAGCCATTCTGCATGGCCTGTAACACATGTGAAAATATTGTTTAATTGCGAAGGATACCATGTTTTTATCCCTGTGCTAAGGTAGCCTTTGAATTTTATAAGGTTTTCTTCACTTCAAGATATGTGCAATACGTAAAAAAAATCCTAATTTAGAGCCAAGTCCTGAGAAGCATTACAGGAGCTGTGTGCCTAAATTAAATAAATACATAATGCTAGCAATGAATCATGATAGTTGTACTTGTAAAATAATTCAGACGTATTTCCAGAAGAGACACAATGCATTTACCTAAACAGAGTACACATATCCTTGCGGTGTGTATACAAAAGAGTGTCTCACCCTTAAGCATCACTGCATATACACACAGGAAGGAGATGCAGAATGATTCAAATCTGACACCATATAAATAGGGTTGTGTTTTGTCTCTTTGTGCTCTGCTCCATCTTTTGTCAGAAGATAAATTACCACTGGAACACTGCTGCAGAATGGAATTCCCTGGCTTGCCACTTTCTGCGAGCTTGCCTTTTTTAATAGAAAAAATAAACCCACAAACAAACTTGATATTGTGCTATGAAGGCCTAGCTGTGTTACACACTGTGGCAGGTTGACCCTGGCTGGACACCAGGTGCCCACCAAAGCCTCTCTGTCACTCACCTCCTCAGCTGGACAGGGGAGAGAAAATATAACGAAAGGCTCGTGGGTTGAGATAAGGACAGGGAGATCACTCAGCAACTACCGTCACGGGCAAAACAGACTCGGCTTGGGGAAATTGGTTTAATTTATTACAAATCAAATCAGAGTAGGATAATGAGAAATAAAACCAAATCTTAAAACACCTTCCCCCCACCTCTCCTTTCTTCCCGGGCTCAACTTCACTCCTGATTTTCTCTCCCTCCTCCTCCCAAGCGGCGCAGGGGGACGGGAATGGGGGTTGCGGTCAGCTCATCACAGTTGCCTCTGTCGCTCCTTCCTCCGCAGGGGGAGGACTCCTCACACTCTTCCCCTGCTCCAGCGTGGGGTCCCTCCGATGGGAGACAGTCCTCCACGGACTTCTCCAATGTGAGTCCTTCCCACGGGCTACAGTTCTTCACGAACTGCTCCAGAGTGGGTCCCTTCCACGGGGTGCAGTCCTTCAGGCACAGACTGCTCCTGTGTGGGTCCCCCATGGGGTCACGAGTCCTGCCAGCAAACCTCCTCTCTCCAGCCAGCATGGGCTCCTCTCTCCACGGGGCCACAGCCTCCTTTGGGGGCTCTGACATGGGATCCCCCACAAGCTGCAGGTGGGTATCTGCTCCACCGTGGACCTCCCTGGGCTGCAGGGGGACAGCCTGCCTCACCATGGTCTTCACCAGGGGTTGCAGGGGAATCTCTGCTCTGGCCCCTGGAGCACCTCCTCCCCCTTCTTCTCCACTGACCTTGGTGTCTGCAGAGTTGTGGCGCTCACATCTTCTCACTCCTCTCTTCGGCTGCAGTTGTGCAGTTTTTCCCCCCTTCTTAACTCTGTTATCCCAGAGGAGCTACCACCGTCGCTGACTGGCTCGGCCTTGGCCAGCAGTGGGTCCATCTTGGAGCCAGTGGCACTGGCTCTATCGGACATGGGGGAAGCTTCTAGCAGCTTCTCACAGGAGCCACCCCTGTAGCCCCCCCCGCTACGGAAACCTTGCCATGCAAACTCAATACACACACTTCCCATGGGGCAGGTCACTTAGTGGAAAAACAGCAGCAACACTCAGAAAACTATGCAAAGAGTTTCTGAACTCTTGTACCTCCTCTACCACTACTTCTCCCATGGGGTCTGGGCTGCGTTTTCAAAGAAATATTTGTCTCATGCTATGCTTCTCAGTAGTTGTCAATTCACTGGTATCAAGGGCTCATGACTTGGCATCTGAGGTGCAGGAGCAGATGAGGTGGCACCAAATTTGTTCAAGCGAAAAGGGAGTGAGTTGTGCAAGAGCTTGTCTTGCAAAGCAGCTAAAGGCAACACAGCGTGGTGCTTTTCAAAGCAATGCTATAATATAGTTTTGATATCCTAATTATTCCATATCTAACCAGTAAGAAATACATGCTGCTCTGTACCTGGTTTGCCAGAGGAGCTGAGTAGTGCTTTACCTAGCCTGAATGTGGAAGCAGTAGAAACTGCCTTTTGAGGAAGCACCACCAGAGAGATACGGCTGAGTGGAAGGCATCAGGTGTGGAACTGGTCACCGGAGTTTGGTGGCAGGAGGAGGCGTCCTATAGCTAAGATTGCAGCACTGAACCCCTTATAGAGAGCTCTACACCGAATTTTTGAACCAGCTGGCCACAGGACAAGAGCTCTTGAAAATAACTAAGCCCTGCAAGATCTGTAAAAATTGGTGACCAGATAGATCATAACAACTCAGTGCCCTGACTGATGCCAAATCTGCTGTGTGGGCTCATAACATATTACGGACTCCAGAAAATCCTCTTTGGAGAAAGGATTGCTAAATGCTTCAGCTGTAGAAACAGCGTCAGGCAGCATGCACAATCGGCCGTTAAGATACACATCCAGAGGAAACCAGGCTCCGGAGCTTGTGGACGTTGTAACAGCCCTGCTGCATCACGTAAGGTGCAGGTGATCGTCCTCATGGAACTGAAGGCTAATACAATGCTTTGTTTACGAAGTAAACATTTGACTGGCCTTGCAGTACCTTCACCTGAATTACTAATAACTTACTGTGGTGTGTTGTTTAAAGCAAATTGCAGTGTTAATTATGATAATAAGCCCATGCAGGCCAGATCCAGGAGGACCCTGCGGAGAAGATGCTGGAGCATGCTCTGCTCCCAGAAGTGCTGACGTTACCGCTCAAGCCTCAGCTGGTTAAGGACATTTTGCAAGAACTTGTTCCCCACCTCCCAAACCTGCATTTCTCCCCCTTAGGCCCACATCCTGTGTTGCTGCCTCTGCAGAGCCCGCAGCTGCAGACGTACGTGTGCAGCTTCCCTGTGCAGGAGCGGGCTGCTCCAGCCTTTCCGGGGGCCTCTCTATAAGGTCTGGTTACCCTCTTTACGTTTCTGCAGGGACAAAGGCAGTGCCCCTTTGACAGCGGCTGAAGTAGAAGCAGGACAAGGTAGCAAACATGTCACTGGCTGTTGCTCTCTGAGATGCCCAAGGTGCAGCGGCTGCAGGGGTGTTTCAGCCCTGCCAAGCCACCCAGACCCCAGGGGAAGGGGCTTCCTCCCTGCCCCAGCCTCACAGAGCTCCCCGTCGCCCAGCCGGTTTAGCTACACTGAGCCAACCACTTATCTGCTGAAAGCATTACACGGACAGGTTCCCCCCACGACTGTCTGAAGCTTCAGGGAAAATCAGAAAACTAGGGGAAAACTTAAGAAGCTGCAGTTCTTTCCACAAGCTGGAGATAAAATTCCTTGTTCTAGTAAGTGCAGAAGAAAGCAGCCACCTGATGCAGATTTCGCAGTAATATTCTAATCTGCCATGGGCATATTGTTTGCTGAAATGAAAACTGAATATAGCCCACAATTGGGATTACCAAACGCACTTATATAAAGCCTTTCAGACCAACAGCACATCAGCTGGTAGGGGCTTCTACTAGAAACTAAGGTTTCTTTGTTTCTTAGCAGCAGATGATTTCCTCTCCTAGGGCAATTATGTAGCCTAATTGCCTGTAATAATCATCCCTGTTAAAAGTGTGCTAATGCCAGCCCTTCTAGTTTTTGCAGAGTGTGTCTCTCTACCAACTTTCTGCTTCCAAGTACCAGAGACAGGCTCCACACATTTAGAGAACACAAGTAGTCTTGAAGAACGTAGGATTTTATTATCTGAAGCGCTTCATTGATGCTGTTATTGGTGCCTAAGCTGTTATTAAAAATATATATAATTTTAAAAAAAAGAGAAAAAAGATAATGTTACTTCTGAGATGTGACCTGTTCCTAAAATATTCATTGACCTTCCAGTTACTTACAGTTGTTTGGGGTGTATTTTTATTTTTTAACAGTGCTTTGTATTTATTCTTTTTCTAAGATACCTGTTAGACGTACCAGTGCTAGACTGTGCTGTGCTGCATTACAACAATTTTTAAAAGTAAATTGGAAAAATCACAAAAAAGTCCTAGGGTATACCGTACATTGGCAGGATGGATTAGATAGTATAACACACCTTTGTCACTACTGACTTTTGTGGTTTCATTTAGAAGTTATCAGTGCTTTCTTCCTAGCAGATAATTTTGTAGCCATACATTATTATTAAAAAATATATTTTGCAGTATTCACATATATGAACAGTGAGCAATGTACTTGATTTTTGGACAAAGTTTAGCAAAATACATAACCATACAGGTTCAGAAAAAGGTCCATCCAGCCTAATATCTTTTTTCTGTCAGTAGCCAAGAGCAGATGTCTAGAGAAGAGTACCAGAAAAGGGCAAGCACATAGGGATCCTTCCTCTATCTGATACTCTTAAGAAACTTGCAGTCCTGGGACTTTCTGTGCCTAGCGCTGTGGCACCAATATATATTTTCAATATACAGTGCTTAGAAGCATAACAAGGAAGTCCCTGAAGAAGGACTGTACCCCTAGAAACACAAAAAAAGACAGGTTTAGAGGTGAAGTGTATAAAGATGTCCAAGGAGGGGGTTGTTCAGCTCCCTGCAGTCCGCTTCCATAGATCCTCTCTTCATTAGAAAAGTGGAAGGGGAAGCTACATATTCTGTTTGCTTTTAAAGGCAAAGGTGTCATTGCAAGGGTCCGATGATCACACCTACGAGTGTGCCTTTTCCATGAGGGGAGCACAAGCCTTCACTGTTAATTTTGTCTGGAAGGAAGGCCTTTTATTCTGATTAAGTTATATTTTAGAACTCAGGGAGGGCTATACTGCTTACGAAGGAAAAATGACTGCAATTCAATGTATGCATTTGATAGTCGTACTTTGATAATTATTTAATGCCTGTTATTGCCACTGAAGTCAAAAAAGGCAAACAGAACAGCCTCATTACTGCCAAGGATGAGTAATAAGGTTTGGTGGTATCTGATTAATGCAGGAACACTTTGTTGTAACTTAAAATACAGGAAAAGAGACAAATTAACTTTATTTGGAGGAACATATTCCATGAAAGTAGAAATTATAACCAGCAGCTCTCAGAGACGCTGGAAGTGCAGTTCTGCATGTGGGTCAGAAAGAGGTTTTTTATAGAATCATAGAATCATTTAGGTTGGAAAAGACCCTTTAGACCATTGAGTCCAACTGTTAACCTAACACTGCCAAGTCCGCCATTAAACCTCATGGTATGATGGGGCAGGGAGAGCTCTCTGTGAAAAGCCGTATACCATGACCAGGATGTGGGTGTGTTCAGAGAAGAGGTATAAATTCCTTGCAATCTGAAAATTGAACAAAAAAAAGGGTGCTGGTTCTGGAAGGGACATTTCCTTCCCTTCCTGTGAAAGTGCTCCCCCGTGCTCTCCCTTATGTCCAACTCAGTGATACGCCAGTCCAAGTGCTTTCCAGTGTCATCTAATTTCAGCAGCTGGAGGCTTGTTCTAACTTGTACGGGCTGAAGAGCCCCGGAGATGCAGGCTTTACCCTACCTAAAAGTCACTTTGGCAAGGTGGCCAGCCAGGCCGGCTCTCAGCCTACTTTGCCTAGTGAGCTGTCTCAGTATGGTTGTATCCAGACAAGCATTAGGACCTCCGATAGTGACAGGACGGAGGTCACGGGACACTTTAAAGCCAAAGGCTGCAACTTGTTTCCTGAATTCTGAACTGAACCTGTGGACCTGAGCAAAGACGCGGGAAGGCAGCCATTGTCTGAAACCAAAATTAAGGGTTACCTGCAGCAAAGTGCCATCTCTATTAGTTCCCAAGAAATGCTTTCATCTTTAGGTGTTTGGCTAAGACAGTATTATTTATACAGCCCAGGTGTTCGTAAGTAAGCAGGGAGCCCTTAGTATTCAGGAGTCCCAAGCTGAGGAGCCAAGAGCTGACAAAATTATGTCAAATAGAGCTGAGTAAACCTGAAAGGTTTTTTGCTCCTACCCAAATCATACAACAGAGGCAAGGTTATTTTGGGCCCTATCACTTTACATGTACATGAACACTAGTCATATTAGTCATCGTTATGTGGCTTGAAGAGAGATGTGGATGAAACTGCACAAGAGTTGGCCCTTTCTTTGTTGGCCCTTTGTTGTCTCAAATTCTTCCAAAGAGAAACAGTCTTGCCCTTTCTCCAGGGAGATTTCATTGCTTGAACATTATTTTTCAGGCATAAGCAGAACAGGTCTGGACATTGAAACCACTGACCTTTGCATCCCCCTGAGAGGAGCAGAAAATCCAGAACAGATTAGAAGAACCTTCCCTCTGCATATGGTGCTACTCATTATCAGGAACATCTAATGACACTGGAGAAATACTAAATTTTGCAGAAGCTGAAGGAATCACGGGGCCTCTGTTTATGGATGTATTTGTATAGCAGGATATTGTTACAGAGTGAAAACTCAGAAAGAAAGAGCAGCCACTGAAAGCAGTTTTGCAAACTGCCACCCTTACGTAATTCACAGAGCGTGCTGCTGCTGAAAAAGGAGCGATGCTGTGCTTAACTTTAATAGGAGGCTGTAAACATTGGGCCAAACTATCTCGGTGGTAGCTCTCTCCAATTCAATGGGATGAGAAGAGAGCTAAATTTGTCATCTTGCAACTGTCTCCCCTGGGAGGCTGCATGGATGCTTCGGAGTCCTGAGAGATTTATCCCATCCTTGACTTCCCCTGCTATTTGTATGATAATGAGGACTGCGATCTCCAGACTGCTTTAGAAGCATCACACCGGTGCAGTCCATGTCACTGAAGGATCTGAAAGACCCAGTACCTATCCCAGCTTAGCTCGATACCCTTTCGCAAAGTGTGGGCATGGTGTAGCCAAGATATGTCCCTGTTTATTGGGTGGGATAAAAAAATCTCACAGTGTGTTACCTTATGGTTTAGTTGTCTTCATCTTTACTTAGCTTCTGCTCCTCCTGGAAACTGTTTCTGTGTTTACTTTTGCTACATACTTTTAATTAGAGACAACACCTAGGTCTTAATGTTGAAATACTAGATTCCCTTATGGAAGCATTGTGTGCAGCTTGCTTCAAAAAACAAAGCAGAACAAGAAAACCCACCTTCATTGGCACCTGCTGATTTTTCTGCACCATGTGTGAGAGAGGAAACAGGGAACCGGGTTTCTGATTCTACAGCTGGACCCGTACACACCTTTTTGTAGGAAAAGGAATACCGCTCTTCCAAGATGTACTGTCTGCCCGTTCTACCTTAATGAGGATTGCACCGCGCACTCTTACAGTTTTTCGAGCATGCGTGGGGGACTGAAACTCCGCATGGCACCAGCGCTGGGTACTCTGCATTCCTGCACAGTTACCTCAGCTGCTGTCCTCTCTCTCTCTCCTCAGCAAGGGTGATTAGCCAACAAGTGTATCTATCTTGTAAGCATGTGGGCTGTCGCTCCAACTATGCACGCTCGCCCACACACACAGTCATGCAGGCTGAAAAAGACGAAGGCATGTTTGCTGGCATGGCAGTGATGCAGCCAGAATTAAAAATGAAACAGGGAAGAGACATAAAACTGAAACGTAGCCATTGTGTATGTGACTGCAGTTCACCATTTTCTTCAAAGAGCTCGCAAGCTCTTTAATAGATGTGACCCCCGCAAGACTCACTGCTACTAAAACAACCCCTGAGTTTGGGAAGCTATTTATCTATAAACTTAGGGGCTCTTTAGTGCTCACAAAAGAAGAGTCTCATGCAGCCCTGCCCCGTGTGCTGCATGCAGCGCGAGGTGCGAGGGCTGAGGACGGGCGCAGGCTGTGACGGATGCCAAGGGCGGCCAGCGGAGCCTGGCAGCCGGGGTGAGCCACTCGGCTGCGAGGTGATGCTCCTTTGTTTAGATCTCTTTAAACTGGGGCATGCTGGAAAGGCTTGCAGAGTTTATTATTATTATTATTATTATTATTATTATTATTATTATTCTTCGTCCCCTGCCCAGAATCTGGCCCTGGTGTTACTTATTAGCTGTGTACAGAGGGATATTTTACTCACACAGAAAGGACTTTGTTCTCCAAAGGTTTTACAGGACTTGGCAAGGGGATAACGTCCTGGCAAGTCTTAGTAAAATGTAGATAATTTTAATTCCACCATTGTGTTTTCCTAAGGATATTTCTGTATTTTTTTTTCCTATGAAAGACTGGATATGATATCTTTCTCTAGTGCCTTGGAAGAGAACTGTAGTGAATGACATTTGTATCTGGCTTCCCCAAAGAGTGTGGATGCTGTGAAGAGAGCTTCTGCGCCTAGGTTGACTTTGGCTTTCTGAGCATTCCTGACAAATCCCTGGGTCACCACAACCTTTTCTGCAGAAACAGAGTTCTGTGGGCCAAAAACACTGGCCGTATTCTCTTTAGGCTAAGCTGAAGCCAGAGGCAAAGTGACCTTTCTTACAAAACTGGCTGCTTAGTGGATGTTGCCTGCAGGTCAAGGTCTGGAGCTCATTGTAATTTTTTAATCTCTGGATTTGAAGCCTTGCATCAGCTAAACTGGAGACTGCATTTCAGAGCAGAAGTGTGCTTGCAGAGCCTGATACCCTTCAGTAACTACACTCTGTGAAAAAGAATTAAAACTTTTGCCTTAAAGAAGAGAGTGGTGGGTCTGCAGTTATTTTAAGGATGGGGCTGATGATTCAATATTTCATCTTAAGGAAGAAGAAATGAGGAAAATGACTTCTTTGTGTTCTGTCTTTTAACATGTTGAGGTGCATGGCATCTTAAGGTTTTGAACTAGTTTGTGGGGAAAAAAAAGGTATTTGGTGTAGTTAGAAATTCATTTTGTTTATTGGTTCACCTCACCTTAGAAAGAAAGCCAAATTTAGATCCAGAATGCCAGTCCCTAACATTGCAGGCCTACAGTATCTATAATATTTCTTTAAAATTTCATTGCAAAAATAAATTGACATCATGAAGGCACAGCTAAAGAGAAACTAATTGCTAAAAAATGAGAGATGATAAAACTAACTGTGCAACACTGGAGGAAATCAGCCAACAGAAAACCACTGCTGCTCTCAAGATGCTCTGCCTCAAAGGAAAGAACAGTGGTGAACATTTAATTTGCATTTTACAGGGGAGAAATTTTAAAGGAAGATTTTAATTCTGTGTGTAGCGAAACTCCTCAGAGAGCATGAAGCCAACTTATAAAACTGACAACAAGTATTTTCTAGGAATTGTTTACCAGTAAAAAATGCATAAATAATAAAAACACTAACAATGAAAGTTGAAAGCATTGTGAACTTACCAGAAATGTGTCCAAAAATGTTCATTTGGGAACCTCCCCCCCCATGTTTAAGGAAGGACTCCATAAAGCATTTCTTTTGAGAAAAGTAACTTTATTATGCAAGAATTCCCCTCTCCTTTGCCTTCGAAGGAGGAGCTAGTCCACAGTTACTATGTGTTGAAGTGACATATGAAGCTAATGGGATAAGTGTAGCTGGTCTGATTTCCATCGTCCAAGGACTCGGCCCTTTGTCCCAGTCTTGGCAACATGTGGGACGCCGGGATGAAAGCATCCTGACTGGGTCTGAGGACGGACTGTTGAGGAGCGGTCTTTACCCAGGAGGGCAGCGCTGCCACGCAGGGTTTCCTCGGCAAGCTGGAGCTAACGGGAACCCTCCGATGGCAATAAATGTAAAATCTGGCATTTGGGAGCAAATAACCCCGTGCAACACTATGGGCTGGGGGCTGCCCAGCCAAAGTAGTGTCTGTGAAGAAAAGGTGGCGAGGGTCCTGGTGGACCTGGTGCCAGCCAGCAAGCAAAATGCGCCCTGGTCTGCGTCGAGAGACGTGATTTTTTTCTCTCTCCTCAGCACGGGTGAGGCTGCAGCTGGAGTCCCGTGTCCGGCGCATGAAAGATACTGATAACTTGGAGCGAGTCCAGACATTGAGGGGGCTGGAGTGCTTGATCTATTGCTGTCATTAGTAAACATGGGAGCCAAGCTCTACTGGGCCTTGCACAGCAAGAGAGGCACAAATCAGAGGCAAACTGCCAGAAATTTCAGCAAGGGAAATTGGAACAAGATATAAAGAAAAATGTTTTTTCTCTGAGGAGGTCGAACACTGGGGCAGGCTGGACGTCCCCATCCCTGGAGATGCTCAGATCTTGACAGATAATGGTCCTGGTCTTACTTTGGAGTTAGCCCTGTTTTGATCAGGCGGGTGGACTGGATGGCTTCCAGCCATCTTTTCCAACCTAAATTATCCCGTGATCCCTTCCTATTCTGTGGATGCTCTCAGGCTGTGCTTATTTCTGGGCCTTGATCTTCAAGGGAGGCTAAACTACCTGATCGCCGCTTAGAATGGATGGAGGAGGAAAGCGTCGTTAGATCACATCCTCCTTTACCGATCTCCTGGGGCTGCCATGAGTTAATTCAGCCTTTCAGATCTCAGTTCCCAGCTGGCTCGTAAGGACAGAGAAATATCAGCCCTCAGCATCCCTCAGGATGTTAAGGTGAGTCTGCTGATAGAAGTAGCTGGCCAAGCATTTGAAAAATGGTGTCAGGTGTGTACCCGTGGAGGATCGACTGCTCCGGGCACGCACGGCTCTCACCCGCTGGGTGACTGGAGAGCGTTCCTGGTGAGGAGCCTGCGGTGCCTGGTCTGCAGATGTGCAGAGAGCACTCCACCCCGCTCCTGGGAGGGGAATGCGGGTGCGAAAGCCGTTAAAAGCTGTTTGTGCCCTCAGCATTCCCACCTGATTAAAGACATCTTGGCCTCACATGAAACCCGTATTCACTTGACACTGTTTTGGTCAGGGCTTTCTCCTCCCTGCCTCGCCATTGTCCCCTGATGCCGGCTCCTGCCAATGCTTGTCTGGCTCCAGGACCCACTTTACTTGGCAAAGCCCCTGCAAATGGAGACACAGAGCTTTGGCAATGCCCCGACTCCACCTTTCTTTCTCTTTCCTCTCTTGCATAATGCAGAAAGTCATGCCTTACTCCTAAATGCTTCTAAATTTTCATGGATGCTGTCAGTCCCAGACAGTGCAGTCATGTTCATGTTACGTGCTACAGACTGGTTGTTCCCAAGATGTGCTCAAAAAGCTGCTCTGTATATTGCTTTCTGTGGGAAAACACACATTGTCTTCTTGAACCATACTGGTCCATTACAGCAGTTTTTCTTTGGCTCATTACAACACTAGACTCAATTGTACTGAGCTACACTTATTTATCGGTAATTGGTGACAAAAAAGAGCTCAGATTATTCAATTTTTCAGCAGCAAGACATACCCAGCTGTGATAGAACTGGCCAAATCACAAAAAGTGTTTTGTAAATATTTTTGTGAATAAACTCCCCAACATATTATTTGTCCATAAGTATTTTGACATAGTTCACAAAAATATCTGTAGTTCTCAAATGTCAGCCAGACGATACATGTCTTGCAGTGGTCTCCCTGAGTCCACAATTCCTTGGTCAGGTGCTGCATTATTCTCTATGGCTGTGTTCCTCTTCTTTAAAAATTAGCAATCATGTAATCATGGAAGAAAGACAGCCCACACATCTGAGGCGACTATTTGCTATAGTAAATAGTTGATGTAAATAATCCGTGAACCAATGAAAGGCTAAGGCCTGGTCACATGAACCCTTTACCAAATACTTCTGAATTACTAAGATGTTGCAAGAAGAGAAGTCCAATCCATGAACAGGGCAAACTGCTAAACTTACAACATGCTTTACTGACAGTAAAATGCAGTCTGCCCAGCTCAGTGAAGAACATATCTGTAGGGCAGAAGAAAACCACAGCAAAATCACGGATTTAATGTTTTTCCTCTGTGACAAGTTACTGCATTTTGCTCACTGCTGCTGCATGTCTATGGATTCGTCTGCTGTTTGGTTTATAGTAAGCTATAGGAGTTCAGGCTGTATCCTCATATGATCCCTCACTCCCATATTTCCAAATATGCCCCCATTTCCTTGTTATCAAAAAGTTGTTCAGGTTTCTAGAGTAGCATGTCACACTGGAAACTCCACAGCTTTGATTTCCAGTTCTCCAGCACTGTTTAGGGTCTTTTCTCTCTCCCTGCTCATAATCCTAAGAGCGAGAATGGCACATACAGAAGTATGACGTGACAGTGCTTGCATGCTGGCAGGCACGGGAGAAAATCCCTGCTGGCAGGAGCATCAGAAAACAGATTTCTTTGCAGTTCTAGCCTATGCTCTCTGCGTCCTACTTTATACAGCTTGAGCCTATGCAGGAATATGAATAATATTGTAATGCTGAAGCTGTGAGGCTTATAAAAGAATAAAGGATTGTATCTTAAAAGTGAGATTTACTCTGTTTGGGTGGCCAGTAGAAGTCAATTTGCCATTTGCATTCTGCTTAAACTCTTTAAAAAAATCGCTTAATTGTCATTAAAGCGATGCACAGACGTAAAGCCGATCGTCTGCAAGTTGTAAGCATGCAGAAGCGGGGACCAAAGGAAGGGCTTCTGGTGTAACGTTGAACTGGCTTTTCTGTCTTGCTGTTGTGTCAGCGCTGACCCATCTTTGGGTCAGAGGTGAAAAAGTGTGGGATGTGGAAAGCGATACTCCGGAGGAGGCTCCCTCCTTTTTCCTGCTTCCTGCTGGGGTTCTCGGTGGGACAAGTAGGAGCGTGTTTCCGCACGCAGGCTGACTTCTCCGAGCACGCGGGCTGCTGGGGAGCGCAGACCTGCTCCATCGCCGCAGGGGAGCTTCCCCAAAGCCAGCCCTGCCGAGGCCCCCTCTCCATGCACCAGCAGCAGCAGCGCAGCCTCTTGCACCGGCAGGCGTGCACCTCGGCGGCAGGCACCGCAGCGAGAGCGGAGCGGTTCCCTTATTTTCAGCAATAAAAGAGCTGGATCCAGGCAGTCACATGAACAGAACAATGTGTAAACAAGGTCTGCAATTATTTAGCTGACTCCCATCCCCAAAGCTGAGCATAAATACGTATTAGAGCAAAGCCGGACTGGTAGCTCAGTTATTTTTTCCGTCCCTCAGCCAGGGAGTCAGTGGCGGCTCTGTTTGGACCACGCGTCCTCAGCATTCCCGCAATCAGTCATCGGGCTGGCGTCTTGGAACAAGTGGTAAGCTGAAGCAAGCTTTATGGAGAGCTGCCAGTTTCTCCTCCTTGATGTTGTTATTTCAGCCCTGGCTGCTTTTCCTGAGGAACTTTCCCTTCAAATGGGTATCATCTGAGACGTGATGGCCAAATGTCTCAACACTAAAGCACATATACAGGTTTGCACTCATCAGTGTCAAGACAGCATCTGAGCCAGCGATACATAGTAAATATTTTCCAACCATTTTCTGCTTGTATTAGAAGTGTTAGGACACAAACTTTGCTCCCTTCCTTGTCAAATTTGTTTTCCTGAAGGTAACTGTATCTCCTATCAGTTTTATCTTGCTTTCTGATTTCCTTGGCCTTGGTTGTAAAAACCAGCTCCCATAGCTTGTATTTCAAAAACTTACATTTCAAAAAGCATCCACCAGAACCCGGAGTGGAACCTGATAGTTCCAGGAGAGATACATTTGGTGCCTAGGTTTCACTGAGATCATCTTACTGCAGACAGAAGGTAAAAAGTTTTTTTTTTTACACAAAAAGTCACAAATCCCCCTACTCCGGCCTTTGAAATGCATTCAGGGGGATGTGTCACTGCGTGTGCAGTGCAGCCAGACTCGTGGCTGTGAAACATTGCTCAATGGTGCAAATAGTTTTTGGACGCAGCCTGCAACAGCTGGCAGTTCTGGGGACAGGCTGGCGCAGGGACCTGAGCACGCAGGTGTGCCCGCTGGCCCCAAGGCTGTGGGTGGCATGGAGCTGAGCCGGGGTCAGCCACGTGGGGCCAATGTCAGCCCCGTCGAGAGGGCTGGGTGCCCCACACCATCGCCCCGTGCACCGAGACCTGGTGCACAGGATCCCCGGTTGGTGCCAGCCACCCCAGGACCCTCAGGCTTGGCCAGCCTGGCGTCACACACTCCTTAAAGAGCTCCAGGTCTACTTGCTTCTAATAACATCTTTACAGCAGGTTTTGGAAAGTGGCTGTAAATGGTTTGTGTCACGTGAGGACACAAAACAAGGCGAGCAAGGGCCCAATGCGATGGGAGTAGAGCCCTATCTGCAGAAGGTCCCAGCTTCCTGTGCGTCAGTCGGGGTTGAGGCAGCCCCCGTGTGCCCCCTGCTCCATCCCTGAGCCACTGCTGGGCCAGCCTGAGGCTGTCAGGGCACCGCAGCTGCGTGCAAGGGGGCAAGCTTCAGAGCCATTTGTGTATTTCTCTTTTCCTCCTTCAGCTCCTCGTGCTGCCCCAGTCCTCCTGGTAGCTTAGAAAGCCTCTCAGCATCCTGCATGAATGTTCAGTAATGCCCTTTCCAGCGCATGCAAGGGCAGGGCTTCTGCTTTGTGCAAAAGATGGCACGGTGCTACTAAAGTAGATTGAGGGTGAGGCCAACTGGATGTCCACCAAGGACTTCACCAACAGACACCCTATTTCTTCTCTTTAGAGTCTGTTTGCAGTGGGAGTAGCTCTATTGTAAGTGTGCCTTCTGCTAAATTCAAGATCTTATACATATCCCAAGCATTAATTAGTACCTTTACTTGTAACCCACAGAGCATGACGCATCTGACCTCTTTACAGCTCTTTATAACTCCAAAGGAGGGGCTGGGGCACACTGCTGGAGGAGGGGGTGAAGACTGTCCTTTCTACCTGCCAGCCCGGCTGCTGCACGCACACGCGAGGAGCAGCAAAGCAGCTGCTCGCCCGGCTGCCTCTGCGGAGGACGCAGCCCCATCGTCCCTGTGCTGCCGACACAGCAGCGGTTGCAGGTGACACAGACGAAAGCCCCCAGGAAGACCCCTGCCTCGAGGAGGTCTGGCGGGGTGCTGGGGGGAGCCTGGCAGTGCATGCTGACTGTCTGTGGGTTTTAGCCCTTGGCGTCGATGGAAACTTGCCCACCAGCTAGTTTTGGAGCCTGCACACCCATCTAGATTCACTTGCGGTGGCTTACTGGGGATATACTGTCTGGGCAAGTGTCTTCAAGCATAATCCCCATTAAAGTCAATTTGGAAAAGCTCCCAGTGACTGTAGCAGGTGAGTCATACCTACAGTCACCTCCTCTTCCAGGCATCCTGCCCGTGCTGAAAGCCTGCTGAAGGGAATGCGGACCGGGGGCCTTCAGCATCCGTTTGAGTGGCCCTCAAAAACAAGTCCCAGGGACAGGACCCTGGCCTACCACTGGAGCTAGGAGCAGGTTAAGTGCCCAGGCTTCCTCTCCTGCATTTTGTCTATGGATGTAGCAGGGAGCGGAGACAACTCCAGCAGTGTGCTGATCCGTCCCTACAGGTTGGCCCGTTTGCAGAAGGTCAGCTCAGCCCAGAGGAGGTGGCAGTGATCTTTAGAAGTCAGGTCTAGATAACAGTAAAGACAACAAAGAGGGGAAAAAAAAGGAAAGGAGGAGGACAATGGGCCTTATTTTTATTATAGTATGAAGAATGATCACAACGAGTAAGCGAGACACTTTATAAGTCAATATGGTACACACACCGCTGCTCAGACTTTTATTTTGCAGAAGCTTAACCGTTCGCTTCCTGGACTTGAGACTTTGTGCTGGTGGGAACAGCAAGCATCCCAATTCCACATATTCTGCGGGAACATAAACAAGAAATGAATCACATACTTTATGGGAACATAATGGCATCTAAGTAGATATTCAGTAAACTTTCTTAAAGCAGTTATTTTTATCACTTATTTTCTGTCTACTGGAGACCAATAGTTTTCTAGTAGAAGGTATATCTGAATATTTGACTTTTTGGTTTGGTTAGCAAACTTCCAGAGAAATTCAAGACTGACCCAAAGTGAAATTGCATTTTACTTTTCTTGCAGAAATAAACCCCCCAAAAAGGTCTCTTCCAGGTCAAGCAAAAAAAAAAAAAAAATAATCTTACCCAAAACAAATGTATCATCCCCACTTGGGGAATTTCTAAGGAGAGCACATAAATTGATGTCTAGAAATTAGGCAACATTCACAAAAGCAGCATGGACTTGCATCTCCCAAGTCCCCAGTGAATACTCTGTTCAGCGTTTTGTGGGCTATTCTTCAGGAGGTTCTCTCAGTTTCTTCTGCCAAACCCCAGTTTCTCTTGCATGCAGCTCTTACATGCATGCTCTGTTTGCTACACATTCAAAGCCTTAGTCGCTAAGGTACAGTGTTTCAGGATCACAACATAGCGCTGGTTAGAAATCAACAGCCTCCACACACTGTGTACTTTGGGTTATCCATTTGATCCAATGATTATTAAAAGGATTTAGAGAGATACTGTAGTGAAAGACTGACATTATTACAGCCACTTGCTGGCAGAAAATGCGGACCAACAGGTCAGTCTGCAAAGCCAAGAAATGTGTTAAGTGAAGATACCCAAACTTTCATTAAGTGAGCTCAGTGAGGACATCAAACAGTCCGTCAGTGGCTACATGAAGTTAACCTACACAGAACTTTATCCCTCCCTGGCATGCGGCAAAGGCATATTTTTTGTTCAGCTCCTCAGCTCTGGTAGTATGAGGAGTGTCTTCATGCACAGGGAAGTATTTGCAGGATTAGGACTTCAAACCCCGGTTTTAGTACAGTGCTTGCCTACATCCGGCACGTTCACAAACCCCACCGGCTCCCCTTGCTCAAAGTGAGAGAGGTTAAATGCGTGCTCACTTATCTGAAAGGTCAAAGCCTTTCTTTGCAAGCTGCTTGCGGTGAGAGGTGTGTCATACTCCGTATTTCATAAAGAGTGGTACTTACTATGCTCATCTCTTTCGGAGTACAAGCAGTGTTGTCTGGTTTTGATTGGGGTAACACTGCCACTACTTTCTATCAAGAGAGCTGGCGTAACTTACAATTTGGTTTCCAGACTAAATGGTTATCTTTACAAACTCTGAATGCATGTTTTGCTAATATGCACCTCAAAAGTTCATAGATTCTGAAAATGTTCCTTTCAGCCTAGTCCTCTGGCACGGTCTTGAGAAACAAAGTGCAAAGAAGAGGGAATTCACTCCCTTGCTCGAATGGGTGGTGTGGGCACTGCTGGGAGTCATTGCCCAGCTGCTGCCACGAATTGGTGTTACCAGCTTCACTTTTCTGATATCAGCATACCTACCCAGGGTTTCTGGACCCTCTGGTGCCCAAACAAGGGTTGGATCTTTAAACATTTTGCACTCTGGTCTTGCTGCAAGGTCTGTTTGGCTCATTGTGTGCCATCAGAGCTTGACGCCCTCCACCTTGCTTGATACACCCAGCAAGGATGCCTTATCTCAGCTACTCTAGGCTCCTCTGTTAGCTGCTGGCAAAAGAAACACACTTCTGCAGTACAATTCAGCCCTTAGTTGAATACCAGTCACAAGTTGCCTAACTTTTTCTGTCCAGTTTAGAGGTAGATGACTACGTGGGGGCAGCCATTTGGGGTAAGACTGGACTGTCACTTCATTTTACCCATTGACTAAGATACTGTAAAATTTTTGCTTTACTTAGCTGCAGGCAAAACAAGCTCTTTGCAGGTCAGCCAGATAATGCATGATAACATTCATTCATTTCCTTGTATCTGGCTTTGGTCGAAACTAACAGATCTTCTTTCCTCTCACATCTCAATTACCAGCATCAGGCAATGCCTTCAATTAGTGTACAGCCTTTATGTAACATACATGGAAGTTAGGCTGATGTAATCTGATATAGTCACAGAGCAGCACACACCCCATTTGATAAAGTTCATTACTATACAAGGGGATTTCCCAAAATGTATTTCACCAAGAAGGAAACCCAAATGCATGGAACTAGCACTCTGCTATAAGCCCACTTTTGTGAATCAATGTAAATACAGTCCAGTGGTAGCTGTAATTTTGGTCTGTAGTGACGATGCTTGTACACGTCTGAAGTGAAGAGGTTTCAGCTGCATATGTCTCACAATTGTCTGATTATACAGACTGGGTAAAATTTATTAGCTCTATGTCCCTTCCTTCCTCCTGACACTATACTTGTCACTTTTGTGATTTTATATTCTGGAGGGTGGTAAAGGCTAACTAAAATAGTTGTGAGTTCTAAAGAAAGCATCTTCACAACTATTTTAATATCTAGTATCACCTGAGATTCACCACATCATTGATCACAAAAATTTCTTTGTCAGTTATTTTAAATTCCCCAAGTTGTCTGGAGCCAAGCGATGGGCTTGTTCAGCCTGGAGAAGAGAAGGCTCCGGGGAGACCTTATTGCAGCCTTTCAGTACTCAAAGGGGGCTCACAGGAAAGATGGGGACAGACTTTTTAGCAGGGCCTGTTGTGGTAGGACAAGGGGTAATGGTTTTAAACCAAGGCTGGCCCCCAGGAATCCCAGACCCTGGAGGTAAGAGAGGAAGCCTGGAGAAAGGATGGCCTTGCTTTGGTCGAGGAGGATTGGGTTAGAGATCGGTTACACAAACTGGACACCCACAAATCCATGGGCCCTGATGGGATGCACCCGCGTGTACTGAGGGAGCTGGCAGAGGTCATTGCCAAGCCACTCTCCATCATTTTTGAAAAATCATGGAGAATGGGAGAGGTGCCTGAGAACTGGATGAAACCCAATGTCACTCCAGTCTTCAAGAAGGGCAAGGAGGACCTGGGAAACTACAGGCCAGTCAGCCTCCCCTCCATCCCTGGAAAGGTGGTGGAGCAGCTCATTCTGGAGGCCATCTCCAAGCATGTAGAAGAAAAGAAGGTGATCAGGAGTAGTCAGCATGGATTCACCAAGGGGAAATCATGCTTCACCAATCTGATAGCCTTCTATGATGGTATGACTGGCTGGGTGGATGAGGGGAGAGCAGTGGATGTTGTCTGCCTTGACTTCAGCAAGGCGTTTGACACTGTCTCCCATAACATCGTCATAGGGAAGCTCAGGAAGTGTGGGTTAGACGAGTGGATGGTGAGGTGGATTGAGAACTGGCCGAATGGCAGAGCTCAGGGGGTGGTGATCAGCGGTGCAGTCTAGTTGGAGGCCTGTGGCTAGTGGTGTTCCCCAGGGGTCAGTACTGGGCCCAGTCTTGTTCAGTTTATTCATCAGTGACCTGGATGAAGGGACTGAGTGCACCCTCAGCAAGTTTGCTGATGACACGAAACTGGGAGGACTGGCTGATACAGCAGAGGCTGTGCTGCCATTCAGCGAGACCTGGACAGGCTGGAGCATTGGGCAGAGAGGAACCTCATGAGGTTCAACAAGGGCAAGTGCAGGGTCCTGCACCTGGGGAGGAACAACCCCATGCACCGGTACAGGTTAGGGGTTGACCTCCTGGAAAGCAGCTCTGAGGAGAAGGACCTGGGAGTCCTGGGAGATGACAAATTCACCATGAGCCAGCAATGTGCCCTTGCGGCTAGGAAGGCCAACAGCGTCCTGGGGTGCATTAAGAAGAGTGTGGCCAGCAGGCCGAGGGAGGCTATCCTCCCCCTCTACTCTGTCCTGGTGAGGCCCCATCTGGAGTCCTGTGTCCAGTTCTGGGCTCCCCAATTCAAGAAAGATGAGGAACTGCTGGAGAGAGTCCAGTGGAGGGCTACAAAGATGATTGGGGAGTGGAGCATCTCTCCTGTGGGGAAAGGCTGAGGGAGCTGGGGCTGTTTAGCCTGAGGAAGAGAAGACTGAGAGGGGACCTCATTAATGCTTATAAATATCTCAAGGGTGGGTGTCAAGAGGATGGGGCCAGACTCTCTTTGGTGGTGCCCAGTGACAGGACAAGGGGCAACGGGCACAAACTGGAACACAGGAAGTTCCGCCTGAACATGCGGAAAAACTTCTTCACAGTGAGGGTGACAGAGCATTGGAACAGGCTGCCCAGGGAGGGTGTGGAGTCTCCTTCTCTGGAGATATTCAAAACCCACCTGGACGCAGTCCTGTGCAGCCTGCTCTGGGTGACCCTGCTCTGGCAGGGGGGTTGGACTAGATGATCTCCAGAGGTCCCTTCCAACCCCTGCCATTCTGTGATTCTGTGTAAAGGAGGGGAGATTTAGTCTAGATATAAGGAAGACGCTTTTTACAATGAGGGTGGTGAAGCACTGGCACAGGTTGCCCAGAGAGGTGGTAGATGCCCCATCCCTGGAAACATTCGAGGTCAGGCTGGATGGGGCTCTGGGCAACCAGATCTAGTTGAGGATGTCCCTGCTCATTGCAGGGGGGTTGGACTAGATGATCTTTAAAGGTCCCTTCCAACCCAAACTATTCTATGATTCTGTGATGACCACTTAGGTGAATAAGCAGTGTTTGTGCCAGTTGTTGGGTTACGAGTATCACATGCTTTATATAATGTTTATTTTTTAAACAAACACAACAGACACAAAATATATCACTTTTTTTTTGATGTGAGCGACATCCATACATGTCTTCTTTCCTTACCCATACTCTTTTACTCTGTGGAGCCTGTAGCTACCACACAGTTTGCTGCCTGTATAGGGACCATCACTTTGTGGATCGCATGTATTTTTCATTAGGGTTTTAGTGAAATACCTACCCAACAGAGCTGGTACGTGAGTACGTGAGATGTGATACATCTGTATGGGATGGGGACATGAGTTCTATTTCTGCAGGAGTCTGTCATTCCTGAAGAGGCCACGGCATTGCAAGGACCTTAATTTTGTTTTACTGTGTTTTGGGGCAACTGCTGATGCTCCCTAGAAATCACGGCAAGCCAAAAACCTAGTAGAAGAGGTAGAAGCTGAACAATTTTTGTACATATTTGAGGGAAGCAATCTGGAAACAATGTCCACTTCCTGGCTTTCATGTTCAGGATTTCTGGTTATCTTACATACTGTCGCAGGAGGAGCATTGAACTCCTTTGATTTGGTGCCTTTAGCGAACTGACCCTGGCAATGTCACGCTTCGAGCAATGGGGAAGCATGTAAAAGCACTTGGAGGAGAAAGCAAAGAGCTTTGAAAAGGAATCTCACAACTGCTATGGGACGTAGTAATTTTTCTGCAATCCCATTGCTGCACAGGAAACAAGAAACTGCTGGGGCAAAGAGAATATCAAGGCACCGGAGCCTATTGCATTTTTTCCTGGTGTAGACCGAGTGACAATACTGGCAGGGCAGGTAACAAGACGCACTGCTGGCTCATTCATGTTAGCCCCCACCTCATAATCAGTTGTTTGCAGGTGCAATTCTTCCTTTAACCTGTATGTATAACCCCATTAATTAGGCTAAGGGCAAAAGAGATCCTTTTCTTTACCAGTGTACACCCTGTCACCTACTCACAATTTCTAACTATTACCCCAGAGATCTGCCTTTACAAATGACCTAGTGCAAAGATCGTTAACACAGTCTTTGCCGCATACCCAGCTACACAGAAGCTGCACCCCTCTCGTCCATACATGAACTCCATAGGTACATGTGAAAAAACATTAGCAAGCTCTCGTCTGTGAGGCTGGGGATAAAGGCTGATTTTTGCCTCATGCAATCATTCCTGTGGTCTCCACAGCTGTTACCTGACTATTTATGGAGGCAGTGTAGCATTTGTTATGTGTACAACTTGTCCTTTGATAAGTCTGGTAAATAGCAATGTGCTGACTTTTGCTGGCAGGATTTTTCTCTTAAGGCATTTTTGGTTGTTGCTGAGGAACAGATCATTGTTATAACTTACATTTTGTACACTTAAGGCATGTTTCTAAGTGACAGAAAAGCAAGCCAGTTCACCTGCTCTCTGGGCCAAGAAAGACTCACTTAGCCATGCCCACCTGAAGAGACGCAAGAACATTTGCCACTTAAACATATGTCTTCCTATGCGTCATGAACACCCTGTTGGGTAGCTAAATTGATATTTACTTACAACAGAAGAAAACAAATTTTATGGCATTTCTAGTGCCACAGTCCCACTGACTGTACCCACCTGGCTGCCACCTCTGGGTGCTGGACTTCTCTCAGCTTGTATGATCACTTATGGTGTGTGAGTCTGGGACTGTATCAGGAGATGAGCGTGTCCCTGATGCCTAAGTCACTTTGAATGAGTGTGAACAGCAGCCCACAGAGGATGGCGACAGAGCATCTGGCTGTCAGGTTGCATCATCACTGTTCCTGTACACACTTGTCGCCACGGCAAGCCTGGATGCTCTATTCACAACCACCCTGCGAGTGGGAGAGGGGCTGACAGCATATGCTTGTTCAAATGGGTTCACTGCACACAAAGAGAGGTATATGCTACACCAGCAGTGCTGGAGTGAAGCATGAATGCAATTGCTGGTAAGAAAGGGAGGGAGAGCTATTATGGCCATTTTGAGAGGCGGAGGATGCTGGATGCTACAGTAACATACGCATTAGGAAACATAAGCAGAGATGCCATGAGCTAAAGAGGGTCAGAGAAGAAAGACAAAAAGGAAAACGAAAGTTCTGTATTAGTTCCTTACATGACATGATCATCTATTCATGTAGGAATGGGGAAGAAGAAAATTACTAGCAGACTACTGAATAAAGGGCCTCAAAGGTTTTTTTTAAACATGCCCGGGTTAGTTTACAGTATAAGCAACCAGCATAAAAAGTGGATGTGGTTTCAGTGAGCAAAGCTAATCCAAGTAAGAAAAGAACAATGTTTACTCAAATGCAGTGAGCGTATGACTATGCAGATTCACAGGACAAATTTCCCAACGTCTTGAGAGCAGTGCTGAGAAACAGCACTGCTTCGGTGTGACCCCAGGGAGAACATTTTCTCCTGCCACAGCATAAAAAATGACTGATTCAGGCATTGCACTGTTGGCCTGCAGGGAAGTGTGAAACTGGTGTCGGCATCTCTCCTCTCCACGATCCCTGTGTTCCCGGTGAGGCGGCCCGAGGTGCCATCTGCCTGCAGGACTATCACTGAGGAGTGCTTTGCACACCTGCAGCCCAGCCGTGCTGCTCCTCTCCTGCCATGCACTGGCCACATCCCCTCCCTCTTCACCCTCCTTTTCCTACAGTCCCATAGCCTCACACAAGCCATGCAGCGACTTTTTTCACTTGTCCTTGACCTCTGGGTGCGGGGAATTAGCCACAAACTAGTTGGTCACTCAAGAGCAATCGTTTAAAAATAGAAAGGCCCAGACTCAGCACTGACTTGTCATGCCTGCTTCCACTCTTGCTGACATAAAGCAGAAACAACTTTACAGAGGGGAAGTATACTACACCTTCTAGGAAATCAGAGCCTGCTTATATTGCTAGTGGGCTCTTTAGGCCAACTCCGGTTTCCCGTCCTTTTGGCCAATATACTTTTATTATAGATTGGAGGGTGGGGAAGGGATTGAGAGAAAAGGGAAGGGATTATGATACCAGATCTATGTGTCAGGATGAGTAAGGAAAAGATAAGGCACCAGTGCCCATTTTGCTGAGGGGCTATTTTCCGTGCAGCACTTGAAAAAGACAGCTCTTGTGCTTTCTCCTCTTGCTTTACTGCCTTGTTCATGGCCCAGCCCTTCAGAGTGATCCCAGAGTCAGCCCTTTGTGAAAGGTTATGCTCTTTATTTATTTTTCCCTATCAGCAAAGCGTAAAGGACAAGGCTTGCATTTTTTTTTTCTTTCCCACTAGCTTCCTGCTCTCCCAGCATTGCATTCTGTGCTGCTGCTGGCAGGACATCATGTTATTGCTACGGCAGACCAAATGCAAACTCTCCAACATTGTTGTTTATCACTTAATCATACTGAGTGCATTCAGCATTTTTGAAGGGTCCTGAGAAATCACATTTACATTTATTGGTCTCCACTAATTTGGAAAAGGTTTGGAGCTGAATTTACCTGTTGACATGTAGAGAGTTACACCATTCCCTTTTACTATGGAGAAGTCTTAAATAGGCTATCTCGCTGGGTCAATGCCAAAAAACCCTCCAGGAAAAATGCTGTGGCAAAGGGAGGAGGGGGGTGTGCTGGTGGTGGGAGCTGGGGTAGGGTGGGAAGCTAAGTTAGGACAGTATCCTCATAGCTAGAGGACAGCAACAGTTCTTTCCAAGAGCAGCTTCTTATTCCCTGGTACAAGGTGCTTATAAATAAACTCCCAACAGCAGCAACACTTGCAGAGAGAAAACAGCTTCCCACATCCCCCACTAACTGATGACTAGGACAGCTCGGCTTTTGCTCATCTAATGCTGCACAGCCCTGTTTATGTACAAACTGTCCTGTGTTGTTTCTTTCTCTTTAGAGGAAAAGGGGTTTCAGGCAGCTGAGGGGAACGACAGAAGGAATACTGTGAAAATTGCACAATTTGCACCGTTGTTTGTCCCTTTACTCGAGATCCCTGTGAAAACAGTGTCTGCTGATGATCATGAGAGGAAGAAAATAAATCTTGGTTTCCCTTTCTGCAGGCACCCAAGGAAGCTGGCATTTGTTTTGTAACATGCTCTCTGCAAAAACAACCCTCTGCAATTACAGAAGGCACTGGCCACAGAAGCTGTGCAGCTTGGGGTGCTGTGGCAGTGGGGCCAGCGTTCCTCACTTCCCAATAATTGTTTCCAGTGCTGACTTATCAGGCATAAAATGCTTTGCAAGAGCTGGAACCCAGCATACAAAGGACTGTCTCTGAGTATTTGTTTTCTGCTTTAAAGCCTTCTCAGTTTAGCACCCTGGCATTGTGCAGTAGATGCTGAACCGACTGGGTAAGTTGCACGATTACCATGTGCTGGGGAGCTGTTTGTAAATGGGAATTTGGCAGTTAATCCCTCAATAGCTATCGTAACACCCTGTTGCAGTTCTGCAGTATTAACTGTAAAGCTGCCACTTTGCCCACTGTGAAGGTCCGTTTAACGCCGCGTGGAACTGCATTTGCACATCGTCCTTGTGCCCACCCGAGGCTTATCAAACCAGGTCGCGGGAGCGGGGAGGCACCCGTTGTCGTCCTGGCTCACCCCTACTTGGGGAAAGCAGGCGGGAGCAGCAGCAGGGAGGAAAGCAGAACCATTTTCAAGGAGCTTTGTGTAAAGATCTCTTATGCTTGAGTATACTCACATAGCCCTTGAATTTACCAAATACACTCCGATAGAAGAAAAGATACGAATTGCTACCTGACACTCAGTTTAGCCAGTGTTATCTAACAAATCCGAATAGGTGGTCAATCAACTTCTCAGGTCCTTACCAGCATAAATCTTTCGCCTGCACAAAATGTGTTTTGCAAGGAATCTTCATTAGATCTACTGTGATGTTCACTCGAGTGCAGGTGCAGAAGCTGATTTTATGGCTGCACACACACGCATATTTAGAGATGTGAGATTGTTTAAAGATCTCCTGCAGGTATTTGCACGTGTTGCAAAAAGGCACAAGCGTGCATGCCGTGATTCTTTTCAAATGCACATGCAGAAAACTTCTTGAAAATGTACTGCTACGTGCAAATTGCAGTAGGATTATGGGCCAGACTCTTCTCAACTGTGGAGGAATAAATGCATGGTACTTCCTGTTGAGATCCACAGATGGTCCTACAGAAAATGTCTAAGTACATACCCTTTAGCAAGTGTCTTGATTCCTGCAAACTGTGTAGATTTACGTGAACTTCTTTTCATGGAAACGGGTAGTTTCCTGGTAAGGGTTCCCCTGGAAATGGGTTGAGGGTACACGTGACTTTTGCTTCAAGAAGATGGTAGCAGTACTACTTGTCATTTGGAAACGAGGGTCAGAATATATATATCCTTTTCATTTATCTCATTTAGAGGGCCTGAAAAACAAGAACATGGCAACAACTGGCTCAAATATGCTTTTGCATAGTAAGGTTGTATTTCTGGCTTTATAGTCTAATTACCTCAGGTAGAAATGAAGTTGACCTTATTTCCCTTGCGAACAGCCTCATGAAAAAGCACTGCAGGACTGATGCTTATGTTGATTTTGTTGCGGTATTAGCGACCACAGTGGGTCAAGGTAACCTTTTTGACAAAACACATTTTAAAGCCATGTGCAGTGGCTGATCTCCTTCAGTGCAGTGACCTAGGACTGTATTTTCAAAAGCGAACACCAAGTCCCATAAACAAGAGCACATGTGAAGGGTGTGCCTTCATTTGCAGCCACTGCTCCCAGAGATACAAGTGCAAATCATTTACATACACAAATGAAGGCTGCAAACAGGGATTTGTCTGTAGGAACACTTAGTTGGCACATGGGACCACGGCTACTTTGGTGGGCAGCTCTCTGTAGAACTTAACTTCTGTGAATCAAACCATAACAGCTTAATAGAAGCTTTTCAGGGTGTGAGAACAGTATGACCTCCAACACTTCTCAGGGTTCTTAAGGTATGCTGCGTGCATCTGTGCACAAACACGTGTGCATCTGGTCCTTGATCTTATTCCACGTTTTTAAAGAGAAATTGCAGAGCTGTGATATGTGGCTCCTCTCCTGCATCATCAGTATTTTTGCCCTTTGCTCTCCATAGAGGTGATGCACAGTATATCTCTATAGCCATAGTATTGCACCCCTGGCAGCCAGCGCCTCTGTCAGAGCTCGCAGGCTAAAATTTGCTCAGCAAAAGAGCAGCATAACCCTATAGCCCATGTCTCCTCCCCGGAGAAAAGCTCTGGTTTGACACCACCTCTGTGTGCTTTGACTTTGCCCTGTCTCTTGTGTTTGCTGGCATTTGGGAATCTGCTGTGGGGTCAGAGAGCAAAGCTGCTGTCATCGGAGTTGTGAACTCACCTGCAGTGAAGGACAGTGAGCCCTGCGCCGGGAACACGGTGTCAGAGACAGACAGTTATTTTTTCACTATTCCCCATGCCCTGAGAGTTTCCACTGGCAATCAAAGTGTTTGCCCTTCAAGCCTTCCAATCTCGCTATTCAGGGAATTAATGTTGACATGAAATGATAAGATGGGGGAATGTGGGTACAAGGCTGTCACTAAATGGCCGGTCTAAGGAGCCTGCAGCTCCTGGCAGTGATGGCTTGACTCTCCAAGTTACTATGAGCAGCAACAAACATCCTGGTTTCACAACAGAAAGATGGAATGACCTTCAGGGACCCATCTCAAAAGCACTTGAAACCAACCAAGTGGAATGGTGCAAATGTGCAGTCAGAAATTCTCCTGTGAAAAGAGTGTGACAATTTCTGATTCTCTGCTTGTTAAATTACCCAGCTTTCTGGAGCAGGTTTAACTCCCTTTGGCAGCTAGATCCTTCCTTGCACAAACTTTGTGTTTCATGCAGAAAATTGCAGTCCCCATGTCTGGAGTGTCAGCTGGTTGCAAAGCAAGACTTGTTACTGCTCTGAAGTTTTTTTCTCTCGATTTTCTGACAGGCTTTGCAAACGAAAAGCAGCACATTTCAAAACCACTAGGACAGGCGAGTGCCACTGATCTTGGCACAGGGCAAATGCTGTGCAGATCCATGTATGAAAGCTTTGCTATGCTTTCCCACACTGCATGTGATTCTGGAATTAAATCTGCCTGTTTGCACAGGTGTTTACACTTTTTTAATTACTGTGCTACCTGAGGACGAGCTGAATGATCAGCTGCTTCTGCCTAGATAACTAGAAAGGATTTTTTGTCTTTCCTTGGAAGAAGTACCATGGCTGTCAACAACTTCATACGTGATCAGGTCTCTCAGGTCTCAGAAATTTATATTCGAGCATTAAGTCTCTCCATTGTCTGCTTCTATAGGTCAAGAATAATTGTGTTTGCAAGTGGAAGGTTAGAGCTGACCATCCCTGTATCTGTACAAATGTATCGGACTCGGAGATGTGCTTCATGGCTGGTGTGATAGTTCAGACCCCAGATGGTGTTTGTGACTTCCCCTGTCACTGAGCCTCCTTCAGCTGTAGTGTCTTCACTGGCAAAGCCGGTGTGAGCAGGCATCAGTCCCTACCCTCGCTGTTTTTGCCACTGGCCACCTCGTGCCACACTCCAACAGCTCGGGTTGTGCAGCTGCAGCTACTTGGGAGCGAGCACTCTGTGCTGGAGGAGTGAACTGATCTTCGTTGGACTCACAAGAAATTAAAATAAAAACAATAGCTCAGCAGTGGCAAAAATAAAAGGAATCAAATTAATTTCCATAATAATTTCCAATGCATTCTTTGTATGAAAAATAGAGTTGCTCCTTGAATAAACTTAAGATCATATATTGTGATAATTTTAAATAAGGTATGAATAAAAATTTCAGGTAAGATGAAAGAAAATAAGGTGCAAGCGCTATGGTGCAGAGAAGGAAAAGCTGTTTGAAGAAGAAGGCCTAAACTGTGTTGCTTTGAGTATCAAGACCTTTTTCTGCATGCTGTGTTGCAGCTGTCACCTTTAATAATAACCCCACCGCTCCCAAAGAGCATTTTGTGGAGAGTGAGTGGTCCAAAGAGTGTCTGATGATGGTCTGCACAAAGTGACCTGGTCACAGGGTGCTGGCTCCACTTCTGTAACTAAAAATACTCTCCATAGTTTCCTAAAATTATTTTTCCATGGAAGAAATTGCAGTTGCTGTTTGATCAGCAATTACATGCATGACCATGAGCTGGAAGGGAACAGAGACCATAAAGACAAGGGGACGTCAGCTTGTTAAAGGCAGAGTGCCTGGCCTGGGTGTCCTGCACTCACTTGGGACCATGCCAAGGTGCTCGGCCACAAGCTCACTTCAGGTCGTAGGAGTTTCTCTTCCAAAGAGGCAACAGCTTAAAACTGCACAAAAGCATTGCAAATGACTTTGAGAAATCCAACCATAAACCGACACCTGCTTAAAAAAAATTGTGACTTCTGTTGGGATGTTCAGCAACATCTTCTGGCTGACCTTCCCCAGTCTGTCAGGGGAATGACTGTCAAATTCAAATAGGATTCTTCATCCAGCTGCCCCTGTGCCACATCTGGGGAGAAGGAACAGTGCGTACCTCTCCTGGCAGCTGTCAGCGCCCCAGTCAGCAGCCTCGATTGCCAGAACCATTACTTCACAAGCTCTGGGAGTTGAAGGAATGGCAAAATTGGAAGAAGAAAACTACTTTTTCACCAACTCAGTTAAGAAATAAAATACTGCTCTGTGATGCTTTCCAAGGCTTCTTTTTTAGGCAGAACTATTGTCCATGCTGCCCTCCTGCTCCCCAGAAGGAGAGGGAGCTGAGGGGGCTGGGTGGCGGGGGCTGTCGGGGAGCGGCAGAGGTGGGTTTGCGGGGGGATGGCACATGCCACGGCACCTGGTAGACTGCAGGGCTGGACTTGCACCTGCGTCTTAGCCACTCCTCTCAGGCACGACGTGTGCGAGTCCAGGCATACAAAGGAAAAGAGAAACCTTGGTTAGTATACGGCAGGGAATTTCCTCTGAAGCCAGTAAAGCTGGGCACGTTTAAAAATTCAGTGAGGAGTTAGATGAATCAGTTAGGTGCCTAACTGTGTCTGACAATCTGACCCCAAAACACCATTTCCTGCACAGCCACCAGGTTTCTGCAGTCATTCATCCCTGTTGAGAAGGATGCTATGCCTGCACAGACTGGCGTGACCACGAATAGGAAAAGGGAGTGCGCTTTCCACACCATCCCGATGACCTTGGTATTTCTGCTGGGCAGAGTTCAGGGGTGCCTGAGAAAGCGCCGCAGGGAGGACGAGGCAGGAGGGGAAAAAGGGAAGCCCTTTTTTTTTTGCTTTTGCTGGTTGGGGTGGCAGTCTCCATCCTCCTGTTGTTTCTTGGGTGGGGTGCAGGCTGTGGTGTGGGTGCGGTGGGGATGCGGTGCGGGTGTGGTGAGGGTGCAGTGGGGATGTGGTGCAGGTGCGGTGGGGGTGCAGTGGGGACACTGTGGGGATGTGGGGCTGCAGTGGGGATGTGGTGTGGGTGAAATGGGGATGCAGTGGGGATGTGGTGGGGGTGCAGTGGGGATGTGGTGTGGGTGCGGTGGGGGTGCAGTGGGGATGTGGTGGGGATGTGGTGTGGATGCAGTGGGGATGTGGTGTGGGTGAAATGGGGATGCAGTGGGGATGTGGTGGGGATGCAGCGGGGATGTAGTGTGGGTGCGATGGGGATGCAGTGGGGATGTGGTGGGGATGCAGTGGGGATGCAATGGGGATGTGGTGCGGGTGCGGTGGGGATGCGGTGGGGATGTAGTAGGGATGCGGTGTGGGTGCGGTGGAGATGCAGTGGGGATGCGGTGGGGATGTAGTAGGGATGCGGTGGGGGTGCGGTGGGGATGCGGTGCGGTGCGGGGGAGCCGCCGCCAGCTGCCAGCCCCGACTCTGCCCAGCAACCCGGCCACGCTCCATCTGCCGCTCCCGTAATGAGCCGAGCCGGCCTCTGGCACAAGCCGGCTCTCGTTCCCCTATTCACCCGCATCCCCCTTTCAGCGTCCTATTGTTCTTCCCTAATGGCCTTACAATAGCCCTGCCTGTTGCCTTTACAGCCGCAGTGAGGCCAACCGGGGAAAGCCTTAATCTCTGCTTCAAATTAAAGGGACTCCTCTGAATTAATAATGTTGCCAGGAATGCACTGCCTGATACGAGGGGATGTATAGCACTCTTCAGCCCTCAGCAGCTGTGATTAGCTGGGGCTTGAAGTGTCCTGTCACAATATTTCATCCCGCTCCCCCGCCGCCCCCTCCCCATCGGCAGGGTTGCCACATGGCCCGTCTTGTGCTGCCTTTTCAAGCCCTGTGCCAATCATGTGGCAAAGATGCCCCAGATAGGGTGACAGATGGGGCCGGGGTACTTTGAGGCTAGACTGGGGCCTGGGGCACTCGCCGATAGCTCAGTTCTCCACAGATTACCATACGGAGGAGCAAGGCAGGAGAAGGACCTCCCGGGTGGGCTCTGCGCGGAGCTGCCTCTGCACCGGGCAGGGGAGCCCACCTGTATCCCGGCCCTGTGCACGGGGGATGCCGACGGCTTCGCACTTGGAGGCGCTTTGCTTTCCCCCCCAACCTGAAGGGCTGGCTAAAAGCCACGGGAAGGGAACCTGTTTCGTGGCACAAAGAGAAAACCCTGACAGCGAGCCTCAGTGGTGCTGTGAAGAACAGCCTGTCCACTGGGGCTGCAGTTTGGCTCTGGTGCGCTTGGTAGGTTTGCAGATATGCCAGGAAAAACACATCCTTGTTACGGGGTCACGGGTGTCCCCAGGCCTAAGCAATCATAGGATCCTTCCAGCAATGAAGATAAAGGCAGTGCCAGCCTGACAACCTCCTCCTAGCCAGAGAATTTTTCTTTCCAGTAACAGGAGAGACAGCTACAAATGAAAGAAGAGAATAGCTCTGTGTTTCGCTTGGTAACGTTCCAACATGAGGACAGAAAGATCACTGCCAAATTTATTTCAGATAGGTTAATCAAGGCATACTGTTGAGAGGCGGCACATCAGAAAATGGAAATCTTCTAAACTGGGCAATTGCGAAGTTTGTGTCAGAGAATGCCTGAAAAAGAGAAACCCTGCAGTGTCCCCTCCCATGGCGGTGGCATTGCAGCTGGTGCTAACCCTGCACAAGGTCCAGTTCTGTCCTTGGTGCAAAACTGAGCTCCTCCGCAGCCTGCCAGTCACTGCCCGGGGCGCCACCAGGGCCCTGCTGCTCTGTCTGTCCTCAGCGTCCCTTTGCCCATCATATGCATGATAAATTTTCCTCCCTGAGCAGTGTGAGAGAGACAAATCCTTTTGGCTGCCCCATTTTTTGTGTTTGTCCAGCTGCCCAGTGTTAGAGGCCACAGCTCCCACATGGACCGCTGGCTCCTGCCTGTGCTGGATACCTGGACTGCTTTGTCAAAGGCGGCTGCAGCTACCAGGAGGTATAACAAATCACCGAATGATCGCCTCTCTTAATACTTCTGAGTGCTAGTCCTCCTCCATAAATCTCACAGAACTTTGCACCAAAAATGCAGGCTTCCTGGCCCAATTTGCATTTGGAGAAAGTGAGTCATGGGCCAGCAGAACCAGCAATGAAAGGGTAGGTCTTGCAGGCCACTCTTGAGGCACATGCTTGCTAAACCCTTATGAGTGTTAAAGTTTTATGCATTTTCTTTCTACTTGATGCCTACTATTTTTATTTTGAGATGCTTATTTTTGACTGCATGTTGCTTCCTGCCTGCGCCCTCGGTGGCTCTGCACGGGAGTAAGTCAGGAAGGCATTTGTATTTGCGTAACTGATAGCAAAACACATCCCTTTGTGATTTCTCTGAGTACTTTAGGAAAACTCTGACTGCATCCGAATGATTAATGCTGACACTCCCCACCCAAACCAAGCTGCCACTTATTGAAGATGCTGGTTCATGACGACAAGGTTATTAGGATCCCTGAGGTGTCTGTATGTGCGTAGGTCTCTGCGATGTGGCATCTCCTTTGTCGGTTAAATCCATTGCTTTCTACAGATTTGCTAATCTTGAAAGCACTGACACGCTGCTGTGTCAGATCCGCTCACAGCCGAGGCACGTGGCCTCCGTCCAGCATGCAAATGCGTGGAAATGTTTTTGCCCTCTGGCCAGGACTGCTGTATCAAGCAGCCTGACACCCACAGTGCGCTCAGCAGGTGCTAAGCACGGGGCAAGGTGTACCATATGCCATATGGTCCACTTAGTGTAGTGTATTTTTTAAGTCCTTTAAATTACAGGCCAGGTGAGATAAAGCAAGTAAAAACACGTGTACGGAGCAAGCTGGGGAATATACACCAATAGCACAGAAGTTGTTCCTTATCATGTAAAACGACTGAGAGCGATGAAGTAAACCCAGAATTGTCTGCTTGACTGCAAAAAGGTTATGGCGATGAAAGGTTTGGGAGGGAGGCTTGTTTGTTCCATTGCTTAGAGAGGAAACTATGCAACAGTTCTCTGCAAAAGCAACAGATGAGACAGGCACTTTTTAAATGCTTAGTCTTTGGGAACCACTGCGTGTAGAAATCAATCAAATTCCTATTTAATTATTAGCCAGAAGGCTGGTGAGAGGAATAAATGCATACTTTAAAATAACCTACATGGGAAAAGGAAATGAAACAGTTTTAAATGTATGAGGTTTTTACTTATCCTCACCACAAGACATGAGTTTGCAAAGTGAATTTCCTTAAGAAACTTCTCCGTGTTCTGGCAGGCGCTAACGTGGAGCAAAGAGGTGCGATTTTTGTAAAGTTGCATGCACCACGGTACATTAGAAGAGGCAAGCACATTTACATGACTAATTGGGGTCTGTAGCTACTATGTTTGCAAGCTCGCTTGCGGCAACCGCACCGGCAAATGCCTGAGTTGTTGTGTAATTTATCATTTGTGTGCACACTTGCCATCGTTGCAGGTACAAATTTGGCATGCAAATGTGCATACGTTTGCACAGATGCAATTATGCCTTGCTTTTTTCTGGTCCTAAATAACCACCTTTTTCTTCATCTTGATGTGAAGCGATTGTCCCTTGCACATCACTGTACCGAGATCACCAGCCCGGCCGCACGTACTTGTGTCCGTCCCTGCTTCACTTTAAAATGCTGTCCCCCCCTCACCCCCCGGGGGAAAAGGTAAAATCGTAATGTATAGGTCTTTTCTCCCACTCCAGATTGTTTATGCTGCCCTCCCTCCAGGACAAAACTTTCAAACGACTGGTGTGTAAAAGAGGGTAATGTGCGAACCACGCGCCGGGCTACTGGAGGCCTGTCCCTTTCATACCCTGTAATTTTGCAGAGGATTGTTTCAGCAGCGAAGGTATAATGCAGCTATCCGGGGAGTCCTGCCCTTTGAAGCCGGGCGTTTTGTTCTGAAATCAGCCAAAGTTCAAGCTCATACGTGTGCGGAGCCGCGGCGGGGGAAGGCAGGGGTGGGTTTTCCGACAATGCCGCATTTCACAGCACGTGCTGCCAACTGTTGCCAAAGGCACATATATGTAGATATTACTTCTCCTCGGCCCCGGCGCTGCCTTCCTCATTGTTCGGTGCGGGCAGGCGGCAGGCCCCAGCTGACAGCTGTGCGTTGCGTGTATCGGTAACAGCTGCCTTTTCCTGGGGGGAAATTAAAAGATTAGGGGGATGTGGGCACGTGCTGGCTTCTGGAGACGGAGACAATGCTTGATTTAGGGTGGAACTTGTCTGCAGCGGCCGACAAAGGAGGTAGGCTGGAGGGAGGCGAAGGGTCAGAGGGGCTCTTGCTTTGGGGGAGACAAAAGGAGGGAGGAAGGAGAGGAGGAGGAGGAGAAGTGAAAAGCGTCTGCGGCGGGGCTCTGAAAAGGCCGCCTCGGTCCAGCAACAGCTGCTCCCGCACAAGAAATTTGAGACGGTCCTTTCACAAACACAACGGCTGGCAGAAGAATAGGGAGGCCACACTTCACCAAAAATGAATCGTTTGCAATTGAAAAGGGGGACTGGGAGCTCCTAGTGTTTTTAAAGGTCTGCACCTAGAGGACTAAGAAATGATTAGTCAAAGTACATCACAGAACAGGAGAAAAGTGTGCCGCAGACCAGCAGGGGAAGTAAATCCCTGCACTGCTATTAAAAGTTTATGCAACAGCTATTCTCCACAATAAACGACCCAGAAGAAAGCGTCAACGTATGTATGCATCTATGTATATATCCACTGTGGCATTTTGCCAGGCTGCTGGCCTCGAGCTGAAATCTAGTTTGTTGGTACAGTTGGAGCAGTTTGTTTGAAATTACGATGAGTTGCACCTGCTCGAGAAATGACGAGACCGCTCACATCAGGGCCGTGCTAAGTGTGCTGGTGATCTGCCTCCCTGTGAAATCGCTGCCCCAGATACCGCTTGTGAAAGTCCCCACCAGGGAGGGCTACTCAAAGATTTTATTAATACTTCTGTCTTGGGGCGGGAAAAAAAGTCACACAGGGAGTGGAGATGAATTCATATAGGAAAGGCCTCTTAGAGCATCACCTCCATTCCTTCCCGAGGTCGAGGTACAGACACTCTGTGCTAGACATTAAGATTAATAAATGACAAATAGATATGAACGTAGTCCTTTTCCAGACGGTCCCAGCTAGTCAGTAAAAATTGGCGGATACCCATACAGTGAGGTTTACCGTCACCCTCCACCCCCGTGCTGCTTTTGGGCAGAATGGTGCTAGAATGTCACTTTGAAATCTGTGAGTATGTTTACTGAATTTTTGAGGACTGCGGTGTAGATCCCTTTTTAAGGTAAATCTCTGCAGTGACACTAAAACTTTCTGCAAGAGTCAGCAGGGTTTGCACAATTCAGTGGCAAAACTGTTACGTGGTTGACTTCATGACGGACGACGTCATGATCAAAGAATGAAGTAAGAAAGGAAGGAAGAAGCAGATTATGCTGCATATGAGAGAGGGGAATTTGAAGAAGGGAGGCCAAACAGCAAAAGGACAAAAATGGTAGGGAATTTATGAACGCTTTACACTCTTAAGATGACTTTGCAAATTGACAAGAGCAGTAGGAAAAAAGATAGCATAGAAGCGGCTGATGATGGCCCTTGAGTCATTGACACAACTTCACGTGGCCGAGGTAATTTACTTGAAGAAGTTTGTGGCGCTTTGAGTACAAAAGAGTGGCTGAACTGGGGCGGAATCCCAGTTCGTGGCCCGCGTTCACGGGCTGTTTGATTGCTGACAGGGGCATCTCCCTGGCTTTGGGCTGTGCCATGCACAGAGGAAGGTTTGGCTCCCGGGACAGCCTACCCTGCCCCAACAGGTGTTTTCTGCCCTCTTTGGGGAGGAGGACACTGAGCGAGATGCAGACTGGTTTGAGCTGGTTGGATCACACTGATATAAAATGCCCCTTTTAATAGTGGATGTTGGATCAGTGTGATATAGCGTGACATCTTCAAGGGAGACACTTTTGTAGTTACCATTTAGAACAGGATTCCAGCCCTGCCTGGGATGTATAGAAAGTACTGGCATAAGTGTAAGAATCCTCTATATTATGTAAAAAAATCCTAGGTATCAGGATAAAAATGACTTTTTGTTTCATGGGATTACTGGCAACTTTCTTCTTATTAAATAGAAACAATAGTTTTATTTACAGCATACATTCAAGCCGCTGTAGTTGCATTTTAGACTTCTCCAGTTTTCTATGAAAAGATTCAATATAGGTCAACTTAATAAAAACACGTACATTTGTTTTCACTAGGATTATGCCACTTATTCTGAATGATTTTGAACTCGTCCAAAGGCAAAAAGTTGGATTGGTGCAAAAATATCAGAGGAACTATATTCTACCTAAGCATTACGCTCGTCTCCCCAGAAAACAAGGACAGAAGTTTGGATGATAAAACAACATGGGATCATAGCTGAAAAATGTAATATAGAGCTCAGACAAAATGTGCTAAGGATGAGAAAACGATGCACCGAGAAACGCTGTTAATGTAAGGATATACATTTTGATCTTGTTTGAACTAGAGATGCAAGAATGTCCTTTGATAATTATATAGCACAGGCTTCTCTTTGGCCAAAAAATTACAGCTGGTGAGACACCAGTGATGGCAGTGGAAACAATCCAATGTAAAACAGGTGTAAAATGATAGTCTGGGCCATAGTCACTGTGCAGTAAAACTTGAATCACTCTTGAGCATAAAACACAGGTGTCAAATTAATCCTTGATAGTTTGCCAAAATCACAAGTATGTCAGATTGTTGTCATAGGGAGTAAGGGGGCATGATCTATAGTTTCAAGCAACAAAAAAAAAGTAGTTAAAGAAGTTTCAGTAGTTCGAGAAATTACGAGGTTAATCTTCGCGACGTTAACCTAGGAAAATACTGCGCTTACTAGCTGTCTCAGTGTCCTGCCCAGCCAGCAAGGGCTGAGGCTGTACTGTGCTCTCCCCAGTGTTTACACAGTGTTCATGTGCTAGCCCGTTCAAAGTGCAGACAGGCTTCTCAAACGCTTGAAGTAGCGGCCAGTCTTCTGCAAAGCATTAGGAAGAGCAAAAAGACCTGCGTAAACACTGCAAGCCGCAGAAAGGACAGGGAACTGAGGATATGGTCCCTTGTGAAAATAATCTGATTTAGCGGTGAACATCAAAAAATGCAGTTCGCCTACCGGCTTGTTCTCATCTGAAGAGGGACTCCTGTCCGGCACCTTGTGTCCCAGCCACATCAGCTCTATTTGCTCACAGCAAAAAAAAAAAACCCTAAGTGAAGAATTTGCTGAGAATAGAATGGAGAATAACAAACATTCCTGGCATTTATGAGGTCTCTCTCTTGCCATTTAGAAGGGAAGAAGTGGTAATACAACTGTTTCCAAACAAGAAGAATAACTGGTGACGCCAGTTCATAAGGCAGCATCTTTTCCCTGCTCACTCACTGGATTTTATGACACAATATCATTCATACTGCACAACTTGAAACTGTTCCCTTTGTACAATGTGGAGGGGCATGAAATGCAAGCCCATAGCCAAAACCTTCGGAACAACTTGTTTTTGAAAGGGGAACGAGGGGGACCGCTGTGCTTACCGGCTGTCCGTGTACAGCAGATCACGTTACACCCTCAGCACCAGCATCCGTATTCAGCAGGGAAAGAAGACGAGAAGTGAAAAATGGAGACTAATTCATTAGTGCTTTAGAATGACTGACTATTAAGTGTTCTTTTTAGAAGAAGAACAGTGTGCAAGATGAGAGTTTTCAAGTTGGGGACTGGAACAGATATACACATTGTGCAGCTAGGTTTTGTGGCTCATCTCCAGAAGTGTGTTCAGCTACTTAACTCTCTTTGAAATATGAGTCTTAAGTCCCTAGATCACTTTGCTTTGTTCCCAGGGCTGACCGTCATCCTATGATGATCTGCAACAGAACCTCTGTTCTGATATCTTCAAATGTACTGTTGAATCCTTAACTTTTATTTTTCCATCTCTAATGATACTTACACACTCTGTGCATATTAGCTTCAGATTTAAGGAGTCTGAGGTGAAAACTGCCATCACCATACAGTTTTTCCTCCATATGCTAGTACGTGAAAAAGGTAGGATAGGCTTTGTTTAATGTGACGTTAATTTTCCTGTGGACTAGGTTTACTCGTAACTAGATGACATTACTGCATTACTGCTACAAAAAGCCAAAGTCCTGGTAATTAAGAGCAGACAGTTCTTTATAATGCACTGCAGAGACAGCAGCAATTCATCAGTGACATTTGCAAATTGTGGCACTGTGTGCTCCTCGCACAAAAGGCACAGCTGCCTGCAGATAACATCAGTTCAGCAGCAATGGGGTCCCATTTGTTTTCTCTCTGCCTCTTGCTGTCTCATTTGGGGAGCAGGTGAATATCAGCTGGCTCAATCTGCTCGACCTCCGGGGCTGGTCTTCTGGGAGTCACAGCTCACAGGGCTGAGCCGCAATGCACTTGTTTGCCTTGCTGATTTGGGCGAGTTTAGCCCAAAGGGTGTTGCTCCTCACCTATGCTTTAGCTCCAAGCTCTGGAGAGCTGTGGGAAAATAATTGCACACACGTGTACAGACCTTTCAGGGGAGTCCTGTTGATTCACATTATTCATGCTTGCAAATGTTTGCAGCCCTGGGCTGAGTGTTTGTTAGGGTTAGGGCCATAAACACTCTCTCCTTCCATGGTGGCTGCCAAGGCAGTGGGAATTCCTTAATGGGTGGTCTTCCCTGGCTTTTGCGCCTTAATAGATGTCACGTAATGTAACTGTCTGCATCATTATGTGGACTTCCCCTGGTATTGTGTGGGTAGTTATGGTGGCCACATCTACGAAGATCCTTGTATGCTACCCTTGTTCTTTCCAGCTTGAGGATAACAGGGAAAGTCACAAAGGAGGACTACGGTAGGAATGCAAGTTGCAACATGTGTATTATTGGCAGTGAAAATTATTCTGTTCTCCAGCTGGATTTGTACATGTTTGGGACGGCATGTTGTACAGCAGGGGCTGTCCTCATGACAAGAGAGCAGTGAATGTTTGAACTAATCTGTGCAGAACGGAAAGTCCCAACCTTGCAGCAAATCTAGCCTGGTGCTACATTGCCCAGTATAGGCAACAGGAAAGAGTGCAGAAGGGTAGGTGGCCAGACTTCTTATCTATCTGCTGTGTTAATTACACATGCATGGCCATGTGTGATGAATGGCATCAGACTGGTGTCCATTCTTCCACGGGGAGGGAACAGATGGTGAGTGGGGACCCTGCGAGCAGGTGAGCACATTCCCCCCATGCTGAGTCTACTGGATGCTGAGAAGATGTATGTTAATTGACATCAAATGTTACTGTGCATTTTAACACCGGTAGCTTCTTTCTTTAAATGCCGGGAAGCCAGAGTTTGGTCTGGGGCCAGAGCAAACCAGCCCTGAGGGCATGATGCTGCCTGCCAGAGCTTGGTACCCCCAGGGTGGCGGAGGGCACAGGGCGAGGGCTGGCACAGGGGAGCCCCAGTCTGGCGGCAGCCCGCCCGCCCGCCCGCCCGCTGCCATGCTGTTGCAGTGCCAGCTTGTAAATTGCAAACTTAGTCAAGCGCTTCTGATTGTGCAGCACGGTATCCTGTGCTTTGAACACCCACTGTCAGTAATACTTTGTCAGTGACTGCAGAGGAGCTCCAGTGACTCAGTTTCAGTGGAAACTAGCTAACTAACTGTTGTAACTACGATAAGCATCATTATATGTGTAGTATCTGCTTGAACTTGCCACAGGTAGAACTACCCGCCTCTACTCAATCATGGATAAGGAAAAAAAACCCCTCAGAGAGAAAATGCAGTGAAGAGCCTGTAAAAACCAAACACCAGTTATAACGTATGCACAGCTACTGTGTGTGGAGGTGATAAATCATTCTGGGTGAGGCATGCATTAAGCTTTGTGTGAGTTTCTTCACAAAAAACCACAGTTACTATATGATCATGGAAAAAAAAAGCCTGTATTCGATACCAAGGTCTAAAGAACCAAGTTTTCTGCTTCTGGATCATACAGCATAGGTTTATATGTCTTTGGCAATGTGAGAATAATCTCTGGGCACATTGCCTTTCAGTACAGGAAAAAAGCAGGCACTGGATTGCCTTGTTTCTTTGTTCCCAAATATAGCAAATGCATGTTGCTTGAGGAGACCGGCTTTGTGCTGGCAGCTATTCCCCAGGTGACATTTGTGACATGCTTTTGTCAAAGAACTGAAAGTGTGCAAATACTGTCTTGAAATTCCTCGCATTTTCAATGAGGAGAGGTAACTGCTTTGAGTAGTTGCAGGCATGAATTATTTCTTAGCTCTGGAGACACTCTAGATGGGAGGAAAACCGCTCTCCGTCTGGGAGAAACACCACTGTAGTAAGAAATAGGTTTCCCGGGAGTTACCCTAGTCTCAGACCTCCCATCGCATACTTAGGCTGAGCCACTGACTGGGGATGCCCCTGGTAGCATGGTTCACAGCACGAACTTAAAGACGCACTGGGGATGCCCCTGACAGTGTGGTGAACTGAAAGACACCTTAATTTCGTCAGTGTGAGGAGGAACTCCCAGGCTGTAATGGGAAACGATCAGCCCACAAGGCTGATCCTGGAGATAGCGAAAGCAAAAGTATTTAAAGAGAGCTATGAGCTTTTTTTTTTTTTTTTTTAATTTCAGCCTAAAATGAGCCACATATTGGTTTCTTCTAAGAATAGATATATTTTTCTAGTAATGCCTAACCTCCTGTCCCTATGTATTTAGTGATAGCAGTATTGTACCCCGTGCTTACTGTATTACAGCAAGCTAAGGTGGTGGCTCAATGAAACTGATTTGAAAAATTAATAGTCTTTGGTGACAGAATTCCAATTCTGACTCTAATAACAAGTTTTCCCTCAGGTGTGTTTACCAGAACCTTTAGGAAATTCATGGGTCCAAAACTTACTGTGACATTTAGATACATAAAAGGTTGTATGTGAGACACACCACGGGGCTGCACCGGTAGGGTTTTGCATAAGGGAGATTAAGAGGAGGTAGGAAAAAAGCAGTTTACAGTTGTGATAAAGAAAACAACTGTGTAACCTACAGATCTCAAATGTGGACCAAAGGTACCAGGAAACACCAAACAACTAGTTTTCATCACTCCCTCGTGCCGGAGAAAGGGAGCTGGTGTAACAGGCATCCTCTCCGTCCTCTAAAGTGCATGGAGATCCTTTCTCTTGTGAGTCTGAACAATGCAAGGCCTCATGTGAACTGTGTGTGCTGCGGCTGGTGACTGATTTAGCTCCACATACAGCTGCTGGAAAATCCTGATTTCTATCCCAAGTTAAATCTGACTCCTTGGGTGAGCCTGAGCACTTGGCAAGGGCCCAAGGGACTTCCCATGGGAAGGGACAAACCCCTACCTGGGTGCTGCCAGGCTGGGAGCTTGCCCAGGATTTTATAACTTCATTTTCTGTGAGTGAGTGTCCTAATGAATACATACACACGTGCATATCTAATTTCTGCAGAAACCAGGGTAAAAGAAAAAAAAAAAAAGGCCAGAAAAAAGCCAGTACAGAGCTCTCCTAACCTGTGCAATGCTTGGAATGAAATTTCTCTCCTTGCTGGTTTTGTCGGAGGCAAGAACTTTTGTCTGCATTGTCCCAACACTGCTGCAGTGTTGTCTTTTGCCTCTTGTCTTTTTTTTTTCCCTACAGAAGCTTAAGCACAAGTGGGAGAAACTGTAGATTGCTGCATGAATTGAGGGGTAAGTGAAGGAGAGGAAAAGGGAAGATGGGGAAAGTGCAGAAGAAAAGGCACAAACTCTGGCCTGGGCAGTCTGGGCCAGCCACTGATCATCCCATCATTTGCAGTGGTCCCCCGTGACCAAGCATGTCGGCTGCATTTCACATTTTATGGCTTGGCAACAGTTTTGTCCCTTCCCTATTCTTGCATGTCACCCTGGTGCAGTTGGCCTCCAAATGGTAGCTTTTTTGTTTCTAATGCTGTTGACGTACGTATGCATGCAGGCAGAGTGTCTATGTATTTAGTGAGGTGGTGCCCGCAGCTGAACAGAGGAAGGAAGGAGGAAGGTCTTGTGGTTACGGCACTCCACTGACACTCGCAAGAGCCGTGCTTTGCTGCTGCCTGACCTTAGGTGCCACGCTGCCTCCCTGGCTCTGATTCAGCAGAGCTCTTACACATGCCCTTTGCCTGCAGTGTGTGCTGGCTTATACCTCTGCTCTGCAGAAATGCTTCAGCCTGCTGCTGGGTTTAGCCCAACGAGAATTATAGTTAACAAGGCCGGGGGAGCTGCCTTGCCGCCCCGGGGCTGTGGTGGCAGTCCCAGCTAGAGCATAGGATGAAGGAAGGGTAACACAGGCTGTTGTGAGGATGGGGGTGCATCCCCTGAGCTGCTGTCAAGATGCCTGTATGCACCCTGGAGGAGCAGAAGAACAGAAACTCTGGAAGAACAGTGGTGGTGGGGAAGGGAGATTGCGTGCGTACACTTGGTAAAAAGTGCTTGGGGAGTGTCAGGTACAGAAGCTGCAACATCATCTGAATACAAACACATAAATACATTATGCCTTAAACCAACATGAGCAATGATTTATCATTAATTACCATTACAGACCACTTAGCCATCTCTGCTTCAGTGTTAGCAATCTTTGTTTTAAGAATGAATGACTGTACGTGTCTGGGAATTCCCTCTTTTCTCCAGAGCTGTACTGACATTTCCTTCAGCAGCTCAGTGTGTCCCTCCTTCAGTTGCTCCATGTACTTCTCCATGAACTTGAAAGTCTTGCTTGGCAATAGCTCTGTCTGGTTGAGCAAGGTGGCTCTCCAGAGCCTCAGGGCTTGCAGTGGTAGAGGTTTGCAGTTTGTTGGGTGGTGCTTTCTAAGATGGGTTGCATTAGCTGCTTCTGTAGCACACCGCACCCTGTCTAGTCCAGTGGGGACAGTCAAAGCTGGGGGCCCCGAACAGCAGCTTCCGACACTGCAGCACTTTCTGTGTTGCTCAGGACATAAACGATACCACATTAATCTGTGCACATCAGAAACTGCAGGTTGGGCTCTCCCTAGGCAGCGGGTGCAAGCCTGCCCCATTGCTGGGGGTCAGCATATTGATGTTTCTGTTCCCGATTATTTTCTACAGTTGGAAGATCTGCTATTTTTTAGCTCAGTTGTAGCCCTCTTTAAATATGAGTAATGCCAATTCTCACCAGGCTCTGCTGGGATTTCCAGATTAGCATTAATGCTTTTCTCAGGGGGTGCCGTTTTCCAGGGTGGGTGGGGGAAGATCTGTTAGTGCAGAGTTTTTCTTAGTCACTTTTGGGAGACAGGATTGAAACTAGGTGAAGGTTCACGCTTGGACCAAAACTCTGCGGCTGGAGCTCCTCTCTCGCAGTGTCAATGCGGGGTGAGCCATCCCTGCCGTGGTGCAACGCCTGCCGTCAGGGTATTGGGCGGGATCTTGGATGCGCTTGGATGTACCAACAGATGGACCTGAATCCTGCCCCGGGTAGACGAGAGAGGAATTTTTAGCCACCCTGCTGGTCCCCTGAAAAGGAGGACCAGCTGCAGGGAAAACTGGGGTTGCCAAGGAGCTTCTGCTGGCCAAGGGCTGAGCTCTGGGAGGGGGGCTGCAGAGCACGGCGAGGAGCGCATCTGCCCCGCAGGGTGGGCACGGGCAGCTTGTGCCTCCTTTCTGCAGGTGCCACGAGTGAGGGCAGCAGGACCCACAATGTGATGGTTTGGTCCAGGTTGCATTTGCTTCTGGAAAGATGCTCAGAGCTGTGAGTCAGAGAACTACAAACTTGTTCTGGATTTTAAAGCAGCTTGTATCGTGTGCAACGACACAGTTCACAAACACTTTGTGTTTAGCCATGGTGAACTGGCTAGAAAACCAAAGAGAGGCTTGAGGAGAGGGACTGCAAGAGGAAGGAGTAGTGAGGGATGGTGGGTTTACCCTAGCAGGGCAAAGGCAGGGACATTGGTCAAAAAGCAAATGCACGGAGTACCAGTGGAGCAACTGTGGGCACACACAAACAAGGAGACTTTTCCGTGTCGAATCTGGACAATGTAGAAACTTCCCTCCTTTCACTGCTCCATTTACTACTCCTGAGCCTTCTCATTTCTGCAGTGAAAAAACCAGTGTGAGGGTGGTGGCCAGTACTGTCCCCACGAGGCGGATCACAGTGGGAGATGGAGAAGGGACAGACCTATCCAAAGCCTCCAGGGAAAAACACAAAGTTTGAGCTTTAACAGTAGAAAGGTGGAGGCCATGGGTGGATAAAAGCAGTTGCGTAAGATAGAAGGGTGTCACGCTGTGAGGCGGTGGGCAAGGAAAATGACCGCAGCATCTGTCTTCTTCCATAGAGGGAAGCATAGAGGATGTGGACATCAGATTGGCCAAAGAGGCCCATGATGGAGATGGGGAAGAAGGAGAGTCTGGATGACAGCCTTAGCAGCAGAGTGATGGAGAGGTCCTTGCATTTACCTGTTAAGGTTAGAGCAGTGGCCAGACCCCTCAGGGAAGACATTAGAGAGAGGTTTGGAAAGGAAGGGTGAGGCAGGTTAATGAGTCATCACCGTAGCGATGATAGATGACAGCAAAGCTTTCCTAATCCCACACAGGCAGCGTTTGCCATGACCTTAGCATCTCCCTTCCCAGCTGGGGCTGCTCCACTGCTGTGGGGAGCCGGTGCCCAGGGGACTTTCCCCTCCTGGAGGGTGGCTCTGTGCTTGGGGCTGAGTAGAGGGAGGAAACCCCTGACCATCTGTCTCTCCATCCTAAAGCACCCCACGCTTGCTTCCACAGCGTGAGGAGGTTGAATGTGCAGTGCAGATATGGGGAGAGAGCGTCTGGGAACGGGGCCATGGCCAGCCAGGGAGCCCCAACCCCTCCCAGCCTCTGCCCTGGCCTCTGTATATCAGAGTATAGGTGTTTTCTTTCTTTTTTTTTTGGTTATAATTCTATCAAGCAATTCATTTGAATAGTAGGGTGGTGTAGTCTCCAGTTTATCCTTCAGAGAGAGATCTGCTTTACACCAGCACGGCAGTTTGATAACCTCAAGGCATCCTCCACACAAGCCTCAGGCTCTGCAAATTCCTGTGAAAATAAAACAATGAGGGGAAGGTTGTGTGTGCGGTAGGGTAACTGGCTATGTTCAGAGTTGCTGAAAGTAGTTTCACCGGCAGCAGAAACTTTGTGAAGTTTTCTGTACAGTTTATGGCTGTTCATGAGTTAATGCAATAGTACATTTTTTTTTAAAACAGATGAGGACAAACTTGTTTAATCTCCAGTATATAGATTGCTTTGCCAGCTGTCATATGCTCCGAGGCAGCAGGGTGACTTGAGCGTCAGGCACAGCCCTCTGTTAGCTGGTATATTAATCATAAATTAGCCTCAAGAAAGAGAGCGTGGTTGGCAAGGAACGGCCCCGGTTTGGCCACATCCTCATCTTACCAATTCACCGGCACTGGCAGAGCTGAGGAGGACATTAATAAAGCAGGCAGCCTCCTCTGCTTTGTGCCTCAAAATGTTAGTACATCAAGAACATTTTTTAAGCGAAATACCAGTTTGAGTCAGACCTCCAACAGTCAGGCATTCATTATCTAGGTTTACCCTAAGGTACTCTTAGTTATAGCTGGAAACAGTAGTGATTTAATAATAAATAAAGGTCCCTGTGACCAAATTCTAAAAATACTGTAATTTTCTCCAGAACACTTGTGTGAAATATTATTTTCCATCAACAGGTTCCTACCTTTTTCAAAGTTAGTATGTCTTCATCTTCCTTGTTTCCATATAACAAAGCTGTAAAAATAAATAAATACTGCGTGCATAGATATGCTTGACTGTAGCCAATATTTTACAAAGTCACTATAGACTTAGAATAACACAAATAAAGTTCTACTGTTATGCAAACGATGGCTTGATGAAACATTTAAGAGTGAACTGAACATTCAGTACTAAGAAATGTCGGTCAAAGAACTGATTTTAAGACATAGTTTCTTATGTAATTACTGTAATAAGAGGAAACTATGGGTTCCAGCTGAAGACTAAGCTTTTATCCACACTAGACAACACTGGAGTATTGTCTTCAGTATTAAAGGGTGCTCAGCTCAGTGATGCAAAATATTCCAGATGTGCTAAAGGTCATTTTGAGCTGCTTTGTTCAAAACTCAGGCTTACCTTAAAATGTACCCACCCGGCAGGCTTAACTATAACTCGGAGCAAAACCAATAAAAATTCCTTGGAGGCCAGCTGAGTGATGATTTGAAGAGGTTAATTAATACTTCTTTAGAAGGGCACCTTTTTTCCCCCCTGCAGTGGTAGAGTAGCAGGCTATCAATGTAGAATCATGGACTTCATTATTCTGTGGATACCCCAGTCATCACCCATAAAAAAAGAAAGGTGCTGTGCGGTAGTACTGAGATTGAATTTGTAATAAATAATATGTACATATATTTGAAGGGATCTCAAAAGCTACCAGGTGTATCCTTGCACGACGTTTTAAATTCTGCATTTCAGAGAAAATTGAAAAATATCAATATTAGGGCTCGCATTTCCCTTTGAACACCTGCTAGTGGTTTGAGGTAAGAGTTCACTTACATGAATCATACGAGCACACATCTCTCAAGCTGTTGTTAGACGTTGTTTACAGACCTGGCCATAACTGCAGTATTGACTTGCACCCTCTTCTTCCCCTAAAGAACTGTCTATACAGTTCAGAGACTGGGGAAGTAGCTTTATTTAAGTGAAAACTCAGCTTCCAGAGTAGAATATGTTGTCTATTAGAAAATCACCACCAGTGTTTTTCCAGGGAATTAGCTTACTGAAAGCCTTAGGAATGTGCAGATACATGGAAGCAAAATTCACGTGTGCCTTTGTTTTGACCAACAAAGGCATCATGACCAGCTTCTCTTCTGCAAAAACATTCCAAAATCCATAACAACGGAGTAAATGGCAGAGGTATGAACCCTGGTGTTTTTTTTTTAACTCTTGCAGTGCATGGATCTGTGTTGCAAGTGTGGTATTATTACTAAAACTCTTGCAAAAATTCCTGATCTAGGTCAGGCTGGAAGTAGTCTGCTGCATTAAAGCTTTTTATTTTCTTCTCCACTCACATATTTTTTCCATGCAACTCCTTTTCACTTTGTTTTATAGGCTTTGTACAGTGGTACCTACACTACTTTCATCTGAGGTGGGCCATGCCATGCTTGGCTTTTATCTACTCTGTTCAAATGCCTCGATAATAGGATATAAAGATATTATTAGGCATTGCCTGGGAAGCTGTTCCATGACTCTTTTCCAGATTTATTCACAAGTATGTCACAGATGCCCCAAATGATTACATAAATGATTTCAAGTAAATGCACAGTTACAGTTCTAATACAATTGTTACATTATAATAGTTGATTATCAATGAGGCATTGGTTTATAAAGAAAATCTGTCTGGCTTTATGGTTGTACTCCACCTTTGAATTCAGATTTTGGCTGTGATACTGACAGGTTAAATGCCCAGAGACCTTCTGAAATGTGATTTGCTGCATAATGGTACAAATGAAGACAATTAATTTTGCCATCAGGAGCTAAACTGCCGTTGTATCAATAGCAGTGCTCTTGATCCCGGGTTCTAGATGCAGACGGGGGGATAGTTTCTCCCCTGCAGTGTTGTGGAGTGGGGTCAGAGGCGGTGTGTGGCTGGCAGAGCTCCACGCGAACCTCTCTGCCCGTTATCAGGGTCTGCTTCCAGAGTCGTGCAGGAGCAGTAGTTTAACCCCACTTTCCTGCTCTTCTCAATGCCCAGTCGAAATTCTGACGTACTCCATCATTCATGCATGTGATTCTCTCACATGTAGTTGTATAAATACTGTTTTTCTGTGCTTGACATTTCGCACAGCTGTAGAGAAGCATGGGGACAAAAAGTGTTAGCCACTCAGCACCCCTCTAAAATCTCAGTTTTCTTTAAACAACATTTTATCTTTCAGTAAGTGTCTGCTCTTTTCTGTTGCTTCATGTGTGTTGCTCCAGAGTGAGGATGACCAGCAGAAGCACTGCTGTGTTCCAGCACCTGCTGGTTCCCTGGGAGTTTCCATTTCCTTTCCATTAAGTTTTCCTCTTGGAGCTGAAAGTGTACAGGTTGGTCTTTCTTGTTTATTTGCAGCCCATTTCTACTCGCATTTCAAGAAATAGGGAAGCAGTGCTCAATAATCCCCAGATATCACCTGAAAAAAAGATCCTTTGTGATTTTTCTTCATCTGAGAGAATTTAAATTGTATGCAATGTATTGCTGCATAGCTTAATTTTTATGCATATTAAGCCCAAAATCTCTGGGTTGTTTTTTTAGGGGCTGGGTCCCCAGAATGCCAGAAGCGTGCTTGTGTGCAAAGAGGGTGTGTGTCCCTGGTGCAGCCTCCATGGCTGCAGCTGGAGGTTACAGGGACTCCCCAGGAGGTGTTTCAGTGGTAGAACCATCATCCTTGGCATGCTGAGGTGCTGGGATGCTTTGCTATGACCCCTAGTTTCCTGGGTTAGGTAGTGAAGAAGCTGATGTGAAAAGCAGCAGTGAGCTGCTGACAGCCAGGGTCCCTGCAAAAGAGAAGTTAAGAACTTTCAATAAAGTATCTCCCTGCAGACAGATAATTTTTTGTTGTTGGTTTGTTGCAAAACAGTCCCTGCCTGCTTGCAAAACCAGCTTGTAGTGCATAGGGGTGGAAGTGTTTGTCCTTGGATAAGATCTGGAACGCGGTGCCTTGCTTAAGATATTAATTGTTTCTTTAATGTCCTGAAGAAAAGAAGTGCCTGTGATTGCTTGTGGCTGCTGAGGGTTCCTGTTAATTTATGTCTACCAGCTGCACTGTGAGAGAGCCTGGTCATGTCTTCAGTTATTAAAGTATAATATTTTCAAAGGCCAAAAGCGTGGCAGCTTTAACTCAGATTTCACTAGAGAGAAGTATTACAAACGCTTACGTGAAGGGCAAAGGTTTCCAATCATTAAAGGAAAGAAGGAAGGGAACAATTTAAAAATAATGTCTCCTGTAAGGGTAGGAAAAAAAATAATCAGCTCTTAACTTGATGGACTCGTTAGAAATGATAAATAACACTAATGAGAAAATAAGAGGTGCATCATATAGTACATCACATAACTCCTACCAACAGACAGCTTGGTCATGCCTGTTCCCTCTCCTCGGGTGGTCTGTCTGGGAATGGTTTACTCGCTGGTGAGTGAGCTTAAGGAGGAGAAGTGAACTGTCTTGTGAAAGCAAATGTGCTCAGCTCCTTCTCTAGGGCATGCTTGAGTTTTGTGCTATGTTTGAATTTTGGTGCAAGAAAGAGAGCCAAAGAAGCAGCATTGATGAAACAATACTGTGCCCCACCTCAGCATTAAAACCTGTGATGAAGGGGACTGATAATCTGTTCTCGTCCTTTGCTTTGGTGTTAAAGAGGTCGTAAAGGTTAGTCTGGGAGATTGTTCTGGGGTAGGGGATGGAGGGATCTGAACCTTCCATGAGGACAGGCGACAGCAGAGAAGGGCTGCAGATGACAGCCTGTCCCTTCCTGGAGGCAGTGGTGTGGTCAGCGCGAGGATGCTCTTCCTAGGACTTGCCCGCTGGAAAGGACTTCCATCAGTGGCTACTACAGCAATAGCATTTTGCAGGTTTTAGCAGCCTCTTGCTGTAGGAGGCCTGGGTGAGGTTCACTTCAGCAGCTAGTGTACGTACCCCCTAGCGCAGACACAGGCCCAAACGATTTCTGTTTCCACCTTTGCCAAGGTCCCTGCCTGCCTGACCCTGCAAATGACTTTTTTTCCGTGCCTTCCTTGATTAGCTCTGCTGCTGAGACTTTTCTCAGCTCTTTCACCAGCCAGTCAGACTTTCAACTTCTTCTGTAACCAGCCTTTGAAATCTGCCTGAAAAAATACCTATAGGCATCTCGGCATTTCTTGTAGCACAAACAGAGGGAGAAGCTGACCCTCAGCTGGAGTGAATCGGCATAGTTCCCTTGGTTCAAGTGGGCTTTGGTCATTTGACGCGGGCTGAAGAGGTTGCTTGGCATTTTCTCCACAAACAAGTCGCTCTCTCTGTACTTCTCGTTCATGTCAAGTAACGGGCAAGTGCCACCAACAAAGAGATGGGGGGCAAAAGCGTTGCTGGGGCTGAATTGTACCATGAGGGAGTGTGGCACACCGCCTGTATCTGAAATAGCAGCTCTCCCTAGGGTACCTCTTCTAAGGAAAAAGGACTTAAGTTTCCCCACCTGTAAACTTTGCCCTTGCGTAAGTGCTCGTTTCCCACACAAAGGGAAACGCACGAAATGAAGACACCTCTGGTGTGGTGGCTGGGGAGGCGCAGGAAGTGGTGTTGCTAGAAACCCGATGAGAGAGAACAGCAGAAGAGCAGAGAGCTTGAGATAAGCGTATTCGGTGAAACGCTGGTTTCACCGCTTCGCCGAGCGGAACGGCATCTCGCTGGGGCGCTTCTCATGCCACGCTCATCTCTGTAGTATCTGCGTGCTTCTCTTTGCTCTTTCTGCGGGCTTGGGAGAGTCCCTCTGTGAAAAGGAGAGTAGTGCTATGTTTATTAGTGGTGACTGAATGTGAAAGGAAAGAAGCACGTTAAATCTTTCCGGGGTTGCCTGCCCGGGCTGGTGTAAATTCAGTAGTACTACTGCAATGAACCATGCTGTACTCTGCAGCTGTTTCCATGCTGGGCACAATTTATGCAGATCAGGTAGAAAGTTGTGTTTTGTGTTAATCACTGACTTGTGAAGTGCATTTGGCCAGGGGATTTTCTTTCTTTTTTTTTTTTTTTTCTTTTTTTTTTTTTTTTTGGTAAAGCTGAAAATAGCTGCGGCTATATTAGGGTTGTGTAAACTTTCTCAGATTTCTCTGTTCTGTAAAAATCAATTCCTTTGGCTCGTGTGTCCGCAGCTGTTAGGAAGGCACTCTTTGCCATGGCTTTAGTGGTTTGCTTGAATAAACCAGCAGGGCAGGACACAGGCATCCAAAGTAGCGCTTTACTGAATGTGAATGCTGTGGAGGAGGAGAGAAGGGAGGAGTAAAGACGCAAGGTTTCCAGAAGTGGCCTTCCTGCATGGACCTACCGTCCCCAGAGAGCAGGACCGAATGGGTCTGTAGTTTCAGGCTGACAGTCTTCTGGTACAGGCTTGGCTTTGCTAACAGGCAGTTTTAGAAACTGTAGCATGGGACATTGCACAGTCTCTGAATATAACTTACTGGGAACAGATTTTGTGGGTTTTTTTCTTACTAACACTGCTCTTCACCCAGACTTGCTCTGTAAAAATCAGAGGCATGCCACAGTCCCATCCAAAGCTGGAGGACCATCGGAGCTCAGATACGGAAACAAAACCTTCAAAAATGTTGTTTGGACACAGACTGAAATTCCAAACCAGACATAATTTTCTATATAAAATTTCTGCAGACCCTAAAGGATTTAGTATAGATTGATATTTTCTGTTTGTGTGACATGTGAGTTTGAGCTCAGCTAAACTGTTTTCAAACAACCCCCAAAATTTAAGACAAACACAATGTCAAGTAAACAACTTGTCTATTCCATTTTTTCTTGTATTTTTTGCTGTTCCAGACACAAACACGGGAGTGAAGGTTACAAGATCACTCAGAACATACCAAACAATCATAATCCAATCACAGTGGAATAGCTGGGCAGAGGTGTTCATCAGTTAAACAAATCAAACAGCACTTTCACTTGCACATCCAAATAAAAATGTTGTAGACCAAGAGATCTTGTCTGAAGAACAGAAAAAGCAGATTTTTTTGTACAAATGAGCAAATCAAGACTAAACTCCCCAGTAAAATTCTGAGATTATAAAACAAACAAACAAACAGTTTTAGTACACTATGTTATTTTTTCATTTTCTTTGTTACACACATAGTTATCATGCTTGACTTTACATAACTAATGGGTATCTGCATTTGTTTTTCTCAAATAGGTTTCTTTTCAATATAACCTACTGCACTGTGTAAATCAACAAGGCAACGTTTATTCTTCTTCAGATTCCCCCCTGTACCTTTTCTTCTAGTTTGAGAAATTAAGATCTGGGGAAAAGTTACATAACACTGATTCTGGGGAGAATTAGTTTTTGCAAAGTCACTTATTATGATCCCTGGTAGAATGTAGTTCAAGTAATACTTGGATTGGTCTCCCACTAGGGTGTAGTGGTTACTCTAATGACATTTTCAAAACATAACTGGCGCAAGCCCTACCTAATATGAAGACGATCTTCTTTCAGGACATGCAGTGCCTTTGGCATTCGCTAATACACATGTGCACTTGCAGATGAAATGCTTAAACGCTTGATGGTAGCCCTGTCTATATTTAGAGTAGGGTTTGTGGATGCATATTTTGCATGTAAATGAGTTGTGGATATTTGCATTTAAAAACAAAAGTGTCTGGATAGTGCTTTTCTCATCAGCTGAAATACTGATTTTGTATTGGGCTGAGAGCATTTTCAAATGCCTTTTCATGCTGTATCTTAACTCCCTTTCTCTCTCCCCCATCATGATGACATTTGATAGACACAAACCATCCAGATGGTGTAGACTACTTGGCGAGAGGTTTTAGGGGTCTGCAGGGGAACATGCTGAGATGACATCTTTCTGTGTGGGTGGGTACTGTGGGCTCTTTCCCTGAATAGCGAGAGGACGGGGGGGCAGGTGGTGTGGCCAGCAGTATGGCCTGGAGCACACACCGCTCCCTCCCGTGGGTGCTCCCGCTCCGGGTACTGTGCCAGCCTGCTGTCCTGCTCATCAGGCAGTTTGGCATCCCGTCCTGCGTGCCCTGCCCTTGGGAAGCAGTGCACAGTTCATGCCATTCCCGTGGCTTCAGACACCCGTCCTACCCTTTCGTGCTTCCAACGCGCTGGGAAAAGCCAGAGCAGAGCTGTGGTACAAAGTCCTTGGGATGGAGAAGCAAGACCTGCTGCTGCGACACCATTTGAGGAGTGCTGTTTTCTATGATTGTTTCTTTCCTAGGGGCTTTTCTAGGGGCTTTTCTCAATTTTACTTTCCCTTAACTGTCTTGACGTTTTATGAACCACGATTAGTAAATCCTCTCATCCTGGCAGGCAGTAATATTGCAGCAGGAGAAACCGTGATGGTGAGGTGAAGTGACTTGCCCAAGGTTACAAAGCCAGTGCCAGATCTGGCTCTGTGTGGATTTGGCCTCTGCAAACCACCTCTCGTGGTGGGGACAGCCAAGCAGAGATGGTGTCCGTGCGTTAGGGACGACGTTACTTTTCCAGCAGCAGGGCTGGGACCTGGGCTGAGTACGTAGGTCCCAGTGACACACTGTGTTTCAGGCCCATTTTGCCCGGGGCAGAATTTCCTTGCTCATATGACCACCCCTGTTCTGATTGACATTTCTTTTAAATCAAAAGAGGGAAGAAGAATGAGGCTCTTCTCATGACATGAAGAAGCAAGTTTTAAATCTTGGCAGAAAATGCCTTGCGCCTCGAACTCTAAAGATACTTAATTTTGCAGCTGTATCAACAGATTAGAGCAACTGTTTTCTGGGAATAAATGCCTACTTAAGTGGGATGTTTCACTTGGAACCTAGCAAGTCCTCCTCAACTATTGTACCTTTTGTCTTTTGATCTGGAAAATGTCATTTCTCAGTGGTATAAACTGCAGTTGCATGAAAGTCACAGGAGTGATGTTGACTTACATTTTTTGAAGGTATCTGGACTGAAATTTGCCAAGTTGCTGAGAGTGTGTCTCGTTTTATTTTGTTGTGGTCTATATTGAAAAGATTTGCCTGGATAGCTATATTTGCAGGTTCCCTTTATTAAGTATATGTTTAAAGGTACATTACTCTTATAGCTTAAATGGGGAAAAAAACCCTACAGTGGCCAAGCACTTTTCTGGCAGCACCTAACTGTAACAAACCAGGTATTTTCCTATTACAGGGTCGTCATCACAAATCACTCCTCTTGCTAACATGATAGCACTGGCAAAAGTTTTGATGCACAGTGTAGATCTGGCCTTTGTTTCCCTCACCCGCTATCTGTGTGAAGCAGTAGATCAGGTCGTATCACACTGAAGCCAGTCAGACCCTAGCTCCGGCAGCTGTCAGATTTCTGCTAGTTTTACTGGATCCAGCTGTCAGATAAAGGCAATTAATTTTTCTTAAGTGGTTAAATGACAACTGTAGTCATTTGTCCCACCTGCTGTATAAAGTTTTATGTTTCAGAAAAATAATTTAATTCATTTTTTCTGTACAGCACCCATAAATCTGGGCTGGGAAGTACTGCTGTGCTGTGTATTCGCCACAGTACTGGTGATGCAATGATCTTAGGGAATCCTGACTGGCAAGATCATGTCATGGAAGAAAGAAAAAGTTAGGTGGGAATGTCTTAGCTTATTTGTTATTTTCTAATACAGGCACAGAAAACCATGTCTGAAACCTGCATAGAATATGGTAAGTGTAGTCTTCTCAGAAAATATCTGGGTGGCCAGATCCCTCAGCCCACTGCTGGATCAGGGACAGCAAGTCTAATACGATTCAAGCACGTTTTATGAGGACTTCCCTGGAAGGTGAAAAATGATGGCCAGAGGTTTTCTGTTGTGTACTGCGACTAGCTGAATACTTGAGGATTGTTTAAAACCTTCCCCTCAGAGATGACATTGCAGTTGAGATTCTCTGTCTGATTCTTCTACTTGAAGGTACCTGTTCACGTCTGTTTTCTTCCTCTGTAATACAGCCATCTGTATTTAAGAAGGAGCTTTTGCTCTGGGCAGGGTTAGAGCTCAAAGTTTTTTTCTAGCACCTGAAATGTAATCCATTTGCTTTTAGCCATCAGCCCAATCCTGCTGCCCACTGGGTAGAGGTAACGAATACGGTAATGAACCTTACTGTAGGAAGTGGGTGGCCGTGGTGGTGCCAGACAGTTTGTGCTCTTACCCTTTGTTTGAAATACCAATTCCAAGTAGCTTCCTGCTGCCTCCTTTGTTTTCTGAACCCTGACATGGAGTTCAATATACGATATTTTCTCTTATCAGAGGTTGGTTAAAAGTCTCATTCTCTACAGGAACAGAGTGAAATAGGATCTCTTCCTGTGGACCATTTCTGTTCTGACCTGTCTGTATTTGATACGTTTCACACCTGGGGGCTCTGCTGCTTTGGAGGGCAGCTGCGAGCCGGCCTGGACTCTGAGGGATCTTCTCCACCCTTTCCTGCAGAAAGAGCTGAGGGAGACTGGGCTCCTTGCTGGGGCATCTCAAACAGGGCAGGGGGTGAGAGTCCTCTCCCCCTCGCATGCAGCCCTCTGAAGAAGGTAGGGGGCTCTTGTCTTCCTAGTATCGTTTTGTTGCTGTGAGATCTTGATATGAGGGAAGGGAAGGAGAAGGGAAGCTTCAGAAATAATAATAATAATAAAAACATCCCTCAAACCCCCCTAATCTTTCTCTTTTAGTGTCATTAAAAGAAGTCTCATGGTTTTAGTTTATTTCCTCATTTTTGGGAAATGACTGGTGTTTTGATGCTTATGGCTCTTGGTACTGTTATTGTACGGCTTCTAGTGTTCTTTATGGTACACAATAAATAATTTATAATGATCACAGTTTCAATTTTAGTTCTCTTCTTCTTTTTACACTGATTCATCAAGCTACCTGTACTTGTTGTATGTTATATTTCAGGTCTCTTCCAGAAATACCTGCATACTCTTCAATACATAGGCTAGGTTATGTCCTGGTGGCACTGAAGTAAAAACTAATTTGTTGCTACTTGCCATCCAAGCAGAAGAGGAGACTTGTGGTCATACTGTCCTCCTTGTATTAGGGGAAAAAAATAGTTTTTAGCTTCCAGGGGAGGCAGTTTAAAATAAAAGGCGTGTAATTAAGATCAGCAATGAATCAGCCTTGAAGGCCGTGATTCAGCTGTGATGCCCTCCGCCTTGCAGAGCGTAGCCCAATGCTCTAGCTAGTCCTTTCCCTAGCTGCCAAACCGTGCTCACATGGGGGTGAGGGCAGTGCATAGCTATGCACGCTGGCTGTGTCTATATTTGTAAGCTATACAGTGTAAGGAATGTTCCCAGGCGCTGGAACCTGACTATCTATACCCCTAAATTGTTAAAACAGTCCCACTTGCAGTTTCAGCCAGCTCGTGCTCTCCTAGACAATTGCCAGGCACTTATTTGGAAGGTAGCACGGGCCAGAGCCCACATCCAGCAGGCAGATTGCATCCAGCCATCCTCATCTGGAAATAAGGGAGGTTTAATGGTATGGATCCAGGTTACTCTGTGCCAGCTGCCCGCCGTGCCAAAGAACGGTCATTCACATGCTCGATTTACTCGAGTAGCTGCGGCTACTGTCTTTTGCCCTTTCCTGATGGATGGGGAAGCTAGATAAGCTGGCAGAGTGAGTCAGGAGGTCTGACGCCTCCTCCCGTAGCATATTCCTTAGTAGGAATGCATGCACCACAGCGCTCTAATTAGTCAGTGAGATTAAGCAAAAGCAGCTTTACTTCCTCATAAAATCCAAAATAAACTTTACGCGTAAACAGCCGGCGGGAACAGGGGAGCGTCTGTTACCTTTTTAGTCACCGCAGCCATTGCCGCGGGGCCTGGTGGGGCGCAGCAGACCTTCGGCAGGTGCGGGAGATGCCCCGCGGAGGAGCAGCCCCATGGGCCCTACGTGCAGCGCAGTGGCGTGGCGGGGACCCTGCCGCAGGGCTCACCGTGCCGGCCCGTCAGAGCACGGTGGCAGCGCACGGGCACAGGAATAAGGCAGGCGGCACAATTGCCTTGGAGCGGGCTATTGCCGTGATGGACACGCAGCAGGGGGAACGGGAACGTCGGGGAGCTTCAGTTGCATCACCACGGTCACCAGCGTTTCCCGTGAGCGTGCGACCTGGCTCCCTGCGGGCGGGTGGACCCGACGGTCTTTCCTCCTTGACAGTAGTGTCTGATGGGTGCATTACACAACGCGGTCGCAGTCGCTCTGTCTGCTTTGATTCACGTTGCTGCAGACTGTCTTCCTGTGTCCTCCTCTGAACACATTAATCAAACTGTTTCCCGTGGGTGAAATGGCTTTCTTCTGGGTTTTCTCTTGCTCGGCAGGGAAGGAAGGATCTGTGCATGTATCATCATATTCTCCAGCTTTTTGGAGGTTGAGCTATTTAAGTCAAATTGCTTTTGGCAGTATCATAGCCATGTATATAAATGACAGGCAAAAAAATATCCTGAGGTTAATTTACTTTTATAAAGTTTGTAAACACAAGTAATAGTTTGAGTTGCAAAGCTCTTGCATTTGTCAGCTGTTTGTTCCCCAGTACATAAATCTTACTATAATTAGAGATGCATATTTAACACATCATGATTTTTTATCTCATTTAAACTTCAATATGAGTGTAAAACATTGTTTTTCTATAATACTTTGTTCCAGGAACATATTCTTCATAGAAGAACACCTTCATCCTAATTAATTAGTTACTTACTGTTTGTGATAGTGTTTCAGTGTGCTTAGAAATGGGGTAAAGCACCAGTAAGTTTGGACAAATCTTGATTTAAAAAAACCCCCCTCTGTTAGAACAATTTACTTAATACACTAATAGACTTTTTCACAGTGGGTATTTGTTTTTTCTGTTTTGTCACAGTTACCTGAATTTTCCTACCTATAGAAATACTCAATCTCTTGCAAGTTAGAGAACATTACAAACAAACTCTGCTAGGAACAATAGCCTGTGAACAGATTCCTTCTTAGGAAGGAAGGGAATGTGGATCTTCTCCCATATGGACTGAAAGAGAGGACCTTCCAACTCACTGGTTTATTACAGTCTGATTTTTCATAAAAGGATTTATTGGACCTAACCTATTGTTTGTCTTGCTCTTTTTTTAAAATTTTGTCTTTTCTCTTTTTCATTCTTCAGACAATTTTAAAGGACAGAATTTTTTCTTTCATGTGTGTAATTGCCAGCCCCGACACCAAACTTTGGTCTTCAGCAGTTGTCTTGCAGATGTCACTGGTAGAGGGACTGCAGATGACAGTGTTGGGGTTTTTTTTCCCCCCTTGCTTCATTTTCATCGACCTGAGTGTCCCCTATTGAGCAGTGGCCTTCTCAATGCGGGCATCACTTCATCGTTAGCATATGTGCTGCTGAAGCACTGACAAACACATCATCCAAACACTGACTCAGAGTGTACCCACTTACCAATTAGTCTTCATAGTATTGAGCTTTTGAGGTCATCTAGTGCAGATAGAGGGTTGACCTGTCAGTCCATTCTGGGAATCCAGATACAGTACCATACACCTCCACTGGCCATCAAAACAGTATGGTCAAGGACAGACACAAGCAGAAAGCTCACTGAGGGTGTCATGGTACAAATAACCAGAGCAATACAGTTTTTGAAATGTTTATTATTTTTTTTCTTAAAACAAACATGCTTTCATTTGTTTGTTGTCAGCTACATTCTAAGTAAAACTATTTGAAGGCTTTTGAAAAATATGATAAATATATTAGCCTGCTGTTCCAGAAGGTATTTATTCATAGCTTGCTAAAAGCTTTTTGGATGAAGCCATAATAAGCTACTAATGACTTTTCAGAATTCTCCTGTAGCATTTTTCTTGGTGATATTTTCCCATCTCTCTTTTTTTATCTCTGCAATGCAGCAGGTTATTCAAGGAAATTCCCTTCATGCTACCTCCTTACCACCCTTGAGGGACCGGCTCACCAAGTGACATGGGTGCTCCTTGTTTTGGCTGTGCTGCAGTCCGGCACCTCTGGAGGAGCACTCCTGGAGGTGCCCGTTCAAAGGCACAGTGTCTTTCCCTCCGTTTCAAGCATCACGGTGTGCAGACTGGTGTCCCAGTGTTGAGGTGCTCCATGCAGAGGGCAGGGAAACTGCGAGGCTGAGGGTTTTTGTTATCGGTGTCCCCCTAAACACGAGGACAGAGAACAGTGCTCCCAGGACTAGTGCACTTACCCCTGAGCGGAGGAAGAGGCAAGATGATGAAAGGGAGCATTTTCTCTCAGCGTGCAGATTTCAAGGTATTTGTAACTGCTCCAGAGAAGGTAAGGGGGAGAGCACGATAAGGCCCTGAAAACCTCTGCTCCATGTGCTGTGATAATAAAAACTCAAACAGGATAGCTGGAAAATACAGGAAAAAGAAAAAAAGCATCAGCTGGGAGAAAAACTGAAGACAGAAAGGTAAGTTTAAGAGGTAGCAGTTCCTGCCAGAAGAGATGGCAGCGCACAGGACCCACTTAGAGGACAGATTTTAGAGACTGGAAAAGGCTTTGAAGGAAACATAAAAAAAAAAAAAGAAGGGAAAAAAAGGGGGGGAAAAAAGGAGAAAAAAGCCTTGTTTGAATTGTAAGTCCCCCAAGCAGTAACCACATCCTCTCTCTCTCCCCAGCTGCTTTTCTTTAACTGCCCGGCCAGCGCAGCTCATATGGGCAGCGCTCACATTGGGAGTGAGAATCTGTCACTTGGCCATGACGAGGAAGCACTTCCTCCTGACCTTTCTCTTTGTGTGTTTTCATAATTTACGGCTGCAAAGTTTGTTCAGCTGCTAGGCTGGGGTCCGTGTGCCACCTTCCAGCCCTGTTATGTCTTAAATTTGGCAGACCAAGGACAGGCCTGATGTATATCACCGCAAGCATCCAGGACACCCAACATTGCCCCCCCTTCCACCCACACACCGTTACGCGGTTTTGGGGATAAGATGAAGAAAACTAGCCCTTAAAGCTGGGTTGTGTGCTGGCCTTGACTGGTAGACTAGGGACATATGAAAAGCTTTCTCATTGCCAAAATTTTTTGAAGGCAGTATGCTACAACATTCCTTCTGCTCACTTAGAAGTGGTTGGGTGGCGGAAAGGAGCTGGGACCACAACCAGGCCCTGGATGCAGGTGGCCTTGGGTCACGGCAAATCCTCAGGGTGAGGATCTGCCCCTGGGAAGGGAGGACCTGTCGGAGGCAGCGTGCCCCCGGGCAGCCCCTGCTCACCCTGGCACCCGAGCATCCTCCGTGGGAGCAGCAATGCAGATGCTGGGGGTTGTGTTTTCGGGACCGTCAGGGTTTTTATCCCAGGTATGTGAGACAGCAGCTGTAGATCTTGCACAAAATACTCCACGAGAAGGACAGGACCCAGCACACTTGCAGTAGCAGCAGCTTCCTTCCGTTGAAGCCAGGGCTTGCTCCAAGACGGGTGGCAGGCAATAGCAGAAGCCAGTGTCGTTTTGCCACCTTGCAGTCTGTAAGTCTTCGGCAGGTGATGTTGTTTTGCAGCTGAAATTGCCTAAAATTCTCCTGTCCTTTGCTCTGCTCGGAACTGAATTAGCTACCCCACTGCATCTAACTTTTCGCTGGTGTTGCACAAATGTGTAGTAATGCAATCAGACAAATTGTCTCAAGGGTGGCAAAATTAGATGACATTTTTGTCCACAAAACTGTATGGGAACTTCACACCTTAGAGCATCTTTTAGGGGGAAAAAAAAAAGCCTTGTTGTTTCTGCCTAGCTTTTTTTTACTTCCTTAATATTTTTTCTCTTTACCTCCTTGTCATTTCCCCTTCCCCTTCTTTATTATCTTAGGTCTGATTGCCTTCTTACATAACAGTTGTAAATATACTAATAGGTAAAAGTTATTCCTGAGATGTCAAAACCCAGACAAGATTGGAATCAAACTATCCAGCTAAGTATTTCCCAAGGTTGCCTCCTCGGTTGTCAGTTTAATTTCATATAAGTGTTAATTTCAGGAGCCGCTGTGTACATAGATTGCCAGCGTTTGTGGGGGAGGGGAGGAGTGCTGTTGCTCAAAGGCAATCTATTGGGCAATGTGTGCTGAAAAACCACCACAATACATCCATTTCCCTCTCATCCGGGAAAATCACTCAAAGAGCTGGCAAGTTTACAAAGATGAGAAGGAGGGGGTTACTGCAAATATCAAAGAAGGCGCTTGCTGCTTATATGAGACAAAAGAGAACCAGCTGGGAAGCTGGAGCTTGGAGGACGCAAGCGGCAGATCTAATTGACGTGGCATTGCAAAAAGCCGAGTGCCTGCCCGAACAATGGCTCGTGTCTTGGTCGATGTCAGAAGAGCTGCATCGGTGTTAGCACCAGTGGGAAAAACGTAGCTAATTTCTTTTGTTGCGGGACTGATTCAAAACCTACAGAAGGCTGGACTTTCAATCCAGAGAAAATGGCATTATTTTTCGTGAAACGGGGTGCGGCAGACAGCGTGAAAACTTCGCGGTGTCCGCCCAGGTTATCCAAGCATTGCCGATAGAATAAATCACTGTCAGGCCCTCTGTACAGGGTAACCTTTATCTCAGATATGCTTTTGTTAAACAATATTGCGGGATGAAACAAAAACAAACCCCTACATTCTCTACAAACTCTCTCTACCTATTGATTCTGTTACATGCCCAAACAGGTAAAACAGCGCTTAGCAAGCTGGCTGCACTTTGCGATATGCTGTGCTTATCCAGGATCCGAGAAAACACGCAACAGTTTTGACTGCAAGGGTCAGCTGCGTATTTCTGGGAATACCGCTCCTGTTTTAAAATGCAGCCTTTCCCAGTGGGTCAGGCAAAAACATTTTTGATGGTGCAAACCATTTACGGATACATCTGTGATTAGAAAACTTATCCGCTGCAATTTAAGGTTTTGAATAAAGTGTGTGGGGGCTACTTTTTGGGCAAATTAATACATATTTTGGAAGAGCTTCAATGTCAAAAATACTTCTGATATGAAGCTATTATGCTGTTGTTTTTCTTGTGAAATGTTTGCATGCATAGTAAAATACTAGTTAAAAATTCAAAATGTGATCAAGCTTCACAAATGAATAACATCCTGCAAACTTTTGCTTCTCACTGAGTCACTTTCATTTTCTTTTTTAATGTAGCAAGCTCCTCTTTGATATTTGTAATAAAACCCACAAAATGCCACTAATATTTAGCCATTCTGAATAATCTTCCCACATAAGAGGGGAATTTTTCTTGTGGTTTTTCAATAGATACTCAGCCTGTTTTGGTTAAGCACCTCTGTAAGTTTTTTCTTTTAAGTCTGAGGCTTTTTCATGAGCTTGCAGGTGGTTTAGAAAACATAGTGCTCTGCTTTTAACTTTCTTTTTCTGGTCTATGATAAAAGAGACTCCAGAATCTTTTCTAACTAGCTTTCTTATAACTAAGAAGAGGCTTGTGTGAGAAATAAAGAACATCAAAGGCAAGAGGAAGTTAACTCAGGTGCATCATTGGCAGATTGTCTTAAATGTGGAAATTCCAGGCTATGCTACCAGTTGAAAATACTGTTTCGTTTCCCCCTAATTTCTTTAAAATAAATAAAATGAAACTACTTAAGCTCTGGAAAGTGTTGTCGTGATGTTAAATTGACCTTAAAATTGCAGTCTGAGGAAGTTCATTTGGGCATAGGGGTCAAGTGGGCTGCAAATTCTGAGATTTATTTAGTTAATTGTCCTACAAAAAATGTGCATATTTTGGGAAGAAAGCTGGAGCAAGTACATGAAACCTTCTAAAGCTCCACAGAAACTGCTGTGGTGCCATGTTGACTTGTTTACTGTCCCGCTCAGTGGCTGCTTACGTGCACTTGCATTTTTGTGCACCCTGGAGATTTATCTGACTTTCATTAACACTTAAGATATGCTTCTTAGCACACAAAATTATTTATATAGTTTGTTTCCAAAGGAAAAGTCCTGGCAAAAGCACACAAACTTTGATTGAGCCAGGACCACATTCCCACTCCCAAACTGTGAATTGCTGTGTGCTATTAGGCGGAGCCAAGATATTCCTTGCAAACATAATTTCTTAAAAATAGTGTTTGCAGACTGGTCAGGATTTCTATATGTTCTTTCTTTTACACTGTATGGGTTACGTGGATTTGTACATTCCCCGTTTCTGTGAAGTGGTAGGCTTTGTGTCATTCAGAGATATTTTTTCTTTTTTTCTAATGGAGTGCATCGGTTTCATTTATGAAACGATGGTCCCAGGCAGAAGAGTCATCCCTATAACCTGTGTCCCTGGTACTTCACCCTCCCAGAAGCTGCAAAGCTGAGGAGTATGGAAACAGCACGGGGCCAGTTATGCCTCAGCTCTTGTGCATCTTCAGGTGCCCTTGCCGGAGCCTCATCCCTGAGGCAAATTAAAGTAACCTGCTCGCAGAGCGGGCTACGGTCTTCAGGGCATGATAATGTAACAAAGTCGTTTAGACAGTCCTTGGCTTTCCCAGGACCTCTGCCCCCCCCAGCACTCAGAAGGGGACCAGGTTTCAGGGTGACACCGCTTCGGTGCCTCCCATATGAAGGAGTAGGGGAAGTGAGGTTAGGGGATTTCTGCGCTCGCTGATCTGTGCAAGTATCCTGTCCTGCTTGGCTGGTCTTCCTATCCTACCCTCCTCTGCAGTTTTATTTGAGGTCTACTCCTTCCGTAGCCAGAAAGTGCTGTCCAGAGTGCAGCTGGAGCAGATCAGGTCTGGGGACACCCGCCACTTGCCCAGCACTGTGGCAAGTCCTGCATTCTCCTATGCGACTTTCGTCTGTTAAAAGATGAGGGTTGCTCTGGTCCCGTTGCAGATGTCCTCGTGCCACAGTCATTTGCAGGACTGTGAGTCAGTAACTTTAACTGAAACAGTGGAAGATGTTGCAGGGGTCAAACAAAATCAATAGTGCATGCTGCATTAAACATGGGTGACATCTGCAGAACCTGGATGACTCAAAGCAGTGAATCCCCTGTTTTTGCAAACACTGGGCCCAGTCATGTAAGTTTTTTCTGCTGGACTATGCTAAAATACGGCATTTCTCTTTGTGCCCCTCACTCTGCCCCTCCAAGTGCCGTTCAGAGGAACTAGACTATTGGCACCTTGTTCCAGGATTATATTAGCTGTGCTTAGCGATGGCAGATGCCCATCAGCAGCTTGCTGCTGTGTCAGATTAACATGCCTCCAGGCAAATATAAGAGATGCCTATAAAAGAAAGCAGCTGCATTAAGAAGTGTACACCACTCTTTCAAGTATTAGAAGAATGTCAAAGAGATGAAGCACTTGTCCTTTTTACAAATTAGCCGAAAAAGTATTTTCTGGCAAGATTCTTATTGCAGCCCTTTGCTTCATAGTCTGTAGGGCCCTGAGATGTTAGCTGGCGTGTTGCCATGGTTATGAAATTTGACTTATCCTTCTTAATTCAGTGTTCAAGGACAAGAAAGTAGGATTTCTTGGTTTCATAGATCACTGGAAGAAAAAGGTACTTTGCTCTGAAAAATAAAAGGAGGTCTGGTCTTTTGGGAGCTGCCTCGGGGGGACTGTATATTTGCAGATGTACAGCTAGGAGGAATTTCCCTTCTCTGTAGTTAGTAGGATAGTAAACTTTTCAATGACCTGTATTAATAACATCTCAAAGCTGTTTGTTAGAAAAAAGTTCCATTGATCAACGTCTTCAAAGACAAGAAATTCAAAGATTATGACTGGCTCTGTTCTTGAATGAATCTGCTGTTGAAAGTTTGAAGCATAAAGCAATCCTAGCTACCATATTGTAATATTTCATTCTAGGGGCTAACTCAGTACCTTTAATAGCTGGGAGTCAAATCTTACTCTTTCATGAAGTGCATTTGAGTTGCTGGATCCTTGGCTTGTCCACATCAAAGAACATCTGTAGGAGAGGAAAAGGCACCTTGCCTGCTTTGTGCCTTCAGAATAAGACAGCAAAAGTTGAGCAAACCTAATTCATGGAGTGTGCCTAGCATTTCTGAGAGCTGATCCTCAAGTGTTTATTCTTATGGGTGCATTCTACCACTGTAACACTTATTCATTCATTAATCAAGTAATACAGTATTAGTAAATACGTGGTAAAGATCCAAGTCTTTCAATTGTAAATCCTGTCACAGTTTGTTACAGCCTTTCTCTTAAAGGATTTGGTTGGTTCTTCTTCCTATGCTTAAGGGAAAGTTGATGCTGTCAAACTTTAGGCGTTGGAAGTTAGGTTAAATCCATATGTTAGTGGGGCTTCCAAAGCACCTGAACTTTTTAAAATTAATTTTTTTCAGGCTGCATGGAGGCTTCCTGCAGACTCATATGGAATGCACAGAGCCAAGGTTACCACCCTCTAAGAAAGAACTGAGGGCAAAAGGAAGCCAGGTTTTGTAGAGCAGGGGGAGAAAACTTACTCCATGTTAAAGGTAATCCTTCAAAAGGCTGAAGTGCTGTCCAAATGAAGAAAATGAAAAGGATCATAAACTCTAGCAGATTAAATGTATAAATGTAACTTAACTGTCCAAAAAAGAGTTTAAGGAACAGCTAACAGAAATAATAAATCTTTCTTCAAATGCATCAAGAACAGGAAGCCTGCCAGAGAGTTTGTAGGGCCAATAGATGATACAGGTATCAAAGGATCACTTTAGGTAAGATAAAACTGTTGCAGAACAAGTAAATAAAGTCTTTTCAGAGTAGAAGGAGCCAGGGAGATTCCCATCTTGGAGCTTTTATTTGTGAGGGGATCATCAGAAGATCGGCCCAAAATTGAACTGGCTTAAAAAATTATAGAGCAGTAAATGAGCAGTAACACACCACTAGAAGCAGATGGTATTCATTTAAGACTTTTAGAGGAACTCAGGGGTGAAATGTCTGAATGATTAACATTGCTGTGTAACCCCTCACTTTACACTGCTTTGGTAGCTAGTAAATGTGACACCAGACTTTAAAATGCGTTCCAGCTGAGGTCCTGGGGAGCTATGGGCATCTGATATAACGCCCATAGTAGGGAAACTGGTAGAAACGGTAAGAAAAAATGGAAACAGTGAACACACAGATAAATATGATGCGTTTGGAAAGAGTTAATAGTAGCTTGTGTAAAGGGAAGTCCTACTTCACTAACCTATTTGTTCTTTGAAGTGGTTTGCCAAACCATGTTAGCTATGAGAGACCATTTGATATGGACTACCTAGATTTCCGAAAGGCTTTTGGCAAGGTTCCTTCACCAAAGGCTTTTAAGTACACTAGATAAACAGTCTAGCTGTACAGGGGAAGGCATAGATAAATAATAAGCTGAAAGGTAGAAACTGGGAGGAGGGAGGATGGTCAGCTTTCATGTCGGAGCAGGAACAGTGACGGAGCTCCATAAGGATCTGTGCTAGGAACTGGGATGTCTGTGTTCGGTGGTACTCATGACCATCCTTAATAAAATAGTAACCACAAGTGGGAAGAGGATATTCTGCTATATAAAAAACTCTGACCTGACTTAGTACTGCTACTTCTACTATGTTAGGTTAGGAGGCAACTCTTCTCATTGCTTCTTTAGGGAGTTTTAACTGCTGACATAAGTATCTAAATTATATGCCTAAAGGACAAATGTTATGACCTTCCACTAAGCTTCTCAATATAAACTTTTGAATGTTGAGTGAAATCCAAGGTGAACAGTGGATGCTCATGCCTTTTAAAAAGGCTCCTTGAATCTCTGTGTAAATGGTTTCTTAGGATGAGTGGTGCAGCTATCCCTTCATCTATGAATCACTGACAGATGTATCCAAGCTTGAAATGAAGAGAGACTCTCTCTACAGGTTTCTGATGTCAGTGCATATCACACCATTTCTTCAGCAGTCATGTGGACTAATTTTAGGCTACTGTATAAGGCCATGCATACATATGAATGTTGTGTAGTCTTACATTAGTTGATAACAAAGGGTCATCTCCAAGCATGTAGAAGAAAAGAAGGTGATCAGGAGTAGTCAACATGGATTCACCAAGGGGAAATCATGCTTCACCAATCTGATAGCCTTCTATGATGGCATGACTGGCTGGGTGGATGGGGGGAGAGCAGTGGATGTTGTCTACCTGGACTTCAGCAAGGCTTTTGACACTGTCTCCCACAATATCCTCATAGATAAGCTCAGGAAGTGTGGGTTAGATGAATGGATGGTGAGGTGGATTGAGAACTGGCCGAATGGCAGAGCTCAGAGGGTTATGATCAATGGCACAGAGTCTGGTTGGAGGCCTGTGGCTAGTGGTGTTCCCCAGGGGTCAGTACTAGGCCCAGTCTTGTTCAATTTATTCATCAATGACCTGGATGAATGGACAGAGTGCACCCTCAGCAAGTTTGCCAATGACACGAAACTGGGAGGACTGGCTGATATGCCAGAGGCTGTGCTGCCATTCAGCGAGACCTGGACAGGCTGGAGTGTTGGGCGGAGAGGAACCTCATGAGGTTCAACACGGGCAAGTGCAGGGTCCTGCACCTGGGGAGGAACAACCCCATGCACCGGTACAGGTTAGGGGTTGACCTCCTGGAAAGCAGCTCTGCGCAGAAGGGCCTGGGAGTCCTGGGAGATGACAAATTCACCATGAGCCAGCAATGTGCCCTTGCAGCCAGGAAGGCCAACAGTGTCCTGGGGTGCATTAAGAAGAGTGTGGCCAGCAGCTCAAGGGAGGTTCTCCTCCCCCTCTACTCTGCCCTAGCGAGGCCCCATCTGGAGTCCTGTGTCCAGTTCTGGGCTCCCCAGTTCAAGAAAGACGAGGAGCTACTGGAGAGAGTCCAGCGGAGGGCTACAAAGATGATGAGGGGACTGGAGCATCTCTCCCATAGGGAAAGGCTGAGGGAGCTGGGGCTGTTTAGCCTGAGGAAGAGAAGGTTGAGAGGGGACCTCATCAACGCTTATCTCAAGGGCGGGTGTCAGGAGGATGGGGCCAGACTCTTTTCAGTGGTGCCCAGTGACAGGACAAGGGGCAACGGGCACAAACTGGAACAGAGGAAGTTCTGTCCGAACATGAGGAAAAACTTCTTCACAGTGAGGGTGACAGAGCCCTGGCCCAGGCTGCCCAGGGAGGGTGTGGAGTCTCCTTCTCTGGAGATATTCAAAACCCGCCTGGACGCAGTCCTGTGCAGCCTGCTCTGGGTGACCCTGCTCTGGCAGGGGGGTTGGACTAGATGATCTCTGGAGGTCCCTTCCAACCCCCACCATTCTGTGATTCTGTGATTTTATGAAGCTCTGAGAGGACAATTAAGTGAGACATGAAGCCAAAGAAAGAGGGAATGACCAGTCTGGGTACATGAGTACTAGGTTTGTTCTCTGCCTTAGAAAGTTCGCTGTGTCCCTTGGGTTTAATAGTGCAGACTGGCTCAAGCCCATGTGGGACCAACCACAGTGCTTTCCTGTGTGGACTTTCGTAGCTGAACTTGTGTTTTTGTGCCAAGGAATCTACTTGTCTCATCCCAGGTGTCTGCAATGTCAGTTTGACTTGCTCTTTGTTTGATTCAAAGTTTCTGCTTCTGCTCTTGATCTTTGCTGGTGGGATAGTTTGCTGTGGGATCCCTCCGGATGGAAAGTATGGACTCAACATGGCAAGTCCTGGCGTCATGCTGTAAAAAATACCCTGCTGAACTGTGATGTAATTGCTTGTTATTTGAACATTTTGAACAGAGACCTACAGAAAAACTGTTCTTGAGATTACAGGCACTGCACAGGATCCCAAGGAGACCTGGGTAAGCAGAAGAACCCTAGAAGGTCCTAGCCAAGAGCAGTGTTCACTCAAGTCAGTCCACACTGCTCAGCCTGCAGGCTTGAGCACTCTGCCCAGTGTGGCCCTTAACGACAGTAGAGACGTGGCTCAGCATGAACCTGGCGTGAAGCAGGGTGGTGAGCCATCCCTTTGCTGCTCTGGCATAGAGACAGTGTCAGACCTCGTGGAGATGGAGGGCATGAGTAGTTCTCAAAGGCAAGGTTGTTCTTATGTGGTCAGGTGTGTCATCGTTCAGAGCGAGTGCAATTCACCCACAAAAAGGTCAGAGCTGGGCTATGGGATGAGGTGGGAATGTAGCTGGTCAGAAAGGGGACAGTTTAGCTATGGGGAAAGTGCCACAGCTGACCCACTCTTCGGGGAGTGCTTCACATTTCCTCAGGACCTTTCATTCCAGAGGTGAGGTTAGTTTTGTATCCACTCTCTTACCTTCCCAATCTTGTCATTGGTGCATTATCAAAACACAGTTCTGGTGCTTTTTGATGGTATTGCTGATCCTCGCAGTGTTTTGATGACCAGTCCATTATATGCTAGATTTTCAAACTGAGATGAATCTATCTGTGATGAAAGTATAAGTGATTCTTTTGCCAGTTTTTTGGCTTCTGGAGTGTTTAACTCCTAGATGTCTTTCATGGACGGATTTTAAGAGATTCCAGGTTTTATCTGACTGGAGGAAGATCAGGTCCAAAAGTCCAAGGGAGGACACTGTAACAAGTTTGTTTTGTTTTCTGACATAGTATTAGTGATGATATGGAAAAGCACGAGGGTGAATAACACTAAGAATTTTAAGTTGAGTCATGAAAGAGCTGAAAGAAGACTGTAGGCTACTATAATGTAACAAAGGTGCTGGTGGAACTGAAAGCATAATCTCCACTGTGGGTTGGTTGTGTTTATGCATAGAAATTAAATCGCACACACTTACATAACAGTGGCAATGATATTTACAACATTCTAGCCATGTTTAAAACAGGTGCTGCATTTGAAGTAAATTACATAATGAAACAAACTGTCCCTGCAAAGCCACAAATATTAATAGTGCAATGACGTTCTCATCGGATAAGCTATTGCTTATAGATGACACGCAACAACTGCAATGGATACACTCTGGTTTTCTGTCAGTAATGCAGAACATGAAGAAGCTGAATAGCAGTCATAAATTTTCTTACAGAAGCTTTATTTATATAAAAAATCGTCTCCACCTTGATAAAACTCCAAGGTATTTGTAGTGGAATATGGTTAACGGGCTTTACTGTGTCTCCGGCACAAGGAGAATTGCAGAGCTTATTAACAGAAGGTTAAATGAGACAGATGTCAGTAACTATGTGTTCTCTGTTCAGCCCACCGTGATAACTGACAGCACCATGATAACTGACAGCACCTCTCTTACGCTTTGCAAAAGGAGGACACACTGATCACTTCCGATTCACACTTGGGACATTTTCATGTAAAGATCTGCAAAGTGCATCCCTTACAAAGTATATTCCAGTTAAAAATGCACAGTTTTGTGAAGTCATTCAATGCTACGAAGATTTGTTTTAAATAAAAGAGGAATATATTAGCTGAACAAGCAAAACTACCCGATGGAAAGAAAATGAAAAACTGATTGCAAACTTTCCTTTCAAGAGTCCCAGGAAATTTTGAGGATGCCAAACAGCCTTGTAATAATTGCATAAGCCATTTAATGATATTTTCCTTTCACTATTGAAGTTAGTACACTTTAAATTGAGAAATGAAAAAGCAAATCTTTAGGGACAGATTGAAAACAACCAAAAGAAAAAAACCACAACGAACCTTGGTAAAAGGTCTTTACCAGTCTACTGGTCTTTCCACTCCTCTGAGCTCTAGGTTCAGTTCATATTTCTGCCACAAACTATTTCACAAGAATGCAACTGACTTAAAAAATCCACTCTGCAAGTCTAATTCGAGAGCCATTGAAACAAAATGGTACTTCTGACATCACTTTTTTGAATGTTTAAATCAGTGCCAACCACTTTTGAATATCTCACCTTTAGTGTCTGTGCATGACTTCTTTATTTGAAAAAATAATTGCACTATTTACTTTCCTCTACTCCAGATCTCTCTGTCTCTCTCTTATTTGGTTCAGGAGGATCAGATCTTTAAAGACCTTAAAAAATCTAAGTCCTCTTGAAGTTTGCGCCTTCCACTGAAACCATGCAAAGTTGGATATCTAATGCCCATGAGGATCTAGCTGAAGCCCGCAGGGCTAAGGACAGTCTTTGCAATGTTGTACTGCACAAAGGCTCTTCAGTGGCACTGCAAGATTGTTGCACAGGTCTTTAAAAATAATGACAATAAACAGTCAAGATGTAGGGTTTTGGATTCTATTTCAGTGGTTGCTACTTGCTGCTGTACAAATGACTGACGCTGATCTTTGATACTCACTTTACATCCATTTCACCCATTAGAATGACAATAAAACTCTTCCTATGAGGGAAATAAATATTGTGAAGCTTAATTAATGGAGAGGACGTCTTCTGATTCACCTTTCCACAAATTCTTAGCAGGTTTGATAGGAGGAAGTTAAATTACTTTGAGGCACGATATTACAGTGAGTCACTAAACAGCAGCCTCAGGAGTTCATGGGGCAGAATGATTTAGCAGTGATGTAATTATGGGAATTACTTGGCAGAGAGAGTTGTTTGCACCAGTGCAAAAGGCACAAACCTGAAGAAAGGAGGATGGCAAAAAGCCATGAAAAGAAAGGCAAAAAATCATCAGTCCTCTGAAACAATTTTCACCAAATTGCTCGAAGTTTGTGGTATAGCTGAAATTTACTTTACATTCAACCTTTCCTCTATGACTTATCTATTTATTTCATCTGGGATTTCAAATGTAGTTTTCAGTGTGGAGTCAGATGAATATGTGAGGACATGTATGGAGAAGATGGAAAGATCACCTTAACTGACATCCTGATAAACAGCTCAGCTGCTTAATTGGGAAAATGTTATGCAATGTATTTCATGCTGTATATTTCTTGACTCTCACTAATGAGATCATAGGATATTTAGTCTATTTACATCACAGATTGATCTTGCCTGCCTCTGACTGACTGTAATTTAACAGTTGTGAATAGACATTTGCAAACTTATTTTCTTCTTTGTGGCTCTGTTCAGTTCACTCCTTCTGTGCTCGACTGTTAAATTAATCAAATCTACTTAAACAAAATTTTTATTTTAGGTGCAAGTTTTCAAACCAGACAGCCTCAAATTAGGCATTTAAATGCAGTGGGCAAGTTTTCAGGTGTCTCAGCAGTCTCTAAGGCAGAGAAGCCTGAGTAGGTCTAGCTGTGATCATTTAAAACATCACTGCTCCTAGCTGCTCGCCACATCCTTCCAGGAGCGTTCACCACCTCCTCTGCAGTGGTGTCAGGTAGGGTGTGCAGCTGTTTCAAGCTTCAAGGGTAATGTAGCCACACGACCTCCCTAGATCAACAGCTTGAACTAACATGCTGTGCTGCAAACTGGAGTGGCTAAAATACACACAAATATCCTGACTTTTCTACCCTTCCTATGGGAATAATAGCAAAATCACCTTAGCTTGGTGTAATATATCAGTGCAGCTAAGTGCATAAAATTTTTTAGCACAACTCTCTCCTACTGCCAAATCTCCTCTATCCCCCCAGGTAATACTCGTGTGAAAAATGAAAAGAGGGAGTGACACTAAGTGAGCAGCATTTGGTAGAATGCTTCCCTATTTACACTGATGCAACTCCAACAAACCTGTCTCCATGGGTCCTGCACCAGGGCTGGGGCAACCCCCAGTATCAATACAGGCTGGGGGGTGAAGGGATTGAGAGCAGCCCTGCCGAGAAGGACGTGGGGGTACCGGTGGATGAAAAGCTGGACATGAGCCAGCAATGTGTGCTCGCAGCCCAGAAGGGCAACTGTATCCTGGGCTGCATCCAAAGCAGCGTGGCCAGCAGGTCGAGGGAGGTGATTCTGCCCCTCTGCTCTGCTCTGGTGAGACCCCACCTGGAGTCCTGAGTCCAGCTCTGGAATCATCAGTACAGGAAAGACATGGACCTGCTGGAGCGAGTCCAGAGGAGGGCCATGAAGATGGTCAGAGGACTGGACCACCTCTCCTATGAAGACAGGCCGAGAGAGTTGGGGTTGTTCAGCCTGGGGAAAAGAAGGCTCCGGGGAGACCTTATTGCAGCCTTTTGGTACTTAAAGGGGGCTTATAAGAAAGATGGGGACAGACTTTTTAGCAGGGCCTGTTGTGATAGGCCAAGGGGTAATGGTTTTAAACTAAAAATGAGTAGATTTAGACTAGATATAATGAAGAAATCTTTCACAATGAGGGTGGTGAAAGGCTGGAACGGGTTGCCCAGAGAGGTGGTAGGTGCCCCATCTGTGGAAACATTCAAGGTCAGGCTGGACGGGGCTCTGAGCACCCTGATCTAGTTGAAGATGTCCCTGCTCATTGCAGGGGGGTTGGACTAGATGACCTTTAAAGGTCCCTCCCAACCCAAACCATTCTATGATTCTATAATAAATAATTTCAGACTTCTGTGGGATAGTGAGGTCAGGGAAGGTCTCTTTCACTTGTCACGTTGAGTGTGGGAGGCATTACACATGCTAGTATGGCTGCTGTTTTACTGAGCTGCTGTGCTTTGGCACACACGAGTTCAGTGTTTAGAAAATTGTAACAAGAAACATCTTACTGGCCAATTAATATGTTCCTGTCCTGTACGGCTTCTGTGTCTAGAAAGCACCATAGAAACCAGATAGTGTACATGCAACATCACTGTGAGAGAGATTAAAATGATGCTGGGGGAAAAAAACGTTATTTTATGATAGTGTGTCCTTTATGTATTCTTTTGGGTTCGATTTTCATTAATTGAGAAGCTTCATATGATTAAAAAGCTCCTTGAGACTTAAGAAAACAAAGAGCAATTTAGAGACTTGTGCTCCTGCCAGGTCCCTCCACATTGCTGCTTTGTGATGATGTAAAGTACTTTCAAAACAGGTAGCTGAGCTGTACCTGTTTTCTGTTTCTGAGCAAAATTTTTAGTGAAGCAAGTACTATTAAAAAAGGTATTTGTTTCTTAAAGGTACATTCCTGATCAAATGCAATTGAGGCATAGGAAAGGATAGTCTGGGTGCTATCTTTCTAACCAAAAAGGGCTTCCAGGAAAGGATATTAGAGCCTATTTGTTGGCAGAGAGCCCCAGGCTGTAGTTTCAGCTATAGGTAGGGTTACACTGAAGCAGTGTTGCTACCCTTTCATCTGCGCTAGAAAGCCAGTATGGCTCCAGAGTAGATGCGGTCAGGTATGTATATCAGCTAGATATGACCCATTCAAATCCCTCAATCTTTCATCTGTGAATTTGAGTGAAGGTGGCACTGGAAATACTGGTTGCCTGCTCTCCGAGTGAGTTCCCCGTCAAGTAAGTAGAGAGGTCCTGGAAGTGCAGGGAAGTGAAATTTTCATGTGTGTTTGCCAACTCTTGATAATTTAGCACAGTTGAATCCATTGTACCCTCACACAAAGAGTTTCTGAATCTAAACAGCAGTTAGTCATCTTTTTTCAGCTCCTATAACATTGCCATGAATTTCATGACTTCTTTGTTTTAATAAAACATGGGAATAACTAACTATTACATCCAATGCAAATGACTCAATCAGAGAGCAACATTTTCCCTGCTACTGTTTCATCAGATTTCTGGTGAGAACTGTGTGCATAAAAGGTGGATTTCTGTAATACCTCTCTGCAGGGGGCAGAAGAGGAAGAACTGAATTTCAGATGCAGTGATTAACCACAGCAGAGTACACCAAAAGAGTATACCCAGCCAAACACTGATGCAAGATTTGCATGAAATTGCAGTTGGCACAGCAGTCAGAACCTGATGGTAGGAAATTTTATAGCTCAAAATCTGAGGAGGGGAATACGAAGATGGGTTTGTTATTGTAAACCTATCTAATGGCTGTCTGTTTTCCTTTCTCCTATGCCCTCCTGCACATGCACACACATGAGACATGTAAGATAAAATGTATTTTGCAGCTCATGGACTAGCATGCCTTGCTGTACTGAACACCACACTTCTGTCCTGTTAACTCACAGACTTCCTGAAAGCCTTTCCAGCCCTGTTAACTAATGAGTGAAATGACTAACATGTATCTATCTGGCTCAGTTGTGCTCAAGGAGTCCAGTGTGCACAGCCTGGGCAAAGCTAGAAATGCCTGTTCAGACACCTAAGGGTGAAACGGAGGTAAGTCTTCTTGGAGCCAGAACTCTCCAAGGAGCAGCGATGGTTGAGGGTCACCTTCTCCTCGCGACATGGAGCACATTCGATGTTGCATGGTGGGGCAGAACCCCGAACATACATTTTGTTTGGTCCTCCAAGGTGCCTGCTGCATCTGGTCTTGGTGTTATGTGCCATCACCATCCTAATTTCATCAAAACCCCTGCTGAGGAGAAAGTCAGAAACTGTTATCATAGTAGATAGGACTTCAGTGTTGAGCCATTTTAATTTTGCCCTAAGGTTTGTAAACTTGGATTGCCTCCTTTAACACTCCCAAAGGCTGACTCTGACACGTTTATGCAAGTAGAGTGGTCTTAATTCAGTATATAGTTCCTCTGGGTCAGAGGTTGTTTCAATAAGCTTACTGTACATGGTCTTACTGACTATTTATGGTGGCAAGGTTCATCCCTACGAAGGTGTTTATGGCAATCATACCCAGCTAGCTGCCTGCAACAATGAAATGGGAACCTCGGTGCCTGCTGTCACTTGCTCTATATCCTGTGTTAAAGGCTGCTGAGAATTCAGGGTGCATCAAGCAGGACTGTGGCTTTGCTCTTGCATTATGTCTGCTCCCCAACAGGCTGGATCTGAGCGTGCCTGTTTATTATGCTGCACTCCTTAATGAACAGAGGTCTATTGTTGTGTTTGTAGTACAGAGATATTCTGGCCCAATTCTAGGGAATCCAGGCCTTAATGCTAGAATAATAACAGTAGTAACAGGGTTTCTCCGGAAACCCTCGGTAATTTGTTGGCAGTTAAAATTTTGAATGGAAGACATTCAGCCATCTCTCCAATATGACATATGGTTCACAGACTCTCTAAGAGTGCTAAATATGCTTCCATGCCACACCATACAGACATACTTGGAGAAGAAAAAAGGTGGCTCTTAAACTCTATCAGCTTTCCGAACCAATTCAAGCAATTATATCCTGGGGCTTTGCTATGCTTACATAAAGTGACCTCTTTCCTTTTATTCCTTGATACCTGCATGCAATAAATGACATCTTACAGTTTGGCTGCCCTGTTACTGTACAGAGAGGAGGAACGTATTATCTTGCTAGCAGACAGTCTGGAGGCTTTGGAGGGAGCAGGCTCCCTCTGAAGGTGGGGGTTTTAAACCTGTTCATCTTCAGAGTTGAATAAGAAATGTTCGTAACTGGACAAATTTAATGGATTTGAGTTTTAATCTGTGTTGTGTAACAGGTAAGAGTAAAGTTAAGGGCTATCTAGAGGTTTTGCTCTGGAAGAGAAAAAAGCTTGTTTACATAATTTAGGCTTCCAGGACTAACTTCACTGTAAATACAGTGTAAATACAGTGTGATCAGAAAGCTCTCCAGCTCAGGAATGGCTGCTGTCCAAGCCCATGGGCCACAATGTGGAGTGCCAGTACTCTGTCCTTCAGCTCTGGCTCAATGTTCCTGGAACATCAGAGGTCAAAAAGGCGAAGCCCAGTTGCAAGTAAGCTGGATTTTGATGGGTGGACATGGGGGTTGGGAATTCATTCCCTCCATGCAGCCATCCTGTGCTATCTGAGAGGTGCTAATGAGCCTTGCCTGGAGGCCCCCCAGTTGCTTCTCCAGAAGGGCACAGAGGTCCTGCACCATCTGTCAGGTCTATTCAGATGTCTCAGATCCCCCCCAAAATCTAAAAAAAATATTAGGTAACTATGTTTCTGCAACAGTATCCCACCCACAGCGTGTAAGGAGCTTTCTGGAGTTTGACAGTGAGTTCACATGTCCTTGTGTACACAGAGCCACGAGAAATGAGCAATTTACTGTATATGCTCTTGAACTTAGACACTATCTGTACTGTGGTTTTTTATGCACAAATGCAAACTCACTGCACATGCACATGCTCACAGGCCCTGTTAAGGTAAGCACACAATAAATGTGGACTTGCCATAGGTGAAGTTAATTTTGACGCCTAAAAACTGCTTGCAATAATAAAATACTTTCAAAACCAACAACATACTTACAGTAAAATGCTTATAATAAAATACTTCATAACAATAAAATACTTTCAAATACACATGAATGCACCACTTTATCTCCATAGCTGAGAAAATTTTGACTTTTGAAATCTAGCTATTCTTTTCTCATTTTTTCTTCTACGATAATGCAAATTTGCAACGTGTGTTTCTTAGCAGTAGAAAAAGTTATATATCTTTTTGAGGCCAACTGAATGAGGAAACTTCTTTGCAGAATGCCTGTATCCTGGTGGTAAGAATGGAGTTATGGAAGTCCTTACAATGCATAATTACCTCCAAAATCACTTTTGTTCTCCTCAGAGCAGTTGCATCAAATCTGAATGTCACAAAATCCAACACAGTCGTTTTGGGAAGAACGATGGGAGAAAACAGCTGGCAGCAGTGTTTTCTGCTGTAGTTAACAAATACACAAAATCCTGAGAAATCCTTCATGAGGATAGGCAAAACATTGTTAACTTAAAATGAATTATAATTAAAAAATCTGCAACATACCTTGCCCAGTGATCAATCACTATCCAGGTACTGTGCATGAGCAATAAATGTCAAATGAATGGTTTCCTTTGAAGCAGAGCTGAGACACTTTGTCTGTGGGATTTTATGTGGGTTTTTCTTCTACAGTCTGCATCACTCCTCACCGACACTTTTCTTCTTACCTTTTAATTATGACAAAAGAAAAGCTGACAGAATGAGAACTTCACAAATGCAGTGTGATATTCACAATTATTTTCCTCCCAGTATGCTACGTATCTGACTGTGGTAGTAAATCCCACCTGCCTTTAGACTGTAGTTTACCAGAGCCCATTGCCAGGATGAAAACGCATTAGTCATGCTGTGCCAGTGACGCTATGCAACAGTGGCTTATTTGGGTGTGTGTGCAGGAAAAACATAAAAACTGCAGAACACAAGATTAAATGGGAATCCACGTAAGATGATAATCGCTAAATGTGCATCAGCAAGGTAATCTCAATGAAAATAAGCCTTGCTGCCACACCTCAGAGGTCCTGTGTTCCTCAGCAAATACAGTAGAGAATGCTTCAATTACAAGTCCTAGCTGAAGTGCTGGTGCAGCTTGTTTTGTTGCATTTGGTGTGAATGCTTATGGCAACCTTTACCTTCCTCCAGACCTCTCTGTCACTCTGTCACACGTGAATCTCTGTTCCCTTCGTTCCTGAGGGAGTACACCGATGGGAAGAGCTGAAAAGGAGTCCTGCTTTAGTTTAGATTTGTCTTCTAAAGACTAGAAATCAGATTCTTGATATCCATTTAGGATTAGGAGGCTTCTGAAGAAAATGACCATCCAGCCCTATCAAACTCAGTGCTGATTATGAATATGAAAATGTTTTGGTACGTAAGTACATTGTTTTTTATAAGGAAGGGTGATCAGCACTGCAGACTGGGGATTCATTACACTTTTGAAGAAGGAGACAAACTGTACACTATCAGTATAACAAACAGGGAAAAATGGCTACTTTTCTCTGTTAGTTACATTGAATTACAGAATTTACTAGAGTTAGCCTATGTCATCTGTCATGCCTTCATATACAAATAGTGTATGAAGTATTTCACCCCCTTTATAGCTGGGTAAGTGGATTGGTTCAGCTGATTTAACCTGTCAAACTTCTCATTTCAAGTTTATGAGAAGGCAGGGTCACAAGCTTTGTGAAAGACGGTCAATAGTCTATGACCCATCCTCAAGCATACCTGCTCCCTCTTATCTTGTGGCAAAACAATCTGTGTTAACAGCAGGAGAGAGTTTGTGTTTAAGGCTTGGGTACAGAATTATAAAGACCATTTAATTTCCAGCAGCGTGCTTGGCTTTCCAAGGGATCAAAATCTCTAATTTCAGTGAAGAACACAAAGAAGTCTGAAGTGACTACCCTTTGCTAATCAAGCCATTTGTTCCAGTTTCAAATGCTGCTAATATTCCACCATGCTAATTGCATTGCTTCTTAGCCACCTGTTAGAAGAGCCAGGGATATACATAGCATTTTCCTTTGGTGCAACCACTATCAATGGGCTCCATTGTTCCAAAAGGGATGCATTTCTGCTTTATCAGCTACCGTGCAAATAAATGCTGAGCAGTGTTGCAGAGACGCAACTGGGAAATTATTTCCTTAGAACACATCCAAAATTAACATTTTCATAATTGTTTTCTCCTTCTCACAACTGTCTTGGTATTATGACCAGGCATTTCATATTTGCTTTTAAAACAGGTGAAAATGGGACAGCTGGACAAAAGCAGGTAGCTAACTTATCACCATGGATTTTTAACTCAGGATAATGTTACACACTATTGATGTGAAAATGACAGTTCAAAGGAATTATTTTTTGAAGACATGGATCAGTATCAAAAGAATGTTTCCAAAGAGTTACCAGCTCTTCTGTCCCTAGGAAGAAATCTCCATGCTCTCAGGGTCATCCCAGCTTTGCCGAACAGAGCGGTGGCTGCACCTTCCTCGTGCCAGAGGAACGATGAGAATGGCTCAGCCATTTGCAGGATGCTCCATAATGATCATCACATTAGAAAAGGAGGGAAGACATTCACACTGGAGGAGAGGCAAAAGGAAGAAGAAAAGAAGCTCAAGCTTCACTGCCACAGGATCTAAGCCTGACTTATCACACGCATTTCCACCGGCAGGGCCTGACTTGACTTGATGCCGTGGCACTGGGAGCACCCTTAGCCCCATGGTTCTATAACACTTCAGGAATTTTTAGTCCCTAAATTAAATGTTGAAGGAATAATTAGTTTCCTCCCTCATAGTAAAGCAGTGGATAACTAGATATTGTTGATGCTCAGTTGCATGTAGAAAATACAGATTTTCTATACATATTTTATTCATTGCAAGCAATGAAAAATGCAGGTGATGGGTCCTCTTTAAATGATTAGGGTAGAAGAAAGATACTGGTATCTTTGGTGCGTGGTGGTTAGGGAAATACAAGAGGATGTGCAAGGCCAGGTGCTATGGGAGTCCAAGGTCAGTTTTGGGGGTGCTGTGAATATAGAATCATAGAATTGTTTAGGTTGGAAGAAACCTTTAAGATCATTGAGTCCAACTGTTAACCTATCACTACCAAGTCCACCATTGAACCATGTCCCTAAGCACCACGTCTACACGTCTTTTAAATACCTCCGGGGATGGTGACTCAACCACTGCCCTGGGCAGCCCCTTCCAATGCTTGACAACCCTTTCAGGGAAGAAATGTTTCCTAATATCCTATCTAAACCTCCCCTGGTGCAACTTGAAGCTGTTTCCTCTTGTTCTATCACTTGTTACTTGGGAGAAGAGACCGACACCCACCTCGCTACAACCTCCTTTCAGGTGGTTGTAGAGAGTGAGAGGGTCTCCCCTCAGCCTCCTTTTCTCCAGGCTAAACAACCCCAGTTCCCTCAGCCGTTCCTCGTAGGACTTGTGCTCTAGACCCTTCACCAGCTTCGTTGCCCTTCTTTGGACATGCAAGGTGTCCATTTATACCATATAAAATGTATATTGCTAGTAGGAGGTGGAGCAAGTGTAGGAAGACAGAAGGCAACATGTAACATGCATGCATTGGATTTTTCACTGACTTGTGATTCCTCTAAACATTTGCATTTTGCTTCTAAATTGTAACATATAGTACATGCCAGAAAAGTAGCAAGCAGTTCTTTTGTCATTTACACTACCTCTCAAATTTGGGACTTCCAGAGAAACAGGTGGCAGGGAGATATGTCCAGATGGTTGCCACGACCACTACAATTACCTTGATTTGATTTCAGCTGAGAGAAGCAGTTCTCCTCCTTGTGTGCCACAGTCCAAAGCTGCTGAATCCAGCGTGCCGGGGCATCACCGCAGGGCGTGAGCAAGAGGGAATTTTGCTCACTCAGCCTTGCTGCTGTGCAGCCGCCAGCCGGGATGGCTGCTGCTGGGGCAGGATCTGTGGCAGGAAGGGAGATCTGTCTGCAAGGGGCCAGCATGTATCCCCATTGCAAAGCCCAGGGACTGCCCAGGAGCCACCGGGGTCCTCTCCTCCAGCCTGGGGATTTGCAAGGTGCGTTGGGGCTCTGCCACCCTGCCCCCCTGAACAAGGCTCCTTGTGATGGGGCTGAGGGGACATGATGCTCTCTTCTAGTGCTGCTGTGCTTAAATTAGCCCCACTGCTGACTTCTGTGGGGACTCACTACCTTGTGAACAGCACATGGTTGGTCCATGCTGGTGTTTGATTTGGGAACTGTGCTACTGCCTTTAATTAGCAAAATAAAGCCAGTCATAGTGTATTTTTGCCCTTAGCATGTTATGAGATATTTGATTTTATGAGATTAAACAGGGGAATGATTCAAAACACACAGATTTCTCATTAAGATACCTGTTATATTAGATAATGAATTACTTTTGTTTAAATGAGTTAGATATATTTCACCTGTCATTTCATGCTTGTTTAGTGCCTTTTCCCTGTATAAAATGAGATACACATGTGCACTGTTTTCACTGAAATGTAGGATAAGCCCCAGACTCCTGAGGCTTTTAAAGAAGCATTAGGAAAGATAAAAATAACAGCTCCTACGGGTCACATGGAAGAATCCTGCTACTTTCAGCCCTCACCCCAATTTTCCTTTAAGGGGTCTTTGCTGCCCATAAGATTTGCCTGTAATGAGCTATCAGGGCTAGTTTCCACTTGTCTATGCAGGTACCTAAGTAAGGACCTGATTTTAATAATTTTGATGAAGATGGAAACCCATTTCTTCCTTCTGATCATCTTGGACTCTGTTGTCAAAGTGACAGCAAGTATTTCTGAAAGGATTTCGCTGGGTATCACCTGCATGACAAGCGATACCTCATCTCAGACCATTTATTCTGGCAAGCAGGGAGCAGTTCATGTCAGCCAGAAATGTGGATACAGGTGAGGCAGATACAGAGCTTTGCCATGGCAGGACAAGGACAATGGTGGGTGCCACGCTCTGTGCCAGCCTTATGCACTGTCGCACCAGCTCAGGCGCTGCCAGCTGCATCCCTGCTCATGGCATGGTGGGAGCAGCAATGTTTTGGTGGCTGTCACTCAGTGAGACTGTGTTTTTAACAATAGCCTGGCTGTGGGGGCAAGGAATAACTTCAAAAATTCCTTGTTCAGTGGTGACAGTGCTCGTCCACTTCAGTTGTGCCAAGTCACGGGGAATACAAACCTAATGGGGTTGTGGCATTCCCCTTCTGGCCCTGAACAAAGACTGGCTTCTTGCCTTGTTAGCTGCGTGGCTCCCCCAGCAAACAACAAGACAGGCATGGAAAATGTCGTTTGCAGAGTCATGTTCTGCGTATGGAGTGCAGGCACCGTCTCCGTTGTTACGGACCTGTTCTGCCGTGCGCCGTTCCCTCTGTGGAGGAGGTATGACGATCAGCAGGGCAGCTTCTGGAGTCATGTGCACTAGGTCAACAGCTCTCCAGGGCTTCTATAAACACGGCCGTCTGGGCACGTTGCCATTCCTGTTTGGCCTCCTGAGCAGAGCTTTCCGCAGGACGCAGAGGGTCTGATTGCTATGAGTGCTTGTGTAACTCCAGGAAAGCACCTGAATTAAGCACAGATGCTGTTGTAATTGCTTTGAAATCACCTGGCATCTTCCTCCCGTCTCTTCATGCACAACTTTTTTTCTCTAATAGTCAATGATGTTAAGTGAGGAAAGCAAGTGGTTACAGACCAGCCCATTAGTGATGAGCCTGGAGTTCTTCCCACTGAAGTTCCCATTCCCATTGCTTGCACTGATTTCCGTGGGACCACTCAGACTCTTAGATCTCACCCCCTGAGCAGCACCAGGAAACAATTGTTACTGTTATCTTAATTTCCTTTTGGCCTTGACCCTTTGAGCCTTAAAACAAAAGGGGAAAAAAAAAAAGAAAAAAAGAAAAAAGGTAGTAGGAATATTTAAACTCCAAAGGTGAAGGCAAAATTGTTTTTGCAGGCTGGTGAAAAGGGGCGTTCATCGGGGACACAGAGCCGGAAAGCATTCAGAGGAGGTTATCAAAGAGAGTGGCTTGGGGAAACTCACCTGCCACGTTTGATGTTGCTTGTCAAACACACAATGGCTCCGTTTGAAGTGGCAGGAAGCGGGGAAAAGCGTGATGTGACTGGCAGGGGCTGCAACCCGACGCCTGCAGACCTGCAGGTACAGGGGCCAGCAGCTGCCTGCTGAGCCCCCGTCCTGGCTTCCCATCTGGGCAGAAATTGCCATCGAAGCCTCCGCATAAAAGGCTTCTTGGGAATTTATGGCTTGTGGGGGGAATCCCTGAGAGGTTTTATTTCTAATTCAAAACACCAGGGGGTGCTGCACAAAATCTGGGTAGGGCTGAAGGAAAGAAAGGGCTGTTGGGGGAAATCTCTGACCTGACAAGCACTGTCTCTGGCTGCATGTGCATTTAGGGAAGGCAAAACCCCGGACTAACCTGTCACCCTGATATCTGCAAGGACTTCTGCCAAACAGCTGATAGAAAAGTCTCCTCTGAAATGTAAACGTGACACAGCTACTAGCTGACATCTGCTGCAGTAAACAAAGGTCGTATTCGAAGTGTGTGCACAGACTAATTTGAAATCAAAACTTTGGCAGCTTGGAGCCTACACACTTGTGCTTGATTTGACTCTAGGTCATGAAATTTAGGGGATAGGGTTTCTTTTCCTAATGCCATGCCTAAAAGCACTGCTGATGTACAGTGCAGAGGAGTACGAACCACACCTGAAGCCTCTGATTCTGCAGGTGTGCATTCATTTTTATTACGTTTGTAAGAACAGACAGGCACTTGCATGAGATTATACGATGTGGTATATGTGGCTGCCTGCTTTACATTAGTAACTGCAGATAATTTAGGGTCACACAAATATTTCTTAATAACTCTGCAAACGGAAGCAGTGGTGGTTTTAGTTTTTAGATAAAAACAAGTGAGGTCTAATGATTTCCTTTTTGTTATTTTTCATGTTCATGAGTACTTGCTTAACGCATGCAGAAGGTTTCTTTCCAGTTTGTTTTTTTTTAATTTTCTTTTGAATGAGTATTTCCTTGTTCTTGCAATTATGTATGAAATTTCCAAAACAACCTCTGAGAATAAAAGCTAATCTACAGAGTTGTAAGAGGCAAATTTGCAAGGAGGAGACGAAGATAAATTTACTCTTGCCCATGATGTCTAAAGTCAGACTAGGATCCACATTTTTAAAGTGTTCAAACATCTAATACCGATTTGGGAAGGGCAGCTTTTACAAAATTATATCAAACTATATGAAATTCTTTAATCATCTCTAGGTGACTGATCTTTGTAGTTGGAAGTTGCTGCCAATAAATGTTCATCTTAAAAAGATTTCTAGAGCTGATTTATTTTGTAAAGATGAAAAATCGCTGAAGGTTTAGCAGTTAAAATGAAAAGGAATTTTTCAAAATACTATTTCAGACAGAGCTATAAAGGGATTATTTAGGAGTAATTAAAATTAGCTATGAGTGTGTGCTTTCATTGCTACTCTAAGTCTTCTACAGCAAGGAAGAATATTAACATGTTTCTTATAATTAAACTAGATAGCTGGCCCCACTATGCTAATGCCCTTCCTCTGCCTGAGATCTGTGCTGTAAGCCAGTGTATGAGTCCAGGAATTATTACAGGACATGGACTCAAGGTATTAGCCCTGGGCTAAGAAGCCTGTCAGAGTTTTTGCATGATTACATGCTCCTTTAATTTTCTGTCTTTTAACAACAGGCGTATTTCTGTGCAATCCATCTGTAAGAGCAGGGCTTGTGCCTTTGACACGTGTGAAATCTGCAGCTGTCAAAATCTTTCTTTCTTGTGGAGTCTCAACTTGGGTAAAAGAATAATACTGAATTTTCTGTCAAAAGGCTGGGTATTTTGCCATGAAGTGTAAGTCTGAGTAGTAGGAATATTTTCTTAGCTTACAGCATTTGTAAAAAAAATGCCTGTGTATGCATTCTCTTTTGCCTGCAAGACACCCATGTTCTGTGACATTGATTTCACTGGTGATTCCCTTACTCTGATGGTCAATGACCAGAGAGACCCACAGGAGCATCTTAGATACGTGCCTCTAAACCAACGCGCCCTGTACTGGCTCCTGGCTTGTTATGCTGCAAGCTTGAGAATGTCTGTCCCGGTCCCTGGGGGTGCCCAAGACCTGGAGCCACAGTGAGATGGGGGAGAGCCCCGAGTTCACAACATCGCTCCTGGGATGCCCGGTTGCTAGCTGAGTTTTTGGCATGGCAGCGTAACCCTGTCTCTCTGCATACACATGTTCGTGCACTCCCTGCACATGATGGTCATGGGCACGTGATGAACTGCAACTCCGCGCAGTAAACTGCACTGACTGCTGCTGAACGCTTTTTGGAACTGGAACTATGCAATATGCTGTTGCTTCGCAAAAGTAAATTTTCCTCTCTGCAGTGAGACAGATGACTATAGAATTACAGTATTTGTTTTCCTTTGATGTGGAATACTAATTTTTATGTCAAGTAAGCGTACAGTTTTACGCACTTAAAGTATAAATATGCTATTTGCAGGCATAGAACCCCCTGGATCATAAAGCAGCATTTATAGACCACTGACTTTACTTTGTGATCAGGTGACAGTTTCCCCAAAGGCTTTCTATTCACTAAGTACTGTGATCTGCAGCCAAATAGCTTTATTTCTTATATTTGAACGTTTGAAGGAGCTTGGCGATTTCAGGTAGTGTTCAAGTGACATTTCTTCGTGGTCCATATTTGCATGCGCATTGCTGGTATTCTGTGAGTAGGAGGCGTGAAGGAACAGGGTGACAGCGGGGCAGGGTGACAGCGTGCCCTTCAGAGGGGAGTGCACTGGCAGATTGTCCAGGCCAGCTGGAGCAGCACTCTCTGTACCCGTCCCAGAGTTCACTTTCAGGAGCAGTAGGCTTTAGAGAATAAACAAGTTCAGATCAAAATCAAATTCTACTTATTTCTGCAAGAGGTTTCATTCTCTACACGTGTATTTGGCCTGAGTGGCAAAGCATTCCTCATGGCCACGTGCTGCGGAGGGGGAAGGAGGCAGATTGCCCCCCCATTGGCAGTGCGCAGCGGGTGGGTGCGTGTCAGGGCAGCTTCTGGGACACCCTGTCAGTCTCAAGTACAACACTGGGACCTGGATCCAGGGTTTCATTACTAAGGCACAATGTCTGGACAAATTTTAATAGCTCCACTCCTAAAGGAAAGCTATTGTCACAGTAATGAGTCAGTGTTTGATTGGTACTTGCAGAATTTTGAGTGCAAACTTCATCCTCACGAAGTGAGATGAAATGAATCTTTTCTTCAAACTATTATATCTAGTTCTAGACAGTTTGGAGTGTTTATTTGCACTTGAAATGCAGACAAAAAGTATTGTCTTGCTGCTCTGTGCAGTCAGTGAAAATATATCAGATAAGTTCTGTTGAATGTAATCTCTGAAGCCACATAATAAACAAATAGCAAAATTATGGAAGTGCCAACAAGCTTCAAGTGTAGAATTAAACTGACATTGTCAAAAAGTAACAGCTCTCTAAACTGACACGAACCCTAATGTGCAGGAATTAGGGTTGTTGTAGTAACAGATGATAATGAATCAATTTTTGCATGTAAAATCTTTTGTCTTGAAGAATGGGTAGTCAGTCTAAGTACAGCACAGTGTGTTTAGTACTACCATTGCCAAAGAGGAAGGTGATGCTGCCCCTGATTTGAAGGGATGTTTTTCAGGGTTATTGCAAAGGAATCAGCTTATCCAGGAACAAAATGCAGTACTTTTGAGGACAAAAGGTGACTACCATGACCACTAAAGGAAACATGGCATAGGTGCCTCATGCAGCAGCCACAAATCCTACCTCTGAAAGAAAACCAGTGCTTGTGGGTCCTTGCAGCTGTGCCACACTCCATTGGTTCCTGGTGCAATGTCAGCAGCTACATAGGCAGATATCTTTCCAGGGTCAGGATCTAGAGCACGAAATGAAGAATTTTTCTGCACGTGGTTGACTGTGCAGGGAGAACACCAGTCAGACAACAGGGTGGTTTCCAAACTGGCATCTGGCCAGGTCGCTGGAGTTAATAAACTTACTTTGGCTTGAGAAGAAAAAAGCGCTACAGGAACCTTTAAAGGAAGTTTTCATTCATTAATTCTCTTAATTCCCCTGCTGCTGCGCGACACCAGATGGTAGTGCCGAGGACAAGCCTGCCACGTCTTACCCGTACGCCACAGCCAGTCTGGCCGGTGCCTTGCAGGGAGAAGCTACCCCTTTGCTCCATTCTTGAGGTGCCCGTCAAGGCTGTTGAATGCTTTGATTCACCAGCGGAGTTTCTGAGGTGTGGACATGCAGTTCCCATTAAGTTACCAGGGATACTGGACCTCCTGCCTGCAGGCATCGGCCAGCTACATTACCTGGCACTTTTAGAGATGCCATTTTCTGCCCTTCTGAGGGGGTACTGGCAAAACAGTGCTTCAGTATTCAGAGAAAGAGGGCAGTTATTTAGACAAACTGACATATTGCAGGGCCTCGATATTTTGCTCAGCCTATCAATTTTTCTATAGTCCAAAGAGAAACGGCTACAAACCAAGCGGCTTTGTTTAAGATTATTCAGGAAACGAATGCATGAGAACTAAATATAACTAACACAAGGATATACAGAATCACAGAACCACAGAATGGCAGGGGTTGGAAGGGACCTCTGGAGATCATCTAGTCCAACCCCCCTGCCAGAGCAGGGTCACCCAGAGCAGGCTGCACAGGGCCGCGTCCAGGCGGGTTTTGAATATCTCCAGAGAAGGAGACTCCACAGCCTCCCTGGGCAGCCTGTGCCAGGGCTCTGTCACCCTCACCGTAAAGAAAATACAGAAACTGGAATAATTTGATGTTTTCTCATTGTTAGCCAAAAACCCACCACTTTTTATACTGAAGAAAAATGACGGTATGAATATATTCCTTGAAGTCTCACCACAACATACGAATTTGCAATTTCTGTTCCTGAAGCTTTTATTTCCCCATTCGTGGGGAGTTAGGAGATCTCAATTTGCTGCTTCTCAGAAGCACACCAGAGCTGTTCTCAGGCTGTGTTTGAAGTCTGTTTATCTACCACTCTCCTAAGAAAGCCCAATCCACTTCAATTGGACTGAGGTTTGCAAATGAGAACTCACTTTGCAGCATCAGGCCTGTTTCCAGTTGACTAATGCTTTAAAGACACAGTCAGTCAGAAGGCACAGCTTTAAAGCCTGTAACCACATTAGAAGGAGAGGAAATGCATGTACACAGGCTCTAGCGCCTATGTGAGATGATACACAGACTTGTGATAGTGTCAGTTAGCTTCAATTTTACATTCTGGTTCACTAGTGGATCCCACAAGCATGTGGAAAAAGTAACTTTGAGAACTGCAGTCTCGTAGAAACCTTATTTTTGCAGCTTTTAGTGAGCAACAGAGCTGTGGCCATGCCAAAGGGGTACAGGTGTGCTGAATATTGCTTCAATCTCTGCTCATGGTGTTGACACCCATAGCTCAATGTCTTTGAAGGCAAAGGTATTTATCTCAGTGTCGGTGTAAAAATTAGCCACATATTGGTCAGTAGGTATGTATAACGAACAAAACTGTCACGAGGCTAATTTGGCTATCTCAGACTAATGTGTTTTTGGAACTATCCTCAAGTTAATGGGAAGATTTTTGCATGGTGAGATGCTGAAATGCCTTTTGTGTGGTGTGTGTTGTAGAGTGAATGGGCGCTGACGTGAGAGGGATAAGAACCAATTCACTGAAGTGTAGCGGGGTATAGGTTATAGCACCATTAACTATAGCTTATAGCATCATATTCGATGTCTGAGCACTCCTTGATGTGAAAGACGATAGAGAGAAAAAGCACCCAAAGGGATGGCTCTTCTAGAAGTCATTGCAATCGAGAAGGAAGAACTATTGGAAAACAGGAACATGCCAGCATTTTGGGTGAGAATGATCAGCAAAAGACTGACTTATGGGAGAGGTAGAACAAGCAAGCAAAACCAACAGACTTTTAGAAAGCCAGACAACAGTGAGCTTGGAATATATACCGAAAAGATCCCATAGGAAATGTGTCTAAAGGGGAAAAAAGAAATATTCAGGAGAGCTGGTAGTCCTCTAAGGGAAATATGCTGAAGGTGCAGTTTCAACCTATGCCAGTGTGGGAGGTTGGAAAGTGCAGCAAGTAGATCATCTAAAATCTTTACTATAAAAGGGGAGATGGAGGAGGTGCAAACTTGTTCAGGCTACTAAGAATGGGTATGAGGGAAAAGCATGGAGAGGTAGGGATGAATTAAAGACGGTCAAGCCATGGACTGAGATAGGAGAGAGTACTGAGCAGCCTTCTGTAAGGGCAGTGCTAGTAAGAGGCAGAGTAAGAGAAGCTGTAGTCCGCCACCGGGTGGGAACGAAAAGCTGGATGGTGCTGAGAAAGCTAAAATGTTTGATGCTTGTTATGGTTCACTCTTTACCAGAAAGGCCAGTTGACTCAGCAGTAGAGAAGTAAGAGTTGAGGACAGACTATACGAGAGAATAGGCACAGATTTCCAGTTTGTCTGGACCTGACCTGAACCTGGAGGACTGGTTGAGGCCAGCACAGAGCTGTCATCTTCGGGAATGTCTGTCCTCACCTCGGGAAGGCAGGGGACTGTAACAGGTAATGATAGAGTGCAGCTTTAAAAAAGAGAAAGAGGAGGAGACTGGCATTATCGGCTCTGACCATAATTTCAGTTCCTAGAAAAGTACTGGAACAAGTACTTGAACTGTTTGAAAATACCAAGAAAATAAATATGTGGATAAGTATCAGCCAAAATGGATTTGCTCAGGACAAACAATTCCAAATCTGTCTAATTTCCTGCCCTGACAGCATGGCAGGCCTTGTGTGCATCAGTTGGCTTTCTCGATCTTAGTAGGACTGCTTGACAGCCAGGTGACAACCTGATAGACAAGCTGAGGGGACAGAATCTGGCAAAACTGCTCCGAAATGAGTGCTTATCTGACGGAAAACCAGGTTCAAAGCGTACTGATTAGTTGCTTTGTGTCTAGCCAGAAGGGTATGATTTTGCCGCAGCCTGCTTTGCTTCGTGCTCTATTCAATAGTTCCGTGAATTACTTGTAAAGTGGAGTAGAGAGTATGCTGGATACATTCACGTGGCACTCCACTGAGAAGAGCCAGAATTGCATTGAAGGACAGGATTAGAGCTTGACATGATCGTGTCAAACTGGATACAGATTTGAAAAATAAGACGCAGTTCAGTAAGGGCACTGCAGTCAGCGAGGATGTGGGACTAGTCACATGGAATAAATCTAGGACGGACAAAACCAAAGTTAAAAACAATTCTGTGGGAAAGGTCCTAGTGATTACAGTAGATCACACACTGAAGACGAGTCAGCAATGTTATTCTGTTGTGTAAAAGGTAAACATCACACGGAGATATCTGACCAGGTCTGTCATCTGCAAGACACATGACAGCTGTGTTCAACCCACAACTGGGGTGCTGTGTCCCGATTTGGACACTGGACTTCCAGAAATAGATAACTATCTATGTAAAATTCAAAGTAAACCAATGAGAAGGATCAAAGGTCTAGAAAATATCACCTGTGAGGACAAATTTAAAGAACTGGAGTGGCTTAGGCTAGAGGGAAAAGAAGACTGAAGGGAGACCTGATAATGATCCTCAAGCACATAGAAGGTAGCTTCAGAAAAGAAGGAATTAATCTGTTCTTCAGGCCTACTTTTGCTAGCAAATGAGCTAAAATTGTAGTAGGCACTTGAAAGTAGGAAGTATCAGGAAAGTCTTACTACTAGGAAAGTCTTAACTACCACTGTGAGACAATTAGCTGAGCGTACTAACATCTTGAGAGGGCTGAGGCATCACTCACTGTATTTAAGAATGTTACAAATATCTTTACCCCTGGAAAAAGAGAGGAGATGGTCTACAGGATCCCCTGGCATAGAATTAATACCTTTGAAACAAATGAAACAAAATTGCGTACTGGAGATGACAGCTGTGGATACACAGATCAATATGCACCCTTTCTGCATTATTGATGGCTCCTTTTTTTGACAGGCAACTTTTTTTTGATATCCCTTGCAGTTCTTTTTCCTATGCTAAGAATTTTCCTACCCTATGGCTCCTAAAAAAAAAACCAACCGATGATAGAGGCTTGTTCAGAGGTCTTTTATTTACCTACTTAATGGTCCTTCTTTCCCTGTTTGAGGACTATATGGATGCCACGCAAGTATGAGAATTTGCACTCTGCAATCTCATCAGTGGTTTGCTTGAGGTTCCCTACTGATGGCAGGGTACAGTAGAACAGAGTCTACTGCTTTACGTATACCTATAGAAAGACATGGATAAGATAATATGTATACCTTAATGTGTGCTCAGAGCTGTGAATAGTAAATTTCCTCATTAATGTGTTTTCAGTTAATCTCATCTTTAAGATGAACCAGAAATTTCACTATACCTCTACATACAGCTTTTAATACTTATGTTGCCACATTATCCCTAAGTTTCAGCAAACAGTGCACATCATAGAAAAGGTGCCAAATTTGGGCTAACATATTCTGAAAAGTTGGTGTGTTTTTTCCTCAAGTCATCAAAACACCCCAAAACTGTGGGGTTTGCAGGTCTAGTGATTAAAAGCTCTAGATAAAAGCAGGGGTCAATCTTTCATAGGCTATCAGAGCATTACTTCTGAAACTAGACCAGTTGCTTATCCTATCTGGTTTGTACAGTTTTGGCTGTGTTACTCATGATGACTTGCACTAGGCTGAGACAGCTGGATACATTTATTTTTTTTCTTTACTAGTGGACAAAATGTTGAGACTGACTCAGCCTGTTTTCCAAGATGTGCTACACCTGCAACGGCTCCCCCCACCTCTGGCTCTTGCCAAGGAGCTGGGAGATCAGAATGAGCAGGGCCACGTTTATTTATGCTGTGTTTAAACCTCAGCTAGCCTCTGCGTGTAAAAACAACAAGTTCCTGTCTATTCCAAGTCTGAGGTTTTTCCTGCATCTCTCTCTTTTCCTGGGAAAAAAGATAGAAAAGGCTCTGTTACCCAGTAAGGAACTGCAGGTGTTTTCTCTCTGACTTTTACCCTCATCAGGGCTTGTCCTTCCTTGTGAGCAGCCACGAGGGTGATTTCGCTCGAATTGCATAATGTGTTACATAGTCCTCAGTTCAGCTGACAACTAGGATAAGGTCACTGGCAGGCTCCCAGTAGGCTTGCTTAGAGGAAATCTTTGCTGTGCTAATACTCTTCTAAGCAGCTGCAGATTTAATTAGAAAATTTGCAAGGGAATTGTTACTTCCAGTGGAAAGAATAGCTAATTAGCCCCATGAAGACTATTGTCAAGTAAAGTTGTTCTAAAGATGCATTTCCTGTCAACTCGATAAACGTGTTTCATGTCTGGAAGATGGCTACAGTTTTATTTACAAGCTACTGCATACCATGCGGTCATATGGATGCTTGGGGTAGGTGTGGCCTAGTGCGTGTGTAAAGTTTCTGTTTTCATCTCAGGCATAGTAATGAGATATGTATATTAGCTAAGCGAGATAATTTATCTTGGGTGCAATTGCAGCATGAAATGCAGCAAACTGAGGGAGAGTTGGATCTACGTTGCCATTCATTGAACAACCTCTCTGGTCAAAGCCTGCGAATTTTATTGGTGCAATTAATTGCTTTGAAATTCGTGGCCTTGCCGTTATGAGTAAAATGAGCAATATTTGGTCTAGGACACCTAGATCTTGTGTTTTTGAGGCAGGTTTAAAATGTGCAGCAAGTTTGCCGTTCCTGGTTTTAACTTGTTATCAAGCCTGGTCCAAAGTCCAGTGATGGAAAGAGGTTCATTTATGGTATTGGCTTGTGGCTTACAACCAAAAGCAGGTATGCAGACAAGAGTATGCACATTCTTAAAGAGAATTAATCTGTACTGCAAGGGCTTTTCATGAAGTACTTTTTGCTTTCATGATCTAGGAAGAGCCCTAACCTGATCTGCTTCCCGTTCCGGGTCATTACAGTTCATTTCTGAACAGACCGTGGAGGGAGTCAGTCCTGCTGCAGCATGGGAGCTGCAGCACTGGCGTTAGTCCTAAGCCACTCTTATCTCCCCAACCTCCCCTCAGATAAGTGTAAACTGAAAAACAAAGAATATAAGCCAAAGAATATGTAAGTGGGAATGGAGGTTAATAGCCACATATCCTTACTATCACAAAGCAATCGCATAGCCTGGCTTCCACAAGAGAGTTGTCCTGGTGAATTCTAAGTTGACCTCAAAAGTTCCTTATGGATGACTAAAAATGGAAATCTGCTTTTTTGCTTTAGCTCTATTTACTGTTATCTTCAGTAATTTTGCTGAGCTGTTACATGATGTGGGTGATGTAACTGGAATTGCATCAGGATCACATGAGCCTGGAGATGTAACAGTGGCACACACTGAAGGGGAGCAGGACTGGGCTGAGTCATGCTGTGCAGTATCTTCTGCATGGGGATGGCAGGGCTGAGCATCAGCCCCAGGTCTGGCCCTCCTGCAGCTCTGAGTCATCCTCCCTAAACATCACCGAGTTCACACATATCCTTCCCAGCAGGATATGCTGGGCTGGGAAACCCAAAGTGTCTCATGAATCATCGGCGCTCATTCCACTCAGAAGTTAATCCCCCTCAAGAGCTGTGGGACTCTGAAAGAGCAGATGGCACAGTGGGAATTCCAGGCTGCCATGGTTAATCTCTCATTTTCCTTTTAATGTTAGTTTCCACTATAGTTCTTCTAGGAGTTTGGGGAAGTCCAGGGAGAGAATGGAGAACTTGAAGGACTTCAAGCTGTGGAATGAATAGGCTGGATGCAGGCTGAAAGGAGCAATAGCAAACATATGCCCTGAAAGAGATTTTTAAAGGGGGAAAAGGAAGTGTGAAATCTTCAGAAGGAAAGAAAATCACAATTCCATAATTATTTTTGAAGTCATCCAGGAGAATATAACAATAAAGTTCAAAGAATCATCTGAAGTATATTACCTTTGTTATTAACTATAAGAATAATAAGAACATAATTTTGCTATTTTATAGTGCTGAGAGGAAACATCGACACTTTACACACAGCACCAGACACACATTTACTAGGGCTGTTAACGAGGTGGGCCGTGACCCCATTAACACTGGCAGGTGCATGAGGAGGTATTTCTGTATCTGCAAGGTGGTGGCCACGGCGAGTCCGTGCAGCTCCCTCACCGACGCTGGGGTCGGTCCCGGGCAGGAAGTCTCAGTCTCCCTGCAAAGAGCCTCCAACCTGAATTTCAGCCGTAGCAACTGGAGGCAAATCATAAGGCAGGGATGGAGGATGCAAGTTTCAGCAGTATATTCACAGACGGCATTCACCTGGGCAAGGTTAAGCCACAGAGGCTTGGGAAGCCCTAAAATGATAGATAAAATGATAGATAGATTAATGATAGATAACATTTGTAAATAGGTAAAGACTAAGTATTTTTGAAGCCATTAGTATGTCGCCAAGCTGGAGGAGGGAAAGCCAAGTCTGGTAAACTTGAAAAAGAGAAATACTGACTTTTTTCGCTAGAGAGGGCTTTTCTAAGAAAATGAAATTGCTTTCAAGGACATCTTTGTTATGATGATCTGTGTGTTTGAATTTTTTTTTTTTTTTTTTTTTAAGCTAAAAAACTTTAAAAACATGATTTTTACACTTTATAAATGACATATTTCGAAACTTTTGTTAAGGTATAGTTGAAAAGTGAGAACCTTCAAAATGAAACATTTTGTGAATTAAAAAAAGAAGATAATTTTTAATTGCTCTACTTTGGTGTATTTTCCACACTATCAGTTCATGAACTTTCAAGATTTTAACTTCTGCTTCTGTTCCTGTCCAGAGCATTTCTTGAGGTTTCAAAATCAGTGCTATTGGCATGCAGTGGTGCTACCGGAAAATTTAGATGCTTATGACTTTAATAGCATGTAGAGCATGAAATTCTGTAAGAGGGAACAGGAGAGTTACACAATGCAGCATTTTAGATTTTCACTACGGAAAGGGAACCCAAAGTGAGAATACAGAGATTCAATGACGAAGAAAGAAAAATATTTTATCAGTTTAGTTTCGGATAGACTGGAGAGAAAGTTTGAGTGTGAAGAGTACAAACTGGGGAGGACTTGTCATAAATAAGATGGACAGCGATGAGGATTTTAGCTGAGGTTTTTTGGGGTCATCAAAAAATAAATCCTGTAACAAGCCAAATTCTAGGTGCTTGATACTAAAGAATAAGGTTTCATATCAGCAAATTGCTATCAGACTGCAGGTTGTGGGAATTCTTGCACATCCTTCTGAAGGTCTTGCTAATAGCTGCCACCAAAAGGAGAAGCTGGAACAGACTCTTCTTCTCCAGCAGGGCAAGTGTTGCACATAAAGGACAGAGAAAGTGGATAAACTAAAGCCAGTCGCACCCCGGACACTACCTTTGAAATGGATTAATTACTTTAGCAGCATGAAGAACGAGTGTTATGGTGATAATTCAGCCCTTCAGTCTGGGCATCCTGCAAGAGCAGCAGTCCTCCCTCTGCCTTTGGGTGGTCTCTAGCTGTTTGCTGCCTGACTGCATCGACATTTTGTGATCAATCCATTAATCACCGCATATGCTGTACGATATTCACATCAGCTTGAGAAGAAGCACAGCTTTTTCCAGGAGGCACTTTGGAGGGGGCTCGTATTTCACATGAGGTGCCCTGGTGCCAGTATGCTCTGGTATGGAATGACATCAAACAAACAAGGGATTTCCTTGGAGTGTGTCCTGGAAACTTGAGGAGTCCTTGATGGCATCTGACATCCCATTTGCCTTGAAGTTAACATTTTTATGACATCTTGCCTGGTTGTACCCTTATACAATTATAAGCCATGGATTTTAAGCTGTCTGAAAGAGATTAAACTGTTTTCCAACCAGCTGCCGCAGTCTGATGCTTGGCATATGGGTAATGGATAGAGTTACCAATTTGGAAATGTGTGGAAAATTAGTAAATACCTTTTATGAAAAACACTGTAGAGAGATCGGTGAAATTGCTCAGAAAACTAGGAGACAATTGCTGTGTTCTGGCAACCATGACATTTTTTTCCAGAGGAACACTTGCTTTTTGTTTTCAATTTCAATTTCCTGTCCATATACCACATATAAAAGCTCCTGTTGTCAGCAGCATCAGGGGAAAAAAAAGAAAAAAAAAAGCTGCTGCAGATGCATAGGGCCAGACCTTCACCTTGCATGACTGGTGGACCGTCTCTCAAACCAGTGGTGTGCCACTGCTTCACACGAAATGAAGGCCTGCCACACAGTCAAGAGCTATTCCTGCTCTCAGAAGGGTTTCGTGGTCAATATCTGTGTGCTGGTTGTTTAAAATACGAGTATGGCTTTCCCTTAGCTGGTGTTACAGCATCTCCAGCGCTCCTTTCCCAAAGCCATTCCTGATGCAACAGTCATGACTGCAGGGTCCGGTGCCCCTTTCCAGCAGACCCCTCTCCTGTGCTGGTGTTTTCTGGGGGTGGGAGGGGTGAGCCCTGCACGCTTTGGAAAGCAGGGCTGCCCTCCTCAAGGTGAGCTCGTGGGGCAGCCCCCGCGGCCGGTGAGATGCGGCTGCCGGGTGGGCTGGCGCGGGAACCGGGCACGCCAGGCGGGATGCTGCCTCCTGCTCTGGCGCAGGCCCAGCCCTGCTCCGAAGCTGCCTTGCAGTCTCTGCTGGTGTCTTCTGAAGAACTCCCAATCCTGGTTCAAAAAACTCAGCCAACTTTGGAAAAGTGCTGTTCTACTCCAAAACTGGGTCACCGACTGGAAGAAATAAGAGCAAACTGAAAATACTAGGGTTTGCAGAGGGGTGATTTCTATTAAGGCTGTAAGCGGTCTATTGTGCAAAGGCTTAGGAGAATTATCTATGCCTGTCGAGCAGCACAAGCAGGTCGTAATTTGCAGCATGTTTAGGCTTTGCAAGTGACTGTATTACAGAGCGTGCTGTGACCCAGTTAGGGCAAACATGATCTCTGATACCCGGTGGCAGTTCAGGTAGTTCAGCACTTCAATATGAGCAATATTTCTCTTTCCTTAATAAAACATGAGTTGGGATTTACAGCTTTTCCAAGGCTTCCCTTCCCCACTCTATTTCCAAAGTGTTGTTTGAAGGTAATTGCCCACACAATGTCTGGAGAAGTTATAATGTTTTATTACCTTATACGAGAGGAAGGAGATAAAAATATGCCGGATGTCTGTTAGAAGACCATCCAAACCAGAGCTTCGTTCCTGTGTACCTCCCCAAGAGGTACCCTGTGTTATGACCATGATATTTTCACTTGACGCTTCTTTGTGACCTCTTCATTTGCAGGCAGGTCTGAGTCAAAGCCTTGGGGCTGAGCATGTTTGACATTTAGGAAATCCAAAATTAATCGGCTTGAACGAAACCATAAACTGGAGCAGTTGAAGCAATACTCTGGGTCTGCGCTTCCTCCTTCCCAAAGACATTGGAAAGCTAACAAAGAAATTGCACAAAATGAAAGGAAACAGAAGACTGCTTCGTTGGAGGAGAACCAGCGGCGAGATCTGAGGAGGGATTTAGCCCACGCAGGTCTGCCTTGGCGGTGATGCCTCGTGCGCTCTGGAAATGTGGGTTACGATTCACAGTCCGCAGGTGAGCCCACACTGCGCATGCGAGTGGGCGAAACATCCCCGCTGAAAGCGCAGCAGCCTGGATGCTCCCCCCACATCCAGGGGTGCAGGCTGAGGCTGCACCGCCGGGCTCAGGCTCCTGTGCGGTGGGGTGAGGTCTGGCAGTCCGCAGCCCAGAGCCGAAATCCTTGGCCACGCGCCTGATGGCTCGCAGTAATGAAAAGCAGACCACAGCGGGATATCAATTTTAGGAAGGTAGGAGTTGCCTGAGCAGTTACCAAAGTTGTATCTTAGATGCTGATTAAAAATATTCCTTGTGTAGGTTGAAATAATGACACCACATTGTACTGAATGGAGGGAGAGGGAGAAGAAGTAATTGGATTTATTTTCAATAGACATTGTTGAAAGGGAACCAACATGAATAGACATGGTGTTTCCTTTTTAATAGTTTCACAGTTAAATTAAGCTAAACTTAGATGATGAGGGTATTGCTTTTATATTTGGGGTGTACAGAATCTTTCCATTATTAACATTTAAAAATAGAAAATGGCATCACAACATCGGTTTGGGCATGATGCTATTTGCTCTGGAATTTTGCCATTTACTTCAATGGGAACAGCTCCTTTAATGAAAGTAGAGAGTTTAGAATACGTACTCAATGAAGAATTCTGAAATATTAACTATTATAAATGTCCTATTGTTAAGATAGAGAGCTGCAGAAAAGGCCGGTGATGTGTTGAAAGGATACAATAAAAAGATCTGAAGTACAACAAATGAATAAAAGAAAAGGAAGAGTCTGTTGAAATGCAGGGGGACTCTGAAATTTCCCTCCTAAGACAGATGGACACATAACACACTGAAATGATTTTTAGTAACTCTTGTGTCTGAGAAACCTATCTTTAAAACAAACTTTTCTGCAAACTCTCTATACAGGATTGTGATATTGCTGGCTCTGATCCTCATTTCAACTGTAAATTAGGAGTAATTCTAGTGAGCTGCTTGTAAAATGTATGTGAAAGTGAAATGAGACTTGCGGTTTCTGCTGTTGCAAAATTTCCTTGACATTTATTAACTCTGTAGTGTGTTTTACCAAGGCCTTTCATTCATTACTGTCTGAATTAATGGCAAAGGGTTACACATACTGATTCAGTAGTGGTTAAGGGGTCATGTATTAGACCTCTTCCATATTGCCAATCTTTGTGGCACATTAGTGACTACCGTATGATAGTTCATATAAGAGCTGTCTGATAAGACAGTGAGATGTGGTAGAAACACAGTGCTTCAGATTTTGTTTCTGTTGAACATTTTGTGACCGGATGGGAAAGCAGCTTTAATTTTTGTAGGTGCTGCCTGAGCTCTGGAGAAGAAAGTTGCTGCAGGAAGATGCTTATTCCTCACATACCCCTGCCCACGGCTTTGACCCTGGGGGTACCCTGAGAGCACATGGGGCACAGCAATTTTCACCCCACTGCCCCTGCATCATGTTCTGCTATATGCAATCCATGGTGTTAACTTATGCTATGACCACAAGTGAGAGGTGAATCTGCAATGTATAAAAACTCTGCCGTCTCTCTCCTGAGTGTCTGATGCTGGATCTGTAGCAGCATTTGCAGTCCAGACGTCACTCGGCTTGCGATGCACTAGCTGCAGCAGCTGCGTGAACTGATCCTTGGTGACTGAAGGCCTGGGCACCTGCACTAGTGGTGGATTGTCACATTTTTAGCTAAGTTTTTAGTCTCTTCTTTAAAAATTACGATTATTACAGTTGTGTACGTCTTAAGGAATGCATGAGGAAAATTGGGGAACGTGGAGCCTAATTAACTTGCCTTTTCAGAGGGAACGAATCTGCATGGATTCATTGAATTCACTGGAATTGTTCGTTCCTCTGCAGCAGCTGAGGAATATAACATGGTTGTACGAATCAGCTGCAGTTGAACTAAAAATGAAAAATAAATCCCTGCTGTATCACAAGCTCCAGGCTGCAAGAGCCAACCAACGTTTGCATCGCAGCTCATCTTTGTTTTTCTGGCACCAAGCAACTCCTAAAAATCCAGATGCGGCAACTCAGTTCCCCCTGCTTCTGGAATGAAGTCAAAACTCTCCTTTCAGATCGACAAGGTGCTGCTCAGTTTGAAGGGTGCTCTGTACATACTGTACATCCACGGGGAAGAAGCAAATCTTGCCTGTGAAAATCCACAGGATCACTGGGCTCCCATCTGATGCTGACACCTCCACAAAATGTCACTGACCTCAGAGAGTCACTGAAATACAGGGATCTATCCATAGGTCCCTTTCCTGGGTATGGACATTGGGAGAAATCAGCTATTTTTGTCAATCAAAGAGGAGTCAGCGGTATGAGAGCTGAGGGGTAGAACTGGCAAGACGCACACATACAAGTGACCTTCGGTAAATTTAGTGGCCTTTTTTACTCAGACTGATGAACTCAAGATTAGTCCTGAGTGTTTGTTTTGTGCCTGAGTGGGCATACTGGGGGGCTATGTTAGGGGTGGGGGCATGCAGACCCTGAGTAGTGAGAGTGGGGCGAAGGAGGGAGTGGTGTGGGTCTGTTGAAGGGAAAAAAGTCTGCAGTACCTGGGTGCATAGCTCTGTCTGGGACCCCTTTCTCCTCAGCCAAAGTACAGGATACCTTCTCCCGACTCCTTCAGGAGGAAAGCAGCTTCTGCTACCTGGCTAGTTTTTTTGGTGTTTTCAGATATATCCCTTTTCCTTCACTTGCAACTCACTTTTTTTTTCCTCTCATGTGACAGGCTTCTGTGAATTTCACACAACAAATTGATGTAATTTTTCTTCCATATGTAAAATAGAGGAGAAAATGCTTTCAACTGCTATTATCTGCACTAACTAATGAAAATCTTGCCCTTAAATTCCTAGTAACTGTGATAGTTATTGACATTCATAATGCCTGCCAAGGTAGTTTTTGAGAACAGGATATTGCTGTGTGTCGAGTCAACAGGAGTTCCTGGAAAGATGCTGCAGACACTTAATGGCTGGGCTGACTCGACAGTCAGTGCCTGCTAACATTTCCTTGGATTTAATAATTTTTTAAATCAATCTATTGCCTAGACGCTGCTGGTTGTTCAGTTAGGTATGCAAAACCAAGAAGGGCAAGCACATGTTGTTAAAATTTTGCTGACAATGACGCCATCAGTAGGCTTTCTGCATGTAGTAATGGGAACAGATGTATTTGCAACTGAAGCTTAAGAAAATCATTGATTGTATGAGCTATGAAACAGAGAGCTCTTAGAATCATAGAATTGTTTTGGTTAGAAGAGATGTCCAAGATCATCGAATCCAACCGTTAACCTATCACCACCAAGTCCACCACTAAACCATGTCCCTAAGTGCCACATCTACACGCCGTTTAAATACCTCCGGGGATGGGGACTCCACCACCTCCCTGGGCAACCTGTTCCAATGCTTGACAACCCTTTCAGTGAAGAAACGTTTCCAAATATCCAATCTAAACCTCCCCTGGCGCAACTTGAGGCCATTTCCTCTCGTCCTGTTGTCTGTTACTAGGGAGAAGAGACCGACCCCCACCTCTCTACAACCTCTTTTCAGGTAGTTGTAGAGAGCGAGAAGGTCTCCCCTCAGCCTCCTTTTCTCCAGGCTAAACATCCCCAGTTCCCTCAGCCGCTCCTCATAGGACTTGTGTTCCAGACCCTTCACCAGCCTCGTTGCCCATCTCTGGACACGCTCCAGCACCTCAATGTCTTTCTTGGAGTGAGGGGCCCAAAACTGAACACAGTACTCGAGGTGTGGCCTCACCAGGGCCGAGTACAGGGGGATGATCACTTCCCTACTCCTGCTGGCCACACTATTTCTGATACAGGCCAGGATGCCGTTGGCCTTCTTGGCCACCTGGGCACAATGCTGGCTCATATTCAGCCACCTGTCGACCAATACCCCCAGGTCCTTTTCCACCGGGCAGCTTTCCAGCCTCTCCCCCGCAAGCCTGTAGCGTTGCCTGGGGTTGTTGTGTCCCAAGTGCAGGACCCGGCACTTGGCCTTATTGAACCTCATACAGTTGGCCTCGGCCCATCGATCCAGCCTGTCCAGGTCCCGCTGTAGCGCCTGCCTGCCCTCCTGCAGATCAACACTCCTGCCAAACCTGGTGTCGTCTGCAAACTGACTGAGGGTGCACTCGATCCCCTCGTCCAGATCATTGATAAAGATATTGAACAGAACTGGCCCCAATACTGAGCCCTGGGGAACACCACTTGTGACCGGCTGCCAACCAGATTTAACTCTGTTCTCCACAACTCTTTGGGCCCGGCCATCCAGCCAGTGTCCTACCCAGCGCAGAGTACGCCCATCCAAGCCATGGGTAGCCAGCTTCTCCAGGAGGATGCTGTGGGAGACGGTGTCAAAGGCTTTACTAAAGTCCAGGTACACAACGTCCACAGCCCTTCCCTCATCCACTAGATGGGTCACCATGTCGTAGAAGGAGATCAGGTTGGTCAAGCAGGACCTGCCTTTCATAAACCCATGCTGATGGGGCCCGATCGCCTGGTTGTCCTGTGCATGCCATGTGATGGCACTCAAGATGATCTACTCCATAAGCTTCCCTGGCACCGAGGTCAGGCTGACAGGCCTGTAGTTCCCTGGATCCTCCTTCCGGCCCTTCTTGTAGATGGGCGTCACATTTGCCAGCCTCCAGGCAACTGGGACCTCCTCAGTTAGCCAGGACTGCTGATAAATGATGGAGAGTGGCTTGGTGAGCACTTCTGCCAGCTCTTTCAGCACCCTTGATCTTGTAATTAATTATAAGTTTTTTCTTTGCTGTATTTAGATAATACTTTTTTGTAGGGTTTGAATGACTCCCGTAAAAAGAGGTAACAGTCCCTGACTGCATTTCTACATATACGTACTTCTGTATTGGTTGTAACTGCAAATACCTTTCCAAGGTTCCTTTTTGCTGGCATTAGAGAGGTACCATTTTTTTAATATTGTGGCATAGTTCACAAAAAAAGGCATTAATTTCAAGCTGGTGACATAATTCACTTGCCTGCGCTCTTAATATTTCTTGTTAAATAAAAAATTTCAATCCTCTGCAATTTTAAGATAGATGAAGATTAGAAATTTTTCACTTTATAGTATTAAGGAAGAGATGTTGCTCATGCAGGGAACACCTAAGTTTTAAAGAGACAAGCAGTGATGACATAAACCTAGTCATTCATTGCCACTGCTGAACTGAAGCCCTGGACCAAAACTCACTATTTGGTCCTTTCATACGACTTTTTCAGAGGCAACTGTTTAGCTAGCGAGGTTGCAAAGCAAAAAACAGGTGAGCTGGGACCTTCTAAAGCAGCGTGCATGCCTACATGAAGATTGCATCTGTCTATTCCCAAAGTAGAAGGAGCTAGATCTTCTGAAGAGCCATTTTTTCCTGTTATTTTTCAGTCAAATTTTACCTTATGTTGTGATTGAAAGAAGTATTCTGCCTTCTTCACTGAAGTTAATGAATTTGCGCAAAACTTCATTTCACTCTGAAAGTTTTGTAAAAAACAAAGCCAAAAGATTATTCCAAGGACTTGTCAGTGACGCTAGAAACTCAGATTTGTCCCATTTGAGATGACAGTTGGGTACTCACCGATACGTAAACATAGCCATGTAATTGCATGAGCTGTGTGCATTATCTGCAGACTATTGAAAAATCACCAAGAAGTGGCCTAGACATACAGAAGTCTGCTGTAAAATATCTTTTCAAGTTTGGACTCCTCTAAGTATGTGACAGGTGCACATTTTGGGGCTAAATCATGGCAACGCTGAAATGGGAAATATTATAGAGGGGATCGCATCATTCGCTAGCTATTTTCTTACCTGAAGCAATCTCCCGAGCTCTCCCTGCACAGAAAATACTGGTGGGCACCCACAGGCAGCCTGGGCAGGGGGTCTTTACTGGCTCTGGGATTGCTTCAATTCATCATGAAGGTTGCGCAAGCCCCTCCCAACACCCTTGTGGCTGTGAATACTTTGAAATACCGTACCTGGCATGACAAAAGTTCACCTTTTTTTCATGCAGGTGTACTCAGTGAGCGTTATATAGATGTCCTTGTCCCGCTGGACGAGACAGCACTTCTGGGAGCGCGGTGTGCTGGAGCGGAGCAGTGGGACCGTGCCCGTGGGGCTGCCAGGCAGCGGCGAAACAGAAAGTGCAGAAGGGCTTGTGTTACGATCCCTTTGTACCGGTTTGTGAGAGTGATGCATGTAATTGCCTCTCATCGCAATCTCTTTTGGTTCTAATACCTATTGTAAGAGCTGTGAGAAAGCTGGAGGCTCTGGTGTTAATTTTATTAAGCCTTTTCTTAGGAGCTAATAGAACTGGGAAAAGCTCCAGGATGCAGAGACTGTTGCGTGGAGACCATAAAGAGAAGTGGCTTGGTGTGTTGAGAGTCAGTGTGCAAGTGCTTTAGTGGAAGTGTTGTCTGAGAGGCTTTTTGTTCTCATTTAATAAATGCCGCCAGGTAGCCTAAAGGTAAAGTCTATGCTAACTGAGCTGGGTAATTTTGCACAGCTCCAGCATAGCCTACCTAAACCTGCCTGTATGCTGCTTGGAAACTTCTCTCCTGAGCAGACAGCAGGATTTTTAAACAGCTTGTGCATCCAAGTCACTTCTGAGACCCGAAGTTCTTCCAGGAAGTGAGAAAACACATATAGTGAAAGGAAAACAATCTGTAATATATGAGCTAACAAAAAATAAGATGGAAGAGCTAAAGCTGTGGAGGAAGTTGTTTTGAAATATCTCCAAAATCTAAAGTTTCAGAGCTGAAAGAAAAGAGGTGGAAATGAATCCAACCTTGTACACAGCCCCAGGTCTTGGCCTCTCTTTAGCTAACCTGCATGAAAACATACAGTCCTCCAACGAGCCAGGGAGCTCCCGGACACAGAGGCATTTCAAGTAATCTACAATACTTTCACCATTACAGTGTTTTGTGTAAAAGCTAATCTCTGAAACCTTCCTTTTGTTTTATGAATTGGTAGGAGGCCTCAAGCTTTTCTGGATGAGCTCGTTTTGTCCTTTCCTCTAGGAAGCCGCAGATCCAGAAGCTGTTGCATCCATCTACAGGTGTATTAATTTTCTTCAATGCAAATTCTCTTTGCATTTAAAAACACAGTGTCACCTCCAGACCTTCAGAACAAACTGCCTTCTGTGGGAAATGAAAACCTTCCTAACTAGGTTCCCCACTGATTCCCGTGTAGGTCTCTTTTACCTCACCTTTACCTTTTTTCTCCATCAAATGGGTGACGAGTGAGCCTTGCTTTTGTCCAGCGTGCTCCGAGCTGTGGGAGGAACAGCAGGGTACAAAATTCTTAACCCAGAAATGCTTAGGTGTGCACGCACATTGCTGTGTACCGTGTCAGTTTTGCTGGACCTATACAGACTTTTTACGATTTAGCTATTGCAGCATCCTGCTGGAAAATGAAAAGAGTGTTTGAAGTAACTCCACCTGAGGCATTGAGTTTTTATAGTGAAAAATGACTCCTTCAGTTAAACACAGGATCTAAGAGGAAGAGATGTGCTAGTACTTCTATTTAAATGCACACTGTTTCTTGCTGTTTTCCTGTAGCAACTTCAAAGATGCCTTTTTTTCCAGTGGGTGAAAGCCAGTAATTTAGCAGTTTCATAATTTCTCTTGCTGTAAATGTTACTTGAAAAGCCACACTCGTGCAAGTCTCCTCATTTGATTGCTTACTTGCTCCCTTTTCCCCTCCCCTCCCCCTCCTTTCTGTTTCACAGTGGGGGGAAACTAGGGTCTTTTACTATTTATTTTTCCCAGGAAAAATATGGGACCTACCTTGCTTCAGAACAGCTTCCTGCATTGGAGTTTACAGAGATTACCCTGCTTTTGGTTGCTCTTTACTGGGTTTGGTTTCTTTTTCTGGTATTAAGCCTGTTCAAATTTTGCACGAATAATGTACTCTATATTGGGTGAAGAAGGTAAAGAAAAACTAAGTAGATCTATTGCCTTCTATCCCAGGGTCTTTACCTGAGATACAGGCTATCATTAACAATAGTTAAGATCAAAAAGTGTTAATGCTGCTTAGGAGTAGCGAGCTTTGCACTCCAACAGCTGGTGACTGAGTGCTTAAACCAACAACAAGGTCTATGGCTTCTTGATTTTTAAAGTCTCCCCTCAGAGCGCAAAGATGAATAAAAATAGGGAAAAGGAATAGATCCTGCTTCCTCTCGTTTCCTCATCCAGGATGGTCTCTGCTGGCTGAGTGTATGCCCGCAGCAGTATCTGGGTACTTATCACACATGCAAAGTCTAAATGTTCACATCACTTTTTTGAGACTCTGGTGTGCATGGGCAAGCTCGCTCGCTCTCCTCACTGATAAGAGAGGCTTTCTGGCCGCTGTCCAGGGCTATTGGAGGTGGTTGTTTTATGAGACACCTGGTTTCCTGTCCAACGCACTGGCAGACCTCCAGCTCCTGTAATTGTATCCCCAAGATGTGTTTGGAAAGAAAATTCTCACTTTTATTCTGGCACTGTATTTGCTTTGATTTCTGCTTGTCATTAGGTTTAGTGAATGTGGTAGAAACTTGTCTAATGCTTAATGTCATTTCCCTTGCCTCCCCCAGTGATATTGCAGCTGGACATCAAGGGCTTCATCTTTGGTTTTCTTGTCCTAATTAATTTTAAACTTTGCTTTGCTTGCTATTTTTGCTGTTTTAATATCTCTTTAGCATTTCTAGGATAGTGCTGAGTAGCAGAAAGTTACTGGTAAAATATAGATCTTGTTGGTAAAATAGAGGTATTGCTGGCTACACCAGGTTTTTTTTTTTGGTTTCATTATCTGTTATTAGAAATAACACAAAACAGCAGCGCGAGAGAATAACGCAGCCCTGGTTTGTGTCACGTGTAAAGGCTGCTCTGGGGCTGCTGATCCCTGAGGGAGTTTGCTTTCCACCTCCCAACCTGCGCGCAGATGGTGATGGCAACCAGGAGTTGGTGGCGGGGAAGGGCGATGGCTGGTGCCAGTCTACGCGGGCGCTGGTGTCTGTGTGCTGTCTGTGGCGGGGCCACGGCCCTCCCCAAATCTGCAGTGAGCATCAGGAGCGCCGCCTCAATGCTGGGTCTCCCGTTCGGTGCATCCCTGGCACCTTTCCCGCCGCTTGGTGTCATGCTGAGAAGACGTGCCCAGCGGTAGCCATCAGTGTGATTTCCCTCCGTTTGCACAAGCCAGTGAGACTTCCCCTTTTCTGGGTATTTTAACAATGATTTGATATTTTCCCTGGTGTGTTTTTTTCCTCTACACTTAATTAAGGAGCTTTCAGGTGGTACAATCAAGTTGTTTTTTAAGCATTGCTTCTTTGATTTGATCATCTCCTGCCATTTTGTTGTTTTTCAGCTTCTCAATTACAGCCTGGGATTTAGAATTAGATAAATTAAAAAAATGGTAGGGGAAAATTCATCATTACCTAGAAATATATTTTTAAATTGAAATTCTGTGAGACTCTAAGCAAATGTCATGCTAGGCTTTCTATTGAAAGTAGTATAATTGGATTTCCATGGAAAGAATATTTCAATGTAAAGGCATCCTTGCAGTGAGAATGTCTTCAGTGCCTTACACTTCATTACCAAAAGGAAACAAAGACATTTCAGGAAGGATATATTGTATTAGCACAGGATGAACAGAAATAATGACATACTGTAGCTAAGATAAGACTCAATGCAGGAGTTAAGCTAACTTGCAAACGCATGAACTCTAGAGTAAATGATGTTTTATGGAGTTTTCCCTAGATAACACAGGAAAAGGCACGTGGGAAATCATACACATTGCCATAGTAGCAGGCAACTGCCCATCTTTCTGAGTTTCAACATCTCTGACACATGCCATTTCTCAGGAAAAGTGGTGTGCCTGAAATGTGTATTGAATGCACTTGCAGTAATAGAGTGCTCTGACAAGTCCAGTGAACAAATGAAGCCAATGACATTGTTTAAACATATGGATGTTTAGGGATCAGATGTATTGCTTTGTCTGCATTAAAAAAAAAGAAAGTTCTTATGCTAGTGTATTCAGAGTAGATTGAGTGCTGAGTTCAAAAATCCTTGATGTGGCCATTCACTGCCTTCCTCATAGCCTTCAGCGCATCCTTTTTGTCATGTTAATATCTATACAGGAAGCATGTAACTAACTATGACAAGTTTCTTAAGTAAGATTTTAGTTGAATCACAGGACAACTTAGATTAAAAGTGCCTTGGAAAATATACATCCTTATTATTTCCAAATAATAATCATGAAATAGTTTATGCTTGTGCCTTTGCAAATGTGATCAGTTCTGTGCAGGAAGACAGTGGATTCCTAATGGGAAGCCTCACTGGTTTCATGGATAGGTCTCTATGGTTAGAGTTTTTAGCAAATTTGGGATTTCCTCACTCTTTGTACCTTCTACCTAGTAATGTTATGCTGTCAAGCTTAGAAAACATCCCTAAAAATATGTTTGTTTGATTGGGCTTGAAACCTTCTTTCTTCCCAAACCCCTGCACTTGGAAAACAAAACAAAACACGGCTCCACTTCTCAAAGATATAATGAGTTTATAGAATTGTCTTTTCTTACCATGAATATCTTCCCATTTCACTACAAGCCTTCTTTCCACTTGAACAAGACCAAGATTAATTTAACTGATTTATAGGGTCAGGAAAAGAGAGTCTGGAAGTGTGGAGTCTTCAGCACCCTGTTCTTTCAGAAAAGTTTTAGAATGGAAAATTATCACTACATGGTTATTTTCTCAGTTTTGTCCTGAATAGCATCAGCCAGTCCAAATCTCCCTTCAGCTGTTTTGTTTCTGTGTTGTCATGGACTCTACGGCTCCCCAGGGCTGTCCTTAAGAGTCAGAAAAACACCTTAATCCTCCTAACCTAATGAACATGTTGTTACCAGTACATAGCGGAAAAACTCCAACTCTCTACACTGAGAGTGTTTATAAGCATTTACTGATATGAGCTGCTGCTCTTTCTGGTCGTTGTCTTCTGTGTTTTGTAGTAAATGACCAAAGGAAGTAGCTCTGGAAATGCTACTAGTGTGGGATTTGGGAGATGAAGGTCTGATGAACCGAGCAGGACCAGAAAATACCTACACTGGGATGTGTGAGTCTCCTCTGTTGCACGAAAATAGTTTAAAAAAGTTGATTTTAGCCCAGGAAGAACAGTCAGCAGAGGACCTATTCTGAAGAACATAAATGAGCTAGAGAGGAGGTTTGACTCCGAACATATCATAGGCCTGGAGCTTCCCCCGCTGCATCTGCATGGAGCACATACCCATTGCTTGAGCTCTAGCAATATAGCTAGCTGATTTTTTATGGTGTGCTTTTTTATTCTTAGACTATTATACTTTGTAAAGGTCTGCATGATCAGCAGCAGAAACAAAAACCTGTGCTTAATTTATTATACACAACTCTGCCTTAGGCCACAAGGCTGACTTTGTCTGTGCAGCACTTTAAACACATAAAACCCAAAATCTTCAGCTAGAAGTTACAAAAGCCCCCTGAAAAGAGAATCAGGGCTTTCAGACTCACACGCTTTTGGCATAGGATGAGAGCATGTTCAGTAGGGAAGAGTAGCAACTTTATTGTATGACAAGCCAGGCCACCTGGTCCTTTAGATGGGATTATACTCTGGGGGATGCTATTTCCACGGGCTCAGCTGCCCTGCGGGCTCAATCAGGTGGCAAGTTGGGTGGGTCCGTGGAGAAAACAGGTCATACCACTATTCTGTGTAAAACTGAAAGGGTAATGCTAAAAAGAGCAACGTTCCCAGTGTTTGTGGATACAGCTGTTTTATTTATTCATAATAACTTAGGTTTGTGGTGCCCGTTCTCAGTAAAGCAAAGCGGATTGTGGTAACAGTGGACAAGAACCAGTTAACTTATTTTCCTTTGCTGCAGGGTGGAGACTTTTACAGATTGATTCAAAAACAATCAGAGCTAATGCTGCATGCAGCACTGGAAAGTAAAGGGTTCTTTCCTTTAATCTCCTTACCAGGTGCAGTAAAAGCAGCTGCACTTTGTGTTTTTCCATCTTGCCCTGGTGATGACTTTAACCCACAGTAGAAATGCCCATATTTCTATATTGTGCTGTTAGCGCTCTCTCCTTCAGACACTACTGACCTTGCCTGAGTTTCCAATCTGCTGGTCTCTTACTAGTGGTGATTAGCTGAGGCCTTAAAATCCTTTTTTTGTAGGTATTTCACATATACTTACAGCTAAGCTGGTTCTGTGAATTCAGAAGGAAATGAATGGCTTTTACCACTTCCAGGTCTAGTGACACCAGTGTTTTTCTTCATCTTAGAAAAAACTCTTTCAAGGCATTTTTATATCACAACAGTATTTATAAATGAAGTGATCTTACAAGACATTTTGTTATTAACAGGTTTATTAATGTGATGCTTTCTCCCAATCCCACACACTCATAAGAACTGTTGTTAAAATTTTACTCACCTGTCGTGCATTGCAGGCTTGGCTCAGAAACTGAGTATTTGGGAAGCTGTATATTATAATCTACCACAGCAACTTTTCTTTGGAGCTGTATATGTCATGACGAAATACAAATGTTCTTCTTAGAGCAAAGCTAACAGATGCAGCGGCAGCACATGGGTTGTTCGGTGTGTGGAGCTCATCAGAGGGACATGCAAATGGCATCCATAACACAAAATGTGGCTTTCTCCAACATCTGTAAGAAAAATGGTAGTTCAAATGCCTTGGCTACTAGTTTCACATTGCCATCTTTGATATTTGAGCAAGCAGAACTCCTGTGGTGAGATTGTAGCTATAATATGATGTTATTTGTCACAAGGGGATCATCCCAGTTCATTTACTGGAACTTTTTTTGGGGGGGGGGGGGAAGAGAAACTGGAGAAGAGAGTTATCTAATATTTTAGAAAAATACTGAATTATGTGTTCCAAAATGTTAATGCAATTTTTTTCTCAACATTTTTTTGCAAATTTTTTTATTATTTTTGCCAACGGTGTTATGCATTTCAGATAATGAAAAAGAAAAGGGGCTGCAAATATTCTTAACTACTGATATCACTCAAGAAAATAATTGTGCTTCCGAGTATTTTGCAAGATGTAGGAAAAGAGGCCCTGTTTGAATATAGCCTGGAGGCTCATCAAGAAAGTGAATGGGGTTTCTTCTCAAAACGGTATGACTCTGCATAGCCGGTGCAGTTCCAGCTGTGCACATGTGTGTCTGTGTGGTGAGGGAGGAAGTGGGGTCCCTGTGTCTGTCCATATGAACCCTTCACAAATGACGCAGTGGTTTTCATGAGCTCTGCTGGTTAAGATCCCAGAGATGCTGGCAGTGACGGTGCCTGCAACATCCGTGGGTTCTGCTTTCTTCAGAAATGCTCCTGTGTCATCACTTTAGAAAGTAAGAGCAAAAGCAATCACTTGGTCACCTGCCTTTCCCAGAAAATAAGGACCTCACAGTGTTAAAATACAATGCAGTTTCCACTGTTTTTTTTAGAAGAGGTCCAAACTGAGTACAACATAGGTTCATGTGCTGAAGTGCCAGGTTCACAATAAGAAGTTAAGAGGGGAGTCAGAACATGCTAGCTGTAGTGATGAATGCACAACAGAGGGTCCTGGTGTTCAATTAGATTGCTCTTTTGTGCCCCTTTTCCTCTCTCTCTTGCTAATTACAGTTTCCTGAAAATATTGTTAACATCTTGGAAATTCAAGAGATGACTGGTCAGCAGCACCAGATGAGATGGTTGTCGCACCTTGCTGTGCTTTGGGATGCTCCTAGGCTGCATTCATGTTCAGAAATCTCAAATTGGGTTCTCTAAGTGTACACTCAGTATTTATTTCTGTTACTGTTACATGCATTTCCTAGAAACCTCTTCTTGTATCTACTGAAAACAAACAGAGTAGGACTGTAAGTTTGGCAGAAACATTGGTTTCAAAATGGCTTGGAAGTCTGAGGCAAAGTGTTCCCATTATCTATTTGTTGTTCATGATTTATATTTCTCCTTACAAATCCAATTCTATTGTCTATATAGCTTCTTCTGTTACCTCTCCTTGAACTTGCCCTTCATACTTTTTCCAACTTCTTTGCTCTCTTCCATATCCACGTGCTCAAGCATGCTTGCTTACCATTTCTGTCTCTCTCTGTACCCTCCTGGCTATCTGGCTTTAGTGCAAAAGCTCTAGGCAAAGCTTCCACAAGTGTCCTCTCCAACTCTGACTCAGAAGAAACAAGAAAAAAAGTTAAAGCATATTGGTACGTTCATGAAGACATTTTATTTTCACTGGTGGTTCTACTTGGTGTTTTAGCCAGTTTTACTGTTAAGTGGCAGAAAATCAAAGTGCTGTAATAGCTTACTCCAGTATGATCAAAATATAATGCTGAACTTAAGAACTAAGACTATTTTCTCAAGTGTAAAAAGTTGGTGGGTATGCATTATCTGCAACTCCTTTGCAGGAAGCCACATTTTTTGTTACGATCAAAGTTGTGCTGAGTCAGTGGGTTTGTGTAATACTTGGATACGTTTTGGTGAGATGTGGAAGCATGGTGTAAGTCTGCATCTGCATCTGCCCACCGGTTACAGTGGCCACAGTAAGCAATTTACGTCTGGCCAAGAGAGGGAGTTTTTTTGATTTAAAGCTGGCCATGAAACTGGAAGTGGACTCAGACCATCTGAGGATCGGCTAAACAGTTTCTTGTGCCAAGGACCAAGACACGACCAAAAACTACAGGAAAATTCACCTCATGGACCATGATTTTCTTTTCTTTCTTAATAGGTGTTGTAACTCCAAGGCAAAGGTATTAAGCAATAGCGATTTTATGAACATAAAAGAAGTTTCTGCGTGCCAGGAACATACGGTACACAAATCAGAGATTCGGGAAAAAGAAATTCAGTAGGATGGAAGAAATTACAGATATATTTGTGACAGTGTGGATAATGCAGTGAGTAGGCACCTAGGTGGAGCTTCAGAGGTCTCTCTTCATAACCCTTCTCTCTCACAGATATCCTAGATAACCTTGGACAAATATCTTCTGCGTTAGTTCACAAAAAGATGGAGGCATCTTTTGAATGTCTCTAAACCCTCTGCCAGTCCCAGAATCCCTGCTCAGCTGCTGCCAAACGCTGTAGCTGCTTGATTTTCCTCTGACAGACAGGTGTAAGTGAAACAAAGTCTTGGCATAGCTGAGTAACTTGGCATCCTTGACCACATCTAGGTCTTGCAGCATTCCACAAATTATGTATTCTCTGCTGTCTTCACCTAGTGCAAGAGGTTTGGAAAAACACAGATGTCTACATGGCTGTTCTTGAGGAGGTGTGAGATCACGCTTCCCCTGCCCTAGCAGATGTGGGGTTCCTCTGCATCCGCCAAGACCGCCAGAAACAGGCAACCCTCTTGGTCCTGTGCTGAGCCCTAGACAAAGCATCTTGCCTTTTAGCAGGATTTACTAGTTTAGAGTCAGTGCTGAACTATGATTTCATGGCTTCTGGTTTGTAGTTCAGCGTTACAAAGTTAAGGGTTGCAGTAGGTAAACCTTTACATGTTAAGTAGGAGTGATAGTATTTCCATTATCATCTTGTTCAAGTATTGTGAGGATAAGTAGATTCAGATTTCTGAATTACAGGCTACTGAATTGCTCAGCTTTGATGGTCATGGGGCCTAAGTTAGATATACAGTGTAAGCCCAGTAATTTGGATTGTATCGTTCAAATTACATCAAGACTGATTTAAAATTTTTGTTTTTCTTTTTTCCTATGTTTTTCTAGAAAGATAAAGGTGGGATGGGGGTGAAGATGGCCTAAAGGATTTTATTTGCTTTCTCCTGGTCATTTTCAAGGCAAAGGACTAAACTGAAGTCAATTAATTTGCCTTCTGCTACTTCCCCTTAAATGTGTAAAGAGAACTACATGGAGAAACTGCTTCCTCTCCTGCCCTGATGTTCTACCTGTTCTGAGGGCAATGACCCTTCCCTGTTTTTGCTGGTACTCCTGTTGCTTTCTGACATGTTATAGCACTGCCATGCAATAAGCCTGAAATTGTCTAGAGAAAAGAGGAAAAAAAAAAATAGTCCACGGCAGAAAGAAACTAGGGTTTTCTAAGAATCTCCTTATGACTTTGTATATGATGGCCACATAAAATATCCAGCTTTGTTTTACTGTAATACCTATTACTTGTGAAGTAATTCAAAATTAGTAGAGAAAAACCATCTACTAGTGCAGTTGATCACAGACCTCTTTGCCTTCATGAACAAAGGCAATTAATTCATTCCTTAATGAATTTGATTCTTTAAGTTATTAGGAGGATTTTCTGTAACAAGAATAATAAACCATGAATTAATAGTGATACTTAGCAACTTGCAGGCTTACAACATGAACGACGTTTTATCTAATCGTTCTCACATCACAAAACCGTGAGCACTGTTTTCCCTCCACAGACAAGGGAAGTGAGGCTGAGAGGGCCGGAGATGCACCCACGGTTGCATGGCCCATCTGTGGCACAGCCAGAGCTTGCATTCGGGACTTCTTGGTGCCAGGGGAGTGCTGAGTTCTCCGCATTACCAGTCATATTGCTGGCTGCACGTGGCGGGAGTATACAAGCATCTTTATGGTTCAGAAAAAAATGGTTGCGTTTTCTATTTCCAGCTCCTCTTAGCACCTTCAGGAGATGAGATTCTTGGGAAAGACTCACGCTAAACATTTTGGTGTTTATCAGGTTAAACTGTTCTGTCTTCTGCGAAGATGCTCACAGAAGAGGGTCTGGTTCTTTTCACAAGTAATCCATTTTTGATGCGAAGGTGATGCAGAGAAAATGATTCCTAAGACAGCCACATGGCCAGCAGGCAGAGGGATCGAGTCAGAACATAGGGTTGTCCCTCCATATAGCTGTATTAATCTTCTACTTTGGCCTTTTGAAAGCCACCGTGCTGCTTCATGGCCTTTAAGACCCCTGAGGATCTTAGGGAGCCGCGTTTCCTAGGCAATAGATGCCCTCTGCTTCACGGAAGAAATGAGAGCAAATGAGTGTTTGTTTTCTGTTTTCAGCAGAGAACATTATCTGACCCAAATTATCTCGTCTATATTATCTTGCATCTTGCTGAATGCCACGAACATGTGCACACCTTTAGGTTTGTGAACGGTCCATTATGCCCAACTATCTATTTTCAGTTTCTTTATCCCAGCCATCATGATCAGTGATATATTTTCAGAGGAGCCTGCAGAGAAGATAATCCCAGGAAATGTTGTACTCTGCCACACCAACGTTATGTAAAGTAACAGTCACGACTTTTCCATAAATAATGAATTATCTCGTTGTGCAGCTTTTACTTGTTGGAACTAATTTCACTTTACATTTGTTTTTCCCTTTCTTCCGCGGGATACTGAGATTCAAATGAGTAAGCTCAAAGCTGTGTCTGTCCAGCATGATGCTGTGCTGTGTAACTACATTGTGTTACTCACAGGAGGGATGTGTGGGAGGACTTTCAGTGTCTTCTGTATCAATATTCATGTCCCTATGGATTTACCTGAGAATTTCTGAAACAGACAAGAGTTTATTATTTGAAAAAAATGTTACGACTCCTTTATTTGGGCCTTGAACAATGAAAGGAGGCTGTATAAAAGGAAGACAGGTGAAGTGGTTCACAGATATGAGTGTCTGTGTTGTATGGCTGTGACTTAGATGCATATTGCACTTTTATCCCTGCTGGCACAAGAGTGCTTCAGGGATACATTATTGTCCCTGCTGTGAAGCACTGCAGTCGCTTCTGAAACCAAGGAGGGTCTGCAGGGGAGAGAGAGTGCTCATCCCGTGGTGAGTGGTGGGTGGTGGGAAGAGGCAGTCCTGCCTCCGGGCACCGTGATGGCTCCGTGCATCCGTGGGCAGCGCCTGGGCACCTCCCGCTGCCCGGGCAGTGCTGCCAGGGGCTCTCTTACAAACACTCTCTGAAAGCAGAATCAGTATACAACTCTCTGGTATAGGACTGGGATGCACCAGTAACTGCCTGGGACTGAGCCATGTGGACCTACACCACAGCTAGACTACGACACTTCTTTCTGGAAAAAGTCTCTTCTCCAAGAAATGCTGGATTTCGGTAGGGGAAGGAAAACAACGGGTGGGTGTATGGTAGGACAAGACGAAAGACTTCAACAGAGGCTAGTGCTTAGATTGATACTTCAGTGTTTCCTCCATGAGAACGCTGTTTACATGATGGAAAAAAGGTCTAGAAATAAAACTTAGTATATTTTAGGTTCTGTGTCAGAACTGGGATTCTTTGACTTGTCAGAGGATTTTATTTTTCCTGATTTTTATGTCTTCAGATGTATTTGAAAACTATAGTTCCTTTGGCTATTGAAGGATAGACCTTAGCAATAAGGTATTGGATCTCTGGGTATTTATTTACACCTAAGAACTTCTGCGTCAGAACTCTCGGTTCGGCACTTTCAAAGAAGAAAATTCCCTTAATAACTCTAAGTATACGATTAATTGACACCATTGAATAACTTACTTATTCTTATAGAGCATCATAGCCCACAAAGTGCATTTCAAAAGCATTTGACCTTCGCTTGTTCCTTTTTTGAAATGTATATATCATGGGATTAAACGTGTGAGCAAGCATGCTACTGCGAAGTAAATTAAGGTGTGCATTTACAGCGTGCCAGCTACGCCTTGGTAACTGCCCGTGTACGTGTTCCTACAACACAGTAAATGTCAGGAAGCGTATGGCTCAGAGGTATGGGTGAAGGACCTTGTGTTTAGTGAACAGTGTTGCAAGGCCAGAGCATGCACCAAGCACTCACTGCAGGATAGTGAAGCCACTGAGAACTACCGCCACAGCTTATATTGCAGTAGCTTGTTCGTTTACTTGTAAGTCCTAATTTCCTAACTGAACACCTCCGTTTTCAGTAAAGCTCTCCTTCCTTCTTAGGCCAGGTGCTATTAGTGTGAAAGAAGTAAAGGCTCACACTGTAACAGCTGGAAAGAGTTCTGTTTCCAGACAGGGGAAAGTGGAAGTTTGCATTCATGCCAAGTCAGGAGATAAGCCACAGGGATCTGTGCTAAGGTCTCCTTGCTCTGTCTTAGGCTCATTTGCAAAACAGGGAATATAAAACAGTGGTTTTGCCAAGGCGTGCCCTCCGAATTGCAGCTCACACAGCAATAAATTTCCCTAGCTGGAGGAACTCTATTGAATCATAAAAGTGCAGGGGTAGAAAAAAAAAACTCCAGGGGTCATCCAGGTTGATGTCTAACCTGACAGATGTCTAACCTGTTCAAAGAAAACCCTTCACTGAAGCAGTCTTTGTCACTGTGTTTCACTGCACTTGCAGATCAAAAGACCCTTTTTCTAGTCTTCCTTGCTCTAACTTAAGCCTATTCTTTTCCTGGTAGTTCTCACAGTGGACACACGTGCGAGCTGGTGACCAACTTCACATGTGTAAGTTCAAACCTCTGTAACTCCAGATCCTTTATCAGTGTACTGCTGACCAGCCAGTTATTCCCTCTTTCAAACTTGTGCATTTCATATTGCTTCTTTAATTGTCCTTTGCAGTTCTCTTTGCTGGATTTTGTCGTGTTGATTTCAAATGACCTCCCCTGTTTCTTGGGATCATTTTGAGCTCTGATTCTGTCCTTGAGAGAGCTTGTGATTCCTCCCATGCTCGTGTTTTTGGCAACTCTGACAAACACTAAGTAGGAGTTGTTAGTAAAAGTCTTGAACAGGACAAGATGCAGGAGCAGCCACTGTGGCTGACCTGCCCTCCCTTCTGATGATAAGATTAGTAGTTTGAATGTGCAGCTATATTGTTTTCCTATAAAATGCTAGTGCTGCTACAGTTATTATTTCTTGTTATAGTCAATTGCTATTTGCACGCTTGTGCCATACAGATTGCTGCAACCTGAGCCCTTTTGTGTTAAGCAATGTGCAGACACTAAACAAAACGATTCTCATAGACTAAAAGAGCTTGCATTTTAAGTAGAAAAAAGGTAACAGATTGATAAAACAAGCTGCGAGGGGTGCACAGCATGAAATTTTCTGCTTGGAAAATGGTTTCCAAGAAATTGAATGCTCAGTAAGTAGAGTGCTGTTCTGAAGTAGTGCTGTTCAACCTGGAGAGCTGAAGTGCCTGAATATGTCACCAAACTCTCACTTTTTCTCAGAAAAAATATGTATTTTTTATTTGTGTGAAGATGCTGCTTCTGATGTGCAAAACAAAATATGTTCTCTTAGACTTCACAATCATCGTTTCATTTTAAGCACGTGTTCACTGAATTTGTGCCTGTGCTGAGATTTTATAAGTGGCTGCAGTACGCCAGTTTATGAATTTAATCATTCAATAAAGAAAGGTACTGTAAAATTAATCCTGACATCCCTTATCCTCCATTGGTGAACCTTGTCCTTGTTCTGGGAGGGGAGGCACACTTTACATATGATCTCTGTAGGAGCCATGTAATGTTTTTATTACCATTTTATGACACTGGTGAAGTGGGTTTGTTCTTTTGTGCCTGTTTCACGTGATTCTATCACGAGTGTGTCTGGTGTTTTTTATCCTACTCTCTTAAGGAAATGAGGCTTTTGTGGTTGCAACCTGTGTGTGCCATCTATCCCCCATTAATCATTTGGGTACCTGCAAGTCAGCTAATGTGAAAGATTGGCAGTGCTGTTGGAGATATTAGAAAGTACAAATGTTTGGTGAAAGCAGGCAGTGGACAAAGGAGAGAAGATCCTATTGTTACTCTTACTGAGAGAAAAGCATCAGCATGAGCTTAATTAACCCTTAGAAGGCAGTGGCAGCTGACAGCAAGCTTAGGGGCACTGCAGCCATGGGAAAAGCTTGAGTCTGACCTGTCACCAGTCAGACCCTTGAGATCCCAGTGACATAAAAAAATCCACTGGAAAGCAGGCTTTGCTTGTTCTCCTGCTTACAGAACAGCTTGTTATCTCTGGCTTTCATGTATATTTTAAGATTTTTAACATTCTGTAGCCTTTGTGAAGGCTAGCAGTTGCTAGCTCAGGGCCAGGAAGCAGAGAGACCCCTGCAAAGAAGCTTGAACCCTGAGGTAGCAATGGCCATACATTCAGTTGAAGTGGAGATACCAGAAAGGGAAACAAGTCAAAGAAATTAAGACTCCTGAAAGGATCAGATACGTGAAGAAGTAGAAGCAACACCTGCTCCTAAGCAAGAGCTCCGCATACTCTGTTTGACAAATGATGCTAGCACCCTCCTTCCTCCTGGGAGAGGCTTTCCACCAAAGGGACGTGGCCAGAATGGAAAGACTGGCTCAACCTTGGAGAAGGGAGGGACTAAGGAGGAAACCTGAACTCCCAAATTAAAAAAGAAGTCAGGGCGCAAAGGTTGCTCCAAGGAGTGACTGCAGCTTGAGGAAGTCACTGAATAGAGGTGCTAGCACAAAACAGAAGACAGTAAACTGTGATCTGGAAAAGCCAAAGGTCTCAGGGTTTTTTTCAAGTTAGATGGGACATAGGCTGGCACTTGCCCCACAGAACCATTCTGAAGTATTTAGAAAAGTTTGTTCCCAGGAGAAGAATCTCCATGCATATTGCCTTTGGCGCTGTTGCCATTGCTGCTGAAAAGCGAGCAAACTTTTTGAGCTAGGTAGCTTTCTGCTGGACTTGGATGGAAGGCTCTAAATCCCATCACGTAGGCTACATGACAGCCTGTTTTGCCACCGCATCGGCAAACACCTTTTTTTGCCATAAGCAGAATAACCTGCCTTGAAGACAAACTGGTATGGCTGTTCCCTCCGAGAAATGGAAAGACGCATTTATGTGCAAATAACAGTGAGAGGAGAGTGAAATTTTCATATGGAAGGTGTTTTTCATCCCTTTCTGTCATGGTGCAAAAGATAATACTGCCCCTTGGCAAGGATAAGAATTGCATTCTCCTTGGGAAAAAAATCAGCCTGTGCTGGGTGTGCCAGCCATGGTCTTTGCTATGTGAAAAAGAATGGAAATTTCTGTGCTGCTCTTGAATAGAAAACATGATGAAATGTTAATCATTTCAGATTGTCTTGCTGGAACTTGTTCGATTTTAGAGAAGGAAAATAAGCAATGAATGCAAAGACGGTCATGATCTGGAATTTGTTTTGCATATCTACTTCTGAAGGAGGAAGAATAGCCGTACATCAGACAAACAGCTTTTCATGTGAAAATGTGCCTGCATCCTTTTTTCTGCTGGTATGGGAAATATACTTTGTTGGGTTCTGGCAAAATGCATAGCATGACATTAATCATTTTTGCAGAGTAGCAACAGAAAATAAAATCCTAGCCCTGACTTAAACACTAGGAAGGGCACGAGCTCCCAGGATCTAACAGAACCTGGGTGGCTCACTCGTTCATACCGTGGCTGTATATGATCCTGGATGTAAAGCAGAAAGAGCATTTGGGATAGATGTGTATTGTGGCATAACCAATAACATGTTACTACTGTACTGCTGTGATCCAATCATCCAACATGATAATGTACTTGTACAGTCAGATTTGGGGGTGTTGCCCCTTGAGCCCAGCAGTACTACTCAGTGTGAACAAGAGTGACAGAATCAGTCCCAGAGTGGGGTCCAGATCATGACTGGTGAAAAATGCAACTTGTTACAGAAGAGTTGCTGTTTTGCTGGAACGGACCATGTGAATAGGCAGTGACGGCTTTAGTAAAGATGATGCATAGGCTACGGTGGATTAAAAGTTCTGCTTGGGAGTTACTTGGTTTCCTGACTAAAGATCTGAAAGTAGCTTTAGCTCAAAGCAAAAAAACCCAATGGCCCAGCTTCTTTTTTTCGTCTTCAGATTTCCTGGATGATGCAGCAAATTGCGTGAGGCATTTTGTCTTATGCAACTTCATGTCAGGTTCTACAGCTGATGCAGCCTGATGTAATTATGCTGGCATATGCTGAAAGTTAAATGAGAGGAAACACATGTTTCTGAATGGCAAGATATTACAGTAGAAATCTTGCTACTTTTTTTTCTTCTTTTTTTTTTTTTTTTTTTTTTTTTTTGTGTGAGTGCAGTTGTGTTGGTTGGCAGAGAACAAAGGTCTAGACTTCGTGATGACAAAGCTGTAAGACGTGGGAGGTGATGACATTGGAGTGACTGGGCAATTACACAGACATGGCCAGCCTGAAGCGGGGCGATGCTTTGCCTTGCAGCATTGAGAGATCAGTATCACTGAGACTACTGCTGCCTTCCCATGTCTCACCAAAAAAAAATGGAGACCTGCTTGTAGGTAGGACTTCAGTGCCTGTGTTTGTCCCAGGGACAGATCTTAAGACCAGGCATCCTAAAAGCTCAAGAACCAGTTAATTACAATATTCATGACATTTCTGTGGATGAAAACACTCTTTACTTGTCTAAGCATTTCTGTTCTACTCGATGCACTTTCTACTACCTTCTGTTCCCCTGACTGTCTTTCATTCTTGCTCACTTACCGGCTTTCTCCAGATAGCCTGATAATGAGTGCTTCTGGCTTTGTGCTTTTTTGTACAGAACAAAACTGCTGAAGTTAGAAGACATGTTATTTTCTTGCAGCAGCAACAAACTGTTCTATAACTTTTTCTTCTTCATATCCCCCCCCTTAGCCTTGTTAGACATGGATGCTTATTCCAGTAGAAAAGAAATGTGGCAGAAACTGTATGACTTGGTCATTCAAGAGGCTGAGTGAAATATAGGACATCAATCAAGAAACTAACGTGAGCGATTACTGGAGAAGGTATTCAGTCACACATCACGTGAGGTGCCGTTACTTACAGTTTGCAATATCAGTGACACAGGTACTTTATATAAATACTGACGAAAGCTAATTTCAGTGTTCTTTCTAGTGAGTTCTATTTTAGGGAACACTTATCCAGCTGGGGAAGGGAATCTGAAACTTGCCAAAGGCTAAATTAGTGTTGTGCTGGGTGGTTTGTGATATGTAGTCCCAGGAGTGACAGGGTTGCATACCTTTCTTTGAAAGGGTACATTGTAGCTCGACATTTTCAGTTACTTGGGTTTGTGGATCTTCTCAAATATGTTACGTACGTGGAAATAGGAACTTGCATAATTAAATTTCAAGAATCGAGTCGTATATAATATGCAGAAGGTTTCCCACGAAGCTCCATTTCAGGGCCAGACATTTCAGGGTCAGACTGGTACATACAGCTGCTGGGACTAACTTCGGGCAGGGAGTCACAGGACTTCCTCATGCTATACAAAGTTCAGGCAGCCTATTTTTAGGCCAGCCTTTGATGTAATAATGTGGGAATTACCATCGTTTGTAGGCTTGCATCAAATAGGTGTAAACAGATGTATCAGGAACATGTATGTTACTTTCCCCTCTCAGCATAACAAAGGTGTGCATCCCTGTTTGCATGTCCTTACTTTCCTCCAGTAAAATCTCCTCTGCTGTATCTACATCCCTAAAAGATGTGTGGACACCTGTCTATCCCAAATGCTCTTTCCATTTCACATCCAGGACTAAGTACCCGTCGCGCAAAACTGACTGCCCAGCCGTTCTCACGCCAGCAGCCTCGGGCAGGGACCGTCCCAGGGTGCGGGAGGACTGTGGCCCCCTCTCCCACTGTGCTGCCCCACACACAGCTGCCGGCACTCCTCTCCTGCTTCACAGAAGATAAATGTTTAGGGGCTCAAATCTCATTGAAAAATCTCTAACAATAATGCCAAAGTCTGAATATTGCTTTAAGCGGGCACTGTTCCTGGGTAAGGGAACCCTGCCATACCCCTGCATCCCAACTCCTAGCTGCTTAGTCCACCCCAGTGCTGCTCTTCCCTTTCTGCTGGCATAAATACTCTTATAAGCCACATCGTTAGGCTCCTCTCTGAGGGCACTGTTGAAAATTGGGTCTTGAAGTATGCGTAAAACATAGTCAAAAATCAAAATTTCTGTCCTGTATGAAACAGGAATGCATTTCCATACCAAACAAAGGGAAAAATTTGAAAAAAGTGATGTTTATTGTGGAATGAAATGTTCTGAATAAATGATGCATAATTAAAAAGCTTCAATTTAGTCTGTTGAAAGTCTAATTTTGAGTCATTTCAAAAATTAAACCACACTTCCCAAGAGGAATTGTCTTCTCTCAGCAGTTGCCGTTCACATGTTTCGTGCCCTTATTTCCTCCCATGAGTTGGATTGTCTGTAAATCTGCATTTCCCCAGGCATAAAATGGCCTTCTTTCCCACTGTGGTTGATGTTTATGAAAATGTTTGATTTTCTGAAAACTGTCTTTTCTGTTGAAAACAGAATTCCTGGCCATGTCTATTAGTCATCCCCTCAGGCACATTCAGAGTCTTTACCCACAGCCTCTTTTTTCCCCTTCTCTCTTACTGTCTCTTAACCTTGTGCATGGTTTTGCTTTCTGCAGAGGCCATATCTTCCTAAGCACCCACAGTGATGTACCCGCTGTCCTGAAGGAGGAAATCACATCTCATTGCTATTGTTATTGTTTCCTGAATTGTTGTGGGATGTTATGTACAATGAATATTCCACTACCGTGCCTGAATGCTTTCATCTGCCTCTTTCTTGATTCAGGAAAAGTGCAGTGAGTGTCTTTGAGGACTGAAGATGAGTATATCACAGCCATAAAAAAAAAATTCCACAAGATTTGAGTCTCTCTTCCCCTCAACAAATCTTTCCACCTCAGTTTGATTTATTTTTTTTTTTTAAATACACCTGTTTTTCACTTGGGATAATTCTTCAAGAGACTGTGAAAAGGGACTGGGCATGCCTGGATGCGTTGGAGAGCTCAGGAGCAAGCATCCAATTCTCCGGTAGTTCCCCACTGCCTGAAAACCCACACGGCCAGTTCAGTTTTCTGTTCAGAGACTGAGCAAGTCAGCTTTGCTGAGGGATGGGGTGGTGCAGCCATAGCTCTCAGTCCCTGAACAGCAGGGTGGGACAGGCTCCATGCCCTGCACTTCAGGCACTCAGCCACACGCATCCGCTTTCTGGGTCACCTCTGGGGAAGGATGCTCCTCTTTGGGCTCTTCAGCTCTTGAGCATTGCCACAGCCTCACACAGCGTCAGTCTTTCCATAGAGGGATTTGCAGAGGTGATCTAGGAGGCCGAAGGGCAAGTCCCTCTGCAATCTGCAGTAGGCAGGGGCTATTATGGGTGGCCTGAAATCAAGGTTGCCTGGAGGTGGCAAAAGGGTTCCTGCTCTTTGGCTCTGTATGTCACCTGCCAGCTGGCAAGTCTGCCCTGTACAGTATTAATTTCACTGCTTAGGTTGGGTTGCAGGACTTTCTTTCCCTCCTGGTGTGCCGGCTGTGCTGCAGGGCTTGCAGCCAGGGACTGCACCACCCAGCAGGACCCCAGTGTGGTTTGCAGGTGATGCCTGGGTCACCCACCACAACATGGGATCAGACTGGGAAACCCCATTTGATGGTATTCTCTGCAATCACATCTGTTTGGGACATGCTGATGAAGTGATTATTTCTGCTCCTGTTACTTCTCTGACAAGTTTAGAATTTACAGATTTCTTGTTTTCTCCCCTTTTCCAGCTCTCAGAAATGTATGGGAACCATTTCACTAGCTGCCTCTGAAATTCTCACAGCTGCTTTTAATTACTCACAGTTTCCCTAAAAGTTATTTTTAAGATTCTATTTTTGCCAACATTTGATATTCACACTCAATTAATAACTTAATTAAGAGCTCCACCCTAAAGTAATTTGAAATAAATTCCATTCTAGGTGTTATCATACCAAGATCATATGTCTAGTCTCCCTCTGCAAAAACTAGTACAAATTCCAAGACATGGTTAACCTGACATTAACTGAAAATATTTCTATGACCCATGTATAAGCTGAACCTTTTCACCTGTTCATATAGGATTTAGTAAACCTATCTCCTGGTCAAAGGTGGGGAAAATGACCCTATTTCTCTCCTAGCCACCTACTTTGCTTTATACAGAAACCTGCGTAAATGAAACCTGTAGCAGGCAGCTGCATTCTCACATCTATCTGTCTGGGCTTATTACCCTTTCACTCTGTTCATTAGTGTAATTAATTATAATTGAAGAGCCATTTTCAAGTGATACATCAAATAGTCTATCTGCCAGCATTTCCTGAACCTCCGGTGGCCTTGTCCTTACTGTGTCGATACCAAAAGTTGCTGTGCAGGCCGTGTAGATGATTTAATGTCCGTAGTTTTCACATAGATGCATAATCCCTTACGGCATTTTGGCTATATCTGCCTGTGATCTGACGGTGGTTTGGGAGCTCCTGGAGCTACTGCTGGCAGGCTTCTCCACAAGAGCCCATGGAGAACCGGGTGGCCATGTAAATACAGCATGATGTGGGCACATTTATTTGAAGTTTAAGTTCATTTGACTGTGCAGTGTGTGTTGCAGAGCTGGGTGATTTCTTTCCTCCTGCAGCTAGTGCTCACTGAGCTAACCTGGGATGTTTGAAATAGCAGCTGTTCTCCTGGCTGAGCTGACGCTGCTTCGCAGCCCTCACTGAGGGATGGCTTCCCAGCTTTTCCACCAGCGGTAGCCGCATCCTTGGGCCCCTCTGACAGTACTGCGGCTCTTAGGGTCTTTCTCGAGACATCAGTTGGGGCTGCTGCTCCTCTGGACCCCGTCCTTACCCTTTTCTGGCCACATGCTGCTCTTTCTGTGCAGACCCATGACCCCTACAAGAGTTGGCATCTGCACCTTTCACAGCCTATCCTCCTCTTTATGATGGGACAGTTTTCTAGCACAGATTTCCCTGCAGGACCTTCTCTGTTGAGAAGCTGGTTGCCACATTGCTTGGCTTTCTTTGTCAGCCCTGAGATCATGCCTCTTGGCCTGCTGTAGTCAGCAAGCATCTCTCTTCCAGACTGACACTTTGACTTTTCCCAGTTGCAACTTCTGCTGTTCCAGCTTTCGGTTTGGGAAACCTGAGCTGAATGAGTCAGTGAAATTGCTGTCCCAGGCCTTGCATATACTTCAGCCACGGTTAAATAAATTCCCTGATGGGAACTTGGTTTCTTCTTGCTCCTCATATTCCTGCTGGGGACTACTGCCCCTGCTTCCTCAAATAGCTGCTGGTCATCTCTTGCCTCCCTCCAATTTCTCTTCTATGTTTCATGGAAAAAAAGGACCTGAAACGAGGATGTTCAAGAAAATGCAGAGCCAAAATAGGTTGAAGTGGAAGATCCGTAGGAAACCATGAAGACAAGCAAGGAGAGCATGGGATGGAGAAAATATTTTCTTCTGAGACAAATAATTAAGCAAGTCTCTCTCTAAAGGGTTGCTCATGGCCTATCCCTGACATAATAGCACAGTTTTCTGCTCACTGAGCTCTTAGAATATCTTGATTTGGAAGGGACACAAGAGCATTGAGGCCAACTCCTGCGCTCTTGCTTAGCTGCTGTTCAATTAAAACATATTTTGTGAACTATTGGGGCAATTAATATTTATTTAGAAGGAGAAGAGGGAAATGCTCAGTGAACTGTTTCACAGCTCCAGCGAGCCCTGGGCATAGGCTAAGCAGTGAAAGACTATGTTTTTTCCTGCTTCAGATCTCCTTCGAATACTGTCTCAAATCCTTTGAGATGCAGACAATCTGTAGCTGAAACTGGTTTTACCAGTGAAAGAAAGAAAAAAAAAATTGCAGAAGCAGTACAGTATTTCAAGGGTTGATATTCTATCTCAAACGGCAGAAATGGGTGCAGATCTGTCCATGACCTCCATATTTGACAGTGGCACATGCTATGAACAGATGTTACCTTTCATTGAGGAGACACACTTTAAGAGGCAGATTTTAAACAATGGTCTCTGTTTTTACAGCAGCAAATGCAGGCATCAGGAACTGTGGGAGTTTGACATCAGCTAGACATCTAAATACGTGATTGTACCCGCAGGCAAAGTACTCAGACATTTAAATTATAGGAATTACATCGTAGTTATTTGTGGGTACAAAAGTGGATAGGTAAAGCATGATGAAAACCCAGGTTCCGAGGTTTTATTTTGACTGCATTTGCCCATTGAAAGTTCTCTCTTGTTTTTACCATTCCCACGTTATGTAGTGGGGGCTACAGCCCTGGTAAATACACTGGAGCGTTATATAAGCCATGGCATCAAATGACTGACAAACCTAAAGCTATACCATTCCACTTGCCTTGCAGGAAAACTCATTTTTTCTTAATGGACAGTCAGTGGTATTTGTCCCTTAAGGAGGACATCCACAGTGGCAGGAGGGGAATGCACCATGTGCATTAATAAAACTGCACGTAGCTCAGACATGATACCTGCATGGAGTCCCACGGACCTTCTCAAACATCTCCTGGGTTGATTGGAGGATTCTGCTTCAGCTGTATTCTGCCTTCTCATTTTTCTATTTTTGCTGAAGCTGAAACCACCTTGTATTCATGGGTTTTCTAGCCTGTGTTCATTAGCTGTCCCTGCTGTCTAGTATGCTGACCAGGCGGTCTTCCTTTACTGCTTTCCTCATACCTTATCTTTGTAAAACACAAAATGTATCCACTTAAGTTGGTCACTGTCCTGGTAACATTTCACAGCAACTTCATATCAGAAAAAAGCTAGTCGATTTATTCCAGAGAGGAACGAAGAGTAAACTAATGTCACTGACCGCTCCTCCTACAACACAGCGAGGTGCCACGTGCCATTTGCAACAGAAATGCACGGACACTTGCTGAAAGCGTCGTGGTTCATATCGATACCAAGAAAGAACCAAGGGGTCCTGCCCTCTGTGAGTGTGTTTCTGTCTGTAGCGCTGGTGGATGCACCGTGTTCAGTAAGCATTGCTGGCTCCTTGGCTGGCGGTCCTTTTAGGTACAGGGCTGACGTCTGATCCTAGGGAATGGGGTTCATCCTCCAGGTGAACGATGGCATTTTGCTGGGTCCCCACAGACCTCAGTGCATAACTTCTACCATTACCCATATATGATCACCCTCAAGAGAATCGAATAATTTGTGTTCTCTGTATACTCTAAGATTTCTGGTTCTGTTTGTAAAGAGAAAGAAGGAGGAGGGCTGTGAAAGAGCTAGCAGAGCCTTCTCCTCTCTCCTCACCTTGCCTCACCTTGCTCCTTTTCTCCTCTTTAAAATGCACGTCATTTTGTGTCTCAGACTAATTCCTCCTAAAGTCTGGGGGTGTCTGGGTTTGCAAAAGATGTTTTCTCTATTGACTAGGATAGCTTGATGGGGTGGAAGCAACCTCTGGGGAGATCTGTTAGAGACAGTATAGTAAGTACAGTCAGTGCTAGCAAGATCAGCAGGGGGAAAGAATAAACTCAAGGGAGGTAATCAATGTTTTGTGTGGGTGTTAAAATTGTCTGATTACTAATGACTCATGGGTAGTAATGTGAAAATTTCCTACTCCTGAAGGTAGCAATAAATACATTAAATAAAACCAGCTTTTTCTGAATGTTGTCGTTGGTGATGTCAGGGCAGGTAGCTGAGTTGATGCTGAGGTAATATGAAGTAAAATAATGAATCTGAAGAATTCGTAACAGATGAAATAAGACTGCACTGATAAGCTCTAGCTTTCTTGAGCAGCACAGGTAAAGAGTCACCAGATGCAGCTTAGTTTTCTCATTGCTAAATATGGTCAGTTCTTTGTTTTGTGAGGACTGGATTATTGCCCAGCTTTAACCACTTTTGATGCTAAATAGTGGTATGAAAATTGCGTCTAATAGGCATCCGTGGGACCGCATGTCAGAAATAGTCTTTGCGTTCATTTGTTTGCCATCCTACCTCTTGGGTAGGATTTTTAATGCAGCTAGTTCAGTGAGCTGTATAACACACACTGGGTAGTGCCCTGGCAGCCGAGGGAACGCGGCCAAGGCTGGGAGCAATGGGAATGCAACAGCAGTGGTGACAGGGGTTTTGCAGCAACTCAACCTCCCTCCTGTCCTGTCCTGCAGAAGATTTGAAACATGCATGGGAATAAGGAGGTGCCAATGGAGGGGCTACATCCTATTTACCTCACCTCCCTTGGGAAATCTAACCTGTGAAGTGTGTCAATGTTAAGGTATTTTTCTTTTGTCTTTGCTAACCAGCTTCTGCTGTATTCATAAAACTAAGGCTGTATCACAGAATGAGAATAGTAATAGAGTGAGGTCATTTTACTTCTTTTTTTTTTTTTTTAAGGAACCAGCTGTACTCTTTAGATTTTGATTCTTCCCTTCCCTTCAGATATGTTCCATGTAGTTGGATTGTTGCTCGGGTTACAGCAGTTGTGCTGCTTTGTTAGACAAGCCAAATAACACCTTGTCTTTTTGTTTTTTAATGTTTTGAGAAGAAACTACATAGCTTTATAAGCAATGTTAAACTTAACTGGCAGTCAGTAGCATTAAAGGTAAGATTAGATACAAGAAACCCAGTGCAATATATCTGGCTATAAAGTGCTGCTTCAATTCAACTAGTTGTTGTAACAAAGTTTTGTTACTAGACAGCAGTCCTGCATAACTCTTCAATTACACTCAGGAGCTTGCCTGGATTTGGAGTCACTTCATTGGTCAGGCAAGCGTCTTAATGGTGTTCAAAACAAGAACAGCTCAAAGCATATAATAAGAGCTGTCTGGGAGCCTTATTGATTTCCAACAGGTATTTGCTATGGCAGCTTCATGCAAACTGTTCTTATCCTGTGTTTACAGGTTCTACCATCTGATTGCACCAGGTTTATACACCAAACAAAGCATGCACACCACACGCGCCAATAATGTACAGAACAGCAAGAGGAAATAGAGGTGGCACAGTAAGACTTAAGCTGCAAATGAGACAGCAAAGTATGTACCAGATTTTTTTCCAGGGGGCTGTGTAATTCATAAATAATCAGTAGAAGGAAACTTAGATGAACGTGTATGCCTGAGATATGCACGTGTGTCACCTACTTGTGTGCACATCTGTGTTGCTTGCAAGGCAAGCTCAGCTGGTGTGTAGAGGAGGACAGGGCCCTGTCTGCATCCCCTCCCCTGCTCCTTGCTGTGCTGTAGCAAGCATTGCCCAGATGTGCCTTTGTCCCACCTTCCTGATATTCGCACCCCACTTCTCACACATCGCTATGGCACCTTGCAGTACTTATCCTGCTTCTGAACCCAGGTGAAAGGAAAACCAAGCTCCTTCCTGAAATAAATGGCTGCAGCAGCTGAAGCAACTCTCTTGCACACAGATTGTGAGGAGCCTGGGAAGCAAAGTCATCTGGGCACCCGCAGGGTTTTGGATCTAAATGCATACATTTGGCATTGTCAGAGGAAACTTATGTGGAGGTACATATATGTACATGTTTCTCTGTGTGTTTGGGTGTGTTGGAGAGACACAAGCACTGTCAAAAGATGCAGAAACACCACAAAAGTACACAGAGAAGGAGAAGCCAGTGAGTAAAAGCTGAAAGTTTTGGGCATCATACCAGCCAGAAAAACACTTGAGACTCTGGACAAAGAAACTGCTTTCTATTCTTGGATTTCTAGTGCCCTGAAGGAAACTGTCCATTGTACAGCTTCTTTTCAAATAAATAAGATTGAAGTCATACCTGTTTCATCATACAGTTCTCCTCCTGGTGGAATGAATTTGCAAGATCTTGAACATCAAGAGCCTGGGTCATGCATTCAAACATTGATGAAAGCTTTGAGTGTATCTATTGATAAAATAGTGAAAATTCAAAGGCTGGATTAATTTAGTTGAGAAAGTTGATTGCAAGTCTCAAGGGACAAGGCCTTCATGTGCACTTTCTCATAAATATTACAGCTGTTTCTAAGGACTTTACATACAACTTTTTTCAAGGCTTTGTATTTTGAAACTTCCTGTCTTTTCATAAACCGGAGGTAATAAAATTACATAAAGCAACAATCTAATATTTTTTGTATGTTCTCCTTTCTGATCTTGCCCTCCTTCACCCCTGAAAAAACGTCATTATGTTTTGAGGGTCTTGTAAGATTAGTTGCTTCTTTTTTTCTTATAATTACCTCGTTCAGTCTTACTTCATGCAGCTCAAACCTTCTGTCGTCCTCAGAGAAGTAGGTAACATATTCCAACATGGTGTTTGGTTTTGCAGGCACCAGAGATACTTTTAAAAGAGAGGGAAACATTTCAATAGGCATACTTTTCAGGGCACGCTGTTAAATGGCACCGAGTTGCTGAAGCATTGTTCTGAGCTACGTAATGCTACCAGTAACAATTAACAATTACATAGCATTTTCCATCTGATATGTGCTACCACTTTGAGACTTCATGATGCTCCTACAAGTTTGATTCCTGTGTCCTATTTCACAACAAGAAGGTTACTACAGAGATTCATGCCAATTGTCCAGACATCCACTAGGGTTTCTGTTCTCACTTTTCAGATCCTTAACTACAGAGGGCTAGAGCCTGATCTTTTAGAGGAGACGAGAATCTGCAACTTCAAAGAAAGGCAACAGATATTTAAGGACATTTCCTGCTTCTACATACCTAAAGGTCCAAGCATCTTTAACTTTTTACTTTGAAGTTGAGTGACTTCATTTTACATTATGACTATAACCCTGATTTTGAGTCCAGTATGTTCCTAACTACCTTTCCTCTGCACTCTTTGGCAGAAGGAAAATACTTCAGTCTTTTTCCAATTATTATTTTGTCAGCTCTTATGTTACTCTTGGTTCTTGTTTATGTACAAGAACAGTTATGTTATGTTCTGTGCCTCCATAAAGTGTTGCATGATAATCAAATAATGAAGTGGAAAATAATTTTAGCAGGTGACCCTCCAAGACAAGTATTAAGGTATAAAACTGTCTTCAGGGTTAATCACTCTTCATTTCTTAAGATTCTGTTTTCCCTCTCTGAGGGCCTTTGTGCACTGGACTGACTACCCAGAAAAGAGGTATTTCATATTCAACAGCATGCTTGTAGGCAAAATATTGTGAAGGTGAAACGCACAAATCAATCAGGAGAAGAATTAACCCAAATTGACAGTATATACCTAGATTGTATGAGATCAGTGCCAATGATTTAAACACAATGGCATTTTCCATCCTACAAGCCAAATGAATACTTTGGAAGACATGTGTACACAGTTTGTATTTACAGTCTACAAAAGGTTAATGTTCCCTGATGCCTGTGAGTGCGGTGTGAAGGCTGGCTGAAGCTGTGCTCCGAAAGGCAGTCCCAATATGGACAAAACAAAATGTTCCCATGGTCTGAAGTGAACGTTCTCCCTATGTTGGTGTCCTTCTGGGCAGAGAGCTTAATTAAGAGTCTGCTGCACACCAAAAGTGTGCTTTGTAAGTGCACCAGTAATCTCATAGGAGCACGTGTTAGCACCTTGAGCCAAGCATGATGTCAGGGTCATAATTTGAAACCCTCACCTCAGCTTTAGTAAATGCTGTGATAACAGCAGCACATGCTTTTACATGAAATATGCTGTAGCCCTAGTGAATGAATAAGCTCCCAAGGCAACATGATCTGCAGACAGTGTGGAGTTGAAGCCTAATATTTTCATGCATTGCCTGCAAGGGAACTTTCCATTTACTATATATTGTAACAGTTTTTCCTTAAACTGTCTAAAACATCTGTTGGAAAGGTTGGCGAGGAGCTCCTGGACCCCAAGACTTGTTAATGCTGTTAATACTTGTTAATACTTGTTAATACATAAGGAGATAAAAATGAGTCATAGTGAACTGACTTTTCACAGGGAAATAAATGATTATGAATTTAAGTTCCTAATTTAAAATTGATTCTGAACCCCACTGTTTTGTAAAATACCCATCAGTCCACGTGATAATATTGACTTACCATTCTTTTTTATAGGCTCTGTGTACCATGATGCCAGGAAAAAAGCAGAGCAAAGCAAAACAAAACAGATTTGTTCCTCTAGGTCAATGCGATTGGTGTGTTTGAATGTGTAGAAGGAACAGATTTGTTCTTCTAAGTCAAGGTGACCAGTGTGTTTAAATATGTAGAAGGCAGCTAATGTAAAGAATATCCAAATATGGGGAATATCCCATAGAGAATACCCAAATTTTGTGTACACATATGTCTATAAGTGTATACAATATGTATATGCATATGTACATATGAGTATAAAGTGAACTAAAGAAGTAAAGCAAAACCCTGTTGAACTAGAATACCAAAATATTTGTGGAAGTAGAGTGAAGAACTACATTGGTGATTAAACCTAATAGCAATTTTCTGTGGTGAGATTTCACACAGGTTTCAAGCTCCTTGAATGGTTTATTTTTTTCCCTTTTTCACATGCATATGGATGCTCAGCCATTTTCAAAGTCTTTGTTATAAGAAATGGCCTAAGCTTCTCAGCAATTTAAGCAAAATGAATCATGAAGTGGTAGCAGGAGGATGGCTGAGAGGGGCTAGTAACAGCTGAGGGTGCGAGGAAAGGCAGCGAAGAGCTGGGAGGTGGTGTGAAGGGCTCTGAGGGCAGCAAAATGGGGAACTCGCAGCGATCTTGGTGAGCCTTTCAGCTATCCTGGGCTCTAGAACATCTGCTTCTGTTGGTCTCACTGTGTGGAAATTGTATCATCTCACTATCTTTGTAAAGCCAGTTTCAGAGACTCTGATTTTTTTACTGGTCGTGTTTCACTGAAGTTTTAGCAGTACTGGAAGGGTCTCAAAAATGTTTTTGTGTAGATTTGTAAAAATATCTTTCAAGGTTTATCGATAAGAATATTGCTATGAATGCGTCTACTTAGCTGCTTATGAAACATATCCCATGCAGTTGCGTTTTGCTGCTTTGGTGGCATATCAAATCTTCTGGAGTTGCCTGTTTTGTTTATACTGACAGCAGTTGCAAACACAAATGTTGTCGCCTCTCAGTATTTTTATGATGAATCTAGCAATACGTGGTGTTTTCTTCAGAGCCTCAAAATCTCAAAAATCTCAAAATCCACTTTTGGTTTTGGCATATGCACAAAGAGAAACTGGAAAATACAGTTTTGCAGGGACCTGAAATACTTAACACTTTCATACGAAAACTAATTGCATTTTTCAACTTGCTTAGAACTCAGGGCCCTTATAGGAAGGTTAATAAAGTCAAGGCTGTCAGTAAAGCCCATTATTTTACGCCAATGTTCCCTCCTTCCCACACTATTCATGGCTGTGGTTTTAGTGTGTCTTTTGGGTCATTTAGGATATTTCTAGTCTGGATTAGACACATAGCTTGGTGATCTTGCATGAAATCTTAACAGATTGTGAGGCCTTGGAAAGGCCTGGTGAGATCTGAAAAAGTTTTGAGCTTTTGGATGCTTACCTGCTTTCAATGGTCCAAAATCTGGAGTTTTCATACATACCCACTCTGCTGCTTGCTGAAAAGATAGCCCTCGGTGGGAGCAATTGTTGGAACCCAGTCAAAATGAGTATTTCGTTAAAAAAAAAAAAAAAATCAGAATGAGGCTACTGGTAGTTACAATGCCTTTCAAGAAAACCAGACAATTTTGTCCCCAATTAAAATTTCATAACCAGATATATAGGGTCATACTGAATGTGGGACAGATATCAGACTTAGCAATTCAGTGGAGCTGTTTAGCTGATTTGTGTTTGTAACACAGCCTTCAAGCACTCAAAGATACTGCCAATGCATGTTCCCCTTATGCCATTTTTAACACAAGTTTTTGTGTTAAAGTATCTGTGTGTGCACTCTTCAAAATGTCCCTATAACAAGCTTCTCCTTGCATATATGGTCACATGAAATTTATGACAGCAGAACCCACAAACTTTTCCACGGGCTGAAACCTACTGTGCAGCAGGTGTTCAGAAACTCCAGATCGTATCAGGTAAGATTAGCAGAAAGTAGGATGAAAAACACAGTTCTTAGCATTCTTACCTCTTCTTTTCTCACTTCCTGCATACTGCAGATTCCTTCTCTTGAGTGTCTTAAACTCAAAAAAAATGGAAACACAAACTATAGCTTACTGTCATCAAAAAATGATAGGGATCTTCCTGCAGGTCAGGAACAGTGATTTGTTATCGGCCAAAGCAGAAGGCACTCAAGGCTGAGCGAAAGAGTTGAGGAAAAATAGATAAATTACATTCAGGTTCTTAAAGGAGACTTGCAGGGGATCAAACAAGCTTGTACAAAGTAGTAGGAAAAAGAAACTCCCTCTTTTATTGATGGTGACAGCTGCTGCAGTCTCCTGCAGGTAGCTATTCGCTTTACTGTAATACCTGTCAACCTTAGCATGGCACATGAACGTCTCACACTTCGTGCTGTACAAATACAGAATAAAATGAAGCCTGCTTGCCACAGACTTTGCAAATATTGAAAGGATTTACTGGGAGGTGGAGTGAAGTGTGCTGTATCTCAGCTAGGAGCACTACCTGGTGCAAGGTAAGGGTTTGTCCATCACAGGGTGTACTCACTTCTGCTCAGCTGGGAGCAGCTTAAACCTCTGCAACTTATCTATTCAGATGAGAAACCACTGGTCTTTTCTCAAAGGAACTAAATCTAATAGGCATATGCAAAAAATATTTAATACCCTAACTTGAAAAAAGCAGGCTTTATATAGAGAATGTAATGGTATAGTAAAAGAACAGTATGACCAAAAGATGAATTGAACACAAATAATCAGATTCACCTATTTAAACTGCTCCAAATGACAACAACAGATGTAGCCACAGAGGCACAGTGAGAAAGGAATGATGTACTTTATGCATGTCCCAGACAGGGCAGTGCAGTGACACTTGCCTGTGAGGATGCTGGAACTGTTTTGACATCCCCTAAATCTTTAAAGAGTACTGTGGATTTTTATTCTTAAAAATTTGGTTTCTGATCATTTTGAAAGTACAGAAAGTGTTCTGTATTCTGCTAACTGGTCACATGCCATATTAAGAAGTCCACCAGTGCTGGAACACTATATAGGAAGTCGCTATTGCTCATCCACCGTCACTTGGATTGAGTTAAGAATGAGATGTTAAGTAAAATAAAAAAAAAAACACCACCAACCCTCTAACAAGTAGCTCCCCCATCAGTTCAGATGAAATACTACAATTATCGGGGACAATGGAGTAGCATGGATATTTGTAACGATGGCCTTGGTTAATGTCTGGAAAAAAGCTGTTTCAAATGAAATCAAGCTTACAGCAAAAAACTGGATTGCTGTTAACCAGGTTGCTTCTTTTCTCCTCCAACAGGGCATAGCACTTTGCATCTGACTGACACAGCTTTGAATTTGTTTATCAAATACATTTTGCAAAGCCAAAACCACTGAATGTAATATTTTAAAGGGAATATTTCCTGTTCTTTTACAAAGGAGCTTGCAAAATCTAGCACTGTAATAATTCACAGCCACGTCTTTTGCAATATAATGTGTTCAGCTACGTAATTCTTTGTATTTTAATTAGGATTCTGTTTGGTCAAACACTGAAGCATGGTGGTTATGAAAAAATAAATAAATTATGTATCTATTAGAAAACTACATCTGGCAAGGCTAAGTATAGACCTTGAATATCAATGAAAAATAAGTAATAGAATAGAAACTGCAGGTATATATTTTGTTAAATTAATTAGAAGAGACTTTTTCATGTTTGTTAATGTGAATTTTTATTACTTCCATGTGTTTATGGAATGCATACTCATTTCCAAAGCAATAGTCATGCAGAAATGAGGCGACATATATGGGGGAGTAGGTGTTCATGGGCTGAGGAGGAGGACAAAGGTTGGAGATCCCTGGGTGAGGGTAGGTGTGGAGCGCTGAGCATGCCTGCTCACAGACGCACAGAGTCGCAGAGTCACTCAGGCCAGAAGTGACCTCGGGAGATCACAAAAGTCATCGAATGCCCTCCTTACAGCACAGGGTTCAGCAAACAGCAGTTTTGTATTCAGCTTTTTCAGTGCATTTATGGACTTGCAAAGCCTTAGCTTACCCCCTTCAGCCTTCTCATCTCCGGACTGCAAGGCCCTGGCCTTTCAAGTCTCTCCTCGCAGGGGAGATGCCCTTCTTCTTTACGTTGGCCAACAACTTGCTACTTTGGCAAACCAACATTTTGTATAGGGAAGAAATGACACTCTCTGTTTTTCCTCAGCACTGTTCCTAACAATGCCTAATACTTTGTCGTCTGTTTTGACTGCTGCTGCATGCAGAGCTGATGATTTCAGGGTACTGTCAGCGGTCAGGGTACTTTGTCATCTTTCTGTGCCCTGACTGCTAGCTCAGGGTGCAACATGAGTTTGGGGTCAACACGACGTAGGTTATTTTTGCCTAGATGTTTCATGTTTATTCATACTAAAGCTCATTTGACCGTAAGGTTTTGTACAGTTTTGTAAAGTCTTTCCAGAGTTCCCTGACAGCGGGATAGCATTTCACTACTTCAAAGAGCTTAGTAGCTTGTTTAGAGATCACCTTCTTTACTGCCTTTTCTAGGTCTTTGCTGAAGGTGTTGAATAACCTGGTTGCTGGTGGGATCCTGCTCCTGGCATGTCTCCTTCATGGGAAGTTACCATTAAGCCCTGCCCTTTGCTGCTTACCCTTTAGCTAGACCAAAAGACGACTTCCTCCAAACCCCTGGCAGGTTTGTCCCTTAATAACCTTCCCCCCCCACCCCCCTACAGAAATCTATTTTACCATTTGAATAACTTTGACCTCTCCAAACACACGCTGTTGTGCTTTGACCCACCTTTACATAGGCATGCGTGCTCTTTGTTGTATTTTCATTGCTATGGTTTCCCTAGGTTTGTGAGTCACCCAAACACGGAGTAAGCCAGGGCAGAGCTGTCTAGCCTGGCTGCTGCTGGAATGTGTGTACTGTGGTCTCTCCTCGGCAATTTCTTGGGAGCATGTCCTCAAATGCTCACAATATTTGACAGTGCCAGCTAGTAAGTGTGACAACATCTCAGGGTTTAACACTGCTGGAGGTGAAAGGGCTAGGGGTTATTATACTCTTCATAATTAGCTCCTCACAAAAATAAATGGAGCAAACTCGTGCTCTTTTTGATGTACAAAATCGGCTATTTTCACCTAAGACTCTTTTTTGTTTTGTCTTTTCTTACCTACTTTTAAGAATGAAGAAGCTGGGCTGTTGAATCTTGATTCTCCTGTGTCCTGTCAAATTGTATACAATATAAAGTAAGCTTGCTAAACTGTTGCCTTACAGCCCACTTCTCCTCCCATTTTTTATAAGATAGTTCCTCTGCCAGAGTGACAGCGCAGGACTGCATAGAGGAGGAATGTCAGGTGATCATCCAGTGTGGAGTCTGAGCAGAATTTAGGTATTTTGCATTTTAAATGGAGCTCTGAGGGTCCGTGTACACTTACACCTGATATAGGTTCTCCTCTGAGGGCGAACGTCACGTATGTGCACACTACTGGCACACCGCTTGCAAGTCTGCTGACTGATGGATACTGAATCAAATTGTCCTGTGAAAGGAAAGGAGGGTAAATGTCTGTTCTGGTGTGACCATCTGAAGTCGCTGGGCTGCCTACTTCTTCTCTGTGACTAACATCTCAACATCTAATATGGCAGTGGGTTGCTCTGAGGCCCATCAAACACCTTTCCTCAGTAGCGGTTCCAGAAGGCCTTGCAGTGCTGGGGAAGGGTCAGGCCTGGCGGGATTAGGAACGAGTCCTCCATGGGCTTATTCAAGAGAAGCATCTTTTAGTTTCTGCGCCTTATCTTACTCACTGGCAAAATAGTTACAGAATCTACGGTGGTGAGGGCTTTTCTTAGATGAAAGGCAAACTCTTGGATGCAGAACACAGAAATGCTTCAGTTGTAGAAGACATTGGAACAGATGTTCCTATCCTGTTTCTCTGTTGATCATATGCGTCTTTCCACGCCAGCTTCTAGAAATGGCTTAGTACTGTTTTGAAATTGTTTTCAAAGAGTATTTTATAGCAGAGTGTTGGTGAATGAAACATACAGAGGCCTTATCTTATTTTTGGCTTCCTTGCATTTCTGAGTGTGTTGCTGTCATTACATTCTGTACAACATCTGCTCACTTCTTTGGGTGAAAGTTGTACAAGACAGTGCTGAAATGACAAAATAAACTTTGTCTGCTGTGAGTGATTAACTTTTCTGTGTTTATAATTATCTGGAATATTTTTCTGTGTTTATAAGCAATAGACTCCATATTTCCTTTCTTACTTTATTATGTAAATGCCAAGGTAAGTTCTTGTATCAGTACTAATACATATATTTAATCTTCCATTTTTTAGTAATGGAAATGATAACTAGCCTACCTACCTTTTTTGGGTCTTCATTCAGTTCCTAATGCTATGGTGTGTGAGTTCGCATTCAAAACCTGAAAGTTTCAAAGAATGTCCATCTTTATTTGTATCGGTATCATCCATTGACTACTAAACACATTTTTCCCTTCTAGTTTGCATTACTGGTATTTCAATGGAAGATGATAAAAGTTCCAGTCCTTAGCAGGTGAAAACTGTATTTCAGGAACAGAAAGATACATATTTTTGCCTAATTAATTACTTTTTTTATTACAGGAGGTAGAAAGAACATGGAAGACAAACTTCAGTTCTGAATTTACTTTTCAAGGTGTATGCTTTGGGTTAGATGTTGACCAAAAAGAAGGGGATATCCTTGACCACAGCACAAATCCTACAACACTCAACACTTACGCAAAGATATAAGAGTGCACTTACTTTGACTGTAAGCAAAAAAAGCTGCTAAAAGAATAAGATTTTCAGTCCCAGTATGTGTTCTTCATGCAGATGCTATGGCTGTAGCGCATGCAAGTAGACTTTACGCCTTACTTCCACAGTCTGGACTTGGGCATTGCAAGATGACAGTTGAAGGACTATTCACTCATGTTCCTTCTCCAACTATTTTGTGTAGTAATTTTGTGACTGGTGCTGAAGCTGTGAGTGGTATGGAGCTGTGGCAGTGAAGCAGGGAAGGGGGAGTCTGCAAGGCACCAATTTAGTGAAGGTTCTGGGCATGAGTGTGGCCCATAGGATGGCTGCCAAAGAGTTCTCTCTGGACCACTATATTGAGGCAGAAGTTTATCCAGGCTCAGAGACAAATGGATTAGCCAGGAGCCATTTTAGCCATCCTTTGCCCTGGACTCTGAGTCTGTGCTAGGTATCTGAGGACACTTGAGGTGTCTGAATGCAAAAACAAGCAGCAGAGGTGTGGGAAAGGGGGTGCAGAAGTACTTGAGATGGGTGAGGAAACAGCATAGTTTCTTTCATCGGCATTAATTCATTGAGACTACAAATAGGATACGATGGTTCAGTCATCATTTACAAACTGAACCTGCAACTCCCAACTTGGCATGTTCAGAATCGCTGGCTGCCATTGCTCAGTTCAATCTCTCTTACTGTGCAAGTTTTTCTCATCTATGTCTTCTTCAGTTTAACTACTTTCTCATATTATAGCAAATGATTTATGCGGTCAAGGTGCATTAGACTTGCTGCATTCTCATTTATCTTATTAGACATATCAGGTTAGTCTGGCATGATGAAACTTTGGCCTAATAATGTTTCATTTTTTCCCCATTTTCCATGCATCTTCACATATTTAACTGTATTTTCACCTCAAAATGCAGCATGTTGGTGAAGATGGGGTAACAGGCATATAGATTTTCAGGTTGCTTACCTCCACTTCTGAGATATAGGTACTATACTTTATATTTTCAGGACATCTCCCTGATAGCGCAAATCGATTTTTTTTTTAAATGCTTGCGATTTTATATATGTTATTTTTCCACTGAAGACTTCTTAACACACTTTCCTTCTTTGCAGTGACTATGCAAAAGTGCTCGAGCCCTTTATAGAGACCCATTTTGGAATAGCTTTAAGATAGAAATCTCTTAATTATGGGCTTTATGTGTAGTTACTGCTGCTATTTCCGTATATACAGACTATTCATACATTACATACATACTTGATTGTGCATGCATCCCTGCTTTTCATACCGGAGTCACAGCAATTTACCATTTTCTAGAATTGATTAGGCTTATTGTGTGCTTTCCTTTTCTTTCAACTTTAGAGTAAATACACCTGCTACCATGACAGAAATTTATTGAAAGTGATGGAGACACTTAAGATGTTGCAGCTGTACGTTCACTAGACGTAAGTAGAAAATATTCAGCAAAAAAAAAGAGGCAATTATATCATAACTCATATGCCAACCTATACTGAATATACTGTGCCCAGGAATTAGCTTTGCTGCCAGTACAAATCTGCTCACTCCTGCGCAGTAACACTGGGGCATTCTTGGCTCTATGAATTTTCCAGGAGTCCTTTAAAAAACAGACATTCAAGTTAAAAATATTTTGAAGATTCCTTACAAAGAAAGATTATCCCATAAGAGCTTCTTACAAGGGACAATTTGTTATTGAATACTGCTCCACTCTAATGCAGAACCTTTAATCTTAAATAAAAACAAACAAACAAACACCAAAACACATTGCAATGAATGAGAAGAGGAGGAAAGAAAAAAGACGTTCAGTGTTAGAACTAATCACTTCCTCAGTCAGTGCTCATCAGTGTCCCAGATGAGTCTGAATCAGAACAGTCATGTATTATGTCTGTGGAAACCTGCAGGTCAATTTGTCCTGTCTGGTATGTACAAATTATGAAAGAGGAAAATAAAAGAGCTGACTGATAAAAGAAGGCAGAGCATGTGCTTGCATACGTGACAATCATCTTTAACAAGTTCAGGGAACAGTGCATTTCTGTATTTCTCACTGAATCTAAGTCCCAGTTGTACTACAGTACAAAGATAAAATTGTGGCTTGTCTTACCTGCAGGAGAATTAGGTGACCTCCTCTAGTTCCCATATACCGATTTCACGTGCACTAGGCCATAGGAGTGGGGAAAAACTGAAATAACTTTAGCCTACCACCGCCACCATTGTTAGCATATCTTGCTTTGTCACTTGCAAGCAGCTATAGGGGTTTGTTGCTGCTGTAGGACCAGCAGGCCCAGAGCACACATCTGTAGAGCAGAAATGACTGTGTGCTTCTTAAGTCTCCAGCTGTTTTCCCATTAAGTTAGAACAAGGTTTGATTTCCTCTTTATCCATGATCTGTGTTAACCATGCCGTGGGCTGGGAATGCTGTAATTGCTAAGGATCCCAAAAGGCACTCAGGTGCAGCTGCTGCAAATATTTCTGTTAATCGGGAGGGCACTCCTGTCCGAGCTATAAGGTGATTCTGACAGTGTGTTTTTACACCTATTGCAGCATGTGAAGCACCCCTTGTTACTGTTCACAGCAGATCTGCACATGGGAGAGCTCTCTCAGCTGTGAGTTTGGGAACATCTGAAAGGAGAATGTTGCCCTTTGCAGCTTTGGACATACGAGCCTTGCCACACGGTCCTGCTCATGAGAACAAACAACTAAAAAATGCCATGTGGGATTATTTGTAAATGTAATTGCTTGATTTTTTCTTTTTTTTTCTTTTTTTTCTTTTTTTTTTTTTTTTTCCTTTTTTCCCTTTTTCTGTAGTGGGATACATAACCTGAGTTTTGAGGTCACTTGGAGCCAGGAAGAAATCTGCCCCTGCTTTTGGAATCATTCCTCCTCATTGCATTTTAGACCATTCTTAACTTATTAAAGACTTTAAGGACATCTGGGCTGTCACGGATAGGGGGAACAAGGAGATAAGTACAGGCTAAATGACAGAGTAGCCTTCTGCACAGGCTAGTAAACAGCCTGGGGGGGATCAGGATGGGTGTCTGTAGCATGACAATGGTGACTGGAGAGAAGTCTGCAAAGATGAGATTAACTCTGGAGCCCAGATAACCTTATGCCTCTGATAACAAAGATTACATATTTCAGCCACTTTCTGCTATATACTGTACTACCAACACAAAAAGAAAGCGTAATTCACGACGTGAATAATCTTGATTTCTTTTCTTCCAAAGCTGTTTAGGCCAAAGCTACATATAACAAGCAGCTCTTATTTGAGCAACAAACCATATCAATTAAAAAGCCCATTCACCAAGTGACAAAATAGAATCTACTGAATCAACAAACTTGAAATATCAACACATCACTGGCTACTGATTTTGATTGCTATTATTAGACCGTGATTGTTACTCATGTTCTTTTGTTTGGACTGTAACTGTAAGAAAAAAGTTGGTGTCCTTATATACCCCCTGAAAACGATATGCTGGTTTCTTTTTAGGCAAAATGTTAATAAATAAAACACTGTAAAAAAGAAAGCTAGAAATAGACTTCACACAGGCACCTATAGACACAACACTAGTAAGCACTAGTTTTTCATGTTCACGTTGGTTGTATCCAGCTTTCTGCAGTAGCGTGCTGTGGCTTAGCTACTGTCTGAGGGATCAGGGTTCCCGCGATTTAATCATTGTCTGAGATTTTAATTCCTGTTTCAAACAAAAGGACGGGATTCTTGGAGTGTATCAATCCAGAGACTGTGACCTAGTAATTTCAAATCACTCAAGTGGCTTGTTGTGAGGCAGTAAAAAAATGATCCACCTTTTCACTCTGGCTGTTACTGGGCAATTTCCACCCTGCAAAAAGGAAATGAGTTACCAGGGCTGGGAGTCGTTCAGTAGGGCAGAATGTATAAACACAAGCCCAATTTAATTTATATAGTGTATGTTTTTCTCCCTCTTTATCTCCGTACCCTACTTCTCTGCTCCTCTGTAAGCCTGTGAGGGAGGGGGGGCAGCAAGATATTCCCAGGACCCAAACCTGCCCTACTTTGGGTTTTTCCTTCCAGGTCTGGGTTGTTTGTTCAAATCATTCTTAAAAACAAAAAACAAATAAAGTCCAAACAAAAATCAATACCTAGGCTCAGCTCTAGTGTCTTCCTGTTAATGGCTAAGTTGAAATTCAGTAGCAAATTAAAGTGTTAGCAGGGCAAGAACATGCTTAAAAAGAGTTAAAGCCCATCGTAGTGAAGGCAGAGCAGCGCTTTGAATATGCAGCAGGGCTGAAAATATGATTGTATATACAAGGACGAAGACTGGCTCCTCTCATGAGAATACCTGTTCCCATACGCCAATATCAGTATTTAATGGGGTTATGAAATGTACAGAAAGTATTGATTTCAGAAGGTGTTTCAAGATACCTTGATAGAGTCCTTCAAGAAAAAAAACTTGACATAATATTTCTGAAAGAATGATATATCATAGACTTTAATTAACAGATTTAAAGACAACACAGACAGGGACTGTTCATCTACACTCACATACACAGACAGAGTCAGCCAAAGTTTGGCCTGAGCCAGTACTCGGACTACCTGCAGTACAGCTGGGAAGGAAAGTGTTTCAATGGCCTGGTGCGATGTGCTATAGAAAGGTCTACCTTCGAGACTGCGCTTAGCTTTAGTAGTTCTACTGCACTTGCACCTTTGAAAAGCCCCCACCAGTGATTGCTGATTCCTGCTTAGAAAGCTTAACTCTCTGTCTCTCAGCAGGTGTGCCCTTGGGAAATTTTATTCTTAAGTTCCTTTGAAGGTCATATGGTACCAGGAGTATAGTGTGACTTTAGATTTATTTTCCACTGACAAACTTAACAATATGCACCTATTCAAATTTCTGGAACTCAATAAATTTAATGAACCTTTATAGAGGACTTTGGCTAAAACAAAAAGAAAGAATTAAGAAAAAATAAGTAACCCTACCTAACACAGATATGCGTAAGCATGCAAAATACTGGATCAGATTTAGTTGAACAAGATGAAGAATACTTGAGTTTGTGTTGTATTTGCATTTTGATTTATAGTAACTGTATCATTTTTCTTGCCTTTTGCACCCAAAGCTATTAAAATTTTTCAGTATTTACCAAACTAAAGATGTAACACGTGGGAAGATAAATGCAAGATTAGTCCAGAAGATTCTTGTCAGCTCAACGCCCTTACTGTCTGAACTAGGAAACTCCTCTTTGATGCCATAGGTAGTGCACAGCATCGCTTCCTGAGGTGGGAAGCTCATCCTTGTGCCCTCAGAAGGGGCACTGCGTTCCCCCAGGATGGTATGTGTGCTTAGGGCAGGGCTGCCTGACAGAAAGCAATGCAGAGCTCAGCAAAACATACTTTATTATAAAATGTCCTACTTGGTGATGAATTGTTAGGGTCTGCCTTTCTTCAATACACAAAACTTAGATTTTGGCCAATTTTGGCAGATACAGGAGGAATTTGCCTTGAGCAACCACAGGGGAAGCACGCTTGTTGTTGTTCCTCATCGGTGATATTAATATTCCAACAAATACACACTCAACAGAAAAAAATGTCCTTTTGGGGTGTATGGCTGGGACGTGAATAGTGCTGCACTATTCTCTGGTGAATCCAGGATCCTGATTATATAGCAGATAATACATTAGGGCGGCAAAATGAAGGAGGACATGTCCAACCTTTTGCCCCACCAAGGGGCTGCTCGCCTCTGGTGCAGCCCAGCGCGCTGGCCTGCAGGCCCAGGGATGCGTTTGGGTCCTGAGGACATCAGTTCTGTTACTTCACTTTCTCATCTTCCTCTAGCAAGGCTGGGCCTGTCTGTGTGGAGGGGACTCCCTGAATTTATGACCAATAAAATCTGCTATAACATGAAATGGGAAATGGCTTTAGATGAAACGTGTATTACTGCCCTAAGCCTATTGAAGCTATTTGTATTATCTGCTGAAGAAGGCATTTTAACCAACATTCTCAAGTGCCTTTTAATGTCTAATTCCCCATCACTTTGAGGATCTAATCAAGATAATATGTATGCTTCTTGGTATTTCAAGCTTAGATCTACTTGGTGAAAGTGCAAACAGAAAAAAACTGCTTTAATACACTAACTTGGCTTTAAAACATAGGCTGTTGGAGAACAGTATGTGTCTGAGAGTGTTTTTCCAAACAAATGATTCTGCTTTTAACCAATATTTAACAAACCTGGTCCAAAAATAATAGGAGAGGATTCCTGTATAGAGTTCACCTGAAAATTGTCTAGAGCAAATGAATCTTCCAATTAGCTCTAACTGCAAGTAAGTGTTTTGGTAGAACGTGGGGTATCCCTTAGGATGTGTTAGGAACAGCCTGAAAAGGTGTTATAGAAAAACCAGAGACAGTGTAACATATCAGGTATGAAACAATGACATCTTGCTAAGTGTCCTAGAAACACACCTCACCAACCGAGTTTTGTCCTATTTTTAAAAAGGCCTTTAAGAAAGCATAATGATGAAAATGTGACAGTACTGGAGAAACCAAAGTAGAAAGGTCACAGGCACTTAGCTTTTAATTATGTAAATATTTTATTCTTGCAAATATTTAGCAGATTGCATTTATCCATAAAGCTGGAAATGAAAAAGTGAGGGGATGAACACAACAGTGTGTGCAGAGTAACAAAAAAGGGTAAAACATATGCTCTGTATCTCAGTCAAATACCTAAGAAGATCAAAGCAAAGCTGCAAGGCGTTACGGGGAAGGAAGCAGGCTAGCTGCCTGTTAATGCAGCAGAGGTGTCTCTTAAGTCTCCATTTTCATTGTGCAGGCAGACAGCTATTTTTGCTTAGATTCACTTTATTCTAGATGAATGTAAAGAACACAGAACACATGTCTCTGAGAGTAAGTGGGGTAAACTGGAGCAGGTTTTCCCTCCCTCCCTCTTCCTGTAAGTTTTGGGTTGCAACAACTCACCTTTCCACTGCAATGAGGCACTCAGTTGAGAAGCCCTTATAGAAGAAGGTGACCAAAGAAAAAGACAAAACACCTTTTCTTTGTGATACTGCAGTTGTTACCAAAGTGATGGGAATATGACAAATACCTCGACCCCAGATCTGACTCCTGACAAAAGTACCCAAGAGACGGGCCCCAGGGAGGTGTGTGACATCCCAAAGTCCACCCCAGTCACACTGATGTGGCCATGAGGTCCAGCAGGTCAGCCAGACATCCCCAGAGCAGGTCTGGCTGTACCACTGGTGACACACAGGCTTTCCTGCAGTTGCAATATCTCTATAGCCCAAATAAGGAACAGAAACTTGGCAACCCAGTGAGGGGGACTGGTGGCCCTGCCACTGAGAAAGAAGAGACAAAATGAACTCTCGAGGACCTCAGAGATTCAGAGAAACTTTCAAAAAGATTCAGAGGTTGTGTGTGGCAGCCCCAGATGCATAACTGATATGGTTATGCTGTGTGGGCTCAGGATACAGGTTGAATTCAACACATCTTGCTGATGATCAAGAGATTTTTTTCTGAACATGATGTAGCCATTTTTGATGTATTTTCAAAATAGTTCATGCTATAGGAAAAAAACCCCCACCAACTTGATTACTTCTCTCCTATTTTTTTGTACTGCTCTATCTTGCTGTGAAGATAGAATCATCCTGGGTTTTAATTTTCCTCATATCACTGCCATCTTCTGTGATAAAGCAAAATAATCTGTTATGGGTAAATGCTTGCAAAATGGTGATGAGAATTGAAGTTAAAGAACAGGAAACATCTATTTTGGGACTAATTCTAAAGACGTTGGCACAGACAAGATCTCTATAATACGTTTCAAAGAATATTTTATTGTTATTTCCTACTACTATGTATCAGTTGAGTTATTTATGTAGCTTACTTACAAATGAAATACTGACTGAGCGGCAACCAAGTCCACAGCAATTGGACGGTCACGGCTGGATAGATCATGTATCTCCAGAAATGTTGGTGGAATTATTCCACTTTCGTAACTGAAAGGGCAGCCTGTTTGTAAGCGAGGAGAGTAAGGGAAACGTGAGATGAAGGGTGTAGAAAGTGAGCATAACAGATCTAAAAATCCTGCTCTTAGAGCTTAACTTCGTGTCAGGCACAAAAGGTGCTGGGTGGGATGCCAAGAGATGTCGGGGGGAGCAGCATACAGTGTGTGGCCCTGGGACAGGGCTTCCCAGCAGTCCAGGCACAGCTGAATTTGGTTCCTGGGGAAAAGCACACAGTAACTCACTCCTGCCTTCAGCAGACCAGCAAAGTTAGCTTTGTTAGCCATCGGAGGCTGGCAGGGTCAGCAGGGGCTGGGGTGACTATGCCTAAGGGTAAGAGAGTTTCTCTCTAATCATCCCAGGCAAATTTCTTCTCCAGTCCACCCAGTTGCCCTTCCCATCCCTGCTGGAAATTGCTCTCCTCCTGCTTCTGCTTACCACCTTATTCCTCCCACAGGTGCACTGTGACCTCCCGACTCCCTGGATCTCTCGGGCAGCTGCTGCGAGCGCTGGATGGGAGGAGGCTGCTACCTCCAATTTGCACTGCAAAAGGAAAGAGGCAGTGCTGGGCTGGCATGGGACGTGGCACCCGTGCTATAGCAGAGGAGGAACAAAAAGCAGGGCAATAGCTGGGCTTCATGTGTGCCCTGCCATCCTGCACCCCTGCACCCTCCCTCAGCCATGGGGCAGAGCCCTTGGGGTTGTGGGGGCAATCAGCAGGGCTGGGTTCCCCCGTGCCGCACACACACTCGCACTGCTCAGGCTGGGTGAAGCTCCAGGATTAGGGTGGAAACCGCTGTGGACTGATTGTAGGGAGGAGATAAGCAGCAGTTTGGGAGGACAGACACTGCAGAAGTTGAAGAGTGAGAGAAACATGCTGCAGGGTAATTCTCAAATGGTGCAAAAGGCAGGAAGGTCTTGCAAACACTTTGACCTATATATAGAAGTATCTTAGATAAATGGTCACTATAGTGTTCATTATGATTTTTTCTTTCATGAAAGACAGCTGGTTTCTGAATGTACATAATGCCCCTTGGAGAAGCGAATACACAGGACTTCTTTGTAGTGAACACAAAAGTGATTTTTTCCCCCTAAATTTAATTTATTGCAGGCTGCTGGACACAGATAGACCATGTCCTCTCTCAAATTTTTCAGGCTAGCACAACACAGACTATGCTGCCAAGTGTCACAGTAATTCCTAGGCTGTGTTTGACAGAGGAAAGGTCTGAAATGAAAGAGGTCTTAGGTAGTGTGCCTAATGACCTTCCCCAGCACTTGACCACGGCACCTCTCCCGTGGGAGCTGCGTGCGTGGCTCCGTGTCTTGCCCTGCCAGCCCTCCCTCCTGCCTCAGCTGCGCGAGAAGGCGCCTTCTCTGGGGCACGACCCCAGGGGCAATGCTCACACGCTGCCAACATGCTGAGCCGGGGGCAAGAAGAAGCGTCAGCAGAGAGTGAACTTACTTTTTAACTGTCTCTTAGACTGACAGACTAATCATTTTGACAAGCTTTGTCAATAAACAGAGAACAAGGCTTTTGCAAAGCTTTGCCTGAAAGATATCATGATGTTACTTTAAAATTATACGTCACCAGATAACAGGTCTTATAACCATTTTATAAAATGTAATTAAGCCAAGAGGCCATTTCAGAAGAAATACTGTGGGTTTGGAGTGGACAGTTGATTACCTGTAAAGCATTTTTTCAGAGATTAACTCTGGATCAAAAAAAAAAATCTATGAGAATTAGAATATTATGTATTTGCTGCTGGTATTCCTGTACTGTAGTCTATCAACATAAAAGGAAATTAAGAGCTAATAGCTTTGAAACACTATAAAGCCAGTAAGATTAAGTGTAGGAATTGTAATGCATAAAGAGCAGCTTTTAGATGGTAACGCTTGTCCTTGCTGCATCCTTACTGTGCAGTTGATTTATAGACAATAAAATTCAAATGTGTTGGAACCAAACCTAAATGTAGTTGCTCAAAATAAAAATATTTTTTTTCTCATTGTCACCTCTCTCCCTCTTTTTAAACTTTTAAACCCCAATCAAGAGACATTGGCATATGTTACATGCACTTGGCATTATTGTCTGTCAGTATCCCCATCCTTAAAGAAATTCTCGCCATCACTGAGGTTGACGATAATATTTAAGTATCATGCTTTTCTCTCTCCTAGATCGTGTACACAATCTAAATTCTGCCTATTGGCTCCCATTTCTACCTTTCCGTCCTGTGGATTCCCCTAGCTCTCGCTCCAAAGGCGGAATGGTGACTTCTCCTTTTTCAATAACACTGTATTAGCATCACTGCTGTTTATTTGGGTTTCTTAGCAGAGAGGATTTCAGCCTAAAATTCTGCATACTCTAAGCAGAATTTCAGAACATACAAAAACCTACTGTGACTAGAGCAAATTTAAAAAATCGTTATTTATTTAAAATAGGAACAGGGAAAAAGATGTTCTGTGGCTACTCCATAGCCTAAGGAATTGGAAGAATCCTTGTGGCATTTTCCAAGTTTGTGGATTGTTCAGAGTGTTTTCCCTCATCATCAGATTAGACTCTCGTTGTTGTGATAGCTGTAACGGGAGACGGTTGCTGAGGCACCCTCCCCTAGTAGAGCACTGTGACTGGGCAGATGATCTGTGCAATCTCATTTTCCTTCTCCTAAGGGAATTGCAGAAAGTATCTCCTGCCATCTACGCTTAAGGTAAACTGACACTGGCAGTTCCACTTAGACCTTTCCAGATTTGCTGGGGAAGGAGTGGGAGGCAGGGAGGGGGAGCAAAATTTTTCCAAGCAATGGTACATTTGTGCCATGTTTGTTGCTATAGAGAATTAGGGGATGACAGTGAGGGAGGTTTTCACTGGAGTTAAAGGCCACCTGGAATGACAAAATGACTTAAATGCCAACTGTTTGCTCCCTGAAGACCTTTGTGCTTAATTATGACTGCATGGAGGCAGTCAGCAGGGGAGAATGGATGCAATCTAGAAAAAAACAATTGAAAAAACTATCGGAAATTAGTTGTGTTCCTCTTTTTCATTCTCTCTCTCCTTCTCCTACAGGCACAATATGCATAGCAGATGCCATTTCTGGCAGAATTAATGCCCATTTACACCATTTACACTAACAGAGAATTTGACCACACACGTTTTGTGAAAAACTGAATTTTGCAGTGCAAATCCTACTACTGTACTTAAGACTTACTATTCTTAAGGCTTGTGACAGCTCAATTTCTATGAAGATCATAGTGTTATTGAAAATCATGATATTCTTTGGTTCATGTAAGTCTTTGATCAACTTTTAAGCTTTCACAGGGAAATGACAAGCTAAGCGAATGGAGCCATGCACACAATGTGAAGGTGATCCTTCCCCTCTGCTCAGCACTGGTAAGGCCACCATTGGAGTACTGTGCCCAGTTCTGGGCTCCCCACTACAAGAGGGAGATGGGGCTACTGGAGAGAGTGCAGCCAAGGGCTGCATTAAGATGATGAAGAGACTGGAGCATCTCCCATAGGAGGGTAGGTGGAGAGAGCTCAGACTGTTTAGCCTGGAGAAGAGAAGGCTCTGGGTAGATCTCCTCAAGGTGTACAGATATCTGAAGGGAGGGTGTGAAGACAACAGAGCTAGGCTGCTTCCAGGGGCGCCCAGTGACAGGACGAGGGGCAATGGAGACAAACTGAAACATGGGAGGGAGGCTCCTCCTCAACTTCAGGAAAGACTTGTTTACTGCGAGGGTGACAGAGCACTGCTACAGGTTGCCCAGAGAGCTGCTGGAATCTCCATTCCTGGAGATCTTCAAAGCTGCCTGGATGTGGTCCATTGCAAACAGCTATTTGTGGCCCTGCTTGAGCATGAATCTTTGACAATATGTGACCTCTGGAGATCCCTTCCAACCTCAACCATTCTGTGGTTCTGTGGTTCTTTGAGCCTTTTCTTATTCATTCTTTGGCAATAACATCCTGCTCTTTCTGACACGGCCTAGTATCTTCTTTTTGAGCTTGGTAACTTGTAATGGGAGTTTGAAACAATGCATTGGGAGCCTCATATCTTTAAAGTATTCTTGTTCAGTGATCACAATGATAGAATTTTTAGCTTTGGTGTGTGATACAACCTTGCAGAGGAAGAGAGATGGTTATTCTTGGTGCAATTTGCAAGCACTTATTTGCTAAACTTCATAAAAGTTTTGCAAAGGAAAAATGTCCATACAAGTGGAGGTTGAGGGCCTGGGGGACGGGCAATGTTGGCTACTGGGAAAGTTGGCTTATGGTTAGTTCTGGTAATTCTTCAGGATTCCCCCATAAATTAAATTTTAAAAATGCATTAAGCAAATAAGGTGTCCCTCCTTTTTAAAGATGTGGAAAATGATGCACAGCCTTGTAGCCAGAAGTCAGGCTTGGTTTAGGTCAAAATAAGAAAAGGAACAATAAAGAAAGTTTTGACTGAGCAATGTCAGCCTTAAAACAAAAAAGATAGCTGCATTGAGTGGGGAGAGGACACTGTTTCTTATGGCTTGATTATTCAAGAAACATCTGGTTGTACTTTTTATTGGATTCATGGGTCATCAGAAAACAGTGGCATGATTTCAACCGACTGTGCATGATCTGTTTGAATTTTTCAGGCTTTCTCTCCTCCCATGAGTAAGTTGTACTACCTTGCAGTCTTATGCCCTTCAGGTAGTATGTGCTGTCAAGTCTCAAAAGACTGGTCCACCTTTCATATTGTAAGCTTAAGTGTGTAGCATTTTCCTTCTCCACAGTATTCCTAAAGTACTGCTTTTCTACTTAAACAAATTGCCCTCAGAACAATTGGGGAACTTGGACTGTTTTCAGTAATGTGCTAGTACAAAATGTTGTCATGTTAGCAGTAGCAGTGCAGGTCACTCACAACAAGTGCTTGTTCTGGCTTTGTTGCAATTTGCTTTGCTTGTCACATTGCCCTCTTATGCTGCAGCTTATCAAAAAGCCTTTGATAATCACAAAGTTTTCTTTTATGAGGTTGGAAGTCAGGTTATGATTACTGACAGGTACCTGAATACATAGGTGAACACTTCCAAGAAGAAGTTGGTAGGAGGTGGCTTGAAGGGAAAAAACAACAGAAGCTGGGTTCCAGTAAGCCTTGATATTAAAGGGTCACATTCATTGTAATGGTGTTTAACAACCATGATTAAAGCCCACATGCAGAACTTTCTTTTACCATGCAGCATCCCGCAAGTAGAGGGTACCTTTACAAACGGGCATTTGTACATTTTTTTATGCCAGGGATATTGCATAGGGACAGGAGGCTGGAAGAAATTCTCCCTGGCCATCAAGTTCAGTCCCTCTGTCATAGGCAACTGTGGGATAGATACCCTCTCCTGAACTGATCTGGCTCCATCTGTAAAATTATCACTGGTTTTGCCCCTGTTACACCTCAGGTTGTGATTGCTGTTGTGGTTAGCCAGCTTCTTTGAGTTCTCAGCCTCAGTTTCATTGCTGGATAGTTCGTATTCCCCTTTTCTTTCTCCCTACTAGTTTGTTCCTTTATGTTAAAGACTTCTTTCTGTTCTTGCTGTTTGTCTTTGGCACGTCTGTACAGTGTAGTGATGACCCACTGCGGCCTCTTTACTGCCTCCCAAAGTAGCTCTTGCCTACAGTGATGCCAGGCTGAGCTCATCTTCCTGCTACACAAAATAATTCACTTTAATAATGTTTTAGGGCACCGTAATGAGTATGTGATCTTCCTTAAGCAAAAGACAATAAAGAGATTTGGTGACTAGGGACTTTGGAGAGTAGTAACTTTGGGCTTGAACTATCAGTCTCTCAGTTTCCTCCTTTTCTGGTAGGAAGTAAATTGTGCTGGAGATAAGCCTGTTGCATTGCAGCTCTCCTGGGACATTGCAGGGGAGCTTGGCCGCATCGGAGACGATACAGCCTTCTTTCTCACCACGCAGTCACCACTACAGATTAAATATGCGACTAAGGGAGTATCATCTTACGCATCTCATGCTTTATGGGCCAGCATAGCCAGTAGCCACCTAGCTTCAAGTTGAGGGGGAAGGGCCTGTGAAACTGAGGAGGTGCCTCACCACCCTCACAGTAAAGAATTTCTTCCTAGTATCTAATCTAAATCTACCCTCTTTCAGTTTAAAACTGTTACCCCTCGTCCTATCACTACACTCCCTGATAAAGAGTCCCTTCCCAGCTTTCCTGCAGGCCCTCCGCTCCCCTGCCGAAAGTGCCAGCACGGAGCCGATCGCCTCGGCCGGTTTGGTTTGACAGCCGTACGCTTCCAGAGGGCCGGGGTGGGGCAAGGGATGGAGCGCCTGCATCCCCGCAGCAGGGGATGGCTCACCGGCGCCCACATTCCTCACTTAAACCCTGTCCCGACTAATGGCAGGCTATTCAGAATATATGTCACAGTCTGTGCCGGCGATTAGAGGTTAACAGACCGCTGAGCTTAAGGGCAGGAAACCGTTTCCTGGCATTTTTCAGTGGCAGTTACATATAACATACTAATAGGGTGAGATCAGCTTATGTCACATTACCTGGTTATGTTGGCATTATCATGCTCTTATGCATGAAGGTACATCTGGTTGTATTTCCTCCAGCAGAGTGAACTCTGGACTCTGTGTTAAGAAGCTGTTGCATCAGACATGCTCTTCCTTACCTACGTCTGAAATAGGAAGGAAAGATCAAGCAGGAAATTGGCACAATTTTTTGGACAGAAATGTTTCAAATTAATTTCTAGTCAGTGCTTAAATTGGTTACTGTTTCACAGACTTCATCTAAAATATCACTTTTGTTGCTTTCTTGAAGATCTATTTGGACAATAGTGTTACGGAGTTCTTTGTGTCTAAGAAAGAACTTGCCTTCCCTTAAAACACTCTACTACTGGCACTGTGCATTTCTGCAGCTTAGCTTTTTACCCCACCACGTGTTCTAGAGTAATTCCCAAGAATGGAAGTACATTGCAACATGAAAGAAGTATAACATTCTCAAGGTTTTATCTTGACCTGCATGTTCATGTTGACGTATATGATGCAAGTTTCAAGTAATTAATGTACCTTTGACAAAGCAAACTCTAGGGTCAATGAAAGAATCCAATGTAAATATTGTGATCATCACATAGTGACTGCCTCTAGTTAACGTAGCTTCATTTTTCATTGTGTCAGGAAGGTTACAAATATTTTGTTCTCAGTAGGTCAGAGAAGGAGGTGCAGTTGGACTATTAGAAAAAAAAAAAGTAAACAACTCCCTGGGAAACTAGTAGGAGAAGGCATACAAATCCCTAACCTTCGGATGAGCCGAAGACGATGCATTGTAGGTTTTCCCAGACTGGAAATTCCTCATGGGAGAATTCCTTCTGCAGCCGTAACTTCCTTTGGCTGCCTTGTTTCACTCACAGTGTGACTCTGGGCATTTGTTCTCTCTCACGTTAGCCGAGGTGTGCAGGGTTAGGGGAAAGGACAACAGACACAAGTCACAACAGGGAAAATTCTGATCAGATGTTGGAGTTTTTTTCCTCACCGTGAGGGTGGTCAAACACTGGCAAAGGTTGCCCAGTGAGTTAGTGGACTCTCTGTCCTTAAGGGTCTTCAGAACTCAACTGAACGTGGCCCTCAGCAACCTGAGGTAAGTTTGCCTTGGTCTGAGCAGAGGTGTGACCAGGTCACCTCCAAAAATTCCTTCCAGCCCAAGTTATTCTCTGATTCTCTGTCTTGTAGATGTGACATGCCATCTTCCTGGCACAGAAAGGACGTTAATGGCCACAGGGCATGAGGAAAAGAGACAACTTCTGATGGGATTTTGAGGATGAAACATGGGAAAAATCAGAAGTGAAAGTCAGGGAAAATCAGTTTGGGTGAGACACATGATCACAAATAGAGATTTGTTCCTTCCATCAACCATATTCAGATACCCTTGTTCCTGCGGTTGCTCAGGACGGTGGCGGGGCGGAGGGGGAGCGAATTTGTTAGGAGAGGACAAATTTTTCTCATGATGAGGTTTGTCAGAACAAAGCAATCTTAAGGTTTATGAATCAGGACCTTCACATTGACTTTTTGTTTCATGTTTGGATAAGTTTTTGGATCATTTAATTGCAGAGATCCTTAAACCCTAATGCATGACAGTCCTCAGTTTTCAACTCACACAATTAATACTTTCTCAAGTCTGCCAGGAACTAATGTGAAACGGCAGAATAATTTTAAGTATAATAAAAACTCTTTTCACCTCATCCCTATGTACCTATACAACCTCCCAGTCAAGGAAAGCTGAAAACAGCTTTGTTGAGTGAACCTGTTTCTCTTATGAAAGTGGTTTATTGTCTGGAGACAAGGAGAGTTTCTGTGAGCTAATGGGAATCTCTTCAAGATTGGCCTGAACTTCCGTGTGTTTCTTTCCTGCAAGGAAAAAACCCAAAACCAAACACCCAAACTGGCGTAACTCCAGCTCTTTGAAAGATCCTCTGTCCCTTTCAGCATCAAAACCAAGGTTGTGCTGACAGTGTCTCTGTGAGTTTTTGCCTATTTACTATCCAAAAGTCTGATCATACTTGCACATGTCTGTATAGCCAAAGGCAGAGGCATTATTTTCTGTAGAGCTGTCTGTTTAGTTTTCTTGGGCTATACTAAGTTAGCAAATGATGTACATACACACGAGAAAACAAAGTGAGAGGAATTGCAAAAATGAAGACGAATATGTGCCAGGAGAATGTGCTATGGCAGATTAGCAGCTGTTTTGCCTCCTTCTCTGCCGCAGCCCTTGGGGGATGTACATTACATCTCGAAACCGGCCTCTTCCCCCACCAGGGAGGTCGCTGACCTGACCCAGCTTTCACCAGGGCATGCTCACAACATTAAACATTTAACAAGGTGATAAGAGCCCGGGGGATTAGCATTTGGGGAAAAAGGGTATGACCTCTATAACTGAGTTCTTATTTAATAAAAATGGGCATAAGTGATCTATTTCAAAGTCTCAGTTTAGCAGGGAGGGGATACAGCGGGTTGTATTTGCTCTTGCAGGAGGGGGAGAAGAGCACGGATGGGACCTGTGGTTGGATGGAAGTGATAGCTCTCTTGGGGGTTAGTGTTAATAGTGAGGAGAAGCAAGGGAAATTTTTTACTAACTGGAAACTACTTAGCTACAGACTATCTCAGCTACCTGCCAGCCCTCTCTCCACCACTGCAGAAAGTTTAATAGCAGGCCTTTTCTAATAGGTATTCCTTTCCAGACCTTTTGTCAGAGACAGGTTTCCTGCACGTATAAATCTGCCTAGAGAGATAACAGCACGTTGCTCTTAGAATGAATTTCTCAGTATTTAATTCTCCTTTCTAGAATTTGGGGAATTTTATTGACACTCAGTATCTAAATCAATGCAGGTGCTTGTGGTTCATTATAAATTTTTGTCATATCTTAGAAAAATTTGGGGTGTGATCTAAAACAGTGCTAGAAAGAACCATGCTTACTTTTATGTATATACACACACCATAATTGCAAAATAGAAATATATACATGTAACAAGTACTTTAGAATTATTTCAAAAATATTTATTAGGTACTCAGACTTTTGCACTATGGTGTTTTGATGTTTTATTATCTATAGTTCCAGTTTTCAAGTCTGCATAAAACCGACCTCATCACTATATTTCTGTGAATATTTACATAATTGCTCTTCAAAATGTAACAATGCATTAGCCAAATGTTCTCTGAAGAGAATAACTGTGTGCAATTCAATTACCATTGGAAATAGGGTAACCCTTTTTCTGACTATGTTGACGTAACTGGGTTCTGTGTTAGTTTTTTGAGACTTGCTTATGCATCAGCTGCAGCTGCCATCCCAGTTCCTCCACCGTGACGACTGGGCATGTGGACTGGCTGGGAGATGCAGGACACACCGATGCGCCCCTGGCCTGGCTGACGGTGTGAACAGGAGCACGCTGCGGCATCACTCTGCAGCGGTGACAGCAAACACCCTTTGTGATACTCTGAAGCTTTTTTTTTTTTCCTCTCCAGTTTACTGGGTGCTTGCAGTATCTGCTGAAATGCCTCACATGCAGCTGTCAGAGATCAAAATTCAACTTTTTTCCTTCCCTTTATGAAAAGAAATGAGGTGCACAGGCACAGACAGGGCATCTGATGTTTGTAATGCAGATCATGCATTAAATAATGCGAAAACTAGGCCCTAGTATTTTTTTATTGATACTTAGAAAGGGTGTAAGCCTGTTTCCATGGTTGCTTGCTTGGTTTTGTTTTTTTTCCCCACCTCAGCCGTTATGTTGTTGCAACTAGGAGTGTTGGGAAACCATTTCTTTTACTGGCAACTTCAACATCATAATTTTTGTACCTGGAAATTTTAACTTCCTTTTTGCTATCAGTTTCTGTAAGTTTTTATCTCAAATCCTGTGTATACTCTGTATTACTCTTTTAATGACTTCCTTTTATGACCTGTCCTCACAAAACAAAACTCCGTTTTTAGTAATGGCTGTGTTCAGTTTCCCCATTGAGTAATTTAATAGGATGTTACAAAAAAATCAAGACAGTAGTGAACACAGCTAAGTGAAAAAAGCATGTATTTTTTACATCCAGACATGAGATTTTTATTGCTTTTTTGGCTGTTTTTGCTAAAGAGAATTGCTAGATTCAGCTTTTGCTGATTTTATTTGGAAAGTGCTTAATGGTTTGTGCTAGTGGGAATGAATTTGAAATACAATTAGTATATTTTGAAAGCAGTAAATTTGCCTAATGTACACATGGTTAATGTAAATTTACAGAGAAACTCTACTTAATATAAAGAAGGATTGTTTCAAATCAGTTTAATGCATGAAACATTTGAGCCGCAATTTTAATTGCAGTGAATGTGATCTGCCTAGTGCTTTCTGCAAAAAAGAGTCTGATGTCACTATGAGATGTTTCCAAGTACATACGTGCTCTTAATTTTGTGCTATAGTATCTTTCAAAGAATTTCTTTCAAAGCAAAGAAAGACACTGTTAAGAAGGAGATGACTTTTTCATGGAAAAGATGACAAACATTTCAGGGAAAATAGCCATTTGGGAATAAACAGATAGAAACAACTGGAAGATGACAGACTCACAGATTTGTCATTTTAGACCAAGTCATTGGGGCCTGTGGGTAGGCTAGGGCTTCTGTTACTGAGTCAATACTTTTTTATTATGCACTAGGAACAAGAGTGACATTTACTTCTGAGAGATTTTCATTAATGAATCATTTCTAAGGGCACTTGCTGCTGCTAAAAGATCAAAGGTAAAATCCAATGATGCATAAGAATAGCAGTAATGGACAAAATCCCTAAGAGAGAAAGAAAGAGAAGAGTATATCACACAGCTCTACGCACAGTCAAGTGCCATCAGTTTTCCTTCTCCTAGGAGCTACAACCTCCCCAAGCCAGTAACACTGAGGCTGGCAGAAATGCCTGCCTGGGCCAGTCAGGGATTGACATGTAGCAGCGTTATGGCTGCAGAATGAGACCTCAAGCAAAGCAGGTGGCCAACTAGACACTGCAGAAGTTTGAGTCACAAGCACCTCATTAGTCCACCGTGCAGCACCAAAGCAATCAACAGTCATAAGTGTGTCTATCATTTTGCTGTCATGCTGCTACATCCCACCTTCTAGCCAGCTGTGGAGGTGTGGCACATCCTTGGCATTTGATTGCCAACAGGAAGCCTATGCTGCCTTACACATCCACATAAGTATTAGCCTAACTGGCCCGCAGTTCTTGTCAGTAGAGAAGACTGAGGCTCATCTCAGCTACTTATCCAGCTGAGCTTATGTGGGGAGAAAAGAACAAAAAGATGGGCCAGGGGCTGTGATCACACATTGGCCCAGCACTGTTGTGCCTAGTGCTTTAGGCCTGAGATAAGGAACGGTTTTGTGAAGCCATGGGAAAGGCATTTGAATGTCTTAAATCTAATCTAGTTTGGAAAAAGAAATATTAGCAGCAGGATACGTCTTTAACCAGAAGCATGAAAGCTCAAAACTGACAGACCCTTTTGACTCTCCCAGTTGGGCATACTACTGTTGGCAACTATGTCCAAACACAGCCTCTGATCAGCTCGGAGTTATGCCCATCTGTTGGGATAATAGTGGCATTAACTCACTTTCTGGGTGTTTGGATGACACCCAAACACGTTGTGCTCCTCCACGCAGGGGGCAAATGCCAGGCCAAGAGGTGCCTTTTATGGGCAGCCAGGATAGCCCCACATGGGACATCTGTTCTCCAAGAGGTTCTCTAGGTCTAGTGCAGGGCTTTGTTCATTTTGGCCACTGCGTCAGGGAAGGGGGGAAGTTCGCACACGTGTCTGGCTGCCAACAACAGTGATTGTTTTAGGAGCATCTCAGCGTGACAAAATACATGCTGTAGTGAAATACCGCCTCCAAATCCTGCAGTGTGCAAGCCGTGTAGCATGAGAACAAAATGAGTCACAGAAAGAGGCATGTGGCTGATAACCAGGAAAACCTTGTGTATCTGGTCAATCAGGGATTCAGATAAACTTGCAAAGTAATTTGTGCGTGCTAGTATGGAGCAAAATGGAAAATAAATACTTGAGCCTTGTCACACCAGGGTGAAAAAAGCACAGGTTCTGCGAAAGGTGTGTCAGAAGTGTTCCCTTTCTGCTTGTGAGAACAATTATTGTGCTAGCAGCGGGATTGCAAATGGGTCACAGTATCCTTACAGTCCAAGTTTAGTGCAGCCAGGCAAGCACGAACAGCATCACTAGGCAACCCAATATACATGTGTGCAGGGGACCGCAAACTGAGTGGTAAAGTGTAGCAGGAAATGTGAGGTCTTGTGGCATGTGCTAGGGCAAGCACCAGGAAGGTTTTCTGTAGTAATTGAAGTGATGTTCATCTAGAAACTTGCTTACCCGCTAGCAGGTCATTCCTTTGCCTATACCCTGCCTCTGCTAGCCAAATTCATGGATGTTGCTGGACGCCTTCATGGCTTCTGTTGCAGATCTGCTTAAAGCTGATATGTGTATTAATCTAAATAAGCCAGACAAGATATTCAAGTCCTTATTAGGTAATGTAGACAGTGTTTTTAAAGTATAGCTACTATTTTTCTACAATATTTCTTCAAACTTTTTTATGTTTTAGGAAAAAAAAGACTTACGTTTTTTATTGCTTTGAGGAAGCAAACAACTTATTTTCACTGTAGCCAGCAGTTTCCTAGATTTATTTTGTTGTCATAAAAAAACCAATCACATATGCCTTTGCTCCTGGTCATTTCAAAAGTGAGGCCCAGCATGTAGACGAAAATGTAGGCCTAATTTTCAGGCACTTGTTTCTTAAAATCGGTCTGAATGTTTGGACTGTTTTGTATCACTCACTGGGCTTGCAGTCAGCAAAGCTTAAAAAAGAAAAAAAAGAAGGACGAATTTTGAGACTGAAGGAACAGCTGCATTGGTTCTCTACTATGGCAAAGCTAAGCAAAATACCAGAGAACACCAGGTAATTTAATAAGGTAATTGCATATGAGGCTTAAGCTAAGTGTACCAGACACATATGAATGATGCTATTGTGTTATGCTGCTGGTTTGCTAAGAAAGCATCATTCAAAAGACTGTGGAATTCTAAGGTTTAATTTTAATGGGAAAAAACCCTCAATACATCAAAGTTACTATGATTTGATTTAGAGGATTTTATATATATTTTTCCAGAGCAAGTCAGCTATTTTTTAAGAGCACACTTCATTCTTCTTTACTTCGGCACCCTCAGTGATGCTTTACAAACAGGGGTAATGTCTTGGGTGTTCAATGTGAAGGTTTGTTCCAGAAGAAAGTCAAAGATAGTAACATCTCTCTTAAACAAATACCCCTTCTGGTACTCCATCTACAGTGATAACTTCAGAGACTACAGCATTTGTTTAAGTTGTAGAATTTTGTGTCCATACTATACATCAGAGTGAATTCACTAAAGTGAATTCTGGTTTAAAAGACCTGTATTTTTGCAAATCTTGTCAAAAAAATGATATATGCATAGTTAACTCCGAATGGATGGAAACCTTCAGCTGAGTTTTACTCAAGTTCTAATGTGAAAGAAAGAAATTCAGGAAAATCCAGGAGAAGATCAAAGATGATGGCTTTTGTCAGGGACTATAAACCAGCACGTCAAGCCAATCATAATACTTTTGGTCTAGGTCTTATATGTTTTATCTGTAGCTAATCCCCTAGACTACCGCAGACTAAAGGGAGCAGATAAGCCACCAAAGGCAACAAATGGCTTTGCAAGCAAACAGCTTTCAGACGAAGAGAGCAACAGAAGTGCTGTCATTTGGGGGCTTTCTAAAACAGTCTCTGGGACTTACACACTTGAGTTTTATAACAGCTCTGTCAGACTTCCACAACTTAAACGTTTTATGCAAAAAGTATAATGAATGCATGAGAAGTTTAGCTCAGATTTCACAGATTTTGTTTGGCCCAGAGTCAGGAAACTGGACTGCTGTGCCTTGAAATGAGCACACTGTCAATCCAGACTTGAAGAACAGGGCTCTCTGGACTCTTTACAACATGCGAATGTATTTCACTAGCCATATAGCGCTTCAGTTTATATTATATGGCATCTTTACTGAAGGGCCGCTGGACAGGCTCATGGAAGGGGACTCCACCAAAGGTTACTAAATACATAGAAAACAGCTCTATTGCAACAAATGCCCAAGCCACACAGTGTTGGGGGCTGGGAGAGTATGTGGGGGAAACCCCATACATGCTTTGTTTGCTCTTTCTTTCCCCATCGGCACCTTCTTCTGACGGTTGTCAAAGACCAGATGCTGGCTGCGATCGCCTCTGGCCTCACCCGCTGTGGCACACTTGCACCCTTAAATTCACAGATACTTTGACTTTCTTCCTTACTGAATAATCACTGTGGTACAGGGCTACTGAGGGTATGAAAGCAAAAACGGTGAAGGAGCTTGGTTCTGAAGTAGGTCACCCATGGGCAAAGCTGGATACCTCAGAAAGGGGTTCTCAAAGTCCAGCAAGCTCATTAGGGATTTACTAAAGCTAATGAAGGAAGGGTAGCTTGAAGCTCCCTGAAGCTGGTTCACATTTGTCATCTTGGGATCCACAGACATGAGTCTTCTCCTATGGGTAATCACCTTTACCCATGATTTTAATCCACTGAGCGGAGGTCACTGTTTCTTTGTAGAACAAAGTGAGAAAGCATTACTCAATATTTATAGAATAACCTTATAGTTAAAACATTTGGTCTAAAAGTGGGAGACCTGAGTTCATTCCTCTTTCCAACCAAAGCATTTCAAAACCACACTGATCTTCTCTCCAGCCAGGATAGTGTTCAAACTATCAGCTGATGGGACACTTTTGTTTGGAGAGATCCTTCCTGCTGAAATAATGCCCTTCTGCAGCAAGAATGCAAGATTAACTACTGGGCTGGCAAACTGAGAGCATGATTATTTAGCCCAATGGTTAGGCTGTTCATCTGGGGCAAGGGAGTTTGGCAAGTAATCTAAATCTTGGACCATTAATTATAAGATCAGAGTCACATCATCTCTATTTTTTCTGTAAGATCTCATTCCATTTTGTGAGGAGTCCAGGTTGGTGGGTGTGTGGGAGGTGTGTTTAAGGCTTACGTGGAAGCCTTAAAGGATGGCTGCTTGGGGGTTTGGTTCTTCATTGGAGTTTAACAGGAGATAGACAAAGAGCTGCTTAGAGCAGGTTTTCTCCTCAGATGCAGTTGGTGCCTGGGGAATTTTGAGTCAAACAGATAAACATGCCCATCATTGGGGAACAGTAAAGGCTAGGTTTTCAGGATAAAAATTTCAGCCCTCAGGACATATATTCCTCCCTGTCTGCATTAGAGTATCAACATGGGAAAAGCAAATGCCCTGCAGCTGGTTTTACATGCAGGTCTAATTCCTCTCATGATATCAGAACCACCGACAGAATGTCTTGTGGTTGTACAGAGCTAGCTCAGATCTGGGAGCAGGGTAGCTGTGTTCACACAGTTCTCCCTGCAGAGCCAGTTGGCTTGGGCACCGCACCTCCTAAGCACAGCTTCTTTGCATCTGGACCTGTGCTGGCAAGCTTGCACAGCTATGCATGCACAGCCCGTGTTTATCAGCATGGTAATGGAGGAGATCTCTGCACCACTCTCATTGTGTAGTGTAGGCACAGTCAAAGACTTGTGTCAGATTTAGTTTTTAGTTTGCATTTCCAAAGGTATCTAGGTGTCTAACAACCACGGAAAACAACGCGTTCAATTACGTATGTATTACTCTATTAAGTGCTAGTTTTGCTGTACACTCAGTGAGACAAAAAGCCTGCAGAAAGCATAGCTGACCAGGAAATTAGTGCATGCAGTAACTCTAGGAAAATCATAGTATTTATCAGAAAAACAAATGAAGTAGAATGAATGAAACAAATTAAAGGACCAGTCCCATCTTTCTTGAACTGCCTTTAAAAATTCTTCATGAGTACTGAGGTAGCTACTGTTGGGTGAAAGAACTACCATCTTGCATTCCCCAAAGGGCCAGAAATAGGCAAATTTGTCTTATAAGAAATATAGATTTTTCTCTCTGCACCATTTACCAGTACAGAATATGTACTAGTTACATTACAGGAAAACAGTATCAGAATATAAAGACAACATATTACCATCAATTTTTATTTAAAAGTATGTTCACACTCCCTTTCAGTGCACTTGAGCAAATGGCAAATGAGATAGCTTGGTACTGCAAAATACATGACAGTTAGATCACTCATTGCAAGGAGATTGTGGTGTACATTTACAAATAATTGATTTATTAGTTCAATTTCACGAGAAGCAAATTTTTGATGAAGTATCTATTCTCTGTTCTATTGAAGATATTAAGGTCAAGGGAAAGAATATACGATACCCTTTCTTTGAACAATACATCACAATTTAAAGGTAAATAGGTTTCTGTGGAACTTACTAGGAAAGTAGGTGCAAGAGCCTGCAGGATACAAATGAAACTTTGATAACCACAAAATTCTCTTCTTAACGTTCCTATTGGGAGAGTACATACGAAATAACCTGTTCTTCTGAAATAGACCTTCAACTTTCAGGCCACGGATGTTATAAGCATACTGTGCCACCCCAAACACAATAGCACCTTACAACAGCATCATGCCGTGTAGCATGAAGGACGCTGCTCTTTCTCCTCTGACTGAAGCATCCAGCCAGAAGTTTTAGCTTATGATCAAAAAATAATCAATTCAGACATTTTCTCAGGAAAAACTGCTGCTTTACACAGCTGAGCATGTCTTCCAGAATACAAAATGTGGGACTGGCCTTGGCAAGCTGCTTGAACAAAGAAGGGTGGTTTTCATTCCTCTGCAATCTTCCATTATTCATTTATTCTGCCTTTGCTACTGTTTCACCTCTTTAGGCACAGATACTGTAAATGTAAATTGGCTATTTGCCATTGTTAATCTGTGAAAATGCTGTTTATTGTTCCACAGTTTTTCTTCTATTTTTTTTGCTTTTGCACATAATTTTCTGAGTTCCTTTTTGTTCTTTAAACGTATATGAATACTTTTTGTGTGCATGAAAAGAACCATTGTTTATGTTTAAAAGGACAGGTGCAGATGCATAACATTTCCCCATGATCTTCTACTAGTGCTCCTCAGTCTTGCAGAGCTATACATCTAAGAGACAAAGATTGTGGTGACTTGATGGGTGGATCTTGAAGATCTTACCCTTCAGGAGGAACTTGCTGAAGCACAAATGCAGTAATACTCTGTTAGTAACCTAAATCCCTGCTGTCGGTCTAAGGCTGGACCCAGTGCTGGCACACTCTGCTATTCACTGTCTCTCTCCTCTGTGCATTCTCTCTGCGTTGCTCAGGCTACTGGTAAGAACACTTGCAAGTGTTTTCTTTAACTCTGCTTCCTTTCTATTCTTCTTCAACCTCTGCTTGTCTGAGCTCTGGAGGGTGACGTTTAGCACAGGTAAATCTTGACTTCCCCACTGCATTTTGAGACACAGAAGAAATTGTGCAGACACTGGTGTCAGTTGTTGGACAAGCTGGGGCTGCTCTATGTCTCCATGTGTGACGGTATGCACGTGTGAAGAAACAGGACAGCTTCTTCTCCTTCCTTGTGGTTTCCCCCATCACTCTTACTCCGAATAGATGTGGATTTGCTGAAAATCAGCAAAGCTGCTTCCTGAGGCCTTGAATTTGTAGCTCACATCCATGACAGAAAAAGGATTAAGTGTCTTCATAAAAAGTGCCTGGCTGGCAATGTTTAAGGACTTCATGTTTAGCATCTCATATCACTTTCCTGAGCATTCATGTGGCAGTGGCCTACAGCTGCTGAACAGGAGGTTCCACAGAGGCACGTGTCTCAGAGGTGGTGGGAGCAGGGTTGACACAGACCAAAACAACATTTCTGGGGGCCTGGAGGGAGCAGCTAGGGCTGGGGTGGGGGCAGATGGGATTGAAGAAGGGGGCAGCTTGTAAAAGAGCACAGAGAGAAACCTATTCCCAGACCATTCCCATCCCACTGATCTTTTCCAGTTCCTCACTCTATATGAAATTCCTCACTTCTCAAAGCCCCCAAACCTGCACTGACTACAATGTCCCCATCTTCAATCCTTAAAGCATTACTGACTCCTTCTACCCACCGGCCTCCAAAACCCCTGAAACCCATTTCCTTCCTTCCAGAACCAGCAGCTCTACGACTCTGGCAAATCTAGATTCTGTTACTGTAAAGAAAATTTACTCTGCCCGTAGTCTTAGGGTAGAAAATTTGCTATTGCCTACCCTATTGGGATGCTTGGGCAGTGCTTGGTGGAGGTTTCTAGCATGCATGCATGCTAGCAATCTCATCCTGTACTCACAGTCCCTGGAACATTTTTGTGCTTTCAGTTTTGCAATCTAGACATGCAACATGGTTAGGGACCCATAGTGGTTTTTGGTCCTTCACCAGCTTGTTTTACTCCTGTCCCTGACACTAAACCAATGACTATACAAGTCTCAGTAGATGCAGGATCAGTCCTGGTACTTCTCAGGTTAAATACAACAAACTAGACACCCTTATTGCTTCGTTTTGAAATTTTGATGCTGCTTCACTGTATTCTGCTTGATGCTGATACAATGGTATTTTTGTCATACTACTGTCAGAGCTGAGACACAGGGGAGTTAAGCCATACCACAGCTGAATGAAGTTTAATTAAACTTGGAATAAGTAACACTGAAAGATAAAATTCTTTTATGTTTCAGTTGTGGTGAGAAGGCCTTTTATGCCAACCAACACCCGATCTCAAACTTCAAAGGAATATTTGGAACAATTCCTGTACCCTAAAATTGGAGAACACACTCAGCTGTCTTTTTTTTATTCCCGTGTTTCTTCCCTCTCCCTCCACCAATGCTTGTCATTCAACTTGAATGCATTTTGGTTTTGAATTTGATCCTAGCTTGCTTGTAAAAGCAAGTCTTCTATGAGGCAAATTATTTAATTGATCAGATTACTTTCAGTCAATATAGGACGCACTATTACTTTCCTCATATTCAGTTAGTGTCTTTAGTAAAATGTTAGTAGCATGACAATAATATTAATTACCAATCTGCTATCTAAATGTTACGATTTAAAGGCAAGTGCCTGCACGTCTGGGTTGAAATAAAGCAGCTGCTTTTTCACCCACTAGTTTTTACATTGTTGAAAGGGCTGGTGTCAGTGAGAGACGAGATAGGAAAAGCTTGCTTATCTCTATCCCTTTGCCTACCTGGTTGGGCTTGAAAAAATAGGTGCAAAATTGTACATGTTTAATACTCTCCTTCCCTCTGCAGGGACTGTTCATAGGCTCAATGGTATGGCTTTACCAAATGGGATCTACAGACCTAATTCCTTACAGATTCAGGCTCCCCATCACATTTGCAGTAGATACTGAATTTGTAGCAGATCTTCCTCCAAGAGCATGGAGAACAGTGGGGTTTGAGAAAGGAACTGGAGAGGGGAAATTAGGGAGATTGCTGTCTTGTGCTAATGACTCAAGATATTTCCTATTCACCTGGCTGGAAGGACAGCATTTCCTGGGCTAAATGACTTTTAAACAGGAAGCTAGTCCAAATTATCATCTACTTATTTCTAGCTTTGCCTGCTGTGCAATGTGATGAGGATAAGAAATAAAGTTATAGTTTGGCTTGGTTAGGCTCCAGTTCAGCTGTGGATTAGTCTTCATGAATAACTTATTGGCTCATAAATCTGAGTGCTGTGCACTAGTCCTTATAATATGTATTTAGAGTGTTGTACTGTGCTACTCAGTATCTCCCCATGATCCCAGCACTGACACATGCTATAACCACCATTGGGAAGACTTCAGTACGAAGGATATCTCCATTTCAGACACATTCAGTCTTCAGTCAATAAAATTCCTCAGCTTTAGCTTAAAAATTATCTGTGGTAGTATATTTTTGGCACCACTGCTTTTAAGTAAAAAAGATCCCTCTGCTTCTTGCATGGCACAACTTGTCTCTAGAGAAACACTGCTCCAGAAGAAAAATAATTTTCAACAGATAAGCACTCCCAAAAATATTTATTAGCTATCAACTCAGATAAACCTACATGTAAAGGACACAGAAATCCCACTTCCCACCCTAGCCCTCTCGTTTGCTTATGGGTTCCCAGGCATATTAATTATACTTCATTTGGCTTTGCCCCAGAGACTCCTGAACAACAGGGGCACAGGCTGCTCAATTCAATTGTCATGGCTTATATTTTGTTCCCCTGGGAGCATCTTTAATTAATGTGATGCTTATTCTCAAGCAAACATGTCAACTTCTCCATCTCGCAATCATTTATGAGTGGCACAGCCTCATGTGTACCACTGATGGAGATACTGTTTGTTGGCTTTATTTAAAGAAACTCTTGTAGTTGTGAGAAGTTAAACGTGGGACTTGAATGATTAAATACAAAGAGACACTGGCAAGGTGGTGAGCTGCTAAATGTGACCTAGTTCAGCTTCTTTTATCTGTTTGCAAAGCCGAATCCCTGTGGAGTGGTTTTTGTGAATGCCGTGGTGATGGGAGCTGGAGAAATTGCTGAAGCGTGCCTGAGAAGAGCTGTTCGGAATGATTTTTGAGATTTTTACATCAGCTTTTGTTCTAGTTTTTGACAAAACAGTTCAGGCACATGCTTTTTTTTTCTTCTTTCCCCACAGAAATTACATCCTGGAGTCGGAAAAGCATTTCTCTGATCATCAATATCGATACAAGCTTGCAAAAACTCTTTGTGTTAACAAAATGGCATATCTTCAAGAAAAAGATGTATATATATGAATAACTGAGAAATAGAGAAAGAAGGGGAAAAGTAGGTTTTCCAAGGCGCTTTTAAGAAGCCAGTGTAGAGAAATCTGTGAGAGAATTCCCTAACATGGATGGCTTTTAAGAGCTTGGAGAAAGCTTCTATTTAGTACTGCTTTCTGTAAAACTCTTACAGAGTCATCATCTCTTTTTTAGGCCAAGGGTTCAAAAACTCTCCCTAAAATTAAATCCTATGTGCTGTTGTGTGGCTTGATGCCTAACCTGGTTTGTAATTGGTGGCTGTTCGTACAACACTGACAGCAATACCTACATTTGTGTGATGTGTGCCTGGAAAGTCAAATGCTCTAATATCCCTGTGCTTACATTTACAAATGTGGAGGGCTTTTTAAGTGCGGAGGAAAGTATGAAACTTTGCCCTTAAGGAATTCTCCCACCCTATTCCCAAAGAGATCTGAAAATTGGACTGGAAAAAGCATTAGCCCAGCTGAAGCTATGTGGACTGTGTTGTATGAATGGCACAACACTCGAGGGCCTTGTGAGGCTAGGAGGGTAAATCCAAAAATATAGGTAGCACCATCCTCTGTAGGTGGCTAGAGGTAAGGTAGAAGGTAAGGCAGCTTAGAGAAGTAACGTTGCTAATCATTGGTTCTCAAAGATTTTTGAAAATACATTTTGTTTTTTGTGGTGAGATCTGAGCTGGCATTGGCTGTTTCTTCATGGCAAGAGAGCAAGGACTGGATGTAATTACTGACTGGACGGATAAATGCTTACCTCTCAGCCCTGCCAGCATGCAAAGGCTGTTAGCAAATCCCTGCCTCCTGTAACCACTTACAGTCCATAATTATACCCGTTTCTCACTCTCCTACCTCTGAGGGATGAACTTGCTGCCAGCTACCTGATTCTTGCATTACTTTTGCAACCTGAGCTTTTTGTGACAACCTGAAGTGTGTGGGCTGTCATCTTAAAAAAACTCACTATGGAGATAGGATTAGTGCGGGATGCCACCTTTTGGGGCTATAACGTGTGTTAATTTGTCCTGTGTTAGCCAGCTGGCAGGTCTGCTGGCTCAGTGACATCCCGGGGATGAAGGACATGCCACATGGCAACATTTTGGCTGTATCCTGATTGCACATTTTCAGAATCCCATCCTCATGTTTTGGACAACTTTAAATATGTGGCAAAGGAGAAGGTAACTCGGAATCATAGAATCATTTAGGTTGGAAAAGACCTTTAGGATCATCAAGTCCAACCATTAACCTAGCACTGCCAAGTCCACCACTAAACCATGTCCCTAAGCACCACATCTACATGTCTTTTAAATACCTCCAGGGATGGTGACTCAACCACTTCCTTGGGCAGCCTGTTCTAAGGCTTGACAACTCTTTCAGCGAAGAAATTTTTCCTAATATCCAATCTAAACCTCCCCTGGCTCAACTTGAGGCCGTTTCCTCTTGTCCTATCGCTTGTTACTTGGGAGAAGAGATTGTCCACCAAGAAATAGGTGTACTTGGTAGTGACAGGTTAATGGTTGGACCTGATGATCTTAAAGGTCTCTTCCAACCTAAAAAATTCTGTGATTCTATGATTCTATGACACCCACCTTGCTACAAACTCCTTTCAGGTAGTTGTAGAGAGTGATAAGATCTCCCCTGAGCCTCCTTTTCTCCAGGCTCCTGTGCCTTTAAACTTGAAGAATGTCCAGCCTTCCTGGACCCAGTTGTCTTTCAGGGCCGCCTCCCAAGGGACTCTGTCAACCAGTCTCCTAAACAGGCCAAAGTCTGCCCTCTGGAAGCCCAAGGTAGCAGTTCTGCTGACCCCCCTCCTTACTTCTCCAACAATCAAAAACTATCATTTCGTGACTGCTATGCCCAAGACGGCCTCCAACTGTCGCATCACCCACAAGTCCTTCTGTGTTCACAAGCAACAGGTCAAGCGGGGCGCCTCCCCTCGTTGGCTCACTCACCATCTGTGTGAGGAAGTTCTCTTCCACACACTCCAGGAACCTCCTAGACTGTTTCCTCTCTGCTGCACTGTATTTCCAATAGACGTCTGGTAAGTTGAAGTCCCCCACGAGAACAAGGACTAGCGATTGTGAGACTTCTCCCAGCTCCTTATTGAGTATTTAGTCTGCCTCTTCATCCTGGTTGCGTGGTCTGTAACAGACTCCCACCATGATATCTGCTTTGTTGGCCTTCCCCCTGATTCTTACCCATAAACACTCAACCCTATCGTCACCATCATTAAGCTCAAGACAATCAATACATGGCTACCCCACCGCCTCTCCTTCCTTGCCTAACCCTCCTGAAGAGTTTGTAGCCATCCATTGCAGCATTCCAGTTGTGCGAGTCATCCCACCATGTTTCCATGATGGTAACTATATCATAGTTTTCCAGCTGCACAATGGCTTCCAGCTCCTCCTGTTTGTTGCCCATGCTGTGTGCATTGGTGTAGATGCACTTCCGATCCCGGCACCTTTTCAGGGGTAGAAGCCCTAATTCCTATGTGAACACTCTCAGGCACTTCTGTGGTTTCTACAACATCAATAAGCCTTGCGTCTTTGCTGCCACATGGATCTCCACCCCCTGCCTCCACTGAGACAGCAGACCAAAGGACCTCGCTAGCACACCATCCCTCAAACATTGGTATGCCACCCCCAGGCTTATTTCTAGTGAGCCTGGTTTTAGCTCTTTCCTCCTTCCTGGTTTTATCCCTTTCCCTCTTGTTTTTCACAGATTTTTTTCTCTTGAGTGCAGGGGTGCATACAGAGCATGGTGTCTTGAAGAATGAAGCAGCTCTGGTAAAATGCCTCTCCTGGTAAAATAAAAGCAGTATGGCAAGAGTGAGCCACACAGCAGTGAAGATCATAGGTGTGCAGAGCTTCCCATGCACCACTGTCCCCTGTCCTCCCGAGACCTTGTCCCAAGCCCTGCTGCTGAGGCACCCTCCTGCCTGACTCCATGGACAGTAGGCATGGCCACGCTTCCCTCTGCTGGAAAACTGCTCTCCTGGCTTTGCTGCCTAGCTTCTCTGCTTCCTGGGAAGAAGGCAGGCCCTGGAGCCTCCCAAGCTGCTGGAAAGACATTGTTAATGCTGTTCAGAGAGGCGAGATGGGGGATGAGGCTGGGAGAGGGCAGAGGTGTTGTGCCATTGAACCTGGGATAGCTGTAACGGGCAAGACATGCACATGCTCTGTGGTGTCATACACCAATGGTCAGAAGTTGTTATTTAATGATGTTGCCATCGACTCAGTACAACTGCCATTGGTTGATCGACTGTACATTTTCTCGTCTATGTCTTAGATATTAATTCCTCTCTACGTGGATTTTCTTCTTAGGTTTTTGCTCTATTCGTACAAATGATTCCTCACATTTGAATGCCACACAACACAGTAAAGGGTATGGAGTGGTTACGTATATGGCACTCTGACAGCACAGTAACTCAACACAGTCCATGGCTTGGATCCATCCATCCAGCACCCTCCTGTTCCCCAGTGAAAACAGAATAGCTATGCAGGCAGTGACCACTGCCCAGACCAGCAAACAGTTCTTCTCATGACACACCAGGAAATCCCAAAGGGATCCAGAACGCAGCTGGTGTGCTTGTGCCACCCTACCATCGAACAGCACACCAGCATTGCTTCTTTCGAAAACCATTTCTGTGAACACTTTGACAGAAGAACAATGTTTGCCACTATCTAAATAGGAAGACAGAAATCCTCTGGATCAGAGAGTCCCCAGCCCTGTTGGAGCTGCTAGGTTGTTCCAGAAACCAGTGAGTCTGATGGTTCATAACATGGTCCCCGTTTCAAGTGTATTCCTTCTGATGCATTTCCAAAGAGCAATGCAGAGAACTCCCTTCAACTTCCATTTCACTAATGTGCAAAGCCAATTTTTTCTAGGGTCGGGTGATAACAGAGACTCCTAATTTCCCTTATTATCCAATTTCACTCCCTCTGTGTGTGGGTGACTCAGATATGCATTGTACCCCTAGATCAGGAACTCTAAACTGGCATGACCTTTCCTATTTCTGGTGGAAATGCTACACCTAGCGCATCCTGGTGCCACCTTCAGTTTGTCTGTGACTGTGTTATGCCTGTGACTGACAGTGATCCTCCCGTGGGCTAAGAGGTACCCACGTCCTTCTCTTTCTGAATCACTTCCAACAAAAGGTCTTTACCTTGTAGCAGAATGTTGTCATTAATCCCCCGTGCATGACTCCCCATTTTCAACTATTGAATTTCATTCTGCTTTTATAATTTTTTTTCTTCTCAGAGTTCTTCCTGTATGATATCCCGGTTCTCACCTGCCTTGGCAATGCCTTCTGGCTCTGTCATCATCACAGCATACCTTGTTGCATCAACTGACGCCATCATCAGGTTTCTTCCACACAGTCCTAATTTTTGTATGTTATCATTATTGAAAGTTTCAAACAAAAGTGGTGCCAAGATCCTCAAGGAATTCCAGCATTGTCATTCTCCTTCAAACCCTCCCCATTGCCATGTCTTCTAAAACCAGCTGCTTTTGCAACTTTATAGTAACTTTGTTAATTTTCATCATCTCCAGCTTCAATGCTTTCCTGCATAGATCTCTCCTGAGTGCTGCTGATGTCCAGAATAGATTTTGCAATGTATTTTTTGATTAGAAAAATCTAATAATTTATCAAAATAAATGTCAGGTCTGTCAGAATTTTATCGTCGGTAAACCTTTATTACATGGACAAAGCTGCTCTGTAGAGGAGTGGTACCTTACCTTGGAGACCTGGCTAAGTCACACCAAAAGCGTGACACCAAATAAACCTGAGTTTTCTTCTGCTTCTTCCATACTGCTGTATTACAGGCGCACACAACATGACTTGGCAGAAATGTGTGGATCTAGAAAATCCCCTCAGAACAGAATAAAAGGGTTTTCATTAACGTGGCAGAAAATTTCCATGAATATTTGATCACATAAAAATAGACTTGTTTTGGCTGTGTTTGCCTTCTTTTTATGTAATATCGCTGCAAATATTCTAACAAACAAGTTTGCTGGCAGCAGTGCTAACGGGAAGAATGCATTCTAAACAGATTTGAGAATATTCACATGTAACACGTTTTGGATGTGTAAACGTGTCTGAATCCAGTCTTATTTTAGCAATGTGCCTGTGCGCAACATTCAAAATAATCTTTAAAGTTACGTTCACTGGGATATGAAAACAATATCATGGCTTTTGTCCACCGAAAATTAACAACTTTTATGTTAAGAATATAGATTATACAACAGGGAAGCCACTGTGTATGTGGCAAGTGCCGCTTGCCAAGAATTATTTATGTAGAGTCATGGCTTTGCTCCAGAAGAGTTCTGGAAAAAGAATTGATATAAAAAATCAGAAACTGGGTAACTACAGCCTTGGGAAAAAAATATGCTAATTATAATAAATTATTCTGTCTACTGTAATTCTAAGTTAGGATTGATATGTTCAGTAGAGTAAAATTGTCTTGGGAAGAGAGTTCAGAATCTATCTATGCCTGCACAAGCCAACATTATTGCTCCCTTTGAGACAAAATAACTACAGAATATGCAAAGGAAATAAGTCCTTTGTTGCAATTTCTGTTGCTCTGTTTCTCAGAGGATATTTCCGATAAAGTCCTTCATAGACATACCACAGCATCCTTGTCTGCAACTACCAACTCTGCTATCAGAATGTTTTTGGTACAAGTAGTGATATTCTCCGGAAGTATTTTTTAGCAACTGGAACTATGGAGCCCACAGCGTTATCATCAGAAATGCAGTGTTTGGGGCTAGCACTCAGAATAGAAACCTCGGAATGCTGTTTTGTGTAAATCAAATGTGGTTCATCTTTTCTGTGGGTGCCAGTTCCATTTCTTCAGATTAAGAAGAAACCTAGTATAGATACTTACATAGGTTTTATTAAGACAATTGCATCCATTCTATGCTTATGTTTAAAGTCAAACTACATTGACTGTTTTCTGGTGTATCAAATTACTCATCACTGCTTTTATACTAGTAGGTTCTGCAAGCTGTCTGCTAAAAAGGAAAACATAAATGACTCTTCAAAGTATCTGAAACAGCTTGATACGTATTTGATAAATAAAAACAGATACAGGACTTCAAATTCTTTTATCATCATTGTTTTGAAAATTTTTGTTCCCGCTCGGTGGGGTATGTAAAGGGCTGGGGGGGGAATGGAACATGTCTCCATAAAGAAGAATTAGGCTGGATTCCCTCTTTTGATAGTTTGCTGTTTTGCCTGTTCAGATGAATGGATTGAGATTTTTATCAGTGTTAGCGTAACCCTGTTAAGAAAGCAGTAAAACACAGCATACCTTTATGCCAGTTTTTCACTCTATTATACAGTAAATGAATGCCTGTGGTGTAGTTTAAGCCTAACGTTGGCCACTGTTCGCAGTCTAGTTGCTCTTCCAGTGGTATGATCCCTTCAGAGTCATGGAGAGATGCCCAGGGCACACCCAAACACTCTTGCTCAGGTGCTGGGAAGTGTTTCTGCATTCGTTTCCAGGTGGTTTCTCGCCTTCCACATCCTGATGCCCCACCGGGAGATGCAGGAGTCCGTGCTGGCTGGGAAGGCACTCTGCTCCTCTGCAGAGGGCACAGAACAGGACGGTTTTGTGGCCACAGGGTGTACACCCGAGTGCATGCTGATGACTCTCTGTTACTGTGAAGGGCACACAACCACAGAAATGCAGATGTTAAAAGCAGATAAACTCTTCAAGGCTGAATGGTGGTATATTTTAGCAATACTTCAAACAGCAGAAAGGAGTTATAAAATTAAAGTAACTGAAAACGAGAAAAACTGACTGAAAGCACGTGTATACCACCCTAATTTCACTTTGGAAACGCTGTCTTCGCACATCGCTTATCCAAATATTCACTTGCTTGGAAATCACGTCTCCTAGGACTAGTTTTGTGCTTCCACTATTTCTCCACCATCATGCAGGACTGAAGGAGGTATGTGCGACCTTGTCATTGCTTTGCTTCTAAGCATATGTCACTCACGTGGTGTTCCCTACGCTTCCAGCTTTGCCATGGGGCTGCGAGGTGTGTCAGGGCACCCATGGTCCCTGCTGCAGCTGGCAGCACCAGGATCGCCATGAACAGTGCAGGTACCTCTGAAGATGGGAATCCCTTCCCCAGCTTCCACTGCCTCCAGCTCCAATGCCGGGAAACGCGTCCTGGCAATTTTTTTAATACTGAAACATTCCCTTTGTGAGATCTCTTTCAGGGATGGGTTTATTTAAAGCTAACCTGCCCTCACCATCAAGTCTCCCTTGTGCATCAGGGACTAAGTTCTGTTTTCATGCCACTTTTTGCTTTCCGCAGTGCCTTTCTTTGGTGGCAGAGGCTCTCCCTGCTCCCCAGGCCACCGAGGCTTGCCGTGCTTGCTGTGCTTGGCCACCAAGGCAGGTCGGCCACATCTCTGCTGCACCCCGCTGACAATTTTCTCTCCCCCGTCCCCGTTCTCTCGGTGCTGCTCTCCCTGCCGTAGCCTGGGTTGCTCCAGATGGGTGATGCTTTTGCAGTTCAGCTATTCGGGGACTTCCTTCCACGGCTGCTTTCTCCTTCTGGCCGTCAGCTCTTCTCCTGACTCAGCCCTGCGATAATGCATTTCTTTCTGCACTCCTCGGGGGAAACCAAGCGGCCTGGGCCCCGCTGCCTCAGCGGGCGCTTCCCCCCTGCGCGGCACCCGACGCCGACCTTCACCCCGGCCAGCTTCCTCCTTCCGCCCTCGCAGGCCCCGCTCCTTCTTCCTGCCCTCCTCGCCTCGCCGAACCCCATCCCGAATTCGTCGAAGGCTGGTAGCGGGCGCGCTGCTGCCCCGGCCGGGACGCGCCCTTCGCAGAAGCCAGGCGGCCGCTGCGCAGAAACCGCGCCCCCCCCGCAGGCTCCCCTTCCAGTAAAGCCGGCCCGGGAAACCCCGCGGCGCTCCCGGGCAGGAGGCTTCCCGCCAGCGGCGTGCCGTGCCGCGCTGCCCCGGGCGGCTCCCGCGGCGGCCCGCGCAGGGGCCGCGCCGGGCGGGCCGCTGCCGGGCCCCGCGCTGCGCGACGGCCGGAGGGGCCGCGGGCAGGAGCGCGTCTGGGGTAACGAGAGGGTAACCCCGCAGGAGGGAGGCGCCGCTCTTCCCCGTCCTACCTGCCCCCCCGAAATGGAGGGTCTTAAATTGCCGGGGTGTTGTAGCACCTTCGAGCCTGGATACTTAATTTTCATTCTTCCCTTGAGCTCGGTTTGGAGACGTTATCGCAGGGTGATTATCGTAACAATTTTGGTTACAATGTTCCATTCTTTATTTTTCCTGCCTTTGAATGACAGTCCTGAGCAAAATGGATTTCCTTTGTGCTGCTTGTAGTGACTGCACGTTCTTACTTATTATTTACACTACTTTTACACCACAAGAAGACCCTTCGTTTTGATGAGTTGTTGCTATTTTAAACCAATTTAAGGTAGAGAAGAACTGGGCTGCTTTCTCTTCCCCCACCAAAGCTCCATGTAATTACCAGTACTAGTACAATATCCTCTTGTACTGATGTAACTTACTGGTATAATAATCGATTTTAAAGAACATTTTAAAAGACAGCATAGCTCTGTTCGTCCAAATGGCCTGCAAAGATAAATTACTATGTTCTTGCAGATCTATTAAAAATGTACTCTTCAGACAAACTAAAGGCAGTTGGGAATAAGCCGCGTGTTAAGCCTAGCCCCTTTTGGTTACTCTGATATCCAGCCTGCCTCAGCCATCGACATGCCGCTTTCCTGAGACCACAGTTTTCCCTGGGAGCTGACAATGATGGCACATCAGAGCACCCCTGAAACTGGGAGATATTTAAGGAATTGGTTATTCCATAACAACGTAACACCATAAATGTATATGGATTATCAAAGCTAATTTCCTGGGTTTATATTTTCCGTCCCCACCTTTTCTTTCTTGTGTCTTGTTATGCATGCCTGGCTTATAGACTTTTCAGGGAAGAAGTACGTCGTTGTAATTATATGTAATGAATATTACACACATTCCCCACTTGTCTAATTTGTGTCAAGATTGAAGTATTCTTCATCAGTATGTTTTAGGTTTATCTGCACATTTCAGGAGGATATTTTCTTAAGATGGTTTGTAATTTATTCACTAGATTTATTTTTAGTTTATTGTACTGAAGTGATTTAGGGTTTGCCTTTGAAAGCATATCTTGTCGATACTATCTCCATTATATAGACTTATTCTATGAACAGATGAACTGAGCTGGTAGTGTCCATATGGTAATTATGTGCTGCTCCATAGAGTTAAATATTCTTTCCTGCACTAGTCCCTCAGTCAATATTCAAGCATTGGAACCGAAAGCCAGCTGGCGTAGCAAACTTGACCCAGGGTTGTACCAGGTTAGGCAATGTTTGTCCTGCATAACAAAGCAAAGTAATATGCATCCTGGAACACGCTCGTACAAAACAATATAGAAGAAAGAGAAGCACGTCAGCTGAGCGTGGACTTGTTCTGCACGCGTGTGGACAGCTAGCTTTGGAGCAAACTTCACTGCAAAGAACTCGGCTCACAGTTCTCCTTTCTCCCAGTAATGGTCAGAGGCCACGACAGCAAGAGAGACAGCTGTATCACATCCAGTCAAAGGGCTGCCTTTCGAAAATCTTAGCTTCTGCCAGCTCCACCGTATGAGGCAGGGGGAAGTCTTCCTTGGTTTGTGCCCTTCACAATGCACAGCATTTGAAATAATTCCGTAAAAAAGAGAGAAATAAAGAATACATGTTTTTAAAAAGAACTTGAGGAGATAGCTATACTGTTGGGTAAACACACAGAAATTTAAGGAAATGGATATTTAACTTCCTGAATGCATCAAAATACCACTGACTTCAGCTAACAGCTACATTAAAAGCCAATTTTATACATTAAGTAAGGCAGCTGTATAAATTTGAGGGTTATATATTCAATTGAGAACAACTAATGCCTTTACTCATTTTTCAGACTAATCCTTGCACAGGAATAGGAGTTTCTCTATTCCTGTGTTCTCTATTTGCTGTACATAAATATGGGACAATTGCATATAGAAGACATGCTCATACATACTTTGTAGAGAGGACCAAAACAACCGCATACAACATTTTAGTCACTGTCATGTGTTTTTTAGATATTTTATTTCCAAATACAATAATTCAGGTTTTCTGAACACTGATCATTTTCCTGTATTCATAATATAGACATTTATATTGTATTTGTATTTGTATTTAGTAGCTTTTATAATATTATCATCCTGTAAGGCCCTAGAGGTTTTCATTCATTTGACACATACAGATCTCTTTAAAATAGACCATTCCATTGACAGAGGCTAAAGGAAAGCAACAAATGATCCCCTTTTGTGTAATAAGTGAAAACTCTGAAAGCCACCATTTTTGTGCAGTAGCTTCTTGGTCGCAATGGGAAGGTCAGAGCACTGACTGACTGTGTCATAGCGGGGAACGGCCGAAAGCAGCAAGTTTGCTGGATGCACGAGAGTGAGGGGTAGAAACCAGAGAGATGGCAAAAGCAGCAGCTGACGGTGAGTGCGAGCAGAGAGCTGTGCCAGCTCCGGTCCGCTTTGAGCTGCTCAGGTGGTGAATGTGGAAAGTGTGATCAAGGAAATAGCGTGCTATTTGTCTCTACACTCTAAATTCTTAAAGGATCACACCGAATAATTACCTGGTTTGTGTATGCTGTTTTCTGTGGCAAATCGCTACTGCCTGGTTGGTCACTCAGACCCGCATATATGCAGTGCAATTCAGAGTAAGTGGTGGTCTAAATAATTCTTTAAACCATCTGAAGAGCTTCTTCACATGTAATAGATAGACATAAAAAGCCTCTGAGTGCTGAAGCCAGGGTTCTGCAGAATAACAGGCTTCTCTTCTGGCTTTTGTTTGAGATAATGAGTGCCATTACAATCTGGTATTCATCTATATGGGAGGCTGTTCATGCTCCTTTCATGAAACTTTGTTCTTCATGGTTTTGCCAAGCCTTGAATTGAAATTTTAGGGTCCGCACAATTCCTGATTGAAAGGAGTGACTTTTCCAAAGCAGACGCCTTGCTGAGTTTGGCTTCCTTTTCAGATAATTTCCAATTGAAAATGTTGTTGCTGTTCCCAAGAATAAGATGGGGAAGGTTTTTTTTTCCACGTGGAAATTAGAATCAAAATCTTAGCAGTGTAGACAAGATCGTGCTGTGGAGGAAAGACGTCTTATGTGAAAGCGAGGGCCCCCTTTGTGTCAGGGATGCATCTCATGAGGTGTCCTCTAATTTTTTCCAAGCTTAGCCACATGCTGAAGGTTAGTTTGGCTGATGAATTTTTGAAAGAATTGCACTGGCCAGGCTCTGTCCTGAAGCTTCAAGGTGTGATTCCTTACTATGGGTGGAAGGCATGGCTGGAGCAGGGAGGGCTTCTCTTTGCATGCTCTGAATGCTCCCTCTGCTGGTGCTGCCTTTGAGAAAGAGGAGGAAATTTGTGATGGGGTAGGTGGGGTATGAGTCCTGGGAAAGGAGGAAGGCAGGAGGCAGCAGAAGTGGGAGTGGCTTTTGAAATATGTTGCTCATAATGGAAAGGAAGCAGGAATCAGTGGAGGATGAGCTGAGGTTTGGCACGTGTCTACACAACGGCAGGTGCACACTCTCCATCTGGGGCCTGAAACTCAAGAGATGAGTCTTGATAAGACAGCTAGAAAATTTCCCATTAATCGTATTTTGCCCGAGGATCCAGTTTTGGAGAGCCATGTATCTGAAGATTATCCACCTTCACTGGAAAATTCTTGATGCTATTAAAAACAATCATCTGAAAAGTGAAAGGTTGTTCCAGCAAAGTCTGGAGAAGTTCAGTTAGGAAATGTCATGCAGTGGTAGAGTTTATAAATGTGTAACCTCTGTAATGCGGCTTTTTGAAATGTAATACATACCTAAACTGCCTTAAAAAACACCTTCAGAAACTGCTATGTAGGGTTCTTCATTTGAATGTTTGAAGGTAAGGAAATGTCGGTGTATTGGGGATTCTTACCCAACTTTATTTTAACATTTTGGGTTTGTTTTTTTTTTTCCTCTGTTCATTTCCCTGGGGAAAAAAAGAATTTGCTTAAGTGAATGACTGTGTCATACCTCAAATATACAGGGCCTTGAATGTGTTTGTGTACCTAACCTTAACAATAACATTTCCTAACTCTGGGGTACTCTACATTTTACTGAATATCACACAAAACCACTGTTTCCTAAGGTGTTTTAAGATAATACATTTTTTCCCTTTTTCTCTTCAACAGTAAACCCCGCAGCTGCACATGAAAAGCTGGGCCCCAAGGCTGAGCCACGCCTGGGGCTCCCAACTGGTCCAGCTTTCCCTATTCCTGTCCCAATGTCTTGGTGCTCTGTCACCCTGCCAACAGTGTCTGAGAGTGGCAGTGCACTTACTATATCCCAGCAACTTCATATGGACATTGGTGTCAGCCCAAGTGACGGTCAAAATTTTCTGCAGGCTTTCGAGAAGGAGAACGACTGTTTCCCACGACTCCTGTTGCAGTGGGATTGCTTAGGAAAAAAGAAAAGCCATCAACGTACATGGATGGGTGTCTGAAATTGAGGTGTATTTCCTCTGGACCCTCCATGGGTGATGAGAATGCCTGTGCATCCTCTGTACCAACATGTGGCAGGCTCCACATGTGCTGCTGCTCACGCCTGAATGTGCATATTTGGGAGAACAGGAGGGTGTGAGCAATTAGCTGAGTCGAATGTGCGAGTACTGAACTCTTGGCTACACTCATGGAGCACATTAAGTTAAAAGAAGATAGGAGAGAGTTTGAAAATAAACAGAACGTGAGCCAGCAATCAATAACTGCCTGAAACATAACCCAACCATTAGCTCAGTCAGAATCAAGGTTCTTGGCTAATCTAATACATGTAACTGGTCTTAAATACGTAAAAGGCTGCTGTGAAAAACAAGGGAACAGTCTGTCTTCCCTGTCCAGGACAGTGCAGCGCTGGAATGACTTGCTTGGGGAGACTGTGGTGTCTTCATCACTGGAGATTTTGCAGAACAAATTGGACAAACAGCAGTGAGGAATAGTCTACGTATATTTGGGACAGCCTGGGAACAGAGGGAGGGGAGGAATAGCAGCGTGACCTCATGAGCACATTTCCGCTGCTGTTTTTCTCTGATACTCTGATGTTATCACTGTGCTCCTATTATTGTTTGTCCTTCTCTTGCTACACTCCCAGATGTGCCTTGCCTTTGTGCAAGGTCTGCGCAGCGAGGATGTTTATGCTAAGTGGGACCTTTGCACTTTACTGCAATAATAGCAGTAAAATTTGGGCAGGTGTCTTCTGAACACCAAAACCCCCTTGAAATGTCAGTGAGCTGTTTTAAATAGTTTCTGGAGTATACTGCATGTATTGCATAACTTGTTCCTAGGTAGAGTAATTCTGCATCAAGTCAACCTACAGGGAAAGCTTGAAGGGCACAGTCATTCTCATTCTAGTCCTAGTCTTGTCCTCTGGACCTGGTTGTTGGGAGGAAACCAAATGCAGGTCCTGTGCCACCAACACAGAGATGTATGTGCATGTGTGTTTGAAGTTTCTATCCAGTGTGCCGTGAAATGTCAGAGATCACATAGCAGCTGCCGTGCCTACCTGGCGCAGAAGTAAGATACCCTTTTCCTCTTGCACGCAGACCCTTCATTTCTGATTTGTGATATACTGTCAGCAGTATAGGACACATTGCAGTGTTATACCTATCAGGGGCTATAGAATGGATCCACAAAGTTCTTCAGGCTCACTGGGCAACTTCGTTTATTGGAATCAGTGAGGCTGTTCACATTCTTATGGTTAGGCATATGCTTAAGCGTTTTGCTGGAGGTAGGTGTAGGTAAAAATAATTTTCCAATATTTTCAACTTGACAACAACTTGCATAAGCATCATTTTACTTAATAAAAATCAAGTGTGGAGCAAAGCAGCTTTGGTAGCGCATACCACAGCAGTACTTATGTTGTAATTCTGCTATTGCAACAGGTGTTCTAGTTTGTTAAGACCAAGGGATCAATAACTAAATTTACAGAAAAGCCAGCTGCTTAGTGGTTAGGGGTTGTTTTAATGTGTCAAGTACTACTGCTTTGGCCAAAACTGATCCTCTGAAACAGTATCTTCCAAAGCATACCAATAACAGCCTTCTTTTTCTGCAGTCTCAGACTAAAAGATAAAATAAATCTGCAAAGACTATTCTGATACACTGATCTCACTTAAACATCTCTTGCTCCTGAAGAATAGTAAGCCACTAAACCCTGCAGAATCAAATATTTTCCTATTAGCTCTTCCACTGCAAGTTATTCAGTCAACACATGTACGAAAAATCAGCAATTGTCCAGGATGTTCTCTATTCCATTTTTAAGTCCCCTATAATTTAAAACACATGACATATACAACACATGTTATGGACCTTGCTGAGAATAGGCAAGTATTGCAATTTGTACTATAGTGCCTGGTCTGAAGCCCAGAATAGATTAATTATAGTGGGTTCAAAGTTCTTCAGGTATAGTTAAGGAATTGGTGGGACTGTGTGTATGTAAGTATGTGCAGATGTATTTGTGTCTATAGTTAAAGCAAAGCATGCTGTGGATTACCTATATTTTGGCAATTTAAAATGAATGAATATTTTCGTGAAATTATACGGCAACAGTAAGAGGAATACTTGGTAAGAGTCATCCAGAAATTGCATTTAGAAAAGAAATAGGATGCAATACACATCAGAGAAAAATTCCTTGACATTTGGGTAAATAAAAGTGTAAGTGTATTTGATTGCATAGGTAGTCTGTTCCCAATCCCAATGCTTGTCTCAGTGGGGACTTGCACCCTGCTGCCACATGGCTCCACCAGGGAGGCAGAGAGGCAGCAACCCCCACTCCTTGCTGCCCTTGTCCTCCTGAGTAGCCTGAGCTCACCAGCCTCAGCCCTGCTTGGGCTGCCTGGTGCTCCTGCAGAGCCCCAGCAGCCTTCCTGGGGGGCTATGCTGCAGCATGTGAACCTCACCATGTGCCCAAGGGCTACCAAAGCAGGAGAGGCTTCCCCTTGCCTGGGCTGTCCTCACCCCTTATGGTGACTGCTCGACTGTCAGAATGAGGTGCCGTGCCCACTAACAGCAATGGGAAGACTTTGTTTGACTTCAGTTCTAGGGTTGACCTAGGAAACAGCTTGAGTTGAATGAAATGAGAAAGTGAGGAAGGGGTGCAATTGGTGAAAAATGAATAAATTTTAAGATTTTCTCCAATAAAAGCCAATAAATAGCCTTAAAAGCCCCTCAAGCCTAGCAAGTGTCAGTTTTGGACTTTAATGTAGGGCACAGTTGTGCTGCTACTTGGGTTAGCAGTATGAAGAGACAACTAGGATGTGACCCATGCCTTGTACAGCAGAGTTCAGATTCTGAAAAGTTTATATTTTTTGCCTGACAAATTCCTTCACAAGTATTTAAAGGATCTTTTTCCGATTATTAAGAATAAAGCTGTGTTTTAAGAAAAAACTCACAGAAAAGGAAAGCTGTCTGAAATACCTCCTCTTTGATTCCCTCATGAAGTTCAGCTATGTAATACTGTTGGATTGCAGTTACATAGAGTTGTCTCAGCAGTAAAATGATATAACACCTTTACTTGCTCCAATCTCCATGTCATTTTGCACTCAATAGCACAGTCAACATCTTGACGTGTCATTGAATTCAAGGAGTGTGTGGTCAGAAATTTTTATTTTTTGATTACCAAAAAAGAATAAACCTGTCTTATTTGAAAAGTAGATTTTTTTTCCCCATAGGTAATGTGATACAGACATTTCTATATGATTTATTCGTTTCACCTACAGGGAAGATAAACTACCTTCAGTTTGGCCGCATTTCACCAAATGTTAGATTATGAGAGATGTTTTTACAGGAGTAATTTAGAGATTGAATGCCAATTCCACAATAAAAAATTGTTTTGATGTTTAAATTTCCAGCACCAGGCTCAGGGGTATGTGCAAACTGGAGCCTTCTAAATCCATTTACGTTCTTGACAGTTTCTAAGTTTAGGGTTATTCTCTTCCATTTCAGTGTCTGATGTCAAACGTGTAAACTAAACCCAGGTACACTGCCCTGAACTCTTTTCCCTTTTGTCAGATGAGTGTGATATTGCCAGAAGCTGTAATGGAAGAAAAGGCACCCTAAACTTGGGAGACATCAAGCCAAAGCGAAGAAGAACAAAATTGACTGTTAGAGGAGACCTTGGGCAGTTTAAGTGGTCTATGGAGGTCATTCAGTACCAGACACTTCACCTCTTCCAAACATACAACAACAACAACAACAAAGTGCTTCAGCTCTCCGACTTAATGTTTCCTACCTTAACTATTCCCCCCTTGGAGCCTCTTCCAGCTCCCAGGGCAGTGCAGCTTTGCACCTCCTGCTCAGAGCAGATGTGCTTGAGAACAGCATTGCATGGGTGCTCTGTGCTGGAGCCACCTGGGGAGCCACAACTTCATGTAATTCACCCTTCTCCTCCCTACAGCCCGTGACCAACCTTGTATTTTTCCAATATTTAAGTGCTGTCAGTCTCCTTTTAATACAGCTGGGGGACTAGTTTAATATCCTGGAGCCAGGATGAAGAACATCAAGTCCTTCGTAGCAACTGTTTCAGCTCTAAACAGCTTCCAGAGTTTCTTTCCCCGGGCTATCCTGCTTCAGCAAGCAAGACTGCTGCTGCTCCTGCTGCTGAGTGGTGGCTCTGTGATGAGGATGGCCTCCTCACATGCGGCATTCCCTCCTTGCTTCCCACTCACCCACCTGAGGGGCTGAGCAATAATTAGCCCGAAAGACCTTTTCTCTGCTCCATGCGCTACATTTCCCATGGCCTCTTTGAAACTTTTTTTGCTGTTGTTTTTTGTCCGCTGAATATGTTCCTCTGATATCATTTTGGAGTGCTAAGTGGAGACAATGCCTTACTTAGCTTACATGAGAAGGAAGTCATGACTAGCCATGGCAGACGCCATGCAACACTTTTTAGAGAGGGATTTTCCCTTCCCTCCAGGGACTAGAAGGTGAAATGACTACTGTGGCAAAGAGCTGAAAGCCATCTCCACGTGGTGGCAGGCTCAAGAGGTGTGCTCTGGCAGGGGGACCAGTCCTAGTGAGACATGATGACCTAAATTCCTGACAAAGACTCCTGCACAATGGCATCCTCTTCCTTGGGAATATGCTGTGGCAAAACTAACCTTGCTCAAAGACAAGTGCTCAGCTCTAAGTCAGAAGACAAATTGAGAAGCTGAGGGCTAGGAAAGGGCATGTGAGATGACTCATTGTGAGAGGGTGTACCCTTTATCTAGATGACCTGGTCCCTGGAGCGCTGGAAGACCTAGGATTAGATTCATCCAGATGTCTGTGGAGCAGCAGTCATGACGGTGATGATACGCTGATGACATCACCAGTTCGGAAGTGCAGCTCCTGCAGAGGTGACCAGCTGACACATGTCATTCACACTCTGCTGTGTTAGAGCTGGCATACCTTTTCCTCCTGCTCTCATGCTGACTCCCCTCTAAAATTATCCTTGTTCCTCCATACACTTCTTCCTGTATAAAATGATGTATGTTCTTGTCTCCTGTTTTAGACAAGGCAAGCCTACGCGGTGGAGAGCAGCAGGCTTAGCTAACAGCCTGTGAAAAGTTGTCGTAATTCATACCGGGGCCATGGAGGAAATTTCTGGACATCTCTATGAACTTTATCCACTCATTTATGTATTTTATGACCAGCTGTCAGGAATGGTGAGGCTGTACGCTTAGCAACACCAGTCCCCTGTAAGGGAACGTAGCGCCCCGTCTTGCCTTTCTGCTGGTGTCAATGCCAGCTCCTGCCAGGGCTCGCAGGCATCAGCGGTCCTGGCAGATGAGGGACATCCACAGCGCAGAAATGCTTATCCTGGGGTACAGCTGTGTCATCATGAAGCTGGAATGTACAGTATATGCTTTCCACGAGCATAGCTCTGAGCACAGAAATGTGTATACCATCAACGGCACCTGCCCCTCTATGGAGCGGTTCAGCTGTTGTGATAGCTGAAGAGCTAAATTTAAGGTTTGCACATGCTTGGTTCTATTTAATACCTACCAAGGGGAGTTTACAGGGGGAAGAAACCCCCAGCTTTGGGATCTACATATATGCAGAGTTTTGAAATATTTTTTCCTCCTTTATGCTTATACTTAGCTGGATCTGAAGTCACGCTATTTTTTTAAAGTAAAAATCCTGGTGTATTATGTATGGTTCCATTTATTACAATATATAATGTGACTGAAAATAAAGCTGCAAGTTTTACACGATACTATTAGTAGTATTCCCCTTAGAATTTATTGCCTTATTCTCAGATATATTGCCATAATTATGTTTTTCAAGACATCCAAAATTGCAAGGGAGCAGGTTCAATCTTGTTGAAAGTTAAGAAATCCAATACAGCAGTTTTTACTAGATTTAATTCCTTCATTATTTCCTAAGAGTATAAAAAATGTTATGACCACATCTTCGGAAAGATATTCAAAGCATCAGAAGCATATGCTAAATGTGGTTTGTTAATCATTCAGGGAATTGAGATACTGCATATAAGAAACATGCTTTTATCTTGAATCTGTGCCAAAAAGCCTTCTTCAAATTCTTTTCCTGCTCTGGCAAACCATAGCAAATCATCCCACCACAGACATTTCAGGGGTATTTGAGTACTGGCAGCAAAAACAGAGGCCTTGAAGAAACCTTAAAGGCACAGTACCAATATTATTTTACAGATTACAATCTCCTTAGTCAAATATATGACTATGTGTGATGCTACTGCTTGTCAGTAAGATATACCTAGGCATTACTAATGCAATAAAGTCATCTTTTGTACTAAAATTAAACTGAAAGTCATGTTGCCACATTTTCATGCATCCCTCTGTATAGTGTTATCGGAAGTGAGATTCCCCTCCATGTGTCTGAGAGCGAGTTCATTCAGGTCGGCTGATGTATTCCATGAGTCTTTTCATGCAGAAATAAACTTTAAATTATCACCTATCTTTAAGTCTTATGAGACATAAAGTCCAAAAAATGAGAAACTGAAACTGCCTAATTTGGTAGATCAAGCAAGAAAAACTCTCAGTGTCTCATAAATTGAATTTCCAGGCAGGGAACATTTACGTCCAAAAACTAAAAGAGGGAAGGATACAGAGAGGCAGACGTATCTGTCCAATGTTTTATGAAAACAAATGTTTGCAACCAGCTAAACTCTGCCCCGGGGTTATAGTAAACAAGCAGTGATAAGGACGGTGCCATGCTGACTAGCTAGTGTACCAGAGCAGGTATTGTATATCAACAGCCTGGCAGTGTCAAAGCCAAGTTAGAGTAGCAGGAATTTAGCACTTCACAAACTCGTGACCCCCAAAAAGGCCACGGTGTGTGTCAGGAGTGTTACGATGGATTCTGAGCAAGGAGGGGGAGGTGGCAGCCTCCCGCGTGCATCGGGACCATTCTCTGCTTGGTGTGAGAGATACTATTTGCACTGTGATAACATTTAACGGGTTCGTAGGCCTGAGTAACCAGATGTCTTCTCTTTCACCTGGTTTAGAGAGACTTAAGATGAGCTTTTATTTCAGTGCTTAGAAAATCTCACGTACGTGTTTATCTGATACAGATGACCACCTTTCGTTTGTTGTAAGTAAAGATCTGCATTGTTTTCTGGCTTGTACAAATCGACTGCCCTCCCTGCGTAGTTGCTTGGCACTCTGTAGGGTGATGTACTCTTTAACACAAGTTATACAATAAGTCATAGCAATATTCCCGTTAATGCGCGGGAGAGTTCCTGTTGAACCTGGCATGAGTGCAGCTGTGATGTTAGCTGAATTTAATAATATAGCTGTGGCTCTGCACATTACACTCTGGATTTCTGCAAGTGAGGCTTTGGTAGGACATTTTAAGTTACATGCTCTGATGTTTAGGTTCTTTGAATTACTTAGATGTATTACAATTGCACTTGAAAGAGAGAGGGTTTACGTACGTTTGATGACTAGTGGGTACTGGACAACAATCTATAGTGTATCAGGGCCCAGCATGAGGTTTCCAAAGGACTGTTTTCAGTCACGTATCACTAATGCTTTTGTAGCCATCATAGGGAAATGATTTAAGACAGGCAAGTGTGAACGGCAGAAGAGCCCTGTGCCAGCTATTATCAGTTACGCTAAACCCGAACTTTTCTTATTCCTACAAAACCTTTTCGCTTTTTAAAATCTTACTTGCAGCCACAAATTTCGCGCATTTGATTTTACCAATATTACACAGGATCTAAAAATAGGTTAAGCAATTTAACTAATGCTAATGTTGATGGTTAAATAAGATACTGACAAGTTTCTCAGTTCAGTCCTTTTCATACATTTTGCTGTTTGAGATGATATGAAAGTATCATGTTTGTCTTCAACAGTTAAAGGCAATGGCCATTAAAGATGTTAGCCATCAACTAAAATTCAGCACTTGGTGCCAGAGAAATATTGCTAGCAAAGTTTTCCTTTCCATTGCCTTTTTTGCTCCCTCTCTCTCCTGGAGCATCGTGTTCCCACTTACCACTCTCATTTTTCTCTTTCATAGTCTTCAGAATTGTACTGCATGTACCAAACATAACAGATACGGAAAACCAAAGCATTAATCAGTCACATTAATCCATGCAATTTCATGCAGCTGTTATATGAGAAGGTAAACAGGTCCCAGGACACAACTGAGAACTTTTCCACAAGAGCTGTGCTGAAAATCCAAAGCAGGAAAAACATGGCTTAGCATTAAACAGCTATGCCTCTAGATTGTTGACTGCAGCATAAACTCTTGTTTGGTTCTGCTGTGTGTCTGGGCCAGCAAGCGAGGGAACACACTTAGTCAACTCTTCTTGTGAAAGAGGATCTCAGTTCCTGGTAGGGGAGGAGGCACAATGCTCTCGTTGAGTCTTCTGTGGCATTTCTGGAAAGTGCCCACAAGCACAGCCTATTCCCGCGGGGCAGACACCACCGCCCCTAGCAGTGCTCCTCTCCGCAGCCTGCAAAAAGACCAGACATCCAGAAGAAGACCTTCATTCTACCTTAAAGCTAAGCATCCAGGAGAGAAGGAGAGAGAACAGGACTAAAATAATCGATGTCTAAAAAAGCCCATTGCAAATTTACTACTGAGAAAATGTCAGGATTCAGGATCTCCTGGAGTCTTCATCCAAGCACAGCTCTGGCTCAGTCGAAACAGCAGTCTGAACTGTGCAGCTTGATTACTGTATCGCTATGGTGCACAGCGTTATGCTGTAAAATATAGTGATAGAATGGAGGAAGGGAGAAGAAGATGGACAAAACAGTACAATACACTGTAAAGCCCCTAGGAGACTTGAACCAGACAAGAACTCTCACTGGAGTCAATGTAAATCTCTCCTCGTGTAGAAAGTAGGTAAATGGCAGAAAGCAGGGAAGTAAAAAGGAATTTCCTCCAGTGAAATTTAACCAAATAAAATCAGTCCTGCATTTTTCCTTTTTATGGCAACTTTTCCTGTTGTCTTGGAAGATTTTGAATTCCTAATGCGTTTTTGCTTAATGCTGCTGAGATTGGAATTCTTTTGCCCCAAAATGTGGAGTGCGTGGGACAGTGGTGTTTGGTCAGGGCAACATTAACTCAGTCTTGTCAAAAAGAGATTTATTGAATTTCCACTTTATTGCTTCACTTCGGATGTGGAGCTTGACTGACCAAACCCTTCACCTCATGTGACCTAGATAGGATGTGGATAGTCCTTGTATTGTCACCTGTTTAGAGAAAGAATTTTTTGTAAAAGCAGTCCAAAGACCATATTTACATGCTGTAGCTGCTCTGAGTATTTTGCTGTTCCCTGTGAATAAAAGTTAATGTTATTTATCCTTATAACATCTCTGAGGTGACTCTTACTTCATATGGATGAAGTCTTTCTTTGGTTAGCAAAGTAAATTTGGCTTAAAATAGGAACACAGAACTATTAGCCTGAAAAAACCCAAAACAGCTTCATATAAAATCCAGTTCTAAAAAAGGTTTCCTAACCAAAGGAAGGCTATGCTGGCAGCTGTGTAATTGCAAAAGTAAACTTGTTCTGTGCCTGAGAAAAAAAATAACAATTAAGCCCATTTCTGTAATATAAACAGTAATGACAAGACTGTTTTGAAGAAATTAATCCTTAGCAAGAGTTATGAGCATCCCTTATTGTTGAACAGTCTAACACTGTAAAATCAGGATTTGCTATTAGTTTTCCATAAACTTTCCACTGATTGTCTTGCAGGTTTTGCACCTTTATAACTGTAAGAGGCAATTTGAAAGTGTTCTTTGCAACCTGAAGGCTAGACTTCCAGAGCAGTTTTTTTCTGAAAAGCAGTGGAACAAATAGTAGCGCAGGAATACTTACAACATAACTAAGTCATAAATAATAGAGAGCATGAAATTTTCAAAATTATGACTTGTAACCAGGCTTGTGTACTTGTGAGAACCAATAGCTGTGACAGACTTTAAGTACAGGTTTTGACACTGTCTCACATAATATCCCAAAGGCAAGCTAGAGAGTTATGACCTGCACAGAACTGCAGGTAAGTGCAGAAGTACTTGGGCAATCATAACCAAAATGGAGCTTTTGGGGAGAATAAATAATTGCTAAATGAAGGGAAGGATCAAGTGGGATTTCAGAGATCTGTGTTGGCTCTGCTACTGTTAAGAGTTTTGTATGTGATTTTAACGATGGAATGGGGCAGTCATCCAGTAGGTTTTCTGGAATTGCAATTTGGGAGGTCCTGACAAGCATACTTTCTAGATTCGTATCCTGAATTTCAAGAAATGTATGGACTAATACAGGAATCTAATGGAGAGAAACATGAATTATCTAAAAAATATGAAAACCCCAAAATGAATAACACGTTTGGGTTAGTTTAGTCTGGAGAGGAGACTGATGTTAAACTTCAAAAGCACAAGGGATATTTAGGCTAGAAGAAAAACTTCTAAGTGGAACATTAGCATATGAAGGATATGAAACTTGTATCATTGTAGGTCTTTAAGGAACATGTCAGATAAACATCAATCAGTCTTCTGTCCGCAGAAGACTTCTGATGCTCTCTTTTTTATGATTTTTTGAAAACGATTATTTTTTTTTAAACATTTTGATGAAGAGTGACCTTAGGGAAAGACACTTCTATGTTTTGTATATTGTAGACATATTTGCATTTTTGTTTGCAATAACTGGGACTTGGCTCCAGACAAATTCATAGATTCGTAAATAGTATGAGTAATTGGTAAAGGGCTTGTACAGAAACATGACTTCCATTGCGGTTGGTGGTCTGTCCTGTAGCATCAGGGCCGAAAAGCTGATGCACTCCCATCTCATGCAATGCTATTATGGCTGCCACTTTAATTTTTATGGCCCCTTCTGAAAACTGCAGTTAAGCCATAGGACCTAACTAGGCATGAATCCTACTGGGCCGGCAGCCATACCTTGTGTGTTTGTGTAAGACAAAGGATGCAGGCAGGATGCCACAGCCAGCTAGAAGAGGTCAGAGAGCACATGAGCTCCTTTGTGTGTCAGACCTTCCAGGACCACACGTACTCCGCGTGTATGTGAATAAAACTGTCCTTAGCTGTTTTATGTTTAGTTTGCAAAGTGTGTGCTTTGGGGGTGAAGATGGAACAGGAATTATTAGACAGCATTGCTTCCATTGTCCTTGTCACAAAATATACTATAAAATCCAGAGAAAACTGGACAGCAGCTTTCTTTAGACTTCTCACTTTTTCTTCTCGGTCTTTCTTGCAACATCCGGGGCTTAATAGGTTGGAAAGTGACGGAATAGCAAGATGTCAACATTCAGTCAAAATTGAAGAGCAGAGAACTTACCGCGTCCATTTGACCACATGGTTCAGATGGTAGGCTCTGAGCAAATCTTGACCTCACTGGAGTAATTTGCAAATCTCTCCTTAATGAGGCCAAGAATTTATCCCTCTTAAATGCAACTCCTTAAATATTTTATAAAGGGGTTTCAGTTGAGGACACAAACTCTGTGTCATCTTGCAGCAACTGAATTGCTACTTCTTACTGCATATTTTATAAGTGCAAATATTTTTAAATAAAGAGAAGCTATATTACTGCCAAAGGTGATAGCATCAACAACAGGCATGGTCTCTGGCTGAAATAAACTGTAATGAATCTATTGATGTTCAAAGGATCAGCATCGTTTTACTCTGCCTGGCTGAAAATGCTTATCGCTACTGTGCGGGTGCAAAAGGAATTGCTCGTGTCAAAATTTCAGCTTAAGTGGACTTAACTGATTCATAAAGCTCCCTTCAGAAGGTAACAGTAACTGTAACTGATGACTCTCTCTTACTTTCTGTATGTGTGTATCTATATATGTCTATAAAAATCTATAGACGCGTCAGCCTGTGCGCAGTACCCATCAGCAGCATGACTGCTGCTGGCTGCAGAGTTCTGAAGTCTCTGCCTACACATTGCTTCATGGAAACCGTGTTAGAATGATGTTCTAAGAATCACCTTATTCTGATTTTAAGCTTACTGTGAGCAGTAAGAAAAATAATATAGTTAAAAAAATACTCTACAGTTATTCATCATCTTTATAATATGTTTATTTTACACTCTTAAAATGAGCAGCAAGGTGTCACTCTACAGAAATATGCTATGTATTAACAAGCTTCTTGATTTTTAGAGCCATCTACCTTTTGACTAAGAACTCATGAAAGATCACATTAAAGCCCATTGTTGTCCATGATGGCCAACATATTTTGAACTGATTCACTTTATATCTTTTAAGACTTATTCTCTAGTCACAAGCAAAACAAACCTACATTTTTTTAAAGTACAAGATAACTTTCAGTTTTAACGTCTGTCAGTGTGGCTGACAGAACAGATCGCTGTATTTGATTTAAAATGCTTAAAACTCTAAACAAACATGGGAAGTAAAGGTACTACACAAATAATGACAAATTATTTCTACTGTATATTGAACAAAGTATTAAAATAGAACATTTTCAAATGTTTAAATAACATTTGCAATGCAATATTTGAATAACACGAGCAGTTGAAAAGCATAAAGAGAACATGATCCTAACTTCACCTTTTCTCCTGCGCTTATTTTTCACGGAGGCTGCAGTGCACAGAAACCCTGGGCGTAGCCTTTGCACAGAGGATGGCGCCGAGTGCTCCGTGGCACATGCAGAAGAGAAGCGCTGTCTGAGTGGCACTGTCTCCACTTGGCCCAGGATACTCACCCAAGGGATAATGAAGTGTCTTCGAGGCAGAGGAGGGAAGTCCCCAGCTGGCTTCCAGGCCTCGGCAGATATGACGCGGTGCTGTCAAGCGCCCTCACAAAGCAGTGCCCCTCTTTTTCTTCCCAAATCTCTGCCATCCTTCATTCTGTCCCAGATGTCCTTTCACAGCTGCCCAGTCCCACCTGATTCATGTTTGTAATACTCTCATTTAAAAAATCAGTAATTAAAATGAAGCCCCCTTTGCCCATATTACTCCCAGCCTTTACACTACTCCATCTGCCCATTCCCAGTCCCCTTCTTGTTTCTAAAAGACTCATTAGCATGTGATCTTGTCTCTGCCAGGATTCCCCAGTGCCATCTGCTCCCTTCCTAGATGATCAGTCCCACCCAGATCACTGTTTACCATACTCAAAAATCCGACACATTTTCTAAGCATTGGGTTTGGAGGATGCTTTTGTGATTCTCTACCAAAGCCAGCTCCTATCAGCCTCTTACCATATTGTCAAGACCATGGAAACGACACTGGTCCTTAGATGGTCTGATGTATTCCCAGATCTGTGGGCCCATTGTGGCAACAGCATATTTGTGTCCCTCAGGCTATACAACCACATGCTGTGCTATCATTTATTTAAGGCATTTAGCTTCTCTTGCCATGACCAAAGACTAAAGTAACACCTTCCCAAACTCAACATCCTCTTTGTGGAAAAACTTTGTGTCTGTCTTAATTCTTCCAAAATAAAAATACTAAGTTCATGTTATATTGCTTGGAAGAGTTTTCAAAACATACATACCTTTTCCTTACATTTTCCCTATTGGTCCTCCCAGTTATTTTCATGCATGTTATGTTTGTGGAGAGGAGCAGTAAGCAGTGTAATGCTGAAAAATTCATTTGGGAAAATAGCAATAGTGTATCGCCTCTGTTTATCAGAGAAAATATGTTGTAGAGGGAACTGTCCCAGCCTCTGTCCTGACATTTGAGCCAGGAATCCAGGTGGGTGACCTGCAATGCTCCTGCTGCCTTTCACTACAGGCCCCTTCCCTCGAGTGAAATGGGACCTGCTGTAATATTCCATGCCCACCCACCTTTCCAGGAATGGTCTGGGTCCTCTCTTCAGTAACTTGGACTTCAAAAAATGCCTGGACATGACATTGAGATCCAGGAGATTCATGCCCCAACATCTTCACAGCACAGCAGTGGGTGAATATCCTCCCGTGCCCACCATGGGCTCCCTGCTCCATACGGGGCTGCACTAACCCTGTTTAGATAGCAATTGGATCAGAGCTAGAAAAATCCAGGAGCATTGTAAACATGTTCTAGGCTTATACAGCCGTAGACTTTGCGTAGGGCAATACCTTTCAGTACGGAGCATCAGAGTTTGCCCCTTTTAAGATTCAACTCTGCAATACTGGAAGAAGGTTTTGCTCCAAAGCATGTAAAATGGACTACTGAATTTAAGACCAATGAGTACAAAGATCTACAAAGACCCCCCCGACCAGCTAAGTCTTACTTACATTTTTGTATGACTCATTTCTGGCTGTGAAATCTGTCACTGCAAATGCGGTGGGTCTTTAGACTTGAAAATATGTTCATTCTCTTCAGTGGAGGTTACCCCTGATGGGATCTGAGAGTGAGGCAGGGACAGCTTGTTCCCTGTGATTTGTACACATTCAGACCATCAATGTGTAAATATTTTCAGGAACGATGTCAACTCAAAAAGCAGATTTCTTACTTGATATTTGAGCGCCTTCAATACAGCAGTGTTTTGACAATATACATAATGTTGCTGATGCTATCTGCAGAGTGCGGTCATTGTGTTTGTGTCACGGTTGCAACTGCCTTTAACAATAATGAAAACTAGCACCTGAACTCAATTAATGTTGTCCCCTCCTCTCCCCCAGCTGGACTTAATATAAATATATTTCTTAGGAGTGCTTTTTGAACCCTTTGTCATAGTGGTATGATTTTCTTGCTGTCCTTCTCCTCCAATTTCATTGAAATTGATCTAAGAAGAAAAAAAGGTAAAGATGAAAACATCTACTATGCTTTCAGAGGAAGAATTTACAGCCATGTTCTGCCATACAAGTCAAAACCTCTCACTTTTTTCCCTAGTAATTTATTATTTATTATAAAAGAAATAGTAAGACTATGTATTCATACAACATTTTTTTGAATGTTACTATTTGACAAACAGGATCTTAGAAAACATAAACTGTGTACATCAGCTAGAATAGTTCAGACATTGAATATACCCAAGTATATATGCTAGCTTCTTTACCGCAGCTGTATACATCTGAAGCTTGGCTGTGAAGCCAGAAAAGATAGGACAATGTATTAAGCCCCAGAAAATCACTTACCGTGAAACGAATGATTCCAGGTAGGAATATATTCACTTTCAAAAACATCCAAAGGACAATCTGAAGTGTCTTATTTTGGAATTAACTTACCATACTACGCTTCCCAGAGTCAGTTGAAAGACGTCTAGTAGGGTGTTTTATCTGACTGATAACTCTGCCTGAGCTCCACAAGCAAATCGATGGGGAGATAGGGTAAGGCTGAGTTTCCAGTGAGATTTTTCTAACACGCAAACTATACTGCACAGATTTTGTATTTGAGAGAATTCCTCAGATCCGAAAGAGCCTGGAATTCATCACTAAAGGAGCCGAGCTGTTTGCTCATTGCCACAGCCCTTCATCAGTTATCACTGCAACAAAAAACTGAAGAAAACTCTTTGCAGGAATGAAATGGGCAGGCTGCAATACCATCGCATTGAAGAGATTTGGCGCACAAACACCTTCCCTTGCTTCCTCTTAGACTGGTGCAAAAATAAGAGAAACCACAGATGATGGTGGAGTTGTAACCTACCTTTCCACTTATTTCCACCTTTAAAATCACTTTTGCAAAAGTTTGCAAAACACTGCAAGGCTGACAACTGCTCGTGCAGGGATAGGCCCTCTGGGAACGCACTTTGTCAAAATTTCACTGTGCTGCAGCAAGCGGTGAGCCTCGCTTCCTTGCTGCCCTTGGCAAAACCTAGGCAGTAAATTCTTTGTGTACTGGCCCTGCCTGCTGAGAGACTAGTATATTATTCCTTGTTCCTGTGTCCAGATGTTCTTGTGATTCAAATAAACAAGGTCACTTCAGGGGATAGCATCACTTTAGGCAAGGTATGCCTTCTTTTCGAAACAGAACTTCCCATCTAGTTCTCTAAGAGAGAGAGAGAAAGTCAACATTTCTGCTTTACTGAGAATGCTATCTGAACCACTTATATTGCAAAAACAGATGTATATACTACCATCTTTATAGTTAAGCAAGAACTAGTGTAATATCAGGAAGTACCTAAACTTGCCCTAATTGCTCAGAAACATTAATGAATTTCTATCATAAAGAAAAAAAAAACCCAAACATATCAGTGTTATGCACTGATTTGGACAGTAGATTTTCAACATAAATGAGACTGCAATTTTAGTATTACAAAAATAGGAATCAGGTACAAAAGAACCCATCCTCATTGCATAGCATCTCCAAAGTAGTTTGAACACATACATTCCATAGATAAACAGATTATAGGCACATATAATATAGGCACATATTACAAAAATTATGTGATTCCAGTTTTTAAACTGAATATAAATTTAAAGGAGCGATTTCAGCACATAAGCAAGATTTCAGTACTAAGGGAAAACACTGAGGTAAAAATGTGAGTCTGAGTGATCACATAAGTATGTCTGGATATTAATATGTGAACTTGGCTCAGCAACTAACTTGGGTTCACTGAGCTGTTTTTTTCTCACCTTGCATTTAATACTGATCATTCATAACATGCATATACTATGTAGCTTTCAGTAGTGCAACTTTGTCTACCTCAAAGGTTCACTAATAAGTGACAGACTTCTACAGTTCCTTTTTAGATCATTTAAGTGTTTACCACAGAATTGAGTTTTCTGGTTTGGGTTAGTACCTTCTTCTGGTACTCTGCCTCCACAGTATACATTTGGATTATGAATGTGATGCAATGCCATCCAATTCAGCAGCTTGCTGTAACGATCTCTTATCCGCAGTCATTATTCCCAGACACAGCACGTTTCACAACTGCAAAAGGTCACTGTGCTCTATCATCTTCTCCTCGGTTGAACTGTAATTGGTAGCACAGCTGCAGAAGTGGAAAGTTCAGGTAGGAAGCCCTGTGGTCTATCCCCAAATCAATGGTCACTGGTTCATCTGCGCTGAGCTGTGCTATGCTGCTGGCGTGCACTTTGCTGCAGTGTACCAACTAGGCATCATCATCACCATCACCATCATTAATATTTTTACCCCATATGCGTTGAGGCAACTGCCCTTGTCTTAGACTCAGCCACAGTAGCCAGTGTCAGCTGAGTCACATTTATTCATGAATGCTGCCACCTACTATGGACTCTGGGTTGTTCTGGAAGCTACAAATTGGAGCGTGCATCCTCGCATATCACTTTGAAAGTGTTGCTACCTGGAACTGTAACAGGACTAAAGGAAGGGGTAAGCTAGAGTAAAAGCAGGTCATTAAAAAGTGAGGTAGAACCCGCTTGTATATGAAGCAATTTCTAACAAGTGTTACCTGGGATGCTTGACCTGACTACTTCATATTTAGGTTAAATACCAGCATGATTATTAAAAATTAAAAATTAAGAGTTCCCCTTCCCTGCTATGACTGACTAAAATCTTTTTATGATTATTTTGCAGAGGTTTGTAGGTAATGATGCTGCATAAAAGGATCTTTTGAAGAAACATGAAGCTATACAACATAACAGCATGGTTAATTACAAACCCTTCCTCTCATAATGCTGGGCCTGTGCAATCTATGCTAAACACAAATGATCAGTGCAAAGTAGTTTCGTCAGGGTGAAAAGAAGAGGAAGTGATGGAAGTAATTAAAAAAGGAGTGAATTGTTTTGAAAAGACAGTGAACTGACATGCAGAGGATATGAAGTACAATGAAAGAGAGGTAGTGATTGCATAAAATCCTCACATGCTTGCCAGCTCCCCACTATGGTGACTAACTGTACCACAATTTACTGTGCAGCCTTGAACACGAAGGATAAATTGAATTCATCACCTTCCTGGTGCTGTCATAATCATTCTTTGGTGTTTCAAAGCAAGGGAGGAAAGTGATTCATTGAAAAGCTGCTCAGTATGCTGTGGGAGTGCATAGATACTTCCCTTGACCACAGAGGCAGTATTGTCAAAATATATAAAACCATCAATAATACAGATGTACTCATGTCCTGGTTTCACTTGGGATAGAGTTAATTTTCTTCCTAGTAGCTGGTATAGTGCTGTGCTTTGGATTTAGGATGAGAGTAGTGTTGATAACACACTGATGTTTTAGCTGTTGCCAAGTAGTGCTTACACTAAGTCGAGGACTTTCAGCTCCCCATGCTCTGCCAGCGAGGAGGTGCACAAGGAGCTGGGAGGGGGCACAGCCAGGGCAGCTGGCCCAGACTGGCCAAAGGGATATTCCATACCATACGGCGTCGTGCTCAGTATATAAACTGGGGTGAGTTGGCTGGGCTGGGATCGCTGCTCAGGAATGGGATGGGCATCGGTCAGCAGGTGGTGAGCAACTGCATTGTGCATCACTTATTTTGTGTATTCTATTATTATTGTTATTATTCTCTCTTCCTTTGCTGTCCTCTTAAACTGTCTTTATCTCAACCCATGAGTTTTACTTTTTTTCCATTTTTCTCCCCATGCCACTGGAGGGGGAGTGAGTGAGTGGCTGCGTGGTACATAGTTGCCGGCTGAGGTTAAACCGCAACTACTCAATAAAGGAAAAATACACGTGGGGAACAATTAGACTTTGACATACTTGGTTGATGCTCAAACAGCAAACATCCAGTACTTCAGTGCAATGGGGCACAGTGTGTGTCAGCAGACAGTATATTTTGTGGTAAACTCTTCGGAATACTTTTTAAGAGACTTTATGATGTATGGTAGTCTTTGATTTCTTTTCAGAAAACAAAAAAAAGACTCTTCCAACAAAGTTTTAATGGGTATATCTTCATGATATTTTTTTAATTCCATATTCGTCTGAATGTACATTGAATGTACTTGAACATCCCTGGACTGAACATAGTGGAATCTGGAGTCTCCCTGTTCACCCACAGAAGGTGCACAACAGGTTGACACTTCGTGCTGTTGCGTGTTGCCTTGTCACCACTCCTTGGTCTCTCCCAGCAAGATCTTTTCTACAATGGATGGATAATTCAGTCTTTATAATCACCGCACTGCGCAGGCAGCTATCAGGACATGGTAATTGTCTCTGATAATTTCACCAAATTCAGGTAGGTCTTCAGCAAAAACACCAGTATAACATGCGTGCTAAAGTGAATATTGATGCACAGAGCAGTGGAGCAGATCATACTCCTGAACGTGAGCCTCCTAAATGTACAAATGAGAAGGATGTTGGGTTTTGGTTGGTTGGTTGGTTTTGGGTTTTTTTGCTAAAGCTGGGTCTCCCAAACCTGCATTTGTGTTGCTTATAAGAGTTAGCTCACAGTTTAAAGTTATGTATTTAAATGTAGCAGTTCCTCCTCATCTGAATTTATGTTGATCTTGGTGAGCAAAAGCAGGTGAGCTAGGGTTATTATTGTATGGGGGTTGTTTTCTAGGAAAGGAGTGGACGTTGATAACGCTGAGGACAAGCCTCCTCTGGAGTAACTGCCTACCTGTCTGCCTGCCCACCCTCATTTCTGGGAAGTTAATTTATAGTTTGTGCTCTGGTAGATTTAAAAATATTTGTTCAGAGAAAGATTGTTATTATCCTATACAAATATTGAAATGGATGTGAGCATATAGAATAAATATTCCCTTTCCTTAGCCGGAAGGTATGACTGGATAAAAATGCAGTCCTTGCACTTGGGGAATGCAGAATCAGTGCAAGGTTAAGTGAGGAGAGAAAAACTCCGAAGAGGCAGAAGGAGGATGGTTGAAGCCTACATATGGTTTCATGCTCAGCTGCTCAGCTCATTTTCCTGAAGAAGGATTATACTGTATCCTTTCAAAGCCACACCGTTCTGCACTGCCTGCGGCTATGCCTGTGTAAGGCCCGTGTTCCAGTGCAATTTTATATGCATTAGTGACAGACTAATCTTGAAAAAAAGCTCAGTAATTTCTGGGAGAGTTGGTACAAATGCACATTATTAAAATGCGATACTTCAGCTATTTTCACACTATGTGGGACAAATGGAGGAGAATACATAGTACAAATTAAAACGGTGAGAGTCTGGCCATTCTTATCCGCAGTCAAAACCTAAGGATAATAACCTGAATGAAGGAGAGGTCTGAATATGTGTGCATGATATGCGTTGCTCATAATGCAAGAAAAGAATCAGTATTAATGCAGCTATATTATATGCCTCTCACTGAGACACTGCCTATGGATGACGCTTAATATCAGCTGTGATCACAGGGGTTTTCTTCAGATTGCTCAAATGCATGTGATATTTATCTACCCTGCTTTCCAAACAACATGCTGTCACTAATTTAGTGTATGAAGCCTTTCCTAAACGAAGTGATGTAAGTATAGTAGAGTTCGAATTTTTTTAGCAACTTTCTTCTGACACCACTCACAGACAGTATTGAGGCACTGTAAATATGCCTTTGTGTGAAGTAGTTCTCTCCACTGTGAAAATTTCAGGTATGGTAGCCACTATAAATACGTCACGGGGAAACAGCACAGAGCAACCAACTCTGCAAACTCACTCCCTGCTTCTCTGTGCAGACTCTGAGCAGTAGGATACAGGCGATCAATACAACCACGTATCTGCAGCTTAATGACTTACTGCTTATTGCCGTGATCATGCACACACCAGCTGTGAATCAAAACATTTTCACCTTGATTTCAAAGAGGGAGACTGAAGCAATTATGTTGTAACCAACCAACCTACTCAATGATTAAGTCGTTGGCTAAACCACATCTGGTTGTACACCCACAACCTAGCATACATATTCCTAATTTATTACTTAGGAAAGTTGACTCCTGAGTGCCTCCTTGACAGGCTACATCTATACCAGATATTTTTGTAGTTGTTCTCCAGACTGCTGCAGGACAGTCTGGTTTTGGTCATTTTTACTATTATGAGTAAGGCCAAATGGCACAGAGGTGAACAGCCAGAGACCTGCCTACACAGCAGTTTCCATTGCTGCAACAAGTGGTGACATTGCAACAGTGCTGGGTATGGATGTGATGTTAGCAAGGGCAGTAAAAGCTCAAGTAAGAATCAAGAATTTAGTGAAATCAGCAGTTTAGTTGAACTAGAGTGAGTCTAGCCTTAAATACTCATCCAAAGAAGTCAAAGTGCCTAGAGCACTACCCCAGGTCTTTCCACAAACGTGGCCACAAGCACAATCCTTGGGCTCAGAGGGAAAATGGCTGGTTGGGGAAAGTGAAGTCCTGGTTTCCGCAAAGGCTTGGCAACAGTCAGGTCAAAACCCACTGATTTTCAAGAGGACACATGGTGTTCTCAGGACATGGGGTGCAGAAATACAGTATTTTACACATATTTAGGCTTCTCAACCTGAGTCAAGCACTAGTTAAAAGCAAACAGACAACATTAAAATTTCAGGGTATTGGCTTTCCCAGGCTGACCAGAGGTAAAACATTAACACTGGTTTGGTCAGCTGGCCATCTCAGAGAATCACTTCAGATGAAAAAGAAGTAGCAAAACCAAACAACAATTATCTGCCTTTTGTTTTGCCTCAACTGTGGTTGGAAGTGAAAGGAGCGTTGAGATGAGAGGATGTTTATTTAATTATTTATTTTAAAGGAGAAGAACTTTGTCACCAGATTCTCTGTGCTGCCTTTGCATTGACCTTTGTCTTCCCTCGCTTGGAATTGCTTATCCTCATATGGAGGAAAGTCAATTTTCCTATTTTCCTGTTTTAATAAATCATCTGTATGGATCTTTCCCACAGAGACATAGGAGTCAGAAGTATCAAGAAACCATTCAAACAAGAAAACTTGCGTAGAAAAGCATAGTATTTGCAGAATCATAAAGTAACCAGGTTCACATCCATTAAATAAAAAGTTCTGTTTCTTATTAATTTGACCAATTTGAACTCGACAGCAGCTCTTTGACTGTTGTGGTGAGGTATTGCTGTTTTCCAGAGCACAGAATTCATTATCTGATCACATGTGGAATCACCACTGCATCCAGCCTCCCATGCCAATTGTAAAGCCTGTCATTAGAAGCAGCAGCATGTAGCTGGGGTTTCCACTAGACCCATATAAAGGGGCGAAAAGCAGCAAGCTCCTGGGAAAAACAGAAAAGTTGGCAGGCTTGCCTGAGATAATTGTTGTTTTCATGGTTTTTCTGGTCTAGCCTGAAGCAGGAAGAATCAGAAACACCACCAAAAAAAAGTGCATAGCTACTCTATTTCCAACCTAGTTTCACAATCTCAAGAAGTCTGGACAGGTTTCAAAGAATTACCAGAAAGTTCATATGCTTATCTCAACAGCACCTCGGACACTTTTAAGGCTCACCCAGCAGAATGATTCCTGTGTAATTCAGACTAGCTGTTGAAAGACCACCTCTGGAGAGATTTTGGAGCTCTCTGTTCCCAATGAAAATACAATTCAGGAACATTGTGTAGAGCCAAAGCTTGTGTTTACCTGAAAAAGGACCCCGAGTACTATAGCATCCTTTCTGTTTGCATTCCACATAAATATTAGTTAGGATTTATGTAGTAATATCTTCAAAGCACTTTCTAAGCCTTAGCTGATTTTCTCTTTAATGTGTATCATTAAAAATATTCTGGCACGTTATCCAGCCTGCCTGTTACCTGTGAAAATTAGGTTGTACACGGATAGGCTGGAAAAAAAAAAAGAAGTAGGATTTGCCCTTCTAATAGGGTGCACATCTGGCATGCACTGGGAACCCATGTGTGATCTGCCTGTGAGAAATCTTCAGCAAAAACAGGTCTCTAAAGTGGTGCTGTTGACTGACAAAATAAGGCTGCAGTCCAGCAAGCAGTGGGACTGATGACCATACTGCACAAGATGGAGCTCCTTGTTTGCACAGTATTATGGTTGTGCTTATGTTTTTGCAGAATCAGGGTCCAAATATATCTGCTAAAGAGTGAGATTTTAGCATGAATGGGAGATCAGTAGCTCTTAAAACAGGTTTGAAGTAAAAGCCTTATGATCTCACTCCATTTTCCAGGCTTGACATTTATTAAAGCATAATAAATATTTACAAGGATAAGGAAAAGGGTGAGCACTTTGACTTTCCCACTTTGAATTTTATGACAGAAATTTAATTAGATGAAAATTCTGCCTCATTCACAATATTAAAAATAACTCAACAAATTCAGAGTTGTCTTTTTTTTTTTTTTTTTTAGATTAGGGCAAGTAGCCAAACCCCACAACCACTATGAAGGGCGAGTATATTGTTCTTTAAAAAACCCTAAGACTTTTAAAAAAACCTTGAGTTCTTAAAAACTGCCTTCTACTTGTGCTGGGAAGTGACATTGCCCACGCCTGTTGTGCAGAGCAAAGGTGTGACTGCAGCGGGGTCAGACCCACGTGTGGTAGCTGGAGACCACGCCAGCCAGCTGTGAAGGGCAATGGGGTGCTGATGCCCCGATCCAGCATCCGAGCTGGAAGGCCATTTCTCTGGGCAGCTTTCTCAATAGTCACGGGGCCAGGGACTCCAGCAGGGGATACCCTTGCTCACTGTCCAAGTTCTGGCATTCAGGGAATGTGTAACTTGGGTTTGGCACCTTGTGACAGTGGCAGGTGCCTTGGGAAGGAGCCTTGCCGAAAGATAGCTCCCCACCTCTTCCTTCTCCCACTGGTGATGCTAAGGCTTGCTAACAATTCAGTGGTCAGACATTCCTCTCCATGAGTTCACAGTGTGGGGCTGGAGCTGTAGAGCTCAAATGGTAGAAATATTAAACTGCTGGCCCAATCTGTACCTGGCGATGGAGCAGAATGGCCAGTTCGTGGCAAGGAAGGGTTGAAGTCTCTTCCCTAGCTTTGAAGAAAGACCACAAGGTAAATGCCTTGAGTAAAGGCTTTTCTAAATTAGGAGAATTTGGCCTTCTAAGAGAAATCAGGGGGATATGCTGTGCGATGCTGCTGACTGAATCTTTGTAGGAAAGTTAAAGGAAAGGACCTCACAGGAACAGAGCTACAGATAAGAGAGACTTTCCTTCTAACATCAACCATGTGATTTTCCTGTGGAGTTCTGTGCAGAATTTCCACTTTTTGGGTAATGATTGTAAAACACGGCTCCTTTATAGTTTGGTTTTTCAGATTTGGCTGAGAACTCCTCGGCTGTGATTAAGCTTTACTCTTTGGAAGTGCATTTTTTAACTTTCTGTTCAGTAAATTGCAGCTTGGTGATTTTCAGGTTTCCTTTTGAGCTCTCTTCTAGATTGGGCAAGTCCTGATGGCAGCGGCATCTTTAGCTCTTGTCCAGGTACACCGCTAGACACTATGGCTTTCCCCATACCCTGCATTACTTGAACACATGCTTTTATTTCCCCTGACTGTAGCCTCATAGTCTTTCTTGCGACAGTCACAAAATTCTTGGATTGAATTTATATTGGAAAAAGCCTGTCTCCTGACTGCATGCACAAGTTTTAACACGCTGGCACTCAAGAGACCCACATTGTGTTATGGTGTTATAGCTGCAAAATAATGATATATCCCATATACTTAACCTTAGAATGCTGTGTTTGTGAGGAATTCGGAGATGTATGATTACATCTTCTAAATCAGCCTGTGCCACTTGGTTGATCTTCAAACATGTGGGAAAAGTTAGCTTAATAAAGATCCTGCCAAGTAAGAATTTTTTTTTGTTTACTTACTTTGATCTCCCTGTCCTGTACAACAAGGGAAGTAGGACCTGACTTACAAATCCATTTCCTATTCCCGAAAGCTTTCTTGAATCCTCTGAAGTTGTTAGCTCTAAGCAAGGCTTCTTGGAATGTTTCATCCTGTTCAGATCTTTTGCAGATTATGAGTACATTTGCTAGTTTAGACACTTTCCAAATGGCTATATAGAGTTAGACAGTCTCTTAATGTGAGCTGTGCTGAAAAATGTCTATCATGCCATTTGAAAAACTGTAACTAGTTCTAAAAATAGTCTCAATTTTAAAAAAAGGTGTTTTGGCAACTTGATAACTAGTAATTCGCGTGAGTCAGAGGAAGTAGAGAGTAAAAGAGATAAAACCAACGGATAGCGTATGTATCTTCAGCTACACACTCACAAAATGAAGGGCCTGGAACTGATAATAATGATATAGTCATTTGCCATAGGTAGTGCGAGCATTTTTGTGGCCTTTTTTTTTACAACATTACCAACTATTTGAGTCAATTCTGCAGAAATGTGGTTCCAATTGAGTTTTGAACTCTTCTAATGAGTCTGTGAGGTTCCTAGTACCCAAATGAAGTAGAATAATTTGATTGTACTTCTAGAGACACAGGTGAAAACTGGAGGTTCTTACCACATCACCACACTGCATTCTTCTTATCACGCTCTTGCCTCCCAATCTGGCCAGTTTTAAACCCATGTTTTCCTTCTTTGCATATACACTTTAGTTAAGGCTATTTAAATAGAGCCAGTGCTATCTAGTGGAATTAACTTTCTCTATGACTCTTGATGTAACATTATGCATATTGGAAAGGGGAAAATATTGCGGAGCAGGTCACGCTTTTTTTGTGGGGTTGGATTCAACCCTTTTTAACAGTTCAGTTTTCAGGCTTTAATGTCCATGAAACAAAGCAGCTTTCCTGAAACAGGGTGGGTCCAACCCCCCTGCCAGAGCAGGGTCACCCAGAGCAGGCTGCACAGGACCGCGTCCAGGCGGGTTTTGAATATCTCCAGAGAAGGAGACTCCACACCCTCCCTGGGCAGCCTGTGCCAGGGCTCTGTTACCCTCACAGTAAAGAAGTTTTTCCTCATGTTCAGGCGGAACTTCCCGCGTTCCAGTTTGTGCCCGTTGCCCCTTGTCCTGTCGTTGGGCACTACTGACAAGAGTCTGGCCCCATCCTCTTGACACCCGCCCTTGAGATATTTATAAGCGTTGATGAGGTCCCCTCTCAGTCTTCTCTTCCTCAGGCTGAACAGCCCCAGCTCCCTCAGCCTTTCCCCAGAGGAGAGATGCTCCACTCCCCTCATCATCTTCGTAGCCCTCCGCTGGACTCCAGCAGTTCCTCAGCTTTCTTGAACTGGGGAGCCCAGAACTGGATGCAGCACCCCAGAACTGTACGCAGTACTCTCTCTTAACCCTTGCACAACTCTGAATAGTTGTAAGACATTTTCTAAAGCATGCAATAATTTCAGCAGCACAAGTTACAGCTAGTTTTTGTTTTGTTTTGTTTTTTCTTCAGACATAGCTCAATCCTCAACAAGCTGAGTTCTTCTGAAAGCACTGAACTGTGTTCTTGATGCATGGAGGAGTACAGATCTGCTCAGGCAGGCAGCAGCCTTTCTGTTTCATTTAATACAGGCCTGATGTTTTGGTCATAATTGAACCAGTAATTAAAATCAATGATAGCCTCTTGCCTTCTCATCTATCTGTTTGTTTGCTGCAAGTGGGAATCAGATTCTGACCTGAAAATACTCTTTTTTGTGTTTCAGTTTTGCACTGCTCTTTCAGCTAGGTACTGATGAGTCATGATGACTTACACTGGGCCTCTGTAAGTGCTTTCGTACTCTTGTTTCTTCTCCTTAACTCCTCTCTGCTTAAAATCCTCAGCAAATGTCATTAGTGCAGTATTCTGCCTCCTTCTTAGCTCATTAGGTAGCACTGATCCTCCGGGAAGAGGGAAGGCTGGCACAGCTGCCTAATTACCCTGAAAGTACATGGAGGGGAGAGCTGGGAACACCCAGATTGCTCACAAAATTACAGGTTGCAAGTCACCGAGTGGAAAAGGAAGAAGACAATATGAACAAGCCAGGGCTGAAGCCGGCGGCATCGTGTTGCTGTTCTCCCCCACAGTCCCTTAGTCATGCTGCTTCAGGGCAGCGGTGTAACAGAGACATAAGGGGGCATCCCTCCTTCCACTCCTCTTCTTGTCCTCCCTTGGGAAGAATTAACCATGCTGTGCTCTTACCGACTTCAGGCGAATGCCTGAGCATCCCTACCTTTTAATCAGTGGGAAAGGGCAAAGATACGATGAGAAGGTATAGATCTGGTCTGAACATATCTACTGCATCCTGTAGAGGAAGCAGAAAACAGGGAGAAGAGTCTCTTCAGTTTTGCTCAAAATGACATTTGTGTTGTAATTCTTTATGGAGCTGCACCAAGTTGACAGCAGCACTGAGAAATTAGGAGACCTTTCTGTGAGAAAAATACAGCTGAAGCTCAGCCTGAATGGTCAGGTTAGAGACTGGGAACGTGGGAAGTGGGTGCTCTGCCTATTTTCAGAGGTAAAGCTGCTCAGCGCCAAACTCTCATAGATTTGAGGCCAGTACTTTGTACGTAATCACTCCTTCTCCCTGATGCAAATCACAAAGTGATTTGTTACATGTATTTTCACAAGGCGGGGTGGGGTCAACAAATGTTTGTGAATTTTTGCTATGAGACATATTGGCTGGCTTAATTGTGGGAAGCTTCTGTGCACCGTTTCTGCTATGTTTAGGCAACATATTGGCTGCTTCTATATGCATATTTGTGTGTGACTGCAATATATTTGTGTATCGACAGTGCTTGGGGGTTTCAGCAGTATATCCTTCTGTTTATTTTGGCCTCCATGGCGATGGAATGATAAAGTTGTGTTTTGGTATATATAGATTTGTTGAGTTTAGCTCAAAGCCGAAGCTATGACGGGAAGCACACATTACTATACTGCCGACCTTATGTGTACAACATGACTTCGGGCTCCTAGAATGATCAGGTTTCTCTCCAAAGAGGGGTCGGTTTCCTGGGGAGAACTGATATTTTGACTATACTTGAGGGGAGGGAAATGAGCAACCCTTAGGATACAGTGGTACTGTTAAAGACATAAATGCCTTGAGTTCCATTTTGCTTGTGTTCTGGTACTGGGAAATCGATTGTTTGTGGTCTCAAGGCCTGTCCACAAGTGCAAGACGTTCTTCCTAAAAGTACTGAATTTCCCCTGTGTCACAAAGCAGCAGGGTATGTTTGGGTTTTAGGGTTTTAGAATCAATACAAAATTTCAGTAAAAATACACATTCAACAGGTTTCAGTAGTTCCTTCACTTGAAATACATGAAGTAGTTACTTTCCACCCAGCCCATCTCCCCAATACTTTCTGGAAGGATCCACTTCTCTGTTTTTAGTATTTAGAGTCCATCGCTGAACGTTTTTAGCAAACCCAAAAATATGTAAAGCCCGCTAATACGAACAGAGTGGCTAGCAGTCCTTCTCCCCACATTTGTAACTCTTGCTTTCCCTCCTACTTTCATTATCTTAGATCAACTTTAGTGTGGTAGCTTCTTTCTTTCTTTCATCTTTCTTTCTCTCTCTCTTTCTTTCCTCCTTCCTGCCTTCCTTCCTTCCTTTCTTGCTTTCTTCCTTTCTTTCTTTCTTGAGTTCTTGAATTCTTCTGAGTTGCTTCACACAACTTAACCTGATGTTTTGCATGATGAACAGCTCAGCATTTTATTTTATTGCGAAAGTTTCACTGGTTCAACACAGCATTTTTTTCTGTTTTGGCTAACATATGCAATTTCTGATTCTGCATGGTAAATTTATTATACTGACTTCAGGTTGTATGATTAAGTTCAACTTTAGTAGAAAAAAGCTTTTTTCGCTGGTTTCAATATGAAGAGGAACAGGCGAAACTAGTGTAAAAATGAGCTTGCAGGTGGAAAATAGAGCAATTACCCTAACTCCTTTAAACTTTGTGAGGAAGTAGAACAGCCCTCATAACCCTGATGCTATGAAATAACTGTGGAGACAGAGTACTTTAGCCCAGGAGGAGAAGTTCACAGGGACAGGAATTTTCTCAAAATTTGGAGAATACCCTTGAATTTGTGTTAGTCACAAAAACAGAGGTAGTGGGCCAGCCCAAAGGTCAAGTTAGACAAGCGCTAGCCTCTGCGAGCTGTGAGAGGTGCTTGTGTGTGTGTGTGCGCACGCGCGCGCGGTAAAATTGTGCTGGCTTCATTGCAGCATGACGTTTCCCATTCACTTTTGAAAGTTTTCAATTCCTTTTGTGAAGCACCCAGCCACCATTATTTTTTTTTCGCATTTCATAGAGTAAGCAATGGGAAAAGAGAGGAATAGGGGTGTTTGTGCTGTTGTTCAAGAGATGATCTGTGGACCCAGGATTTCTTGTGGCACTTCCCTTGTTCCCAGGACCCTGGAAGGAGGAGGAGGAGGAGGAGGAGGAGGAGACGGTGTTATTTGGAGACAGTGCTGGTGACTGAAGGAGATGCTCAGATACTCCTCTTCATGCATGCTAGTGCCAAAAAACCCAGAGTGATTAAAAAATGTTGTTAGTTTCTTGTTTTTCTCAGTGTCTATTTATTGAGCAGTGGAGCAATGTCTCTTCTGTTCCCTAAACAAATGATGGAATGTATTTTGCAAAGAAGGTCAGGAAAATAAAGATTATCATTTTTATGTCCTTTGAGTTTAAACAGGATCTCTTCCCCGCTTTTGAGTGTCTACACACAAAACCTCTTGCTAATCTAACTGATTAAAAAAATTCTCTGTTATCATTTTTCTCCCTGCTTTGTAGAAAGGCTCAGAAAATCAATTAACTCCTTAGAAATGTTGCTCTGTAGTGCCATCTGCTTTGCTTGTCACTCTAACTAAACATAGATGCAGATTTTCACTACATGTATGTTGACATATACAAATATTTTTTATTATTAGATAAAAATTGTAGCGTAAAACATCTCAATTAATGCAAACACACTGGGCCTATCTGTGCATTCCCAGCCATGCACTGTGTCCTTAACATCTGCTAGTCTCCATTTAAGTTATTATTGTCCATATGGTATGGACGTGAAAGAATGACAGATCAGTGATGTAACTGCCTGCAATAGCTGCTGATGCTTGCAAACTGTTCACTCAATGAAAGCAAGAGATAAGTGATTATTCAGAATCATGTTACCGAGAACAAATCTCCTCACTGTGCACTCGGTTAATTAATTTTCTAGTGCATTAATTATGTAGCTTTGCCTCTGGTGCTCTGCTGCAACTCAGTGCAAGCTGTCTCACAGAAGTAGTAGGCAAGAAGAACTTAGCAAGGGAAGAAGTTAATTCTAAATAACTGTAAAAATCTGCTTTTTGACATGGGGAGATGCTGCAGGTACAAAACTCTGATGCCAAACTCGTGAATAAAGTTGTGCTAGGACTGCAGCTCTTGAGTACACGAGAGTAGAGGAGATGTTATATTAATTTCTGATATCCTGGGACCTGTACAAGTCACGTCAGTATGGACACCATCCTTCCCCCTTAGCTCTTGGTTTTGAAAGTATTTACAGAATTTCCTTGGATATAATTTACTATGCAAATGAAGTATTTTCCTTTAAGTGTATTCCTTTCTAAGTTCAGTGATGTGTCTTTCTCTCTTTTGTAATTATTAGATCTGGTCAGGGACTTTTTGAAGCAAAAATCACGACACTCAAAGGGTCTGTCAAAACCCTTTCTTTCTTTAGGGAAAGGAACATGACAGTTTTAGCAGAACAAGGGTCTCAAGTGCCATGAGAAATTTCCGATCAAAACCAAAGAGAATGAGAGGTCTCCTTTACCTTGGCACTGTCAGACTGCTAGAAAAAAATATTTGCCCAGGGCCTGTGGTTTCAGCTAGACCGAGTGGCCCTCTGCACATACGTCTTCTTTGTCCCTGTTCCTACCCATGAAAGGACTGCATGTTTTGAGCTTGGTTACTTTTGCTTTCCAGGAAGTTTTGACTTCGTCCCAATGAAGAAGGGCAACATTAGGAAAAAAAGAAAAGGGGGTGAAAAAACCAGCAACCAAAACCCCCAAAATACCCTTCATTTTTTTGCAAAATAGGTAAACAATTTAAATTTTACTTCTACCTGGAAATGCAGAAATAGGAAAATTATGTGGCTTACTTCCTTGAAAACATTTCTCAACTATATGCGCTTGATATGACCTCCAGTTCATCTCTTTTCCAGCTAAATCATCCTCGGCTTCTCAGTCTTTTTTTGTGTCTTTGAAACTTTTCGTCTTGTTACAATCCTAATGGACTGAATAAAGCTTTACTTCAGGTGAAATTTTGGTGCACTGATTAAATATAATGAAACTATAATCCACTTTTTTTTTTCTTCGTTTTGCCATCTTTTTAATAATGTCTCTGTTGCACTGTCCACTGAAATTCATTTTTTTTCTGAAATTTTTTCTGAATTATTACAAATAGCTTAGGACTCAGGAATCTGAGCAAAGCATTTCCTCCAATGTACATTAATTTACATTCATCAGTGTTCAGTGTCATATGCCATTATGTTGTCTGTATGCAACCTGTATGATGCAACCTTCTGAAGTTCTCGCCAACTTTCTGTAATTATGTTTAAACAAAATAACTTCTATATCGGTAAACTCTGACACTTCCCACTCCTTTTCCTATCTATTGATGGATCCCACCAATGTGAAAATCTTCTCAACACTAACCTGATGCAGTTTTACCACCCTGACTGTAGTGTATGTGTTCTTCTCATTGCCTCTTCTAAGGGGTATTCTAAAAATGAGCTTTTGGTCAATCAGCTGTCCTAAGCTGGATAATTGCTTATCAATACATTGCCAAAAAATCACTTTGATCGGAGTCATACTGATAGATTAAGCGTGGGTGTTCATGCTACTTCCATCGCTTCTTCTGAAGAGTATTTTGAAGTCCTTCTCTAAGGCCATTTACAAACCCATCTCAAGGAGCAGAGGTTGCCCACCAGGAAAGTCTCCGTGTGTGCAATCCTACCCACAGCCTCGGCGCCAGGCTGGAAGGAAGGATCCAGCCGCACTCGTGCGTGGGGAGGGCTGGGGCTCTCGGAGGTCCTGTGGGTGCAAGGAGAGCCCTGAGCCTTGGGGATGGGGCTGAGCTTGGAGCTGCAGAAAGGGGCCTGCCAGCTGGTGGGAAAGCGAAAGGGTGCCTGGAAGGATGGTAGGCTCCCAGGCTGGCCTCTGCCTGCCCTCCATGTCACTGTGCCCCAGAAGCCCCCGTTGCTGCTGCAGCAGGGTTTGGCTTTCTGGGGGCCCAGAGGGGGCTGCATGTGCAGTGGAAGCACACTGGAAGGGTTTTGGTGAGCTGGGCAATCTAATGCGGTGGCTGATTGTGTTGGTCATACCAAGAGACAGCTTAAAGTGGATCTTCGGCATCCTCCCTTTCATCCTATTTATTGTCCTTACTCTCCTGCAAAGATCCCTCCGTGCGCTTGCTGGTAGGAGAGCAGCCAAGCAGCATGCAGCTCAGGCTGACATGGACCATGAAGCTGCGAGGAATGAGGTGGCTGTCTGGAGATGGGGCACCATTCTGGAGATGCTGAAATCGGCTTTCGCCCATGCCACCTTGTCTGCCACTGGCAGCACCACCTTTCTCTTCTCCACCGGCAGCAGTTGCCGTCCCCAGCTCCAGCGTCTCTGCCTGCATTGTGCCATGAGCCCAGGGACCGTCGCCTGGCTGTCACGGCATCACGTTGCTCTTGCCTTGGGCAAAGTGTTCCTTCAATGCTCCCCATGGCTGTGGGCCTGGAAACTTAACTGCACCCATCATAGGAGTCGTGGTAAGTAATCACAAAAGTTAACTTAGGTGTATTGACGACGACAAGTATAAATTTCAAACCAGCCTCCAGATTTACATGCATCATAATGTCTGGTAATGTGTCAATATGGAGCATTTACAAAGGGAAGGGGAAAAAAAAAAGGCCTAAAATCTATGCCCCTAAACTCGCCGGAATATACCGGATTATTCTTCTGATGATAGTCAGTGGAACAGGATGTGCAGGTAGTTGGGGCAGAGAAATTCAAAAGGATTGGATAATACAAGATATCATATTGAAAAGACTTAACAGATTTACAAATCCAAAGCCTAGAAGCAGTTCCACTTCTGGTGCTAGAGGCTAGCTTTCCATTACGGCAAAACAAATTGATCTGACCTACATGTAACAGTTAATTTAAATATAAAATATAAGGTCTTTGAAAAATTGCTCGCTTTTCCCCTCTCACAGTTCAAACCAGCTGGAAATAACAGATTCATTTATTGTATGTGTCTATCTCTTGTCAGGGACTGCTTCATGTTAAATATTTTATTAACCAGCAGAGCTAGCAAAATGCCCACAGACGATGAGATAACAGACCTGTCTAATAGCATTAATAGTTTATCGTCCTTGCTCTTCCAAATGCTTTTTATAAATTGAAATAACCAATCCCCAAAACTTAAACTGAGGTATTATGTTTGGATAACAGGAAACAGAGAGATGAACATTCCCAGATTAGTTTGGTTTTGTTTTGGTTTGTTTTTTCACAAACTCAGTGAGTTGTGTTTTTGCAAAACCACAACATGCCCGATTTGGACATGTTTTGTCTTGAGTCAGGTATACAAACATGTATGGAAAGCTTGTATTTCAGCCAACGATCACTTGCACAGTGGCCTGTGGTAATTTTGCAAGTACTTAGCAATGACCTTAATTATTCCAACATTCTGGTTATTGTTTGGGACAGTAGCCGGTAAACGGTGCAAAGTGCTGAAAAAAGGGGAACGGTTTTGTGGCTCTTGAGGAGCCTGAATTCAAGGCTAACAGACATAGAAAGTTGAGCAGTGCTTCCAAAAGCAAAACAATTTGCAGGGAACTGAACACAGTCCTGTTCTTCCTGGGCCTGTTACAGTCTGTGTAGTTGCTCCTGCTGGTTGCTGGCGTGCAGAGCTGATCAGAAAACAGTACTTCCACAGGAATGTTAGCTATGTCAGTTCCTGTTGTTTGGAGACAGCAAAAGCTGAAAACAGTAGCTCTTCTTTTTATTTTTTTTTTCTTTTTCAAAATCTGAAGTTCTTAATCTTTTTTTGATATCTCAAAAGGAGTGTTGCTACCTGGTGGTTGTCTTCTGTTTCCCAAGTTTGGATGATGCCTCATAACAGATTTCTGGTCACGGGGATCTTCAAGCCATGCTACATATGAATAAAAGAGATTGTGACGCAGCTAGGGAGGAAGATGCTAATAGTGGGCCAGCTGGTCATAGTTCAGGAGGCCAAAGTAGTGCCTAAGGCTGAAGACCCGAGAGCTTGCTTTGGGTTAAGAAAATGGAGCGGAGCTGTGGATGCCTCATACGAGCCAAGGAGAAGTGGTAAGGAGCTGTCTGGCATGAAGGAAGGAATGCAGAAGAGGGCAGTGAGCATCTAGAATAAGCTAGAAGTGATGTTTGGTCACTCCAGATACATACTTTCACGCTTCATCTCAGACATTTAAAATTCTCAAATGCAGTGGGGTTTTTAAGTGAGAAATGTCACAGCCCTTGATGCAAGAGAGTAGTTTTCCCTGCAGAACAAAGGACAAGGTGAAAATATGCCTCTATCGCTTCTCCCACAAAATGTGGCTGTTTTCTTAACAGGGGCCCAGGAAGCACAGGCAACACAGAGCTGCCAGTCACCACCTGCTGCAGAGCTGCCAGTCACCACCTCCTGCAGAGCAGTTTCAGCAAGAACTATCGACAGTTACCTTTGCTCTGCATCTCTCCATCCACCTGCCTGCGAGCTTATCCTTTACTAGAGAGTCTTGTATAGATTTGGTATTGAAAGGGGGGAAAAAAAGGGAAACCTGCATTTCATGAGGGGTTTCAAGTGAGAATCCCTGTGTCTGTGTCGCCAGCCCTGAATTCCTGCGTGTGGTGTGTGGAGTGTGGAGTAACACGTGTTAAGTGATAGTAAGCCTCAGAGCAGACTACAGCTAGCACTCGGGGGAGATTTAATTTATTGTTCAGTGGAATGAATGCTACTGTGCAGCGACAGCTGGTGCACTGAATGACACGCAGTGACTGCTTGACTGACTCACAACAATAATACCCAGGGAGGTTTGCACATCAGGCTGTCTCGGGGGAATGCAGAGAGGAGGCGTCTGAGGAAAGCGAGCTCCGCTGTCTTTGCTAGCTTGGGCCTGGCTCGTGAACCACTTGCTTCTGATGCTGAACCACCAGGTACATTCTGAAAAAGTGGAATGTGCATGTGCTAGAGTGGAGCAGACTTTCCCTCTAGCTTTAGTTCTGTTTTCTTCCAGTAGGTGTTTCTCCTTCTCCTCTCATTGCTCAAACGACAGAACCAGTGAATAGGAACAGGCAAAATTAGTGTGTGGTTCAGGCTGCAAAATGGTCGGCCTGTTTATGCTTGAAATCCCTTTCCACACAGATATTTTTGCTACCTAGGTGCTAGTGTCTGGAATATTTATGTATCGTTTTATGTCACAGAGGCCACTACTGTTCTCTACACAAATTGTTAACGGCTTAATCCTGGACATACATTTTCCTGACACATAACTATTTTATATACCAGCATAACGGCAAGACAAACCTGACATCTGCATAGGTTCAGCTGAGTTTATTTCTAAATGGAGATAGCTAAGTCAGTGCAAAACCATGAGTCTGGGCTGCAAGTTGCATTGCTTTTCTTGTGTGTGGATGTGGATAGAGTACATGCAGTATGTTTCAAAGCAAAATGGATAAAACGATCCCCATGCCCCCATTTTGCATAAATAGCTTCACTTCTGTGCAGGTAAACAAGTATATGTCCAATGCAGAGGACTGAGGTAATGAACCTAATTATATTGTTCAGAAATGGCCAAACAACTGGGGCCTTAAAAACACGTGTGATAGCAAAGCAGAGGTGGGCTCGTAAAGACTTGGAGTCAGGTTCTACAGCTGCAGGCAGGGTTGCACCTGAGTGGCTGGCAGCGCCGTTTCCACCTTTTTGCTGTACTAATCCATGGGGCAAAAGCAGTTTGTGTGTTCTGATCTGCAGTGAAGCAACATCCCATCCCTGATTCATGGCTCCTGTAGAAAAATAAAAGCTGGGGCTGTTGTGCTGCAGCCAGTACAGTGGATCTTGCAATCAGATTGACACCAGTAGAAGGCACATGTGTGTGCCTTGTACTACAGTCCTCCCTCTCTCCCCTCTGTTGAATGGCTGTGCCTTTTTGCCTCCTGTAAGCAACAAAAAAAAAGATGCAGAATGGCCTGGAAAAGGCAGCAGCAAGCAAGCTGAACAATGAACACTTGCAAGCTTCATTTTGATCACCATCATGTAACTGTTGGGAAGTGTTACTGATCCAGAGCACCTAAACCCAGTGGATCACATATTTGATGGAAGAATTTACTTGCAAATAATGTTAGGCATTTTTGAGGAGTTCATGTGAACACCAACCATCTTAGATGCCTTTGGGGGCTGCAAGGGAATTACCTCATTGTATGCTCTGGTTTAATATTTAGGAAAGTTTGATATTTCAAACAAGCAGCAGTGTTTCCATTGTTCAGTGTCATAAGGACACTATTTTGTTTTCAGTTGGTAGAAGAGCTTGGTTCCTAACAGGAGTGGCACTTTGCTGCTTGCATATGCCCAGAAAAGTCGTTGCATTCTTTTAAGTCACCAAGGAAACCATCCTCAAAATGAACAGGAATAATTCAGGGCCTCTCCCCCGTGTCTGCCAGCTGCGCTTTGCTTGCCTAAAGAAAATTCTTCCCTGTTTTGGACTTTCATTTTGCGAAACACACAGGCATTGAATATGCCTCTGTTACAAGACCTAGCAGAACTGACTAAATTTGCAGAAATTTGGTTCATTATGGAATCATCGGTGCTAAAGAGTCAGTAAAGAAGAGCCATCATAGGAGCTTCACCATGACAAATGTGGCATAACTTCTAAAAGGGCAGTGATTTTACTTTCATTGATGCTAGTGTAATTGGCAGCAAGAGTTTGCCTAATATGAAAAGAAAGTTAATCTTTTGACTTCTGCATAGCTTTATCATTCTGCAAACAAGTGATGTCCGTTCTTTTGATAAAGAGCTGTGAGCATTTGACTCATGCACAAATTTCTTCTGACGAACTGTAAATTTTGGTAACACAATTTTCTATCTATTCCAATTATTGCTGGGAGAAAATGCTGAAGTTCCCGGACAATTATCCATTTGTTCCACACTTCTCATTGCTTGGGGGTTTTTTAGGTGAATATTGAAATGCCTTCAGGAGAGGTACATTTTCTGCCCAGCTAACCCCACATTAGTCAGCATCATGCAGATGTCTTAGAAAAATTCTTTTAAAGGGCTTGGCTCTTCCATCTGATACACTTTCTTCTCCTCTGCCTTCTTTTGTTTTAAGTCTTTCAGCTACAGTATGTAACTGAACAGCATGATCACAGTGTAGAGAAATAGTACTATAGTAGGGAAAGGTAAACAAATGTAGTTGAACATCTATCAAAAAATATTTCAGAGGACAGTGTACAATGGTTTATACTATGATTTGTATTGCAGGCTACTGACAGTTCGACAGATATTTTATATATATACACATTTTAAGGCAGAAATCAGTAAAAAATTATTATAAAAGCAATTCCCCCCCTGCATACCAGTGAGTAGGGCCTGATGGTAATTTGTGGAATATTTTTCAGATGGTGCGGGCAGTTTGGCCTTTTTAGCAGAGATAGCCAGAGTATAATCCAGGACTCCAGTTCCCTTTTCCAAACCTCCTCTAAGCTCTTTCCACAGCAGAAAGCAAACTAGTGATGACAATGCCTGAAGGCAATCTGCTGGCTGTAAAAGGCAGGATCATTGTTTAAGGTGCATACAGCAGCAAAAGGTAGTGCCTGTTCCCGATGCCGTTAAGCCCTACCGGCTGCTTTCCAGCTAGCGCGGCGTGGCAGCGCAGCAGAGCTTTGTGCTGGTGGGTGCAGGTGGCGGCACTGCCCTGCCTGTGTTTTTCGCCTCTGACTCCCTACTGACAGCCCTGGCTGGCTGACACGGCTGCAGTAAAGGGTTTTGGTACTTGGGGCACCTTCCTTTGGCGCATTCATCTGCTTCCTCCCCTTGCCTTCCCTTTCCAGCCCTTGGATGTTGTCAGCCTACCCCGGTAGTGCCCCTCACGGGCACTCTTCTCGCCCCACCTTATGATCCCCACTACTTCTGCAGTGTATCACAGTTACTAAAGACCATGCTTTGTGAGCCAAATGGAGAGGAATAGGTCTGATAGAAGCAAAATATATTGCTACAGAAAAATTATTTTTACCTAAAGCCTGTTCAAAATCTGCAGAGTCAAAGAGTATTGTATCGCACTTTAAAGTTGCCCTTTAAGATTAGCGTGCACAGATATGTCCACCTTATTGACTGGTGACCCAGGCATGCCTTATGTTCAAGGTGGAAGGAACATGCACGAGACAGAGTCTTTATCATCTATGTTTGATCATCTCTAAGTGCATTTGCGATGTATATGTTGAAGCAAAGATGCTTTTTTAGAAGAAATGTTTATGAAAAATTAAGCTTAAGTCACCAAAAGCAGATTTCAAAGTTTCAAAGCAAACTCCAATTTGCTGGAATTTGTAATTCAAACTTCAGACTATAATTTGTAGAACTTATTTAATCAATTGATACACAGAAAAATCCACCACTTCATGCGAATTCTTTAAGTATTCATAGTCATTTAGTCATGAAAGAAGTCAGTGTAAATGATGCTCTTAACTTTTTTTACAAACAGAAAGGCAGTGAAAACTGCAGAAGAAATTGAGCATTCTGAATAATTTTCTCAGATCTATTCTGTACTGATAGCTGACCAAGTGTATTTTATTGGCTTTTACTTGGTGACGAATTTCTAAATATTATCTCTGTGTGTGCACGTGTGTGTGTGTGTCTTCCCTTCTTCTTCGCTCTTCCCTTCTTCTTCACTCCCCTCCCAAGCATATTGCCCTGCCCGGTGAAAGCCCTGCCCGTCTCCCCAGCCACCCTGCAGCTGCCTGGCTCCAGCAAGGGGCTTGGGGCTGTGACTGTGGTGGAGTGTCTCCACCTTCTGGCAGTGCCACCTTCCCAGGCAGCCGGGGGGCCGGGGGACAGCCCCCTGCTCTGCCCCCAGCCTGGTGGGCTCCGTGGGGTGGCCGCCGCGGACAAGGGCTGGCACCCAGTAGCAGTGCTGGGGGGCGGCTGTGCAGGTGCAAAAATTAGGGGCCTCTCTCTCTCTACTTTTCCTCATGACGTGCCCCACAAAATCCTGGGTGTGCCTGGCTCTGTGAAACATTGGATTCAATCGAAGGGCGGTATTTTAGAAAGGACACACATTCTTCACTGCTAGCCACAGACAGGAGTACCACGTCTCCTAACGTGAACGTTTGCTAATGCTTAGGCTTTTCTGCTAGACATGTTTAGACAAAATGAAAACAAAGTGTCTCGGAGGCCTCTTGCTGAAGGCTTTTGCATCCTATGCTGAAGGACTCAGCTTGCAGAGACCTCGGGAAGTCCAAGCTGGGGATATCAATGGCAGTGGCTTTTATGGTGATCAAAAGGGAAGAGGGCTACTAACACAGAGCTCAGCTATGGCAGGCACTGTGGGAGAAGCAGGCTTCTGCTTTTGGAAAGTTTAGTCTACTACCCACACCATAAGAAGGGATTAAATCCAGAGACTAGAGTGAGGAGAGGCACATAAGGTTGTGAGATAAGCTTTTTGGTTATTTATGTGTATAGATATAAGTATTATCTGTGGTGAATTCAGTGGCATCCTATTTTCTGAATCTCATTTATACTTGTACCAGATCCTGGGAGATGGGGAGGCATTTCTGTAAAGCTGGACAAGGACACTGGGACTTTGTATTGCCTTTAAACTCTGTCACCATACTGGTATACAATCATAACATGACAGGCTTTTCCGAAGGAATTTAACAGTGAAGACACTACCTTCATCCAGATTTAAAATAAACTGGGGGCTACTGCCATTTCCTAGCTATTCTGTGAAACAGTCCACTCTGTCTCACTGCTGTTGTTTCTTCCAGCTGCCTTGGTCTCTGTGCCACTGACAGGTACTTTTCAGAAATTTAGGTAAGATGTCACTGTAGATCAAGACTCTTCGCTCATCCGTCTGAACTGAGAACAAACAGTATGGTCGGAATCAGCATCCACTGAGTATGCACACAGGGAAAAATGCATTTAAAAAGAATACTGCATTTTACCAGCAGTATTGTCTGCCTGTTTATAGCTCAAGAATAAAATGTAGGTTAACATTTGAGCTGTTCTGCCATCTGGTGGCGAAAGTTGGTTATGGGAGCCATAGCTACGGTTTTGGTGCCAGGCTTTGGCTCTGGGGTTAAAATAAATGGCTTCTGTGGAGATCTTGTGGCTAAGAAGTACTCCAGCACTGATTTTCTTTGAATATTTGATCTAAAGAGAACAAGAAAGTAAACCCTACATTTCTTCACCAAATTTTCCCACCCTGTGTGCAATTCTGTTGTTGTTGGGTTTGTTGTTTGTTTGTTTGTTGTTTTTCTGAGGAACTGCAGTGTACACCAGGAAGGGTCACTGCTCTGATCAAGAGAAGGGAGGTTAGGAAAGAAGGGTTGCAAGTCTCTGAGAGACTGAGCATCTGTAGGTAATTCTGGGTTGGTAGTCCTCAGCACTCCTCAGATTGTGTCCCGTGGGTTTATTTAGGCTTTCCAGGTGCCTCACTTGATGGCTGGGATGTTACCTTTCAAAAACTCTCAAAACTGGAAAGTCAAAGGACTATACATACAAGTGCATCTGAAAACCCAAACCTGATCTATCTCAAGAGAGACAACCAAATGAGTAGGAACCCCTGAACATGGGGTTCCGTTAGTTCTTTAAATACTGTTACACTGCGATCCTAGACTGTTTTCTTTAGTGTTACAAATTTGGGAATGTGGTGAGGGAAAGAAGAAAAAACTGGCCTGTTCCTCTTTAGCCTTGTATCCTGCTCCTGGTACACTCTTCATCAGTTATGCCATGATATGCCTCATGTCCTACAGATTAAAAGGGACATTCCCATCGCCTCCTAATAGTCTTATTACACAGAAGTATAAAAATATCTGCAAGAAACTAGAAGGTGAGATCTACTTACAATCTTGACTAACAGACGTAAAGAAAGATAGCACTTCAGGGAGATGTGTAAGTTGGCAGTATTCATTAAAGCAGGAGCTTACATAGCAAAGGAAGCATCACTGAACTTTTTTTCTTCACCATATTTACTGAATAGTTACTGTTTTTCTGTGAGAACCTTACAGACAGAAGCAATCAGGGCCTGGGTACAGCTTTTCATGTCAGATGGTGTGTTGTTCTTCATGAAAAAGTAGTTTCTTCTGTTACAGGTCTCTGAAGGATGAAATGATGCTAATGTACTTGCTGACTGCTAATAGAAGTACTTGTATGACGTGTCAAACTGATCCTCTACCATGGCATGACCAGGTGTTTGTTATTCTTATCCCCATCATGTCTTAAGAAATTCAAGCCTCTGATGAGCAATCTTACTCTCCATGATGGCTACGTGAGCATCTTTAAGCGTTGAATCTCATTACTGCTGTTTTTTTCTGGTTACCTGTTGCAGTTGGAAGCAAATCCTCTCCAAGGTCACAAACCAAGCTATTTAGCTTGGGGAATGACAAATGATAAGGAAAAGTGGGTAGCCAGAAGGAAATCAAGTATTTTGGCATGAAACTGGTAATAATAGAGCATCTCGGTGCATTTTGTGGGTGCGCTTGCTGTTGCCCTTGTTCTGAGGTACAAATCCCATGGAAAAAAGCTGATGTTAAGAATGTGGAAAAGATGAGACCACTACCAAGATGTCTGTGTGCCTGAAAAATGTACGTAGGAAAGGAAACATTCACCCCACAAAAAACAATGATGTCATTTGTTACAGTGCATCTTATGCTACAGTTGCCTGGTATTTAGGGTATAAGGTGCAGTAAAGTCATTCATGTCACATAGACATTTTAGGAGCCATAGCAAACATACTTCTACAGGTTGGATAAAAATGAAGCCGTACATGGGAGGGAGGGTCTCATCACCAATGATAAATCCCTGAGAATATTTGGTCTCTTCTACCAAACCCAAAACATAAATGGTACATCATTAGTCATTCTGTTGATTAGAACTTTCTTATTAATCTGAATGCATTGTTATTTACAGAAAATCTTTTCTAGTAATAATGCTAGCAGCAGAGCTTGAGTCTGTCTCAGATGGCTTCCAGAAAACATCCATTCTCTTTCCCTGTTTCCAGAAGTTGTAATAACCACATCAGTGCTCTAGGAGGATTATTACTATTTCTCAGCTGATAGTATCTCAGCAGTGATTTTTTTTCTCGGGCAACTCTCTGAAATGTTGCTGACTGAACAGCGTGTGATTCAGGTTCCCAGAAAAAAAATGTGTCTTCCCAGCAGTAATTACATTTCTAGGTACTGCCAGGCACTACAGAACTGTTGTGAGAACATGAAGTCAGGAAACAGAGTGTCTGCTCAGCACAGTATTTTCCAGCTGCCTTGCTTTCAGATCTCTCTATTCTCAGTCTCCACTGTAGATTAGCTATTTCACATCTCTATCCATACTTCCAGACATGCCTTTTTAAAGTCCACAAAAAGTCCTTGTTTCAATTGACTTAAAATATCTATATTGCGTTGATGTTTCAGTGTTGAACATCCAGTTGAATGTTTTAAAAAATCTCGTCCATCCCCCTTCTTATAGTAGACGTTAATTCCTTTTGCAGTCTTTGTAAAAACAAAGTGTATTTAAAAATTATCCTTGTTCTAGTCAGATCTTAATTTTAGGTTGGAAAGTTGGCATGAATTCTGTTTTATTCTTTGTATTACAGAAGTGAATTTTTCCCTGGCTGAAAAGTGTTTTAAATATTTTTCACCTCCTAAGGCACAGAAGCCCCACTGTGAAAGTGTCTGTCATAGAACTGGTGGTTGACTTTGTACATTCCTTGTTGTTGATGTAGACCCCACAGTGAAATAATACTTGACAAATCAGTTGATACTCTACTGCCACAGTAAGGCTCTTCGGTAGGTAGCTGATAGAATAAGTGATCAAAGGCCTTCTTTGGCTAACTACCCTCTCCTTTTTAATGGCAGTTCATGAAAGTTAGATGGAAAAAGGGTTGATCTCCACTCTGCCAGATACTCTGGCTGTGTGGGAGGAATCCAGAAGTAATACGGAGCTTCTGTGTAGAGATGCCTGGAAGGGAGAACACTGATTGCCATCACGACTGGAGACACACAAAGAGGACTCTGTGAAACCAGGAAAAGAAGAGCTTGACAGCCATGTACAAGTTTCACCTTGTTTAGGAAACAGCTTGAAGTCCTAAGCAATACATTATAACTTGTTTAAAAACTTTTCTGCGCACATTTTTTTTCTGACAAAAAACTAGGAAATCAGCTGAAATGGACATTTCTGCAGGAGATACTAATGGGAAGGTCTATGTAGGGGAAAACAATTGAAATGAGCAATTTAATAGTTTAATGTTCACCAACACTTTCATGCTTTGTTAAAAACTGAAAGACTTTGAAAAAAACTGATAACATTACATTTCTGATTGTGGAGAAAAGAGAGAAATTGAACAGCAGTACTATGCATTGCTCTTCCAGCCACAGCTACAGCTGACGACTAGAGAGGCTGAGACAGGGCAGGTTGGTCCTCCTTCCTAGATCTTGGGTAGCTTCAACAAGCTGTGGCTGACCCTGTGGAAGGGGATTCATAAAGTCTGAAAATAGATTTATAATTTGATTAAATATCAGAGCCTAATTTAGAAGTAACTCCTCTGGACGGGCTTTTTATTGCTACAGATATAAAAAATGTTTTTCTTCCCCTTACTTCAGTGGATCAAGAAGCTCTTTTGTCATCTTATGTATTATAAATCTGTTCAGTTGTTTCTTTTCCATCCACTTGGAGCTTTACTCAGAACTATGAACATCAGCCTACATCTCCTGGGGAAATACAGAGCAGGTGGTAGGCTTGGTATGGTCTCTCCTTTCAGTTGCATTAATATTACTTTTGATGAGTTGCTCTAACCTATGGCTACAACTTTGGCAATAGAAAATCTGTGTGGGATTTTGTTCTTTGCCTCTCTTCTTACTGTTGTTAGGTCATTTCAACGTATCAACGATCTCGTTTTGTTAACCATTTAATTTGTCAAAGGAAAGAAGGTGTGGGGAGGAGCTGTACCTTTCCATGCCTCAAGCATGGTTGTTGGCAGAGCTGATGTTACAGGTAACATGCTGCTACTGCTCAGGCACTAAGTGGTTCTTGCCAGATTCTGAGGTTCCAGATGACTTCTGAGCTCATCCTGTCCCTGGTGCTGCTGTGAAGCCTTCCACGATGTTTGTATTCCTCTTTTCTCAGTAGCTCTCCCTCTTGTCACATGGCTTTTCCTATTCTGTATGTTATTCAAGTATTTCTGTGAGATAGTAGGACTGTGTTGCTGTTGATCGGCTTGAGATGCACTGCTTGCAAGTCATACAGCGACATAGACAAGGTGAACAGCATAAAGCAGAAGTCTTAGTCTAGTCTAAGTGTTCTACCTGTGGTGTGAGTGGTCAGCACTGAAGCCCTGATTGTACGCTCTGCCACTACGCACCTCTGTTATTGTGGTTTCTTGTTGCTTGATTGAACCTTGTTACTGCCTTTAGACATAATTCATGACCCCAGTGATACTCCCCAAGACTCAGATGCTAATTATTTAGGGCTTTTTCTGTGATTCAGAAAAAGTATCCTAGCCTAATGGGTTCCTGAAGATGGGGAGTCAAGTGTCTGGCATATATTTCAACTCCTACTAGATGGCCCTAAAAATGCCGCTCCAGCTTCTTGGCTTCCCCATGAAGAATGTGCAGAAAAATGGATACTTCTTGCTGATAGAAGTTTTTTCTATATTAAGTTGTTTCCATTTGTAAAGATGTGGCTCTCCTGGAGCTGATACCAAGAGAGGAAGAGAGTGAGTAGGTTGCTTAGTGTGAGAACATCCACATCTGGCACAACTTTCATATCATTTCCATATCGGGCATACTCTGGTATGGCAGACAAGCTGAGAAGAGTTAGTACCTACCAGGTCTGTCCTGGTTGTCAAACTCCCCTGAGTTCCCAAGACTTCTGATTTTCTGTAGACATCAAGTTCTTCCACCATCGTTCAGATCAGAAATTTTGTCCTTCGTCTCTTTACGCCTTTGCACCCAAGTTCATTTTCAGCTGTGGACGAAAGGAGAAATGAGAAGAAGGTCAGACTCACAAGAGTATATAGGCACTGAACTAGCATTGATTTCAGTAGGGTGTAGATGCCTAAGCACCCCTGTTCCTCCAGTTTTATATGACAGGTGGGTGTTTTTTTCTGGGGGGTGAACGATGGTTGGATGTAACATTTTAAAACAAGAAAGGCTAAATATCACACTGAAAAGAAAGGAAATAGATAAGAGGAGCATGTTGATATGCTGGGCTGTAAGGGCAAGGCCCTTACTAAAAAGTAATTGCACACATTCTGCTTACAAAAGTCTGCTCTGGACCCCAGAGCTTCTGGTATTTCATTGGTGGGTAAAATTCTGGTTTTATGTTTGCACTGTTTGGGTGCTGGCATGAGAAGATTGGTAGAGATTTGAGAATAGAAAGTCATATTTGTATCATTGGAAATGCTTTATCAAAGAAAGGTGTTTGACCAGCAGACTTTGAATTTCACAGAATCACAGAATCACAGAATGGTAGGGCTTGGAAGGGACCTCCAGAGATCATCTAGTCCAACCCCCCTGCCAGAGCAGGGTCACCCAGCGCAGGCTGCACAGGACTGCGTCCAGGCAGGTTTTGAATATCTCCAGAGAAGGAGACTCCACAGCCTCCCTGGGCAGCCTGTGCCAGGGCTCTGTCACCCTCACAGGAAAGAAGTTTTTCCTCATGTTCAGGCGGAACTTCCCGCGTTCCAGTTTGTGCCCGTTGCCCCTTGTCCTGTCGTTGGGCACCACTGAAAAGAGTCTGGCCCCATCCTCCTGACACCCCCCTTGAGATAAGCGTTGATGAGGTCCCCTCTCAGTCTTCTCTTCCTCAGGCTAAACAGCCCCAGTTCCCTCAGCCTTTCCCTATGGGAGAGATGCCTGTCCCTTAATCATCTTTGTAGCCCTCCGCTGGACTCTCTCCAATAGTTCCTCATCTTTCTTAAATTGGGGAGCCCAGAACTGGACGCATTACTCCAGATGGGGCCTCACTAGGGCAGAGTGGAGGGGGAGGAGAACCTCCCTCCACCTGCTGGCCACACTTCTTAATGCACCCCAGGATGCCGTTGGCCTTCCTGGCCGCAAGGGCATGTTGCTGGCTCATGGAGAATTTGTCATCCGCCAGGACTCCCAGGCCCTTCTCCGCAGAGCTGCTTTCCAGGAGGTCAACCCCTAACCTGTAGCGGTGCCTGGGGTTGTTCCTCCCAGGTGCAGGACCCTGCACTTGCCCGTGTTGAACCTCATGAGGTTCCTCTCCTCGCAATGCTGCAGCCTGTCCAGGTCTCACTGAATGGCAGCACAGCCTCTGCTGTATCAGCCAGTCCTCCCAGTTTCGTGTCATTGGCAAACTTGCTGGGGGCACTCTGTCCCTTCATCCAGGTCACTGATGAATAAATTGAACAAGACTGGGCCCAGTACCGACCCCTGGGGAAATTAACTTGCGCACCAATATTTTTCGCTTGCTCTCCCAGGGCTTTAAAGTCTTTCTTGATTTTGCCCAGGTTCTGGCTTGTGGCATCATTCGTGCGCACATGAAAGTGTAACGCGGGTAGTAGTCCATGCTCCTGACAAGTTGCAGCACCCTCTCGGCAACATCTCGGACCTGAGCTCCTGGGAGGCAGCACACCTCTCGTGCCTCCCTGGCAGGTCGGCAGGTGGGCACCTCAGTGCCCCTTAACAGAGAGTCCCCCACTACGAGCACTTGTCGTTTCTTTTTGCGGTATCCGCCGTGTGCTACTGGAGTAGGTTCTCCTTGCACACCTTGCTCGTGGGTGTCTACAGCTGTTAAAGCTTCGTATCTGTTTTGGTTGTTATACTGGAGGGTGGAGACTGAAGTGGAAGTTCTTTAATCTCTTCTGAAAGATTGTTCCATAGCTGGGAAATCTAGACACAATTTTTACCTTTATTTTGATGCCTTCAAAATGGCTGCAGTTGTCAAAGCTGCTATGTGATTGCCAATGAGATTGCAAATGAGACACCTCTGCTATTGCAAAAGCATGGGAAAGACCTAGGAACCTATTTCGTCTGGCATGCGTTATACCAAGGGTTTCCCCAGACCTATAGGATGGTTGTTCCCTCTGCTTCTTGCAAAGCAGTACTAATTTGTGCTTATCAGAGCATCCAGACTCAATGTTGTCCAAGGCAACCCCCAACATGGCTAGTTTGTGGGTGTGGATTTAGCAAAGGTGCTCCCTTAGCGCAGAAGGACAAGTCACTGAGAGGTCACTGTACATAATGGTTGAATATGCTGCCTCTACAGAGATGCAAAGAGGGAGCATTTTCAGCTTTGCTTGGTTCACCTCATCTCCCAGCTCCTGACAGGTTTGAACATTGCCGAAGGAAAAACTTCATGTAACAGTTCTGAAGGCCTTTTGAGGTCAAGCTCTTACCTAAAGGATTAGAAAAAAACAGACCAAGCATAAAGTTCTAGTGTATAGCTAACAACGGACTTGGTGTTTGCACCAGTAACTACAAGCGTTGCCCTAGGTTCTGAACAGTTACCATTTCCTTTTACCTCCTCATACTGTTTTGGTGTTTGGATACAGATGCAGATGATTTGCTGGTTCTACTATAAGTGAAATATTTTGAGAACTGCTTGTGTCTCCTCCTTCACTTCAAAAATAGGCATTCAGCAAATGTGAGCTATACAAATGACATTAATAGCCCCTTTTCACATGGTCCCTGGTTTTTTGACATTTTCTTTTATCAGATCATGCTTTTGCCCAGTCTAGCCTTCTCCATTGATACAAAGCTACTAATATTTATGTTTACCTCTGCATATGACACCATATATGTAGGTTGTGTTAAGTCAGCTGGTTGCCAGCTTTCTATAGAGACCACATGTAACACATTAGTGCAGTTGATGGACTTAGTAGGAAATATCTCGGTAGGACATGTCTGTGAGAACACGCCTCCTTGTTTTCTAACCTGATATGGGGTTTTGTGTCATAGCATGTCACTCATTCTTTGGATACAACTAGAGGCACTTTTAAAAATATTTATCTGTAAAATGAGAATAAATATTAGTTTCCTACTTAGTGTGGATAGAAACATCAGTGTCAAATGACTCCCTGAAAATTTAAGTTCTAGTTGTAGGATTTTGTGTTGTCTTCACAAACATGTTGTGGTTTTACAGCCCATCCAGAGATTCAGCAGCATATCTAAATGAGAGTTCTGTTTCTCTCGGTATGTGCCAAACTACAGGGAATTCTACTTAATTAAAAGGAGTTTGAAGAGCCAAGCAATTTATTTGCTGAGAGATTTCAACACAGTGGATGCAACCCTCGCAAAGAAAGACTTTCATCAACCTCGGTTTTCAGTATTTGTTACTCCTATGCAAATGGAGAGTATCTCTCTTCCTATATGGATAGCATTCTGCAGGCAAAGCACATTCTCCTCTGGAGAATAAATGCTTTACACTATTAAAAAAAGCACATCCTTCTAAAGATGGATCCTTAAGGTAGCTGTGGTCTCATTCAAAGAACATCTATGCTTCTGACGAAATTTGACTATTACTGCATGTGCTGTAAAGAGACTGCAGAAGGTGCCTTTAAATGGTGTTGGGTACATATTTATCTTTCAGTAATGTATTTCAGTGTATTATTACTGTCACTGTTAGGATCTAGGTGCCCTATGCATATCCCTGGACTTTGTCTCTCTGGATTTTTTTAACATCTATTCTGATTTTGAAGATATTTCATTGAAATACAAGTGCATTATATGACATGTTTAAAAACATCTCAATAGTTTATCGGTTAATGCTGATGTATTTGTATAGCTGGGTGTTTATTAAACAAACAACTTTGAAAATGAAATTGTAAAAATATCAAATTAATGCTGAACATGAGAATTTTATATTCAGGCAGCATTAATAGTTCCAGGTTAACTGTTATAATGCTTTCAGTGACCTTTTTGGTGTGGTTCTTTTTTCTTCTCATTAACTCAGTTCTAGAGTCCTGTTGATGTTTTTCTTTCCAGTGATTAATCACTTGTTCTTTTGCACTGAAACTTCAGTTCAGATAAGGCCTTACCAGTCTCTACTCTGTATTCAAAAGAGATAGTGAACTAGAATTACAACTAATTGAATTTATTAATTTTCAGGAGAAGTACAACACAAACTTTCTTTTGCTTTTGTGTTAGTAAAACTTCAGTGATATCTCAATAGCCAAATTTTAAGACTTAAGCCTTTCAGTGTTGGATTCTTTGCTAACCCAGGACATTATTTAGTTTATTAGCTGTTGCTGTTCATTCTGCTCAGTATTGTGCTGAGAATGGTGAACTTGCTTCATCAGGTGCATGAAAAGGTGTGTTGGGCTTTGTTTGAACCAAACATCCACCTGAAAGGCTTTATCACGTTCTGTGAAATCCTGCATAGTCACCTATTTTTCAACTCACTGTCATTCACTTGTTCAAAATATCATATTACAGAATAAGCCGTCAGTTACCTCAACTTCTATGTCCACACTGTGTCTGCAGCACGTCTTTTTTTCCCCTCCATGGATCCAACTAACTGCACATGCAGAAACTGCCCTCTGCGTGAATATGGTATATACCCATTCAAGAGATTTAATGGTGGTGGTGTGGAAGTGAACAGGTGTGATGTTATGTGTTGAGGCAAGACCTTCTTGACGGCTAGTCTGTGTCAGGACCCTGGGGGCACTGATCAGTCCTAGTGGCTCTGCCCCCTGCTCAGACCCATGGGCAAGGGCCCAGCCGCATGGGGTGGCCCCTGATGGGACATCCCCTCTCCAGGCTTCTGGGAAACCTCTCCATCTCCTGAGGCCACACAGGGGTTTTCCTGCCTGAGCCTGGAGGTGTGCGTGGGACAGTGGTCTTGCTGCGGTTGGGTTATGCTAGTTTTGGGGCTGGCCCTGGGCGGAGAGGCAGTGTGTGGTGCCGGATGGAGTGGGTGGGCACTGGGTGCTGCTGCAGGGACCCCCGAGGAAAGGTGAGGTGTCCATCACTGCACTTTTTTGAGCCTGATGTTATTTTGCCTAGAGCCACCAGGTGTCAGCATAGGACCCGGCTGTATGGAAGCATATACTTCTGCCTGGGACGGAGGCAACTACAGAAGGTGTTTTGCGGTGAATTTTGCACGGTTTCATGGTTAAATGCTGCTGAGACTGCCTAATTTCAAGGCCATTGTCTGTTAAAATGATAGCCCCAGGCGGGCTTCTGCTTCTGCTCTTGGCAAGTCTCAAACTCAGCATCAGTTGCTGGGGTTTTTTTTTTTGATAGAACTTCAGTTCTCCAGAGATCTGGGCAGGGTCCTACTGACAGGGATGCTCTTCTTCCCCTTGGTTACCCCGTTGCTCAAGGAGATGAGGTGTTTTTCTCCCTTCAGCCAACTGACAGCATAAATATGCGTTTGTGTGCTTGCGCATTTCCTCTTCTATTAGATTACCAGTCTGCTCACAGCGCGCGTACCAATTACACGCTGCCACGCTGGAGAGCAGTCTGCTCCTTTCCCCTCTCACATTATGGCTGGAATTGAAGCCTCTTATTAAATGAGAGAAGCAGGTGAGGGTTTATCTTTCCCTTGGGAGCTGCTGGGGTTTTTTATCTTCTGGGCTGTAAAAACAATTAAAATGGTTCTTCACGTACTGAAGTGTTGAAGGTGGCAGTTTATTGCCATTGGTACGTGGAAAGCACGGATGAAATGAACCGGCGTTATAGCCTGAACTGCCAACTCAGCATGTCTGACTTAGGGATGTATAAAAGTGATGATCAGGCCACAAAGGCTTTGAAAATGCAGATGGCATGCAATATTATGTTGCTTGAGGGGGAGCAAAAAACTACGCATTGTGTCAAACTGGTAGAGACCTTGGGTTTTGGTTCCCTATTTAGATATATAGGTCCAGTAGGCTAGGCTTTGTACAGCCTTCAGCACTTTTGTTTTCTTTTGTTTTCTTTTCTTTTTTTAATTCTCTTTTTTTTTTTTTTTTTTTTTTTTTTTAAAATATGGCCACTACTTCACTCTTTTCTGTACTCCAATCTGAGAAAATTTATGTACATGGGTTTTACCATTAAGTGCTCTAGGGGCTTTGCAATAAAAGTGGTTGTTAAAGGAGTATTAACTCAGTTTAAAAGGCAGAAGACAAAAAACTCTTGAGGATCTCGTTGTGGCTAATGCCATAGCAAGCATGATGAGGAACTGAGCTATTTATTGCATCTGTGTGAAACAGTATTTTTCTTTTTAACCATATCTCACCGTAGGTGTCTGCCATAATCATAGCAGTTGTATATTATAACCATAGCATCTACTGTATGTTTACCATGCAGTAAACATGAGAGCAGCTTTCAGCAATACATGGGACAGACAGGTAGGCAGGGAAAGCACTCTGCTACTGTAACTTCCCCTACAATTTCTCAGTCTGGGTAGAAAATCTGAAAATGTGGCAGTCTATGTGAGACAGACTGTGTAACGTACTTTGGGGAAATACTATTACAATGAACTGGAATTATGTGAAGGTTCTTATGTTCTGAGGCTGCCACTTTTATCATGGTTTTAGCCTTTTTTAATTTAAAAAGGCAGAATAGGACAGCAGGTGTCACTATAGTAGTAGCAAAAGCGAGAAGAGTAGAATCTGTCTCTTCCTTAACACATTTTTTTTTTACTGCTTACAGTTTTCATCAGAGAAAAGGATCACGGGCAGCATGATGCTTGTCCTGGTCTCCTGACTGTCAGTTTATCAGAAACTAGCTCAGCTTGTGTCAGAATTTAGAAGCATGAAGAGGGTTTGGGAAACTTTAATACCGAGATTGTGATTATTTTCTGTGGAGACTAGCAGAGAGACAGGAAGAGATACTGCTTTTTGGAAATACCCTCTTGTACTTTCTGATTTTTATTCAAACTTGGAATTTTCAGTGAAATTAAATGAAAACACTGAGGACCAATCATGTATTTTAGCTTCTGTATTTTGAACGAGTGCCTAAGACTACTAGCCCCTAGCTTTGTAATGAGGCACATAAACTAATGTTTTGATATTCAAACGTGCTGGGCTCCCTGGAGCTGCTCTGTCGTTAACACCTGACCAGTGAGCCTCACTTTTAGACTCAGTCATTCCACTTTTAGTATCCAATAAATGAAAAACCTGTGCCTGGTAAATGACTGCTGCAGCATACAGAGTTCCACAGACTGCTGCTGAAGAAAGCATCTTCCTAAAAAGGGAATTTTGAAGTGGAGTAGAATATTTACTGAAATAGAGAGTAGCCAGTAAACCCAGAAACTGACCAGATGAAACTTCAGATTTAAATATCTGTAGCTTAAGGAGAGATGAAATATATCTACATTTACTATAAAGCCTTGAGTGTGTGAAACGGGGCAGAAATGGAAAATAGTGAATATTCCTGTATTCGTTATTTGAGGTGACAGGACAGGTCTGTCCATTCTTGAGTTTCAAGACACACTTACTAATGGTGAGCTGAGGAAAACCTTCAGGAGCATTCCTCTTTTTCTGAAGTCCAGACAGCGGGATAATATGTGTCAGTCAGATATGCTTCTTGTTGTTTTATAAAACTGCTACTCTTTCCTGACTACTCCAGAACAGGGGGCAGTCTGTTCCAGCATGGCATTTCTTGTGCTCCTAGGAGGTGTGCTTCTGTGTGTGACTTGCTTTTGTTGGTACTATCCACATTTCCAGTGGGTTTTGTTTACTCCAGCCATCCTGGAGGGCCAGATGAAATATTTTCCAGAATTGTGTTGTTATGAAAAGAGGACAGAAAAACCTGGCAAGCAAACTAAAGCCCAATACACCAGTGTCCTGATTTGGCGTTTCAAATGGCACCTAAATATAGGCTTACATTTCAATACTGCACTAGAAACTAAAACACCTCTCAGTGCAAAGTGAAGGATATAAATGACCCTAGCAATGAAACTAATCGATTGAAATAACAAACAGCCTTTCCTAAAATCCCTAAACTTTCCATTACTGGCATACTATCTCTTTACAAGTGTGCTGCTCAGAATTATAGGGGAAAAAGAGTTTTTATAACCAGAGCTGCATGACATTCAGGACAGTGAAATGGGTTTAAAAGAAGTAGATAAACCTGGAAAGCAGAATTCAGGTGAGATCTGAACCAGCCTGAACCATACTCTGAAGTTCAGAAGAAGTTCATTTTTGCCTTTTTAATGGTGTGTCTTCATGCTGCTGTCCAAGACACAGGTTGTACCCTTGTAGGAGAGAGTGTTTTCACATGACTTGGAGCATTTAGTACCTGTTACATTAAAAGGGATTGGTTTTGCAATTTATGTAGTTAAGATGGGTACAGGTTAATGACAAGTACCAGTTTAAAAGTGGTCTGAACAGCTGTAGTTAATGTGGCTTTAAGCGTGGATTTCAAGTCACAATTTCAGTTGATTCTGATGCTGCAAAGAGTCTCCGCAGCAAAGGAACAGATCTGGCTGCTCATCGGTGTCCATATCATTTGTGTGTAGCAACTGCTGATCACAGGGGAAGAATGGGATGCAAAAGATTACACTGCTGAAAATGTTTTAGACCTATGTGTTTTAAAACTAGCAATTAGATTAGAAACTGTTGGTGAGAAACACTGAGCAAAATTTGTGGGTGCTGTAGGTCCATTTGTCCATAGGATCAAGGCCATCAACAGAAAATAATACAGTGACATGTTTGTCTCAAATTTTAGCTTTCTGTGTACTACTTTTCTTTTAACTTTTGATATTTATATATCCTTAAAGCCTATCCTTCCTTTAAATGGAGCTATCAACTTGGGATTTAGCTATAATTTGTCAAGTGTTTAAGAGGAACTTGATTCTAAACCAGACACACCATGTGCTTGCATAGTCAGGCAAGTTATTATAAGCTATTGCCTTCATTTTCGTGCTGAAGAGGTACTGTGTAGGCAGTGTCTGTTGCGTGCTTCAACAGACAGCCTAACACTGCCTGGAATAAAGCTTGTCAGAAAAAAAAATCTGTTTTTCTAACAACAACAACAACAACAAAATACGAGTTAAAATCAAGAACTTTGACATTCTGTTCTAAAGAAAGTGAATGTTTTGCTGAAAGTGTATACAGTGGGGGGGGGGGGGGGGGCGGGGGGGGGGAAGTTGAGAGGTCATCTCGTTTCCACATTTTTAAAATCATCCTTTAAAATCGTGGAAGAGACTTGGTGATTTTTCATTTTTGTTGTTTCAAATGGTGCAGGAAGTACACTAGATACAACCTATTAAACACAATTAATGAGTTAATGATCTCTGAGGCTAGATCATTAGGATGACAGCTTGTGAAGGTGAAAGCCGTTGACAACCCAGCGAAAGAGGAAAGTGAGTGGCTCGGCTTAGGCTGGGTTTCATGTCGGTTGGTAGAATTAGGACCTGAGAAGAGGCTTGTTTGTGAGCTGGACTAGTTCAGGATGACACCGAGATAGAGGAGTTTTATATTAAAGGAGAAACTCTGGATCTTATTTCTCTAAAAAAGAGGGAACAGCCAAGGAGCTTTGATGAGGCAGCATTGCATGAGACTGGAAATTTCTGGTCAGCTGAAACCCTGCAAGTAGTGACCTGAGTCATAGCAGACACTCAGCTGCAGAGTGGGAGCAGCTGGTGGGAAGCAGCAGACACCAGCTCAGATTCTCAGCACTGATGGGATGTGAAGAGGAGTGCAGGTATGCATGTACGCCCACCATCCCTTATCCTTAAAAAGAAGTGTTTTATTCTTTCCTGTTTGCTTTGTATGCTGTAAGTCATGCAATGCTAACAGGTGAAGCTTCTGTAAATAAATATATTGGCATCTGAGTTAACATTCTCTGAACTGAAGACCACCTTGCAGAAGCTGTGTTTTCAGATAACCCTGCAACATGAGAAAAGATTTCAAAATGCATTTTGAGTGTAATGACAATGAAGGCCTTTCCCTTGTTGTGGGAAGGATTAAGCACAGAGTTATGATTTGATAGAGATAAGACAGAGTTATGGTTTGTGCCAATTACCATGTGTAACATTCTTGTTTCTTCTTGGTATACCTGTAAACACGAAGTCCTTCTTGCTTCAGCAAAAATGTCATTGATCAAAGCTCTGTAAAAATCTGCAAAAATGGAGAAGGAACGTTGGGTACCAAATAGTTCTGAGATTTGTGCAACAATCTTCACTTTGATCTGTGTCAAAGTTTCTTGCTTCAAAGTTATTTCTAAAGGACAGAGAATGACATTTGAAATAGAAGAGGAAGGGAAAGTAGTGGATGAGCCTAATGTATTAAAGACTCTCTGTTCTTCAGACTGCTGGGTTTCTGCGTTGCAATGAATGTAAGATGAGAAACAGGGAGTAAATGAATTGGAAATAAGGAGCAATGGTAGTAATGCATCTGATCTGGCTGTTTGTGTTGTTAATCTGTTAGACTATTGGCCACAGAACCTACCCAGAGAAATACTAGGAATATTGTATTTGAGGCGTAGAAAAGGGAGAGAAATGGAGGAGAGAGTGGAATACTCAAAGGGGAAATGTTAGGCTTAACAGGCATCTATAATAAACATCAAGTTTATAAATGTCTTTGTGACATGACATCTGGATTTTATTTAATATATGAGACAGTTCTTACCTGAAAGATTTTATAATATTAACACAGTTTTATTCAGTGGGCTAAGTTGTTATGATTTAGCTATTCTACCCTCAGTTACAAGAATCTGCAGGGTATTTATGTATATGTAAACACCATTCTGCATTAATCACGGCTGCCCAACTGATTGTCCAGTTTGCCAACTGCATCTGTCAGCATAAGGCACAGTGTCTTCAGTAGCTACTTCTTAGATTTCCTAAATAATTCATAGATCTGTTGTCTAAGGAAAGAAGTACAAGAGAAGTGATGTTAAGGCATTTCTCTAACTACCTGACCTACTTCCAAAACCCACCTGACAAGCTTGGGTGATGACTATAGCTGAGATCAAGACAATCTGGATACTGTTTTTGCCTTCTTTTAGTTATGCAAAACATAAAAAAAAAAAAAAAAAGAGGTAAAAAAAAAGTTCTGCTGAAGTGGTCAGATAGGAAGTAATACTCCCATTTCCTATGCAAGTAACTCAGTTATGTGAAAAGGAGTTATGTGCCAAAGTTTAAATAAAAATAAGACACTAACAGAGTATATATTTGAATAATTTTCTATTAAAATGAGAAATACGTAGAAACTGCTTTAAAAGATCAGTAACATTTTGAAATGATGTTGTCCAAACTGATCATATTTCTAAAATCTGAAGCATGGAAGTCTATAATCAAAACCAGAATTGTTGACCTTTTTTAAAAACACAGGCTACTTCTATGAGGTGTATTCTATTATTTTTTGAAACAAATCAGGCAGTTGAATATCCTTCTTGACACTTTGTACATGCAAGAAATTGGTACAAGCTCACTTGTCAAGAAAAACAAATGACATCCTGTTCACCTGTAGAAGCTAGGACTTAATTTAGGCTGAAAAGTCTGGGGAAAATATATAAAAATGAATTTGTTAAAGGTAAGGAATAAAAACACAGGAACTACTGTTTCCTCATCTCTTTTACAAACCTAATTCTTCCAGAAAATGAGAGTGAATTTAGGAAATGTATTTAGCAATTCCTTATCATGAATATTTTCATGCCCAGGGTAATTGGAAGAGAATTATAGACCTTATAGGACTCTGGTGCTGGATTGCTGAGAATGAATTTTTGCAGGACCTAGGATCAAAATTGGAACTAAATTTTGTTATCCCTCTGAATATATATTTAAATATAGTGGCTAATGAGACAAATGTAAATCTCCAGCTTATTTTCAGTAGGTCTTTTTAATGGAGAGTAAGGAGTAGCCTTTGCACCAATGATATTACTGTGGGCTTTGCCTTTGATTTCAGGGAACTGAAGAGAGCAGTAGATTAGCACAGATTCCTCATTAGCCAAGGAACCATCCCAGCAGGGCTAACGGTGCGTTGTGTCAGTGTTGTGGTTTATAAAGAACAGGTGTAAAGGGGAATCAGGTTTGTGGTTTTAATTACATGCTTCTTCGTGATAGATTTTTGCTTTTGTCTTTCAAAAAATGGATTAATCTTTATGGAAACGTGTTTGAAATATGCTGAAATCCTAATCAAGTAAATAAATAAATAATAAACATCACTCTTTGGGTATCTTTTTTCTTGGAATACATGGTGTTCATCAAGAAAATCAAAGTCTGTCTAGATGTTTGGAGCATGCTTTGTACAAGTCAAGGAAAGAATAGAGATGAAAAAGAGCTCAGCTATTACAGGCTGCTTTCAGATCTTCCTGATGCAGCAAGTGTGAGACTTTTTTTGAATGATTGGTCCCTGTTCCAGCTGTGTGTACACTTTATCCACATACAGACAGATAAAATACAATGCAGAGATTACTGTGATTTAGGGCGTAATCTTGTCCTTTATCGTGAGTCATAATTCAGTGCAATGGTTATTTTCTGCCTAACTTAAAATAATATCCAGAGAGCTTGAATGCAATTCCCTATCTGAATTTGGGACTTCATTTTTTCCTGGCCTATGATAGTTTTATGTTCTTCTTGATTTGAAATATGATGTAACAGTGTCATTAAATTAGTCTTTTTCCAGTAAAAAAATTCTGCATATTCTAGCTTTTTCACTAGCCAGAATGAAAAAAATTTGCAATTTCAGCACCTCAAGAAAAATCTTGACCTTTTAAAGCTAGAGTAAATTCAGTGATGTTCTGTTTCACTTTTGCTTTGTCCTTCCCTTCCTTAAAGATCTGATGGTTGCTCACTGATGGCCTGAATTCAGCAGATAGATACTTTATCCACAGCACTGGATCAGGAAAATGCTTAGAAGAGGACTAAGGATCACATTATTGTTGATGCCATGCCTGCTGCTACATCAATTATTTCAGATGCTGTCATGATCATTTAAACAAAGAACGACTCTGAGGTCCATCTTTGCTTTCTCATTTGCTGTTCTTCTCTTTCATCCTCTAGCAAATAAATAAATGGAAGAAAAAAAGAAAATAATCCCAGAAAGAAAGTTCTTCAGTTTTGCTTCTCAACCTTGGTTATACTCTTGTATTTTTTCTCTTGAATGCACCATTAGCAAGTTTGCTGACGATACCAAACTGGGAGGTGCTGTTGACTCTCTTGAGGGACGAAAGGCCTTGCAGGCGGACATAGATAAATTGGAGCATTGAGCAACCATTAATGACATGAAATTTAACAAGAACAAATGCCAGATTCTGCACCTGGGAAGGAGTAACGCCAGGCACAAGTATAAATTGGGAGAGGAGTGGCTGGAGCGCAGCCCTGCAGAAAGGGACCTGGGGGTCTGGGTGGCAGCAGGCTCACTGTGAGCCAGCAGCGTGTGCCCTGGCAGCCAGGAGGGCAAACCGCGTCCTCGATTGCATCAAACACAGCGTAACCAGCCGGTCAAAAGAGGTGATTATCCCGCTGTATTCAGCGTTGGTGCGGCCTCACCTCAAGTAGTGTGTGGGGTTCTGGGCCCCATAACTTAAGAAGGATGTGAAGGCCCTTGAATGCGTCTAGAGGAGGGCAACAAAGCTGGTGAAGGGGCTGGAAGGAATGTCCTGTGAGGAGTGGCTGAGGACTCTGGGTTTATCTGCTTTGGAGAAAACTGCAACAGGCTCCCTAGAGAGGTGGCCGATGCCCCGGGCCTGTCAGGGCCTTAAAAAGAGGCATTTGGACAATGCCCTTCCTAAGGGGCTTGAACTCGTGCTCAGCCCTGGAGCGGTCAGGTGGTTGAACTAGATGATCACTCCAACTGAAACTGTTCTATTCTGTTCCGTTCTGTTCTGTTCTGTTCTATTCTATCAATGATAATCTACAACCTGTAAAATTGTTTTTAAATTTCTTATATTTTCCTACTTTTTTTTTTAGACTTAGTCATGGATAAGGAACCCTAATAAAACTTGGGAGCATGGGAGAAAAACTTCGTCTTGTAGATGTAACAGATCCTGCACTCTCAAATATTAATGAGTTAATGAGTATTCATGAGTGCCCTAAAGGCTCTTAAAAAATTTGAGAATACCCCCAATGTCTTGGAATTTGCATGAAAACAGTAGCTCTACTTACAGTAAGACAGGCAATATCAGAGAATGGAAAACGCATAAATACTAATCAATTAATTTTGCAGTTTTAGCTTTCTGAAACATTGACTGAGCAGCTATAAAATGCTAATAGGAATACTTGAAGATTGGAAAATTTTGATGAAGCTATGCTCTTAGGTGGGATGCAGCACAACTCCTGCCTTAACAGATGACCTGAAAGCACATGGTCCTCTATAGCAAAGGCTACGACATTTTTAGTTCTCCTTACTGCATCCCCTAATACTGTACAATGTTGCTCAAAAACCTGAGTTGCCAAAATCAAGGTTCTTCATTATGAACTCAAATATTTGTTACCATGTATAATTAAGTTGTGATTATATCTTCGATCATAAGCTCATTTTGCAGAGGACCCCTGCCTTTATAGAGGAATAGCTTGTGTCCCCAGCTAGTCAGTATTTGCTTTTGCTTATTGTTTGCTTTGTGAGTCTTGCTGTGTACTTTGATTGCTCTCCGACCATTTCTGCAAACAGTTTTTCATTTCCTTAGGTGCTTTCTGTGGTTCTTGCTGCTAGAAAATCTAAATGCTTTACAAACATGAATAAATTCAGTAGCCTGGTTCCTCAAGGTGGGTTCACCTCTCTTCCCCATGGGATGGTTTCTTTCCATAATTCCCTGTAATGCTCCAGCTCTTCCACTGTGTGCCAGCAACGAGGCAGGGACTGTCCATACCACCCCTAAGCCCGTCATTTCCAAACTTTGTTCTTGAGTCCAGATCTTTATAAAGTTTTGCGTGTGGTAAATACAAACTTCTCTAATCTGGCCTTACAGAAAACAAAGAATGTTACACTTTTTATTCATTTGTTTTCCTGTACCCATTTAGGTCAGTCAGCAGTTTGGGAACACCTATGAAGAAGTTCATATGAAGGGTCTCAAAAGAAATTGTTATGCACAAATCACCTTGTTTACAATCAGTAGACAAGTTTACTCTGAAGGTGTTTACTTATTAGATATGGCTCTTTGAATGGCTTGGCCAAGAATAGAATGGGAGCAATGCACTGCAGCTTCATTTTATTTTTGTTTTCTCCCCTGTTCCTTAAAATAATTCTCCCACAGAAACCTTTGTACTCACAGCCTTTTCCTTATGGCTGATGTCCCTATATAAAGAAGGTTACAAGGAATTCTCGTGCAGGTACATGAGGTCCATTGAAGAAGTGTGAGACTGGCTGGTTTTAAACAATCAGAAAACACCTCAGATTTCAGGACACAACAGGATTTATAGCACAAATGCTTAAACCAAAAGAGGAGTCTCTCTAACAATAACAAGCTGCTGCTTCTGTACTTGTTTTCCTGCTTTAATTTCTGTCCTTGGGTTTGACATATAAACTTGATGCACTAACATCATGAAAAAAAATAAAAGTAACTGTTTGGGTTTTTTTCAATCTGGTCCTTCATGTAAATATCTTTCTCTAGGGTATCTTTTTGCTTACATTCATATGCCTCCTTTGTTTCCCACTCCTGCAGTTCTTCAGGGACAGCCTTCAGCTGAAGCTGAAAACTCAATCCCATAGAGCTGTCTCCTTCTTTATTTTACCTCATTTTATGATCAGAATACGAATTTAATGGGGAGATCCCAAGAGTTCCAGTGGTGCCAGTTAGCTAGTGTGTATCTGCATATTTATTTTTCCTTCTGGATAAACTTCAATGACAAGACATTGCTAAAAATATATTGTCTCCTTTGAAATATTGGAACAGCAGCGGGAATTTAAATTCATACACTTGAATATCCATCTGTTAGAATATTCAATAACAATGTCTTTGTACTCTGCAAAAGATGCTATTAAAATGTCTATATTTGCTACAGCTAGCCAGTGTAGCAGTGCAGGTGCTGCTTTCTCACTGCTGTGCTTCCATTAGGTATCTTGGGGCAGCTCTGGGTACATCAAAATCATGGGTACCTGATGAGAGGGGGCAGAAGAGGGGATTGGAAAGATGTTGACTTGAGTGTCAGATACAATTGTGTACCTGTTCCTTTGAACATGCTGTGATGGGTTTCCTTCTGCCAGCTGAAGTAGCATGCTTTATTGATAGACAAGTGCTCTGAATTTAAAAATAATGTCGTTTCCCATCCTAGCTTGAAAACCAAGTCCTCACTCCCTAGATATCTTCCTGTTGCTATCCTCACTATTCTCAGCAACATGGGTATCAATGTCTATTCCACAGATAAACAAACTGAGGCTTAGAGATGGAATTTGTCCAATCAGATTGTAATTTATTCACAGAGATGGCCAGAAAGCAAAGGAACGCCACCAGTTCTTGGTAGTAATTTTTAGGTTAGAGTTGCGGTACTTTTTGTGCTCTAAGTTATTCCTTCCATTATCTAAAAGTTCAAAGGCAACATTCTCTGAAAAAGTGAGCTAGCTTTTTTCCTGTTTGCAGTAACACTAATCTTATCTGGAGCACTGAAAAGGCCTGGAATCTTCCTCAGAGAAGATAAAATCTGACTGGTGTGATTTAGCATTCCTTGATGTGTGCAGCCATTTGGATTTCATACTAGTGAGAAGCAGTGCCATAAACCATGGCTGTCTTTAGACAAGAATAAGCAGATTCAGTTCAATGATTGAGGCACTTTTCATAAGTGACAGTGCAGTTCCTGAAAGTTTGACGTCCCGGGAGAGTTGCTGAACTTCAGTTTGCAGGGTCAGCTATACTGTTGCAACACAGGCTTGATTGACTTTGATTACTGTGAACTCTTTTTCCCAAGCATATTGCGGTTGTTTTTTTCATCTATAAACTACTGTTTTGGGGGTTGGGGTTTTGGGGGTTTTTTTTTGTTTGGGTTTTTTTTCCACCTCTCTTTCTTCTGGAGAAAGAAGGGGACACATGAAGAGAAAAAATGGTATTTGCTGCAGTAAGTGTACTTTACGGGAATTAGCTATACGGGCAGGCAGATTCAAGAGTTAAAACCCACCTGCTAGTCATTCTTGGTCCTCATTGCAGGATGTCTTACACGGACTCAGCACGTTCACAGTGAACCAGAGCTTTTGAGCTTTTGAGCTTTTGCATTGTTCCAGTGAGGTCAAATTCAATTCCTCAGCAGTCATCTCACACAAGGCTGTATACTGGGGGTGTCCTGCGGTGCCATTGCCTAGGATGGATCATTTCAGAGGGTAGGAAGAGAGACACAAATCAAAGCTGTAGGTCTCCCCGCCCGCCCCCCTGCCATATCAGGATCCTTGTAGCCCTCAGCCCCTTTCAACCCTTTGGGTTAATCATCCCATCAGGATTTATTCAATTTTTTTCATTTTATTTTTCTTACAATAAACTCCTTTGCATTTATTACTCAGGGCAGTGGGATCTTTTGGATGAGCTGGCTTCCTGCAGGTATTCCTCCCCATCACTGTATAAATGTAATTTTGGGGGTGGTGGGGGAGGTTGTTGTTGTTGGGATGGGGGTGGCATGGTGCTATCCTGGGAACATAGATCCTTTCACACAGATAGCTCTTAGATTTCACTTCCATGAGATCAGCATTATCAAACTGGACCTATTCGACAGTGACGTTTTCCTCTTGCAAAAATACTGTAGAGAGTATATGGTCTGGTTAACAGTGAAGTAAAATAATCAAAGATAGAACTATCAGTTTAGAAAAACATACCACGTAGGAGAATATTCCTTTTCTTTTGCTCTTTTGTTTTTAGCAGGAGACAACTTTTAGTTAAGAAAGAGAGGCAAAATAAAAGGGCAATGAGTTGTAGCCATACAGATGGGGGAAGTAGGTTTGATTCCCTTGTCTGGAGAGAAAGATTTTCTTCCAGAAGGTAACTCCTAATGGGATCCTAGTTTAGGTGCTCTGCACCAATTCCAGGAAGAGCTTTGCTTCTTTTGAACTCAGTCTCCCAACTTATACCTAATTTAGATTCTCACGTCAGCCTGTACACATCAGATTGCCAATGTTCACTCACAGTGACAACTTGAAGCAAAATTGGCTGAGAATTACACTGCAGTTCATGGACACACAGGAGCAATAATGTAAAAAAAAAAAAAAAAAAAATCAAATCTCTTCAACACTCCAAACACAGTGCAGAAACCCAAACTTTTATTTGTCTTCTCAGAGGAAAACTAAGGATTACATAAGTGCAGTGGGACCAACACTCCTCATTTCTTCTGATTACGTGTTGTCTCTGTGGGATGGCAGAGGTTTTCCTGTCCTGATGTGTTTAATGTAATTGTTCTACGAAAAAGTTTTGATCCACAGATCAAAGGGAGATGTTATGTGCACTACAGACACCAGCTCTATTCTTTTTATCAGTTTAAATGCAAAAAGATACAAACTGCAGCCTGGTAAGATTGCTGCTTGCTTTTCATGTTTTCACTGTCTGATGTCTGTATTGGCTCAAATAGCAGGGTACATGGGATGAAGGAAAAAGGAAGGCTGTTTTCCTTTGGTGTGTTTAACCAAACCTGACTTCTCTCAGGTACTTTCAACAATCTGTGTGGAAACTTTTACAGCCTTACACCCAGGCCAGAGCATCTGACTGCACCAGCTTAACTGAAATCTCAGGTGTTTTCCAGAACTTTTCTCCAGTAAACATAGAAAACCTTTTATTTTTCCAGGGGTGGATTGAAGAAAAGAGAAAGCTGTGGAACTGTAGCAGAGGTTTTTTACTGAGGAAAAGCTAAGGCAGACTCTGTGATGTGCAGAGCTCTCTCAGGTCCCTTAAGCCAGTGATACTTGAATGAAGTTCAGCAGTTCTAAGAGCTTGTTCCCTCAGTAGTGTACTGAGCTCTGGTTCTTTCCACCCAACCCTCTTTTGTGCATTGCTTCCTAGCACAGTGTTGTGAATTTCGAAGACTTCAGTAAATGACACCTGCTCACTTCAGACAAAGGGCATGCATTATCTGCAATTTCGTGAGACAAAGGTTCCGTCAGTCCCATGCAAATGCAGTCCAGACCTGCAGTTACAGCAAGAAATGGCTTCAGTAGCCTTCCTAGTAGCACACCAGAAAACTTGCCAGTACATGCAGTCATCTGCTGCATGATCAATGTCACTAATAAGAACCTGATTCCGGTATACATTGGATTTTCATTGTGATGCTGCTCTTTAAAATGCCACCAGTACCTTCCTATTACTCCAACTGTGACTAAAGCTAGCATCGGGGAGAAGAGTATTTTCATCTACAGCTGCCATGTCCCTAGCGAAAGATCTTTTACCAGCTGGGTCACCATAGATGACTTTACCTTGGAGACTCTTTATGCACATGCTTCTTTTCATCTGCTTTGGCAACCGTCCTGCATTAATTGTAGAGTGGGTAGAAGGCAAGAACGACTTGTGCTCTTCAGTATTTAGAAGACCTTCTATTCTCTAGGCAAAACCTAACAGGTCTTGATTACACACAAGAGAAATGAATAATGCAGCTGAAACTTTGCAACTTTTCTAAGTCAGAAGAGTAGAGTGAGAGACTAATACTTATTTAATGGCTGGTTTTCAGAGTTTATGGCCCATATGCAATTATAAAATAGGCCACTGTAATGAAACCATTGTATCTTTTTGACAGAGCAAGATTGGAGCTTTCTTTTAAGTGACAGTTTTGAGAAAGGGCTGATCTGATTGAGATATGGGTTAGGACAAATAGACACCTGTCCATGCAATACTGTCACATGGATAAGAGGTGATACTGTGCCAAGGGGTGCAAAGCAATTGAGAAAAAGGCTTACAATAAAACCCCTTTTGTTTTCCCTCCCAATTAACTCTCTGCCTACTCAGAAGCTGGTCTTGGCCTCAACTCATTTATTTAGTAATATTAGGAGAAAAGGGAGGCAGGGAGGCACACGTTCCAAATATATACCTTGATTGTTCATATACTGTATGCTGGTTAACAGCATAAGATTTATGGTTATGACATCTCTTTTATCAAGAACCATTTTTTATATGAAAACTACAATTAAAGTTTTACCTGTTTCTAGCACCTACTTCAACCCAAGCTCCTTTCACTAAGATCAGTTTGGGCTCCTGCAGTGGCTGGTAGTTCCTGCCTGGTGAGGATTCAGTTACCTAGTTCCCTGCTTTTCAGCCAAGAGAAGACTTTGTGTCCTGGATTCCATCTATTGCACTTTGGTACACCATGGCTTTTCAATAGTAGGTGCTGAATAAGTCTGCTGTTCTTATCCAGTGCTTTACAGACAGTTGAAAAGTAATGTCTCAAAATAGTGAATACAACACTCACAATGTCATTGCCCAAGAGAACTCTTTATTTTCTTGGCAGTGTGTGCTGATGCTAGACTAGTTCAATGACGTGTATGTTCCTGATGGACCTTCAGAATCCAAACTTCCATTTCCATTTTGCTTACTGTATCGTATGTGCACAAAACCAACAGAAAGCAGTGTATGTCAGTTTATCCAATTTCTAGTTTGTATTTTAGCCTTTTTGTATGTGCATGAACTAAAACACTGAATGAAAGAAGAACCTACTGGCACCCAGATCTTAAGTGGCAGCTCTTCTCTGCCATTTGTCAGCCCTGACTTTTATAATGCGAACATCATTGTTGTTCAAACAAAAGGCAAACTGAATTTTCTTCCATGTCCCAGCTTGTTTTAGAAATATATGAAGTATGCCCAAGTGAGGCAAAATGGTTGCATGTCACTTTTTAATCTACAAAGAACGATTGTGTTTTCATTAGGAAAAAGAGCAAACTTTCATATACTATTGTACATATTAATTAAAAGAAGGATAGAGTATGCAGTTCCTTACACCACCAAAGTTTCTGTTGAGAATAGGATACAAGTATCTTTACAGAAAGTATTATGTCATGTAGTAGCTTAAACAGCACAGGCTGGACTCCGTGACCCAGAAAGATTCTACCGATTTTTGTTTCTCTGAAATGAATGGGAATTTTGTTGCAGACTTGTGGGGTGTTCACAGGGCCTATATTTGGCAAACTAGCTTGTATAACAGCAACTCAGATAGGAATAGAATCATAGAATTGTTCTGGTTGGAAGAGACCTCCAAGATCATTGGTCCAACCATTAACCTAGCACTACCAAGTCTACCACTAAATCGTATCCCTTAGGGCCTCGTCTAAACGTCTGTTGAATACCTCCAGGGATGGGGACTCCACCACCTCCCTGGGCAGCCTGTTCCAATGCCCGACAACCCTTTCCGTGAAGAAATTTTTACAAATATCCAATCTGAACCTCCCCTGGTGCAACTTGAGTCTATTTCCTCTTGTTCTGTCATCTGTTACTAGGGAGAAGAGACCGACCCCCACCTCTCTACAACCTCCTTTCAGGGAGTTGTAGAGAGCGAGAAGGTCTCCCCTCAGCCTTCTTTTCTCCAGTCTAAACATCGCCAGTTCCCTCAGCCGCTCCTCATAGGACTTGTGTTCTAGACCCTTCACCAGCCTCGTTGCCCGTCTCTGGACACGCTCCAGCACCTCAATGTCTTTCTTGGAGTGAGGGGCCCAGAACTGAACCCAGCACTCGAGGTGCGGCCTCACCGGGGCCGAGTACAGGGGCACGATCCCTTCCCTAGTCCTGCTGGCCAGTGTGGCCATTTCTGATACAGGCCGGGATGCCGTGGGCCTTTTTGGCCACCTGGGCACGCTGCTGGCTCATATTCAGCTGGCTGTCAACCAACACCCCCAGGTCCTTTTCTGCCAGGCAGCTTTCCAGCCACTCCTCCCCAAGCCTGTAGAATTGCCTGGGGTTGTTGTGACCCAAGTGCAGGACCCGGCACTTGGCCGTGTTGAATCTCATGCAATTGGCCTCGGCCCATCGATCCAGCCTGTCCAGATCCCTCTGTAGCACCTTCCTACCCTCCAGCAGATCAACACTCCCGCCAAACCTGGTGTCGTCTGCAAACTGACTGAGGGTGCACTTGATCCCCTCGTCCAGATCATTGATAAAGATATTAAACAGAACTGGCCCCAATACTGAGCCCTGGGGAACACCATTTATGACCAGCTGCCAACCGAATTTAACTCCATTCACCACAACTCTTTGGGCCCGGCCATCCAGCCAGTTTCCTACCCAACGCAGAGTACGCCCATCCAAGCCATGGGTAGCCAGTTTCTCCAGGAGGATGCTGTGGGAGATGGTGTCAAAGGCTTTACTAAAGTCCAGGTACACAACGTCCACAGCCTTTCCCTCATCCACTAGGCGGGTCACCATGTCGTAGAAGGAGATCAGGTTGGTCAGGCAGGACCTGCCTTTCATAAACCCATGCTGACTGGGCCCGATCGCCCCGTTGTCCCGTACGTGCCGCGTGATGGCACTCAAGATGATCTGCTCCATAACCTTCCCTGGCACCGAGGTCAGGATGACAGGCCTGTAGTTCCCTGGATCCTCCTTCTGGCCCTTCTTGTAGATGGGCGTCACATTTGGCAGCCTCCAGTCAACTGGGACCTCCCCAGTTAGCCAGGACTGCTGGTAAAGGATGGAGAGTGGCTTGGTGAGCACTTCTGCCAGCTCTTTCAGCACCCTAATATGAGAATACAAGAGTAACAGACAGTGTGGTGTATTCAATTCACACTCACTGAGGGAGTGTTTGCCCAAAACTCATCATGTTGGAGATGATGACTGTTGGCTGGTTTAAACAGTGCCTGGGGAATTACAAAGAGACCCCTGAAGCAAAGAAAGAGTCAACCTAAAAAGAAGTCTAGGAGAAGCATAAGAGGTGGCAGTGGTGGAAGGAACCTTGGTGTGGGAACAGACACAAAGCTCAGGGTGACGCCGCCTGAAGTCGCCCGGGTGCCTGCCCACCTCTGCCCACCCGGGCAACGCACCCTCCCGTGGGGTGCCTCGAGCAGCCTCTCCCACTGCCCACTGGGTCCGAGTGCTGAGGGACCAAGAAGGACTCGTGCTGGGGTGCTGGCTGGGACCTTGTGTGGTGGCTCCACCCCAGGAGGGGGTGCAGCTGGGGATCCCAGGAGGGGTGAGTCCCCGTCACCTGGGGGCTTCCCCAAAGGATAATCTTGGGATTAGTTACAGAGGGGTGGTCAGAGATTTGGGGGTGTTTATCAGCATTTTCTAAAGGGCTCCTGATGTGGTTTATGGGTTGCATTACTGACACTGATCTCTTCTGTGGCCTTAGGTGTTTATATACTGGTCTGCTTCCATGCACGCTATTGATGGAAGAAGGATATGGTGGTTTTTATTCAAGGCACAGAATATGTATGACAAATTTTTTCTTACAGAAGAAGCCTGAGGGGTCTGCTCAGCTATTTCTCATGCAGTGTGTGACTAGGTTTGAGACGTTTGGGTCAGGCTTCTGCCTGCTGCAGCACTGACAAGGATAAAGAATCGCTGTTTAAATTTGAGTTGTCTCTGATCGTTCATCCTTTCTGGCATGTTCTACGGGTTTTTGTTTTGCTTATTTTCTGCCTGCCTGTATCCTCACTTGTACATTTTAATACTGTATCTCTTTGGACCCGCTAACAAAGCTTAATGAAGGAGATGATGATGGTAACATTAACCATCAAGCATGACAAATTATTTCTTCCTGTCCCTTTTCTTGCCTGTGTCTTCCTCCAGGTTTTTATTCTTTACAGCTCCTGCTACCTTAATGGTATTAGTGTTTTATTCTGTGAAAGGAAAAGGTTGACTGACTCAACAGTACATCCTTTTAGGATTTGGTTAAATGTTACACAAATGCATGTGTTTGACAAAGAAGTGTGAATAATAACAGCAGAAAACTGGCAACAAAATACCATGGGGGAGGTGGGGAGGAAACTGTGGTGCAATGCCTAGTTACGGTAAAAAAAAAAACAACCAAGGGGAGGATGGGAGAATAGTGGACATTGTAACCTCCTCCTGACTGGAAGCTGAAGCGGCCCCAGCCATGAGGAAGAGGGTATCATTGCTTGTGCAAGCAAGAACGTAGATGCAGTGCAGACGCTTTGCAAATAAAAAGAAGCACAGCTTAATGGTAGAGACAGTTTGTTTGGAAAAAACATCCATGTGCTGTTGAATGTACAGAGCTTAGAAATAACTTCTGCCTGCATCCACAAACCTTATCTTTCCTAGTCCATCATGGCTTCAACATCTTTACCACCACAATGAAGCGAAAGGTTGTCAATAGTTAAAGCACTTAAGTATGCATGTCTAACCAAAACCTCTGGATTTACTGAAGTGTTTTATGTTTCTTATGCTTCTATTGTTTGGTTTATCAAGGGATAAACGCGATTGTTGTTGAACAAGAAAACTGGCGCTATTGTTCACGTAGCAGTAAGGTAATGACACAATGCTATTGTACTAGGGCAAAAATCCTAGTCTTTAAATAAAAAGAGCAGCAAGGAACAAAGCCTTTGAAACCAAGGGAGAAATTTTAAGACAAACACTAAGGGAGTATTTCTTTTTGTAACAAAACTGAAATGATACCACCCTTTTCTGTAAAAGGTTCATTCACGTCTTGATGTGTCTTTGAGTTAGCAATGAAGAAATTTCCTTCTCCAGTATTCAACTATGAAAAATGATGTCACCTATTAGGTTAAAATAGTTCACATCTAATAGCAAATACAGTTCTTAAAGTGGAAATTCAGCACTCCTCTATCATTCAAAGTATGTTTTCTCTGTTTTAGCCAGTGACTTCTTTTCTGAGCTCTTTCAGAATGGGTATCACCAGGCTGCAGCAAGGACTTAGAAGGCAGTGGGATCGGTATAAACAGGTGGTATGAACTTGGCTTACTGACTGTAAAGCTACTCACCTAGCTGGAAATAACACAGAAAAAATACTGGCTTGCACAGGAGACGGTTCTGGTATTTTCTTTAAAACCGCGTATAGAAAGCATCAGGGAAACAAGGTATTGGTATTGCCTTTCTACAGTGCCATGGCAAACCACATGGAGCCCTGCTGAGTAATGAATACTAAAATTACCGTTGACAGCAAGGCCTCTGACTATAGTCATGCTTCTGAAAATAAATAGAAATGTAATGGTTTTTCTTAATCATGTATTCCTCATCTCAGCAAGGCGCTGTCTCCCAGGAATATTGTTTGGACAAGTCCTTGAAGGGATTTTAAAAATGTGTATGTGCTATAATAATGCACTCAGCAACACATCAATAGATGATAATTAATTGTCTTTCATCTGTCAGATTTTATTTCAGGGTTCTGAGCTACTAGTTTTAGTCTTGCTTCTCTTGCTGACCAGAATATTCTGTTACAGGATTTTAATTTTATTTTTGTCTTAGCACCTAAAATAATGTGGCAGCCCAAATCTAAACAAATTCTTGGGCTGATCAATATTTTATTTTATTTTATTTTATTTAGTTTAGTTTAGTTTAGTTTAGTTTAGTTTCACAAATTTCCGTAGTGCTATAGTCAGTCAGAGTGGATACAAAATTGAAGAGGTAATACTGAAAAAACATTTCTGGGGTATTTCTGTTGTGACCCCAAGTATCGGACTTTAGAAATCTGAGAGACAACATTAATATTAATAGAGTTAATAGAATAAAATAGAATTCTATATGACTTTGTGAATCTATGTCAGAATGTCAGTTATAACTGCAAAAAGATAGAAATCAAACTTCTGTAAATATTCAAGTGGATTCTGTGGTACTCAGGGGTTTTGTCCTGCAGATTTCTAGAGAATTCTTTCAAAGAGAGGTTTAGTTTCTTGATACTAAACTGAGCCCTGACTTCTATTGTTTTATACCTTGACATTAAAGGTAGAACTCTTGTTAGAAAATGATACCGTGTCTCTAGTCATCTACCTTAAAACAAGCAAAAACTTGATGCCTACATTGTGTCCTTTTAGAGAATACTGATATGGGAGTGGGCAGTACAAGAAGAAAGCACCTATCACATGTTTTAAAGTATTTTGTGGCAGACATGCAGTAAATGTCCATGTTGCCCTCCTGTCCCCAGCGAAAAACACTCTATAAATCAATTTGCTTTCTGACAGCAGATCTATTATGATGTAACATATTACTTAAATAACTGCCGGGCAAGTGAAAGACATTCTATCTGCTTTAAAATTTAGCAACACTGATCACATTTTTTTTAAATGGTATGCTTTTGTGATTTAATAGTCTCCATAAAGTGAGCTTCTGTATAGTAAGATAGTTTCTTAATTGATTTTTTCTTACAGACATCAAAGACTGCTTGTCAAAAAAAAGGGCTATTCTTGGTTTATTTAATTTTTTTTCTTCTTCCTTTTTTTTTTTCCACTTAAGACCTAGCTTTAGGTTTAGCTTTACAAAATTAAATCTTGATGCAATTTTACAAACACACATTGTGGTCTACTAACAAAACATTATAGAATTAAAAGTTATGTATTTACAAATTATTGCAAATATTGAAGCATATCCCAAGTTCTCTCCTATAGCCATTGTGATCCCTATTGATGGGATCCCGTGGCTGAAATAAACTTCCTGAATTCGTACCTTACCTGATGCTTGTTCTTTCTTGTTGTCGCCCTTAGAATAAGCAAATGTATAACATGAAGAGCCCTTGTTCTGCGCCTGAGTGCTGCCCTATCCTGTTTTGGGGGTTTTGTTTTTTCAGTGCTCCAGTGATAGGGAGTAGGGAAAGTTGCCAAATTAACACAGAATGCTGTTAGTGATTCAGTTTACTCTTCATAAACTGTTAAGGAACTGATTACTGCGCCTGACAGTTAATCAAATGGCTGAGTGATATTTCCATAAGGCTGGAAAGGATTGTATAATTACCTCAGCAGAGATTTTATATGCTGCACATGCCTCTGGCAGAATAGACTGTTACTGCCTTTTCAGATGAAATGCTACCTCCTCCCTTGGTTTCAATGGCAAAATAACACCTTGTTTAACCAGCTGACTAAGCACAGCAGTTCTACTGCAAACAAGTTCCATGTAGGGTATTATTTAAAAGACTTGCTATAGATGCATGACAATCTCTGGCTTATATTTCTGCAGTTTAAATGCATGAACAAGAAATGAAGGACTTGACTTGATCTTTTGCCATTGCTTTGGAGAAAATTTGACTGTTACGGTAATCAATTTTTAATTACCCTTTTGGCACTATAATAACATGGTGATTAGTATTTCTGACAGAAACCTGGAAGACAATTATGGAACATGAATTATTCAGAAAAGTGAAGTTACTGCTTGGGAAACAAGTAATAGATCCAGGGTTTTCTCACCTGAAGGAAGGTTGCAGGAACCTCTTAGTTAGTGCATCCTGTGACTTGACTGTTGTACAGCTGTTTGAATCACAAATAACAAACCTTGGCTGAACAGTTCAAGTGGTTTGAAAATTTCTGTAGCTCTGACATAGCCTGACTGCTTTCTTCCATAAAAGCTGCTATTTATGCTATCATCTAGAAAGTTAGGTATCAAAACATGAGGAAAGATTCCTAAAACTTGGTTAAAATTTTCCTTATGATTTATGTTCAGGTTCCACGCCAAAAAAAAATTGGCAAATTCAGTCCTTTTAGAGTGTCCTTCTTCTTAATTTTTTTCTCCTCAGCATGGCAAAACTGTAATTTTGTTAGTGGATTGTTCTTTCATAAAGCAGGTAACTTTCTGCCTTCTAGGGGATTGTTCAAATCAATTTGTCTTATGATACCTTTACTTCAATATACGGTGATGTACATATGCAGTCACCACCCTCACTTACGCTGTGTGTAGTTTATAAGAATAGTGTTTGGTCCTTTTCTAACACAAGTATGGTTTTGTGTCTGCCCTTACAAGTAGTAGCATAATGGATTTGTACCCAATTTTAATTATAAAGACATAATAAAAGCAACTATGAATCAATAGAAGTACTAGTAATGTGAAATTATTGTTAATATCAAGTTTTCTCGGCTATGGGTTTCAGTGAACTAAGGTATTGTGGACCTAGAGACAGAGATGCGCATTTTGAATTGACAAGAGCTCCTGTGCAGTGTACAGGAAATGTTGCCCAGATAACATGTACTGGGACGCAAGCAAGGAAATGGTGGCTTTCTATCTGACATTTTACAAAAGTTTTTGGAATCAGACCATATCATTGTGTACCAGAACATGACACACAGAAATGATGTCTCTTAAACGCAAAGTATTTGCTGTGCACGCTCGTATTTCACCTGTATTGCATCAAAGGAAATCTCAGGGGACCACCTGCTTTACTTCTCCAAAGTTCCTGCCAGCCCCAAAGAAAAAGATAATCCTTGTTTCTCAAGCGTGTTAATTTCTTTACCCCTCTCAAGCAACGTACCAGATAACAGAACTTCCAAGCTAATTTTAAACACTTTTTTTTTCCTTCAGATTTTGTGAAGGTATGGAGTACTTAGTAACCAGTATGTGTGGAAAGTGCTACAGCAGCGTTACCTGAGTCCTGACACAATGCTGCCTCATGCTGACAGAGGAGCAGCAATAGCCGTGAGAGAGTGATTCAGGTAATATTTACACTGATGAGATGAATTAATGCTTTGACAGAGTATCCGAAGTGGAGAAAGGCCCAAGACACAAGACTTGATTTGAGATTTAAACTGTTTCTGGCTAGTCTTCTTCAAGTTTTGGACATACAGATGAGTTCTGGTTCCATTTTTTTAATAGAGAAAAGAGTTGGTGGGACAGTTCAGTTGTATGTGTTGCAGCCATAAGGATTCCTAACTTATTCCTAATTTATCTAACAGACTAGATCCCCACTCAGCAGTGCTTCATTTTCCATCTCTGTGTTATGTCCTTGAAAACTACTTCCTCTGCATTGTTCTTACATGTTGAGCACCACTGAAAATACACTAAATGATGTTCATGCTACTATTCTTGCTGTAACATTTAGTGTAAGACTGTATGGTGTCTGGAAAAAAATAAAGGAGATGCAGAAGACTCTTGCAACAAAGAACCCTTCAGGAAAAAATAAATGTATGTGGCTAATACATGTGGTAAATGTCAGATTTTTCATGCACACATTGGCAAAAACTTTGGTCAAAAAGAGTTATATCAAAGAAAATTGTGAATTAATTTTAAATTCTGCCATTGTTAAATATTCTAGCTTCCTAATATACAGCTAGGGTTTATTAGCAGTCTTGATAAAGTGCACTACCAATGCATTAAGTAAATGTGAGAGGCATGATTTTACACAGTTGTGACACTGCAAAATCAGTGCTCAATCTCATTCTCAGTCTGTTTCCGAAATACGGAAGCACTGGGACGTCATTTAGGTGTCTGCAGGCTGACTTGCCGATTCTGAGTACTAGTGGAGCAAACAGGTTAACTTTACTGAGCCCAAACAAGCTGAAGTCCTTGACTGAATGTGTGATTTAAATGTGTTACTTGTTTAAAGATTGCAATACAATGTGAAAAGTGTTTAGAATTGTCGGATATTGAAACCAGACGACTGGCACGGTTAGATGCTCAGATGGGATTTTTTTTAAACTTTCACATAGTACATAAGCATAAAACTACACGTAGAAATAATGGGATGAAAATGCAAAATAAAATTTGGGCTGATTGACAGCAAACTTCTGACAGTGAGATTTCTGAGACTACTGAGCAGCCTCCTAAGGAAACCATCTGGCACTGGCAAGGAGATTGGCACGGTCTTTGGCAGGGTAACATCCATCACTCCTGAGCTTAATGACTCAATTTTGATTCTTTTCTTTTGCTAATAACATGGTGTTCTCCTGCAAGTGTGAGTAATGTCTGGTCTCATTTACTGCCTTATGGTCAAATGAAAGTATATACAAGAACAGACCCTGGGCATTTGATAGACATAAGAAATCATGGTTGACTTGAGACTCCATCATACAGGGGTATCTGAAAAACTGTTTCTTAGGATGAAATAACCATCAGTGACATTCTCATTTTTGCTAATGGGATAGAAAGCTTTTGCCATCTAAGCTCTGTGTGATGCCAGCACCAGGTGGCAGATTCCACAGCACAAACTTCCCAACTCTGTTGTGTGGAGAAAAACGTTGTGAATCAGAAGCACGTGCCTTTCTGGCTGGTGAATTCTGCGCTTTTAATGAAAATATGTGTGAGTATTCCTGTATGCCCTACAGGCAGTAGTTATGCAAAGCAAGTTCTTGTTTAGTATAAACCTCGTACTTTGAGGACAAATAGTATAAAATACAAACTGAAATGAACATGAATTTGTAAGCCAAGAAACTACCTGATTCTTTTAAGTTTTGTAGTTAAGGAGACAACTGCTTTTAAATTGGTCCAGTAGTTCCATTTTAACAGTCTGACTATTATTCTATTAAGTCAGATCAGATGCCAGACTACTGATATTAAAAAAATACCAGTTTCTCCCCTTTTCTCACCATTTCCTTATCAAGAACCTTGCACCCACGTAGTGACTTAAATTGTCGCCATGATCTTTCCCACCTGGCTGATACTATTTGAGAGCATTGCAATCCATGGTGTTATTACATTAGACTTTTAGTGTGTCTTATTGATCCAGTGTCTGCCGTGTTCAATGTTTCTTGAAAGCACCATGCAGCGGTTGGAGTCTGCACATTGTTGCAATGTCTTTATATTGTTAATGCCCTCTACTCGTCTTCGCTGAAGTAATGTGCAATGCTGTGATGCTGATCCTCAATTCTCAGACACTCATTTCATAATCAAACTAAACATCAGGCAGACAATATAACATTTGTCCTACCTGTCAAATCTCATTTTGTTTCCAGCAGCCACCCTAATAGTGGCATAAGTGTTCTTAAGCCTCAAGGATATAAAACAGAATTCACGCTCCTCAGAGGTCATCTCCTTCCTAGAATGAATGGGCATTACTGTTGTTGGTTATTGTATTTTCAGACCTTTAAATTGATCCATGAGGAATATAGATGAATATAAAATAAATAAATAAAAGTAAAATTTTTTTCTTACTCATTGTTTGTACCATCGGTTCTGAAAAGACTAAATCTGACACAAGCTGTGTTATTCAGGCTACACAAACAATATCTTTAGAGTATGGTTTGTATGAAGTTCAGTGCATGTGAATTTATTTAAGCTTTACTTTCTATGCAACCTGGCAGGTAAATAATTCCTCCCTAAATAAACTGGCACTGTGTTGGCTGAGGATAAAGGACAGGTCTGAAGTGGTGAAGTCCAGTGTGAGAATCTTTTACTACTTGACCTGAAATACGTTTATTTAGGTAGGCTTAGATAGTCATGTCTGTAAGATATACAGAATAATTTTTGGTTAAGCGATGAAGGTCATGAAGTATGCATATTTTAATCTGATTGAGTGAGTTCTTGTAAGAAACCAGGAAAAAAAAAAAAAAAAAGGAGTCTGAGATCTCAAACAGAAATCCACAGCTTTTTTCCACTTAATTCAGTCTTTGGACAAACATCATGTTCTTATATAAATTTGTACAATGTCCCAGTACAGTTGTTGCCTCTGGGCCTGGCTGTAATTTAAATAGCATGCTAACTGGTAAATCTTTGTTATCAGCTTGATGTACATCATAATAGGGAAAGTTGCCTCCTGCTCACTGACAGTGGATTTTCAAGAGGCAGGTGTAAAGTCTTGTCCATTCACATTGTGAAATTTCTTCAGCTAACCTTTAGAAATTATTCTTGGTTAAAATGTTCAGATGTACACAACGAATGAATTGTTCTCTCAGCCTTGTAAAGTGGTTTTGAAAATTATCCAGAAAAAGGAAGAAAAAAGCCTACAGTCTGTAGTGTGATTTATATTTTCATGTCACTAGCACGCTTAGTCAAATGTCTTGATAAATAGTTCAGCATGTGGGTGGTTTCAGCATGTTTTTGGCAGTTAATGTCTCATATGTGGAACTTTTATTGTCTTTCTTAGGTAAGCAGATTGTGAACAACATTAGCCATTATACAGTTAGGTCTGGCTGGCAAAATGAGGAGTTAATGCTGCCTTTCTTAGTCATCCCATTTGAACTGTCTGTTAACAGTTGAATGTCTATTTACAGTGCTTCCTCTCTTTCAAAGTACTGCCAGGCCTTTTTTATCTGATATCTTTCAAACTACCCTACTTTGATTAGTTTCCATGCTTTCTTTGCACTACAGCATGCAACTTTCATTAAGGAAAAGGCATTTTTGGCATGAAAAGAAACTCCTGCTGTTAGCTGACTTGGAAAGCTCGTATAATGCTCAATTACATATGCTGAAGCTTGGCTAGAGATGAAACCTTCATGTTCCTGTTATGTAGGCTCTGTTCTTCTAAAAATGGAAGATACTGGCCATCCAGCCACTTTACCCATTACAAAATGAGCTTTCATGTATTCATGGAATCTTTTATAAAACCATTTTGCTTAGCAAGAATTCAGCTCTGAAGTGAAGGTCCACAAGCTCTCTGCTGGCCACTTAAATGCTACTGGAATGCTACATACTGCACAAATGATGCAGAACCGCTACAAAAAGGTTAATTGTGCACGCTTCAAGTTGTGGCACTCTGAGCTTCCTTATAAACATACATTTTAATAAATTGTTGACTTACAGGCATTTGTTGCAGAGAATGCCTTAGCAGGACAATACACAATACCTGTGTGACATAACAGTTTAAAAGGATTTTTCATTTCAGCTGTGATTTCATTGGCAAAACAAGACATCGTTAAATGTCATGTGGCAGAAGAATATAATAATTTATAGGATTTCAACATGCCTAAGAGTGATAAACGGCTGTAGACACTTTTCTTTTGGCCATGAGCTCAGCTCAAGTTGACTCTGAGCTCTTACCATATAATGATCCTTTCCTGATCTTTTCAGAAATGACTGAATGGTTTTATGGCAAAAGTGAGATGTCTACTAGAAAATGTACCGAATCTTAGCAGTAGAGCCAAAGCGGACTGGGCAAAGAATAGGTCACCAAAACATAGCTCATGTTCTAGGCAGCGAAGGCAAAGTATGCAGGTGTGCTTAACAAACAGAAAAACAGTACTTGCACAACAGTAGTGAGCCTTGTATTTGCCTAAATGAAATTTTTATTATAGTTGTCTCCCTTATCCAGAGTGCTGAATGGTATCCTACTATAATAATCTTGTTTCTTATTTCTACTAGATTTATTACTAGTTCTTCAATTTATGTAATTCTTGTATAATGGAATGGGAACTCATTAGAAACTGCATGCTGAAATTTTAGTGGAGAATTAGCAATGAGCTACGGGGGAAGAAGAGAAAAAGATTCTTGGAGTTTCTATGTGAACTGTGTAGCTTGAGAGTCTAGTGGAAAATATGATTGTTAATTTTGTCTCTGACTTGATGGGAGGAAGACTAACACTTTTTACTATTGTCATAAAAGTCAAAACATGGTAAGGGTTAAAAACTACGGATAGAAGTTCATAAGCTTTGTGCTTCATGAAGTATTTAATTTTAAACAATGTTTTGTTGTACAGAAGTATGAATACTAGAAAGGAAGAAGAAAGTGTTCAGAGACAAAAGTGAGTAGCACTTGAAAGGAAGTGAAAGAAGACATGGGTATGGGACACATGTAAGGTCAAAATGCAGGACGAGCATTTTTAATAACCTGGAAAAACAGGAAGAGGTGAGAAGAAAATGAAGAATAGATTGAAAGGGAAGAGCAGCCTAAACATTTTTTGAAAGAAAAGTAAGACTCAGTGAGGCACTTGGTAAAGACAGAGTTGCTCAAGAAAACAGCAAGCCTGGGGGTTGTAACTGAAATCGTCACTGTCAATTGCAGATAACCGAAGAACTATCAACAATTTGTTGAAAATATACAAGGAACGTAGGCTAAAAAGGACTACAAGTTTAACTGAGTGGGTAATCTCCCTTCTAAACCTCAGAAATTTGTATCTGCTTCCCATTTTAGCTGTCATAGTTGAGAGTGGTTTTTTGCCTTTAACTGAGCTTGCTGATTCTCCATGCATGTTTGTGTTTTGAACATCTTAAAATAGACAGTTGAAGGACAGTGACTTGAAACACTGTTAACAGAGGACACATGCATTGACTTCAATGTGTAAGAAAATAGAAATTGTTGGCTCAACAGTGCAGTGTGCTTTACATTACCTCTTCTTAACTGTTTCCTCCTCCCTGAAGTAAACTTGAGCATATTTGGTCTTGTAGAGGATGACGGTACTCATAAAAACTAGACATGCTCTGCAGACCAAAAATATTTGTGGCCACAAACAGGAGTTTGGAAGATGGACACAGGCAAAGGAAACTCTTCACATCCTCTCAGGGATGACATGGCAGTTGCACACTACAAAGCGGTGCTGAAACTGACCTGCAGCAACCAAATTCCCACTAATTTCTGAGGGACTGTGTGTGTATCGCTTTTATGTAATCACTACTTAAGGAGGGAAATAAGCATAGGCGTTTTGCATTTTGACGATGGGTACGTTGTATAGGAGGGCAGAGTAAGGAGTAAGACAGACCCTTGGTTAAAAGGCAATATTTGTTATAAAAATAAATTGACAGGATGCATCTTAATGTTATCTTCACTGTTTTGGGAAATAATTTGAAAATCAAAGGGACTTATGAGACTCATCATCATGAGCGATGACTGTGGCTTGTGTTAGTTTCCTCCACTATATGGATTTTGGCAAAGCCTGTCCCTCCGGACGTGGAAGAGACCCTTATGTATGTACATGGTGTCTAATCACCTTTTCTGTTGGCTTCATACCTGTGATTGAAGTAGTGCTCACTCTGGTCACAAGGCTCCACAAACTAATGCAGCTATTGTCACTGAGAGATGAGGGCCATCACCAGGGTTAACCCAGCTCTTTTGCTGTGGGCAACCCTTCCACTTTGTGGGAGCTTCCTCAGGAAGGGCCTGGGACTGTGAAAGACCTTCAGCAACCGTGTCATGACAAATTAGGAAGTTTTTTGTTTCCTAAGCACTTCTGTAGATGAGCATGCAGGCAGGGTAGCTTCACAGCTGAGTTTTTGGTTTTTTACCAACAGGTGGAAGCAGAGAACTCTTTAGCTTCTCCAGGGTAAGGGCACAGGATTTACAGACATTTCCCCATCCTCATTTTGCTGGCTTTTAACTTAATACTAGCTTCCAGTCTTGACAATTATGCCTCACAGTAATTGAAAATGCAAAACAAGAGCATATTAGTTGCAGAAGCAGAGTAAATTACCACCTCTATACACATATTTACAAGTAGAAGGAGCTCACAGCTAAAACCCAGATTAATGCAGTTCTTAAAGTACTGTGTCATGACCTAAATTAGTACAAAAAGACAAACTTGTGCAACCAAATCGTCTGCAATGGATATTTTTTAAAATGTTTCATAAGCGGCCTTTGTTGTAGTAGAGGATCAGGGTTTGTGTTTTGGACAGACTGCTGGGCATTTACAAGTGTCCACAAAATAAATGACAGCTCTACAAGATTGAAGTAGCAATCCCTAGTCCTGTTGTTTTTCAATTCAACATCAGATGTAAATATAATCACTTGGCTTTAAGATTTTTTCCCTCTTTATATGGCAAGCATTTCTTTATCTGGGCCTAAGGAAGGGGATGTTTTGAGGGTTTAATTTTTATTTTTTTCTGTGTTTTCCTCTTCACACGTGCAGTAGTACTTATACAGGATTTCCTGCAGTAATCCACTATACACATGATCTAGTTGTTGAAAATATTTTTGTAGATGTCTTCATCTGCATTACTTCTGTTTTCCAAAGGTTGAACATCGTGTCAGTTTTCAGTTTCAGTACATAAAGGGTTTTTAAAAAGAGATCTTAAATTCTAGAATACCCCTACACCTTCTCACGGTGGTCATATTCAAGACGTTGATCTCTTCAAAACAATGTTAATGACACTTAAATTAAAGCCTGAAAAGTAGGAAAGCTTTTTTTTCCCTTACCTGCCTTACACTGGAGACATGATCTGTCCTCTGATACTTCAGTCTATTGATGTCCATGACTCTACCAGATTCACAAGATTATCCACATACATAAAGAGGCTCCTACACACAGAAGAAAATATGTGCCCAAAGCTATTGAACGCAAAGACGCTTGCCATAGCTCACAACATCCCTGGGCTGAGATCACTGGCAGATGCGAGTGTATAGAGGGGCAGTGTCAGCATTTGGCTGTCCTGCTTTTATAGAAACACAGAATCATAGAATCGTTTTGGTTGGAAGAGACCTCCAAGGTCATCGAGTCCAACCGTTAACCTATGACTACCAAGTCCACCACTAAATCACGTCCCTTAGCGCCACATCTTGTTCACTGTCTGCCCTTGCCCAGTGCTGGAGACTGTGCTGGCAGGGCTGGACTTTTGCTCTGAGCTGCTATGGGTCCTTCTGACCAGACACAATTGTGAAATCGAGAATAGAATTGGCGGTTGAATAACTAAATCTTCCCTTTATCTCTACTACATATAGGCAGGCAAATCAGTTCTGTAATGCCTTTTGGCAACTGATATCGAAGGAACTGATTTGATAATGAATGTTTTTTGCTTATTAATGATCCCTGGCTAGAAAAAGAAATTATGTATGTTCAGTCAAGCTTACAACTAAATACTTAGTGTTGCTTTAGGTTTTATGATCCGGGTAGAGTAGAAATTCTACCTTTGTAGATAATACTTTCAGCCTATTATAAACCAAATGAAACAAAATCTGAATATAAAAAATATAACAACATTGTCAATAATTAAGCATGCGCATCACTTTGGTGCTTCTTTTTACTCAAGAAAGTCACATGTTTAAGTTCTTGAAAGATTTGGCAGACTGGATGGTAGGTAAAAGATATATGATGGAAACCTCATATCCACTACAGAGTAAATGAACCTTGTCCTTATGCTTCATACATATATCTAATTCTTTTTATTGTTAGGCAACAGTTACAAAGTGGTTTTTTTCTAATGTGATCTTTGCATGTTAAATTATGCAAAAATGCATTCTGAAATCTGATGGACTGATCAAAACAAGAAAGAAACTTTGGGGTTAAGGCTCATAAATTAATTCAAGAAAACATTGTGATTTTCCTTGAAGTAATTATGTAATGGATGTAACAAGAATGAAACTGAATGTTAGACATCACTACATTGATAGACATAGAATGATGCATAATTTTCTCAAGTTTTGCCTGTATTTCAGTTGAATTGCATCTTGCTAAGATTTGAATGTTCTTCTGTTCTTTTTATGCCCATTATTATTCTTTTCATAGATGTCCATATTACTCAATTGTGAGAACAAAATCAGAAGTGCTTAAAAAACTGTGGAACCACTGAACTGTATTCAGCTCAGCTGTAATTAGAGAACTGAGAACCTCAGTTCTCAGACCCACGAAAGTTTGATTTGTGATAAAAGAGGAAGGGAGAAGACATCTCTTCATGATCAACAAGATTAAAAAAACCCCTCAAAGTGCTAGAAAAACAACGCGTGGTTCAGAAAGTCGAACTGCACAGAAGCTTGATGTTCAATGCTACTGAAAACATCCTTCTCTCTGAAAGTATTGTTCTAATGTGTTTTTGTTTACCTCTGGTTCTGGGAAATGGGATGGAATGGAAATACATGCATCATGGTAGAAGAAAAGAGTTGAGGCTTTGTCTAGAACAGCACATGTCAAAACCTGTTATTTCCAGATCATGAAACTCCTTAATATTCTGACCTTTTCATCTAGAGCTTACCAGCAAGCTGAAATGTTTTATTTTGTGAAATGAAAATATCAGAGAAATAGATTCAAGAGTGTTGAAACAATTTGGATCTGTTCAGCCTGTACCTTTACCGAAATGGAAATGCACTTGACCAAGTTTTATGGTTTGGGCATGTCCTGTTTGCCCTCCAGTCAGACAACATCTGCCAGATCACACCCTGGTGCTTTGCCCCAAAGAACTCTGTGCATCTGTAGGCTTGTGGGACAAAAACTGGCACTTGTGTTTTAATAGTTAAACAGGTGGCAACATCAGCACCGAGGTGTGTTTTTCCTCATGGTAGAATTGCTATTCAGTGCAAATGGTTCTTTAGCAACGCAGGCACATACTGTAATTAACCGTGATGACTGCATAGAAAAAGAACCCTTGCCTTTGCCTTTATTGTGAGAATGCAGTTTGGGGCCTTTCAGGGAAGCTAGCATTGAATTTTATGAACTTGCGGAGTAATGGCACTTTAGAAACACCCTTTATGTATTAAGCAACAAACAAATGTGCATTAACAGTTGCTGGGTAAAAAGGCTGAAGAAAAGAAATGCTATCCTAGTTTTACAAGTGGGACAGAAATGCACAGTCTTGCCTAAGGCTATATGCTGATTCTGTGGTAGAGACAGCTCTTCCAGTCCAATGCTTTAACTACAGGAACAAATCTTCATTTCATCAAATGTGGGCTCACCTGAATCTCTTAGGAGGGAAGCAAGGGGTTGACAGAAATGTAAGGTACATCAACTTCCTGATAGTGCCTTTCTCTGGTAGTGGTGCAATCTCTGAAGAGCAGCTGTTTTTTTTTTCATTTGCTTATGGTCAGTTTTTGCCTGATGCATAAATAAAAAATTAAAACCAATTAATTCTTTTGTCCTGTGGCTGTTGTTTTGTTTAGGCCAGTACTTAACTAAAGTTAAAGAATCACCAGCCGCAGTGAATAACCAAGAGAAGCTGGTATTGGTCTCATAAGAATTATGCAGTGAGCTTTTTCACTGAGTCTATAGGTTATAAAATACTAGTATCTCCTTTCCTAGTCTTTTGTAGAGGGCACTTGATATATATGTCTCTTTGTGTGATTCTGATTGTTTTCTTGTTTGTGGATTTGTCTTACACTTAAGTCTCTTAAATGCATGTTGCTTGAAACAATATTCAGTTGTGACAGATACGTTATATGGTATTTTGAAGCCATTTTATTGCTGGGAGACATAGAATTGTTTGGACACTGAACCACCAATATTTGTCTTCAAACATTACTATTTCAGTGATGAATCAGCCCACGTAGCATTTTGTGAAGATGTTCAGAAGCACAAGTTCAGTCATGTAGCTGTTTATGTCCAAGAGAATAACATTCTTTTGGAAGGGTTTGCCATGCACAGAGTACTGGACGGACCACTGCATGCTTAATTAAGATTACTAAATCAAGTAAAAAGAAAGCAAATCCAGGGAAATAATTACTCTCTTGCAATTAAAGCATAATATGTTTTACTGGACAAGCATTTACTGAAGAGTTAGAAAATGCAATTAAATAATATCAGCTGGGAACATTAATAGAGGAAAAGATTCCATAAAGCAGATGGCATTATTCAGTAACTTATGCATCACTGTGATTACACTTGAAGCATCAGCTGAAGCCAGGAATTGTCTGTATTCATCACATTACACAAATGTTTTTACGTTTGTGACCCTTCCTTGAATACCCAGCATTAGGTGTGCATTCTTTGTCAGGAGAAGACCTTGTGGTTCATCATGGTTTTATAACAACGAATTTGCCAACATTGTTTACAAAACAAGACTACCTCTTTGCATACCACCCTCTTGGAGCATACCGTGCTAGCCCTCGGACCCATGAGATTACACTATTGTTTATCTAAGGAAATAACTTATAATATCTTTTTTTTTTTAGTCACTTTTCTGTCACAAAGGAGGACAGATTAATAGTTTGCAAAAAATGGTAGCAAAAGATATGCTACTTTTCACGACATGGTAAAAACCTTGATTTAGCTGTGCACTGAGAGTTTGCTGGAAGCATAATGAATTCTTCTTGCCTGAAATTGCTCATGAAGGAATCTGACTCCATAATTTGGGCTTCTCCTGTGAGTGGATAGGGTGAAGGTAGAGCTTCTGCAGTAGTAATACAGAACTGGCCAAAAGAATAAACCGGCTTTTACTGTGCATACTTCCACTGAATTAGGGTTTGTTTTCTCTCAGCTGCAAGTTACAGGGGGCACCTTTACTTGGTCATAGGATTGACTGTGGTGGTGGCAGCACAATAAAACGCAATCAGATATTACTAGTAGGAAAGGTGCAGCATAAAATCCTTTCATTTTGATTAATTCCACTGAGTAATCAATGAAGTCACCATGAACAGTAGTGTTGCTTTGGGACCATTTTCCAGCATTTCATACTGTGAAAATGGTTCTTTGTCAAAGGTTTTAGTGCTGATTTTTTTTCAGTTACCAACATTTCCATTTGAATAAGAAATTTTTAAGCACCTAATCAGGCTTTCTTGTGAAAGAAGGAGATGGCAACTAAAGTGTGACTGTCATTCAGAAATAACAAACAAGCAAAGCTGAGGATGTCTGCATTCAGACTTGGTCTTCTTGCATATGTGAGGCTTCAGAACAATTGGACAGATAATGATCTGAGCCTCTTCAAAGCTGCTGAATATAATGAAATGCAGAATCCTCTTAGCTGCTAGTTTTACTTTCAAGCTGATATTTAGAAAGATAGGCCTAAGTATGTAGAACAGAATAAAAGGAATTTTACGTGCCCCGAAGGAGCATACTCCCTCTACTGAACAGGCACTAGAGGGAAACCCCACCTTTCCTAGACATCATGCAGATAGTGAGTTAGTTACTCAACAGAGCTGAAACACTTTTGAAGTTTTGCTTTTTTATATTTCTTGCTCCATATTATATAGGTAGATAAGCATGAAAGATTGTCTGAGGTGAAGGATAGGTATATTTATCTCTTTGTTCCTCAGATTCAAAGTTCAATTCCATCTCAATTTGACCTGTAATTTTCCTCAGAGTGAAGAAATCTTCCAGAGAAGAACTCTGCTGGTTCAGGCTCTTTCCTTGTGATTCTGTTTTTGGTTTTGGTGTTTGGGGTTTTTTTTTCAGTTTACCAGACTGACATTTCTTTATAGAAGTATTGCAGGAAAAAACACCTTGTCAGTCTCTGCTGTGGTCTATGATATAAATAGATTAGCTGTTAGTGTGCATCTGTTCTCACTCCACCCTTGGCACTTAAAATATTTCTGTATTTATTAATTTATACCTAACACTTGTGATATAATGTGTATTTGTTGTGTTACAATGTGGTGTGTTATGCTGTGTTAGCAGTAGGAAAAAACCCAGCAATAACACTGAAATGTTTAAATATCTATTTGCATGGCTTTCTTCTTCCCTTTAAATAGACATAATACATCTGAGCGCTACATACGATAATTTAACACCTTTCGTGCTTCTGAAGCAGCGTTTGTTAGATTGTACTTGTTACCTACGTAACTGCCTGACATTTCTTCTAAAATAAGCAATGTGTTTAATTTGCTTTAAGAATGACTTAATTTTATTTTATATATTGTTTATTAAGTGAACTTGTTTTAAAGGTAAAGAGGGATCAGAGCTATCTGTCATCTTCACACTGACATGTCAGTTTCTGATGTGTCAGCATAGTTAATGTCAGTGGAAAGCCAGCGTATCTCCTGAACCATTCAGATGATGTTTGCAGGGCAGTTGCCATCAATCAATGTAATTTTTCCAGCTTTCACTTCTTCAGTCACTTCCAGTATTCATTATCGGTTCACCTTTAATAGAACTGCTTCGTTATTGTTTCTGCCTCTGTGCCTGTCCTCTCCTTTCGCTTCCACACCAGCTGGTACCAAGCAGGATATGTACACTGCCTACGCATTATGTATATTGTTCCACAAAACACAGTGGAAAAATTTCAAATTTCAGCCCTTGGTGTTTAGAGAAAGCCACAAGTCTTGCAAAAAGGGAGTCACTACAGAATCCAGCATAATTTCTGGAGCCAGCTGGTCAGGGCAGAGGCAACTGACCGTGTCAAACAGGAACATACGGTTCTGTTGTAAAGTTGACTGCAGTATAAGCTCAGGTGTAAAAGGGACCTGAACTTACATTCCTCTAAGTGCCTGCAGGCCCTACAGCATGTTGGTTGAGAAGGCTTCAGCATTTTCTGTTATAAGCTAACCAAAAAGGAATGGACGCGTGTGTTGAGTGCTCTGTCAACTGAGGTGTCCCCTGAAGTTCTCACATCCTCTTTGCATCTGTCCAAATTTAAATAACTAAGGCATTGCTAGCTATGCCAAGGGTGCAGAAAGAGCAATTAGATACTTTAGTTCTAGTTTCACTTGCAGTTGAAAAATAAGTGTTGTCAAAAGGTTTGTCTGCTCTCCTAGAACTGGACATAGTAAAAGACAATTACATTTCTTAAAAATGCAAAAGACTGTGTACAAATTTAGCTTGCAGCAGTTCTTGATTTGTTTCATTGTATCATTTCAGAATGCCTATTTGTTTTTCTTGTAAACTACACCATATATTATTGTTCTTTTGATTTTGATGTGTTTTATCTACTGATAGTGTTGGAGAATGTCAACTGTATTTTTAAAAAGTCTCCTTGAGAAGATATCATTATAGTGTTAATAAAACTATCACTGCAATTTTGCCACTAAACACCCTTAATTTTCTTGCTGAAAAGTCTTTCCTGAGTCTTTATTATTAACTCTGAGTAGTTGATGTGTTGCCACAGACTGCGTACTCTTTCTAATATACCTCTCCTGTATCTGCGAGTGTCCTGGTTTCTCTGTGGAAACACCTAGGGAAATAACACAGAAGTTTGTACAGCTATAATGTGGGGTCTACAGAAGAGATTTGACTCTCCTCTTTAAGAAAATATTAGCAGAGTTAGAAAAATACTCACAAAGGACATGCTGGAGCCAAATGTTTATTGGCAATGTCTAACCTCCTATCAAATCAGTTTGAGCATAATACACTCGTAGCTGTGCATGGTTTGTGTCAGACTCTCTTTTTGTCTCACCAAACTTCCATAAACCCATTGCAATTTCCTCAAATGGACTGAGTTTACTAAACATACTTTGCACGACTCTTTAATTTCTCCACCTTCTTATAGATTATTAACAGCACATTGTCTGCTATGTCCTATCTAGGCAAAGTATTTGTTATTCTAATTTTGAAATTCAAGCAAACAAATCATCAGATTTCATAAGACCTATGTCCTTTGATTGGAGGAACAGGGAGTGCTGAAAGAACTCAAATTCTTGGAGGATACAAAGGCTGATGATTTAATTACATCTGAGAATTTGGACATAATTCATGTGAACTGATTTAACATACATGCTGTGGGTTCTGAATAGTAGAACTTGAAAAGTAATAAGCAGCAGCAGAAAAGCATTCTCTGTGTGCGTGTGTGCACGCACACATGCATGCACGCGTTATGTTCTTATAAAAATCCTTCCAGTTCAGTGCATATCTTGCCTCACTTAATGAACACGTGCAATTCTTCAGTTTTTCTTTATGATTTCTTAATATTAGACAGTATATTAGCTATATAAGCCACTTGCTTACACATTTGAGAAATATTTGTATTGCTGGCTATGGAGTGCTAAGAAGTAAGTCAGAAGAAAGCTTTTGATGGGTGTTCAGTACAACTTTCCGTTTTTCTTCTTCAGCCTCCAAATGTTGTTTGATCTGAGCCAAGAACTAACCATGCTTTTCTACCTACCTGAAGCCTTTCTACTTCACATCAAAAGAAACACAGAAATCAGGCAACTGTACTAGGTACAGCTAGATACAGCTAGCTGTGCTAGATAGAGCTAGCTGTGCTAGATACAGTGATGTATTCTTTATCTCTTGGAAGCAGTGCTGTAATGATAAATCACAGCCAGCTCTGTGATCTCTAGACAAATTGTTAAACTTTTGTCTGGAGCACCACCCTTCTCAGCAGTGTGTTTCGCTCTGCCTTGCTGGCAGCATGCGTGCATGTGTAGGTGGTGTGTGTATATAAAACATGATAATATATGAAGCCTTGGAGGATGACAATGGCTGAGTTGGTTAATACCATGTGGAGAAGACAGATTTCCTAAAGGTATTCTCTGGTGTAAAATGCCTCAAACAACTGTTTTTGCCTCAGGCCATATTACTGTCCACTGCTACAGCGACCTTCCAAATGATCGTCACTTCACACAAACCAGCAGTATGGCAACACTGATGGCTCACAACACAGAAATTTCCACCATAACAGTAAGTTAGTAGTTGTCTATGAACTGCACTGGAGGAAAAAGATTTGTTGTTACTTCCTTCCTGCCTCACAAAAATCAATTCAAATAGCTGAAATACTTAGTTTCTAAAAGATAAAATGAGGTAAAAGACCTCTTATATTGAAGGATGCATACCTTGTAGGGAAAAATGTTGAAAACTATATGTGATTTATGTAGCTTTGCTATGAATAGCAATATAAACTTCTAATTTTTATATAAAGTCAAGAAATCATCAGTCATTTTAGAGCCAAAAAACCCTGAAAATCTGGCTGATTTTTACATTTAATATACATATTTATATTCATTTGTAATCAAGTATGTATTATGACACTGTATAATACAGGAAGTGCAGAACTAATACTCCTACAGAAACTGTAGGTCTGTCTCTGTTCTTGTGCCTGACTTTGGGATCTGAATTTCTTAGCAGCAGGCTAATAATGATATATGACAATTATATTCTTTCCAATAATCTTTGATGTGACAAAACCACAGGAAAACACATTTCTACAGAGGTGCACATGTGCACATACACACATGCACAGTCTGTGTGACCAGGTCAGCAAAGGACTCACTAGCGCAATGCACATGCAAAGGAGTAGTTAAGATTCCTTTAATAACTTGGCATAGATTACCTTTTTTTTGATGGTATAAAATGTTTAATTCCCTTGAAGTCAATGACTACATAATCTAGAAGATTAATCCTATTTTCTGTAGAATTATGCAGAAAATGTTCCATGTAGAACACTTCCTGAATGGCATCATTAGTAGCTCTGTCTCTCATCAGGTCTTGGGGTGTTTTCCATAAGGATAGTTTTTGTATCCTGGATGATGTATAAATGTAAGAAGGTTCCTGGTCCCAAACTAAATATGCAGAAGAGCCAACAGTCCACTAAAGAACATAGAGTGAGAAAAAGGTAGAGATGAGAAAGGAATTTTTTAAAAGTCATATCAAGGCACAATGGTGGTGTAGACACCAGGTCAGACCACAGCTTGCAGTCTTCCTATTTAGTTTTATTTTGGGGGTTTTTTTTTTTCATTATATAATAGGTGTTAGTGGTTTTGTAGTAGTCGAATTTTTCAGTCCTTTTCGTGCAAGAGTTTCTCTTGCCCAGTGTACTAAGCATTGTTAACTCTACTGTGGCCTTCCAAAATTCTTTTACATAAGAGGTTTTGTAGAAAAGGTGTTTATGGAATGAAAAAAAAATCTGTGAACTAAACCATACTTCATAAATAATAAGTTTTAAACCTCTCTGCTTTGGGGGAAAAGTAATCACAAGTTATGCAGACACAAGCTGGGATACAACAATAGGACATAAAGGCTCTACGAACAGACTATCCCGAGAGAGCTTTTGTAGGTCTATGCAAATCCTTACACAGTCAGAACAGCTACTGAGGATTTTGTACGTGACTTCCAAGACACCACCTCCTGTTTTAATCATACTTCGCATCTGACTTAAACATCCTTATTTTGACATGCTGCTTCTTATCTCCATAGATTGGGATAGCAGCTTCTCTCAAGTGGGTTAACTCTGAGCAACAAGTTTTCTTTTTTTAAAAAAAGCAATTAAAAATAACTTATTTGGGGTTTTGAGAAGCATGCTTCATTGCTTTGCCATTGAGATAAAACTTAAATTAAATTAGAAAGTGCTTTCTTGTTTGTAATATCCTCGATAAAGCAACCCCCTCCTGAAAGACAAGAAATAAATTCTTTGTATTACATTTTACTTTTCTACAGCTAGAAGCAATCTCTAAAGAATAAAAGTACAGGTATAGGAAATCATCTCAGAAAAATGATTTTTTTTTTAAAGAGTCAGTCAAAACACCTACCTTCAAAAGATCACTTTTGCTTTTAAAGCATGTCCACTTTCCAAGAAGAAAATTGATCAAATCTCAGTTATCTCTGAGTATCCAAGTTGTAGATCAATCGTGTTGTAAGGAAAGATACTTCAGCCGTATGTTTTAGCTAGATTGGATCTCGAAGACAATTTGCTGGTTTTGTGTGGTGCTAAACTGAATTGACTCAGACTTGCACGAACTCACTTGCCTCTTTCTTTTCTATCACGATCTTGTTTTACTTCCTGGATAAGATAAAAGAACATGGAACGTACACAGTATGTGCTAGTCAGACTAGACCATCCCTTTAGGTTAGCATCAGCTACCCCTGGCTGCAGCTGCTAATCTTAGTGCTTTTACAGTCTCATGAATCAGAAACCCTAGTTGTATAAAGGCAATTTCTGTTCGGAGAAGTTGCTAAATTCTATGTCTCTTCCTTATTCCAGTCTTTTTAATTTATTCCTCTCCTTAGGGACAATACATACCCATAATATACCCTTGACAAACAGTCATTAGGAGTGAGAAAGAGTGGAGAGGCAGCTTATTTCGCACTGGTGGACTGTGCACTGCTGCCATTTCTGACACATACTGCATCATCAGAAGATGGGCAGGAACCAAACAACTCATAGCTATATAATAATCAGCTGCCAAAGAGTCCTAAGTCTTGGAAAAAGCCCTAGAACTGGACTTGTGTTTGTATGTAAGACCGCAAGAGGTAGTTTGAAGTTACAAGTTCTGTAACCTACATTATCATTTTTGGCTGAAACTAAGGCATGAAAATCTTGCATCCTACTATTACATCCTACCCTTTCATTTTAAACTTTGAGGTGCTGATATCTAAATTGTAGCTATTCCATCTATTAGAGACTTTTTTTTGGTCTTTATGAATCATTCCGTTGTAATTCCAACAGATGATCAAAAAAACAGTGTTTGATATCTGGACCTGGGGTATGGCCATGGTCCATCTCCCATCCTGAACACTGCATGCAACTTTCCCTGCCACTGTCTGAAAAATCTAATATTCCAACAAACTCAAAGCAAGGCAACAGCATTGAAGAAAACTATGTAATGGCTGCTGTTCAGCAAGACACTGAAAGGATTAAGAAACTTCTTGAGAAAGAGATTATTTTGGGACAGGTATGATAAAGAGATACAGAGTTAGTATCATTCAGAAAGAGAACACTCAGAAACTACTGGGTTTTTTGCAACGCAGAAACTAGAAGCCACCAAACAAAATCATCCAGTAAGAGCAATAAAAGAGGAAGATGGTATTCTCATAAGGCATAATTAAAAGGAGAAACTCTTTACTATAGGATATTATGGGTGACAAAAATACATTACAAAAATTAATGGAAGTCTAGCAGACATTATTTAGCACAAAGATGTGAGTTCATTTAGCTGAGGGAAACCTGAAGCTGCCAGCTGTTGGAAGCTGGTAGGGTAACCCTGAGAAAGCATCCCTGGGTGTTTGCCATGCTCTTACATGCTTTCCGAGAGCATCCTAAGCCAGTGGTGGATTGCATGCTGAGCTTGATAAAATTTGCAGCATAGCAATTTCTGTGTAAAAGAACACTTATTTTTGTAGTGCTACTATTTGGCTAACAAGGAAGAATAAAAAAACTAAGTAGAAGATGCCTCAGGGAGAAAGCTAAACATGGTTCAGAAAACGATATGCAGTCAGTTACTCAACATTTTCCCTACCCCCTGTACTGCAGAACTAATCTCCGGTAACAAATATAAGATGAAACAACAGCCTCTGTTTCCAGAAAACATTGTACAAACTGGTACCATAATGCCATTCAGGTGAATGGCCATTAGTTTTTCTAATGTTAACTCCTAGTTTCAGTGATACATTGGTAAGAAAAATTAAGACAGGTGGTTAAGAGTACTTTTCTTCAATGCATGATGGAAAGTATCAATCACTTCGTTCATGATTGAGTGGTTGCTCATAGCTGAGGTCTCTAGAACACCTCCAGTTGGGTCCTGTAGGTGGTTTGGTTTATTTTGAAGACAAGTACTCAAAGGTTTCATAGAAGGTTGTTCTTTTTTGTCTACTCTTGTTCCCATTGAGTCTTCAAAGTTGATGCCCAGAGCTGCCGTGTCATTTCCATTTGCAGTTCTCTTCTGCTCCCATGCTGCAGTGGGTCAAGGTTTTATTCTGCTTTGCAATGAGACAAGATTTTTTGGTTTTGGTTGCTAAAAATCTAGTGAGGACATTTAAAAATACACACTTTGGTACATGTAGAACAGAAAATTGTTTTAAACTGATTCGGGGTGACAGATGTTTCACAATAACTGTGTTACAAGGTTTTTCTTGAATTCAAGGGTGACTTAATTGCTCTTATCTAGAAATGTACATGTGTGAAAATATGATATTATGTAACTTAAATTCTGTATCTACGAGGACTGTAGAGAGCAAGGACAACAAAATGTTATGGGCCTGTTTTCACTGTGTAGTGTACAGCTCACCCCTCAGTGCAAGAGAGCCTTGATATAAAAATGCTTGTATAGCAAATGAATGCTATAAAATGAAAGATGGGCCATGGGAATTTGTTTCAGTATTAAAGCTGTAAAGCTTTAATGTCTTCACATAGGTAGTGGATTGCTCTCCCACATGTAATATTTTTGAGGATTAAAAATTATCCAAGAAGATAAGTAATTTTGAAAGCAAAATGAATGACTGTGGATGGAAAATTGAATATTTCTTTTAATGGACTCATCCACTTTTCAATAAAGAAATATGTTGACAGCTCTTCTGGGTGATAGGTTTCAACACTTTCATTTTCTTACTGCTCTTTGCACAAAACAAGGAAGTTAAATAACACTAGGGTTTTCATATCTGCCTAGAAATTTGGAAACATCACCAGAGGTACCTAAAATGTGGATAATTTTCAGAGATGTTGATAAAGAGTTATGCTGGTTTTGGCTGGGATCGAGTCAATTTTCTTCACAGTAGCTAGTATAGGGCTATGTTTTGGATTTGTGCTGAAAACAGCGTTGATAATACAGGGATGTTTTCATTACTGCTGAGCAGGGCTTACACAGAGTCAAGGCCTTTTCTGCTTCTCACCCCACCCCACCAGCGAGTGGGCTGGGGGTGCACAAGAAGTTGGGAGGGGACACAGCTGGGACAGCTGACCCCAACTGACCAAAGGTGTATTCCATGCCGTATCTCGTCATGCTCAGCATATAAAGCTGGGGGAAGAAGAAGGAAGGGGGGGACATTTGGAGTGATGGCATTTGTCTTCCCAAGTAACCGTTACGCGTGATGGAGCCCTGCTTCTCTGGAGATGGCTGAACTCCTGCCTGCCCATGGGAAGGAGTGAATGAATTCCTTGTTTTGCTTTGCTTGCGTGCACGGCTTTTGCTTTACCTATTAAACTGCCTTTATCTCAACCCACGAGTTTTCTCACTTTTACCCTTCCAATTCTCTCCCCCATCCCACTGGCAGAGGGAGGAGTGAGCGAGCGGCTGTGTGAGGCTTAGCTGCCAGCTGGGGTTAAACCACGACAAGCGTACAATGCTTTTAGGCATTGAAGGCAAGAGCAGAATGCAGAAAACCTTACAGCAACAAGTTAGCTCTGTCTTATGATCTCCCTGCAGAAGCTGATATGAAAGGAGGATTACTGCCTACTTCTACTGCAAATTGCTCTTGTAGCTGAAATTAAAAGCATACTTGGTGAAGACTGTGATTCAAATAGTACAAAGGAGGTACGATGCTATATATACATATATATATATATGTACATAGTGTTTCCTCAAAATTAGTTGTCTGTAGGTATGTACACATATTAGTAAAACAGAAACTTAGAATCACCGTCTAAGGGTGTTGTTCCCTTTCTACAGTAAGTCCCTATATATGCATCTGAAGTGTTAAAATGTCCCATTCCAGTCCTTTTCAATTGGCATTCCAGTGCCTGCAAACTGCTCTACTTGTATTACTGTGAGGAATTAGTTGAAATTCCCTTGGGCAAGTGTTTAGTATTTTGTATTTGCAGTGCAAATTTTGATTAATGAAAGCTCTTCATTTAATGTTGAGGAGGAGGCTGTGAAGAGCGTGTTGACCAGGTGGAGTTCTCACAGAAAGGAGGGCCCATCTTCAGGTCGAAGTTTCAGATACTCTTTCCAGAAAGCCAAGTACGAATCCAGCATATCTCAAGAGACAAAATCCTAAGGCATATCTAATAAACTTTAGATCCTTTTATCTTTCAGGTACTTGCCTGGATATAGTCCATCCCAGGACTGTTTAGATTTTTTTTTCCCTTCTAAAAGAATAGTTATAAATAACTTCAGATGTGGTTCAAATTCCCACAGGCCCACCTTGCACCATCTGACAGATATAGCAAAGGCCAGAATCTACACTCTCTGTAGGGTCTGAATTACTCACTTCTCATACCGCGTGGTTGAAGTACATAGTGCATGTGGGAGAACAGATACTTTACTACTCTCTTGTAAGTAAATGCAGAATAGGGATAATAAGCCAGGAAATAAATTTTAAAGGGCTAAATAGCACATTTTCAAAGTTAGAGTTTTGAATATATATGCATACGGCATTTATAATATTTAACATTTTTGTGATGCTTCATTCATATATACCTACGATATATACATATATGTCATATGCATATATGGTCAGAACTCTAACCTTAAACCCCTGGTTTTTAATATATACCAAAAAAATTTAAAAAAAAAATATATTTATACTTGTATTTTATATGTATATATTTTAGGCTCTCTTACCACCAGAGCTTTGTCCTCCTTATGTGAATCAGCTCACAAGAACCAAAATGATGATATGAATAGCTTCAACATTTACCAAGGCCTTCTGTAGCTTCTTTAACTGCTGAAACTATTAAAAAACCCCTACAGTTACTTTTAGTTGCTTTGAAATTGAAGGGGTTTTTAGGCTGTATGACTCACTAAGAGGCATTTTTGCCCAGTTTCACATGCAAAAGCAGATGCCACCTTTGCACAAAGATCACATCAATGGCTACAGTTCCATGGTTTGTTTAGATACATGCGAATTTTTACTTTTGAGGTATTTAAATGTTGTTTCATATATTTTAGTACAGAATCAGGAGGACATTTATATTTAAGCTACTGCAAAATTTTCCATAAAAGTATGTTAATTTCCCTTAGAACAAAGGATATTTCATATAAATTGCTAGCTTGGAAGTTGAATGTTCATGGATTAGTCCTAACTGACAAAAATCTCCTTTTAAATTGATTAGACTCACCTACTGGCTACAAAAATAACAATTCTTGATCCTGCAATTTCAGTGGAAGTATGAGAGTACTTCAGGCAAAGACCTGGATATAGCAACAGCAACAGGATACTGGCTTGTCTAATCCCATATTTAAAGCTTAGCCATAGCTATCTGCTGTAGATCTGCAAAGAAAGCATTTGAAATTACCACAAATCTGAATGAATGTGAAATGGGTTGACCCTGAAAATCTCTGCTCTAATCTTTTCTTGGCTTTCATCAACAAATCAGTTCCTGTTATGCAATAAGCCTTCAGAGTTATCAACTAGGATTTCAGCTGGTGACTGCAAACATGCCATATGGGAAAAAATGATTATTTAGTGTGCAGTTCTTAGGCTGTACTATATATATCATGCTTATGGTTTCCTTTTTTATATAGTAGTGACATGCAGCATATGTAGTTCTGTGCCTCTGTTTTTTACAGTAGGGTTTTTTTGGGGGGTTGGTGGAGTTCGGGGTTTTTTTGGTGTGTGTCCAGCAGTTTTTCTGTATTCCCCTTCTGGAGCACTCCCCTTGCATATTTTTATATTTGCCTTTCTTTTCAATGTTGAGAGCAACCTAATATCTGGTATAAAAAATCTAGTACAAAATAAAGCTTGAAAAAGTGAAGAAATAATCTTTCAGTTAAAAAAATCACAGACTTGTGCTTTCACTGGACTGTCCAATAGTTGTATAAAATATTCCCTAAAAAAATTTCCAACAAGTTTATACATATTTATTGTGATGGAATGTTTGAAGATTTTTTTCCTACTTGGCAGAATTGCTATCTTTTCCTTCTGCAAATGTAGCATGTGGGTTTGCTTGTTTACATTTTTGGTAACAGTATATTAGATACTGAGTATAAATTAGCAATTCTTAACTAAATTTTGGGCTGTATAGCTAGGCATATGGCTCTTGATTACAGAAGTCTGATGCAAGTATGATCCTCCCCATTGATTTTGGGGGAATCAGTTCCTTGTTGTAGAGCCACTGTCTATCAACACAAATGCATATAGGTGAGCTATATTTTTAAAAGAGAAATATAGTAAGTAACAAAAGGCTAACAGCACTGTGCTTTCAGTAGGAACAGAGGGATTGAGCAAAAGCATTATGCAAAATCTTTAAAAAAATATTCATTCTTATTGGACACCCCCAAGAAGGGAGGAATTTGGAAAGAGATATTTCAGAAGGAATGTGTCTTTCTGCCAAGACATTTATATCATATTCAGTAGTCACCTTGATCACCTCCCTGAACTCTGACCCTCCTTGTAAGATTGCTGTCAGCCTGGGACAACAGCAACTTGTTTAGTGGTGTAACAGAGGTTACCTACTCTATACAGGTATAAGCAGAAGAACATGGTGTCTGCATGGGTAGATACGCAACCACATCTTTCTGCTGTTGGGAGGCTGGGGTCTTGCAGGCTGACAAATTTCAAACCTTCCTAGATGAAAAAATTGTCATTAAGCAATCTTCCCTGGTGGTAGATTATGTAGGAACAAATAAGCAAGCTACATGGAGACCGTATTTAAGATTAACCTAGAAAGTGACTTTATTATTTAAATGAAGATTCTCATCTGAAACAATGGGGTGCAGCATTATTATGAACTAGCAGTAGTTGTCAAGGTATTTTTTTGCCATATAACAGAGTGCATGGTGTGCAAGCTGAGGTATGATCTTTTCTCCTTTGCAAGGAGCTGTGTATTATGCTCTACCCTTAGCTGCTAGTTAGAGCTTTTTGCATTTTGAATAGCCTAGATGACAATTACTGGCCATTGATATGTCCAGAGAAATGTCTGTTCTCTACTGTCAGAAGGCTATTGAATATATTTCCTGAATATCTTTCATACTGGTTTATGTAATATATATTTATGAAGTACTATGGAAAATATATTATTTGTTTGAAAATGGTAAAGACTTCAGTAATGAGAATGTCCAGGGATTTCTTGAAAAGAATATTAGTTTAACCTTACACAATTTTCCTCTTACTGCAAGTTTCCAGAAGCGTCTCCTGCATACAACCTCTGCTACCTACTTGAACTGTCAAGCCACCACAGTGAAAATAACTGTTAGGTTGCCAGTCATATCTTCGTAACAGGTCTTTCACTATATAGTGAGAAAGACTTCTTAAAGTGGATGCTTTATTTTACAATAGCCAGACTACAGCTGTCATTCAAAAATTTAAGTTCTGGACATTAATGGTTGGCAGAAAAGCTGAAAATGTGAACTAAGCTTAGATGACAAATTATAAAAGTTTAAACCTTGTAATTAAAAATAAACAACAATAAAAATACATATCATCATGTGTGAATGCAGACAAATCACCTTATTCTTTCCTCCTCTAGCCTGATTTAGCATTGCCTATTTAAATAAGTCCAAGGACTCTTTACTAGTGGGTTTGCCCACTAAAGCGTATATGTGTCACTACAATACAATTATATCCTGTATGCACATCTCTTTGATCAATCTATTGTAAATATTGTAAAACTATAACTTTTCCTTGCTTTGCTAACAAAGACTTGCATTATTTTTCAGTTAACCACAAATTGTCTCTCTGGACAGTAATAAGATGTGCCATTTTTCACTGTCTTGTTCAATTTCCTCTGTTTTATTGAAAGACACAGATCCTTCTGATGTTTCTCTGTAAATCACAGTTGTATTGTAGTCAATGTCATATTCTCTTGGAGGTATGGGATGTGTTAATGGAAGTATTTCTCGGCTAAATCAATAAACTCAAAAGAACCTATATGTGAACTATTTTAAGGATTTTCCACATTGCTCTTAGTACATTTGATTTATATTTCCGGGCAGGATTCATTAGAAAGTCAGAGGAGTTTAGGTAAGTAGTCCTGTCTTATGTGATTTTTTTTTTTTCTTTCTTTCTTTCTTTCTTTCTTTCTTTCTTTTTTTTTTAAAAAAAAAGGAAAATGCATGTTTATATATCTCACCATAGTCAAGAAATATTCTTGTGGTCCTTCTGTATGATCAAAAACAGAGAATGAGCTAGATTCATTTATAACTGTAAATCATTCAGTTTTCCATTTAATAGCTTTCAAAATGTAGAGATGCATACATTTTCCTAGTTTTGCTGAAAGTGAAATATATTAATCCTAACAAATTCCTGGATTTTATGTTGCTTAATGCCTTTATAATTTCTCCATATGGATAATAAAATAATGTGGAAAAGATCTCCTGTTTGCTTGCTTTCAGAAAAAAGTGAGATACTAAGTTTTTGCTACACATCTGATAAACTAGAATTCCTCAGTTAAATCCCATCTGATGCTTGAAAAAAAAATCTGTGTGATCTCTTAGGTGTACAGCCAAAGGTATCTTTGATTCTTTCTCTCTTTCAAATTAGAAATGCTTTCAGGTTCTGTCCTGTTTTGTCAGGAAAATAGTTGTAACATTTTGTGAAAGAATATTCCAAACAAATGCACAATTCTGAAGTGTTTTGATTGATTGTGTCTGCATGTGGATGAACTTCTATTTCACACAAAGGTTTTTAGAATTGGTGGATATCCATAAACTGAACTGCAGCCTTCAGTGTCGATTCTCTCAAGTGAACAGGAGCTGACACAAGAGGACCATGAAAAAACCATTAAGACCTCACATAAATAGGTGGCAAGCAGGGTCCTCAAGAGTGCTATTTACAGAAGTCTTAACTGTAAGATTTTTTCCAGATCAAATTCCTTGTAAAATAATCATCATTTTCTTCAGACTTTCATCACTGCTCTGAATTTCCACAGCAGCGGCATAGTTAACTTCTGCTGACATATATATGACACAGAAGCATGACCAGTAAAACGTGAGCCTGTTCTTGCAAGCCCTTCCACTTGCATTCCTACTGACATAAGATGCTATTAGTGTTTTAAAAGTGGCAAATGATCAAAAGACTGCATAAGCAAAAATAACTTTCACTGCTTTTCATCTCAGCAAAAATAACTTTCAAGAGAAAACCGTGTTTTGAGGACACAGCAGATTTCACTCTAGTTTTCTCAACCCCCCTCACACCCCCAAATGTGGGGTCTCTTCTACTGTTCTTTAACAAGTACTAAAAAAAAGGGATAACCCCAAAGCCTCAGGCAAATTTTTAAAGAACATAATATACTTTTTTTGTTATTTTAGGTCTTCTGGCTTAGACTTTCAGAGCAGTATTAATAATGGAAAGAACTCATATTTAAAAATCTGGGTAGATGATACAAAATCTAGGGATATGACAAGTGTACTCCAGATTAATAGTGCATGTGTTCTGTGGGAGAGAAATTTAAAGATCTCAACTGAACAGCAGTTCAGGGGAACTGCTAAGCTTCCAGCAAGCCACTAGCATGTGAAAATCAAATGCCTTTGTGGGAGCTCTGTATTTTTCGTGTATGTACTGACTGAGCTGTATAGCACTGAGCTGGTTTAGGAGACCATTGATTTTTAATCCTTTTTGTTTTAACCACAATATCTGTAAGACCTTCCTCCTTTATCTTTTTAGTGTTCAAACATGCAAACAAAAAGTTCTATACTATAGTAAAAAAAAAAAAAAAGAGTTGGTCCCAGGCAGCAGAAATAGTACAGGTTTGCTTGCAGTTATTCCTTGAAAACAAACAATGATGATCACCTAAAAAGATACAATATAGTGTGTTTGTGATAAGAAACCTGTTATGAGAACTGTGAGCAAATTCAGTTTTGTGAGGAAGGAGCATTGCATCGTGTTCACCTGCAGAAAGCTCTTCCCAAGGAAGGTACATCTGTTGATTGAGAAAGAGTGTACGGTGCAAAGCAGAGCAGAGATTAGCTGAACCGCTGCCTGGGGGTAGGGAACAACCTATTCACCTGCCTGTGGTTATACTACAGTGGCTGAAGGCAGCGCTGTGGTGCCTTCCATTACATCCATAAGCCCTCCAAGTAGAATTCAGGCTTGGGAGAGACCCCAAAAATGCAGAGTGCCTTATGACTCAAGTATCCTAGACGAGTACTTAAAACACAGACTGTCCATAGACAGCAATGGTTAACCCCCACACCAACCTGTGAGATTTTTTCCAGTGAAATCTCATTCTGGAATGGTGCAGCAAGCAGTGGCCTCTGTGACCTGTTTTGCTGGGTTTTAGGTAAGTAAGTGCAAATTCCCTGTGAGCTGTAGATGAGAGTTCTTCAGTGGACTTTTGCTGGATAAAGGAAGAACTATTGAATGGACTGATTAGCTGTAAACCAAGAAACAAATGAACCAAAAAAATTCCTAGCCAAGTTTACAAATGGCTGGCTTCTTACTCCTGAGGCAGCACTGTGCAGGCCTGCAGGATGTATCAGGTAGTATGAACAGGGACAAGTTGATATGGGCCAGATCTGGACCAATGTGTGGCTTCCTTGCAGTTACAATAATTTGAGCGTGCACACCTGCAAGTTCATAAAGCAATGACCTTTAAGCCTTGCAAGCTTGAGCTCAGAACCAACCTTAAGCTGGCTGAAACACACTGTGCATGCCACTGTCTGAACCTGCAGCTGGGACTGCTTCCCGTATCGCCTTACATGAGTAAAAGGTAGATTTGTGCATGATCTCCAAGTATCTGCCCTGTCCGTTCTTCCTGCTAGATGACCAGTTATATCCTGAGCTCTCTCTGTTGTTCCCATGACTGGCAGTCTGATCCTGGGATATCGATCCGAGCTCAGCCTCTCTGATATCATAAGGTCATTCTGCAGAAGTTTGGAAGAAAACACAAGCTCCTGGCTTCTGTATTCAGTGACCTCAGAGAGACAATCCCATGCCTACAGTCCCAGCTAGTACGTTGTACACACACGGATGTACTGAGCCCAAGATCACCATTCATCTTCCTCTGGTAATTGCCAGCTGTGTCTCTAGTGGGTGAAGAAGCCAGAGCCAGGAGAACATGAAGTTCCAGCAGAAAAGGTCATGGAGCACAAGACTTTGTGCAGTTGTTGGACCTCAGACAGAGCAGTTGTGAAAGAAAGCCTGTGCAGAGCACAGACCCAATCCACGCTACTGTTTAATTATTCTGTTAATATTCTTTTACCCAGCTATTCCTCCTCTTGCTCTTCATTTCTGCATTCCCAGTGCCTGATGATTTGCTTATGGTGGTGCGTTATTGTCTGGAGGCTTCACTACCACTGCTGCAGAGGGAGCTCAGAAGGGTAACATCACAGAATCAAGGCTTATTACAGATGCTGAAAACAATTTCATTGAGCAATCTAATAACTCAACAGACTTGAGTTACAAGTTTGTAATATTAGTAAAGCAGATCAGTGCATGAAGAGTAAAACAACAACCTCCTAAAATACTTTACAATCTCTCAAGACTCCCCTCCACTGTTCCTACCGTATAGATGTGCAGGGGTAGAAAAGTTCAGAGACCAGCACAAGTTTATTTGTAAGTCTATTTCAGAATCAGGAGAGATGTTTCTGAACCCTTATCAGTAGCAGCAGAAAATACCAATATTTGAAGGTAAATTACTTTATAATGAAGCTGAAGCCAACGTCTGAGTGCCTGACACTTGCAACCATTGTTTGATTTACAATAGCAGTAGAGAAGCCCATAATTTAATGCTAAAGGATTCCATCACAAAATGAAAGTAATCCTGAACGAATCTTAAGAGATTAACTGACAGCTTGAATGAGTAAAGATGGCATTTGCAGTCTACAAAAGCTTAAGATGAAAAAAATGTAGTATGATAGCATTTCAGAATACAAAAATGTTGCTGTGGCAACTGTGTCCTCTCCATAGGCTCTTCTTTCTAAGAAATGCTGTATGTGGGTGCCTGCTACAAAATTGTGTGTATGACATAGAGAATGGAAAGGAATTTTAATCACGATTCACAAGAAAACTTGCTGCAAAAACAGTCTTTTGTACAAAGATGTGGGTGGTTTTGAATGGTTGCTTAAGCTTCTAATGAAACAGATGTCAGAAAAGATTTCTCCGTAAGCTTTTCAAGTAGCAGTCTAATGATAAGTGATTTTCTTTTGTTCTGAAATACTTTTCTTGAAGTATTAAAAACAAGTCCTTTGTCTTGATTCCACAGGGGACTACTACTGGCTGTAAACAAACTAGAAGGTGACTTGTTATTTTCTGAATAATAGGACAGCATATGTTGATAGACAGTGTGAGTCAAGAAAAACTCTGCCTCAAAAACGCATCCTTAAAGTTTGCTTTTCACATCATCTTGGACTACAAGGTACAAATCTTGAAATATGTGACTGGCATAAGCATGTAATGACATGGAGAGAAACAACACCAAGCTAAATAGCCTAAGGCAATGCAGACTTGTGCCAGCATTTCTGGGTCAGTACGAGTACACACACGTTTGCAAACATGGGGAGCTCAGCAGTACACCAGGGATTCCGATCCTATAAGAATATAATCAAATGGCAGAGATACTCACAAAAAAAGTGAAATGAAATGAAATGAAACGAAACAAAACGTAGCACTTTGCCCTAGATCTCAATTTTTAAAAACAGTGTGCTTATTCTAATTCCCATTTTAAAGACAGAATTCCCTAACTTGGTTCACCAATGAACTCATTACCAAATTTTAGAAATGAAGTTGTGTTTTTTCTGCTCCCTCACCGTGTAACACATGCTTAGCCATACAGCATCACATATGTTCAGTGTTCTGCCCCAAACAGACACCAATGTTAGATGGTCTAGGAGAGAAGGTGCATAATTCCATATATAGATGTGAGAGAATCTGCATGTTTACTCAGCCTCATGTCTCCAATTTATCTTTCCAACTTACATAATGCCTTATGAATCACGTGGTTTATTTTTGTTTCAAACTTTTGCCCTAAGTCTGGATAGTCTTTCTAGCAGTGGTAATATTCTGTCTCTCTTTAAACTTTCCAGCGTTCTTGATCTCTACCTTCTTCTGTGATGTATCGAAATAAACAAGCAGAAAAAGGAAGTGCTAAGACATCAGGGAACAGAGTGATCTGTTTAGACAAGTCCTTGGATAATAATTTGGAGATCCATCCAAGAGGCACCACTGGCCTGAGATCAGAACGCTTGTGCCTTAAACCTCGTTAAACCTGTGCTTTCTCTCAGCCTTTGGGGCACGGAGGATGGATTAACCTCTGGCTGAGCAATGTGACGAGTGGCATTACAGAATTTGTAGCATTTGAACTACAAAGTGCATGAAAGGGTAAGAATTAATGTAGTCATATGTATATATGTGTGTGTCTGTACCCGTGTGTATATCTGTATTTCTGTGCATGTATGCTAGGTTATGTGATAAAGCTTGTCTGAACACCCACCAAGGAGCACAGAGAGACAACGGTGGTGGTGGGGCATTCAAACAATACCCTTCAGGGCTACTTCCAGGCCCATCCCAGGAACCATCAGCCCTTTACAAGCCCATTCGCACAAGTCCAGAGGCGCACTGGGCCACAACAGCAAGTGGGAACCCAAATTACGGGCTCCACATCTTTTATGGTCCTCTCCCAGGGCTGTCCCAGGAGACCCTCAGCCCCTCTGCCCAGCACGAAACCCACCACCACTGGTTACTGGGAGCATCCCCCAGATCATGTTTCAGAGTGAGGGATGGGTTGCTGCTGAGGGGTGGGAGACACATTGTGGGATGCCAGGGAAGAGCACTTTGGGATTGCATAGGATTTATTGTGGGATGTTTAGGGAAGAAGAGGGGAGCAGGATGAGGCCCTTGGTGCTGCCTGTGTTTGTGTCAGCGCTCTGGGTGTCTGTATGATTTGTGTGGCTGGATGCGTGTATAGGTGCGTACCTGGTGTACACGTGTGCTCTGTGTGCGTCTGATTGTGTCTCCAGCCTCGCTGCTGGTTGGACCCGGGGACATGGAGCTGAGCAACCTCGCTGCTCCCTGGCTTTTGGATCCAGCAGGATATCATTTTTCTCTAATGGTATATATACAAAATTTGTAAATACACACATAGATGCAGGGTAACCCAGTATAAGGATGTGTCAAAGCTAATTGCAGTACAGGGAGCAGTTAGTGCTAGATTGCACAATATGCTCTCACCTGCGCCACAGAGGCTGGGTTGTTACACCTGATCACCTTCTACCTCCAAAAGATATTATTTCACTAGTAACAGAGACACTGATTCATGCTTCTTGGTAAAATGCTTCTTGGTCATTAGATGATTTCTCACAGAGAAATTCACAGACGCATCCTTGAGAATGAGGGAAACACCACCAGAACATCAAACTGCTCACATTCGTGTGAAGGAAAGGCAGGCAGTGGGGTGCTGGCTACGTGGGTCAGAGGTGTTGAGGGGAGAGTCCTCCGACTCCAATGATTTCTCTTCATTGGAAATATCAGTCATTTGAAACAAGTAAGCATCACTGATTTTATGCTTATATTGATTTTATTTATTTTGTGCTGATCTTTCAATTTCGTTGTCCAATGAAAACAGATTTTTTCATGCATGCTGTTTTGGGAGTATGTATTAATTTTAGAACTGTTTTTTAATAGAATATTTTCAAAAATGTTTTGAGACACTGGGGAAAGAAGGATCTCAACATTTCCAGAAGTAGTGAACATTTTCAAATAAGTAGTTCCAACGTAGCTGGATTTTTAATTGGCAGTCATTTCTATTTGGTTATGTTGAACTTCTTTTAAATTTGGAGACAATAGGGCATTTTCATATTCAGAATGAGAAAGTCAGAGAAGCTTCAGGGAGGAACTGAACTGCAGGAAGACAAAAGTAGGCAGAAGAGGAGGACATTGGTCTGGTCTAACCACACAGGATACAACAGGTGGATTAGAGAGGAATGGCTTGGGAAGATGAAGCAACAATAAAGCAAGGTGTGTAAGGTAGTCCTATATCATTTGCTTAATTAAGCTATGGCTGGAATAACATGAAAGCTTTCCAAAGAGGGGAGAGGGGTGAAAGAAGGGCAAATGGAGGAGCAGGAGATTAAATGAGCGTATCTGAGAAAATAAGGGCAGAAGCACTGTTGTCAGTCAGTCATGAAGAACCCTTCAAGGTAAAGACAAAAGGTATTTGTGGGAGGATGGAGGAAAGATGCTTTGTAATGCATAGCTGTCCCAGATGGACAACATCATGAATATTGAAGACTTGGACCAAAAAATGTTATGGAATAAAGAGGTGGGAGCTGTACAGCGGAGACTCTGTTAAGCTGATGAGTAGATGCAGCTAGTGGATGCAGCTAGGTGGGGCTACTGTAGGCAAATAATGGGACAAAGAGTGGGAGAGGCAACAGCTACGCCTCTGTAGTCACCAGGAGAATAACCACAGCACCAACCTTGTCGGCCTGTTACACCTTCTCCTCCAGCTCATGCAGTCTGAGGAGACAGTGGGATGGAGGCAGTGTGTGAAAATAGGGCACTATGTTTAGCAGTGGCTGCAAAATGTGTGCTTCCAGTGTGATTGCTTTTCACTCATATTTAAAACTTCTGTAGGAAACTGTACCATTTGGAATAAACTTAAGAAAAAAAAAATCCACACTTTTCGCACTGGAAGTAGGCTTTTTTTGACTTGTTTCACCTTGGTTTTTATTTTCAACTTTAAAATTCCCCCTTTTATATATATTTATGCTGTCTGTGAGCAAATTATTACAATAATACAGCAGATAAGAAAATGACATGTCACTATATCCCTTTGTATGCGAAAAGAAACAGTTTAAGCTCCACTGAAACAGAAGTTATATATATGTATGAATATTTTGACAGCAGCAAAGAATGAATGAAAGGTATACTTTTAAATTAAAATGTACATATACTGATGGGTATTCATGAGGCTGGATACAGCAATCTGGTGATAATGAGGATTACATTTCAGTAAAATCTCAAACATTATTAAGCTATAAGGATAAAAGTATTCTGGAATTCAGGTAAGAATAAACATATATCACAGTGTTTGCCTTTTATCTTTTGCATTAACTCAGTTTCTGTAAAAAAGAGACTGAGTTTATGCAAAAGATCTGCTTCTTCAAAACAAGAAGTTTCTGTAACAGCCTCTTAACTGTAATCCATTATTAACCTTGCACTATGTTAACTTAATTTGTATGTAATCTTTACTTCTGTTGACCATTTGTGGAACAAGTCCAGGTTTTCTCTGTGTTAAGTTAGCTTTTGGTTTGGTCCAGCCTCGAAGCAGAGTAACAAAAGTGGATTGTAAAAGTCTTTAGCCCATGCACTTAAATAATAATTAGTCTGTTCATGGAAATACTATTATTAATAGCAAGGAAATTAATAACAAGGGGAGCTGTCACAAATAGTAGTAAAAAAAAAAAATTTTAATTTGTGATAACTGTTTTGTGATTCAGAGGGTCCATTAGCAGATATATTGTAATTACAGAACAACCACCTTTTTAAAAAAAAAAAAAAATCTGATTTGTCTTGCAATGGTTTGGATTGTAAATCAGATACTTTCTTGTACGCTTTCTCTTGCATAGCGTTGACTATATTTGAGTTTTATTTTTACTTGGTCTGCATTATAGTCTCATAGCCAAAACTGGATTCTGACTTTCTGAAGTTTGAATGTTTTCCTATCTGGATTTGGTATAAAATTGGGAACGGGCTATAAAATTAAGATCAAGATAGGATTTCAGACTCCTTTTGCTTTCTGCCTTCATTGTCTCTAAGCTCCATGTTGAAATGCATTTATAGGGCTTTTTGAATGGCTTCTCTTTGGAAAAAAAGTGTGTTTTTAGGCTTCAATTTTGTGATTGGCTGAAGCCACGCACGAAGAGGTGCCTCTCTATGCAGAAGAGTATGGTGCATAGAACCCATATACATTTTTAGTCTGGTTTGGGCTTCTGTGATGATTTTCTTCAGCAAAATACTTAGCAGGTCCATGGGATCATTTATGAGCTTGAAAATATTCACAGGCAAATCTTTCTACAATTCACATCAGTTTGTAGAAAAGGTATTTTGAGTTGTAAGAGTCTTGTTCTTATGACTCCTTCATTCATTGAAAACCCTTGTACCTTGTAGAGATAATCAGAATTTGGATGTTTTTCTATCCTGGCCAGAGTCTGATGTGTCTCAGAAAGGCAAACATGTTGCACTGCATGTAGATGCCCTTTTTAGTCTCTCAGAAAAGAAAAAAAAAGTCATCAAAATTCCTCTGTGAATGTCTGCTGAATGACTTGGAAAAGGACAACATAACAACAAAACCTAGTGTGGAGCAAGCAATCCACAGGGATGTCTCTGGGGCTTGCTGCTTCCCTCTCCCTCCCCTGAGCTGAGCACAGTCATCAGGAGGGGGGGTAGCCTGGCATCGGACCCATCCTGAGTTATTTCTGTAGACTTCAAGAACAGCATGGACTAGAACAATAAATTCAGAGCTAAAATTTCTATGGTGATAACGACTTGCAGGAAAGCAGCTACAGGAGAACAGTAATAAATTGAAGACCTAAAAGGGACATAAATCATCTGTCTGTAAGTAACTGGATACGTGTTTTCCAGATAAGGCCTCGTCTGAATGACCGTGGGCTGTTTCAGAAGATAGAGGAAGCCAGCCAACTGAAAGCCTTGGCTGATTTGCTGAAAAAGCCTTCACATCCTCTACGTGGGTCTATGAATGACAGTGAAAAATAGGGTTACAGTGAGAGGTGAGTATGTAAAGATAAAGGTAAATACATAGAATCACTGTCTCATAAGTTAGAACATCGTTTATCATCAGAGACGATGGCTTAGACGTCAGGTAGCTCGTTTGGGATGCCTAGCATCGGCGTGGCGGAAACAGGCCAGAACCACAGACTTGATTCATGGCTGAAGGCAACCGTGTGTGGGTTAGACTACAGACTTAGGTAGCAGTTCTGTGGACTGCCATCATGAAAAGGTAAAACAGGGAGCAATTAATAACTGCAAGGCAAGTGGGAGTTATTTCAGTACAGCATTCAAAGTAGAGCCCCTGAACATTTCTTTTCGGAGTCACAGATGGAAATGGCATTGTATACCTGCAGCTAACCTGGAAAAAGAGATCGTTACTGAAAGCACCAGTGTAAAGCATCTGGCAGACTCAGACTTTGGACAGATGAATTTGCAGAAATTGCTGGATTTATATCATTTCATCACATACTTTTAAAATCTAAAAATATGTTGATATTTTAACACTACCTTTTTAAACCAGCTTCCTAAAAGATATGCGAAAATAGAAATCCTTATCAACCTACAGTGAATCCCTGTCATTGATGTACGACTGAATGAACTTGGAAACATCCATTCTGGAGGTGAATTTGTGAAGAAGAGATCCCTGGACCAGGCATGTCAATGTGCTCTGTTGTGAATTGGGCTCATAGGCCAGACTACATGTATTGGACAAGTGTTGACTGGAGTATGCATACTAGAGGAGGTGGAATGACAATGTCACTTGCAGAAGGAAAACTAGATTTTTACATACACGTAGACTCTCTACCAGGACCTCTGCAGCTTTGCTTGGCCTATTTGGATGACCTGGGACCTGCTGTGCATTCTCAGTTGCCTGTACTCGCGCATGAAGTATTGTTCTTAAGGTACTGTGAGAGCTGTGGCAGTCAGACAAAGGCATGAAAGTAAATTATTATGCCCAGCTATAAAGGTTGTGTAGATTTACTCCTACATAACTGTTAATGTGGCATAGGATATTATTATCCTGGCAGCGATGGACTTGCCTAGGAGTGCATGTAGGACAAGCCCCTCTTACAGTTAACGTTTTCAGCACCCGCTGACTCTGGCTGGGCCCATTTAATAGCTTTCATTCCTATACATACATGCAATCCATGATGCTGCTGAGAGCTCGGGGTAATACCTCATACCTACCCCCCTCCTTAACCCACAAGAGGCTACAGTCCATAAATGCCTTTGACTAGCTTATTTCAGGAGATGCACAGGTTTCTTGTACCTCTCTGGGGAGGAGAGAGGTGAGGGAGCAAGAGAAAAAACTCCTGAAGATGTTTGCTCTATGGTTTGCAGCGCTGGGTTTACCTCCTGGAGTAACATATTCCTCTCGTAACGTGTTCCTCTCGTCTCTTCCTACTCGGTGTTAAGGGGCTCACCAGCACACAACGCAGCTGGACTGGACGGCACTACACTGCTTTCCCAAACTACAGAAACAAAGCCCTTGCTGCAATTCAAGTCTAAGGAAAACAAAACTAAACATGGAAGAGAACCAAGAGAAATGCACCTTTCTGATGTTAATTACTCAATTAAAATATCTTTTAAAATACTTGCTCCCAGTGTTACATACAAATTCTCAGGTATTAACTGTAGGTTACCTATGTAATTATTTTGTTCTAACAGGCTTGTTAAGAAAAGACGTGGCATTCTGTAGACTTCCCACGGAACAGCTAACTCATGATAGATCATTGGCCTGGAGACTTTTCCATGTATCCATTTCAAAATAGAAGGGTGTGTGTATATATATATAAGTGAATATATATGCATTTTTTTTTTCTGTTTTCCAAAGTGTAAAATTAACTATTCTTAATTTTCTGGCTTACTGACTTAGGTACCGTTTCTCCAGTTCTGTGATTGCCTGGTTGATGCTCTCCAGCTTACCCCCTGTTGTAGTTTAACCCCAGCTGGTAACACAATACCACGCAGCCACTCGCTCACTGCCCCCCTCTCCCCAGAGGTGTGGGGAGCAGAATCGGAAAGAAAGGAAAATTCGTGGGTTGAGATAAAAACAGTTCACCAGGACAGCAAAGGAAAAGATACTAATAATTATATTATATATTAACAAAGATAATAATAAAATATAACAATAATAGAATATACAAAATGAATGATGCACCATTTCTCACCACCCGACGACCTGATGACTGACACAGCCCATCCCAAGCAGCGATTGCAGAGTGAAACCGAGAGCGATCTTGGAACGACCCTGAGCAGCAATCTCAGAACAGCGATTTCCCCAGCAGTGATCTTGGAACCACAAGTTCCTGAGAGAGCAAGTGAGGGAATGAACAGCCAAAGGAAGAAACGAACGAAAGCACAAACGAACGAAAGGTGCCCAGCCCACCAGCCAACCCCCATTTATATACTGGGCATGACGTCTATGGTATGGAATACTTTCTTTGGCCAGTTCGGCCAACTGTACTGGCTATACCCCTCCCAGCTATTCGCACCTGCACATTAGCAAAACCTGGGAAGCTGGAAAACATCCCTGATAGCTTAGCAGCAACTAATAACATCAGTGTATTATCAGCATTCTTCACATACCAAATCCCATGCTAAATCCAAAACACAGTAGCTACTGGGAAGAAAATTAGCTCCATCCCATCTGAAACCAGGACACCCCCTGAGATTTACTCTATTAAATATAGCCTGCAGGTAAATTGGAGTGTCATTATGGGTCCTTAAAAGGTGATTCTTTAGTGTCTTTAATTGACAAAGATTGCTTGTTAAGCCATATTGTTCTTATGACCTCAAAATAACTGTCAAGAAAATAAAAAATATTGGAGAACAAGCTGTGCAGGCTACTATGCTGACAAAGGTTGTTGCTTATGACTTAACTATATGAGATACTGAGGGATGGCATTTATCTGGCATCTGATGGGAGGGCATTGTTCTTAAGGAGTGTTTTTGTCCTGATTGGGGTATTAAGGCTGGAGACTGAAACAATAAAAGCCTATGGAATAGAAAAGTTTCTGGAACACATTAGATAATTGCTGGACAAATGTCAGTATGGGAATTAAAATGTTAATTCAGTTTATTTCATTAACATATCCTATTGCAAATGCCAAGGGACAATGGGGTTATACCAGGTTCTTTTGAAAGCACATCAGAAGATAAATGCTGCTCATGTGGTGTTTTATGAATATTATATCTTCCTATCCTGAGGGCAGTTTGAGATAGCTGGGTTTCATTTATGCTGGGATTGGTGCTCAGTAAGTTACCCCAGCTCAGCTGAAAGAAAAGTAAGTTACCATTGACATACATTTTTATGACTCAGCCCACAACCACACGCTTATTTTTACCCTCACTAACTGGAGCACTTGTTTACGTTTAGCCAGTGTGGACATGTGGACACTAAAGTGAACAGTCCCTTAATATTTCTTGATCCATCTAGAGACTGGAAGGTTGGGTTTGGGGTTTTTTTAGCATATATTTAGCCTTTTCTAAAATAAGATAATTCAAATTATTCTTGGATTGTTTGAATCTGCAGATGATTTAGTCTTTACATATCTCTAAAAATGCCTTTCCTAGAACACTTTCTGTCTCAGTAGTCTAATATTTAAACTTTAATTGAAACTAATCTTCTGATTAATTATGTTCTTTCTTTTTTTTACTTGCTTAGGCTTTTCTGCAATTATAGCTCTTATCATGATTCATTGCACTGCTCCCTCTTTTTCCTAGTCTTCTGTAATTCCTCTGTTAGAAGGTCATCGTCTGTGGGGATTATAGAGACAAAACGAATTTTATAGGTGGAGTTTTTAAAGAGGTGTATGTAACTAGACCGCCCAGGCTCTCCGTGGGTGCACCTGCATTTGGAGTCTGCACAGAAGGAAGGACACATCCTTGCGAGTAATGATGCTCATGCCATTTCTCAGTCCTACATGTGTGTTGTGGATGTGCAGAGCATTAAGTGCATCCACACTGCACATGGCGTGTTCTCGTTGGTGTCTTGAGTGCACAACTCCAGCCTGCTTCCACCCGGAGCAAAACCTCTTGAGGTTCACCTCTGGAGCACTCCAGGGCATCCCATAAGACTCCAAGTACAGACATAAGGGAAATTCACACCAAAAAGAACAGCCCCTCTCGTGCAGCGACTTGGTAATATAGATGGATCCAGCTGGGACCAGAGCCACAGAAGAATTTAGGTACCTAAACATAACCAGGGCCAATTTTAGGAGCTATTTTCAGGATTAATGAAGACATACAAGCCATACCCTGTCACTGACTGTGAATGATTGAAGGCTGGAAGAGTACACAGAGAAGCATCATCTGTGCTGGCTCAGCTCTTCTACTCTTTCCTGGGCATCTGCATTTGGCTTATGCTAGGGATTGGATCCTGCCGATCATATCCATCAACCTTTGGGCTGATCCAGCATGGCGCAGCTCTGTTTTGATGAATGCTTTCAACTGCATTCAGATGTGTGGTTGCTAGAGAAACAGATAAGTTAGCAATGAAAGGTTGGGTTTGGTTTTTTTTTTTTTCCCCCCACATATGATTAATTAAATATAACCTGACTGTTTATTTATTGTAAATAATAAGTAGACCTGAAAGAAGGATTCAAACCCCTGGACTTTTCGCTCCCAGCTGAGTGCCTCAAATGACAGATTTCAGTATTAGTCATTCTTGATTATTTTTCTTTTGGCCTCATGAATTTTAACTTCTGTCTTGTGCTATGCCATGGACTCAACAAGAAGCAGTGAGGATCCCTGTAGGTTTTGACTATCCCAAACCCTGAAAATCACAGTGTCATAGAGAGGGGGTGGTGTAGATTTAAATCCCTTCATACTAAGGAGGCCAAGAACAATTTCTAGCTGATTGCTTTCACAATTAGTTTGTTGGGAAAGAGCCAGGCACTATCACCAGCAGTTGTTTTTTCAAAAGGCCTAAGCTTCATTCTATCTTTCAAAAGATTTCTTTTCTAACGTTTCAGAAAAAAATACACTCCCCCACACTCCTCACCGATTTTGTTAATCCTAAATGATTGATCTACAGTGGATAGAGGTGCCTTTGTACAAGCCTGATTCAGATGACTAAGCTCTGGAAAGGATTAGGAGTTCAGCTCTAGGTGATAATTTTATTGTTTCCTTGAAAACAAGCGTACCGAGGCTTTGTGGGCCAGAGTGGGACTAATATGGTTGGAATTTCAGCCCTCTATAATAGCCATAGCTCTGTACAACTTGGGGCATGAAGGAGATGGCAGCCTTCTATTTTCTTTGATATTTTTTATTTGCAGTTTTGCGAAAGCGATCTTAGAATACTGCTCAGTCTTATGGAAGTAAAAAATAGTCAAACAGACGCCTATGCTGAATAACACTACTCTTTTGGAATAGCATGATTTTTTATTTAAAATTTGCATTATTTTGGGGAAGGGAGGGGTGGGTGGATGACTGAAGAGCTGTAATAGATAGAAGAGCTACGGCAGGCTTTGGAAGAGATATTGGATACAAGCAACTATTTTTGGGGAACAGAGATTACTGACTGAAACTGCCACTGAGTTACCTGCAATACAGGAGAAATGCATATTGTTTTAAAGTGCTGAGTCTAAAACTGCTGCAGTCTTTTTTTTAACATTTATTTTGCCATGCTTCCCACTGAATTAGTAGGAAGACATGTTAATTTACGTCTCTAATAAGCCACATCTAGGGATGTGTTTCTATTCTCTTTGCAAGCAGAATAACTTCAATGATCTTGGAAAGTGTGCTGTAGCAAACTCTGAGCCCTGCAGGCACCTCCTACCTTTTTTTAGTCCATTTGACATTATATGCATTCTGGGATTTAGATGTAAGACTCTCAAAGATAACAAGTACAATAGAAAAAAGGTGCAGATTCTTAACTTCTGGAGTTTGATCAGAACAGATCCACACAACCACAAAATCATCAGTTTATTAGTGAATAAAAAAACCCCACCACCAGAAAACCACTGTTTGTTTTTAACTTTCCTCCTATAAAAGCTCATAAAACCTAATCTCCGCTCAGAATTTCACAGACAGAATCACTTTTGCATTTGTCCAAAATCTTTTTTAGTGTTTTGGATGTGCACCCAGAAGTTCCCCTTCCAGTTTTGCCAGAATATAGAGAATTTATGCTCGCTTATCCTCATGTGTACACTTTGTCCAGCTGAAGTCAGTAGTCTTACAATAATGTTTTAAAAATCAGTGTAAGGGCATGATCCAATAATCTTTGAAGCCAGTGGAAATTTTCTCACATATTCAGTGATCTTTGGATTGTGATCAAAGCAAGAAATGCCCTCTCTGTTGGTCTAATCAACTTTCTGCAGGGACTGAGTGGTGGAGCATTTGGAGCCCAGCTTAGCATTAGGGACTTTGAGACAGAAAGGAAGGAGGAAAAACTTTAACGCTTGTGGTGGTGCATTCTCCCCACCCTTTTTCCACTCGACCACTCTACAATGTCAGTCATTCCCAACAAATCTTGGCCTTCGTGTAATCAGCTGGGGCAGTGAAGTGTCTGTACCAGGTATTCCTGTATGGCTGAGATGGGAGTGGGACCGCTCGTTCCCACTAAATCTTGGCCTTTGTCTTTGTGCAATGAGCTGGGCAGTCAGGCACCCCTTGACTGTACCAGGAGCTCTTGCATGGGCAAGGTGGGGAACGAGAACATACTGATCTGAATCGCATGGAAAAAGTGGAAAATGAGAGTGTGACAACCCAAATTGTGGCCAGGATGGAAATTTACGGATGACTAAAGCCAATCATCTCGTGACCCTATCAACAGCGGTCCCAAGTGAGGCCCTTTGAGCTCTCCCGGACTGCAGCAGGCTGCGCCCAGCATCTCCCTCTGAGCGGGACGCTACCCAGAGCTCACAACTGCGAAATCCGGAGGCTTGATGCCAAAGACCGACGACAAGACCTGGGTCGATATTCTCCTTGAGACTCAACCCTCGCCTGTTGAGAAATGCCAAAGCATTCGACGTGAGTATTTCACTGAACTCAGGGGAAATTTTTAACAGGTATACCTTTTGTACATTTATATAACTATTCTGTCTGTATGCACGTATATGCAAATTGAAACAATCATTTATAGATGTTGGACTAGTCAATAATTGAATGTTGTTAATTGAATGTTGCTGATTTACCTTAAACTGTGAATAATCCTTTACACATAAACCATTGACCAAGTCTGGGACTAGGATTGGATCTAGCCTCCCCTAGACCCCTCTCTGAGAAGGAGCCTAGAAAGCAAGGGGGTCCTTTCCAAATCTCGTGGCTCAACAGGAGGGTATTCCTTACCCTTTCCTCTGTGAAGTTAATTCTGCCTTGATTTTCCCCCGATATACTTCTTCCATGCAGTAATAGAGTGAACCTTGCCATTTTCGAATCTCTAAGTCGCTGCTTCGATTAGAAAGAATTTTGTCGAATCACTTTATTAATCAACTAATGATTGAGTGCTATTAAATATCACAATCTAATCCTGTGATTTGCCATAAAGGCATAAATAAATTTTAACTGTTGCTATATCAAACTGTGTAAAGTCAGTCATTTGCGACAAAACCCACTCGCGACAACGCTTCATGCCCTGGATCACATGCAGTCCCACTCTGTGTCAGACAATGTGTATGCTCTCTAGACTTTGAAAGTTTTGGTGAAAAAGTATAAATTATCAAAGAGTCACGACTACAGTCAGCAATTTTGGAGAATTGTGTTTGCAATTGGTATTAGCCTTTGATACCCGCACTGCTGTACACCTCACAACGCTCCCAGCCACAAACCCATGCTCCCAGGGACAATTACTGCATGACAGGTAGGTCTATATTACTGTCCCCATTTTCAGATTTTTCTTATTGCTTTCAGAAAGGAGAAAACAAGAGATAATATATCAGGGCAAAGGCTACCGTTTGTAGCATGGTACGCGGGTGGCTTGCTGAGTGCTTGTTTGCATGCACACCCGTACGCAGCAGCTGTCTGTGCGGGGCTCTGGGTCTGCTGAACTGGTCTCACCTGGGCACTGCATGGTGGCAGTGGTGGCTCCGTGGTGGGTGCCCACTGCCCCGTGGTTTGGCAGCATCTCGTGGCGCGTTGGCACCTCTGGCTCCCTCTAACTTGGCTCCTCAAAACGTTTGTGGCTGTGGTTTTTGGTACCAACGGCTGGATCCGAACAGGTACCGTGTGTGAGATGCTTGCGATGCACTCATAGGGTTTGATTTATTGAAAAATAAATAGAGTGGAAGCTAGTCTTGCTAATGTTCAGCTCTAGGAGCTAAAGGCAACAGTAAGCGTGAGCTTTGCATGTCTCAAAGGCCTCCTTTTGGTTTGGCATCTATTATGCCTGCAAGAGTTGCTATCTGTTGTTTATGTTGTTTACTCACAAGTTCCTAAGCAATTACTTTCAGTACATTGATCTGGTAAAAAGCAAAGGAGAAAAGTTGTGCAATTACAGCTGTTCTAAACTGTACAGTAGAGTGGCAGAGGAGAATTTTGTTTTGCTTTAGATTTCTTCTGTGGACTGAAATTAATGAATGGCATGGAAGATAGGGAAAATCAGCAAGAAATGTTTCTTTTTACTCTGCTTGATGAATGCTTTGGAGAGATACAGAACAGTATTTGGTGAAAAGTTTTTTTTACTGCTGTATGATCAGGCAGTAGTTTTGTATTCTGGCAAACTTGGCTTTCAAATAAATGTCAAACATGCGATTGTGTTTATGTTTCTGCTGCTTTCTTTGCATTTTTATAGTTAAAAAAGGCTACAGAAATTATCGTTAACTTTTTCATTAAAAAAGCCCTAAAACTAGAAATGTATATATGTGTAATACTTTTAATTTGGCTTCCGCCAAGAATGAAAGTTAAAAATACGTTCATTATGAATTATTAAAAGACATGGTTCATTAGCAATTTCAATTTTAAAACTGTCATTTTGAAAATGGTTTGCTTGAATGCATATGAAAATAACAATGACACATTAGTGACGATTTTTTTTTTACTGGATTTTCACATGACGATGAGCAATCTATGTATAATACTTTCTTTCATTTTTTTTAATTGCCCTTATGTCACTGAAAAATAATTTAAGAAGACAATTAATCTTTTCAAAAAATCACACTTTGATTCAGCAAAATAATTAAACATAGTGAACCTGTTCAAATGCACGTAGCTGAACTGAACTCTAAATAAGTATATAGTACCTCCTTAATATCTTCCTAGTGTAGTTGATATTGACTATACTGTGACAATAGAGGTGACAATGCTGTTGGGTTGTGCATGTCAATTATTCTCAGCTTGCAAAAGAGATGACCAAGGTCATCCTATAGGTTTATGCAAAATCTAATTTTGAATAGCATTTTACTACCTGAGAACTAATCTCCCCAGAAAACATGACTGATTTGTCTTCACTGGTTAGTTACTCTGGGTGAATGATTTCTCATTTGCATCTACTGTGCCCCCACTATATTGGGGGAGTGGGGGAGGGGAGGTAGAGCGCTTGCGTCAGCTACTGTGGTAGCTCCTTTTGAGCAAATATCCAGTTTATTCAGAATTTCTTGTTGTCTTTAGTCTGTTAGTAGATCACCTGAAGAGCAATAACAAGTCATTGTAGTTGGCTCCTTCCACAGCTGAGCCTTTGCCTGCATGATGGCTGGGCTCGTTTGGCTAAATCAGCCTTCCCAAAATCAGGGACAATTCCACTGCAGTTCATCAAGTGTCCAGCATCATGCATTCATCCTTTTCCTCCATGGTGATAACCCTTTTAGCAAAATCCTGGATAGACTGATGTTACGAACATACAGAAACCACCATTAAACCTGTAACCCTCCGCATCTGACTGAAGATAAGCCTACTCTGCAGGGAAAGGTGTGACTGCAGCTTCAAGCCAGCTAGCTCAGATGCCAACAAGCACATAGCTGGGATTGCATGTAGTGTGGGGCAGGCTGTCCATTTGGACAAATATCCAACCAGGTCCTACCGCCTGTAATGAATTTGATACCACGGCTGCTGAAAGTTAGCTAGTGTGTAATCGCACAAGGAGCGGTCAGTTTTTGACTGCTATGAAGACCAAGCCTCCTTGTCTTCAGGCACTAGTACTCACTGGGATGGTGCTGACAGATTAAAAAAAAAAAAAAAAAAAAAAGAAAAAAAGACCGTATTTCTCTGCTAGTGCTGTTAACTCAAACTGCACATAGAAAGCAGAGCCAATCCACTGTTTTTTTTTGTGGCAGCTGGAATGAAAGTGTTCCTCGTCCTTATTCCCATCTTCTTTGGTGGCTCAAGCAATGAAGCATTTCAGTCTCACAAAGTACCCCCAGATTGACTATTCTCAAGCAGCAGGAAGATAAAAGATGCACTTGAGTTGGCATTTCTGTTAAGCTTATCAAGTGGGGATTCACTAGACACAGTTTACTCATGGGAATACATGGGATCGTTTAGTGCTACAATGAAAAAAGAGTGAACTAGCCACAACACTGTTGTCAGCATCTGATCTTTATAAAGTGGTTGTATTATCTCTTCTACCTATGGCAGACCACTACGTCTTCTTTTTTTCCCTGGTTCCCTGTCTTGCCCAACAGCTGTGTAACATTTTTGAGGGTCATTTTCCACTAGACAAACTTCCAAATTAATAGCTCTTTGGACCATGTCCTCTCTTTTCATCTTTTTTGTAGAGCATAGCACTGATCCCTGCCTGAGGTGTTCTTTCATTATAACAATGAAAGAGTAAATAAGTTTGTGAGGTAAGTAGAATCTAGTCAGTCACTGACTCATATCTCAAAAAACCTTACTGTGAATTCCAATATCCATCTTTAGTAATGAATTTTCATGGTAGAGGACTGAGTCCTGTAGATCTATTATCATTACAAAACATTTGCAAGGAGAGTTAATAACTTGCATTAAGCCAATGATGCACTTGGGTAAAGACAGACAAACAGGTTCTGGGGCTTATAAACCTTTACCCAGTTCTACAAAAACATTGCTCCTATTCTATTGGTAGAAGTGTGCAATATTCTGCTATATTCCTGAAAGCTGCTTGGGTTCTTATATGTTAATAATAGTAATAATAATAATGATAATGATAATAATGATAATAATAATTCTTCAGATGATACTGATTCTTACTTATTAGGTGGCTTCAAATAAAGCAGTTGGCTGAAAAGTAAAACTACTGCTTTTAAACTGTTAATACATTCTCCAGCACTGATATATTCATTTCACAAATTATAAATAAAATATGATTTATTTTTACAGACTCTTCTTTGAATTTTTGCCTTAGTGTATTCTCCTTTTCTAGGTGTCTTTTATATATTCGTTACATCTCGTAATGTGTCTTCCCTCAACAGATGGTGTTGTTGAATGCACAGCCAAGTTTTTTTAGCACCTGTGAGAATGGGGAGAAACATACTGTCCCAAGATATCCATAACTCACACACAAGTATTAGGAACCAGTATATGAAATTAAATGGATACAGATGCTTCTCTGGTTTTAAATCAAGAATTCATTCTATGAGATTTTGAACCCAGATAATCCAGATCCCAGACTTATAAAAAAGCTGTGGCTGTGACTGTGAAACAATCCTGCCAGACACTGATGATGGATTAGGCTAATGAAGAAAATGATGGTGTGAGCAAACACGCTTTATTTGTTACTTGCAGATAGGTAGGTACATAGACATGGTGAGCTATTTTGGCTCAGTTGACAAGTGGCATGTCATTAAGCTGTGGTAACTTAGTTACTTTCAATTATTTGCCGATAAAGTTTGCGCAGAAGCAGCTTGCTTTAGAGGAACACAGGACCTGGACAATTGAGTGTCCACAGGAGACTTCACTTCTCCAGGCTGCTGTTATATAGATAGACCCACTGAAATAATTAACATTGCCTTCACAGGCAAGTTTTGTGGAACTGCAACCAGAAAAAAAAAATTTACAATGCATCTAGTTTTATGGCTAACTCTGGTAAATTTTCACTGCCTCAAGCCCTCAAAGCAGCAATAAAGGCAGCTCATAGGCTAGTTAGGTTGGATCTTACTGTTCTGTATTAACAGGACAGTAAAGAATGGCCATATATCATACAAACAGTTTTGTCTCAGTCATTTTGTGTGTCCACTGTTATTAAAACTTTTCAGTACATATGTGCAAAACTGGGGGACTAGTGTTTTTTTAGTATTTTTAATACGAGAAGTTAACTGAATGAGCTACCTTGCATTTTGAGTTTCCTTTTTGAAAAGTGTGAGAACAGCACATAACATCTGCAACCTATTTACCCATGCAGAATTAAAATGGTGAGCAAGCATTGTTCTTTTTATGTACTTAAGAGACTATTACAGGCCGTCCAGAATGTGTGTTTCTAACACCCTGGAGATTACAATAGCGCAACTGATTTTGCTCTTACTGAGGCAGTGAGAGAGTTTAAAGCAAAGATATATACATAATCCTATCAAGTATTGCTTTTAAAAATGCCAAATGACACTGCATTAAATCCTCAAATATCTTCAGTAGCTTTCTTTTAAGGTCACCTTGGAAAACCATTGACATGCAAAGTGAAGTAATTAGCGCCAGTTTTGCTTTTACTAATTACTATGATCAAAGAATTCATATAAATAATTTTTAATCAACACTGCCTTGTTGTTTGAAACTAACAATCTGATTTGGATAATTTCTTATTGTACTTTATAGAATTCATTAGTTCTTATTGCTATAAACTAAACTGAGATTAAGAATTAAGACTGATTTTTCAGTGAGGAATACTGCGAATGTTTTGTCTGTTTTGGGCAGAAGTGCCACGTTCAGTGCTCAGACACCCAGCCACCAGATCGATGAGGGTGGTATAAAAAGCTGGGTGAAAGAAGGCATATGTTACTGCCTCAAAAGCAGTGCCCTGTATTTCTAGGGTTACGTAACGTTGATGTAAACACTATGTACCGGGAGAGCAGAATGTATTCTGTTAAACACATTCCCTCAGCAACTTCCAAGAACAGGTGCCTTGTACGTGGCAATATGACCTGTCTTCTCTTTCGTGACAGCTTCTTTCAGTGCAGGCATCCAGGCAGGCATCAGAATATTATTCAAATATCCAAACATTGCCTCAGTATCTCTAAAGTTCCTGCTTTGATATTTGAAAATAAATTGAGGTGTTCCAAGGTAATCTAATTTAATTACTTATACAGTGTAACACAACACGATTAATGATTGATGGCACTTACAGGGAAGAAGGGCCTTAAACATGCTGAAGTACTTTCCGATTCTAACAAGGAATCAGAGAGCAGATCCATAGCATAAACTGACACTGATTCTGTCTGACACAGGGTTTTAATATTTTTTTTTTTGCAATGCCAACGAAAAACATGAAGTGACGGTTTCAGAAATAGTTTTCTATTAAAAATCCATATCAGAAAAATCTTTTTGTTTCTTTAAAAAAAAAATACAGCCTCTAACTGGAAAACTGTAACAAAAAATGCAAATATCTTACTAAGTTGCTTTTTAAGTTAACACCACTCCCCAAGGCCTAAGTGATTGGGTTGCAATGTAAATGAAAAATTTTCATGACAAATGTTCCTTTAGATCAAAAGCTACTTGCATATAAATGTATTTAAGCAAAAGCTGGTTCACATGTTTGAGTTATCAGCATGCACCTCACATATGGTTGTTTCCTTTTTTCCTATGACTATCACGTTCTGGATTGATCTTAAACCCAATTTTATTTAATCTGCTCCTAACCAGACATCCTACCTAATTGTGAGCACTCATACAGGCTAGTGGAGGACTTGCTGAAGAAGAAGAACTCATGCAATTCCACAAAAAACCAGACATTAACAGAAGATAGCCTATTTAGTAGAAGAGCTTTAAAATCTATCCAAAATCTTAGAGAGACCAGGTTATAACAGGACAGAGTTTGTCCAGAAAAGTGTAAGGTTCTCTCTGAGCTTTGTTGAATTTAGTCAAGGCTTAACTGGAAAACTTCTGATTTGGGAGAAAAAAGTGTGACATTAGGGATCCTTCATATTAGCAGAAGTTATATGGGCCTTGAGATTTCTACAAAGATGTCTCATTTTGTAGTGTGTATGCACTGTAGTCTACTATCTTTTTCCTTATCCAGTTAGTGAGAAAACTTTGACTTGCAAGCATGGTAAAGTATGATTTGGGGAGCTAGCTCAGTGATTGTTTTTATACACCACTGATTATAGAATCCTTCCACGGAGAATTTCACACTGCTTTCTGGAGTTAGTCACTTGTGAAGTTGTAATGGCCTGTACCTTAACGAAATTTAGCTCCTCAAATGCAAATAGTTACTTCTAGTTTCAAAGCATAATCTTATAATTTCACATAATTTATTTATAGAACATGTGTGGGACTAATATAGAAGAGAAATGAACTCTACAATTTCAAAGACTACTATATGTGTGGGCTGGCCCATGGTAGGATTTACCACTGGTATTAATTGTAAAAACACTGCCTACTAAAATAAAATAAAATTGTCTGCTAAAATAGCAACAATCTGAAACAGAACGTTGCCCCAACCTTCACTTCTATTTTGAAGGCTTCTGAGTATTATTTTTGTAGCTCATAATAGAATCTGCCGGTGTGTTTAAGGGAGATGTTGACAATGATTAACTTTAGATGTAGGTGAGTTATGTTTCTTGGGGAGGCAGTGGGGAGAGAGGCTGCTCAGCAGGCAGCTTGCAGCCGTGGGCTTCTTGGACGTAGCCTTTCTGAAGGCTTCCCACCTCCCCAGCCCAGCGACAGCAAAATCAGAATTATTCCTCCATCTGGCATACTGTAAGTGTGTACTCATAAAACATCATCTCTTCTCCAATCTGGGGAGAAGAATTCAACAAAAGGAACTAGGATGCTGAAGACAGCCTGTGGAGTCCTCAAATATGACCTGTACCCACCCTCACGTTCGTCACATTTGAAATACGGACCATGGAGACAATGACGCCACCTGGCAAGAACCCATCTGCTGTGTTTTTCTCTCCATCATCTATTGGAGCTGCAAAGTGAGGACCTATTCTTAAAATTAATCTAGGGACAGAAGAACTTGAGTCTTATGAAAACTGAAAGGATCTGAGAAATATATCGTTTAATCTTTGTAGAGCATTCTGATTTGCAGAATGTGCGAAGATGCAATGAGCATTTCTGTAATAAAATTTCACGCTCCCAAATATAATATGAGAAATATTCCTTCTGCATGAAGACAGTTTCTCAAAAGAAATGAATTTGATTATGCTCCAATAAATAGATCGTAAATCCAGAAATGAGAATCCGAGGTGATAGGATTAGTGGAGTGATAATACCAGAATCCTGTTATCATACATTATATAACATAATGGAGCACAATCTGAATTTTCCAATATGAACTTAAAGAGCCTAATCTTTCTGTGTAGATAGCATTGTTGAAAACTTTTTATACCGTACCACAATATCTCTTTAACATACTAATTACCACATCTACATTTGTGTGCATTCCTTATAGTATTTCTATGCTTTTATACCACAGTCCTCTCAAACATTTTCAAGCAGTCTCACAGGAAAAGTTAGAGCTAACTGTAACTTCTGTGCAGAATCAGCTTTAAAATATCCATTATTGTTTGGCAGAAGTTCTTGTTAATATTAATTGCAACACTATGTTTGCAGTTTTAAATGGTACATTTTTATCCTAACAAATGTATTTTAACAGCTTGTTTAGCAAGAGATTTTTAGAAACAAGGGCTTAAAGAAAAATGTTTTTCTTGTCCACATTCCAGTTTTTTCTTGTCCACTGTCCAATTTTCCAGTTGCAAATCATGATTATAAGACAAAATTGAAAACATTTTCATAAAGCACAGGTAAGTGGCCTCACCAGTGCCAAGTACATGGGGACGATCCCTTCCCTAGTCCTGCTGGCCACTCTATTTCTGATACAAGCCAGGTTGCCGTTGGCCTTCTTGGCCACCTGGGCACACTGCTGGCTCATATTCAGGCAGCTGTCAACCAACACCCCCAGGTCCTTTTCCGCCGGGCAGCTTTCCAGCCACTCCTCCCCAAGCCTGTAGCGTTGCCTGGGGTTGTTGTGTCCCAAGTGCAGGACCCGGCACTTGGCCTTGTTGAAGCTCATACCGTTGGCCTTGGCCCATCGATCCAGCCTGTCCAGGTCCCTCTGTAGCGCCTGCCTGCCCTCCAGCAGATCAACACTCCCGCCCAACCTGGTGTCATCTGCAAACTTGCTGAGGGTGCACTCAATCCCCTTGTCCAGATCATTGATAAAGATATTAAAGAGAACTGGCCCCAATACTGAGCCCTGGGGAACACCACTTGTGACCGTATATTTTTACCATAATGACAAAGACATTTTTGTTCCATTTTGACAGACAAAAATAACAAAAAAATCCTGAAAAATCAAATTAAACCGATCAAACTACTCTTATTCATAACAATTTTGTTTTGACTGCTTGGAGGGAACCATATTGCTCAATATGAATAAACATGGTATGGCCAGAAATAAGAGTTGACTTTGAGGGTATTTTAGTCAGCTGTTAGAACTACTTCTTATTTTTTCCCTACGAAAACAAAAGTTTAAATAAAATAAGCTCCCTGAAAATACAGTTTATTGTGTATGTTCCAAGTGGAATGGAAATGAACCACAGGAATCAGGACACATAGGCTTTTAGCCTCAGTACTTAAGAAGATTTAGCCTAACCTCTGCTATGACTGATACAAGTAACATATGCCAGTATGCACATATGCATGTGCAGATACGTATGTGTGATTTAGATGTGGTTTTGGAGCTAGAAATATCTTATCCAACAAAGAGGGCTACTAGATTTTTAAATCAAATTTTAAATTAATTTCAGCCACTACAATTATATATATCCAGCTTGGAAAGATGAACTAAAAAACAATGTTGTTGAAAAAGTTATTGTACTGGCTTCCTATTAAAAAAGTACATGTATTCCTCTAAGAATGACCATATTAATCCCTTGTTGGGGCATCAACCTTCTTCTCAGCCTGCTTATATAAGGCCTGCGAAAGGCATTCACTGTTACAAAGCCAGGAGCCAGTGAAAAAGGAAGTTTTTACCATGGCCCTTGAACCAATAAGGATTCCTGTTCAGGGATGTCAGGGAGAGAACATCCTGTCTCTCTGTTTTGACCTGAGTGAGTATGTGGGCAGAGGTACTGGGCCCCTGCTGCAAGTGGGAGGCGGGCAGAGATGCTCACCTCCATTCTGCTCTACATTAACCGCCCCAGCTGCTGAATGGCACAGAGCTAGCGAAAAGCACTCTTGAATTTACAGTTAGGAGAGCTCAAGCTGTCAATAAAGACTCCCTGTACCCTTTTTTCAATGGCTCTGTGAAGCTACTATGCAAGGCTCATGTCTCCAGAGGACATCCATCCTACCGAATCCCAGGATGCAACCTAAACATTCCACCTAAAGCTTTTGTAGAAGAAAATATTTCCTGTTCTCTCAACCTGTTGTGAATTCCTCTTTGCACTGCTAATTATTGTTACTCCAGTATCTGATTGTGGAGAAATGTACTGAATATACCCCAATGCCCAGCAGAGACCCATGGCTTGTGACTCGTTGCACTTCCAGGTCAAACCTTTCTTTGATACCACTAGAAACTGTCTTACAATAGTAGTTGAAAATGCTCTGCTCAGATGACTGCATGTTCTGCCTGTGAATTTTTAAGGACGGATTTTTGAAGTTCACAGCTTTCAAATTCATCTCGTTAAAAGAAATATTTGTGGGACTGATTCCATCCTTCAAATGGCTGTAGCTAATGGGTGCTGGGACTGGGAATCAAACCTGAAGAAATTCACTTTTCTTTGCCTTTTTTTCCCCAAGTCTTCACTGGTATTCCCACTGGACATGAGAGCTCCCTAGGGTTTACGGCATGTGGGGATGTAGGATGTTTTAAAACACCTACAGCTGGACTGAGTGACTACAATATGGACAGCTCTGTCTACTCAGGAAGATGACAGAATTTCATCTGAAGAAAGTATATTTGCAAGGAATATATTGTGGAGATCATGGGTTGTAACTAACAGCCCACCATAAAGGCTACAGATAGAAACACAACTTTCTCTCTTTGCATTTTATTCTATGTATTTCTTCATGTCTAAGCAAATTAAATTTTCAAGAATACAGTTCCATTTTTTTCTTTAAAAATTTATCAAAATGTGAAAGCAACAGTAATCTGTACATTCAATCTACCTATAATTTTTTGAAAGATCATGTGCATGTATTAGCATACCAGCAAATATAAGAATGTATGTTCAAATGATCCCTCTCCCCATTTATTTGAATTGTGCCAAAGGATTCACCAAAAATGCAGAGAAATTTAAGAAAAAGTACTCTGTTTCTGATAACTTGGGATGACTGAAAACATGGGCATAATCAACCAGAAAGTGAGAGAAAAGAAAATGCAACGTAGTTGAATAGCCCAGTTTAGTTTGTGGCTCAACATTTCCTCTCTTTGTAATTTTGAAATTTCTTCATAGTAACCTACAGTCATTCCAACTTATTAATGTTTCTACAGTGGAAAGATTGGAGATTCCAACAAAATCAGAGAACAAATTCAAGGGAGGTAAGAGGTGATCAGGGTCCACACCCCAGACTGGAATGGACATAGGTTTGTAGTCTCGTTGGCAATACTCTGTCCTGGAAAAGTAGTATCTCTCATTGTGGCTCATTAGGCATTTTATGCCTGTCAATCAGTCAATGGGAAAAATACAGAATCACAGAATCATAGAGTATCTCAATTTGGAAGGAACCGATAAGGATCATCGAGTTCAACTCCCTGCTCCTCACAGGACTACCTAAAACTAAACCACAGGACTAAGAGCGTCGCCTAGATGCTCCTTGAACTCTGACAGGCTTGTGTCATGACCATTTCCCTAGGGAGCCTGTTCCAGTGACCGACCACCCTCTCAGTGAAGAACCTTTTCCTAATGTCCAGTCTGAACTTCCCCTCACACAGCTTCATTCCATTTCCTCATGTCCTGTCACTAGTCACCGGAGAGAGGAGATCAGCACCTCCTCCTCCACTGCCCCCCTTGAGGAAGCTGCAGACTGTGGTGAGGTCACATTTCAGCCTTCTCTTCCTCAGGCTGAACAAACCAAGTGACCTCAGCCGCTCCTAATAAGTCTTGCCCTCGAGACCTTGCACCATCTTTGTCACCCTCCTCTGGATACACTCTAATAGTTTGATGCCCTTGTATTGGGGCACCCACAGCTGCACACACTACTCGAGGTGGGGCCGCACCAGTGCAATGTAGAGTGGGACAATCACCTCCCTCGACCAGCTGGCTATGCTGTGCTTGCTGCGCCCCAGGACATGGTTGGCCCTTTTGGCTGCCAGGGCGCGCTCTTGACTCACATTGAACTTGCCATCAACCCAAACCCACAGATCTCTTTCCATGGGGCTGCTTTCCAGCCTCTTGTCCCCCAATTTGTATGTATAAGCAGGATTACATCGTCCCAGGTGGAGAATCTGGCACTTGACCTTGTTTAATTTCATGTGGTTGGTGGTTGCCGAGCTCTCTAGTCTATCCCAATCTGCCTGTAAGGCCTCTTTACCCTCGAGGGAGTCCACTGCTTTTATGAGGCTCATCTTTATGACAGAGTCTTATAGTAACCAGGTGAAACTATAAGGGCACTGAAGATCAAGGGATGAGAATAGATGAAGACCAAGTCAAAATCAAAGGTCTTTGCATTCACTGCTGTGATCTGATGACTTGTCCTGCTCTCTAACTTAGCTTACTGGACCTGCTGTAGTGGACTGGCTGCTCGTCCTCAAGAGAAGTCTTGGCATCAAGTGTGAAGTGAAAGAACTCAGTAATTAAACTGCAGATTAGAACTAAGTATGAACAGTCCCTTTCTATTTTTTTTCCTTTTATTTGTTGCAAAAAGGACCAAAAAAAGTATATTACACTCCAAGTTTTGTGAATCTAGGATAATCTAGCAAAACCCTTGTCTTTGGCGACAGACCACTAACGACGGCGCAGTGCATTAAAATTCCTCTCTGTTCATTATCATTAAAATCTGGTTTTATAGCCATGTTTTATCTAACCTTATGTGCCCAATAGGATGCTAATTAATTTTGACTAAAATTCTCAATTAATTAGTATGAAGTCCAATTACATCTATTATGTCATCCAGGTTTCTGTTCTCCTCAGAAAACATGTAGTGATGATCATTTGCAGTCTGCTCTTAAATGAATATTATTCAGGTAATTTTTTTAGATGGAGTGAAACGCAAATTTTAAATTCCTTAAGGTTTAATGGATGAAACAGGCCTTTGTTTTTCCATAAATACCAATACATTAAAACCCAGAGTGTGATACTTGCAGAATGATCAGTTGGAATTCCATTCTTTTTATAATATAGGTGGGCTAAATTATTGTTATTTTTTCTTTTTTTCTTCCTGCAGAGGACTTTATCTACACTGCCTATATCATTCAATCCAGAGATACGGCCTCATCTGCAGATTGGACTGAAAATGGTGAGTGAAAAAATCTGCATCCTGACATCCATTTTCTGACACGCTGTAAAGCTCTGAGTCAGGTCACTCCATCTACATGTCCCTTCACTACTTTTCAGTGCTCTTCCTTGTAGAAATATAAGCTCTTTTAAGCGGATGCTACTTTTGTGCACAGCATGATGGAGCCCTCATATCCACGGGGGACTTTAAAAGAAAAATATTAGACAAATACTTAGATTAAACTGGAGCCAGAGTGACTGGTAGCATGATATGATCTGTGACTAATCTCTAAAGAATTTGAATTTTGATTCATCATGCTGCAGGATCGTTAACATTGTGTGGGTAGCAGCAGGACTGAAGACAAACTGAGAGGCTGGCTTCTGTGGTCAATCCTGACAGCTGTAGCAGACAGTGGCTAGTAGAAATTTTTATTTCAATGCTTAGCAGATAGTTTTATTAAAATATCACCTATTTATTCTGTATTTTTGCTCAGTGGAGAACGCCTCCCTGTTGAGACAAAAGAAGAGCAATGAGAACAGGATATGGCAGCCAGATTACTGAGGAAAGGAAGAGCTTGAGGCACATCAGCTTAAGCCAGTTTGGATCTAGTTGAGATATTTCAAGGCCGAATTTTTTAAATGAGGGCTTTTAAAAATTTGAATGTAAAAAAACCTTCTTTTTTTTTTTATTTTTTTAATTTTCATAACATTTCTACATGGACAGAGCTTTGCAAAGAAGGTCAGAAGAGGGACACCCTATTTGCCTGCCATTATTTTTCAATAAATGTACAGGCTGGAGAGTAGGAGACATTCCGACACGTAGCAGGGGTGCCTGAAATGGAGCTAATGTGGGGGTTTTGTTGTTGCTTTTTTTAAGAAATAACTAAATCTGCTGTATGGTATGTGCTGTATGAAAAGGGAAGACTGCACTTAATGAAAAAAAAAAAAAAGCTTAGCTGGTAGCAGTGCTATGGCAGGAAAGACTGAGAAATTTCTTGCCAAATTTGCCCAAATTCCTGCTGGAGTATCTTCTGTCCTGCCTCATATTGCCTGAGCTGTCTGTGCTTGTCATGGCTCTCTGCATCCCTTGCAAGTCACACAGCACCAGGAGCAGTTTTGAGAGACAGATTGTGTTGTAGGAGTGGAAGAAATAACTGTTATGACCACAATCAGGTGCAGTGTCTAAGAAGTAAGGGATATCCTGCCCTCTAATGACACCAATTCTGACCTTAACCATCAATTTAGATTCAGTCACTTAAAAAATGTTCCACTTAAAAAATGGTGCACACTTCAAAAAAAAATGTGTTAAACAGTGGCTGTGAGAGATCTGCAGTCTGTGGCCTGTAATCAGTCTTACTACCAGACTCTCAAAGGTCTCAAATAATTAAAAAAACTTGCTTGCAGCTGCAGCAACATGGTTGTTCCCCCCTCGCACCGCTGATGTCCGATGGTGAAGCTCCACCAGAAAAAAGTGTAAGAAATGCTAACGCAGAATCAGTAACCTGCAATAGTAGCTGCTAACTCTGCTCAGAGCAAATTCAGATAGGCTAAAAGGGACATCTACCTAGACTAGTGCTAAAGTCATCATTAACACTGGGACAGCTGTCACAGTGGGTAATTTAAAGAGAAATGCTAATGTTGTCAAAGTCCCGCTTCCAGAGGACATCCAACCCTTCCTTGTTGCTTGTCCACATAATATCAGGATATGGCTTTGTCATGAAGAATTCCTCTACACTACTAGGAATTAACTTGCTTCTATAAGCATGTGGCACGTGCAGCTTGTCTACATGGTACTCTCCATTCTCCAAAGTGCACCATAAACATTCCAGTCAGTGTTGTTTTCCTTTCAACTCTGGTTCTAGGTTGTTTATGAATTGCAAGCTTACTTAATAACTCAATCCACTGCGATATCAGGCCAAAATCCTAAAAACAAAAGGGCAAAAATAATTTTAAAAGGATAATTTGTTTAGGCTTTTATGTGTAATTATAAATAATTCCATATACCTGGAAAATGAATCATCACTAGAAGATTGTTTGGAGTACACTGATTAAATATTTGAGCTTAAGGCTTTGATATTCATTAGTCCTAAGAAAAATTTTATTGCTCTTGAGTTTGAGAAGGTTTTTTTGAAATGATGCAAAGACTTTGCAAGTAACCTGAGGTTTATTATGTCATTTGGTCTTCTTTCTTCTTTTTGAAACTGAAATATAAAGCTTTTTTAAGCTCAAACTGTGTTGCCAAATATCACAAAATGAGAACGACTCTTAGCACTTGTTTAGGCAGGTAACAAGATAGGAATACACAGCACTTTTTGTGGAATATGACTGTTCTAGTGGTACTGGCAGGGTAGCAGTTACGTGCCTGTGGAGTCAGGCATGGCCTTGTCCAGGGTGCACAGCAAGCAAAGAACATGATGTTTGCAGGTATCCTCTCTGCTTTCTATAGCATACTAGCATCCATCTACTCTGCATAAAGCCTGGAAGTCGGGATTAACTGAGTGTGTTACACTCAAGGGGAACAAAGGTGAACAGAAATTGGGCAAAATCAAGAGTACCCTCCGTACAGCACAGACCAAGCACCCTTACCCACTTTGCTGTATGCTACCATGCAATGGGGCAGCTCCCAGGCAAAAATGTTTGGATTTTTCTTTAGCAAACAGTTTTTGCCCATCAGATTTTTATTTTTCCTATTTGGTTCCATTCCTCATATCGCCAACAGTGAGAGTTTCAGACCACAACAGATTATTTTGTTTTTATTACTGCTCACGTGCAGCATTGATTAAGTATGCAGTGTTTTCCAAGTAAGTGCGAAGGCTGTGGAGAAACAAGGCAGTGCTGCATTTAAGCCTTTTTTTCCCCTTCTTTTTTTTCCTTCAGAAAAACAATTTTATAATTACAAAAAGACATTCCTTAAAGCAAATATTTTTGCCTACTGGTACTATGTGATGTTGAGAGGATATTTTCCAACTGCAATATTTACAAAGCTTTTATTGTGTAACCTTAATTACAGGTTAAGTGCATTTTTAGTTCTTAAGATGGGTAATAAATATAATGTAATCAAAGTGCTCTTTTCAGTGGTTGTTTTCCATTAGTGAAAAATGTTACATTTCCATTAATGATGAATAGCAAGAATAATACATAAGCCCAATAATACATGCCATTTAGAAAGCTCTTTTAGGTAAATGTAGTGCCTGTTTTCTGTTGTTGCTTTAATGTAGAATGTCTCTGGTATGGCTGTTAAAAAATAATCCAGTTTACTTTTGTAAATCAGAATGTAACGTTTGTGAGTGTTTTACTGCTTGATGAAAGCAGAAGGTAATGACCCTTGTACTGACTAACATGCATCATGGTGCTGGTTGTTTCCAGCTACCAGGAGGAATCTGTAGGAATGCAGGTATCTTGGCATAAATCAGAGCAGATACATGATTACTTTGCTTTATGCTGAGAGAGAGACTCATGCCCTCCCAGCAAGTGTGATGCTCTCAGCAGTACCTACCGGACGTGTAGCCCTGACCCCACTGTTGCAAACAGTCCTGCATATCTTACCCTTGCTTGCATCTGCTCATCCCTGTCTTGGGCATCCACAACTGCTCAGAGGCTTTAAGGCAGCTCTGGACTCTGGCCATCTTGCCATGGGGCAGCAGCAGGACAAATGTGGCCTCCCCATAGTGCCTGCACCCTGTGCACTGCAGGCAGGCTGCACCCCATGGCACCCCAATGCCCTGAGATCCCCTCCATCACTGCATGCCATCCCTCCTGGGCAGTCCTCACAGCACACCCCTTTACCCTCTCCAAACACGTGTCTGAGCGCATCCCTCCAGCTCAGCAATCTGTTGCACATGAAGAAGAGGAGCCGTTTGCAGTATGAAGGTTCTCTACCCTAGGCAGTACCTGCCAGGAGCTCCTCTACTCCCTGCCCCACCAGCTTGCCTGGCTCCATCACACTTGGGACAGTGTAAAAGGCCACAGAAGATTTCCCCAGGTTAAAAGGTACACATATAATAAGTATATTTAGAGAGAAGGGTAAAAATCAGGCGTTGGCATCCCACGAGTTACTTTCAAAGCTAGCCCAAGAGAAGTGCTCCTGCAGACAAGGCTGGGGACCTAGCTGCAGGAGGCTGAGCGTGCACAGAGAAGTGCAACTACTTGGCCCAGTGGTGAAGCAACACATCAGAAGTGGGGGCCTCTCCCTCCGAAGCTGCCATTGAGAGGTGACCACCTGCTCACCTGCAGTAGCCCCGCTCCGGGTTTTGCAGAGGCAGCTGGTGGCTGCGGCACTGCCAAGCTGCGCCTCCTCTCCTCTACATCAGCATCTCACAACACAGCTGGACCAGGAGCTACCACACTACCTGCAGTGCCTTTGCCCCATATTCGGCCTTGGAAAGGGGTCACAACTCAGACCAGAAACCATTCTGCTTCTAGGGAGGTTTATGTAAAAGGGACCTGGCCCCTCCTGGCCCCCAGGTGGAGTGAGCGCGGCTCAGGCACATGGGAAAGGACTCAAGACCTCTCCTGTCTTCAGGCATGTCTGTGAAGAAATAAGAACCCCCTGTTCATTCACAGGAACTACGTATACAATACCATGGTGTCTTCAGGTGCTTCTGCTGCAGCCCTTGCAAGGCAAGGCCACAATTTGCAGCGATTCATCTCCATATCCATACTTCTACAGCCTATATCCAGAAACATCACTGTGGTGGAAGCTCCTGGTAACCTAATCCATAAACTGCAGCTGATACTTCCTGGCGCTGAGGCAGAAGTCTGGGTTTGGAGCTGGTGGCCTGACCACCGCAGGAGGAGGGGAGGACATGAGCAAGAGGAGGAGGGAAGAACAAGTCTATTTGCTGTGTGTTCCGCTTGAAGGCACTTTCCTGCTGCCTGTCTCCTACTCACCCTGGCATACTACACTAGACTTTCTCAGAGGTGTCTTCATTTAGATCAGAGACATAGGCTGGTCAATGATTTCATGGGGGAATTTATAATGAATAGGGGACATTTACATACTTCATGCCAAAGGGCATGAAGAAATTTGCTCAATAATAAAAAACCACAGTGTGCATGAAATTTGATTTCCCTATGTTCATATTTCTTTTGTGTTTAAGTGCTTTGGGTTTTGATGTCATGAATATCATAGAATCATAGAATTGTTCTGGTTGGAAGAGACCTCCAAGATCATCGGGTCCAACCATTAACCTATCACTACCAAGTCCACCACTAAATCATACCCCTTAGCGCCACATCTAAACTTCTTTTGAATACCTCCAGGGATGGGGACTCTACCGCCTCCCTGGGCAGCCTGTTCCAATGCCCGACAACCCTTTCCGTGAAGAAATTTTTACAAATGTCCAATCTAAACCTCCCCTGGCACAACTTGAGGCCATTTCCTCTTGTTCTGTCATCTGTTACCAGGGAGAAGAAACTGACCCCCATCTCTCTACAACCTCCTTCCACGTAGTTGCAGAGAGCGAGAAGGTCTCCCCTCAGTCTCCTTTTCTCCAGGCTAAACATCCCCAGTTCCCTCAGCCGTTCCTCATAGGACTTGTGCTCTAGACCCTTCACCAGCCTCGTTGCCCGTCTCTGGACACGCTCCAGCACCTCAATGTCTTTCTTGTAGTGAGGGGCCCAAAACTGAACACAGTACTCGAGGTGCGGCCTCACCAGGGCCGAGTACAGGGGGACGATCACCTCCCTACTCCTGCTGGCCACACTATTTCTGATACAGGCCAGGATGCTGTTGGCCTTCTTGGCTACCTGGGCACACTGCTGGCTCATATTCAGCCGGCTGTCCACCAACACCCCCAGGTCCTTTTCTGCCGGGCAGCTTTCCAGCCACTCCTCCCCAAGCCTGTAGTGTTGCCTGGGGTTGTTGTGACCCAAGTGCAGGACCCGGCACTTGGCCTTGTTGAATCTCATGCCATTGGCCTCAGCCCATTGATCCAGCCTGTCCAGATCCCGCTGTAGCGCCTGCCTGCCCTCCAGTAGATCAACACTCCTTCCCATACATATATACAGTCTACTTCAGCAGGAGTTGTCCAAAGTGCTCACTGTGGCCTAATTGTCCTTGCGCTGAAGTCAGAGAGGTTAGGTTAGCATTCAACGTTTCTGATTAGCCACATGTTCAAATATTTTTCTCTTCTGGAAAATTAGTTCTTGTATTTATGAAGTCCTGTCTGAGAGCTCAGTAGCTTTGCAGCTCATTAGCGTAACTATAATCAGTTGAATAACACTGGCAAAATTGTTTGAATATAATAGAAGTATTTTAAAATAATAAACCTCAGAATTTCAAAGTAGTGTAGTAATCTTCCTCATGCACTTCAAGAGTGAGACGGTTCCGGAAACCAGAATGTTAGTAAAACACTGAACTGTAAATATGTTTATCTTTCCCCCTCCTTGGTTTGATACACAGGATATGTTGAGCAAAACAGTGTGAATGAAGGAGCAAAATATTGTATTCATTATGGGTGGTGGCACTTGCCACCCCAGTATTATGGCTTACAAGATGCTTCCCTTGTTTCGGGATGAATCTGTCATTGGTAGTTCCAAGCCTTCATAGAATCATAGAATCATAGAATTGTTCTGGTTGGAAGAGACCTCCAAGATCATCGGGTCCAACCATTAACCTATCACTACCAAGTCCCCCACTAAATCATATCCCTTAGGGCCTCATTTAAACGCCTTTTGAATACCCCCAGAGATGGGGACTCCACCACCTCCCTGGGCAGCCTGTTCCAATGCCTGACAACCCTTTCGGTAAAGAAGTTTTTACGAATGTCCAATCTAAACCTCCCCTGGCGCAACTTGAGGCCATTTCCTCTTGTCCTGTTGTCTGTTACTAGGGAGAAGAGACCAACCCCCATCTCTCTACAACCTCCTTTCAGGTAGTTGTAGAGAGCAATAAGGTCTCCCCTCAGCCTCCTTTTCTCCAGGCTAAACATCCCCAGTTCCCTCAGCCGCTCCTCATAGGACTTGTGTTCCAGACCCTTCACCAGCCTCCTTGCCCGTCTCTGGACACGCTCCAGCACCTCAATGTCTTTCTTGTAGTGAGGGGCCCAAAACTGAACACAGTACTCGAGGTGCGGCCTCACCAGGGCCGAGTACAGGGGGACAATCACCTCCCTACTCCTGCTGGCCACACTATTTCTGATACAGGCCAGGATGCCGTTGGCCTTCTTGGCCACCTGGGCACACTGCTGGCTCATATTCAGCCGGCCGTCAACCAACACCCCCAGGTCCTTTTCTGCCGGGCAGCTTTCCAGCCACTCCTCCCCAAGCCTGTAGCGTTGCCTGGGGTTGTTGTGACCCAAGTGCAGGACCCGGCACTTGGCCTTGTTGAACCTCATACAATTGGCCTCGGCCCATCGATCCAGCCTGTCCAGGTCCCGCTGTAGCGCCTGCCTGACCTCCAGCAGATCAACACTCCCTCCCAACTTGGTGTCATCTGCAAACTTACTGAGGGTGCACTCGATCCCCTCGTCCAGATCATTGATAAAGATATTGAACAGGACTGACCCCAGTACTGAGCCCTGGGGAACACCACTTGTGACCGGCCTCCAACCGGATTTAACTCCATTCACCACAACTCTTTGGGCCCGGCCATCCAGCCAGTGTCCTACCCAGCGCAGAGTATGCCCATCCAAGCCATGGGTAGCCAACTTCTCCAAGAGAATGCTGTGGGAGACGGTGTCAAAGGCTTTACTAAAGTCCAGGTACACAACGTCCACAGCCTTTCCCTCATCCACTGGGCGGATCACCATGTCATAGAAGGAGATCAGGTTGGTCAGGCAGGACCTTCCTTTCATAAACCCGTGCTGACTGGGCCCGATCACCCGGTTGTCCCGTATGTGCCGCGTGATGGCAGTCAAGATGATCTGCTCCATAACCTTCCCGGGCACCGAGGTCAGGCTGACAGGCCTGTAGTTGCCCGGATCCTCCTTCCAGCCCTTCTTGTAGATTTCCTCTGCCAGTTTTTTATTTCTTCCATAGTCAGAACCCCTTTTCTCTTTATTGCTACATGCTTTCCCTCTGGAGGAAAGCAGACTAATACACTTTGGCTGGCAGGACAGGGGACTTGACTATGGGTGCAGGGGATCTTCACGTTCTGTGGGTTCTAGCAGTACTTTCATTAACTCTGATGTATGTCCAGAAATGGACTTTAAGTCAGAAAACACTAAAAAAACCCCAACCAAGCAAAAACCCCTCCACAAAAACATGCCCCAACATGGGAAAGGGATTAGTGAAGTGCTAAAAAATTGATGTGGTAAATAAGCAAAGGAAGGTGCTTGGTGAGGAAGAGTTGCAGACCATTTTGTACCACAGAAGCTCTTTTAAACAGAAGCCACTCAGGAGATACTCTGACAGCAGTGAGCTGTGGGAAAGGGCCAGGTGGAGTGGACAGACTCTTGTAGGAGCTACTAGAAACTGTTTTTCCTTAAGGCATCCTTGTTACTTGTAATGGAATTTTCCCATCAGCAAATAACGGCGCAGAGAGCAGGATGGATTTCTGCTGTGCAGATGTCCCACCTGCGCCAGGACAGCTGTATCTCCGAGGGGAGGGAAGGCTGCAGAGCAGCGTGGAGGGACAGCATCCCGTTAGCTCTGTTCAGATTAATGGGTTTCTTCCCTGACTTCTGGGAGAATGGCGGTCCCTGGTCCTGCCTCTGTCCTCACAGCAGTGAATCATGCTGAAAAGATATGTCAGACTTTGAATGATGATTCCTGAGCTCCAGTTTCCTTCTATGTGGAAATTTGTTTGTTCAAATAGGATGCCTAGTGTTCTCATATGAGAGATAAGTGCTTCCTTAACCTATGTGTTTGTAAAACGTGCTCAGTCTGTTGTGATCAGCATTTAAAGAAGCACAGGACTAAATGAAAGTGCCTGAAAAAAAACTTAGCTGCAATTTAATGATGTTAATTATTCAGAAACAAACAAAAAAAAAGCCCACTCCTGTTGCTGTGCGGTTTAACATGTATCCAAAAGCACAAGATTACCATGGCAAACACAGGACTAGATGCTGCCCCACTTTCTCACAGTGTGTGCTTATTCATTTCACAGTTTTAGTTAATTTATAAGGGTAAATTTAGTAATTCTGGTCATACAGTACTGAATATGATGGCAGGTGGCAAAGTCTAACCCTTGGAACAATTACTTTTAACTAATAGAGGAATTATTTCTATTATATTATCCTGAAAGGATTTGTTTGAAGTTGTGCTTCACTGTAATTTTCAGCAGTGCTCTGCAGTCCCCATTTCATCAGCAGATAAAGGCAGCAAGAATATGGGGATAGAGTTTGTCCTGGAAAACACGAGAAGCAAGAATTAGAAAATAAATGCTTTTCATTTTGAAAACCTCAGCTTTCATCTGTGTCTTCAGGGCATTCTTTTTTTTTTCTCTTTAGGATTTGAAAAAAAGGGGATGCACGTAGGATGGCTTGATTAGCTTCCAGGCCAAGAGGCCTGTCTGTGCCAGTAATTGGAGCACCAAGAAATTAACTTCTGCAGTTAAAAGTTACACTCAAATTTATGGAGTAATAATTGGGATGAAGGCTGTTTCAAAATTCTGGCAGCCTGGGCTCATTTTCCAGACAGCGTCGGAATAACAGCCTTGGACCTCGGACAAGAGAAGCCAGGAAATCCTCTAGAAACGGTTTCTTAGGACTTTGTGGTGAAAGACCAGAACACATGCCCACATAGGAGACTTTTTTTCCTTTTACTCTTGATTTAGTCATACCCTTCTACTCATGTAAGAAGCTTTTATTCTTTCTCTCAGGGCCCGTAGAGCCTGTAATATTCAGGATGCATGTCAACTGCTTTTGCTTCTGTTTGACAAGCTGTGCTCCTGGATTTCATCTGGTCTTGATTCCAGCAGGTACTAATTCGTTATCAGAGGGAGGAGTAAGACCTTTTGCAAAGAAGTCTGTGTCAGGGTGCAAGCAAGTTATAAGAGAGGATCCAAAAAGAAAGGGAACCTTCCTGGGCCCTACAGCAGCATCAAGGTCAGCCTTGCCAATGTAGCTGATCCCTCCTAATTCTCCGGTGTTTGGAATCAGGTCAAGTGAGCAAGAAGTGGGTATGCTGCGGTGTCACTGCTAGTATTTTACTTCCACTTTTCTTTTACACTGTGTGTATGTCTACATGCAAAATGGGAGAATTGTGTTTCTAAATGAAGGCTGTAACACGGTTAGGACCAGCTCCAAAAGGGTTTCTCAACCTAATACCTTAAAAGTTAGGGGTTTCCTTGCTTGAGGGGTTTTTTCACTCAAAAGAAAGCATCTGCATTTATATAAAAAATTCATCAACAACTGTTTACTGCGTTTTCTACTTTCATCATGTTTACCCTAATAATGATTACTTCTGCTTGGTTAGAAATCCTTGCCCAGGGAAGAATAGCAAGGAAATTGCAGAGGTCATGAGCAAACTAGATAAGGGCAGTCCGGTGTGGGAAATATCCATAGCCTCTTCTAAAGCAGCCATAAATATATTTGCTGCATTCATGCTCATTCTTTATCAGCTCTCCCCCATCTCACTACTGAAAAAATATACAAAAGATGTGGCTGGCCCTTGGAGAGATCCCCTTAAAAAAATAATTCTAACAAAAGCATGTCTTTGTTATTTAAAGGAATTTTCATCCTCTTAGGAGAGCCTTAATCTATTCCATGAATTATCCACTTATCAAAAGAACTTGAGCTTTTATAGTATTTCAAACAGATTGTGAGGCACTAGGGAGGAAGCCTGTTGTAAACAAAATCTCATGGCTGATGTTTAAAAAGGCTATTTTATAGCATATCCCTGAGTGCTACCTCTTTGTAAGACGATTATCTTTCATTTCTCTTTCTTATATGAAATATTAATACTTTATCAAGTATTTTTTCTTTTTTTTTTCTCTTTAAATGTTTTCACTGGAAGACTGCAGGCATCAGGGCAGAAAGTTGGAACAAAATTAATCTGAGATCCATCACCAAGCTTCGTGCTGGACTTTGAGGACTTGAATAAAATAAACAGATATTTTTATACCCTCCTTGATTTTGGAAATCAAGTTGATACTGCAGCCATCAGAAGTTACTACTGGTATAAATAACCTACCAGGAAAAAAGAGACTTCCGTCTAATAAAATAAGGAAAGCTGTTGCTTTTCCTTTTATTGCAGCTACCAGGGTGTGATTTAAGATGAGAGGGTGCTGCTGCTGACCCGTCTGCCTTCTCCCCTTCTCACTTTGGCAGGTCATTTAGTTTCTTTTACTTTGCTTGAGTAGGATTGTACAAGGTTAAGCTCTCTGCTGTTTGTAATGTACTGTCATGTTTTAATACTGAAATCCAAGTCAAAGTCAGCTAAATAAATGTTGACTCTGAAGGTCTAGAAGTAATTTCAGAGGTAGCATTCCTTTTACACTGGTAACAAATTTAGGCTTTGCCTTTTTGCCTCTTATGCCTGTAAGGGCTGATTGATAGAACGGATCATTTTTAGCACTGAGACTGGATAACTTACTGTTAGTTACTACAGATTTACAAATGCCATTTCATGATTTTGGAACTCATTGAACCTGTTAGAAAACTGTTGGCATTTCTGTTACCAACACCAACTTTAGCTTCACCATCTCAGTAATTTCTGATTTTCTAATACTGAACTTTCACAGGCAAGTATGTTTTTGTTTGGAATGATCACTCTGGGATGATTCAAAAAATGATCAAAATTAATTAAGTTAATTTTTAAGTCTGGGAAAGAACTCAATTGGCTGTTGTAGTAAGTTGCAACATATTTTGCCAGCTAAATACAATCAGCATATTATCTGAAAAAGGGCAAATTAATCCAGATCCCTTTTTGTTGTTTCAAATAAGAAATTTGCAATGGCATTTTACATGTTTGACAGATAGCTGTTGGAACCAAGAAACTTCTATTTTCTAATGTGTTTTCAGTTCACATCATTATTACATCTCTCACTGTGGATATCTATTTCTCAATCTACAAGTCATCAGTTGCTACAGTAAAAATGTTTGATCTCACAAGCCTGTGAACGCTAGAACAGCTGCCGCTGGACATGCCACGCTTGAGGATAGACTTTACATTCTCTTGCCTTGCTGAGGTGTGAGGGATGCAGAACACCTCCACAGCATTCGTTCATGTTGCTGCCTTGATACAGACAGCGCAGAGCAAGCAGGAGGCGCCTCCCCTTCCCCCAGCCTCCCGAGATACGAAGAGTTTCGCTGCAGATATTTTTTGTGTATGCATATAGAGACACGTTTTTTGACAGTGAATCTTGATTTGCACTGGTAAACACGTGCACAGCATTTTTCTGTAAGGAACTGTCTTACCTGCTGGGTAAGCTGTGGAAACAGAACAAGCCTGTTAATATACTGTGAGTTTCTATGGGATAGCATTATCTCATGCAAATGGCTACATGGCTTTCGGGTCTTAATCCCTTCTGATAGTAGAATGAAGGGATGAAGAAGCTCCAGGGTGAGCATCTTTACTTTTTTTCCTTTCGTGCTCGTTCAGTATTAATCTACATTTAGTATTTTTCTTCTTTTAAAATTTCCTCTGTGAAGTTTAATTAATTCGACTTAGAATCATAGTTAACTTCCAGCTAAATGTGATAGTGCTGTTTAACACAAGGGACTTCTTTCTAAGTTCCTGGGTAAGATTTACGAAATATTCCCAGCAGCAGTCAGACAGGCTGCTGTTGTGGAGACGGATCTGTCTCTGGGTGCGATGAACGTGGTTTCATCTTTGGATATGTTCCACTTGGATTTTCTGATTCTAAAGATAGTGGGGAAACTAGTGCCAGAAGGATGTAGATGAGTGATTGTTTGGCTCTTGTGCAAGAAGTTCTTGGAATTGCTTTGTTTTCAGTTTCCATGTTCTGCAATAGGTTAGTTAGAAGAACAGGGTAAGATTACCTGGAGTTTATCTAAAAATTCTCTGTACCACTGTACTGCTTACTCTGCTTTCTGAGTATGAAACAAAAAAGACAGTAGCCCTACTGCGGCTTAAATTTTTAGTGATGAAAAACAATCACATCCCTGAAACTGATCTGTTATGTATTTGCTAATGCCTTGTCAAAAAATGAAAAGGAACCTAACATGCATGCAGGGATGGCACATGCATGCTTCCTCTCAGGGGGTATCTAAGCAAGGTTTGAAACTGTTGCCACAGAGCTTAGTTCATTGCCATCAGGGGAATTACGGTGGTGGGCAAGTACATTCTTGAATAATTGCAGCCTTCAACATAAAAAACTGAAAAGCATATTTGAGGTATTTGCATGTTAATCTTGACAACTTCCGTGCTATTTTTTCCAGGCCCATGACTTCTTGTACAAAATAGGCAGATGCTCATCAGTAGATGAGCCTTTCTTACTTGTTTTTAGTTCTTTAAATTTGTTTAATTTAATTTATGTGCTGAACTGTAGTTTGGATTTGCCCACCACTCCCTTTTTTTCCTCATCTCTGACTTAATTTTGTGAGCCATATGAGAAAAAAAATCCTGGATTTTTGCCCTACTCAGCTTATTTACCAGGTACATCTAGACAAAGTAGCTCTGAAAGTATCTTTTTGGTATTTGAAGTAATTTCATGGTGATAGTGATGTCATGTTGTTTAGTCTATAGTATAGAAGTATAGAAGGACATTATCTCCAAACATCCCTTTGCAAAAGTCAGAGCTCCAGCTGGAGGAAGGACTTGCATAGTATAAAAGAAATCTTTTTCTTTTTTTTCCTAAGTCCAGAGCAAAGGCTAGACCGTGGTTTTCATGGGCTGCGTGCCCTTTAAAGCCATAAATCGCAGTTTGGATCTCCGGGTATTGCAATAAAAATCAATGGACTGCTTAGGCAAGCCTCCATACATAAAGTATGCTTTTGACATGGAAAGAGGTAGAGTGCAACTCAGGGTTAAGTCAAAATGATGAATAGAGTTTACTGCCAATGATATTATAACTTTGATGGAGAGTACAGCTATATCAACAAGGACTATTTATGTCCTGCAAGGTAAGCTATGAAAAGCAAGAACATTTCAGCACTAACTGTAATTTTCTTGGCTTTTGGCAATTGAGAGCAGGCTCCACTACATTTAATATCACAATTATATTTATTTTTAAGTGGATTGAGGAAAGGGGTGAGGAAAGCAAAAACCAGTAACAAGTATTTTCCTAGTCTTTTTGTTTTTTCATGTAGCTGCCATTTTGTAGTGGCCAGTATGTTGTGAATGGTGGATTAGACTAAAAGCGTGGGCTGTCACTTAAACCAGAGAGACGAACTGAAAAACAGGATAGCATGATGAGGCCTTTAAAGCCTCTAAAGCCATACTCCAGAAGGTGTGTGGGAAGGCATAACCAGGGGGACTACTATCCCTTCCACTGTGGGAGAAGAGAACGGGTACGGGCAGAGCCCTCCCCTCTAGTAGACAGCAACATCTTTCTTCCCCTGCAAGTCGCTAGCCTTCTGATGTAGGAGAGCTGCACAGCAACCTTGTTGCTACAGTCACCTCCGGTTGTTTTCCTACAACTGCCAAGGTTGGCCAAAGTCGAATTAATAAACATATGTAAGAAAGAGCAGTCCCCCTTTCCCACATCATACAAAGAATGTAGGTAGAGCTCAATACAGCAAAAAAAAAAAAAAATTTGGAACCACTATCTTTACTCTAGACCTAAAAAACTACTCATGTTTGTATCATACCCATCATTTGTAAAATAACGTCATTGTAGTAGACCTTTCAAATTCCCTCCAACAATTGTCAGTTATGCAGTATGGTTCATACATTATAGGTAAACACAGTATTATTTCACATATCGATACGAATTGTATTTTTATGAAGCCTTGATTTCTCATACCAACAACTGAATTCTGATGTGTTCCCTAGCACTTGCTGAAGCTCTAATCTGGTAGTCTAAACTAAATAGACAATCTCTTGTGTTCATCTCCTGCTCCACTAAAGTTCATGGCATACTGTCTGAGTGTGTAAATAAATCACCTGGGAGGAAAGGCCTTTGAATATTTCCTAAAAAGACTTCATTCTGAACACAAAAGGCTCAAGTGTTTGCAAGCATTCATTTCTTGTCTGCAGCACATAAATAACTAACAAACATATGCATTTTAAATGAATTACAAAACAGTTTTAAAATCAATGTTAAATGTCTGTTTGGGTTTTCTTTTCAAGTGTTAACATGTCCAAATGGTTTGGCTTGAAAATGCACCTTCCCTATTCAGCTCCAGTAATTATTTTAGCAGCAGCAGCCTGCTACGTTGCCAGATTTCAGTTTACAAAATTAGGGCAAGTGCCTGGGGCTATGAATCATCCCTGGGGGATTGTGGATGTCTGTCCAGCTGCTATCGTTTTGCATGCATGCTAGAGAGCAAGTTTTGAGAACAAGTTCTTTGCAGCAGTATCTTGCTTGCTTTACACATGAGCATGTAAAGCAGAAGATGGGTAAAATATGGACAACCCTACTAAAGTGTGTACAATGCTGCACTCCCAGTGTGCTTTTGGAGCCAGCTACTTGTTTCCAGTTAACGTTGTAAAGCTCATTTAGCTTTTCACTAGAAAAAAACCCAGCATCTGTTCTGGTTTTTTTCCAGCTAATGAAACCAGAGCTTTACCTTAGTTGTACAAGAAAATAATATTTACACTGAGGGTCTAAAAATTGTATCATCCGCTGATTTCTAGAAACAGATTTAGTCAGTATCCACTGCAGCAACCTTTTACCATGTTGGTGTGGGGGTGTAGATTATCTAAAAATATCTCCCTGAAGTCAACACTGCCCTGCTGTAAGGAGTTCATGGTGGATGAAACCTGCTAACTCAGCTTTGCGTACCTCCCGCTTTCCCGCTAGGCAGTGTAATTAATAGGTACAATTCAGGCCTGATCCTGTGGCACAGCATAAAGTGACTCCTGCAGAATCAGCAAATTATGAGCAGACTTTATATAAGTGCTAAGTATCAATTGCTTTTATACTTTAATGAACACAAGTCTTACAGAAGGGAAGAACTAGCAGTAGTCTGGAATAGGTGGTAAGCAGGAACTTCAATGCACCATGAGTACTTGGTGCTCGTTACACTCTCACAGTTTCCCTCATAAACATTTTTAGTGTCATCTCTGGCATTTTTTGGCACATACTGTTCTGTAGTGTGGTCTTACAAATTGACCTGAGTAAACATCCCTATTTATTTGAGAGGGAAAGGATACTTGCCTTGATATGGATTTAAAGTGTTTAAAGTCATTTTTGCACAAGCAAACAGGAAAATTAAATGAATTTGTTCACAGGTGCTGTCCATCTGCAATATGAACTATTGTTGGGAATCAGAAATAGTTTAGGTACGGGAGAGTCCTAGATCCATGCTGGGATAAGACATGTGCCACACGCAATGCTCCACTGTTCCTCAAGTCTTCCTGCACCATCGTGGGCAAACCTATGGAGAGGCCCTCCTACATGACCCTGCAACACTGGCGATGTACCTATGTGCACCTGCATTGCCATCTGGTGCTACGAAATTACACCACTGCCCTTTTTGTCACAGAAGTTGATGCATCCTAAACAGAACCTCACTGGTACCCCCAAGTACAAATTCTCAAAAACTTGGTTCAGACACCTGGTTCAGGATTTGTAGCAGCTGTATCACTTTGAAGCACATTCCAAATCAACTGTCATTTCACAGCATTTCATTGGGAAATGACAGCATTACTCACTTTGTAAGACCAGCTCCTAATAAATGACTTAAACTCTTCACATAGACCAAGACACACTTGAGCTTCCCTAGCCCCTTTTCCTTTTTTTTTTGCATTCACTTTGTTCTGAGCAAGTTTCTATTCCCTACGCCCTCTCTCCCAAATGGAGTTTTGCAATCCCTGCTGTAGGCTCTGTGATGCAGTGTGCGCTTCCTAATGTAATGAATAGTCCACTAAAGCTGTCAGCAACCATTTTTTTTTTCTGTACATAAAACAGTATCAGCAAGAAATTAACAAACACTCCTTGATGCTTTGGCATTGTGAGTTACACCTCATAATGGCAGGGTGAACAAAATTCATGGTGAGAAAGAAATACCTAAACACCTGAACTCTTTGTGGATAGTATCTCACAAAGATTTAAGGGTCCTAGACCAGATTTTCACAGGAATGCACCTACATTTCATAGTATCTAAGGCAATCACATACAGCTGAGACTACTTACTTAGGAAAAAAAAAAACAACCCACACCTAAAGGGGGGAAAACAGAGGAAAAAAGGGAACATGAAAGAGAAGAAGATGTAAGGAACAGGGTGTAGACTTTTGAGTGATGAAGTACTGAGCAATGATATATCTAATTGGCAGGCCTAACACCAATCTATATCTCATCTTGGTATATGTAATTTTAAGAAGTAGTGGGTGCTTTTCTTAAAAGATGCCTTATTCTACGAATAACTCTATGAACTACTTTCTATTCCGTGAAAAACTGTATTGTATATTCTGATTTGAATAGCCTGAAATGTTTTAAAGATATTGTATGTGATAGCTGATGTAGAAATACTTACTTAAGTGAATGTTACATCAGTTGAAATAGTCAAGAAAGCCCATGCTATCCCGGGGTAACCTGGTATTTCTAGCACCTACCTATTCCTATTTATTTAGTGAGGAGATAGGGAGGTAAATAAAATTGATATATGCATGTCTTGAATGCTTCCCTTGAGAGTTTTTAGGGTTTTTTACAAAGTTCTTCCATTTTCTTTCCCTGTGTTGTTTGTATCTTCCAGTTGACCATTCTTCACACATTTTCACACATTTTTTCAGTGTCGGGTAGCAGTCTCCTAACCCATCAGAGCTAATCTTGAAGAACTGAGACTTTTCAGCCACCCAGACTTCTTTTTTCTCTGGTTCCCTGTGGTCCATGTCCTGTACCTGTGTAAAAGAAACAGGTTGGGACTTTGGCTTTCTTTTCTTCTATCTTTTAGATATTTAATGCAAAACAGAATGACATCTGAGTTCTTTACCATTCCTTTTACTGCCCAAATTCAGGAATGTAATTTATTACTCTCACTGTGGGCCTTGATACGAATTTCACCATACTTCATGTGATGGTGGATCCTTTTCACACAATTTCTTTTTGCATATATATAGCAAACATTTCACACATACAGAAGAAGCATAGTCATCTTTAACAACTTCTTCAGAGATCCATACAAGTTTTCTTAAATTTTTGAGAGATGTGTTAATTTCTGTATTTTATGTCCTGGGTTTGAGTCACATTCTGTAATCATAGAATCATAGAATTGTTCTGGTTGGAAGAGACCTCCAAGATCCTCAAGTCCAACCGTTAACCTATCACTACCAAGTCCACCACTAAATCATATCCCTTAGGGCCTCGTCTAAACATCTTTTGAATACCTCCAGGGATGGGGACTCTACCACCTCCCTGGGCAGCCTGTTCCAATGCCTGACAACCCTTTCCGTGAAGAAATTTTTACAAATGTCCAATCTAAACCTCCCCTGGCGCAACTTGAGGCCATTTCCTCTTGTCCTGTTGTCTGTTACCAGGGAGAAGAGTCTGACCCCCATCTCTCTACAACCTCCTTCCACGTAGTTGTAGAGAGCGAGAAGGTCTCCCCTCAGTCTCCTTTTCTCCAGACTAAACATCCCCAGTTCCCTCAGCCGTTCCTCATAGGACTTGTGCTCTAGACCCTTCACCAGCCTCGTTGCCCATCTCTGGACACGCTCCAGCACCTCAATGTCTTTCTTGTAGTGAGGGGCCCAAAACTGAACACAGTACTCGAGGTGCGGCCTCACCAGGGCTGAGTACAGGGGGACGATCGCTTCCCTAGTCCTGCTGGCCACACTATTTCTGATACAGGCCAGGATGCCGTTGGCCTTCTTGGCCACCTGGGCACACTGCTGGCTCATATTCAGCCGGCTGTCCACCAACACCCCCAGGGCCTTTTCCACCAGGCAGCTTTCCAGCCACTCCTCCCCAAGCCTGTAGTGTTGCCTGGGGTTGTTGTGACCCAAGTGCAGGACCCGGCACTTGGCCTTGTTCAGCCTCATACAATTGGCCTCGGCCCATCGATCCAGCCTGTCCAGATCCCGCTGTAGCGCCTGCCTGCCCTCCAGCAGATCAACACTCCCTCCCAATTTGGTGTCATCTACAAACTGACTGAGGTTGCACTCGATCCCCTCGTCCAGATCATTGATAAAGATATTGAACAGGACTGACCCCGTTACTGAGCCCTGGGGAACACCACTTGTGACCGGCCGCCAACTGGATTTACCTCCATTTACCACAACTCTTTGGGCCCGGCCATCCAGCCCGTTTCCTACCCAGCGCAGAATATGCCCGTCCAAGCCATGGGTAGCCAGTTTCTCCATGAGGATGCTGTGGGAGACGGTGTCAAAGGCTTTACTAAAGTCCAGGTACACAACGTCCACAGCCTTTCCCTCATCCACTGGGCGGGTCACCATGTCGTAGAAGGAGATCAGGTTGGTCAGGCAGGACCTGCCTTTCATAAACCCATGCTGACTGGGCCCGATCGCTTGGTTGTCCCGTACGTGCCACGTGATGGCACTCAAGATGATCTGCTCCATAACCTTCCCTGGCACCGAGGCCAGGCTCACAGGCCTGTAGTTGCCCGGATCCTGCCTCCGGCCCTTCTTGTAGATGGGTGTCACATTTGGCAGCCTCCAGTCAACTGGGACCTCCCCAGTTAGCCAGGACTGCTGATAAATGATGGAGAGTGGCTTGGTGAGCACTTCTGCCAACTCTTTCAGCACCCTTGGGTGGATCTCATCTGGCCTCATAGACGTGTGTGTGTGTCTAAGTGGTGTAGCAGGTCACTGACCATTTCCCCTTGGATTACGGGGGCTTCATTCTGCTCCCCATCCCCTCTTCCTGCTCAGGGGGCTGGGTGCCCAGAGACCAACTTCCCTTGCTGTTAAAGACAGAGGCAAAGAAGGCATTTAGCACCCCAGCCTTTTCCTCATCCCTTGATGCTATGTTTCCCCCCGCATCCAATAGAGGAGGGAGATTCTCCTTAGCCCCCTTTTTATTGCTAATGTATTTGTAGAAACACCTAATGAAAGTTATTACGCCTTTTCATTCTGTTTGCTAGCTGGGTGCTAGTTTTCTCCACCCCATTCACCTCATCCACCACTTTTCATTTATGGTTATCGCTGTTCCACAACAATAATACATTGATATTTTATTTACATATGTCATATGTGCATTCCTTGCAGCTATTCTACTGCCTTTTTAGGCTCCTCACCAGGACTGAGCACGGCTCTGTGAGAGCAGAGGTCCACCAGTTGCAGATTAATCTCCACAGATTACCTCTTTAACAGCATGTCACTGAAATTCGTTGTCCTATTTTCTAAAACACTAATCATCTCTAAATGCAAAATGTAAAAATGATAACAACAACAACATTAATCAGCAATGAAACCTTCCAGTAGCCAGGGACTTAGTAGGTGGCACAGAACCATATATATGAACTATAGAAGAAACCCAATGCACCTAAACTCCTCAATTATATCAATACTAGCACATTGTCCAGTTCCGAGCATATTTGTTGGCATTGAACTTGGGCAGTGAGCTTGATTACAGTGATAAATTGTTGGAGCAACACTGGTGTGCTTTTGGCTTGTGCCCTCTGACATTCTCCAAAACAGCTGCCAGGTGTGGTTCAAGAATTAGCAGTGGGAAAGGGCCACATGATTTGGATGCTGGTATTAGCTGGGAGCAATGCTGATCATTGAGAAGAGACCAGCAGTAGACTGTAAGCAGAAGCCAATGCAATTCCAGATGTATTGGCACCCTTTGGATACAGAATAGGCTACAGTGGGAGATGGTGAGTGAAAAGTGAGCAGTGCTGCAGACTTCTTCACTCTGCTGTTCATGATCATCATGTGAATGTAGCTGCAGGGAGTCACATCATTTAAAAATAAATTAATAAGTAAACCAAAAGCCTGAAATCACCATGTCCCTACATTTCTAATGTTACACATCCATCTACCTAGTGCCTCATTATCTTTTTAATGAAACAACTAATTATTTTCTAGGAAACACAAAAACCTTTAAAAACCACCGTGATTTAGCTAATTAATCCCTCAACACATCCCAGGGAGTAAACAAATTAACCAACTGTTTCCCCATTGAAACCTGCAATTTTTCTCTGTTTCTTTGATCACTGTAATTACCAGAGGGATTAATGCTATTGGTGCTGTCATTTGACTGCTTTAAAACACCCACATGTGGAGCACAAGGTCATTATGGTTATTTACTAGATGCATAGATTAAACTAACTTCATTGTGACTGGCTCGGAAAACACTTTTTTCTTCTTGGGTGCAGGGAGGGGTGAGGAGGGAGCAGTCATAGCGGTGAGAATTTTCTTTCCACAAGCTGGTTTTGCCACATCTCTGCAGATCAGATCTTGCTCCCAATGTACGCATGTACATTTCTGTAAATGATGCACGGATAGGTTTTCTATCCTGAGAGCAGTATAGCTACCAGTATACTGTAATAGCGAAACAATGTCAAAAAATCCATGTGGTGTTGTCCCATGGACTTATAACTAGCAGCTGTAAAACAGTAGCCTGTAGCACTTGGGTAGATGTGATGTTGTGACATGAAATAGTTTTATTAGGAAATTTATGCAGCATTCTCTTCCACAGGCTGAAGACAGCAGAAGTGTATTTCTTCTGAAAATACAGACTAACTGGGATTCCTTTTCCTCTTCTTTCCCTTTTATGTTTCTGGATGCAATTTAGTGATTCTACTTTACATCACATTCTCTGTGCCACTTTCTTTTTTTCCTCCAATTTTCCTGGACCCGTTACCTCAGACTTCAGCTGCTACATCACAGCTTTGTCATCCTCCAGAAACACTGCCAATTGTCAGCCTGGGATCGGAGTGAGGAATGGTCAGGGCCCCGATTCTACTCAGATTAAATCTAAGAGAGTCTTTTTATCAAGATTCCATTGGGAGCAATAGCAGATCTCTGGGAAACTGGTACCCCCAGAACCGCAAAGGATGTTAGCTGCCCATATGACCCTCACTGTGCTGGCCTCACCTCACCACGGGCAGGTCATTAAGTATACAATGTTATAGATTTTATATATCTCTTCAAATGTTGCCAATACCATTCTGGATGTTTGTAGAAAACCTCAAAAATGTGCTGGGTAGCCAGTAGGCTGAGTAGCAACAGTTCAGCACAGGTAATATACAAAACAATCCTCTTTTGCTATGCCAAAAATTTAGGATAGATAGTTTGTTTTCCCAGGAGCAGGTTTCTCTGAAAAACAGTTGAGGAAAGGCTGTGGTCCTCCTTATTATTGTTGGCAGTTTCCTTACTTTCCCTTTTTGTTTAATACGATTACTTGGAAAGCAATGATTCTTGAAGCTGTTCCCATGCGATGAGTAGAAGTCTGTAGACACTATTTTCTGAGGTGATCTTCTTAGTTGGACTTTTCATTTAACTTTCTGTGGATCTATGCTTCTGAGCGGGCATTTTTCAGGACAAGAATGGGATGAAAGGATTTACAATCCTCTTTTTACCCAGGACAAAGATAAAGGGATCCTCCTCCTCACAGGGACTTCAGAAGTTGCAACAGATACTCCCTTTTTCTCCCTGCATAAGCATGCAGAAGGAAAGGTCCCTAAATACCCAGTGGTCTGCATGTTCTCATATATGTGTGTGTCTGTGACTGGAATAAATCCAGTTCACATCATTTTTCTAGTAGTGCAATATCCCTATCTACAGCACTGGAGATAATGGGGTGTGTGGGCAGACAATTTCTCTCAAAAATAGAGGTATTTACAAGCCGTGTTGAGACTTAGGTGGCCTCATTGTAGCACTTGGAACTGAAAATAACATTTTCATCATTGTGTCTGAAATCACAGGACATAGATTGGTGCTTGTTCTGGAAACCAGAGTTTCTAACATAATGGCGTCAGAGTCTCAAGGGCTACGGCCAGAGGCCTGTATGATTTACACGTTGGCTCCTGACAAACGTTTGTGCATAGCTGGGAAAAAAATTGTAAATTTCTATTCCTTTATAGCCCTGGCCAGCTGGCCATGGTCTTTTTTTTAAAGAAATCAGTGTTATCCTTCAATGCAGTTTTATTAGGCTGAAACCAGCCTGGATGATGTGTGATGAATCAGAAAGATGCGGGGGGGGGTGGGGGGGGTGGGGGGGTGGGGTGGAGCTGGATTTCAAGCTTTCATGCAAATGCTGACAACTGAGGGGACCTAGACACCAGTTTTTCCCCTTAGTGGCTTGAGTGGTCTCCCAGTGTTGGCCTGATGCCGCTTTCCAGAGCTGCTCATTTTTCTGAAACTGACTTTTTTGTCTGTCCATAATATTTCTAAGCTTACTCTAGTGTACTGAATCCATTTGAGAAAGAATTTAAGCATGCTTAATAACAATAAACATTCTTTACAGAAGGCTTATTTATAAAAACATTAAACTTTATGGATATTGCATGCATATAGCTCATTTCAAAATTCAATCAGTTATTTAAATGCTAAGCTGCATCCTAGTTGACTGAGTCTTAAATTTTGGCTTAAATTACCAGATATCCATACTAGCTGTCTACTTGTACTAAACTTGTTCATGAACTTTACCAGGGAATAATCGTTAATAATTTGTATACAGACATTCAATCTGCCTTTTTAAACCAGAACTATGCGAAAGTTCTGGAGAGGTAAATGTAGCCATGATTTGGATATATTTCCCTTATTGTACAAACTTCCATTCTGCATCAGTCTCAAATGAAAATATGGGTTTGGGAGTTGTTTGTTTGTTTGTTTTTCCCTAACAGCCTTTAAAAATTGTTTTTACTTTAGTAAGATGATAAAAATTATCCAATACACTATTCCACTATAAGTGGAATGTTTTCTGAAGAAATGATAGTAGCTGCCTGTGACATAAAAATCCTTGGTATTGATAGATGACTTTTACTTGACAGTTGAAGAAAGCACAGTACATATTGTTCATAATAGTAAATTCTTCAGTTATCTTTTGGAGTTCAAATTGTGTCAACTTTTTTTCAAATACCATGAAAGTAGTCTTGCAATTTTCTACAGAAATCTATTCTGTGTTTCAGCCAGGAGCTATCCTAGGAAAGGCTGAGTGAGAAATAACTCTGTTCTAACAGACTGTAACAACAAGCATCTGAGGAGAAGCAGTTTTAGCAAGGGTTAATTTTTTTAGGTCCTTCTGTAGCATCAATTTGATAGTAAGGTTTTAAACACAAGTGAAGTGCAATTATTTATTCTTTCTCCCTCCACAATGTTGGGGGTCTTCTTGAAAAGGCCAAGGAAAGAAGTATACAGCTATTTAGACACCTTATTTTATTTCAATGGTAGCTGAAGATTACAAATTTATAAATAATTAGACACCTAATTCCTGACTACTTCTCACTTTAGAGTGGATATTCACAATGTCTTGCTGTAAGCAGCTGACTTGGATAACCTGAATCACTCTCTTGAGAACTCACTTACTATACAAGGACCTTGAATTAAGACCATAAGAACTAGAGGCCTTAAAACCAATCAATCAGTGTCACTGTTCTCTTCCCAAGGTGCCTATCCCATGACTGCTCTATTCTTCCTAGCACTAAAGTCACTATGGAATAAGGAATGTGGAAACCCATGTGGCACCATTCTGGGCATGGTCAGAAACAGGACTTCAACCCCCTAGGGATTAAACCACTGTTATTTACAGTGAAGTTCTGTTTCTGAGACTGCCCAGAGCATCCCAGTCCTGATACTTCTGAATGTTTAAGCACCCACCTTGCTTTTTAACCTCATCAAATCCAAAGGTATTGGTCTGTGACAACAGAGGAGCAGACACAAACCAAGCACCACATTGAACATGACAGGAGAAGGTGCCATTACTTATTCCTCCCACACCATTCCATTCCTGGTTACTCTCTTCTTCAAAAATTCAGTAACTAGAAGGCTCACCCAGGGTGTGGGAGTCCTACGGCCAGCTCACCCTTCAGCCTGGGGGGACGTAAGCGTCATCTTCCTCTCTAGCGACGAGTGTCTGTATCAACAAGTTAAAGGTTGTTCTTGTGCTGGTATCCCTTCCATGCTGCATATAACTGCTAAACAGCCTGTAGTCAGAGAGCAAAAATAGGAGTGAACATAATTATCTTGCCTGGTGATGAGGGACTGACTCAGAAGAGAGGAGACCTAATTTCCAGCCTCTGCTCCAGTTGTTATTTAAGCATCTTATCTAATGTCTCTTTCATTTGTATTCAAGCAGCTGAGAATAGCTTTTGTTAAATTCTGAGCAGCAAGACCTATGAGATTTCCAAGCGTGAGAAGTATGCTGTGCTTGAAAACAGCAGAAAATAAACAGAATATGTGAATATGGGAAGTAGATTGCGCATGCTGCTTAGTGCTTCTGCAAGCATAACCATGTTGGTGCCATATTCCCGCAGAGCGATTTTTCTTTAAGTGTACTATTTGTAAAATAAATTTGTGTAGCAGTTTGGTTTGTTTATTTTTTATCAAAGCTCTTCTTGTGTTTACTTTCAAAAAAATTAAGGTGTAAGAGTGGATGTTAACAGAGGTGGTTTCAAAATATGTATTTAAAGAAAAATGTTTCTGTTTCTAGTACACAAACACAATAAACCTAAAACACATCCTTTCTTATTTTCTTCGTAAGCACAAATTTCAGAATGTATCGCTTTAAAAACATAATCATATTTTCTACAAATGCAGTCTCACATCTTTAAAAGGAAGAGGAAAAAGAAAAAAAGAAAACACTTTGACAGACCAGCGTATTGCCGGGTGAAGGCAAGCTGATTGTGCTGAATTGTCAAGCTGAGATAAAAGTCACACGACTATCTGTTTGCTTGGGGTTTTTTCCCAGTGAAATTCATGCCTTTCACTCTGGTTTCTGTTACCTAAGTAATACATTTCAGCATATTGGATGTTTTCAGAGGTGGAATGGTTTTGTGTTCTGAATGTAAGGCTCAAGCTAAAGAGCTACAAGAGGTTCAATTTCTTGCTCTGAGTTTCTGAGTGATCCTGGTCAAATGGCTCACCTCTAGCCCAGCTACCACATTTCTTGCTTACTAATGGCTCACCTATAGGAATAAGGAATATACAGGAAATAAGGAATATACTCCTTATTTAGTCATTTACTAATGCAAGGACTACAGAGATTGATGCAGTGTCAAGAGCAATTTTACTGTATGTATGTAAAAAATGTGACTACTCAGATTTAAAAATTTCATAAAATTGAACTAATGCTGCTTTTGGGTTGCACTTGGGTTAACATTATATCTTGTTTTGTTAGTGGCTTCTTTACATTTTGCTTGGCATTATTTTCCACAACCGATAATATCCTCGCCTATGTTTCTAAGGAGCAAAACAAACATATCTACCTCCTTTTTTTTTATTTAATGACAAATAGAATAAATAATCCCTGCAGAATCAAACTATTTAAGGCTTACTCAGGGGAATTCAGCCTATGGAGGGAGTGTAAACTGAAACGGCTTGATTTGAATATGTGACCTCAAGAAGCCGATGTTGGTGCTCCATACAAAATGCTGGCTATTAGATATTGCAAGTAGTGACAAAAAGGCCTTTCTCTTTCAAATGAGAAACTGTGCCTTTCAGAAGGTAGTGGCTATGTATTAAAAGGAAAAGCTTACATTTTTACCTACAGTGTCATAGTGTATAAGATTTTAGTGATGTCCAGGACAAATAGAAGAAAATGAAGGTGCTTCTGAACAGCTATGCTCAGCTCAGTGGCTATAGTCAGCTAATTGGTTCAGCTTCTGTGTTAGAAATTTAGCACCACTAAAGGCTTTCCACTTTGTCACTGGCTGAACCTGTTATTCAGGACCAGGTTAGAAAGCCTGCACTTCAGCTTTTGCTAACAAAAGAAAATAACATTGCTCAAAAATTGGTTCTGGGGATGCTGCTGTATAGTCCTCCCCAACTAACAGCTCCAGGGACAACAGCCTAATCCTAGGACTTAACCATCCAGTCCTACGAGGTCTCAGGGAGGCATTACTTCTGTATAAATAAAAATATAAAAATTAAGTGGTATCTGTCGAGCTTCTCACATGGAAGCTGCCACCTGCTTTAGATACATTCCTTTGCTAAATACCATTTCCATCTTCCTTTGCTAGAGGCATCCTTGTAGTCTCTAGGATGTTCTGCCTCAGCTGCCTTTGGTAAAGAATACTTTTCTTCCTTCCACCTCTTTCAAACATGAACTAATTGAAATTAATTACAGGCGCATAGTATCTGACTTTGACCTGCGAGAAACCAGTAAGTTTCTAGCCAAATCTCATCACAAACAGCGAGCAAAACAGGACTATGAAGGAGGAGGATGTTGAGCCTGCACAGTACAGACCATACAGATTCAGAGGTACAGCTGAAATGCAAAAAATAAAGTTGCTATGGTCTATACCTGCATGTCAGACCTAGTTTGACTTTCAAATATTCTTTTCAGTGTAAAGGTGGAACGTAGAGATTCAATATAAGAATTAGTCCTTTCTTTTTTTATATGAATACGTTCTGAATGTAAGAAGCATTAAACTGTTTTTCTGAGGGACCTACCTTATTTAAATAGGTTGCACGCGGATACATAGTGAACATGCAAACACTCTTGAACCAAAATTTCTCTTTAATACCAGTAGATATTTCACCTATGCTAATTAGTTTTTATTAAATGCTTCCTAACTAATATATATCTATAATATATTTTCACTAAATTTAACATGGTCTTTGCACCATCTCTATAAAAGTTACTAACTTAAAAAGAAAAAGAGTACAAATAGAGCATTCAGTATCTCCAAGATCTAAATCACTTTTTACACTTAAATTTTAAATGTATCTGAATTTTAATTAAATTTTATTAATTCAATTATATTAGAATTTAATTAAAATTTAATTCTTAAAATATAGAACACTTATAGCACCTTTAATGATTTTCATTGAACTTCATTGTTGATGGAGATGTTTAGGGCTTCTTCAGCAAAAAGATCGTTCTTCTTCCTTGCTATGCGCTAAGAAGCGACTGGCCGCAAACTTCTGCTTCCCATGGATGCCTAAATGATCGGTGACCAGCATACAGGTATATCTGATATAAAAATAATTTAAGAGTAAATAATTGTATTGCATTACCTGCTTAGTCAAAAAAAAAAAAAAAAAGGTATATTTGATGATCAAGGGCACGTCTATGCTGCTACTGAATTTATGACTGTAACAGACAGGTGTACACGTTAGATTTAATTTAACTAGGTTGGGCAGCATAGTGCTGAAAAGCTTCACAGCTCTGGATTCACCACGGCTAAGCAACCCTGAAACATACCCTGGATATGTGTATGGTTAGGTACTCACCTTATGCTGAGTCCTGTGCATCATGTCTTCACTGCTGCTGATTGCCCAAAGCACCTATGTTAAATAACTGTGGGAAAAACCAAGGATATTCTCATTATACTTTTGGTTTCAGAGTTTTGACATAACCTAAGCTTGTGCTTGAAAAGTCCTTCCAAACATGAAAAAATGTAGGCATGTTATTTTGGAGAAACTTATTTTAAACTTAAAATTCTGCATGTAACTTTTTCCACTTAAGTCAGTTCCTTCCTTCGTGCAACATTCACACTTGCTATGACAAATCTTTTTTTTTCTGTTTCTGATGGAATCAATCCTTCCCCTCCTTCTTCTTTCCATAAGCTTTGTCCTATAGAGTTCATGGCTTCTTTCAGTATCCCCTGTGAAAGGAAATTGATTTGAAAGGGTGGTAGAAGTCTGTAGATTGAAGAATATTGGAGCTTGATATGAGAACCTTCAGTGGATTTATTCTTCTACCAAGTTCTGCTGAAATGTAAAGGTTTTGTGAAAGGACAATGCTGCAGTGTAACCATAATAGTACCTAAGAAGGAGGTGGAAAAATCCCAGCAGTGTGAAACAGTCCCACATCAAATTTTATCAAAATGAACTGTTTTAGCTGACACAGTTACATTTTTTGAAGAACTTTTCCTTTGAATAAGTTTGAAATGCTTGTTTCTATTCCCAATGAAATCAGGTTTCAAAATCCAGCTCTGCATTTTCCAAATTCCACTTGCATTTTTATTTCCTCTGTAAGAAATGTCACAAAATGCAGTCAGCGTAACGAAGAAGAAAACCTGTCACTCACCAGAACAGTCCAGAAAGCACTAGGGAACAAAAGTTTCAGTTGCCATCTCTTACCACAACAGCACGTGTAGGATAAAGTCCTTACTAAACAGAGACATAACTCAAGGAGTTACTAGATGTGACAGAATTGTTGCCATCTATCTAAGGCACAAGATGGAGAGCCAGAAATTCAGATCCAGGTGTCTGGACTCTCTTATGCACATATTGTGTTAGTGGATCATGCTAAAGCATACATGGTGCCTTACCTGTAGATATTTCTTCTGTACATTTTGCTGAATTATTGAAAAATATGGGTTGAAGTCCAGTTCAACTCTTTCGAGACAGAGATATGTATTCAGGGATGTGATTTAGCATTGCAAGTTGAAGGGTTTCATGGAATGCAGTAGAAATCAGAGAACAAAAGAAGAGGGCTAGAGCTGTATTTACCTGCTTCACAGTTTTGTGTTTTTTTTTTTTTTTAATTTATTTACTCAATTCAATTAATTGACTGTTTTACATATTTTTTAATTTTATTTTTTATTTTATAAATTTAACTAATTTACTTATTTCACAGAAGTAAATGCTGTGGTAACAAATAGTAAGAATGTAGGGGGAAATGTGGTGTCTGCAGGGTTCTTATTTTCTTCTACTTTACCCTGTATACAGTATTTCAGCAGTAACAGGTATTCCCTTTCTCTTGCCAGTCTGGGTTTCTCCTGCAACATCTAATGAAATATTTGCCAAGATAATACGCCATGCTTGTTGTCAAGTGAGCTAGTCAGAGCAAATCACTTCATCAGTAGTCAGTTATTAATAGAATTCATATAAATATGCCATCTCTGTTTGCTTCGAATTATGTCCTGCTGGAAAGCTAATTCAGTTGCAGCTACCACAGTCACTAGCAGCGTCTGATGCACCCCTTCTTTCCTCTTTGTGTCGTACCCTTAGTACATGAGGGCAGCATGGTCATGGCTGCCCATTCTTGCAGCCGTAGTTTTGCTGCAGAGAGGGACAGGAGGAACAGTGACCATGATCTGACAGAAGTGCCCAGTGCTTTCCTTAAAACTCTGTCTGCTGTCAGCCCTGAGGTGTGCAGGCTGAGCAGTTACCAGAAAGGAGGGACACAAAAGGTGTTTGGCTTGAGGTATTCCTTATTGCACCGCTTCTATTTATTGATGGTGTGCCAGACTTCTCCCAGGGACTGGCTCAGCTCTTCCCTACTGGTTACATGTGCTCCATTTTCTATCCCACATACTATATCTTTTTCCTTTCATTTTTCCTTCCTTTCATTTTCCTATAAGAGGCTCTATACACCGTCTAGCAGCAAAGAGGCAAAGATTAAGTGGAAGAAAGAGAGTGGCCTAGAGGGCTGCTTAGTGACATGTGAAATGCACACGTTGTTTACTCAGTTCCCTTTGGTTCTGTATACCTTAACAGCCATGCCTCAGTAGATACTATGCTGAAGGTCATTTTGGAATAAAGGCAAAATTAAAAATGTACTTCGTCATTTTACATCCTTCTTTTGTATTATTTTCATTAAACTCAAAGGCTGTCTAGCATTTCATGTTGACTTATTTATTTATTTATGCATTACATAGCTTTACTTAATTTATCACTCATATAAGCAGACACATTTAGTGCAATGATTATCAGAGGTTTAAATGTGATATTTGTGAATATACAGTTACAATTAGCCTGAGTGCAAGTGCAGTTGAGGTAGCATCATGTGCTACCTTAATTTTATGCAAGTACTTTTGCCTGTATAGCCTTAAAAATATGGGCAGATCTTATGTGCCTGAGAACAGAGTTTCTCTGTACTGTGCATATTTTAAGTAAATATTCCTGTCCTGAGAATGCATAATAGGCAAGGCCTGTAGTGAAAAGCGTGCATTCCATTTCCAAACGGAGAGTGGAAGCTCCTATATTTCCAAATTACTTTTGTATATGATTAATCATACATGAATAACACAAAACGCCTCAATGGAAATGACTCCATTGACTAATCTCACCGTAACTTTTAGTAAAGACATCTTCAGCGTTTCAGATAGGAGTATAGAAAGAAAGAGTAGCACAAATGAGCTTAGCGAATACTGTCAGGTGTCGGGCTCAGGCAAGAATACAATGGCTATATAGTGTGACGGAAGCGGATGGTGCATGGAAGCGGTGGTGTACTGCTGTACGTCACACATACTGTGACACTTGTGGTTCCACAAGTTGGACCCGAGTTTCACTCCTAAAGCAGATGATCAAGCATATGACTGCATTCAAAGGTCACCAAAAGATAACATATTCAGAATTAAATTGTTTACTGGTTTTACCACAGGCTAAAGTAAACAGATTTTTATGGAAAAGTAGAAGATTTTCTTCCATATGTTTCCTTTAAAGAGACACATATCTTTTTGTGTGTGTATCTATCCTAAGCTTTCTGGACCTTTCTTTTTATGTCTAATTTATGATAATTTAGCAACACGTTGCTGGCACTAAAATATTCTTTATTCTATTGATAAAACAGGCATACTTGAAAGAAAGGATTGCACTTTTAAAATCTTTTGTGAATATTAGGGAAAACACTGGTTTCTGCGTAAGCGTAAGTGAGTGTAACCGTAAACTGAACTTCATTCACTTATTCCTCTTCAGTGAAACGCTAACTGATCCTGTATTGTAGTTCATTACAAGAAGAAATTCCTCATAGTTTCCTTTCTCAACTTCCTCTTTTTCAGAGAGACCCTGTAAAAACCATTTATTGCTACTGATGTTGTTTTACAGCACCTTGCAAAGCTTTCTTTTTTTCCTCTCATGCTAATGTGTAGTAGAAGTTAAAATTTGTGAAGTCTCCAATTTCGGAGTTTTCACGCAACAGAAGCACACTGTCGATGCTTTTTTTTTGTGTTCCTCCTAGCAGATACTAATGCCACAACCTAATGAGTGCTCCAGGTCTGTTCTCTGCCATGGGACCAGATCTAGGTTCACTGACTTTGGGGTCAGTGGGAAAGACTCCCACCGAGCGTAAGCCCTGTGTTCAAGGTGTTGCTGGTTGTACTTTCAAGATATGCCAAAATCTTGCAGCACAGACAAAATATGTCTAACCACAGTCTTGTAAAACTACATGGGGGTGTCCAGGCAGCTAGGATTTCTGAGTTCTCCAGCTGCTTTTATTGAAATAAAGTTAATGCCAAAGAGCCCTTATGTTGCTGTGATTTCAGGAGTCCTTGTTACTTTTTCACAAGACACTCCCCAGTGTTTGAAAGTGCTGCTGGTACGTGCGATCTGTGTTTCAAACAACGGGCAGAGGAGAAGGTTCAGTCATTCATTTGCAATTAGTTTTGGCCGCAAGCTGTAAAGTTGACCTCAGGTCATGAGTTTCAAAGGAACAAGCAAGGATGTTTGTGCTGACTTTTACCTAAGTTGATTGTAAAGCAGCAGCACTCAGAGCTTAGGGCACATCTCCCATCTTCTCAGGAGCTCACGGATTCAGCAGAGGTACATAGACCCATAAAGGCTGGGTATCATCTAAGATAAAAGCAAACTTTTTTTATTGGTTTTGTCTGTCCAGTTGTTTACTCGGAAGGTGTTTTGAGAAGAATCTATTGAGATACTTTGGCATTTTCCTACTGGGCCTGGCCAAATTCCAGAACTGGAGATGCTTTAAAAATGAGAATTAATAGAGAATAAAAGTTAACCACACTTTTTCAGATCTCAGGTATGATTAATTTTGAATCTGAGTCATAAGGTAGGGGAGTTATTCTATCCAAGATTGCCTATCTTTTAATACATCTGTACCTAGATTTATAGAGCTATACCTTGGAATAATGTGATAATCTTTTAAAATGTCTTTTCTCTTCTTTACCTTCCTTTCTCTTCCTCTCTAACAGAATGTTAGCTCCCCATCTGTAGGTCTTTTCTGTATTTTAAAAACTGTGTCCAGAGGTTTCATTCCATCATATAAATTAGTACTACATAGATGTGACTCTAGCTGACTTCAGTGACATTGCTTCAATGTAAAACTTGTGTGAGGAAGAATAGTCAGACCTCTTTCTTGTGCTGAAGAGAAATCTTCATTATCTCTTACACAGCAAAGGGCCCATGCTGACTCTTTTGTATTCCCAAAGCCCTCTGCATGACCAGACTTTTGTAAGATATTTTCTTAACCATAGCTGTGTTGCACTTAGGAAAAAAAAGTCGTAAAGTTGATCACTATGGAAAATAAAGTTGAGTAGAACTAGTCTTCCAATAATGACTTTGCTGTATGGTTGCTGTGATTTCAACGAATTAATCCTGCTCGAATTTGTAGCCGAGATGTGACTTTATGTGACAGTATTCTCTGACATGGCTTTTTCAGATTTTATGTTCCGGTTTATCCCTGATCATATTTTCAGATCTTAACTGTTCAGGGGGACAGACTAGCACTGTTTAACTCAGAAAGCCTAATTAACTGTGTCAACCCAAGGGTGGCGCTTATGACTTGTTAGAAGTGTTAGATGACAAGGGTATACACACTGTCACTGAACATAAAAGCTTGAGGAACAGTCTCCTTTCAGAGCACTGCTTCCCATGCAAAAAGGGAGAAGGATTTGCGGGGGAAGAGGAGACAAAAAAGCCTGTTCACATTTCATGTTTTACATTTCACAGTGTTTCTTTGAAGCCAAACTAAGGAAATGTTTCTTTGATCCCACCAACCCAAATACCTTAATGAAAAAAATAAAGCAAAACTAGGAAAATTTATAATACCTTGCAGCATCTTCAACCTCATTTGTTTAGTGCACTGGACAAAAATCTCATTTATTCACAGGGAGAGGATTTGCCTTCAAGATGCCTGGCATTTTCATGCCTACCGTCAAACCATTTATCATTTGAAAATACCATTATGAAATTAGCCCAATAAGCAATGATTTAAATTGACGTTGCCTATATGCAAAAGAGCTTACTTAATTGCTGAGGGGAATCCTCTCAATAAGTCAATTTTTTTTTTTCCTCTCTCTTTCTGAATAATGTTACAGCTTAGAAATTTCAATTTGCCTTCAGCTTTTGCAGTCGTTTCCAGTATACAATAGGAAAGTGGACACTGTGCCCAGCAGGTGGGCATACAGTGTGGATGCTGTGCTTACGTTCATGTCGGGGTTGTTCTCTCAACAACTGTTCTCCAAAAGGGACTCTATGAGCATATGTTTAAAGGACGTCACCAAGCTGAGAAGGATGGTTCTGCCAGGAGTCCTGGTGGCAGCCTACCTGGAAAGGCATTTTGGTGACTTGGACTCTCTAAAAGGCAGTTGTTGGAAGGACAGAAGCGTTTGGAGAAAAGAGGGGTCATGAGATCCCTGGAGGACACAATATGACCAAATCTAAAAGAGTTCTTAGAGTGATGAAGGAACTGGGGCAAAGGCTGAGATATGGGAGCTTCAGATAAAGCGATTCCTAGGCTGGTAAGCATGAATTGGGTAATTGTAAATTCTGGGGGAAAACAGAGTGTCAGCAGTTCTGAGATTTCACCATAAGTGAGACAAAGAAACCTTATTCCCAGAAAGCCAAACCAAAGATAATGTTTAGGTTGCAGTCAAACTCAATCCAACGTGTGGTTTTGGGCTATGAGTCCAACCATTCAGTGACAGTCCAGTGTTTGGATATGCTCCCTCTGCTCTTGACCCATCAGAGTTGTTGGAGTGGCCTGAGGGGCGTTTTGTGTGACGGAGGCATTTTTTGCCCTCTTCTCCTGTCTAGGATGCCTCGCCACATGCTCTAAGGGGTTCAGCCCCGATGCAGCCTCTCAGCCCCCCTGGGGATGGTCATGTCAGCTCCTTGCAGAACTACATACTGCTCTGAGCATACACAGATGCTTTTTTATGCCAGGATTCTCAATTATATGGAAAGATCCCTTTCCTAAACATTCAGACAGACATAAACTTACTCCTTTGACAGAAAGGAGATGTCCAGAAAGGGAGGGGCATGGCATTTGCAGATAAATCTGCAGTTTGTATTTTGTGGAAATGCTTATGTTTCCCCAGTGCTCACCCATCTCAGTCAGAAGTATTTAATTAGTAAGCTAAAAAAAAAAAAATCCCCACAAATTCCTCTGATGTGCTTCTTTCAGTTACTCATAAACAAGATATTTCAAGGAATAGTCAGAATTGATGGGAAGCCCAATTTCAAAAGGGTTTCCAATTCAGACCACTGTAATTAAGAAATATAATTTAATATCCACAAATAAAAATCTTCTGATACATGTAGATGTAATTTCTGAGCTTACTCTACAATGACAAATGGACATACAGTTGAAGAGAGAGATGCTGAAGTGTACTAGTGGGTGATGATTCATAACTAATTGTCTCAGAACAGTTCGTTATCAAATGATTCACTCTTGAAACAAAAATATGCTACAAGAGAATATTTTTTTCTTTTCCTTTTTCCTCTTTGATGCAAAACAGTCACAGCTCAGCCTAACTCCAAATGCAAATGCAAGTAAAATAGGTATTCCAGGACCAGTGGTAATAGTTTCAATTTCATTTTATTAAAGTCATAAAGAAATTGAAATAAAATGTACATTTCAATACTATAATGCTATACTACTATACTATAAATTAAACTGTATTCAGCTATACATCAACCTTATCTAGTAGCTCATAAGTAAATATTGCTTTAATCACAGTATTTCTTTACTTTGATAAGGTAGTTTTGTACCTATAGAAATTGCTACCAACAGTTAGTGAACATGTCTATCATCTCAAAAGTACAACACCAGAAATTCTATTTTATGGGAAAATTATACTTGTCCTCATTATCTCTAAACTAGACAAAATTGTCAGCAGTATATATTGAATCCTGCTATAGCCATCACACCTAGAGTACTTTTCTTATAATCATAAAGCATCACTGCTACTCAAATTAAACTGAAAAGTTGCATGAAAGAACCACAAGTACTCTACCTCAAAGCTAGCATTTCTATGAGGATGCCATATGCCTACGCTTTCTGTTCTTTCTAGAGCAGAAAAATAATCATTAAGATTTATATAGTATTTTAATCCTGCAGTATAAGGAAGGAAAATAGCTAGAAGATTTCCATTAGAATAACCTATTAGCTTGTGAAACTCCTTAAAAATACAAAAAAAAAGACGGAAATTAATTAGGCTGGATGATTATTTTTGATAATTCTGAGCTAAAAGCTTTGCATCTGCTCAGCAGGAGATATTTTATTTATTTTTAATGAATTTTCCTAGGTTTGTATCTCTTAGCATGCAGTTTTTAATAGTTCTTTTATAGAAGAGTGTCCAGATTGCCTACATATTCTGAGTTCACTCATGTTTGTAAAGGATAATTAATTATGATGATTGACACTGAAACAATGTACTGCAGAGTTTGAGAGCAGAGGGAAGCCTAAGGAGAGAAAGTATTAACTTTTTATGCTATTTTAGGTCATTTTCATTATATTTATGCAAGATTTTCATGTGGATTTCTATCCAAAATGTTTGAAAAAAAATCCTCACTATTTATGGATATTTCTAGTTTTCCTCTTCCACTTTCTTCTTTTCACATTCTGCCTTTTTTTTTTCCTTTTTTCTTGCAACTGAGGAAGAAGTTGAGTACTTTTTTCCAATGTAATTAATAAATAGCACTCTGAGAAGAGAAATATCCTTTCCTTGTTTTCTGAAGTACAGATCACTAGGGCCTTAGGGACTGCAAGGAAGCACAGGGACATTTTTTAAACTTATGGCCATAGGTCAAGGGGCATGCAGTTATAGCTGCTGCTCTACAAAAGGGGAAGGGAAAGATTAGGGAAAGAGTGGAAAAAAAGTAGAGGCAGATGAGGTCAGTAGCTGGATTTAGGAGGAGGTCCTGCACAGAGCCCACCCAGCAATTTTCCTGCCAGTGCCATGGGAAGCTCCAGGTGGCACCAGCTGGAGCATGGCCCCAAGATCTGGGAGAGTCTTGCAACGAGACTAGGTGTCTCCTCGAAAAAAGGACACTGTGCACTGCCCCAGCCTGAGGAGAAAGAGCTCTGTGCAAACCTTTAATTTCAGTGGTATGCATTAACTTCAGAATTATGGAGTTTTCTCACTTTGGTTCTTTGTAAAAGCTCACTAGGTAAAATGTTCATTTGTTATGAAATAGTTGCTAAGCTGCCAAAAACCCTCAGTCACCTCACACAATTGAATAGAGCAGAAAAAGATGTCATTTTGCAAATATAAATTGTGCCAAAACATTGAGCCCAGTGTTCTTTCTTTATAATATGTATCCTTATAAAACATCTGAATTCTAGATGACCCTTTCAGCAAAATGGACACCAGCAACCTAATTCTGAACTGATAATGAAGTGAAACAGTAAAAATGGGACAGATCTTCTCAAGCTGGCGCTGGCTTTGGTAGACATCCAGAATGCAACAAAATTGATATTTCAGGCAATTATTTAGTCTGGCTAAGAATTAGTAAAAGAGCTCTTTTGGTTTTTATCGAAGGAGAAACAGTTTATTAGCTGGTGATCTTGTATCACTATGGTTGCAAGATTTCCCAGCCACTCAAGTTAAAGACAGCAGCTGTTTCGCTTTACCACTCGGGCTGCTTAAAATGTCATTCCTGGTTTTGCATCCAGCGTAAAGTAGAACAGTAGAAATGCTGTTCCCTTGCAGAGTAGCTACGACATAAAACATGTCTGTTTCACAGCCTTAATACCATGTAAAAGCAAAGAATAAAGCAGCACTTATTAAAAAAAAGAAAGGAAATCGTATGTTTAGTTTCACCAACCATTTCCCCCCTCCTTAATGCAGTGAAAGGTTTTTGATGAAGAAACGTAGCCTAGTGCACAAGAACAAGATGTTTTTCATTCCAGCTAAAATGGAGCCCTCTGACAGATTTCTAATGTAGGCAAACTGAATGTGGTCTCATTCTTATCAAACCTGAAGGCAATATTTAGCTTGGAAAAGGATGTAAAACCAACAGCAAACAAAAATAAACCTGAAACTAAAGAATTTCATATGGCATAAAATAATATAGAGTATTTGATTCTGCTAGGTTTAAATATAGTTGAACTATTTTGTTAATAGAATGTGTTTATTGTTCCACTCAGTAATTTATTCACTCTTTATCACTTTGAAAGGCTTATTTCTTTTTATGGCAGCAAGACATTCAGTGCTCCTAACAGAGACAGCATAGCAAGTGTACACAGTGGCATTTATGTGCAGGTCAGGGTAGTGATGTTTTCTCTAGATGGTGAAGCAGGACTATATTATGTTACTACACAAGCTTAGCTGGAGCTATTTGCTTTTTTCAAGTTTAAAGTGGATGGCTTCCTAATGACACATTGTAGGGTTACCCCAGCAGCTCTGCTGTCAAAAGTAGAACTTTTATGCTCCCTGCCTCAGGAGGAATATCTCCGTGGCATTTCAGAAAAGCACGACAGAATGAGCAACGATGGACAGAAAAGAACAGGGCAGGTTCTCAGTCATATTAAAAAAAGAAAGTGCTCAGGAGCTGAGGCCATGCTACTTAGAGAAAGTGTAATGACACGACATGTATCAAAGTGATTGCCCTGTCTATTTCTGCTATTCACAAGCTTTGTATTCATAAACCTTAAGTTCACTTGAGTTCATTAAGCGTACCTGAGTAAGAATACCTGGGTAACTTCCACGATACAGTCAGAATAATTCTTCTGTTTCTTGTCTCATATTTTGCATAAATGTCCTGGTGTTGAACAGGCTTCACTTCAGCTACAAATTGATCCTCACATTGCAATTTTAAATTAGGTTATTTAATACCACAGTATAATAGACAAGTTTGCTTAAAGATGATGAGCAGGAAGGTTTGCCCTGAGAAGTTCTCTCCTTCATTTTCTTTGGAGGGACAGATTTTTTTTAAAACTTCTAAGATTTTGGGCACACAAAACATTTCTTCAGTTTGAAGTCAGACCCAAAACCAGGTTGTTTGGTTTGCATGACCATAAACTTGTCTGATTCTTCCCCCTACTCTGGATTAGACTAATAACAATAAATTTATGACCTCCTCCTGCTTATTCTAGGTAAACTGCTGTTAATTCTAAGGGATGGGTCAAAATCCAGTGGGAATTGATACTGTGCTCTTCAACTCTTTTCTTGGGTTTTTTTCTTCCTTCTGAAAACTTTTGACTTCTATAAAAACAAATAATTGTAAAAGCTGGAAAAATAATAAGGAAGTGTTATTTAGAAATGATACCATATCATATCATATCATATCATATCATATCATATCATATCATATTTTTCTAATATCCTGCAGTCTTTACATTCACCTATTCATTATTTCTTTGGTATACTCAAATGGAGATTTATAGTGCTTCTCTCACACTTGATTATGCTAACTGCCTCCCTCATGGAACAGAAATATCTCTCTGCATTTCAGTACACAGTCTCATGAAAAAAAATGAAATATTTAAAAATAGTGTTTCTTTGTTTATTGGCAGAGGATTTCAATAGTAATTTGGCAGAAGATTGTCTGATAGTTGTATTTGGCTACACCCCTTTCTTTCTCTTTTTTAGCCTGTTTCTACTTTAGAGTTGGCTGGTTTGGATGACTCATTTGTGAAATGCATGGTGCATATGCCAAAGCTTATCATGTTGTTCATTGAGTTGCTATGTTCCCCCTAACATTGCTGTCTCAGTAAAATCAGTATTGACTTGCTGGACTTGTCTCCAGTAAAAATTTGTTGGCAAATGTAGACAACACTATGTTAATGCAAACAATGATAGATAATTTTCATGGCTGTTGAAAGGGATCTTAACACAAAGCCTAAATATTTATGTTCAGCTATTTAGTAGAGGATATGTTTTCACGAGTCCCAGAATTTAATGGAGTGGTTGGGTTTTTTTGAGTTATGATGGCTGTCATTTCCAAAAAGCAGTTTAAGAATAATTAAAATTTGATGCATGCATTAAGGGTATGTAGTCAGTCGATACCGAGACGTGTACATTATTAGAGTCATAGGATTAGCTAAAAAGATCCTGTTTCATTTTGCATGCCATTGCTTGCTTAAATATGTGAGATTTGGATACATCTGTTTTAGGCTTTTAGCATTCAGTTACACAAGGTGCAAGTTTTCAGAGACTAATAACAAGTAATTCTTCTAGGTAAGAGCTCATCTGTTGGAAATGATGGAGTAAAAAAAAATCTGGCTGTAACAGTCCATCAATGGATGATTGTGAGATATAATTGGGGCAAAATGTAGATCTTAGTATGTGTAAATCATTGGGGTTTGGTATTCAAAAATAAATTAAAGCTGTTGCGTTAAATGCTGGTGAGACTTCTTTTAGTATGAAGTACATTTCTGACAATCTGTATTTTAGAAAGATGAATTCAAAACAGAAGAAGTGCAAGACAGGTTAGAAATACAGTAAATAATATTTAGTCGAGAAACTGGAAGATGATTTCAAGCTCTCAGAATCCAGAGATTCTGGTGCTGCCTCATAGAAGACCTACGGGGACAGTTCTTAAATTATTGCTGTTAACTGGAGCATCTGCAGCTTGTGAGAAGGATAGTATGATTTAGATCACTTGAAGTTAGCCCAGAATAGGACTTAAAGAGCTTCTTCTAGGATTGGCTTTCTTTTCCTACCTGTGAGTATCTGCGTCATTCAGAACATCTCTACCTAAATACAGCACTCACTTTTGTAATGCTGGAAGAGTATGTGCTAGTTGGATGCACTACAAAAATAATTGAAATATTCTGATTCATATAAACACAGGGAAGAGAAGGGAAGGGAAGGGAAGAGAAGGGAAGGCAAGGCAAGGCAAGGCAAGGCAAAAAGAGAAAAGAGAAAAGAGAAAAGAGAAGAGAAAGGAGAAAAAACCCAACAAGTGCTAGGCTTTTACTTAAAGTTCCCCTGTAAGATACAGACTTTGTTCTTCTGGAGATTAATTGGGAAACTGTCAGATATTCCTGATTTTTTTTTTTTCATCATGCTAATTCATTTCAGTTAAGTTATAAATAGCATAAACATATCATAGGCACAATTTCATTATGTGGTATTTTGTTCTTCTGATACAGAGACCTAGATAAGGTCTTGAAGCACAGTTGCTTTCATTAGTAATAAATCAAGTAGTGAAGGTAGTAATGGTCTGACAGATAGTGATGTAAGCAGGGATGTGAATGGAAAGACAGATACTCTTTGGGGGAACAGTCTCAAAACACAAAGTACAAACCAGCTACCACAGTGGCAAAGTTCTAGCCTAATAACAGTATCGAATAGAATTAACTACAAATTTGGAAGACTCAGCTAGATGAAAGGGCAACAGTCTTAGAGCTACTTGATGCTACAGGTAGAGCCACTTAGGGAATTTTCCACTATTAGAAGGACTTATTAAAAAACAATTATTGGGTAAACGCAGGATGCTTCTCAGAAATATACTGGGTCAGTTAGTGAATAGCAGAAAATTAACCTATTTTTCTGCTAGCTCCATGGCACTTTTGCATGCAAAGGCTTTCAGGCGTGGACCAAACAGGCTGAAATCTCTGGGAGCCTTTGAACTCTTGGCTGTGCCTGGGAGTCAACGACTGCAGAGGGAATTCCCTGGCTTCCTCAAATTGCTGCCTGGCTTCCAGGATTTTGGCTTCTGGGGCTACAGTGGGCTATCTGGAAGTCCTGCCTGAGTGACCTGGATCCTTCTTGCAGAACCAGAAGACCTGGGTTCCTGGGATAGAGCTTCCTTACTAGGGTATTTCCCTGGACTGGATTCCATAAAACACACAAAAAAATTAGAATCTTTTGCCAAATTGGATCAAACAAAATTGCAAAATGATTAAATAAATCCCTTGCAAACTGGAAACCCCACATTTCATCTAATTCTGTCTCGAAGAAGACTATTTTAACGGATGGGTTATCCCACTGCTAGATGAAATTCATATTCTGTTTTTCTAGTCAGCTGTTACAGAATGCAGATAGGGGAAGTAATGCTCTGTTTAACAATGAGAGCCATTAACCCTGCAAAACAGTCTAGCCCAATTATTCCAACAAAATGTGAAATGTATATGCTGACAGCACAGTCTAACTGGGCAAAATCAACCCATGTAAACAATTTTGTAACTAAACTGAGGGCAGTGATAGTCCAGGTTTAAAATTATAGAGCATTAGGGCAAGATAGTCCATTCAGAGCAAATATGGGAAAACCAGCATTATTTGAAAAGAAATAAAAAGCTGTGCATTGAATCTAATCTTGAAAAAAAAAAATTTATATATTTTCAGGCATTGGGCTGGGCTCCAAGCACAATTTAAGAAAGTCTAAAAATGATTATGTGCTTTGTAAATGTTGTTCTCATCTATGTGGTGTGTCTTGCTGTGAATTCTGCACTGAAAATAAACCATCCAACAGTCAGGTGGTAAAAAAAGTAACACTTACAGGATGTGAGATCACTCTCCTTATGAAATCTCCACATGGACGTATAAAAATAATGCACTTTTTGAGGCAACTGGAATGACACAAGATATGAATATCAGAATAACTATTGATATGTTTTAATGAAGAGCAAGACAGTGTAGTTCTTTCTGGCATTGGAAAGAGAGGTTTTAAATTCAAAACCCAGATAACCACTTGCATGATTTATAGCCTAAACCCAGTTTGCATGAGCCAAGCCAAGGGACTTGGCAGAGTGCTGTTTCTACCTACACTGAAATAAGTACTCCTTTGTCACACATACCTGGGTGTATTAACCGATGTGGTCCTACTTGGCCCGGTGGGTGAACCTTCACTGCCCTGCAGAGGCTTTTGAGAACACCATATTTCCTGGCTGCTCAGTGAGCCAAGCTGTTGGGGTACACTCAAAGCACACAGCTTGCCTGGCGTGTTAGAAGGAAATATCGGCGTACCTGGAGTTTACTGGTATACTCCCCCGCATGCCCCCCCAAAGTATAGACAAAGCGTCTCTATGCAAAAAGTGTCCATATTCAAAAAGAACAACCTTCCAACCTGTTTTCTCTGACTTTGCACCACAGCACTCTCAAACCACACTCCTGGTGTTACAGTGAGTGGCTGCCTGCATGGATCAAAATTTTGATAGTATCAGCATCTCTCCCTCTCCATCCGCCATCTCCATCTCACTGACTTTCACAGCCCAGGTGCCGTTACTGCTTGTACGCTGCTGCTGGCTTCAGCACTGCAACTGCAAACAGCTGCTCCTACCATCCAAGATCTGCTTCTCACATACGGACAACACCACAAATGATGTTATTTCATCTTTTGACAGGTTCCATACACAGCTGAAGCCATTACCTGCCTAGTGTATTGTCCTTCTCTTCCGCTTAGTAGAGGATACCCATTTCTGAGTAGACACTCATAAAACTGTGTAAACTTTCAGTCTTAAAAACAAAAAGCCCGGAAAACAGAAGTCTTCATTTACCTGTAAATTGTACCTTGAATTGCAGTTGCAGTTTACTTGCTCTTTTCTCTTAGCCTTAATTTTTCTAGCCTTCTCCCTTTCCTCAAGTGTCAATAGGTACAGAAGGACAGGTTGCACATGACGTAGGCAGCTTGCACAGAATTAGCATGCTCTGAGGGTGCTGTAGGTGCACCTCAAAAACACAGCCCAAAGCAGTCTACCTCCAGGTGTCACATTTTTGGGGAGATAAAATGCTTGTGGTACCAAACTGGTACAGCTGGAGCACGGCTGTAATTTTCTTCTTTTTCTATAGCCAGGTAAAATGAAGTTCAGCGTTCAGAGCACTAGCGCAGTAGCTACATTACGTTGACAGAAGTCCGTCCTCTGTTACAGATTTTCTGTGTGATCTGGTCCTCTGCCCTTCAAAACTGCTTGTGTTGACATGCAGTAAAAAGTCCTAAATATGAGAGGGATACTGTAGTAACATGTAATGTATATGTCTTTGATATATAAGCACTCGCTTTTTTGCTAACAGATGCTTACTAAATTATTTTTTTACAAGCATGCCAAGTTCTATTTTAGCGTCTTTATCTTCTCTTCTCAGAATTGAATCAAAAGCCTGATTTTTTTCACTAGAGAGTAATTCTCTGATCTCTGTTCTAGACATTTAAAGATGATCTACAACATGAAAAAATAAACAGAAGGGTAGGGAAAAGATTTAACACCCACCCCCAACCCCCACCCCCCAAAATACTGCCCTATAAAGCAGTAGTTTTTATCTGAAAAGCACTGTGTTTCTAAAGTGTTTCCTTATCTTGTTAGACTGCTTGGCAGTTGGTAACTCTAGCACAAATCTTACGGTCTTGCGGTGGTTCAATACTAGAAGTCTACTGGTGATATCCCTTACACACTTCCAAATTCTATGTCAAAATCCTTACCTACATTACTGTAGTTTTAAGGCTGTCCCTGGACACTCAACAGTATGAACAAGTTGTACTGCCACATGTGCTAACATATTTTAATCTCCAAGACTTTTAAGAGGAAAAAATCAATCTGAAATATATAAAAGGAAGTGATTTTTATTAAAGATGTATCTGATTTACTTGCTTTCAAAAATGAAACCTTATCACGTGTATTCAGCATATAGAAATAAGTTATTCTGAAATATGGCAAAAATATAAACTAAGCTGATTATCATGTGATTTGTCACTGTGGGTTTTACAGTATTTTTGTAAAAGCAATCTGTGAAGTAAGGCAGTAAATCACCCATTTCAAGTTTAAAAGGAGTTTATTAAGCTGGCCTTGAAGCAGTGGTAAAAACAAAGATTATAAAATTAAAATCTTTTCAGTTTATCTGTCCTAACAACTTTTAAACATATTTATTGGTGTATACAGCATAGTATTATTAATAAAAAATTGTTCTCCTGTTTTTGTATTCATTTTACGTAAAATCCTGCAGTCTGCAATCATCAATAATCCGGGATTATACCTATGTTGGATTATCCAACAGGCTAACTGGGTATGGAAATTAATTTTACTATTAGATTCTTATGTCTCATTTACAATGATGCTGTTAAGAAGACCACAAAAATTAGTTAGTATCATTGTGAAAATGGAAATTAAACTTCTCTTTTACTGAACTATTGCTCATGTTTAAGGATTGAAAACTTTTAGTCTGATTCTTTAAGCATAGGAGGAATACAGTACACCTAAGTGAACTTTTAATGAGTTAGCTCGTTTTCAGATTTTTAGACACAAATATGTCTGATTTTACTACAGCAATTAATCTCTAGGATGTCCTTATTAATTCTAATTATCTTGACTATAGATAAATTTATTCATAGTAAAATGAACATTTTGCAAGTACTGTCTAAAAGAAATGTTCCCTTTGCACTTCTTCACATTGTTAATTTGCTTTTGATTTTAAAGTTTGCAGTTAATGGAAAACATGATGCAGATGTTAGCAGACCAGCAACAAACCAGTATAATCCGTCTTCAGAAAACAAACTGAACTTTTTCCCTGATACTTGAAAAGTGCTGCTAGCAGTTTTCCAACTGCTCAGATACAGTGAAAAGATTTGGGAAAATTCACAGTGAGAACTAAAGGTACTAATCAGGTCCCCGCTCATCCTTGAAAATATCTTAGAGATGCCAACAACAAATGTATCCAATATTTGTGTTTGAAATTTGCTTTTTATATGTGTGCTGAGACTTCTACACACAATGCCATGTGTGAAGGTATTTCTGAAATTAATCACAAAACTTTATATCCCTGACAACTTGAGTGTGCAAGTCCATTGACTGAGGAGCAAGAATTGTACCCTTAGTAATATAATAAGGCAACAGCGCAAGTTACAGATTTTGCACTATAGATCACCATGTTTCATGTAATCTCCACCACCAACTTCAGCCGTTTTACTATGTTGTTTATGGCAAAGAAATTATTTTAACTGACTGCCTGCTCTGTCACGCAGCAATGGCTGCTGCTGCCTTTCAAGAACAGCAGACATCACTATTTTGCCTTGAACATAGGAAACACGAATGCAAATTAAAGGGAAGGTGTTAGTAATAACTGTATTCTCTCAGATCACCTCAACCAACTAAAAACAGTTGGGTGAAAATGAATCTATAAAAATAAACTTAGGTGGGTGATAACAGCTACTTTCACACAGTGTGTTTCCCAAAGATTTTGGAACAGCTAACTGGATGTCCTTGAGTGTTAATACAGCCTTTCTGTGTGATACAACAGATTTCAGATTTATTGCATCTTTTTCCTGACATTTAGCATCATGCTTTGCTGGCCACAACCTTCTGCATATGTCAGATGTTGTCAGCTCTCCACTTGATTTGATGGCATGTAATCGAATAGGACATGACTTGAAGTGGTAGTGGTTTTCAGCCAAAGTTTTTATAAATGTATTTATTCATCTGTCAGTAAACAGCCTCTTAGAAAATAACTAGATTTAAAGTTTTCACATAGTGTGAATACCTTAAGTCTTATTTCCGGAGCAGTTGCCTCTCTTTCCCTCTCCCTTCCTGAAGACATCACCATCCACAGCTCAGGCTGTGTGATGGTTTCCCAGCTGAAGTCTCTGTAAAGCCTCTTGCACCAGAGCCGTGGCTACTTCCCTGCTCCAGCAAGGACTTGCTGTCCCGGTAATTGCTGCAGGCATCCCTCAACTTCTCACCTTCCTTTGGCTGCGTTCTCAAGATCAACTACATCCCATCCAGGACATCTGGATAGCAACTGGCTCATAGACTTGGTATTTTTCCTCAGTTTTGAAGAGCAGCTGTCCCTTACGTGGAGAAACTCTTAGACCCTTAAGTGAAACCCAGCACGCACTGTGCAATGCCTTGGCTTCCTATTCAGTACATCCCCAGGAAACACAAAGGACTTCAGGTGGGAACCCTCACGACAGGAAAAGAGGTTTTATCTCAGACTGTGAAGAAAATCTACCACGTAACTAACATAAAGTAACATCAGTGTTGGTATGATACTACGTGTTGTATTCCTAACATGAAACTGGGATTTGTGTGTGAATCCCTGTTAAAACTAATATTTTAAAGGATTTCAACATAGTATTCTTTCAACAGCAGTGACAGTTGTTAGCAGTGTATATTCTGTCACTGAGAATAATCCCAGGAGACTATATTGCTGATTTGGGTAATTCACCCCATATACAAATGACATGTTTCCACATGGTGGGACGTGTCAACTACCTGCCATGCTGGGCAGAAAGAAGAATCTAAATTTAGGAAGAGAATTTATCTAGTCAGATACAACTACCCCATCTATAATTTGTCCCTAACTAATCAGTGCAAAAAATCTCATTTTCTGTTAAGTGTCATAATGTTTGGGGTTTTTTTCTGATTTTGTGAAAGATTTTTTTTTTTTGCATATTATCTTGAGGATGGTTCTAGCAATAGTACTGTGCTGCATCAGAGCCAGAACATCAAACCCACATTAACCTAGGCAGAAAATTGCCACCTAAGTTATCGATATTGTTCTTGATTATCAGTTAGTGACCTTTAGAAAAATATTTATGAAACAACTCCTCAGTTAATTTTAAAATATTTTACAGGTATTTTTTCCCTAAATACTCAAAAAATACTGCTTTCAGAAGAGTTGTATCTGGATGTTATATTGTTTTGCAGTCTGAATCATTGACCAGAAAGTCTGAATTAAATGATAGATTTGATTTATACTTGAAGGTGACATCTCAAGCAGTAGTTATTTCAGCAACGTCAGATATTAGCAAACTTGGAAAAAGCAATTTCCTTTTTCTCAGACACTCAAATAGCAGTGAATAAGAAAGCAAGAACCTTTGAACTCTCAGAGAAGGTTCTGGACATTCATCTTCCTGACCCTGAGTCCCGCAAATCTTCTCAGCTTTGTAGTTACATACGAATTTAGAATATGATATGACCATCTGTCTTTTAGTTAGGCAAAAGAACACTGTGGATGTTAGAAAACAACTATAACTCTTCTGAAAGAAATCAAACAGAAATGAAACACCACCTTCACCTAAGTATTCTTCTGCCTCTTTAGGTACCAATAACATCCTACGTAAAATACCTAGCCAGTTGCCTGTGTTTCATGTATGTTGAGGGAATGATGGTACAGCTCTTGCTTTCTTCTAAAGTGTTAGACAGTACATTTAAATCTGTACATTAAAAATTGTCATTCTAATAGTAACATTACTTTTTCATGGCAAACTGACTTTCAAAGACGCTAGATAATTATATTTAACAGCCCATTGCAATTAAATATAGGCCACAGAAAATGAATTTTAATAAGAACAGATAATGAATTTATATACTCTAGCTTTATTACTCTAAAGAAAAAAAAGAAAATTGTTCACAAAGTTGATGGTCTTTAATCTGCAACATTATATGCTGCATTGTTTAGCATAGTCTCCAGAGGAGTAGTATACATCTGAAAGTATAATATTATGTGTTTGAATGAACATGTTAATTTGAACATGGAAGATATGTATAGTGCTGAACCAAATGCATTGCATTTGAGATTTGCACTTTTCAAGTTCACCAAGAATTTTTCTTTAAAGGAGAGAAAAAACAACCTGTGCAAAACCAGGCAGTTAAATAAAATCTTTATTTTTCCAGTCAACAGAAATAAAACAGAATTAAAAAAAAAAAAGAAAGATGAATGTCTTCAAATTCTATTGGGATCTTCCCTGTAGGCATAGTTCCCCTTCCCAGACTGTTTGAAATATGATAAGGAACAAAATTATAAACAAGAAATACTTTAAGAAAAGCCTAAGCCACCCAGTTATCAACCATCTTGACAGATGATCAACTCTCTAGATAGATAGGGTGTTTTGTTGTTTTTTCTGGGTTGTTTTTTTTTTTTCAATGCATCTATCATGATTAATCTCCCTTTGTGATTGCTTGCTATAGTAATCGTATTGTCCATATGGCATTAAAGTAATTTACAAAGTACTAAGATTCTTATTCAACCATGCTTCAGATTTCTCATAAAATAAATCTGCCATCATTTCTGCTGGCAAACACATTTGTGTTTCATAAAATGACTAAAGTCAGCCTATTTTTCCTCGTATCTGGAAATGTAAAAGACAACAAAAAAATCCTGAAAAGTAATCCTATGCCAGATACACTTCTTCTCTGTGCAGATGATGAACTGAAAGATAAAAAATGCAGTGAAACTCGATTCTTCCTGCCCACACTGCTGCCAACGTGGCAACCTTTGTTGCCAGGTGGGGATTTTTCTCCTGCATCACAGTAACTATGTCCAAATACCAGAAAAAGTCTTTAATCAGTCTGAACTGAAATTTCAAGTATATATCCTAATATTTATAACAGGCTGGTATCTTTTTTAAAGTAGAGCTCACAGAAAAGAACACACAAACCTTAATATAATGTCCAAATGTTAATGTTTTGACTTTCTAGAATATACTTTTATGTCAACTTTTAGATAAAAATTGCTAGGATAAGAGAGAATAGGTTACATTAATGACTTTATAGTGGTTGTAGTTTTTCTTGTTGGATCATATATTTTTAGTAGGATAAGTAAAAGAAATAATATTTAGAGTGTTAAGCTTACTTGATAAAATACAAAAACCCATGAGAAAACGGTAGACAAGTTTTTTTCTGCCACATATAAAGTGTTAGTAAGAGAGAAACTATAATGTCTGAAGAAAGCAACCTTGTCTGTATTATTTTTTCCCAGAATGTTTAGCCATAGGAATGGGTGAAGAAAGATGGAAAAAAATTAAGAGCTGTTACGAGGATCTCCAAGGAAAAAAATAGTCTTCTCTTTAGTTGAGGGGAATACAAAAGGGTAAAAACTAAACAACACGCAAACTGTTTTAAAGAAAAAAGAGCATTAAAAATACCAGTCTTGGGGTTGCCTTTCTGACTTTCTGTATTTTATCTTTAGCTATGTCTAAACTCTACTGGCAGAGAATGCCCCTGACAGTTCAGTCGAGCATTTTTGAAAGAATATTTAACAAACTATAAGCTTCAATTTTGTTCTACTTTTTTCCACTGATTGAACCTTTATTTTGCATCCCATCTGCACAAACATCAGAGAAATCTCTGATTATAGTTTTTTTAATTATTATTAAAGAGAAAATGAATGAACATGAATATCAGAAAGAGAGATTAGTATACATAAAATCACTACTCCTGTACAGGCAGTATTTACTTTCAAGAAGGATATAATTTTCCAAGATTTTCAAAAACTGAGTTAATTGGTGAAGAGAATTCATGCTAGACAAAAAGCCAATGAAAATAACACAGCTCTTGAAATGAGGACATTTGTTTGCTGTTTGAACTAGGCTGGGATCTTCGACTCAGTCCATATAAGCTGTTAATAACCAGAAGACATCATGTACCTCCAGCCTTCAAATCCAGATGATTTATAGGTAAAAAGTTCCCCACATTTCAAACTCAGACCCCTCAGCCAGCATTCATTTCCAGAACGTTCATTTTAAAATGTCATATTCAGAAGACACATCTCTGCTTTAATTCACATTCCACAAACTCACTAAATATTTAAGTCTTTTCCCCAAAATCCCATCAAATATGAACAATTTCACTTAATATTAAATACATTTCCAGCAGTGTTACTCCCTAGGTCAGATTTTGTTCTAGTTTAACCTGTGCAAACCCAGAATAGCGTCACTGATTTGAGCAAGAACAGAGGCACCTCCTCTGCCTGTGTCTCTGATTCCCTTGTGAATTCCTGTGCTGTTAATCTCTGCATGTTGGTGTCTTTCCTGCCTGTGTCAATCCATTCGTCACATGGTCCATTCTGCCTTCCTCTTGCTGGAGTTTCTTAAAGTACTTGGATATGCTCTTTAAGCAAAACCCTGCCTCACGGTGGTATTCCATATGCATGCACATATTGCTTTTAACCTAAGGGGAACGAGCATGACCGCAAGTATTTGGTGCTGGAATCGTGAATGGTACATTCCTTTTGGCATTCACCTAATCCAAGCAGGCAGCAATGGGTTTCAGAAACTCTCTTTGTTTGGTCAGGGGCTTTGGGAAGAATGAAGAGCAATATTTTCCTTCTGCTCAGCCTGCCAACCTACCTTCTTTCTTATACAAGTAAATGTTCTTTAAAACAAATACTTAAAAAGTGATTTATGAGAATTAGTCTCAAAAAAAAAAATGTTCCTTAGAAATTTGAGCAATGCAAATACTAGGGAGCAAATACTATTTATCAGCAATCCCTCCAGATTCACACTACACCTTTGCTTTTTTAACAAGGAAGTAATTACATACTGATGTGGTCTTCAAGCCATTTCTCTGTCCGCTGGAGAGAAAGCACTAGACTGGGACAGAAAACCTGAATTACATCTGACCACTCACTGGTTTGTAATCCCTAACCAAGTCTTTGTGTGAGATTTTCCTCGTGTGCTAAATAGCACAAAGTTTCTTGTTGGTCTGTTGATGTAAAAAGTCATATAAAAGTATTATGCTGTACATATCTCGTTCAACTATATCAACAGAAATTGCTTATACCTTATCCTCTTATTATTCAAAAAGAAAAAAATAAAAGGAAGACATTCAGAATATAATTTTCATTGAAGGTCATTGGTCACTGTTATTCTTACAAAGATCACCCATTTGGGTTCATTCATTGTCCCTCTTCGAAAGCTGTCTGGATGTGTCAAAAATCACTGAAAGCTTTCCCAGTAGGTCTGGGAAATTCTACTTTTGCTAGCTGGAAATATGTTATTCCAAAAATCAGACAAGATGAGCTGTCCGCACTAATTTGGGGGATTTCTATTTCTAATCCTGGCCAAAGTCATAGGATAGAAATGGAGCGGTACCTATTTATTAATTTATTTCAAAATAGCCAGTCTTCATTAAAGGCCAAATGAGCTACTGGTCACTCAGTGCACATGTCCAGTCAATGAGCAAATCTAAGCCAGAGCCTCCTGAGCTTAATTTGCTCTATTTTCCCCCTAAATTCTCTCAAGGATTGAATATCTATTCTTTGCAATTCAAAGATGCTAATGGGAATATTGTCTCTTTTCCTACAGATGGAGGATTAAAAGCAAAATCAATAGACACATCATCATCCCCTGCAGGTAACTTTTGCTCTTCAGTTGCTTGCTTCCTTTCTCGTACCATAATGCAATTAAGACCTTTTGTCATTTTAATCTTGCTCCCAGTAGCAAAGACGATCATGTCAGTGAAAGCAAAAGTCAATATTTTTATGTATTGAATTATTGCTCCTTTCGAGACTGAGATGTGAACTCCAAATTTATTTCACAGGAAAGCTGGCTTTAAATGAATGCTCACGAAAGCTTTCAGCTAACATGGTCTTTCCTCTTTAAATTTCAAAGACAAAACCAACCACTAGAGAGCTTTTCTTTTAATAGCAAAATCTCCTGCAAAGAATACATAAATTATGTCCTACTTTTTACAGACTAAACAAAATTTCACGTCCACAGCCAAAAATAATTTTTCTAACCTCTAGGTCAGTGTCTACACTGGTACACACTGTGATGAATCCCACTACCTTAGACCTGTGGAAAGGAAGTTGCCTACAGCCTCCAAAACAGCAGTGGGGTGATAGTGTGTGATGGATGTCAGGGTGACGACAGCAGCCGGAGGCATCTGCTGGCTGGGGCGGGAGCGCTCTCCGTGCCAGCTCTGGTGCACGTCGCAGTGCCTGGCGTGCTCAGCGCGAGCTGCCAGCTAACTGCCTGTGCTTGTGTAGGGGTCTGTGCTGGAGCCGGCATATGTGACCTACGAGCAAGCAAACTCAGAGGAACTGAGGAGGTACTGCAGATTTCTTCTCAAGCAAACGCAGAGGACTGGGAGTACAGCCCTTCCACGCTCCCCCTGCATCTCCTGCGGGTTTCTCTGTGGTGGTATCATCACTGTGGTGGAGCTGCAGTCATTGTCAACAGCTGAGGGGCTTAGCAAATGAAGTTGGAGCGAGATAGTTATTTTATTTTGACACTGGAGTATTTTGAAATGAGAGTATGAGATCCAAGGGGGTAAATTCTGCTGTGTCCAGAGGGAACAGATTTTCACCCTGTGCTGTAAGTTTGGTTTTGAAAAATTGGAAGCTATTTTATAAAACAGCTTTAAATGAACATAGAGAAATGAAATTTTCACTTCATATATTCCGTAAGTTTCCTGCATCTTTGAGAAGAAAAAAGTTGTTCCCGTTTCATACCTAAGGAATTTGGACACATGGGTATTGGTCTTTTTGCTAAAGATCAAATAAATTTTGACTTAGAAAAAGGAAAACATTTCCTAAAAGTCCCCTTTTGTAACTTACGTACAAGTTTATCTTTGTCTTGGTTTGGTAGTTCCCTGTACCGAAAAAATGAATAATATAACACCATAGAGTCCAAAACCCTGCTGTTTGTTACCACATCAAGCCCATTGTTACCACACCAAATACAATGTTCTTGAAAACAAGCTGGAAAACCCAGGGATAGATTCATTGCAAACTAAACCAAGAATGAGTTTGGTCTCAGACATTCAGAAAAAAAATGAACTTGCGCATACTTCCATGTATTTGAAAGTTAAAATACAAGTAGCTCAAGCTGTTCCTATTCAAGCTTCTGCTTTGTGTTCTAAAATACTCATTTTAGTGACATTTCAAACTGTAAAACATATTTGTGTGGGAAATGGATGACTAATACTGCCTCTACAAATGACTCTTAAATTTTTCTGATGAACTTCAAATTCTAATTGCCATTGAACACACTTTGAAAATCTCTTGCTGAACGTAGTCCTAGTATGAAAGTTTCTTTTCTTAAACTAACTCAAATTAAATGATCCTGTAGAAGAGCACTAATTTCAAGTTTCTGAGGACATACAACGTGCAGGCTAAAGAAATCACAATAAACAGAATACAGTTATGACTATTAGTTTGCACTTGAAAATACATTATCTCATACCTCTGTATAGTACAGAATAACATGCTTTCTTGACTGCAATGCAACATTGGGGTTTTTTAATTAAATAATCTAACTTCCATAAGAAGCTTAAAGTGGTGCTGTGTAACCTAAACGACCCAACAATGTTTAAACCATGGTAACTTCTAGAGATGCAGAACTGGAGCTAAAAACACAGCCAATTGAGGCCATAGGATAAAGTGTATGACTTTCGAGTCACATCCTTTTTGAATCTCCTCACATCACCATAATAGCCCACAATATACAAATTTCACTTATTTATACCCCTGGACCAACTTACCGTATATACCTATCCCACACCATCAGCTCTACAGATTTTGACTTGGTCTGAACTAGACTTACCAGTGGGAGAAACAGTGGAGCTGTGGATCTGCTGGTTTGATCATTGAATAGCAGAAGTGCCTTTTGTATTCAGGAAATATTTTGTTTAAGTAAACGCATATTCTTTACTGGTTAATTGTTGCCCAGATATGTTCTTATTTTTTTTAGGAGCTGCTACATTACTTCTGTGAGAGGCCTTTGCATCTGCATCTGTTGAGATACCTGCTAAACTGTATTTCCACAAATTTATAGCTGGGCCATAAATGTTAACCAGCGACTTTCAATGTTACCACCTCTGCTGTGACCATCACAGCATGGGCAGTGTCTGCAGGGGCAGAAACGATCGCCTGTGCTCCCTGTCCCTGTTCCCACCTATTGCACAGGAGGGAACCCAGGCCCCACTGAGGGCCCCGGGGTCTGCTTTTCCCCCCTTTCTCAGACAACGCTGCCCACGTAGCAGCATCTGCTTCTAGAGGAGGGGAGAAAGCACATCAACGCCTCTGGCCAAGCGGTGCTCTTGCTTTTTTCTCTGCTCTATAAACCATTTCCAGCAGACAAGGGAGCGCTTTGGCTGCAGTGAAGGCAGACTGGCTGGCTGCTCTTCCCAGGGAGAGGAGAGGCAGGGAAAGCAGCCAAACAGAAATGCTGCTGCTTCTTTTCCCCACCCTCCCAGTAATAAACTTGTGTGTTTGCATCCATCTGGCTTTGATCGTATTTTCCAGTTTTGCAATCTGGGCACCCTTTAAGTGCTGTTATGTAACTGACAGGATATTTTTTAAATTATTTTTTGCATGGGAGAGATTTAACAGAGTTACTGTATCCCTCTGATTACTGGACTTGTCAAATTATTTTGAACTGTTTGTTAGTAAGTAATTCATCAATTAAAATGGTCCTCTGCTGTAGCAGGATTACTTGGTGGCTTTTGTAAAATAGCATTCAGCTTTGGCCACTAGGTAAGCAAAAGACCATGAAACGATTAGGTGCTGCTCAAACTTTCAGAATGATGCCAATCTTAAATTCAGATTTGAGTTTGAGAAGAAACAGGAGAGCAACCATGGACAAATACGGTTTTGGCAGCAAAAAGGGAGGGCAGAGTTTACAATTGTTTCTTTTACCCCAAGCTGTTTTTTAATGTTCAGATTGACTGCTACTTGCTCTGAGTGATTGTTCTGTGACCTAATGGATATTATTATTAGGATCATTCCAAGTATATGCAGTTGACTTTTTTCCTCCTTTGTTTCATCCTTCCTAAATATTACCACTGAAATTATACATATTCGCCTTCCCTCCATATTCAACATCCCCAGACAAGTCACTGTCCATAATCCTGCCTCTTTCTTTTAACACAGTCCTTCACCATTTGCTGGCATGTGAACATGCTCTTCACAGAGCCTCACATATAAAGAGATTATTATTTGGACCCTTACAGATGTGCTTCTATAAAACTACCTTGCTCTCCCTTGCTGCTACAACTTTGTTGTTCCAGTCAGTTTTTAATTTCATTGTAAAAGACAAGCTTTGATCAATGTGAGGTTTGTTGAAGGAAAGGACCTGGTGTTCATGCTGCAGAGCAGTCATGGCTGTAGAGGTCATCTCCTCCTGTTGAGGAGAACACCTGCCTCTTCCCACGTGGTGGGAAAGAGGACGGCACTCATCCTTCTCCTCCCTGCTGCCCACTTCTCAGGTGAGGTAACTGCTTAGTCACTTTCCTGCTTTTTGCAGATGTTTTCAGTAGGCACCTATCTGCTTAACCCGGGGAAGAGCTGCATGATGTTATTGAACATCTACCAGAAGTTTCTGCTTTTGAAGATCTGAGACCCTCCTGGACTAAAGAGGAAAGAAAAGAGAGTTAAAAACCTGTGGCTAGAGAGTGTGTTCTACACAGGCATGTAAATTAGCCATCCAGTATAGAGTTGCTTTTGTAAGGAGTTACTGATCTGACTAAATCACTGAGTGAGCAGGAATTGCTCTCCTTGTGTATCCTACTGTTGTGATGTCCGTAACAGCAGTGTTCATTAGTGCAGGTCAGTGTGACCACTGAATATTGATTTTTCCTTTGAAAATACATTTAGGAGTCCTCACTGATCTCAGAATTTCCTGAGAAATAGTAAGTTCATGTAAAATCTTCTGACATTCTCTCCTCCCCCTGCCAAATGATATTACTCTTACCTCTATTACAATGACCCAACTGTGCAGGGGCCAGGTGGCCCACGGGTAAAATCTGGAATTAAACTCATATGCCTAGGGACACAGTGCCATTGTATTGTGATTTTAAGAGTGCCTAACCTTGAATAAATTAGTAAATAGGCCGACAGTCTGTTTTTAAGGACCAAGCTGACCAGCAGCAGGAACTGAACCAAATAAGGAAGGGAAGTACCAGAGGCAAAGGATCTTTACAACAGCACTGAGCAAAAGCTGCTGTAAGGCAGATATATCTTAGAGTGATTGGCACCTCAGTGCTCTCCTCAAGTCTCTCTGGAAGCTAATGAAAAATGATCCTTCTCCTCTTATATATAGAAAAAAAATATTTGCCATACACCTCTTACGGAAAAATACCTCTTCTGCTTCTTTATTTCCTGCTCTTTCTACTGAGATGAATACAAATACAATGGCAGCTTTCATGTGACAGACACTGTCATCCACAGCTTTCAGAGTATCAGGATAGAGATGCACTTGTAGGATCCATCATGCGTCATTTCCTAGCATCTGAATGAGGAATAAATACCTCTGACTGAACAACACATGCTCTTTTGTGCTTCAGTTCCATTGTGATTTTCAATAGGTCCAGAATGACTCATAAAAAGTAGCGCTCGACCAAAGTCAACTAGATGAAACAGAAGAGGTGTATTGCTTTCTCTAAACCCCATATTCTTCTGGTTAATTTAGAGAAGAGTCTGTATCCTTCACAAGGAGCATTCAGGTACATACTTTCAAAGGAGCTCAAGCTCTGCTCTCCCTCTCTTTCCACTTTTAGTGGAGTTGGACTTTAGACACCATTGACTACACAAAATAAACTTGTGCATTAAGTAGAAAATGTACATAGAAGGTGGGTGGGACATGCCAGTTAAAATGCCAGTTAAAATGTCAGTGAACTGAACGTGACAAGTATGTATTCACGACTTTGAATGAGGGTATGTGTTAACCATGACAATATTTTCCAGTGGGAAACAGGAGTAGGAACCAATGACAAAAAATTCAGAGGCAGGCAAATTTCGTAATGCTTGTGGCGCTTCTGTGGAATATGTCTCTGGCTACTGCTGTAAAAGACAACAAAAAGTCCTTCTACAAATACATTAACAATAAAAAGGGGGCTAAGGAAAATCTCCCACCTCTATTGGATGCGGGGGGAAACTTAGTGTCAAGGGACGAGGAAAAAGGTGAGGTGCTAAATGCCTTCTTTGCCTCAGTCTTTAACAGCAAGGGAAGTTGCTCTCTGGGCACCCAGCCCCCTGAGCAGGAAGACAGGGATGGGGAGCAGAATGAAGACCCCATAGTCCAAGGGGAAATGGTCAGTGACCTGCTACGCCACCTAGACACGCGCAAGTCTATGGGGCCGGATGGGATCCACCCAAGGGTGCTGAAAGAGCTGGCAGAAGTGCTCACCAAGCCACTCTCCATCATTTATCAGCTGTCCTGGCTACCTGGGGAGGTCCCAGTTGACTGGAGGCTGCCAAATGTGACGCCCATCTACAAGAAGGGCCAGAAGGAGGATCCGGGCAACTACAGGCCTGTCAGCCTGGCCTCGGTGCCAGGGAAGGTTATGGAGCAGATCACCTTGAGTGCCATCACGCGACACGTACGGGACAACCGGGCGATTGGGCCCAGTCAGCACGGGTTTATGAAAGCCAGGTCCTGCTTGACCAACCTGATCTCCTTCTACGACATGGTGACCCGCCCAGTGGATGAGGGAAAGGCTGTGGACGTTGTGTACCTGGACTTTAGTAAAGCCTTTGACACCGTCTCCCACAGCATTCTCCTGGAGAAACTGGCTACCCATGGCTTGGATGGGCGTACTCTGCGCTGGGTAGGAAACGGGCTGGATGGCTGGGCCCAAAGAGTTGTGGTAAATGGAGGTAAATCCAGTTGGCGGCCGGTCACAAGTGGTGTTCCCCAGGGCTCAGTATTGGGGCCAGTTCTGTTTAATATCTTTATCAATGATCTGGACGAGGGGATCGAGTGCACCCTCAGTCAGTTTGCAGACGACACCAGGTTTGGTGGGAGTGTTGATCTGCTGGAGGGCAGTCAGGCGCTACAGCGGGACCTGGACAGGCTGGATCGATGGGCTGAGGCCAATTGTATGAGGCTGAACAAGGCCAAGTGCCGGGTCCTGCACTTGGGACACAACAACCCCAGGCAACGCTACAGGCTTGGGGGGGAGTGGCTGGAAAGCTGCCTGGTGGAAAAGGCCCTGGGGGTGTTGGTTGACGGCCGGCTGAATATGAGCCAGCAATGTGCCCAGGTGGCCAAGAAGGCCAACGGCATCCTGGCCTGTATCAGAAATAGTGTGGCCAGCAGGAGTAGGGAGGTGATCGTCCCCCTGTACTCGGTACTGGTGAGGCCACACCTCAAATACTGCGTTCAGTTTTGGGCCCCTCACTACAAGAAAGACATTGAGGTGCTGGAGCGTGTCCAGAGATGGGCAACGAGGCTGGTGAAGGGTCTGGAACACAAGTCCTAAGAGGAGCGGCTGAGGGAAGTGGGGATGTTTAGTCTGGAGAAAAGGAGGCTGAGGGGAGACCTTATTGCTCTCTGCGACTACCTGAAAGGAGGTTGTAGAGAGATGGGGGTCGGTCTCTTCTCCCTAGTTACAGATGACAGAACAAGAGGACGTGGCCTCAAGTTGCACCAGGGGAGGTTTAGATTGGACATTTGTAAAAATTTCTTCACTGAAAGGGTTGTTGGGCATTGGAACAGGCTGCCCAGGGAGGTGGCGGAGTCCCCATCCCTGGAGGTATTCAAAAGACGTTTAGACGAGGCCCTAAGGGATATGATTTAGTGGGGGACTGGGTAGTGCTAGGTTAATGGTTGGACCCGATGATCTTGGAGGTCTCTTCCAACCAGAACAATTCTATGATTCTATGATTCTATGATAGGGCAAACATCTATAAAACATTTACTGACTATATTGTGCAAACCCAGGACATTGACTTGGCACATCCACTATTCCGCAGTAGGCTGTGTCAGATTCAGGACCAAGCATAGTAAATGATGGTGTATTAGAAGAAAAAAAATGAAAAATAGGAATTATTAGGAGCTCTGGGGTGTCTTTTGCTAAAAAAAAAAAGCTTTGTGGGCTGCCATGTCCAATTACTTCACAGTGATATGAAATCTGCATTCAATAATTTCATCACCAGTTCAAATGTCTACTGATGTGCCTAAGTATTCAAGCTTGTTTGTTGACCCCTCCCTCTGCTGAGTTTGAATTATTACTTACAATCAGAAATTATTATTTAACTGAACAACTCTTACCACATCTTCTGAATTGCAAGAAGTGTTGAAGTATTGTATCTGACGTTTTTTTGCAACAGGTGGTAATACAATATGCAGTAGCAGGAAATTTTGCAAAAACATCAGGAATTTGGTAGCAATGAGGGGGAATAGCAGGATCCATCCAGTAAGTTTCAATTTTGCACAAGCACCAAGTCCTATCTGTCATTATTTTAAAGTAAATAATAAAATCTAGACTAGCTTCCAGAACTGTTTTGCTTTTTGATGGCCAAAAGAAACACCCACTGATAATCTGTGTTTTATGAAGGTAGGTGGCTTTGAAAGTGTAGGTGTTTACCACATAAAAGAAAGACATAAAAGAAAGGTAAATGTTAGATAAGATAATACTGCTCCAATTCTTTCAGGACTTTTCAGGAGTCTGATTTGTATAGCTGAAGACTTTACGAAACTGCCTAACATGTAAGAATCTATTTTGATTTAGAGAATTGCCTTTACAACTCTTAAAAAAAATGTATATTTAATATAGCTATGAAACAAACACAACGCAGGCACCAACAAGGCTTCTTCCAAACTTGTGTTTCCATTTAAACTTTATTTTGTATGTTCAGAACATCACTGGAGACATAGAAACTTGTAGGCACAAATGACTTCCTATCCAGAGTTTTGGAATAAAATATTTGCTAATGAAATCGCAACAGCACATTTTCATGATAACTATATATCTTAATATTTCATACATACATATAAAAGTCATGCATTGTAAAGAGTCATTTTGTCCAGATCATGTTTTCTGGGTGCTAAAATTCACTGTAGATCTTACATATTTTAAATATGTCATGTTTTTTCTGTACATTTTAAAGAGTTTATTATACTGATATCACATTCGCAAAGAAAACACAAAATGTAATAAAGCTGTATATTTTCTTTATTTACCTTACACTTTTTTCCCTGTATTACAAAAAATAACTGTATAAGTAATAGCAAAACAAATGTTTTAAACCAGCTCACAAGTATGCAAGATATGTAAAATCTAGTAGTATAAACTAGGATGACAATGCAAGGGTATAAAATATGTTCTCTTTTGAGTCTGTGGTCCATGAGTAATATTGCTTCTGTACTGGCCTTGCTTTGATACATGCAAGTCCATGAAATAATTCATGGCTTATTATGTAGCAGGTGAGGAATCAACTGGGAATTAAAGGAAATGGTCCTCAAGCCTAACAACTGGCAGCTACTTGTTTTATTTCCACCTTTGCCATACAATCACTCTTCACTTGCTACGAGGCACATTCAAAAAAAGTCCAGGGCCAAATTTCAGCCTGTAATACCCTCGCAGTCATAACCTTTCGAGCCTAATCCAGACCCCCTATATTCTACTTCTGCAAGATTCTTTACTATGTAAATAATTCCTCCAGTTAAAGTAATAATGTTAAAAGGATCTTGGTCTTTATATGGCCTTTTTTCTCTGAGTTTCTATCATTACTCCATGCTGGCTGCTTAGGCGTGTGCCATGCATGATGACCTTTGGCACCAGCGTGTTAGCATCAGCAGGAGTCATCTGTTCCGCTGGCCTCTGTATGTGACCCATTACTCCTTAAGTGTGATCATTCTTTTGATTTTCCAGTTTTGTTGTGGAATCCAATGCTGTGAAGATGACTATCTTCAGCCATTTGCTTACAAACAGAGTAGATGTATAAACACGTGTAAAAGTCTTACTAAACATAGTGCTTTCAAATGTTTTGCATCCCTGATCTGGAAATACTGTTTGATCTATTGACAGACTGACAAGAAAAAGATGCGTTTAGCTGTATAAGCCATACCAGGTGTCTTTAGGTGTTTTGGAAACTATTTAAGAATGTGAAGAGGCAGCCTGATCAAACACAGAGCAAGCACTGGACTGGGACTGAGGAGATCTGCTTTTATTCCTGGGTCTGCCACTAGTCTGCCAGGTAATCTTTGTGCAGTTGCTTCCTCTCTTCGTGCCTCAGTTTCACCACCTGCTAAGTGAAGATAATGATGCTGTCCTTTTTGTAAAGTGCTTTGAGATTTATGGAGAAAAAAGCATGGTGTAAGAGACAGGAATTCATTTCTAAGGAAGAGCCTTAGCTTTTTTCCATGCTTTCTCTAATTTTCTCTTCTAATGCAATGAAGTAATCACACAAAATTCTGTCTTTTTTGAAATCAGTAGGAGTTTTACACTTGATTTTAAAGGTGTCAGAATTTCTTCTGAGTGAATGACAAAAGTTGTGCTCCTTTCTAGACAATGCCAATAGCAATTCTTGCTCAAAGAAATGTATACTACCACCCTACCTGTGAAATGTCTGCACTTTCATTTGGAAGGTGGAAGGTAAGCAAGCAAGAGCTCTGAGAGCAATGAGGTAACAATTTTAATGCAAATACTGCATTTGAACAGCTCCTAGAAGACACTTATAATGCAACAGCATGCATACTAATAATACTAGTACTTGACTTCAACTTCCCATACTATGATTTTGACATAAACATTTACCAAAAATACGGTGGTTTGTGTTTATTATTTCAAAGCAGTTCCTAAGGTGCAAACTGTAGCTTAGACAATTTTGATGTGTCCTTTAAAAAACGTATGTGCTTCTTTTATCTTAGATGGTCTTTGTTATCAGTAGGATACGTACTTTACACATTCGTATCAGTGTTTAAAAAAGCTTCGGAGAGAGATCCAGAAAAGCTCACATTTTGTACACTTTTTCCCCTTCCAAAGGTTTTGAGAAGAGCAGTTTCCCCTGACAGAGTGGTTTGAACCAGTTTTTTTCTATTCTGAATTTTGTATTGCATCGTAACGCAGTACTGACTGCAACTCTTAATATGCCAAATCCTGTAGTACTTAACCCAGCAAATCTTCTGTTAGTGACTTTTGTGGGCCCTAGCTCCAGGTAGAGGATTTGGTTCTATAAATAGTCACAGCAGTTCAAATCATGAGTTTAAATGGTAAATATAAAACCCTTCAGACAATATAAAGGTAATAGATCTAGTAGTGCATGAAGGCAAAACCATTCTAATTGGAATACAGTAACGTAAAGAAGTTTCACTCAGCTAATCTGGTAATTTGAATAAAAACTTTGTATACCACACTGACCCCTCTCCAAGGGTACTACCGGTTCAATAGACTTTCCATTCTTTCACTAATCACGCCGTGTATTCACTTAACCATCAGCAGCATTTGAACTGAGCCTTTCCCATAGAGGCTTTTGCAGGGGACTCCCCATCCAGTCCTCCCTAGGGAAGCTTTCTGTTTGTGTATGCACACCATTTTTATACAATCTAACACTCTCCACAGGCAAACATCTGCTCTTCTGAAATACACTGGGGCCAGAAGCACAGGTCATTCTTGAAGCGATGGGTCCAGAAAAGGAGATGATCTCCATCTCTCCTACAGGGGCTGGCTTTTCTGGCTTTTCCTCATCCTTCAGTTCAAACACCGCATCATACTAGAAAGAAATGTCATGCTGGGGAGGTAGAGAGAATATCTGTTCCTATTTACTGTGCTACCCCCACACTTCCTTTTAGTGTGAAATAGTTCATTTATTTGGCAGATCTGAGACTATCTTATGCACACTGCCCCACCAGTCAGTAATGAAAATTGCACAGAATTTTTTGTCCACAGCATTCTTAAAGGGTGCGATAACGCCACTCAGCATGCATTTATATGTTCTAGGTTTCTTCATGGCCATTTCTTTGTTTTTCTTCTAACATTATACATTGGTTTCTCTTGCAGTTATATGCAAACGTAAATATGAAGTTGACTTCCCAAATCTTCCACATTATGCCAAGGATGAAATTTCTTTCCTTCTGTAAATTACAAAATCAGATATCCTGGCCCATCTTTCTTTTACTTCCTGATTTTTTTCGCTGATAGCTAGAGTACATGATTTTTTAATTGTTGGCTTTTTTCATAGTAACCACAGTAACTCATTTTTTCAAATACCAAATATTTCTTTTAAAATAGATATGAATAAACAAGGTCTTGTATGGTTGTTTGCTGTCTATAGGTTTTACATGGGTATTGTCAGACAGGTGAGACCGCATGGCTGACTCCTGACAGTGCAATTTCACATCACCACACACTTGCCTTTCAGCTTCTCTTTCCTTTTCTGTTGCTTGCTTTTTTTGCCATCAATTTGTAAACTCACAGTCCTGCGTTTCTCTAGGTTTAGCAATTCTTGGAACAACTCTTTCACGTTGTGGTTCAGCTTGGCAGAGGTCTCCATGAAGGCACATTTCCATTTCCTAGCCATGGCTTCTCCTTCACTGCTGTCCACCTCTCGATTTTGGTTCTCATCATTTTTGTTCCCCACCAGCATTATCGGAATGCTTTCTACGTCTCCTTTAATCTGACATATTTGTTCATAGATCGGTTTGAGTTCCTCCAAGGACTGTTGGCTGGTGATAGAGTAAACCAAAATGAAAGCATGTCCTTTAGAAATAGAAAGACGTTGCATGGCTGGAAATTGATGGCTCCCTGTAGTGTCAGTTATCTGCAAAGTGCATATGCTTTTATCACAGCTGATCACCTGCCGATAGGTGTCTTCAATGGTAGGGATGTAGCTCTCTCTGAAAGTGCCCTTCACAAATCTCAAGACCAAAGAACTTTTGCCCACTCCTCCAGCTCCAAATACAACAACTCTGTAATCATTGCTTTGCTCAGGCATGTTTCTCGGTGTGTCTGTTGCTCAGCTAGAGGGAAAAATCTAGGAAAGAAAATGACAAAACCAACAAGACAGACATTAATACAGGTACATGTGGAGAGTGCACTTTGTGATATCTTTCCCAACAAGAGAAATTAATGTGATGTAAGTGATGGCATACTAGTTGTAATAATTTAAGAAGACTTGCAGTGGGTTACAGAATGATTTATTTCAGTAGTAAATTTAGAATTTGCAATCCAGCTTGGACTGGTAACAAAAAACCATTGTCATCACTTCATGACTTATTTTAAATTAACATTGTGAATTTAAGTATTCTTCCTGCTGGACTAATATCCCCAGAAATAAAAAGCTGCATCTGGGAGATGGTATGTCAGCAAGGCCAATGCATGAACAAATTGTAGAAACGGAATTACTCTTCTGTCCCTAAAACAAGTCTCCTAAAATCATTGTTGAAACACACCGGTACACACGTGTATGACAGCCGATTACTCTAAACATGCCATCTCTTCAGTAGGAGGGGAATTTAGCTCCACTAGAAGTGGACAACACTCCTGAGTGACATCTAAGACATATTTGTAGCTTATTCAGCAACAGCACCAGGTATGCTTTGTTTCTAACTCTTTGTGAGCATGTGCCCCAATTCCACTTGCATTTCAGGTCAAAGAGTACAATTTGTTAAACTGAGATTGTTCATGTTCAGTCTGCCTTTTCATTCTAATCTTTATTTCACAGCAGATTATATTTGACCACAGACATGCTACACTTACGAGAAAGGTTGTGCAGGCATCCTCACAACATTTTTAGAGTGGCTTATATTGTCAAGGTTGGCAAATGCGTATGTCAAAGGTCACAAAACTTTGTGATCCCTTAAGTCAGTTCCCCTTGACAAAACCTGTCTGTAAACAGCAGGACCACAAATATTGTTATCATTATTAAATAACAGAAATGGTAAAGCTTTCACAGGGTTGCAAGCTGTAGTTGTTTTAGAATTCATGGAAATAAATGTCAAGATTAATTTGTCCTCCCATCAGTAGCAGCTCATTAGGTACACAGCATGTACAAGTCTCTTTTTATATTTAGTGAGGCTTAAGCAAATAAAAACTAAAAATTGAACCCTAAAAGTTGAAGAGAGCCTAGGATATTGTTAGTTTTCAGACCAAAGCTAGATATATAAAAACTACGTGTGGAATAAACTGCAAAATTTGCAGCACCTACATTTGTTCTTAGGAAAATGGGCTGATTTAACCTTGTCCAAGTGCCCTAATGGTGCCAGGTTGTTGAATTTACCTGTTGCAATGTTACCTGGGTAGCAGCTAATTCAGAACAACCCGAAGGGATTTCTTACTGAACAAGGAAAACCTTCAAGCCATTTCTTCACTGCAGCAGGAGTGATTGCATTGTGGGGCAGGATTTCAAGTTACCCTTTACCTGTCTGGCATGGGGAGAACAGCAATGATGCTGTAGAGGTATGGATGTGAGTGGAGCGCCCAGGACCTTATCCCAGTTGCCAGCCCACACTGAATTTTGTGCTTCTGCATCTCTGATGCTGTTGCTGCCCATGCTAGTTAAAGCTATGGCTACCCATGCTGCACTAATGTCTTCATTTCGCTGTTCAAGCATACCCTGATTTTGTTATCTTTCTTGTCCAGGGCATCCTATTCTGTCCTAATTCTAATGTCTGAGTAAGCTGAAAACATCTGTCTTTACATAATGTGTTGGATGAAGGAGTTGTACTTCCTCATCTGCCACACCATAGGCAGAATAACCAGTGCAACTGGGGATGCTGATCCTGAGGCAAAGTGGAGAGCTGTCACAGCGCTGCCTACCCAGCCTGACCTCAGGCAGAAGCCAGCTTCACCCCTTCCATCTCTCCTATGCTGCAGTCACTCGCACTCTGACAGACCTGTTTAAATATATGAAAGATTTGTAAATAAGAGTGTTCATCCTGAGGCACTGAAGGAAAATTGTTTCTCTCCGACAGCAGTATTCAAGGAATGGAAAGAAGAGTAGTCTCAGAAAACACTGGTGTATGTGTTTATACAAGAGGTAAAACCCTCTGAGAAACAAGGAAAATGGGCGAGCAGCTCATGCTGTTGAGAAAACAAACAAAACCAAAGTAGCTAGCAAGAAATGAGAACAGACAAAGCTAGCAGGACGCTGTTCCACCGAGAATAAACTTGTACCTAAGAGCTGCAAACATGCAAATTCAGAACAGCCGTAGAGCTTAAAGTTGTGGGTGACTACGACTCTCAGAATGAGCTACCATAAGAATTACAGTTTAATAATTTTTGTAAGCAAAAAGGCAAGACAGACAAACATGGCTATTTCATCTCAGAAGCAGCTTAAGCGTTGCACAATCAGATAATACGTAGCTTAGGAACTATGGGATGATGAGAAAAAATGTGCTATGAAAATTTTTACTATGAAAATCAGTGAAATACAGAGTAGAGAAATAAAATTTTACAAGCCAGCTGAGTGTACTCCTGCTATTTTAAACTTCATGCTTTAAGCATACTCAGAAATCTCCAAGAAAACTAGCACATATGGTTGCCCAGAAGTTAGAACAAATTGAAATGCGGCACTTAATGGCATGAAGTATTAAGCATCCAAAACACTTCTAAGGGAACCTGAAATGGCATGGTAACAGTCCTCAAATACATAATAAGGTGTTGCAAAGAGGGAGGGTGTATATCTGTAGTGGAAAAAACTGGAACTAATGAGCTTACACCGTAGAAGAGATTCACATTAGACAATAGCAAAACTTTACAGTGGTAAGAACAGCACACCAATTGCTTAAGGAGATTTTACAGACTGTCTTCAGAAATGGCCTCAGAATCACAGGATAATTCAGGCTGGAAGGGACCTAGGAGGCCTCTGGTTCGGCCTGCTGGTCACAGCAGGGTCAGCCATGAGACCAGACAAGGTTGTTCTCTCCTGGCAGGGTTTGAAAAGCTCCAACATTTCCCACAGCCTCTCTGGGCAACCTGCTCCACTGCTGAAATACCCTCAGCAAGATCTTTCCTCCTTGTATCCAGTCTGTATTACTTATGTTTCAACTCATACCTGCTGCCTCTCCTCCTCCCACCGTCCATTGCTGTCAAGAGTTTGAGTTCCTCTTCTTGGTGGCTTTCCTGTAGGTTTTGGGGGGCTGCCGTTTGGTGCCCCCCGAGCTGTGCCTTCTCTGGGCTGAACCAGCCCGGTCCCTCAGCCCGCAGGGCAGGACAGTGCTGCAGCCCTGGACACCTCGGTGCCCTCCTCTGAACTTGCTCCAGGTTACTGATGGGTTTCCCCTCCCGGCGGTGCCAAAACCGGACAAACTACATAGCTGTTGCCTCGCGAGCGCTGAGCAGGGGGGGATTATCGCCTCCCGCGACTGACCGGCCACGCTGCTGCTCGTACAGCCCTGGACACGCGGGGCCTTCCTTGCACCCAGGGCTGTGCCCAGTCGCTGCCCACCACGGCCCCGGGGCCGTCCCCACAGAGCTGCTCCCCGGCCTGGGCTGCTGCGAGGAGCAACAGCAAGATGCTGTTTAGTTTGTCCCACATGCAGGTCTGTTAGTCCTAAAGATCCTCAGTTTTACCAAGATAAACAATACAGATTATTTTTTGTCCTGCTCAGGAGCTGGGAGCAAACAAAACAAAAAGCTCAGGCAAGGCTTTTTAATCGCACCAAAGAAAAGCTCTCCTAAATAATTTTTACCATGTGGTTGTATTCTCTGTGTGGATCTGGTCAGAGGTTCTCCTGCAGTGAAAATCGTTCTGTGTGACTGTGGTGCACTTGCACCCGATTGTGCATTTGTTAACGCTTTTCATACCGCTCTATTAGCGTATTGATTTTTCTTTGTCTTAAAATAAGTTAACTAAAATACACAACAGGGCAAAATAAAGTACCACATTGTTTCATCAGCTTTCAAAATTCTGGCCAATGTGGGTATGGAAAAATTAACTTGAAAGAAGTCTGACTTTTTGGATGTACAATATCCTCTCTGATTCATACTTTGAGAACCTGTCTATTTCATAATTAGCACACAAAAAACAGCAGTTGCTTTTTACACTTTGGAACTGACTTATTCTGGAGTTTTTGTGTAATAAAGCCTCATTTGCTGCCTTTGCTACTTTCACAAACTACATCAGTGAAGATTTACTCTCATCCTCTGAAGCATCAGGTTTAACAAATCTGTCCTCACTTAAAAAGGCAAAGCACTTTTTGTAACATCCATCCATACCCTTCATTTTTTAATTGTTTGGTTGCAAAGTTCAGCAAGTTAGTGAGTCTCCGCACACCTCTGCTGCCTTAGCTCTGTTCTCTGCAGACGCTCGGCGAGCACGAGGCTCGAGCTGCTCGAGCTCAGCTGCCGCGGGTGCGCTCGACGGGCTCTTCACTGGGACAACAGCCTGCCTCCAGTTCAGACTCAACTACAGACCTTTATGGTGGTCTGCGTTCTTTCCCGAGCCGTTTCTGACGTGCCAGGTGAAAGAACTGAAGGGTTGCTCTGACAGGAGGGTACCGTTTAAGGACTGAGTCATTTTGATATAAAATCACTTATTTTGTTATATAATGATAACAAAAATATGCATTCAAAATTATTTAAACAAAAAGTACCTTGTGTTACATATTATGCACTTGATAGTTCAAACTGTTAATGTTTTTTAGGTGACTAATTACATGTGGGTGTGTTAGCATTTACTAAATCGATGTCGCTGATCCTGTATTTAGCCACTGGATCTCCATAGTTATCTCTTATCTTTAATCGTTTTTTATGGTCTAACTTTTCTATCAATTGTATTTATGACTTGCCGCTTACGTTTGTATTTAAGCCATGAATAACAAATGCAATAACGAGCAACAGGTACAGGGAGGCTGAAAAAAAACTTCTGAAAATTAATCTACTTCAATACTTACCCTCAAAGTAACATGAGATTAGAATCTCACAGCCAGTGAGCCCTTCCAGTTTGTACTTGAGAGCAGGTATAGAAAAAATTGCTCACTCTCCAGTCTTTCCACACTTTTGGTTTTGTTGCAAAAGATTTTCACCATGTTTGCATTGTTAGACTTCCATGAAATGCCACAGGTTGCAAATATGTTTGAAATTGTTTGGCTGTTGGTTGATGGTATCTTGTAGGGTAGCATTCGTTTTACAAAACAACCTGATACTACCTTTGCTGTCTGCAGCCAGAGGCTTTGATTGCTTCTTAACTGATCCAGCTCTTGAGGTTTTATGATGTCCTACTGCGATGTCAGTCTGATATGCAATACAGCAATTGTCAGATGCTGTGTATTAATTTCCTGAAAGCTCAGGTAAAATCATGTCAAGTCAGTCACTGATTTTTATTTTTTTTTTAAAGTCTAAAGAGACGTCTCTGTTTATATTGTCATTGTTATGATGAAAATCCAATAAAGTACAAGCAATGCATTTGGTTCCAAGGCTTGCATCAATTTAAATTAACAGTCCATCAGGCTGTCCAGTGATGACACCACTATGCAAAGATAAAAGGTGCAAGGTGAATAATGTTACCAAATGTAGTTACAGATAAGATGGATTTCAGCATGATTGTAAGGTTAATGGCCATTTCACCATATCAAAGGTGAAAAAGGTACACACTATTTACACAGAAGAGGGAAAGAGAGCTCTGCAAGGAGTTTTTACTTGTTGATCATTATGTATATAAACAGACATTTCTTGGGGAGTATTTTCAGCATATCTGCCAATGAACATGGATTTAAAGAATAAGCATTTTCCTACTTCCATTGTCTTCATCTTTTACCACAAGACTCACTTTTTCTTTCTTTTTCTTTGCTTGCTTTGCTTTTGTCTTTTCAAATCAATGGAAAGTTGGACATGTTTGAAGACAAAATGGCAAGAGTCAAAACAGCTTTTTCTTGCAACATGAGGTTCTAGTCCATGTGGAAAGCACTTGTTTTATTCTTATGCTGAATAAAACGTTCTTTGAAAGTCTGCTTCTTGATGACCAGCTAGTGTAAATCATGACTTCACTGCATAAATGCTGTAGCACTTTTGATTTATGTCAGCTCTGGCTTTCACGCAAGTGTTGTTCTTGTTATCTTTCTTAACAGAGAAGACTATTTTCATATTGCTAATACCTGTACCATTGATATTTGAGCAAAGCCTTGGCCAGACATAAATACCCATTCAAAACACCTCCTCTTCTTACTTTGGATGTTTACATAAAATAGGAGGACAACTGGCCAAGTCACATCAACATGAGTAGCTATGCACGGATTGACAGTACTAATGAGGGTAATTAAAATTATTTGGTGTATTTAGAGTAAAACTGCTTCCCAAACTTGCTTTGCCATATCAAAATTTCAGTTTGATAAGTTACTGCGGCATCATGCGTTGTTTTCAAAATGTTTATCTATATATTGGTGACTTCCTTGCACCTAAATTTAAGTCTTTGATACTTTCATTAGCAGATACTATCCAGATATTGTTGGATAACAAATATTAGGGTAAATATTATTTATTCATATTTTTTGTAACTTTTTAGATACCTTTACAAGCCAAAAATATAGGGAGGTGCATCAGAAATTTTGGATCATACCTTCTCCCTACAAAAAACCAGGAAGTCTTGAAATGCAAAACAGACTTTCACATAATAGTGTGAAGTGTGATTCAAAGATAGCAATTGACTGTATTTTGCTTAAGGTATTTATGCAGTGCCAGAGATCATTAAGCCATTTGACCTAAGATTTCTCTGGGTTTTTTCACCATCTCCAGTGCAGTTTGAACAAAGTATCTTGTTTTATCCCTGAAAAGAATTCTTTGCCTACAGCTATTCTACCTAACGATAACTCTCTGAAAAGCATCTCATTGCTTTAGGAAAGGTGATTATGCCACTGCTGCTGAAATGCTGCTAATTAGTTAAATTAGTTGCTTCCAGAAACTTCTCAGACTCCAGCACCAGTTTTGCTGTTGTTTCATAGTAATACCTTGGTTTTTGCATTAGTCTAAAAGCTCATGATGGGAGTCCCTCCAAGACCAAAGTTTGTGCAATTGATCACTGAATGTTGCCCAATGTTAACATTGACTTCAATTAAAACTGCAGGATGGTGAAGAATGGGGTTTCAAAAAAATGGCAATACTGCCTGATCAGTGAAGATTAAATCTGCTTCAAGATTTCCAGCGCTGAATGGCCAAGCGCTGACGTACTGGTTTACTGAAAGAAAGCTGTTAGTGTCACATAAAGTACTGTTATCGTGAAAAGGAAGACGGGCTCTGTTCATGTGACATGGAGGTCCCAGGTCAGCAAAGTCCTTAGTAAAGTGCTTAAATCATGTACATTCTTCTCATCTGTTTTTTTAATCTGAGTTTAATTGTGGTCTACTTGAACATTGTTTCTAAAGTCTGCATATATAGCACTCATGGTGTAACGGCTGTTTACAGCGGAGGAAAGATTAAAAAAATCAGTGATTTTTGGCAGGTCAATGTAAGTGCAGCAGTTAGAAATGACATGGGAATTTTTCAATATAACAAACCATGTTGGCCAAATAGCATGCAACAACTGGACACTGAAAGCAACTTAATAATCTGACTTCAAGATCATGACCAGAATGTCGGCAAACAAAGTGTGTGCTTTGGAGGAGTTTGGCCTAGGTGATCGTAGCATTTGCTTTCAAATATCTAAAAAACAAAAAGGGAAGAAAAATAAAAATTGCTTTATTTGTTCAACATTGGTTCAAGTGTTCGTCACAGATTCTTCACTACATTACAAACGCATGTGCTACACCACAGACACAGTCTAAGTATTAAGCCAGGATATCCATTTTAGAAATTTTTTTCAAAGAGGTCCTCTGAGAGGTTTTGCAGATTCCCTTCATACTGCTGGTCTAACATAGAAGAGTAATAGAAAGGACAAGAGTCTGTCAGAATAATTTGTGCAGTTTTGTTCTGTATTTACAGAAGTGGAATACTGTCCTAAGAACATCTGTATGTACAGGAGGTAGAACCCAGCTCCTATACTGTTCTGTAGTCACAGATGCTGTGCTCTGCTTTAGCAAATTGTCATGTTTTCGTCACACTGATGTTGAAAATCTCATTCCCAAAACGATGCCTTTTCAAAATTGTTTGAAGCCCTATAAATTATCATATCAAACGGACCCCATGGTAAAACAAAAAACCCAACACATAGTTGTCACAGTAAGAAAATCTTTACTAGCTCTTGTGCTAAGATACAGCCAGCAGAGATTGTGGCAGAAACAGTTTTGCTAAGCAAGAAAGAACTGGAAAAAGAAAGGGGTGAGAATTAGATAAGTTTTCTACAGGGGCAACAGGTATCATGGGTTTCTGAAACTAGGTTTAACCAAAGCGTCATTGCTTGTTGAAGAAGGCGGCAGGACTGGTGACAGAAGAATGAACGATGCATAAGGGTCTGTTGACTCCCTTCTCTGCTGAGGGTTCATGAGCAGAAAATGCAGACGGTGCTGGACCTGATCCAAAAAAGAGCTTTAGAATTAGGAGCACACTTAAATGATTTGCTCTGTTGTTGCCCAAGGGCTTTCAAAACTAACCCCTGAGTAACAGGTATGTACTAATGAACCATTACCATAAAAGAAGATTCAGCATCATTGAACATACTTACCACATGAAAAAAACTTCCTTTCATGCAGAAACAGCAATAACATGCTAAGTTTACCCAGGGTGGACAAGTGTCCTGCTGGTTGCCACTTCCTATTTAGTGGATTGGCTAATCTTAAAATTAAAAAAGGAGAATTTCATGACTCAGTTCCTGTTTAAATTCAGGCTTTGCTTTAGGCATGTTAGATACTTCATTGACTTAAATGGAGCCACTCTTGTATTTATTTATCTATTCAAGCATTTTGGTAAACCAGTATCTTAATCTTTTAAGTGCTTACGGTCAAAACTCAGTGAGAAAGAACTCAGAAGCCTTTGCGGATGTGTAGTTAGGTATTCGTGAATTCACACATAGAAACAAAAATGTCAAGATAACATCACTGTATTCAACTCCCCATGGGACTGTTTTTAGAGTTTTCTCCCCAGCTTAACAGAACAAATACTTTAGGTTTTGCTCAGTTTTCAATAGATTTAATCTACCTGAGTAAAGGTGGAAAGATGAACTTACAATGTTGTATGTTCACCTTTCAACACGTAGGACATTATGCCATTGGGTAGAGCAGTAGGGTTATTAACCGGAATTTGTCACTCATATAAATGCAGGATCAGACTTAATCTGACCTTTCAGCCCCTCTGTTTTTGTAATAGCAGAATACTCTTTTTGGCAATTAGCTATGACTTTATATGCTGTAGTGAACTTCTGCTTCTCCAGACGTCCACTAGCCAAAATAGGTGACTTCTTATTCTGCATCTTATGGAAAAAGGTGTGGCTTTTAAGTTTTCCTGAATGGAGAAAGTTAGAAACATATGAAAAACTAAAAAGACACAAACCAAGAAGGAAAACCTTCCAAATAATCACTTGGCTCTAGAGGCTTTGGATGTTAAATTCCAGATATTGTGAGACTCACAATGAAAATCCCAGCACAGGTAACAAGCTAGTTCCATATTAATGTGTGTATTTACACAGAAGAACCACGCGTCTGGGGAAGACTGGTTTCGATTCAGCAGAGGAAACTGTACAAAGACCAGTGGTCCTCTTGCCTTTTCACTGTAGTCCTCTATTCCTTAATGTTAACTTGAGACTATTCACACAAGTCTTCTATAGAAGCAGAATTATTAAAGGTTAAGGGCTTCTGACTTATTCTTACGAATATAACTCCTATCATTACTTTTTCTTGCTGGGCTGGAAAGGATACCTTGATTGCTATCCTGACCACTGGAACACTTCTGATACTCTTCCACAGCCCAAATAATACCCCATTCAAAACAATATGTGGCTTAAACCGAGAATATTAGTACCTCTTGCTGTCCTACCTGTGCGTGATCAGTCCTCCAAAAACCCTACCAGCCAATATATTACATTTTGCAGCTGGTTTGTTGGGCAATAACTTGTGAGTAACTTAATGCAGCGGGTTTCAGGACCCAGAAGGATCTCTGACAAGTAATTAAGTAATGCAATCCCATTGTCGATATGCTTCCAGGCACTAGTAAGAAGCCTGTGCTTCCACTGGAAATTGTCTGCAAATCAGAAAGGGTTGAAACCAGCAATTAAGTATAACTGTGGGGTATGGTACAGGAATGAAAGCTTTCTGATAGGAGTTTCTAAATGTTCACAAGAAGTTATTTGCTGTCTATGATGTGCAATTTATCATAAACTGGGTTGGAGACAAAATTGTATTTATTTTTCTTTTTACTCTGAAGTGTATTGTCTTTAAGAATTTGTTTGCAAATCTGCATCTCAGGACTTTCACAAAAGTGAATACTTTCCTTATTGAATATTTTTTTAATTTATTTTTAAAGAGAAAAGCAATTTCATCCTAATCTTCATCACTGTCCCAGCTTTCAGTACTTTCTATTCGGAAGTAAGAAAGGTAGGTTTAGCCTTTAGAGTAGTTTATTCTCGATTCATGTTTCTTTTCCTTGTAGAAGTAGACAAAATTATAAAAACTATATTCTAAAGATTAAAAACAGTTTGTCAGTAACACATGGTAGCATTTTAATGTTTGAGTGAACCAATTGGGAAACTGTAATGTTTTCAGTTGGGTTTACAGCAATAGTTTAGCTACTGATGGTAGCTAATATTTGGTTATTTAAATTACTAATTTTTTCAGAACAGATAAAAGCTGTCAGTCTAGACTTTCAGGGAAGAATATAAAAATAAATAAATAAAAATAAATAAATGAGGGTAAGTCTCCTTTTCTTAGCTTCACATCAATTTTAAGTCAGAACTAGTGGACATTTTGGTAAGGAAACATCTGCGGTCCAGGAATGGATTTGCTCTTTTCATATGGCTGCTTTACTACATACATATTTTAAATGAGGATGCTGAGAGGCTATCATAACTACATTGACACTTATTCAGATTCAACTAAAACCAATTCCATTACCCGCAGTCAGCGTGAGAGGGGTTGCATTTTGCTGCCATAGCGTACTGCAGCCCTGCACAGTCAGGGAAATCAGAGACTGATTTTCGTCTCAGATACAGGTCTAACATTCAACTCAAATTTATTTGCTTGAGAGGAGGTGCTCCTGACCTCGGTGTGAGTGGAAAAATGCATTTGTCACAGACTTGACACACCCTTTTTGGCATTTTGCTCTTGTCTTGCTTTGATACTTATTTCAAGAACTACATAGTAATCAATATTTTGTGGTTGAAAACAAATCAATATTCGTTTTCTCAAAAAGGCAAAATAAAGTATGTTCTATTTCAATTCATGCATACAGTTGCATTGTCACTCAGTGGATCCTTTCCACTGCCTTTCCAGCGGTAAGATAAGATAATTTAATGCACGTTTTAATTTTAGTGCAACAATAAGAACGCAGTGAAAGTAACCTTTGCTTCTTAAAAACCTTTGTTTGGGTGGAAAGTAAAAAATAACAAATGGAAAAAAATTTCCAAGACACTTATTTTCCAGGTACCTTTAAGGAAATTGTTCATTTAAAAGGGAAAGTAATATTGCTAATATTATGTATTCATGTTTCACAAAATTGCCATTTTTCTTCTTGCATGTAATACTGACAATTGCTCAATTAGGCCTAGTAATATAAAGTATTAAGGGGAAAGTAACAAACATTTGGAATCAGCTCTACCAAACCAAATCTCCCACAGTGAATACTGTTTCAGTTTAAGTGTACAAATGGCCCAATACTCACATGCAGTGTGGGAGCTGGAACATTCAAATGCGGCTTATTGTATGTTACAGAACAGTTACTGAGGTACACTGCGAATTGAAAGCAATCCAATGTAGTATGTAAATCAAAACCATAAAAAAGCAAGAAAAGGATCAGTTTATAAAGAGAAAGAAGTACAGGAAAAGGGGAATATGGAATCGAATGCCGTCATTCTGTAGGAGCATCTTTGAACCAGAATGCTGTTTATTGCAGGTTTTTAAAATAAGCTAAGTTTGAGGCAATAGCGCACGCTCTGTCGCAATGAAAATGTGAGTCTTTGCTTTTTCACACGTGATGGTGGGATCTTTACGTGGGCAGGTGTGTGGGTTAGCACAAAAGAAAGTTATCAGGTGATCCTCAAAGGAAACTAGAACCAGCACTAGTAACAACTTCGGGAACAGCATTATCAGTTTATCCACTATTTTTGGTGGTACTACAGAGACTGCAGTGCCAGTGTAATACAATCTTGACCACTCGGCCAGAAGGAGCCATGCCTCTGAACTACAGTCATCTTCCAAAGAGCTCTGCTCTGCACTGGGAGAAGGGGATGTTAGTCAGCCTGACCACCATCAGGGCTTACGTCTCTGCTATTTGCCCGTAATGGTGTAAACAACAGTGCGGCACCACCTAGAAGAGAACTACGCTTTCATTTGGCTCCGATATGAGATGTGCGGAAACCTGTGTTTCCGAAGACCTTGTCCCATTTGCAAAGAGACTTTTTAATGCAGGCAACTTCCAGTGAAAAGTAAGAAGGTATTTAGCACTGAAAGAAACCTTCTGGATTATCAATTCCAATTCTTTGCCATTGCAGGCAACCATTTCACATAATCCCTTCCATCAAGTTCTAACCGAAAAGCATTTAGAGCCTTTGATTTCTATTACTTCAACGAGAAGGTAATTTCAGGACCTTACTGCTCTAATGGTTTGAAACCTCCCAGCCTAAGTGTATTGACAGCCCATTTATACCCATTCGTTCTTCTCTCTTCCCAGGGATGAAGATAAATAGCTGTACATAGCAATCGTTCCCCCAGTTCCATGGGGCCATTAATTTGCAGCTGTGTCTTTGAACCTGTTCCATGTTTGGAGAGTTCTCCATGCAAGAGCCTCAGAAATGTGGTGTGCAGCATGAGAAAGAGCGTGAAACCTGGAGGGATACCACATTTCATAGCCCCTGAACGATGGCATGGATGCCATTCTGTGAGAATTGGACACTACTGCATTTAGCAAGCACAGCTGGACCCCTGGGGGCAGCCCCAAAACACGAGTGAAGTCCATCAGTCAGAAAGGTAAAAGCAGGGGGGAGAGGGGGAGCCAAAATAACCCTCTGACCCAGAATTAAAAATTGTGAGATCTGCAAACATTCTACATACAGTACACTGTAGACCCTCGCAAAGGTATAACAGAAGTCAGTTGCAACAGCTTTATTTACACTGAAAGGTATGGGGATGCACACATTACCTACCCACACCTGTGTGCACTTATAAACAGGCATATATGTATTCACGTATGACTAGGTACTCATTAAAACAAGACATTCAGAAAATGATTTAAAAATAAAATACATCAAATCTTGCTGCTCCATTCTGGGCTCACCCAGCTGTGACTGAGTGCTGCAGCATACAGAGCATCCCACATTTCACGGGGAAGATAGCAAGAGAGGAAGTATTATCAACTCTGAATTCATGTCACTCACAGGCACTTGAGAATGGCCTTTCACAATTTATTCTCTTTCATTCAATTGAGAGAGGCACAATCTACTAAACAAATAAAATATTGTCCGCCTGTCAGTGGAATGCTGCAAAGCTGTATTTGTTTCAAAGAAAGCAACACCTGGTGTTATTTTATTCAGACTCAACATTGTTGTATTCTTTCATCACATAAGTTAAAATGTAGTTTTCATTTTAAAAAAAACTAATCTCTCCTGAAACCACCGCAGTGGCAGCGGCATAACCTAGGGTAAAATTCAGCACATCAAGTTTTAATGAAAGGTAGTTTAAAAAAAAAAAAAGGTTATGAAGTCATTGCTAGCATCCCAGCACACAGAAAAATTATGTTGTTTAACTGGTCAGTATAGATGTGACCAGACTCTGGCTTCCTTGTCAGCACCAGCTTATAGCATGGCATGTTCTCTGCGTAAGATACAGGCTTAGATCAAATCTTGCAGTCGTAACTCACGCAAAACTCTATTGACTTCAGCAGAAATTTTGCCGGAGTGAGGATTTTGGCCAAAGGAAATAAAGACCTCTGATCTCAATGCAAAGCTATGTTTCTTGTACGAGGCGAGGCAGAAAAACAAGAGGGAAAAAATGTTACCTGTGCAGGAACAGAAAGCTCCGAGTCCTCTTCAGTTTCTGCCTGTCATCGCACCGGCCGCTCGCCCTCTCTGCCCCGGGTTTCCCGCACCAGGACGGAGCGCCCGGCTCAGCCCAGGGGCCGCAGCTCCGGCGGCGGCGGCGTCGCCGCGCCCCGCGCCCGCCGGCAGCCCCGCGCCCGCCGGCCCTGCCCCGCGCCCCGGCGCCGCGGCCCGGGGTAACGCCGCCGCTGGCCGGGTCGCAGCCTCTCCCTTCCCTTCGGCTGCCACCGACGGACTGCCTCGCGCCGCGCCGCTGCTGCCGCCTAAATGGCGACCGCGACGCTCATCCAGGCTTTTAACCGCCACCTACTGCATAACCGTGGAATATATATACACACACACATCTCTCTAGCTATGCATATAGGCTGCAGTTCTCTGGCTTCCTCAACAAAGGTAGCAGATTTTTACAATTAGTCTCTAAGCTCTCCAAATATTCTGCAGTTCTATCATTTAAAGCTGTAGTTTACATATTAATCTGTGCTCATAATTCTTTCTTTCAGCACCTGAAGACAGAACAAGCCTGTTCCTTTAACTTTAAAAAGCTTACAAAGCCTTTGGTTAGCCTAATCCCCAGTGGGCATAAACCAGTATAGCCCTATTCAAATCAATGGAGCTGTGCTGATTTATACTAGCTGAGAAATGCATCCCTTAGGTCTAATATTTATTCGCAAAAATACAGTAGATATCAAGTATGAAAAACATGTCATGAAAATAGCTTTTGTCTGACACAGCCCTCCAAAATTTCACTCATCTGAAACAGATAAGACTTTTTTTTTTTTCGTCCCCCAACAGCAGTGTAAAATAGGATTCTTGTGTTTTATGGGCAAACATAAATTAAGAAAGTACTTTGTTTTTTCCACCTTTAATGATGGGGGGTTTTGGTGAAAAATCCAAAGGCAAGATCTAATATCTCCTTCAGCTGTTTGTTTTTAAAGCAACTTCTAGAAATACTCAGAAAGGGCTTTTCTTTCCAGACTACAAGTGGGGTCCACTGGAGATGTCTGAACTCCCGCTGCAGAAAGGAAGTCTAAGTAGAGGGTCTCTCTGTGAATCCCCAGGGAAGGTGTGGGATGATGCTACCTTCATAACCCAGTAGCAGGGGTATGTAGCACCATAGTTTCTCTAAGCTTGCAAGACGTAGCTGGGTTGAGTTGTGACATGAAAGGTCTCTGTGCTCATCCCGAGGAGCGCTGCCCTGGGGAGGACAGGTGGCACCCAGCACCCCGGCACAGTGGCATGGAAAGTGTTCAATTTTTAGGCTTGCTGTGACTGCTGAGAGAAGCACGAGTCGAGCAGCTATCATCTCGCAACAGCTGGTATGATTTGTTAAATGCCACTCTCGGTAAAGGATGGCTTTGTTTTGCTTGTTTTTATGAAAGATTCATTCATCGTGTTAACGCTTTTGCTGAACACAGAGGTGAAAGGGTTTCTCCTCTACATGTGCATCTTACAGAAGTGTAAGTGTATTAGGTTACGTGATGACCTGGCCAATATGCCCCGAGGAAGTAATTCTGGTTCTGGTACAGATTAATCGTGACCCCTGTTTCTACAGGCTCCCAGGCAGCAATCCGTGGATCAAACGACGTGCCTCTCCCAGCCGCAGGCCTGCTCCTACAGCCTGGCAGCAAAGCCCTGCCTTTGGTTTTGTCACCGCTTCTCAGCAATAACTTCATCCCGTGCGCTTGGAGACAGGGGTAATTAGTATCCCGAAACCAAAATGTCAAGGTATTATGACTGCAACACAGCAAAACTTAATCTATAAAGTTTATAGTATTACACAGGGATTTAACCTGTGCTTTTTCCTAGTACTGCCCCATGGAGCATGAGTGCAGAATCCAGCCCCACTTATTCAAGGAGTCTACAAAGTGCTTCTCTAGTTACAAACAACGCGGCTTCCTGATAATTTTCAAACGTAACAGATCTCAGTTCTCAGTGACTGTATCCTTATTGCGAATATGTCTTTTAATTCCCTGTAAAAATTGTAGAAGTACCTGATGAGCTTGAGAGTTATGATTTGCCACAACTTCTGCTCACTCAGTTTACATTACAAGTCTGGGAGATTTTTTGTTCTTGAACCCTATTTCAACAGGATGGATGTTCAAACGTTTAAGAACATACCTTTTCAAAATCCTGGTTCTTTCCAAAATTGAATTTAATTCAATTACAAGTATCAGTATAGCCCATTGTAATTCTTTTCTGACATGCCCAAAGAACTGAAATCTTTGATTTACAGGTTGCAGATATGTACCTGCACTGACAGACACAAGGTCCAGTTGTACAGGTTCCAGCTGGGCTCTCCCCCGTCGAAATCACCATGAGATTTTTCTGAGCAGCAGCACAGTACTGGATCACCACACTATAATACACTGCAAAGGATACTTGTACGGGATTTCCTTTACTATCTCTGCTGAAAACTAGCATGGCAGTTCCCATCCTCAGCAACGGTTTTATAACGCTGCTGCTTTCGACGGGGTCGTTCAGGTGTGCCAGACAAGGTAGACTTCAAAAATCCCAGGCGTGCCTCACCTCATCATAAATATGGATTATTCACACGTGGTTCCAGCAGCGGATCCCACAGACCTAGGCCCAGGCCAGTCCCACGCGGGCCAGCAGCGGCACAGCAGGGTAAAGATTTTCCTGCCCACAGCTGCAAGGAGGTTGCATTGCCCTGAATGCTGATGTTAATGTGGGGCAGAGTGGACAGGGTCTGTCCACAGTGAAGAATTGCCCTTCTCCCAGGGGCACCAAGGACCTCCGCTCTGCAACCCCAAAATATGTGCCAGTATGCCTCATGTGTTGCGGAGTGGAAGGGAAAGCGCAGAGGGCAAGGGCACAAAGCCCCATGAGAATATTTCTATTACAAGCTTCCCTCACAAAAAAAAGTCTTGGGTAAGCTACATGATTGTTAGGTTTCTGTGCTGCATCCCAAGCTAGAGAGGGCTTTTAAGGAACAAGAGACCTCCTTAGTTAGCAAAATACAAGCTGCACATTTAGCACAAACCTGCATATGCGCTGAAAGTACGGCTTCTGAGGCAAGATTCCATCCATGGCCCAGGTACAGCATGGAAAAATAAAAAACTCTTCAGTTTCCCTGTAAAAGCTTAAGATGTAAAACAGTTGCTCACTTGTAAAGATTTTCTCTCTGCAAGGCAGAACATAATCTTGACAAAGAGCAGCCAGCAGAGAGCAAGGACTAAGCTCAGTTTTGTCTTTTCTAGGATGGTTTTCCTCCTGGTAACTTCTGTTTCTCTGGAATGCTTTCACTAAAGCACACCCTGGCTAAAATACATCCCTCTTCTCTTGCATACTTGGAAAGCTACTGTCTTAGCTATGCAATGTCTTAAAGAAATCTAGTTCTTCCCTACAACTATCCTTAAAAATGGCTAATAATTACCACAAATCTATAATAATAACTTGTTATTTTCCCATACTGTATTTCTGAGTTGTGCTCAAAAATGAGCTAATGAGTTGTCTTCATCAGCAGTATGAAGACATTACAAAAGATCTTAGCATACTATTTTTTTTAAGAAGGATTTACTGGAGTTTTTGTTCAATAGGAATAAGTTAATCTTAAGTAAAAATTATTATTAAGAGTGTTTTTCCAGGACAGCTGATGGTCGGCAGTGGATCTGTAAATGTCCTATACTTGGTGCAGTAATTAGATTCCTACTCTGTGAATATGATATGACTGTAGCTACAAGACAAGTTATCACAAAGGCTGTATTTGTGCACTGCATTGGAATCTTAGGGAATTTCCACCATTTTGTAAATGAAGCATAAAATTTTGACGGTCTTTTTAGTGCCTGCACACTGCTTTGAACCTGAAAAGCTCAAAAAAAGTAGATAACTAGCAAGTCATTACTGCATATAATTTTGAATATATAATAATCAAATTATTTACTGTACTTTTACAATTTGGCTAAAGTGGATCATAGCCCATTTACAATGCGCTGGAGCCTGTGCCTGTCTCAGGTAGAATTGCATCTTGTGTGTAATGCAGATGTGATTAAAACTCATACGTAGCGTATCAGGCAGTTAGTGGTCTACCCCAATGCCATGAGATGATGGGGCCAGATTCTTCCTGGGTGTAATTAAGGTTCTCGTTTATGTTGAAGTGACTCCAGACTACCTCTTGATTCGATTGGGGTTAGAAAGATGGATCCTTATCGAATATGTTTTAACAGTAAAGCCTCATCTGACAGCCAGAGTTGCTCTGTGAAATTTTGTGGAGAAAGCTCAAACTGCAATTCTCCTGGAGAGGAGCATCTTACACTGTAATATTTTCAGGCCCTGTGGGTATATAGGTGAAATACTGGTATTGCTAACTGTGGTCTTTTAGTTCATCACTTTGCAAGGTAACATTGTGTTGCACACAAAAGTTAAAAATAAATTAAAAAAATAAATTATTGTTGTAATAAAACCCTGCCTAGCTCTTAGCTTGCCGTAAACAAAAGCAGCTACTCCAGCAAAATTGCAAGACGTGTCACTCCCATAGACTGTAGACGGAATTGGTAGTTTGGAGAAAATATTGTCAGATCCCATAGAGTACAATTTTTTTCTCCGTTAGATTTCAGTGGATTTCAGCCCAGGCTTTCTCACTCAAACCTGCAATATGATGAACGCAGTTGCCTTTAGACACCCTCTTGGCCCATAATTTTCATTACTGGCTGTATTACTCTGAACCAAAATTTTCCAAGTTTTTACCTGGTTCCTGGTGAAGGGAATGGCACAAGAAGACATTTTTGCCTTATTATCTATGTGAGGGTCATATCTCCAGGGTTTGCTTCTGAAGACTTGAGAGCAAGCAGGGGTTTTCTGTTGATTTACAGGGAAAGCAAGACAGGGCTTAATCCTCACTACCTTCTGGGATGTCAGATACCATAAAGGTGATCGAAGGAGATAAGCTATTGACTCCATTCTCTAATATCTGTCCAGGTACACAGGGCAGAGTGTTATTGTCACTGAAAATTTGTAGCTAACTGCACTTAACCTGATTTTCTGTGAAATTGGAAGGGAGTGCAGCACTGCTCAGTATTTAACATGTTCATTTCCAAACAATATGCTGATAACATTTATAATAACCAAAGAAGAAGAGAAAAGCAAAATTTCTTTGTTGTGAAGAGCAAAAAAGGGTCACGTTTAACTGGCTTTTTTTCCTTTTTCTCCAGAGATACTCCTCACTAAATCATGCAGAAACATATGCACACAAAAAACAGTGATTCAACATCAATAAATTGCATAGAACTGTAAATATAGAAAAAGTGACTATGCTGTGTTACAAATCCATAAAAAATATTTAATAGTATTAAGAAGACTTTGTGACATTTCTAAACTGTTAAGAACCCTTTATAGCAAAACAGAGTATTTCTGTCTTCATTAATTTGTATAAGCACCCATTACACAATATACTGGATATAAATTAGTATATTAAGAACAGTCTGTCCATTTACTGATCAATGTTCACTCTAAACTCCGCACCGTGTTTGACCCATAGTCATCCTGGCATACTGAAGGAAATCTCTGTGAAGGAGGAAGGTTAAGAAACTTGTGACTTGATAAATGTAGATGAGTGACATTAACCAGAAGAGTCGTTCATGGATCTTAACTCTGCTATTCATGGGTGCCTATGTATTACTGTGCATAAATGTTTTTTGTACCAAGCATTTAGACATCAGTGACAACAAAGGAGAAGCAGAATTTCAGAACTGGGATTACTCTTTTCTTCAACATTTACCTGGGACTGAGACTCAGCAAAGACAGCCCATCTATTACAAATGCAATTACAGCTCGCAGGAGGGCAAATGATATTTTAGGTAGTCAAAGACTTAAATTCATATGAGCATAATGCCTTAAAAATTCAAACATTATGTGAGGTACTTGCATTGCACCTGAAAATAAAATTTTAAAAAAAGGAAAAAAAAAAACCATAACTGTGCAGTCCTTCATTTTTTAATGCATCCATTTATCTTGTACCCCTTAAAAGTAGGACAACCCCATTCAGGTTTTACAGTAGCTCTTAGGTGTAAACCATTACAGGGCTTACAAAAACTGAGTGACTGGTGAAAAAGTTATAACTGCTTTACTCAGTATCATCCAAAAAAATCCTTCATGTACCATTACCGGAAACTAAGTCACACTGTATAAGAAAATATCATTATTTACCCTTAATATATTAACGTCATTAATTTTAGAGCACTGTAAATGTAGATAACATGTATACATAAATATAAAAATTATCATCTGTTATTATTCATATAAATTATAACAGAAGACGTGGACAGGCTGGATCAATGGGCTGAGGCCAATTGTATGAGGCTGAACAAGGCCAAGTGCCGGGTCCTGCACTTGGGACACAACAACCCCAGGCAACGCTACAGGCTTGGGGAGGAGTGGCTGGAAAGCTGCCCGGCGGAAAAGGACCTGGGGGTGTTGGTCGACAGCCGGCTGAATATGAGCCAGCAGTGTGCCCAGGTGGCCAAGAAGGCCAACGGCATCCTGGCCTGTATCAGCAATAGTGTGGCCAGCAGGAGTAGGGAAGTGATCGTCCCCCTGTACTTGGCACCAGTGGGGCTGCACCTCGAGTACTGTGTTCATTTTTGGGCCCCTCACTACGACAAAGGCATTGAGGTGCTGGAAAGCATCCAAAGAAGAGCAACGAAGCTGGTGAAGGGTCTAGAACACACGTCCTATGAGGAGCGGCTGAGGGAAGTGGGCATGTTTAGCCTGGAGAAAAGGAGGCTGAGGGGAGACCTTCTCGCTCTCTACAACTACCTGAAAGGAGGTTGTAGAGAGATGGGTGTCGATCTCTTCTCCCAAGTAACAGGCAATAGGACAAGAGGAAATGGCCTCAAGTTGCACCAGGGGAGGTTTAGATTGGATATTAGGAAAAATTTCTTCACTGAAAGGGTTGTCGGACATTAGAACAGGCTGCCCAGGGCAGTGATTGAGTCACCATCCCTGGAGGTATTTAAAACACATGTAGATGTGGTGCTTAGGGACATGGTTTAGTGGTGGAGTTGGTAGTGTTAGGGTAATGGTTGGACTCAACGATCTTAAGAGTCTTTTCCAACCTCAGTGATTCTATGATTCCATACAGTCATCATATTTGCCCCAGTCTTCACTGGCAACCTCTCTTCCCACACCTCTTGAGTGGATGGACCGCAAGAGAGGGACTTGGGGAGCAAAGTTCCTCCCACTGTAAGAGAAGATCAGGTTTGTGACCTCCTGAGGAACCTGAACATACATTAAGTCTATGGGACCTGCTGAGATGCATCCCAGAGTCCTGAGGGAACTGGCTGATGTAGTTGCCAAGCCACTCTCCACGATATTTGAAAAGTCATGGCAGTCTGGTGAAGTCCCTGCGGACTGGAAAAAAGGGAAACATTGCACCCATTTTTAAAAAGGGTAGAAAGGAGGACCCTGGGAACTACCAACCTGTCAGCCTCACCTCTCTGCCTGTGAAGATCATGGAACAGATCCTTCTAGAAGCTATGCTGAGGCACATGGAGGACAGGGAGGTGACTGGAGACAGCCAGCATGGCTTTACCAAGGGCAAGTCCTGCCTGACCAACCTAGTGGCCTTCTATGATGGAGTGACTACGTCAGCAGAAAAGGAAAGGGCTACCAGTGTCTGGACTTCCGTAAGGCCTTTGACACAGTCCTCCACAACAGCTTTCTCTCTAAATTGGAGAGAGTTGGATTTGATGGTTTGGTGGATGAGGAACTGGTTGGATGGTTGCATCCGGAGGGTCGTGGTGAACAGCTCAGTGTCCAGATGGAGACTGGTGACGAGTGGTGTCCCTCAGGGGTCTGTACTGGGACCAGACCTGCTTAGTATCTTCATCAATGACATAGTGGGATCAAGTGCACCTTCAGCAAGTTTGCAGATGCCACCAAGCTGAGTGGTGTGGTTGACAAGCCTGAGGGACAGGATGCCATCCAGAGGAACCTGGACAAGCTCAAGAAGTGGGCCTGTGTGAACCTCATGAGGTTCAACAAGGCCAAGTGCAGGGTCCTGCACCTGGGTTGAGGTAATCCCTGGTATTAATACAGGCTGGGGGATGAAGGGATTGAGAGCAGCCCTGCAGAGAAGGACTTGTGGGTACTGGTGGATGAAAAGCTGGACACGAGCCACCAATGCGCACTCGCAGCTCAGAAAGCCAACCATATCCTGGGCTGCATCAAAAGAAGCGTGGCCAGCAGGTCAAGGGAGGTGATTCTACCCCTCTGCTCTACTCTGGTGAGACCCCACCTGGAGTCCTGCGTTCAGCTCTGGGGCCCCCAACACAAGAAGGACATGGACCTGTTGGAGCAAGTCCAGAGGAGGGCCACAAAGATAATCAGAGGGATGGAGCACCTCTCCTATGAAGACAGGCTGAGAGAGTTGGGGTTGTTCAGCCTGGAGAAGAGAAGGCTCTGGGGAGATCTTATTACAGCCTTTCAATACTTAAAGGGGGCCTATAAGAAAGATGAGGACAAACTTTTTAGCAGGGTCTGTTGCGATAGGACAAGGGGTAATGGTTTTAAACTAAAAGAGGGGAGATATAGACTAGACATAAGGAAGAAATTTTTTACAATGAGGGTGGTGAAGCACTGGAACAGGTTGCCCAGAGAGATGGTAGATCCCCCATCCCTGGAAACATTCAAGGTCAGGCTGGATGGGGCTCTGAGCAACCTGATCTAGTTCAAGATGTCCCTGCTCAGTGCAGGGGGGTTGGACTAGATGACCTTTAAAGGTCCCTTCCAACCCAAAGTACTCTGTGATCCTATGATGACTTTTGCACTTTCAGTACCACATAACATCCCCATTCATGAACTGCTCATTTGTTGATAAACAACAGAGTCTGAAACTTGCTATTACTTTCTGTGTTTAAGGGTAAATGGTTGAAGTGTTAGCTATAAGTACTCTGTGTCAAACATTTGGATTACATCAAACATTTCAAGAAAGGTCTTGCCTTTTTAGTTATAGACAATGTATTACACCCTTTGCAAATGACATTAGTTTTATTTATGCAGTCACAGTTCCCAATTTTCTCTTCAGACCTTACTGTTGCCTGTGTGAAATGGAAACTTTCATCATAGGCTATCTTGACATCACAGATCTAATTGGTACTTAAATCCCTCAATTGCAACAATAATCAGATGTGAGTGAGGGGGAAAGAGCCCTCTATCGTTTGCTAGACTGCTGCTCCCAGTTGCTGTTGAACTTTTTTTCCATATAAAGAGTAGAATCAGGGTAACAATACAGGAAACAATAGACAATTGCTAATTAGACATGAATTTGACTAATTTGAAACTCCTCCTGGTATCAGTGGTCTAATGTCGTGCCTTTGCAGAAATGCCCAAGGACAAGAATGGTGTTTGGCTTAGAAGCCCTATAGTGTAAGTGCACAAAATTTGCACACTGTTACCAATTCTCTGGCTTCTGCAGTATACACAGAACATCAGCAGGACTTTTTCATGCTCTCCTCTTGACCCTAGGCTAAGTCTATTATTACCTCTCACTTCTACCAACTAGATTTGAAGCAGAGAGTTTGCATAGCAAGAATCCTTTCCACTACTTTCCACATTGCTGTTGCATGCAGAGGTGTGCACTGTCGTTATTCACCTCTTTCTTGAGGATGTTTACAGCAGGGAGTAGAGCCATGCGTCTGCCAATGGTACCTGCTAAGTTGAGCCCTATGGTCTTTAAGTGCCTGACCACCAACAGGGTTTGCTCTCTTAACCCTGTCATGAAATGTTAAATACTACAGCAGTATTTGACGCAGTGTACAAACCTTTTGGTACCAATATCAATCAGAATCTGCTTCCTGAATAAGACATCTAGTGTGAAGCAAGTTTAAGAACATGTCTATTTCTTTTTCATTGTCATGTAATACAGTGATAAACTGATCTGCTTCACTTTCCCTGTCCCACTGTGTCAGCCCTTTACTCCATTGATTCAATCCTCTCATCAGCATTTCTGTCATTACAGAGATCTGATGTGTCTCTGGCAATGTTTTAACAAGCAGTGTTCCATCACCTTGCCAAGAATACTTGACGATTTAACAGGTTTCTCCCTCTCAGCTGGGAGAAATGCTGCCTTTTACCTGATGAACACTGAAATTCATCTTTACCTGTCAAGGTTGGAGGAGGAGCACTGAATGCCACAGTCACCTGCCTGCGTTCCAGCAAGGCTGGCTGAGTCTGCTAAAATCTCCCCAGGGTGACCAGGACATGCAGGCTAGGATGGCAGCTCTGACAACCTTGCGCAGAAATCAGGTTGTGTTCTCCTCCGCTTCTGCAGGGCAGCTTGCTTAGCTGACACGGCGTGTAAAAGCTGAGCAGACTACCCTTCCTACACGTGCTCTTCCTGGCGTTGATCAGGAAGGCTTGTACCAGCAGCGGCAGCAGCCTAGTGCCACCTCGTGTTGCAGGGATCTGCCTTCTCCCCTCTAAGATATCCTACGTCCATCAACCAAAGTCAGGCAAGAAGGTTGCATTCATTTTCAGATATGAACTGAGTAAATAATGGGAATAAGAAAGCCTGTTGATAATATTGCTGTCAGATTCCCCCTTGTCACCACTTTGCCAAATTTTCATTGGGGTTCCACGTAAACGATGCGAATATTTCTGTCTGCCCTTTGCTTTTTGGTGACTTTTCAGTTCTCTCTGTGGTTCTTGCTACATATTTCTCTATTAAATGTCTTAACATTTTTAAGGCCTTTGCTGGCATCTGTACACTTTTTCATATCTGCACAGCTATATAAAATGTCATGGCATCGACGACACCTCATCCTTCTCGCCAACTGACCTTTCTTCAGGTTCATCCTATCACTGTGGACTCACTGCAGAAGCTCGTAGGTCAGATATATTTATCCTCCTTACAAGGATAGCTTCTCTTCCCAATGCTTCTGCATATCCTTAAAAATACAGAATCTTGAATGAAACTTGTGAGCCACACAAAAAAATGCAATTGCCACAGTGGGAAAGAACAACACAATAGGCTTAATTTCTTTCATCTGAATTATCATATTAAATAGCTTCATTAGGCAAACAAATAAATAAAATCCTTACTTATTTTTCTTTATTAGTTATTGCCTTAGAGAATGCAAAGTGAAGGTTGTTTAGTGGACATTACAAAACTCAAAGCCACTTTGGAAACAATGTTAGCCAAGGTATCAGGAACAATCTTCCAAAGGACAGTTTTGGGTAAGCAAAATTTCTTGGCAGAAATTCTATTCATTTGGAGAAAGACAGAAGTTATTTACCCTTCTGGACATTATTCCAAGTAACTGAACCTGTAGACCTTCAGTTTCTAGAATACAGCTCATGCTTGAGTAGATTATAGGCAGAATTTGCATGTTCGTCACTACTCTTAAACATGAATAACGAAAGGAGTATTAAACCTTTCCCAAGTACGTGTCAGATCATAATCCAAGGGCAGATAGTTATCACTGTACTTCAGTGGGTAGAGCTGAGGTCTGGAGAGGTGAATTCATGCATCGTCTAGTCTACCGGTAACAGGGCTAAGAATAGACTCTGCTGAATTTTAGCAGAGCTTTCTGGTCACTAGCCCCTTCTGCTAGCTCCTTATGTTCACTATGAGAATGTGGCTGTGGGCTCAAGGACCAGGGCATTTAAAAGTACTTGGATCATTTGCAGGCATAAATTTAACTGGTTTTCACTGGATTCTGATGATACATCTTCACTGCTAGTCAAGGGGGTAGAAGCAGTCTTACTGCGGCTGCATGGGCAAGGGCAAATTTGCTTCCACAGAATTGTGAGTCCCTTTGGCTAGATGGCTTCCAGAATTACAGCAGGTTATGGATAGCACTCTCGGATATCTATATGCTGCACATCTGTGGGCAATAAAGATACACTCTGAGTCACATGGAAAGATTATCAAAAATGTTTAAGTTCCCATTTTGATGCCTAGACACCTACACTCCCTTGTGATTAGCAGCACTAAAACGTACACATTTTTATGAATTCCCAGATGTACTTGTTTTCCTTTTTAAGGGATAGAGATCTTGCAAAACTGTCATTTGAACACTGCAAAATTCCCAGTCTTTTAGCTCATTTTATTTGGGTGGCAGCTCTTTGGTGAGGAATTTCCATGGTTGGGAGAGCACCACTAATGAACCACACTTCATTATAATGAACTAGAACTTCTGTAGCCTTGAAGTTGAAAGAGACAGTGAGGATGAGGAAGGAGGAAGCTAATGAGGTGAGAAAACAAAGATAGATTAAAGATGTGGGGTAGGACTACCATCAGTTGCAATCCTAGGATATCTACTGGAAAAACGGCCAGGTTCGTTGCAAAGCAAGAGGGCAGCAGTCAAGGCTGTATCAAGGTACAAAGCATGATAAAAGGTCAAACACAAACAGCAAATACTGAGCTGTCGCCTGCCTTCACTGCTGTGTTAATACTTTTGGGAAGCTCTGTTACACAGATCCCTGCTCGCTGGGTTGGATAATGCCATTAGTAGCTGTCTGCTCTGAATGAAACTGTGGATCACTGATTGTATATGATGAGGCTTCCCGCATGCAATTCATGCTACAGTTCCTGAGTACAAAATACATTTTTTCCTCAGTACAAAATATTCCAGCATCAAAAAGGTGAGGTACCTGTATTCATAAACTGTTCATGGGTATCTCAGAGATGCCCACTTATTCCTGCTGGTTGCCTGTTGGTCTGAGATCAAGAAAGAAGAAAAAAAGTGTATGCATCCTGTAGGATGTCAGGAATGTGACTGTAATAAAAATGTTCCCTGCTTGAAATATAACAGCCCTTTCAGTGTAATTTGAAGGCCTGCTGTGCATTTAAATTACCCACTGTGTGGGCTGTGCGCTATTATACTGCACAGCATAAAAGGAATATATAGTATTTGCTTTCCCTAAAAGAAATAAGGAATGCTAACTTAGAACATTTTCAGAATAGCATAATCAAGTTTATTTAAGAAAATGAGTACTTAAAAAATGAATAAAAACTTTGAAAAATGCTGCCATTTATGCAAGCTAATTCTGCTCTTTTCTCTGCCCCTTTTACTGTACCATAGGTTATTAATGTGCAACAGCATGGCTTTGTCTGGAGCATTACAGGCCTCAGAAGATCTGGACTGTAACTGCGATCATGAGATTCTTGTGCAGACAACCAGCTAGGCACCTGTTAAATCAAAACTTGAGTCCTCTGAACGTTTCTTTTGAGGAAAGGTGGTAGAATTGGATGCTGGAAGGTGTATGACTTTTGTTTATAGGCTCTAGGTCATGAAGTGTGTCTAAAGAACACAGTGTGGACAAGGCAGAGATACCTGAGCCTGTGCCAGACAAGCTAGCTCCAAAATCGAGAACAGCACAACTATCTCTACTCAGCAGTTTTCTCAAAGTAGTTGGTTCTACTGGAAAGTGCAGTGTAATGCCTTCAGTGACACGATGGTTGTACATCTGGGACCTCTGCTCGTACCTGGATCCTGTGCTGCACAGATGTACACTGCATGTAGCCGTGTCCAAAGCAGAGGTAGGACTTTAAAGAGCTTTACTTACTGTGCAGCAATGCAATCACTAGCACTACAGCATTCACACCAAGGGAGTCATTCAGGTATATAAATGGTGTACCTAAGAACATAATTTTCCTGAAAAGACCACCTAACTATTAGACAGTTATGACACGGCCATAATAATATTTCTTGTAGGGTCAGATTCTCATTGTTTTTACACTGGGGCTTTGCAGACTTCAGTTGAAGATAGAACTTGGCTAGTAGACTATTTTTTCTGTAATAGCACCTACTGAAGAAATGGGATTTCTCAGAATATATTGAAATTTTATATAGAATATTCTTATGTAGGACAGCAAAACATGTGTGCCTTATCTCTTGCCCATTTTATAAAATATCCCAGGGCTAGCTCAAAGAAGGCTGCTGTTGCTGTTCTCCTTTCTAGGGGAGATTTTTTTGTAAGTAAGCAGCCTTAAGGCAAATACTCAGTGGGTGAAAGACTAGCATCATTGAAATCAGACTTCAAGATTTGCCAGTTTACAGAGCTGAGAACTGGGACCTTTCTGTGTAAGTGGGTTCTAAATAAATGAGCCCTTTCCATTCTGTAACACTGCTGCAGTCCTGGAACAAGGATGAATGCAAGTATATTCTGCCCAAATCAATTGTGCTGGCATAGACAGAGAGAATACACTTGCATTAACTGCTACCACTTCATCATTCTGTGAGTAACACAATCTCACTAAATCTAGCAAATGCTCTTTGCCTGCTAAATTTGCTGACATTTCACAGATAAACTTGATCATTCTACTTCATTGCTGTGTGGACATTAAACATTTAATTTTATAAAATATTCTCAATATCATTTCAGGAAGAACTATGTTGATGCATACAAATTGGAAATAGGCAAACAATTTGTTGAATCAAATTTTGAACGGAAACATAATGGATAGAGAAGATTTGCTCAGAGATGGTTTACTAATCTGTTCTGGTTAACCACAAAGGATTCTCCCTCGGGAAGAGAATTACCAGAGAAAGCAAGAGGGAGAGAAATAGTTTGAAAGATTTCATTGAAGTCCTTTACCTATCTCTAAGCAAGAGGGAAGCTGTTTGATCCTTTCCATAGCTTCTATCCATGTGCTTCTTTAAAAAGATCTTGATTTCAGTGAGCTTTACAAGCATTACCAATGAATGTGACAACCATGGCATTTCCTCTGGGCAGAGTCTGATGCTTCCCATGACCAGAAGGTCCCAGGTTGAGCTGGAAAGTCCAGTTTGAGGCTGGAGGTTCATTTGTGTAGACCATATAGGTGTGCAATAGGAGGTTCATTGTGGCAGACCATATAGGTATGCAATTTGTTACTTCAATTAACCCAAAATTTTACATCTAGATGCCTGTTTGGTTTGGGGAATTTGACTAAATGCAGTATGTCAGTTTATTTTTTTGTTGGTTTTGGGTGTACTATTATTACTTTGCAAAACATCAGCATGACCTTCTGATCTTCACTCACTACAAAATAACCCAAAATACAACAGCTGAGTCCCTCACTAAGTCTGTACTGGCAAAGGATTATCTGGATATTGTCAGAGTTCTCCCTTCCTAATGATTTCAGTAATCTTACACGATTGGGTTTTTTTTTTGAATAAACATTAGGCCAGTGGTGTCAGATTTGGAGACCTTGTCACAGTGCCAGCAGCCAGGAGGCGCTGGCATTGCTCTTGTTCCACACAGTAAGATCTAGAGCTCAGTTCAGGAGCGCATGTTTGATTTCTTGTCAGCAAGGCACAGGACTTCCATCCTCACTCTGATGAGGCAGTAACCCCAAAAAAGCATCAGCACAAATACCCATCTCCTGGGCCAGTACAAAGATCCATTTTTTAGCTGTCATTTTATAAAGTGACCAAAATAAGAGGTTACATTAGCCAAACAAAGAGTTTACACTGATCAAAACAAGTTGCAAATTACATTCCAGTCTTTAACCAGATGGCATCTTTTACCAAGATATTCTGTGTATTCACGTCATGGCCTCACGTTACTAGTGGTAGTCTACCCTATGATCTCTACCCTTGCCTTCATTGCCCACATTTGGATAGGTCTGTGCACCCCACACCATTCCACTGACCTCATTAGCATGCCTAAGTCTGCAAAAGACATGCACGTTTGACATACAGTTCCCAAAAGTCCTGCATCAATCCGTACTTCAGTGAAGCCTTTACATGAGGCCTATAGTGACCATCGTTCTGCTGCAAAGGAATAAGCTTCACCACAAATGGCCTGAGCTCTTCACAGCTGTCTTCAACAGCTGAAAACAAGGATTTAAGACACAGCTTTTACATTTAAATCCACCAAACCTCTTGTACCCTCAGTACAAGAGTAGCACAAGCTCAGCAGGTGGAAGGCTTTCCCTCCCAGCCTGTTGGTCTGCTTTCAGGATATGAATGTTCCACTACGAATGGCCTGCATGATCCCTGATGTTATGTAGAAGTGGCATACTTCTTTCCACAACAGGGAAAAGCTGATTCCAGCAACTGACTGAAGTCCTGTTCCCTCCAGAAGAGCTGCCTTCGATGTGATGGTCAAGGCTGCCTCACTTTGCTGATTACTTGAATCTTTTAGACAGGTTTCAATGAACAATGTGGTTCAACACAAGTTACTTTAACTTTTCTGTTAAAGGAATTTCCAGAAATAGAGTGTCCAGGCGTTTGTCTCAGGAATCAGAAAGAGGAAGCTTTTCAATTAGATTCCCAATGTCTTTTTTTTCAGATGCTCTCTTGAAGTTCATCAGCGTGTCTGGAAATTCAGTACAGAAATCTATACCGAGAGAGGCTACAGTCACCAGAATAGATTCCCCTCTTATTAGACCCCAAAGAAAGCTGTGAAGGAGGGTTTATACCATATTTTATATTACACCTTCTTAGGAGTTTGAAGAGTGAAACTTCACTGTCTGTTCCATTTTCTGCAGCTCTTCAGCGCCTGACTAGCCAATAATAGCAACCTAGTGTGTCCCCTGATGCTGCAGCTGTGAAAAAAAATCTCCCACCCTGAAACAGAATAAGCCTAGGGGAGAATTTTTTTTTTTAATTGCTAACTTATATGTGGGAAGAGATTCACTTTGGTTCTAATTCTCCAAGGAAGGATTAAAAAGGCAATGTACAGAGCAGTTCAGTTGCAGCTCTGTTGAAACCAGTGGTGTTAAAATGATTTACTCCAGCAATCAATTTATCCTATGGGATACATTACATAAGTAGATTTTTAAAAATATATACCCTTATCCAAAGGAGTAATTAGAATTGGAGAGGCAAATCTGGATCATTTTACAATCTATCTTTTTATCAAACTTTCAGTATCAATAAGACTAACTTTAACATCTGGTGGCTTAAAAAAAAAAGTTTTTTTAAAATTTCCACCGCATATGCACACAAACAAAAGCACTGACACTGTCTTAGAAATCTATCAGACAAATGAATGTTTAACCAGGAACACACTGAAGAAAATGACTTTGAATCAGAAAAGCACAGAAATGTATTGCTGGAAATTAATTATTTTTGATATCTCCTTGGACTGTGCTATGTAATGGTGTACCAAACAGTTGTCATTATTATAAACATTTCTCCACTGCCTCTTGATGACCTTAAAGTGTCTGTTAGTTTAGCAGAAATTCCAGTACTGTGCAAAGTCATGGTAATAATGTACTACAGCAATATGCTGGTGAATGTTAGTGAAAGTTTGAGAAAAGGAATTTGAGTAGCCAGTAGAAATTATAAAATAAAAATGTACTAATTAAAATAAATAAGAGATGCTTAAAAAAATGTACTCATGAGGTTAAATGAGATACAGAAAACACTTAAAGGAATAGTTCCTTCAACCTTTCCCCAAGATGGTATTTCTACACACCAGGCCACCATACTATCACCAGGACTTGTGCCGTGTTAACGTGCTTTGATTTTGGCAATAGAGAATTTTTTCTCCTTTTGTTCTGCCTTTTAATTGTTGTGTAAATTAACCTGCAATGTTCTGCAGTAATAACATTCTGACTGATTAGAAGCAAAGCTAACAAAGTGAAAACAAACAGAAGTCCCTGTGCAACAAATCACCAGCGCTCTGCTCTGGCTCAGAGTTTCTTGGCATTTAGGTGCAGATTTCCACATTGCAGTAATCCATTTGAAACTTATCTCACAAATATCTCCTTCCAAGTCAATAAAGCTATACAAGACCTGATTCTGCAGACCCTGCTTTCAGCGAATTTCTGTTTGACACAGCTGAATAGCCTGAGTATAAAGCTCAAGCGTAAGATATCTCATAATAGGTCTATCATGCGTACAGCTAACATGTGAGAAGAAAGAGGTCCCACTTGCCTGGTGTTTGGAAGGGCAAGGCTGGCTGGTTTGGGTCAAATTCTTTGCAACATGGGATTCAAAAATGGAGAGAATACATTTCATGGCGTCTGTCAGTGCCGGGTGAAGCATCCCGCAGCAGCAGGCTGTGGCTTTGCGAGAGGCACAGGAGTAAATGTACAGTAAAATTACTGTACTTGGAGCCCATGCAGACTTCTGAAGTCACACAAAACCACTGCTAGGTGGTGCCTGACCCCAGAGGAGGCAATGCCAGTGTTACACTTGCTGATGTTGTGCCTCATTTCTAACTAACCCTTCTGACCACCAGGGATGGTTGGAGCTTTTATCCACCCAGTTTAGGGCCACCCTGAGTTGGCGCTATGTCCTTCTCTTCCCACTGCATGGTCACAGAAGAGGTGGACCAAGGCCAAATATATGGCTCTAAGACTCCAGTGATATTTTTTATGATTTTTTTTCAAAATATTCCTTATCTAGTTATTACCTAGTTTCCGTCTTCCATTTTGTCTAGTACCAAGGGTAATCGCTTCCATCCAGTGAAAACCAGGTATATGAAAAAGACTTTTGTATCTATTTGCTGGGCTCATGATTTATTTCTCATTCATTTGAACTCAGGATTGGTATCTGTCTTGTGAAATCCATGCCGTTATATGAGCTCCCAGAACATTTGCCTGTCGTGGATTAAGAAATAGCGTGACACGTCCATTGTTGGTGGAGTAGATATTCATCTTTGTGTTAAAAATAATTACCCAGAATACACGATTTTTCTTCTGGTCTTTTTAAATATGGCCTGTGTGAAGACTGCAGTCCTGTGTGAAGTCCAATAGGCGTGTCTCAAGCCAATATTAAATTACACTTTAAGCAACACTGGAAATTTAAACCAAAGTATCCTGTATTCGGTTCTCTGTTCTTCATTCTCTTGGGTAATGCAGAGCAGAAACAAGGAAAAGAATACTTAGTGATACAAAAGGGTACAGATAATTTATGGCACATACTACTTGCTAATGTCAAAACAGTTGTCCTAAAACTCAGCTTCTGAAATTGGGTGCACAACAAGAAAGATTGTCAGCCCTCTGACTGATTTCTTGTCATTAAGGGGTATTGCCTACATTAAAGCAGTAGTTTTGGTTTGGGGGCTGTTTTTTTTATTTTTGCTTTATCTTTTGCATCCTCTCCAAAAAAAAGTTAATTTAAGCTAATGCTGTACTCATTTGTTCTCCCAGTGATCCTTTCACCTTTTGCCCGACTGTCACAATTCTGGCCTTGCAAACCAGGGCACAGTAAAGCCAAGCAAATGAATTAGCTCTGTAATTTATTAGAGTGGTATTTTCATTACAGGTATCTTTAAATTGCCTTTTCACATAACAAAGTGCCTTAGAGTGGAGCAAGTTATACCTGCAACCGTTTCAGAGCTCTTTTCATTGACAGAATAGCACAAACGAGTTTTCTGTAAATATTCATCACATCTGTTACTGGGTTTGGTGGATAAAGCTTAATTATAAAATATTCCCATGTTAGTCATAAAAATTATTTTTTACAAGAAAATTTGTCATCCACTTTGTTTCCATGTGTAAGGATTTTAAGCATATATGAACAGAAGTTTGTAGTCAGGAGCCTATTAAATGCAACCAGATTTCTGCATAATAGGAAAAGGAAAGGGGGCTGCTGGACAGGCTAAATTGCTTCAAACATGGTAGAGTTTCAGGGTCCAGCTCCCAGAAAGATCAACCTAATGTACTAATCGGAAGGACATGTGATAAAGTCAATCAGAAGATGGAATAGAAATAGTAAATAAAAGCCGTTGTGTCTGTAGCCCTTTGGAGGACAAAGAGTACAGGAAGAAAGTTAAAATAACATCTTTGACTCTGGTGATATCGTAAAGGGCCCTCTGCCTCTAACAGATGGTACAAGAAGTGCTGAAAACCAGAGATGACCACAGTCTTAACAGATGATATAGAAAAATAGTGAAAAACAGTATAAAAACTGCCCTGCTTGGTTACTCTGCAGTGAAGCATGCAGGCTAAAATAGTGGGCATCTGGTTTTCTATAGCTAGAGTTTCGTCTGCAATTGTCTGAATTACAGAGTTTTTGATGACCGTAGCATGTCACCTATGTTCCACTGATTTCATTATTTTTCAGAACAGATTTATGTTTTGCATTCATGTATTGTAATGGTTAGATAGCTCAAATCCAGTAACAATAATTTCCCATACCTGTGCAATTTTGTGGTTTTAATTAGACTGCATTTTAAAATTATGTATTTCTTGCTCTATGTGTATATGTTTCTCTGTGTGTACTTATATATAAATACATAAATGTATATATTTTTATATATCCACTTAAAGCTTGAAAAATGAGATATTTCACTTAGGTAACAGTACCTATAACAGAAATTAATGTATCTGTCAGGTAATTATCCATTATTTCCAATGTACGGCACCACAGTATGTTCGGGTAGTAAATGGAACATATTGTGCTCAAAATACTGTACCAAAACCCCCCACTTCTTTGTCTTCACAGCTACTTTGTCAGTTCCCTACCTTCACTTCAAAGTTCAGGGCAAATAGAGACATTTAAATTAAAGGATCTGCCAAAATTCCCAGTGCCTTCCTCGTTCATTAAACACATGCTGCTGCCTGATTTTTTTGAGAATCTCAACTGCAATGATCACTGAATCTGTGCTGCTTACTGGCTACATCACAGTGCTTGCTCTTATTTGTGTACTGTGCATTTATGTATTCAATTTCCACAGGCCAGCCGATAAAAAATACAACATTTCGAAAGGACATTTCATGCAATTCTTAAAATTTATCCAGAAAATGTAATTAGCACAGATCTTGCAGTTTATTTATCCTCTGAGAGGATGGTGACAAAGGAAGAAAATGCAGTGTTAGTCTTTTTCTGCTTCAAGCAGTGCAACATGACTGATGTAATTGAATTTGAAACCAGTGGGCTGCTGCCAACCATGTGCTCCTGAAAACTGATCACATGTAAACACTTTTAGGAACTGAAACACACATAAGCTAACATTTCCTGAAGGTGTGGAAATTTGCTTAGCAAATAAAATCAAAACAAAAAAAAACCTAAAAAACCCCTTACCAACTACACTGGAGATGTTTAGGATACATCAGAAAACAGATGTGTGTATTTTTTGAATTCGATGGTACTGGGGACCAGCACCATACTCTTCTTATACCAAATCTACCTATGAGTACTGAACATCAAAACCTTTGAAAAAGAATGGGATTTCAGAATTAATGCTGCTGCTGCTGCTGAAACATTCAACTAGTTGCTTTGCATGGGATATTTTCATGCCAAACAGCTACTACTTGTGTGTCAAAACTCCCCAACATATGGCACTCTCTATTTAAAGTTATATGATCAAATAATAAGTCCATAAACATATTATTGTGCCTTTCAGCGATATTTACATAGTTTGGCAGGAAACATTTAGGGTTATTCTCCTTCAGTCAGTCTTGAAAAGTCAGATGGGAGTCAGGAGCTCAAATTGTGCTTTTCAGCTTTCACCTCATTGCCTGAGGTTGCTGCAGGCAAATACTCGTGTTTCCAAACTTAAAGTGCTCTTAAAGTGCATCAGCCCTGGTGTAAAGTTCATTTCTCTCCAATTAACTGTGAAAATTCTGAGAAATTGTGCTTTTTACTCACCTGCAACTGCAGTTACTGAACATATTCTCAGGCTCCTGTATAACACCTAATGGTACCTACCCCCTTTCAGTTGCAGTCTGTATTTGAAGTATTATGATTCAATCAGAATATTTCTGTGACCAGAGAAAAATGTACATACCCAGCTTCAATGGGGAAACATAACCAAACACGTGCAACAGCCGTGCTTCAGATTGAGTCAGTTGTTTTGCACATCTCTGTTTATAGCAATTCATGTTGTGTGACTGAGTCAGAGTAAGAATTAGAAATCGTTATAAAAAGAATCAAGGAAGCTTTGGATTCTATAATGTATAGATTATAAACATCAATTCATTTAAGTGGCATGAGAGTTAGGATACATTTCTCACCCCATATCAACTCAGTTCTGTCATGATGAGTATAATTAAACTGGACATATTAGTCCTACTGGTATTTTACAGTACAAGAAAAGGATTATGTGCATGGAAAATGGAAAATGGTTAATTCTGGCAAAATAAAATGAAGCCATTGTTTTTATGGATTGATTTACCTTCTATTTCCAAACAGCAGAGAAAGGAAATCATAACGAAGCCCTTGCTTCATCTGGGATATGTAGTTGTGCAGGATGTGACTCGTTGATAAAGACGCCCTGTGTCTCTGACCCTGGGTCTGTGGCCATGTCTGTGTCATTGCAGATTGTGAAAATGCTTCTGTTCCTCTTCCATCTGTTTCTGCCTTAAAATAGTTATTATGACATCTCAGGACACTATATTCAGTGCTAAAACATTGCATTTTAAGACAGGTTGGCATCAGTCACCATTATCTTCCTGATCATAACATGACTTGGCCACGGCAAAGAGTGAGTGTCTCCACTGACGTCCTGGAAGTACTGGTAGGAGTCTTTTGCCAGACACAGATTAAATGATGATTGCAGCTCCCAAATTTTCTTCCTAGCAAATGTTATATTTAGGAGGCAGAGAAGTGGTATTCAGAAGTCCTATTGCTGTCAACACACCACTTGAGCAAGGTTGTGGTATAAATAACACTGAGCCCTCATTTCCCTAAACCCAAAATGTCTGCTGCTTCCCCCACCACATTCTTCAGAAGAAATCTTTTGCATCTTTGATATTCATAGAATCACAGAATGGTAGGGGTTGGAAGGGACCTCTGGAGATCATCTAGTCCACCCCCCCTGCCAGAGCAGGCTTACCTAGAGCAGGCTGCACAGGACTGTGTCCAGGTGGGTTTTGAATATCTCCAGAGAAGGAGACTCCACACCCTCCCTGGGCAGCCTGTTCCAATGCTCTGTCACCCTCACTGTGAAGAAGTTTTTTCTCATATTCAGACAGAACTTCCTGTGTTCCAGTTTGTGCCCGTTGCCCCTTGTCCTGTCACTGGGCACCACTGAAAAGAGTTTGGTCCCATCCTCTTGACATCCACCTTTGAGATATTTATAAGCACTGATGAGGTCCCCTCTCAGTCTTCTCTTCCTTGGGCTAAACAGCCCCAGCTCCCTCAGCCTTTCCCCATAGGAGAGATGGTCCACTCCCCAATCATCTTTGTAGCCCTTCGCTGGACTCTCTCCAGTAGTTCCTCGTCTCTCTTGAACTGGGGAGCCCAGACCTGGATGCAGTACCTCCAGGTGGGGCGTCACTAGGGCAGAGTAGAGAGGGAGGATAACCTCCCTCGACCTGCTGGCCACACTCTTCTTAATGCACCCCAGGACGCTGTTGGCCTTCCTGGCCGCAAGGGCACGTTGCTGGCTCATGGCAAATTTGTCGTCTACCAGGACTCCCAGGTCCTTCTCTGCAGAGCTGCTTTCTGGGAGGTCAACCCCTAACCTGTACCAGTGCATGGGGTTGTTCCTCCCCAGGTGCAGGACCCTGCACTTGCCCTTGTTGAACCTCAGGAGGTTCCTCTCCGCCCAACACTCCAGCCTGTCCAGGTCTCGCTGAATGGCAGCACAGCCTCTGGTGTATCAGCCAGTCCTCCCAGTTTTGTGTCATCAGCAAACTTGCTGAGGGTGCCCTCTGTCCCTTCATCCAGGTCACTGATGAATAAATTGAACAAGACTGGGCCCAGTACTGACCCCTGGGTAAAACCACTCACCACAGGCCTCCAACCAGACTCTGCACCGCTGATCACAACCCTCTGAGCTCTGCCATTCAGGTAGTTCTCAGTCCACCTCACTGCCCACTCGTCTAACCCACACTTCCTGAGCTTCCCTATGAGGATGTTATGGGAGACAGTGTCAAACGCCTTGCTGAAGTCAAGGCAGACAACATCCACTGCTTTCCCCTCATCCACCCAGCCAGTCATGCCATCATAGAAGGCTATCAGATTGGTCAAGCATGATTTCCCCTTGGTGAATCCGTGTTGACTACTCCTGATCACCTTCTTTTCTTCTGCATGCTTGGAGATGACCTCCAGAATGAGCTGCTCCATCACCTTTCCAGGGATGGAGGTGAGGCTGACTGGCCTGTAGTTTTCTGGGTCCTCCTTCTTGCCCTTCTTGAAGACTGGAGTGACGTTGGCTTTCTTCCAGTCCTCAGGCACCTCTCCCGTTCGCCATGACTTTTCAAATATTGATGTGTATGTGTCTTTGTTTCTGTGTATGTGCATAAAATAATTTCGGACCTCTTCCCTTTTATACCTTGCTTAATGTCTTTGTAGGATCAAAGTTCTCTCTTCTGAAGACCTTTTCTCCAAAGCCTGTGAATTTCATCGAATTTATTGGCATTTCCTCCATGAAAGTTAAAATGCATTAGAGGAAAGGCACGGGATTGGCCACAGGTTACTTTAATCTATTCTTGATTACACAGATTTGTGGCAGAGCCTGGCAGTGGTTGGGGAAATTACTGTTATCTGACCCTAGAACAGACAGCTGAAGAGGTTTAATGTTGTGCTTGGTTACATACGGTTTTGTTATTGAGTTCTAGAACCACAAAGCTGGCTTTGTTTCTTGAGAGCTCATCTAACCATGTTCATGAGTTATATATTGCTGAAGTTTAGCGAGCAGTATTTTCCATGTCGTTCAAGCAAATAGCTCTTATTCAAGTTAGTCACTGGCACCCTTTTTTTATTTTCCCTTGTGACAACATATGAACTAAATCCTGGTTTGGGCTCTGGTATTCTCCATCTTTACATTTGATTAAGCCATCTTGTTAGCCCTTGGTATAGCAGTCTGGGCGCTGACTCTTCACCAGCTGTCTTTCTTGCTTCACAGTGGAGCGGCTGATCCCAACATGCTTTGACAGACTTTCATGGTCGCTGATGACAAAAATACCTTCAGGATTTTTTATTTCTCTTTTTCTTCTTCCCACATTTTCATGCCAGGGCACTGAAAACAGCTGCATTGTACACCTTTGCTCTCATACCGAGGCAAACTCTGTCCTGGGAAGAGTTCTAGGGATAGAGGCAGAAGAAGAAAGGAGCTTGATGTGTATATCTGCCTTGACTCTTCTCACACCACTGAATCAATAAAACTTACTGGCTTTTGCTATCAGCTACAGCAAGTCAGTGATTCACCTCTGAATTTTTCCTTCAAGAAAAAAAAAAAGTATCTGGCACTAGGTAAAAATCCAATTTCTAAAGAAAATAGAAATCACATAAAAATACAAAACTCCGTTATTTTAAAATTGCATTCCTTTTTACATGATGTGCATTGAACAATAAAATGATTTTTTGTGCTCAGTGCTACCAATGCTGAAGCTAAAGATTTAGATTCCAACAACTCCTTTTGCTTACTCAAAATACCCATGGAAACCAATGTTGGCATACCTCTGTTACGGTTTCTGTAATATCTCTATACCATATCTGTCTCTTGCTTTCCAGAATTTCCACTGTTTCTTTTTTTTTAATTTTCTTTCCTTTAATTTTTTCTTCTTCTCCTTTCTCAACTGGAAGGAAAAAAGTAAAATAGGAATGATCTAGAGAAAAGTAAAAATTATTTTCTAAATTCAGAATGAAGTCACTGAAATATTCTGTTGTTGCAATGTGAAATGGTGCGATCTTTCAGTTATTTTTGTTCAGGGGTTTCTGCTATAATACCTTCTAGAAGTCAAGGAAATTGGCATTAATGAAGCAGAGAGTTTGGCTTCTTCCTTTAATATTTTCTTTTTTTTTATTGACAGTTCCTGGCAGCAGATTTGGCCTTTGACAAGAATTCCTTTTCTGACAGACGGTTGCATCCAGTAAGGTTTCAAATAACTCTATTAATAAAGTTAGTACTCGAGATGCACTATTTTGCACATGCAATTCTCCTTGAAAATCAAGGCTGTAGTGTCAGGGAGCGGCGAGGGGCAGCTGCTCCACACGGGCAGGGGTGCCCCATAGCTGGGGTGATGGGGGCAGGACAGACAGCGGCCTCTCTGGCCACTGGGAGAGCAGGGCAGGGCTAGTGACAGTAATCAGGGTCAGCCAAGAGGGCAGTGACAGCTGGGCAAGGCACACGGTCGAGGCAGGTCCGAGGCCAAGCCAAGACATCAGGTTCTGGTGGCCAGGACCAGGAGTGTGGGTGGCTGGTCATGGTCACGCTCACGGTCACAGCTGTGGGGCAGTCGGGGCAAGGGCCTGAGCTCCACTGTGGCTCCCGAGCCAAGGCAGGGAGGTTCTACTGAGACATCTCCCAGCTCTTTCTCACATGGCTCTTTCCCAGGAGCATCACGCAAGGGCACAAGATATCACGGCTGGCCTTGAGGACAGACAGCCAAAGGCCTGGGGGCAGCAGAGGTGGCAGAGGCTGTTGCTGCACACAGGCTCTCCCTGGCACTTAGTTCCTCCTTTCTCCCCAGGAAACTGAGAAATTTCCAAACCATAAAAGCTAGTTTGCATCATAGCCCCACCCTGAGTCTTTGATCAGAAGAGGAAATCATGCTGACAGGCAAACAGTCGTAACATAGAAATTGTTAAACAACTATAGGAGAACACTTCAGCACAGGGATGCAGTGTCAAGAATGATGTTGTATCAGGATTTTGCAGGATGACTACTTCGTGCTTCTTTCCTTCTCCACCTAATTACAAAAAGGTGTCTTTAGGGCTGTGAGCATCAGTGAGATCTCCAGCAGCCATCAGCTGCTCTGTGGTTCTGAGATAATCATGCAGCTAAGCAAGAGAGACATTAATTTCCTTCATTAGGAAATTGCATGAGGCTTGTCATTGCTATCTTGCTTGTCCATTTAGATTGACATCGACAAGGTAAGATTTGTATGCAGGAATTGTCTCAGGCTGATGATTTAATAATGTCTCTAAATTGCTATCAATGATAAACATTAATAATTTGTCTATCATTTCATAATGTAGGAATGTGAAAGACATCCTTCATTCATTCATCTTGAACCCTACTGCTAACTTCCTGACCATGTTTTTTACCAAATCAGTAATAATCAAAGCTCTGATGAGTCATTTCCTCCACAGCTTGAAAGCAATTCTTTTGCCTTATTTGAGAAGCAAGAGTTTGACATTGGTGTCAAATAGATTAAAAAATAGCTTAATGGTGGCAAATAATAGCACAATAGCTCCTCAGCAGTGCAGACAATAGCATTTGGGCCTATGTACAGAGAAAAGTAAAAGAAGAAAGATTCAAAACATCAGCACAGTGCAGGTAAGAATCCAATATAACCTTTTACTTCTTTACAATGCATTATTTAATGACTATATGTGCTGTGACTTTTGAGCATGTAGTGCTATGTACCAATGTTGAGGTGTAAAATTTCTTCTGCACTGCCATCCTAGTGTACCATAAAAAATACTAGTTTAATCTAGTCTGGGGACCAGCTGAAGACTACTTCCAACAGCCTCACAGACTACAAGTAGGATGTGAACACAGCTTGGACACTATTGGTAGAGTATAAGAGGAGAAAATAGCAATTTTAAACTGAAAGTGTAGGAAAAAAGATAAATAGTTCTCTGTTTTACAACATCCAGAGTCTAACAAAATTATATGAGTATCAAGGGAAGATATGATATACAGGCTCCACAATCAAATTACAGTGAATGAAAAAAACAATAAACAAGAGAGAAATCAGAAGTTTCCAGCAAATGTTGGCAGGGCAAAAAGTCTGTGCAGCTGGTAAAACAATAACAAACCTTATTGATAGACTTCCTTAATGTAAAACTTTTATATTTTCTTTTTGTATTATAACTCAGATGAACATTTTCTTCTGTCTTGTAGATACTACATGAGACTTTGGGTCTCAGGAAAATGAGACACTAAAAATATTGATTCCAGCCAAAGACTGTAAACTGATGTACAAAAAGTCCCAACCTACCCGTACCACAACTATTTAAAGCTACACATGACACCTTCCCTATTCACAGCTTGAGATTCCCGAGCTGAAAGTCCATCGTGGTTCATTGTTACAGGAGCACGCAATGTGGATAAAACTCACAACAAGGCAAACAAAATCAAAAGCTAAAACTGAAACAAAAATATCCTAGGAAGAAACACACCAATACTTTTTAATTTATGACCTATAAAAAAAATCGGAAATCAAGTTTTCACAGTGTGTGAATATCATATAAAATCTGGTCATCACTATGTTTCCAAACCCCTTTTCACTGCATTAAAGGTTAACATCAGTTTCAAAATATCACATGATGTGCTTCTTTCTCTCCTCATTATTTAACTATCTTGCATGAGTCCCCACTGGAAAGGAACTGTACACAGAAACAACTCAGAGAAGGTCTCCCAGAGTCTTGCTCGAGTGTTACTCTTGGCTGACATGCTTTCTTCTCAATCTTCCTCCTATTCCTATGTTCTCTTTGATGCATAGTTAATTAGCTTTTTCTGTTAACGTTATTACCGTTCCATGACAGTCTGTGTGCAAGAAAAACTGTAGAGGCAAGCTCAAGTCTCTTTCATTCCTTGCAACCCCTTCTACAATGACAGCAGTACAAAACAGGCCTTCAGTAAAAAATCCCAATGCCCCAAAAAGCAAAACAAAACCATTCCCTCTATGTAACTTCCACGTATGTTTTGCTGGGAGTGCCATAACAGTTTTTTCTTACATTATTCTGCTTTCATACCTTGTGCATATTGTGTTTTTACCCTTTTGTTACATTATGCTACACATTTTGTAAGATTTTTGCTATCGCTGTTGTTTTGGGAAGTACCTAGCAAATCTGAGGTCACTAAAGGAAATTATGGTGATCAGCAGGATGGTCAAAAGGTAAAGTCCCAAAACTAAAACGCTAACACTTGCAAGGCTTGAGAGAACACATAGTTTATGAAGGAAAGTTAGAAATGTAAATTATTGACGGGATGCTATACCACACTTTCTGTCACAGTGAGCATGTTGTGTAGGCAACTCATTTGCTGACAGATGGTTTATGCATGCTTTTTTCAAAATATAAATGCACTTTGTGTCTACTGTTGCAAATGAAGACTTCTGAAAGCAAGCTGCAAAGAGCCTTTAACCTAACCCAGCTTTTAAGAATGTTTTATGTGTGTCTAAGAAAGCAAGGTGACTCCTTAATATCAGTGGCAATGACCATGATTTATTCATTGTTTCCATCCCTTCCTTAGTTTGACGAGGCCTCAGGAACTTTGTAGTTATATTTTCAATTAGGACACCAGTGACAGCATCTGCACATAAGGTTTCATGCTCCCATCCTACTCAAAGTAGCACACGTGTCTGTGCCAGACCAGTTTAACTGAGCTAGCCAGATGTATCTGAAGTAGAACTGTCTATGTCTAACCCTTCCTTGAAGAAAAACTTTTTTGTATCTATGTAAAAGCAATATTTGTGCTCTGTTTTTCAAGAGTTTCAGGCTGTATGTATTCACTCACAAGCTCTCTTATTCATTCAGAAGTTCTGCTCCTGGCAGAAAATGATTCAGGGACTGTTAGGCTTCCCTCTGTTATTACAAATAATATTTTAGATGGCAGTTTATATTTTTTAAAAACAAGACTATACAAGACCACACAGAAACTAGCTCAAAACCCTGTTTCCAACAGTGGCCAAAAGCAAATGATGAGGGAATACTTTATGAAAAGGGCAAACCTGCTGAATATTTTCCCAGCTGTCAACTACTCGAGTCTGAGGGACCTCCTGATCCAGACATGGTATCTTCGAATAGAAAGATCTTTGTATTGAAAACCCTTCAGAGGATTTCTCTTTTATAAGCATGGCCATTTGCTTCTTAATCTAGCACCAACTCTTTGAAGTCTACAGCAACGCGTAGCAAGGCCTCCCACAGCTTAACCAGACACTGTGTGAAGAACTATGCCTTTGTTTTGAACCTGTCCTCTCAGTTTTAATTGGTGCCCTTACCCAGTCACTCTATGCAACTTATTCTTTTACAGACCTCTATCAAATCTTCCCTGCTTGACTGTTTCCTAGGTTGAAGAGGCTTAGTGTTTTCCTCTCTATCTTGATTATTGCTTTCAAAATAGAACCCCTCACTGTAGCAGCTATCATAGCATAAGCAGCTGCATTTAAAGTACAAATTCAATGTAAAGGTAAGGACCTAGCATAAAACAGTAAAGCGGCAATACAGAAGGTTTTTCTACAACAATCGTATGACATCAGACTATTCTTAGCCAAAGCTTTTTTCCCCTTAAGTGATACAGTAATGCATAAGCAAAATCATAAAGTCTCTATCTGACCTACCTAAACATGAGAAAATGTCACAATAAATTTGCCTCAGAATTTACTTTTCATGCCTCTTTATACTTTACCGTATGATTTTTTAGCCAGAGATCCCCCTGAACTCCAGCTATGGAATACAACAAGCAGGACATTTCCTCTAGTTTTTGCACAGTGTCCATCACCATTACACCCGGGCCACCGATTTAGGGTGTAATGCCATGTCGTGTCCCCCCTGCCCCGCTTGCACTCAACAAGCACTGAACAATATTTTCTCTCCATTTATGGCAGAAAAAATGTGACTTACAGTTTTTCCTCCAAATACATGGAAATTCATGGTCATACTAGACTACTTGTTTACAACAATGTCTTTTGTGACTGAGTCTCTGGTCGGTAGATCATTTTCTCAAACAAAATCCCTCTTGATGTGGAATGTGAATTTCCTTTGTGATGTGAACAAAACAAAATCTCCAAAGATATGTTCCATCTGGCAAATGAAAATTGAGAAACGTAACTAAAAAACAGCTCATGTGCTCATAGGTAAGCATTGATGTGCAAATATGCTTTAGATAATTTTGATGAGGTCAATATAAACAGATGCAAAAACAGAGAGTCTAAAGATTCTACAGAAAAGCCTAGAAAAAATGAGAATGACTCCAAAGTGTCCAAGGAAAAATATAAGGTGCAGCTTCCTCTACAGGCCTTACAAAAGTTATATTATAGACTATATGTGGAACATAAATTATATAATACAATAGAGAGAGAGCATGAAATAAAAATTTCCATCTAGAACGGGTAAGTAATTGTGCAAAAAAATGCCTATATCCCATATCATACACCTAAAAACATGGATGAGGAAGGCTTTGCATTGTTGGACATGTAGCCGAAGAAGAGAACCTAAAAAACAAGCAGGAACTGAATCCAAAAGCATCGTGCTGATACATCAGCTGCAGGCTAATGTGGGCAATTAAATTTTTATAGATTATGTAGCAGCCTGGTTTACCAAACATGATTTCTGCTATTGTGTATACATGACTGCTAGGTTTATCAACAGAATACTGGTGCAGTGGGACATTTCACAGAACCCAAGCTAATTTCACTGCACAGTACACCAGGAACCAGGATTTTGAGAGGGTAGGAGACGGTGCCATCAAGGAAGCCCTGGACACACACCTGGCCAGTTCAAGCTGAGCTTTCCATGCTGTGTGTTGTCAGCAGCAGAGACAAAGCAAGAGCGGTGAGAAGAATATGTCAGAAGTTGGGAAGAGAAGAGGAAGGAATAGAAACTTTTAAAAATGCTGTTGAGCCCTACAGTACCAGGAACAATCTGGAGGCAGCAAAGTGTGGAGCACTGTTAGTTTTCTCTGTTCAGGCTTGCTTACAGCAAGATTGCAAAGTACTTGCCTTCCCTTTAATACCGTATTTATCTAGTGCTAAGTGAGGAACTGAGCTCCGACACCACTTAACGGCGCTGAGTGCAGTAGCCCTGTGAACCTGGCATGTGAGCTGTCTCCCAGTGCATGCACCTGGCCCGGCAGAATGGAGGAAAGGGACCAAATAATCTGGTACCTGACACTCATTCCACCACGGATGTACGCAAACAGCACCTTACTGAGATCTCTGACAATTCCTCCGAAGCGTCGCAGGAAATGCTTTTCCTGCAAGACGTCAAGTGCAGGAACGAATTCTGTAACCGGCCTGAGAATCAAAGGATTTGACATGACTTAAATGACATCAAATGGATACACAGGACATCATAGAGGAAAAATCTGCCTCTGTGGTGCTGCTCAGAGAAGTGCAGACAGATGGAGGAGAAAAAGGAAGGGAGGGAGGGCTTTCAGTGGACTCCTGTGCTTTTTAAGGTGAGTGGGAACTTCCTTATATTCACTATGACATTTTACTCTTACTAAAGCTTACTAAGGGCTTACCCCACTAAGTTTTACTCAGTATTGAAATATGATGTTCTAGGAAGCATTGTTTATTTTAAAAGGATTACTTACGGTTTTCCAGACATTATGTCCTACGTTATGAAGCTCTGAATACAGCTCTTGATAGCCAATTAATTTACCTTTGACCAGCCTAGAGTGGTAAGAAATGAATTAAGTAAACAGACTGTATTTGCAGTGATCATACTTTATAGCAATATTGATAACAAGTCATTACCATATACTGTAACCGGGTAAAAATGCTGCAAGTCATATATGTAAGTTTTTCCACAGAAATCTCAGTATGATGTCCCCTGCTTGAATACTAGCTTATGCTTGCCCCCAAAGCAAATTATAGAAAGGAACCAAACAAAATTACTTTAGGTAGGTCCTTTCCCACTGACAGTGAGGAAAGAGGGAGACTCCATGAAGCCCACTAAGTGATACTTCAGTGATGATACCACTATAAAATGCCATGGTGTGTATGAAACTGTTACAGACATCTGGTTGTGGAAGCACTTTCCAAGCCAACTGGAAAAAAGAAATAACCCTTAGAATTGGTGAATTTTTAGTCCTTGCTTCAGGTCTTTTTCAGAATAGCAGCCATCACCGTATCTCCCTGAAGGGATGTTACACAAAAGGCAGTGTCCAAATGGACACAGCAGAGCATGCTTTATGCTCACAGAAGAGATAAATAATTTATGGATTACCGGTAGCATTGGACTAATACAAGCTCTAAGAAACAACAATTGTCTTGTAGCTGTACAAGCTGCCTTCTAGGTACCAGTTTGGATATTATATTAATTTCTAAAAAGGGTGAAATGCTAGTTAAGACATTGCGTCAAAAGCAGTGGTTCCCAAAATAAGAGTAATGACCTCAGTAGGAGCTGTGGCACGTGACAGTAGAGGGGTGAACTGAACAAAAATAAACTTGCAATATTGAGAATCATAAAAGGAGTTGTAAATCAGGAGGTGAAACTGGAAGTGAGGTCACATTTGGGAACTGAGAATCGAGGATATTTCGACTCTTTACCCAGTTCTCCTTTACGGATAATATATGCAAGTATTTGCTGCAAACTCACCGAGATCTTACAGGAGCACTTTACAATGCTGCTTTAGAACTTACTGCTTACCTGGCACTCTGCTTATTCTCTGAAATGGCCTTGGCTACCATGCTGTGTATGATGATGCTCTGAATAGGAATCTTCCCCTGTAAACCAGAAACAGCAATACTCAGTGTCGTGGTTTGACCCCAGCTGGTAACTAAGCACCACACAGCTGCTTGCTTACTCGCCCTGCAGCGGGGTAGGGGAAGAGAATGGAAAGGGTAAAAGTGAGAAAATGCATGAGTTAAGATGAAAACAGTTTACTAATTGAAATAAAATAAAATAAAATAAAATAAAATAAAATAAAATAAAATAAAATAAAATAAAAATAGTAATAATAATAACAATAAATTCTAATGAAAAGGAAAATAACAAAGAGAGATAAATAAAACCCAAGAAAGACAACTGATGCAAATGAGAACAATTGCTCACCACCAACTGACTGACACCTAGCCAGTCCCTGAGCAGCAGCTCCCCTGCCAACGTCCCCCCTAGTTTTATTGCTGAGCATGACGTCATATGGCGTGGAATATCCCTTTGGTCAGTTGGGGTCAGCTGTCCCAGCTGTGTCCCCTCCCAGCTCCTTGTGCACCCCCAGCCTCCTCGCTGGTGGGGTGGGGTGAGAAGCAGAGAAGGCCGCGACTCTGTGTAAGTGCTGCTCAGCAATAACTAAAACATTCCTGTGTTATCAACACTGTTTTCAGCACAAATCCGAAGCACAGCCCCATACTAGCTACTGTGAAGAAAATTAACTCTACCCCAGCCAAAAGCAGTGCGCTCAGTTAAGGCATCTCTGCAAAGATGTTTTGACTAAAGCTAGCTCTAAATCTGCAACATTTGCTTGCTACTGATGTGCCTCTTCCTTCTCTTTATCAATTCTTCTGTCTTTTGAGGTCAGTGGTAGTTCACTTACTGATGTTTAACAGCAGAGTTTTTTTACTCATTATGACTTGTTCTAATTAACAGTATATTAAAGTACACTGATATCTTTTTCTCCAAATATTTTGGAAGATGGTATGCTTAACTGATCTTCCTATTCATGTTAAAAAATAAACAAATACAAAAAAAGAAGATAGAATAGAGGCTTGTCATGCTGCTACGTGCAAAATCTTCTGAACCTACATTTGTTGTTGACACATCTCCCAGCTAAGACATCAACACAACAGATGCAATGTCAAAATAAACTCTGTAAAACCCATCTGACTTTACATATAATTCCATTGACCTTCATTTGGATTGCAAAAAATCTAGCCCAAAGGAGAAGTTAGTGTTTTGGTTTTAGACAACACAAACTAGTTAGGGCGTTGAGGAGATTAATGGTTCTTTTTCAAAAAAAGAGGTTGCATACTTGTCTTCATAACTATACCAATATTAAGGAAAATACATTGTATAATATTTAATATCTATGCTTACTTTATAGAGAAATTGATAGTGTCATAATCCTTAACTTTAACTAAATATATATATAAATGTCCCTAGTCATTTATAAGAAAGGATGTAGTCAACAGAACATGCAGATTTATTTAATTACTGGTGAATGTTCCCACACTTCACTGAAAGAAATTCTAACACCTATTGACCTCAGTAATTCAAGTAACCTACAGTCTTGTTATCTTAATCACAGTCCTTCTCTAACAAAAATTAAGGAGAAGTCTCTTGGTTGTTTGAAAAATTAATTTCTGAGTTGTTGGGATCTTAGTTTATTTTATCAGAGCAAGTACTTACCTGCAGTATGTTATTCCAAGAGCAAAAAATAGTTTGCATCTTTTTTTCCTCTATTTTCGTCTCTTTCCTTAACCATTTATATATAAAAATCTAAGTTAGGACATGATTTTACAAACCTATGAAACAGAAACCCACATGTCAAATAACTTCAGTTTGGTGTTCTTCCAGCAGTGTGATCTATGCTAACCCTGTAACTGAGATGGCTCCACATGCAGACCTTCAGGTAGGCTTCCATTCAGCCAGTTGCAATGAGGAAGGAATCGGAGCTCTCAGGTGGCATCCCACTCACAGAACTTCAGCCAGTCGGAAGTTAGACATCCAGCCGAAACTGTCTCCACAGTCTAAAGAGAGAAGGAGTGAGATACGCAGAAGACGAGTTATTCCACTTACATTAGACGCTTACCTTGCTATATAACTAATCATCTTTCAGCACTGTCTTTCTCCTTTGTTGCATTCTAGATGACTGACCTATACTAAATATACATACCATTTAGATGCTGAAAGATGTCTGGAATCAGATGGGATGACTCTCACCCTTTCTGTGTGTTGTGGATTAACATGGAGTCTTCATGCAGAGTATGAACTGTACAGTGTAAATTTGCGTCCTAACACATCACAAACTATTTTCCTCAAGTAGGCTACTTCCAAGCATGACACACTCATTCTATCACCCGGAATTGTGTCCCTACAGCTTCATCTTTTCACCCAGGCATTTTACTTCAAAAGATTGAGTCATGCTTTATCTCAGTTTAGGCACTTTGCAGGCAATGGAATTCACTCTTGTACATAACAGACGATGTACATATGTGAGGTGTGGGTGAAACTTGGGGAAACTAAATACCGCGTGAATTCATAACAAACGGGTCACCAGAGCATCACCATGCTATCTTCAACCTCATTCAGCATCAAATTGTTATCTTCTACTGACTTATCAATGGTTTGTGTGAAATGAGGGGGTGTTTTCAGTATGACTGTCAATGGGCAGATGTCTAAAGTGTTTCACTTTTTGTCACATCAGGCACCACTGCTGCCTCCAGAATGGCCAAGAACTGAATTTTGTTAGGCAACAAAGTAATGCTGTTGTTCCTTTCTAAAGTAAGCTGGTTCATATAGTCTCTTGAACATATTATTGGAACTCTGGGTAGAATTCACATTTAAATCCATGTTGGGCAAACAAGCCATGCATAAACTGTTATCTTTGGACTATAGCTTAACTGTTGGGAAGATGTACAAGTACAGCTTCATCTTTCAAATCTCCTTTCTTTACAGAGATTCAGCTAAGGACATCAGAACAACTGCTGCTGGAAGTAGTGCCCACAATGCCACAAGCTGCCTGCTGGAAACATAAAACAAACTAGCATGGATGTCTATTAATCTCAAATTCACTGTAGAAGTATAATTTAATACCTTCCCTTGTACAGATTTGTAGAAAACTAAACCTGGAAGGAACAGTGAGAGGACTTGCACATCAGGCTTCTTTCCCAGCACAGGATGGTATGAGGTATATGCCAGAGACTTGTTTCTGAAGACTTTCAGAGGCAGTGATTACACAACCTGCCCACACTATTTATTCCAGTTACTCACTGCCCTCCTTATTAGAACGATTTTCCTCATTTCTACGCTGGACATCTTTGGTTGCAGCTTAAGCATATTATTTCTTGTCCTAGCTACTTTTCAGAGACAGAGAGAACAGATTATTTCTTTCTTTTTTCCATAGCCCTTTTGTTACCTAAAGGTCTCCATCATGTCTTCTGTTCAGTCTTCTCTTCTTCACGTTAACAGCCCCACAGGGCACAGTTCCTGGACCTCTCACCAGTTCTGTGGACTGGACTGGACTATCTCTGAATCTCTGTGCTCTAGACAGTTTTCCTACATGTTTCTGGAAATGCATGTGCCCGCAACTGATAACAGCACTCCAACCACAGCTTTAGTAGTGCTGCCTAGAGCAGAAGGAGGGTTTCCCGTGCCTCACCGGCTGTTCTCCTCCTCACAAAACCCAGTACAATGGTTGGAGTGTTTTGTAGTATCATGGTATTGTTAATTCACGTTGAGCTTGTTATAAAATGTGACCTCTCAATCACTTTCAGAAGAACTGTTATCTCCAGCTGACTCTTCTCCCTCATTTGTGCCGTTGATACTCCTTCGTACATGTAGTTCCTTGTATTTGTTCCTGTTAAATTTTGGGTTAATTTTCCTGAACATTTCTCCAATTTGTTTTCCATTTTGAATTCTAACACTGTTTTCCAACCTGCAGTGCCTCCCAGTTTCATTTCACCCACAATTCTATTAAGCACACTTTGTATTCAGGCATAACTGGATAAATATTCTGTGCAGAAAAATGACAGTAACATCAGCTCCACGTTCTACTTTGTTATTTGAATAAAAGCCTGCAGCTCTGTGTAGCTATGTACTCAACCACACCTCTCTGAGCACATGAGGTAAGGACTGTAGAAGTTGTTCCACTGTTGTTAGGGAAGTTTGGACGGACCATCCTATGGCTTTTTATGTTCTTTTTTTTTGTGCAAACTACTTCTTTATCTTAGCCACCACATTTTAAAGATAAAACAGCAACAGACAGAGATTTACTGCAGTGAATTGCACTGTTGTGTCATACAGCTCTCTGCCTCACTGGCATTTTCAAGGCAACGTTTTTCTCACACCAGAGCTTATTTAAGTAATGTGTGGCGCAGTGAGAAGGTAGTTTGCTGTTATTGCCTGTTACTGTGACCAAGTAACACTTATGGTGAGGTCAGAACAACATTCGGGGAGTCCTCTTTGTCACAGCTGCTGACTTTTCTTCATTGGTGTTTGCTTTTTCTAAATTAACAAATATTTGCATAACTAAATATTATATACTGCCATCTCAGATTGACTGAAGTGTGGATTCAAAAAGTAATTTTAGACCCCAAGGTCTAATTAATCCGCTGTTTTTGGCATTCTACAGCTAACTCCCTATTAGGTAATCTAGCACTGTCATCCATTAAGAAAGTAAATCAAAAGGAGAGAAAATGTGGACGGGCATGGCAGTAATTACTAGTACTGGACTGGCAGTCCAGGAGAAAGATGCTTTTTAACTGATTGGCAGAACAGGCATAGTTTCAACTTGGTAACACTACTCAAATACTGTATCTCAGGTAAAACTCGACTCAGTTGCTTTTAGTGTCCAGTGTACGTAGATCCCAGTGCCCGTCATTCTCTGTTTTCTCCAAGACTACCAAATGGGCTATCAGTTACATACCTTTTGTGGAGTAAACCACAACGCGGAGGTAATGATTTTCATTATGCAGATATTTCTTTTTTTTCAAGTAGATGAAGACTCCTGTATAAACCACCAGTCATCAGCCATCCGTTTCATGTTACTTATATTTGTCTGATGTATACATTGCCTCTCTTCAGTTTGAGCTCCTGGGATGAAACAGTTCAGCTGACCACATAGTTCACAAGTTTTCTTGTAGACCCTGAAATTGACAAGGAGAGCTTTCAAGAACGTTTCTAAAACAGGAAAGAACATTTGAATAAAAGAAAATCATATTAAACACTTATTTAGCTTTTCCCCTTTCTCACTTTCTAGTCCTGAAATCATCTCTGAATATTTTTAGCCTTTGGAAAACAGGAATTTAAACAAAAAATAGAACAAGGCAAGTGCTGTAGATGGAGTCGTAGCTCTATATAGAGCTGAGGTTCATGACCTTTTCAGAAAGCCCTGATGTCAGTTGCTTATAACTTCATCAGACCATGACCTCTCAGAGTGATTTTTTGCATGCTCCATTGTCTGTGTAAAATTGAATGTTTCATAATTTCACATTTAAACTTTATCAGAAACCGCTTGTCTTTTCCCCTCAAAATGCTAGAATAAAGATATTTTTTGCCTTTGTTAAAAAATATTTTAAGCCGTTCAGTGATGAATTCTAGTACCTCTGTACAGTGAAACAAGGATTTGATATGTGGCATAGGGTACTCTGTGAGAAAGATATTTGTTTTCTCATCTTAGTCTGGCTAAGTTCTGTATAACAGCTGCCAAGTTAGGCTCCCAAAACGTAAAAGTCAGGACTGAAGTCACGTGTGTCACCATAATATAGCCCTCTGTGAGTATGCTGTACAGCACACAATCGCCAATCGTATAAACACAAACTAATTTTCCACAAGACCCCTGCTTCATTCAGTTCATAAGGGGGTTGGCAGTTATTTAATAAGTGACTTGTCAATACTTCATTTTCTCTTAATGCCCGCCTGCAATCGAAATGTGCAGTGCGGTGAGCTGTAACCCGGGCTGGCAGGGCACCCGTGTCCTCCCAACCCCCCTGCGCAGGCACCCACGGCCACCCTCCCAGCACGGGCAGGGAGGAGGACAGGGAGATGGGAGGAAGGGCCTTCCTCTCTGAAAGCTGACACACAGAACGGCACTCTCAGCTGTAGCGGAGAGTATCCACGGAGGAGGCTCAGCGCAGAATTACTGTCCTTTAAACATCTACGTGTACATAAGGTATTGTATTCCTTCCATAAGCAAACCCTAATTCATCAAATAATGTCCAGGGCAGCTAAAAATAATGCAGGAATCCCATCAGCAGAACTCATGTCCACCCAAACTGATTCACTGCCAGAGCAAGTCTACCCTGTCTATGCCATGAGTCGGGGTTCCTGGAAATGATGGCTTACGGGCCATGTAATTTCAGAAGACAGATGCAGTCAAGCAGGATGACTTAAAACTCTGCACATGACCTTAAATTCAAGCTTTTCTTAACTCCAATTATTTAAATTTGTGATCTCAATAGTCTTTTTATTGTATTATTCTTATATGTGTGTCAATGCATACCAGATACTTTTTCTTACATACAGTTTCCTTAGGTAAGGTCTCTTGCCTTCTTTCTTTTCAGTTTTTATTTTCACCTTGTTCCTATCCACACATTTCAGCATTATTATTTGTTGTGTTTGGTTTTACACCCACAGGGCTGAAACGTCATACACCTCTATGGTGCTATATAAATAATAATAATAAATAGAAAAAATAAATCAGAAGCTTATTTTGTGCACTCACATTATGATGTTTTGCAGAACTTCTGAATGAAATGTTTCTTGATTTGGTACAATAAAAAATGGATTTGATGCGCTGTCATAACATTTTTCTGTACAATAGATATGGCAAATGAAGAATATCTATATTGTGGCTAGAGAGAGAGAGAGAGAGCAGAAGCAAGAGGACAATGCTGGGAACTCCAAATGTCCAAATGTGTGTGTGTGGATGTAGGAAGTCATGAAAAGTAAATCAGCTATCGCTACTGGCATGGACTCTACCACTGCCTTATAGCAATATAGACACATACAGATGAACGCCTGGTATGTTCAAACCAACAATCATCACAGGTTTCTAAGCATTTAAATATGAATGAGCCAAGATGAGTCAATGGAAACTTAGAAAACCAAGACAATTACAACTATATACATTGTAAACTAGGACACTTTTAAAAAATATTAACACAGGGTTAGCCTCAAAGTTGACTAAAATCTGTCATAAAAAATGTTGACTCCGTGCATGAATTAAGTTGGGAAAGCAATAGCCATTTGGCTGTAACTGCTGCAGCCCATGTAGAGAAGAACAATTCATTAAGGTAAAATAAAGTGGTATTTTCCAAAAAAATGAGGGAAAAAGTAACCAAAATGTTCTTCTAGCTGGATTTCAAAAGGCCTGGAAGTGAGGTCTGAATAAAAGTACAGTCCCCAGTGAGAATACAGTACATCTCACAACTGCAATGCAAATACTACCTCTTTAAAATAGAGTCCAAGGACAGCTGATACAGCATAAATATTCCTTTAACCTGTAATCTTGCAATCATGATCTCCTTCATCCATGAGCATCTCTTTATGAACCCTTCCTTATCTGGCTGGTGAGACTGATAAAAAGAGCAACCACCATCGACCTGCCTTTAACTTCTTTGAAAAACTGCAAGATGGAGGAATAACTGAATACAATCTAGGGCAATGGTATCTGCTTACAGTGTTTTTCTAAAAACCTGGTGGGATTCAAGGATTTCTGACTTCCATGGTCCATGTCTTCCACCCTTGCAACCACATCATTTAGAGGTCAGATGCAGACTTTGCTTTGGCAACCTGGGCTCTACGCTGCTATATGACTTGCAAGAAATGAATCATGCTAGGGACTAGGGACCAAGCATCAAATCTCCAGGTGTTTCAGTGAGGGTCCAACACCCCAGCCCAGATCTGAGTGTTATTTGAGTATACCTGGAGCCATCAGAAGTCTTTTGAACACATCTGCCTTCAAACTTTTTCTGTTACGTAGCTGTCTCCAGTCTCAAAGTTTAGTTTCCCCCATTGTAACATGAATATAATAAGTACAGCATTCACATATAGTCCTTCAAGATTTGCGCTTGAAAAATGCTAAATATAGAAAAGTGGTTTTTGCTCAACACCCCATCAAAAACACCCCATCTTGCTACACAGAAGAGGCTGAAGAAATCTAGTCCTTTTAAAAAACCCCAAATTTCAAACTGATTTTAATTTTTATGCCTGCTGCATCACACATTTAGAAATTAAGAAAAAAAAAAAGAAGAGACTAACAACAAAAGAATAAGCTTTTGATAATTAGCGTATAGCATGCTCTAGTTCTCTACCACATGCTATTAGAAGTGCTGTGGTTGTGACACTTCTGCAAGGACACTATTCGTGTATGGTTAAGGTCGCTGGACATACTTAAGTGCTTCTACTTCCACCCCCTGTGAGGGCTGCCTGGAGTATAGTGTCTGACTAAGATGCCCCCCAGTGCTATTCTTTAACTATTGTTTTTAATTTTTGACTCAAGCATTGTGTCTACATTTTAAAAATAATCTAAATAAATGTTCCTTTTTCATATAAAGCTTGTTCATTCAGCTTTTCAGTGCAGCTTCTTAAGAGTTTTGTTTCACTGTGAAAATGGCTAGAAACAGCATATATTATAGGCATAAAGGATAATTTTGACAGCATTAACCAAGACGTCTACTAGACGTAGAGAAGTCATTGTTGTATAAAATCAATGTAAATAATATTAAAATCAAGCTAACTTCTGCTTTCTGCTTTAAAGCTATGAGATCCCCAGCAGTTTCAGTTCTCAAGAAGCTACAAATGTTTTTATACGTGCACTTGCGTCACCTTTGACAGAAACTTGATTGAGACAATTTTTCCCATGTTCACATTCTGAAGGGAAGACAAAAGAGACCTTTCAACTGTCCCATATTCATAATCCATCCTAAACATTTTTTAATCGTTTTGCCTTCTGGAGCCTCATTTTTAACTTAAAGTGGATGTTGCTCCTGGGCTGTCCCCTAGAGCTCTAAAGGTTTTGTACGGCCATGTGCTGCTTCCATTCTTGCACAGACCGGCTGGACCTTATCTGTAGTGTCACAGGGGAAAAAAAACTGTTATCACTCTGATTTAATTCTTTGTCACAGCTTTGCATAATTCAAAAGGCAAGTGTGTTTTTAAAGGCGTGTTTGAGTTCAAACTGATTTAGTTCAAGATAGACCATTAAAGGTTGTTTTAAAGACGTTTAAAATATGCACGTGTGTGTATACATGTACACATACAGGGAAAAACATGTTATTAGAGTCTATCAAATTTGAGGTTTATTTTGTATCTTTCTTACAATATGGATTAAAGAAAAAGGAGAAAAACAGCCTAAAATTTCAGGGTTAGTAACCTCTGATTGTGAAATCCTTCTGCTTTTTAGCAGAAAATCTGACTTCTTGATGACATGCATTTTTATAGGTGTTAGAAGGACAGTTTCTTTCTGGTAAAATCCTATTGTATGTCCAAAATCAGGAAACGAGTACCGGTATAAATGGCATATTCATTTGAACAGTCATATTTCTGCTCCTCCTATAGACTGGAAGGCATGTTAATATTCTTGCAATCCAATGAGGGAGGGATTCCCAAATCAATTCTACCACAGAAAAGACAGTGGTGTTCAAACGTTCGGAACAGTTCAGATTTTATTTTTTTTTTTTTAACTTTACTGCAGTTTTTATTCAGAGACAGGCTGTGGAAAAGTTAAGTCAGTGTTAAATCAAGTCTCAGAAAACAAAATATGATGGAAAACTGGAAAGTGCTACTTGTGCAACTTTAAGATATTCCTTGGGTTACAACGTCTCAGGTATATTGCTTCAGCATGAAGGCCCCAGCAACCTTGCAGCAGCAAACAAACTAAAACTAAATTATACATGAGGACTCTGATATTAAGGAAGTGTTTATTCTGACTGTAAAGGCAGGAAAGTAGGTTATGAGAACAGACAGATAGTATTTTGCATTATAAAAAATATTTTAAAATATTTTATAGCTTGATTCATTTACAGTGAATCCTGAATTAGAGGTGCCCATGCTGTTTGATTGGAAGAATATCTATGATCGGGACGCAGGGTCAGCTCAGATCTGACAGGACTCACTAGTTCACGTGCAGTGATGTGGAAATGCACCATACCTCTTCCAGGGCTAGCTCTAATCCAGAAACAGTACATCTGATTTTTATGTATCAATCAGAATCCGATCGAGAAATAATATTGTACATATTTAAGGCGCCGAGGTGTAGCAGAGCTCGTATTTATTTAATATAGCTTGTAAAGTATTGTAAATATGAGGTTAAATCTGTGCCTTCTGGCCAATCCGTGATCACCTCCAGGATTCCTGGGCAACTGGGGTTTCCTATTCGAGCCCTCTGTGTGATCAGTGCAACCCACTTACCCCACGTAGCATCGGGATGGAGAAGAACCCATTAGCAATATCAGTTGTGGCATACCACTTGTCTGCCTTGGACTCCAGTTCGTACTGAAGTTCTAGCATGTCCGGCACGGCAGCGCTCAGCGGCGGCGTGACTTCATTCAGGCCACGACAGTCCACCGCTAATCTCCATTCCCGTTAGATTTCCGCACTGGCCATACAGGACTATTAAAGGGTGAGCGAGTCCTGCTGATCGCTCCCTGGATCTCCAGTTGACAAATCAGTTTGTGGACGCGGGTGAGGGTGTCTCGGTTGGCGCGATATTGCCGCTGGTGCACCGTTGTGGTAAGTTGGAGTGTAATGGGCCTCAGATCCTTTGTATCCCCGGCTCCAAAATTGCAGGGGTCGACCTCAAGTCTCCCCTGGTGCTTTCTGCCAGAGGCTCCAGGTAGGACCATTCTCCCCGGCTGCTTATCCATCTTGGGGATGTTGGTCTCCTGCACTGAGGTGAGCCGGTGGTATGTAGCCGACATGATCCTCAGCATGTCGTGGACCCACCTGTCCGTCAGGATGCGCGACTGCAGTTCATCTGGCAGCTCCCCTCTTTGCCACCGGTGTCCCAGCAGCTTCAGGTCTTTTGTAGGAGGCAGCTTCTGGGGAGAAGACGCTTGAGATGTCACAGCCCCCTGTAACACCAGCAGGATCAGCGGGAGCTTCTGATCCCAGTCTTTCCTTTGCTGTGGATATTCCCCTGCAGCTCTCCCAGAACAGCAAGTTCCAGAGAGAGCAAGCGAGGGAACAAAGAGACGAACGAACAAACAAAAAGGCCTGAACGAACAAAAAAAGGGAAAAGAAGGGAACTCAAGAAGGGAAGTGGCCCACCGGCCGACCCTCACTTATACTGGGCATGACATCTATGGTATGGAATACTCTCTTTGGCCAGTTTGGGTCAACTGTTCTGGCTCTACCCCTCCCAAGTTTTTGCACCTGCACATTAGCAAAACCTGGGAAACTGCAAAATGTCCCGGATCGTTTAGCAGCAACCAACAACATCAGTGTGCTATCACCACTTTTCACACACTAAGTACAAAACACAGTAGCTGCTGGAGACAAAACTAGCTCTGTCCCAGTCTAAACCAGGACAGTTCCCTCCCTTGCTCTCTCTGGAACTTGCTGTTCTGGGATGGCGGCAGAAGAATGTCCCTGCGCCTGGACTGCTGCTCGGGACGGGCTGTATTGGTCGTCGGGTGGTGAGAAATTGTGCATCATTCAGTTTACATGTTGTTATTCTTATATATTATTATTATTAATAATATATTTTTATATTTTTCCTTTGCTGTCCTGGTGAACTGTTTTTATCTCAACCTGCAAGTTTTCCTTTCTCTCCGATTTTCCTCCCCACGCCACTCGGGAGGCGGAGAGTGAGTGAGTGGCTGCGTGGTATTCGGATACTGTCTGGGGTTAAACCACGACACAATTATAAACTGGCTTCATGAAGCGACAGACTGGGTGTCTCTACAACCTGTTCTCACAAAAAAGAGTACTTCTTGGTATTGGGAACACTCTTTCTGCTTCCTCAGGAGGCAATGTGGGTCCAGGTTAGACTATTAGCTCTGAGTACTATGGATGACAGCTAATTCAGTTTCTAGAAGGGTTTAATAGATTACGCATAAATGCACAGATATAGACTGTGCTGGCACTGCATCTAAGCAAATACGAGGTCACAGACCACAGTGCAAAGACAGTGACTGGCTCTGTAGGAAGCAGCTGACAAATGTTACAGATAGATAGATAGAATAGAACCACAATTGGATCCAAGCTGACTCTTGCAGTCTCTCCCTCTCTCTCTCTCTCATGTCTGCTCCCCAATCCTTGAGAGTACAGACGGGCTCATTAACAAAGACATGACATGAGACACCCAACTAATAAAAGTCTCTCTGGAGCATGGTATTTGGGAGAAATACTGTAGAAAAGTCCCATAAACTGGGCTTATACTGGATTAGCTTCACACTACTTGTAAGTATCTATATAAATACGTAAATAATATTATTTAAGTACTTTGTACTATTTGTACCTGTACTACAGGTTATACTAAGTCCAACCACATTTCAGTTGAAAATAAAAAATGAGTAGTTTTGTGCACCATTAGTAGGCTAACACCGGGAACATTTTATTCTGTTTCCATTTCTACATACTCTTAGGGATCTCTAGTTTTTGTCCATTTGTCTCTATTCACTGATGTCTTACGTTCAGCCTAAGTGTCACTGCTTTTATCATCCACTTGAATACATAATAGTCCTAGAATGACATTTTAGATGTTTAAATACCAATGCATATGACCAGGAGGTATGGCAGCTAATAATACCCCACGTCTCACCCAACGCAGTCCCCCTTAACAGTATGTTTCCATCCGGTAGTGCTCTGCTCTTATATTCCTAGGGTGGCTGCACCGGAACGCCTCTCTAGGCACGCATCATTACAGTTTACAAGAGGTGGAAAGGTGGGTTACCCCATCCATTAACTAATCCACCAACCGGGGGAACCCCAAATGGAACAAGACCAAGAAAATGTGCTCTCTGTGCTCTAGCATGTTAGTACACAACCAACGATGAAAAAAAGGCTTCCGTAGATGGTACGACTTTATGCCAACGCAATCCTCAGCTCTGACGTACTGGCTTCCGACGTTGTTTGCTGATTGAGGCAGCCCAAGAGGGCTCTCAGAGGGCTACAGATCCATCATTTTACAGACTGAAATGCTTCTGGAAATGGTGCTGAAAGGGAATCTTCCCCCATTGTTACTCAGTCTTCTGACAGTTAAAAGGTGATTATGTATTCTCTCCTTTTTTTTTTTTTTTTTTTACACCTTTGTGCTGGTTCTCATCCAAAGCAGAGCTCACACATTCTTTTGCTAATAAATTCTTCTTAAGGGTTTTGCTCAAGACTTCTTAAAAATATGATTAACAGCTCCTTGTTACCCTCTACCTTGGTTATTTTCTGTGCGACAATTAGGCAATTATTTTAAAGAATAATTTACTTTAAAAAAAGACCTGCTTTTTGTCCTATCATAACTTGCTATTGTATATGCTTTTGCTTCTTTCAGCCATTGTTCTCAAACAATGCACCACTCTTTAATACTGGTTTAAACAGACACAATGTTGCTATAAAAACAAGAGCTAGAACTGATAACTAGCCATGGGTGTTTGGTATATGAACTCATAAAGACCAGACCGGCCCAAGACTACATCTTCACTTTAGTGTAACTACATATAGTGTAAAGCCATGTAAATTCAGAAAACATCTTTTCTCAGCTAATCTACAATCTTAGCCTGCATTGTCCCACATCAATTTAAAAATGTAGGTATCATACCTCCTCACATCATGATCTTTCACATGTAATGCATACATCCAGAGACTACTCTTAATCACTAGTGAGCAAAACTATCAACAGTTTTATATCAGACATACATAACGAGTGTGATCCATTTTTTGTTTTAAGGTAAAAATAGAGGAGAAAGGTGAGAAATGTGGCTATTGCATGCAATTTATGGTATTTAAATTGTTGTAGTTATACGGACATAAAATAATGCAAATATCATTACATTTAGTGTGAGTTGATGAAGAAAATACCTTGATGGTCCTGAATTTTCTATTACTCTTAACATCATACACAAAGAATACTGATACTGACATTTCTAGTCAAAGCAGTACATTAGTATATAACCAAAATAGTCATAATTTATAGATTCTCACAATGAGCAGGCACGTCAATTAATTTGCTGCACATCTCCTTCGGTTTATTTCTGTGTAATTGTACTCAGTTTTCCCTAGAGATTGCCACTACTGTTTTCCACTTAAATTCAGCTAAAAGTAAGTGAAATCCTTACAGAAACACAAGTAGTTGGTATTTACAACGTATGAAATATCTTCAGGCCTGGTTCTTATGTAAAATAGGGGTCTTTGCTACTCCTTGGATAATAGAAAGAGGCCAGAGGATACAAGATTACGGTCCTTACTTTTTGAAGCTTCTGATCCAGCTCAGTTCTTTCTGACTGTAATACAGGACATTTGCTTTTGTGTTACAAGACTGCTTTCAGGCTATTGGCTTTTGATTTTCTCTAAATGTTGTTTATCACTATTGCGCCTACATCGAACCACTGCTTCTGTCAAAATTAAAATGAAGTAGATAATAAATAACTCCCAAATAGCACATATTTTTGTTCAAATCATGACTGAATTCAATGAACTGTGCAGAAATTTTATATTCCTTAGGCAAAATGAGTCACTTCTGCATTCTTCTCTTTGTATAGATGTAGTCCCATCTGACTGACACTAATTGCTTCTACCATGGAGACCCTTGAGTTTTAGCTGTAGGTATGGTCAAGTATCAAGAATTTGAACCTCAAATGAGATTGTCTGTCTGTGGCGTTGTATATTGTGTTGCTATGTATTTTAGAGAACTTAACATTCAATCAGACAACAAAGCATCATCTTAGCTTACAGCATTCCCTACTATAGAAACAGAGATGGCATTTTTAAAAATGCTCAGCTTCAGCCTGTAATTACCTTGAGAGTAAACCACAGTAGTACCCTCTGCGCTGGAGCAGAATCCCACCAGTGCAAACTACATCTGCAAAAGTACATCTGCAAATTCCACTACACCTGTAAGCCATAATCCAACCTAAGAATCCCCTCTGGAGAATGAAATAAATAATAATGCTTCAGTATGGTAGCTTAGCTGAATAAAAGTCTATTTCAACATACCTACTTGTATTTTTTGTTAACCATCTATCCCCTGTAACAATGAAGACAGCTAGTGGGAAGGCAACAGAATAGACAATTTGTAACTCCAAATTTCTGAAGTTTGGAGAGGCTCGATTACATAATTACTTTTTATAAATTATATTGATCCTAGAGTCAGTATAGTAAAGCAATTAGATTTGGGAATATTCTCTTAAATCATTTAATCAACTCTATCATGATTCATGATAGGATAAAAAATAGATTTGAAACAAACCAGTGGTGTAAATTTCATCATTATCAACAGCAATATCCCTCTGTTTCCACGTGTTATGTCCTGTGAGTTCAAGGGGTCATCCAAATTTCTTTCACTATGCAGAAAAAAATGGCAGATCACATGTGGAACCACCAGAGCAGCTGATGACTGTAACAGTGTCATGGTATGTGAGAAATTATTCAGTCTTTTTAATATCGGGAGAAATCTGGACTTTGTCTACAGTAAAATCTAAGTCCAACTTCAGGGTTGAAGTTATCCCACAAAGAGACATGGCATTTCACCCAGGCTCCATCTCTCTCCTCTTCTACTAGCATTGATTGGCATGGCACGTGGTCATGTAGTTGTAAAGCCTCCCACCACAACCCATGTACCCTGGCCTTAAGCAAACTGTCGTGCCTCCTGAAAGCAGAGGTCTTTCAAATCGTATTGCAATAACGAAAGCATTGAAACTCCCTCAGATGCTCCCAAAAAGCACAGAGGATTACACAGTTAGTTATTGTAGTTATTATACAGCACAACTAGTGGAAGGCTATGTACAAACTATTGGTTTCTACTGTATGTATTCATATTGGGTAGGAGATTCCACAAATTTACTGAATCTTTCCAGAAACCTCAGATATACTCTGATCAAATTTTGCCAGTCAAAAAGAGGAATTATTTTACTTTACCAATTACTGGCCTCCTAAAGAGTCCGCCACACATCATAGAAAAGCTTCACAATGATAACATATATGTTAAGATATGATAATACTTAACCTTACATGTAACACATTAAATAATATATCCCACTGTTCTGAGTCCCTTACCAAAAATCAGTATCACAGAACTCCATAACACAATTATTTGTATTAAATCTCACCCGACATGAAAGAAAAAGGAAACTGTGGACAGCATAAAAAAATATTTACTTCCCTTAGTGGGTTTCCCCTCTACTGCTGTTATGGGCTGACCCAGGCCAGCAGCCAAGCACCCACGTAGCCAACTGCTTAATTCCCCCCGCCCAGCAGGACTGAGGACAGAATAGGAAGATCAAAAGCAAGAAAAGTCATGTGTCAAGAAGAAGACAGTTTAATAGGTGAAGAAAAGGGAAAAAACCAACCAAACAAGTGATGCATAGGCGGTCAGTCACCAGCTCCCACAAGCACAGTGATGCCCAGCAAGTCTCTGAGCAGTGGCCGCCTTGGAAGACACCCCCACCCCTCCACCCTTCTTCATCTATGCCCAGTTTTGACTGCTGAGTATAGTATGGAATATCCCTTTGGTCAGTTGGGGGCAGCTGTCCCGGCTGTGTCCCTTCCCAACTTCTTGTCCACCTCCAGCTTACACACTGGGGACAGGGGCAGAGTGGGAAACAGAGAAAGCCTCAACGTTGTGCAAGCGGTGTCCAGGGATAGCCAAACTATTAGTGTGTTGTAAGTATTGTTTTAGCCAAAATCCAAGACACAGCACCATATTGGCTGCGATGAAGAAAGTTAATTCCATCCCAGCCAGGTCCAGTACAATTGCTCATGTATAATTTAAAGCCATGCTGTACTGATGATTTTTTCACTAATTTAGGATGAGACTTCTCCTTAAAAAAGTTAATAGTCCAATAAGCTATTTCCTGCAGATTATCCTCTGTTCACACTTGTGTGTTGATAGGAAAACAACTGTGCCATCAAAACATGTCCAAGAATTAGGTTTTCTAAGTTCTTACCTTTTTTCTAACATGTAGGCAGTGCCAATAAGAAATGCATCGCCACTACAGCACTTAGCAAAAGTCTCACTGAAATGGACCAAAACCAGAGACCTTTTTAACTGGTGTGAAATGTGAGAGCTTTGTACTTCAGCGGCTCTATTAACTCTAAGGGGTGTACAGTCCATTTTGCAACGAGGAAAGAGAGCCAGTGTTTCGCCATTGAAAATAACGCCTGTATCTCACATTAGTGGAAAAACTGATTTATTATGGGGAAGAAGGAAGTGGACTTTACCTCCCACTAGCACTGCCCATCACGGGACACGATGCCGTGTCATGCAGCACAGTCACAGCCCAAGGAGACCTACCCACTCGGGCCTCAGCCGAGACCCCTCATGCCACTCGTCAGCCCTGTATGACCCACAGCAGGAGCTGTTCGTCCCTGGTCAGTCCCTGGCAAAGGATGGTTGCCACCTTTTGGCTGTGTGGGGTCACCTGCAGCGGGAATTAATTCCCCGTCACATGGAGTGCTGAGGAAGCCTTGAAGAGGGACTTTCCTTCAGCTCATTGTCTGGGCACACTGGAGTCTCCTCCATATCGGGAGTTGCTACGAAAGTATTTTTGATTGAAATATGGGGGGGGTGGAAAGGGGGAGGTGGTGGTGCGAGTGAAATGTAACAGGAAGGGGAGATACTGTGCTATGGTAGGCCTTGTGTTGCTCCAGAAGGAAACCCTCTAAGAGTCATTTTCTCACCAAACAAGTACCAAAAGACACAGAACTTCAACGTTCACCAAAAGTGTGCATACTCCTTTTCTCCTTAAGAGAAGCCCGCATTTGATACGCTTTAATCCTCTGCTCCAAGTGCGGTGCTGGGCAGCGGCACGTCCATCTTACGAAGCCAGCCGCCTGCGAGGCGACGCCGCTGGCACCGGGACCCGCACCACAGGGTCCCAAGGAGACCCACATCATGGGGCCCCAAGCACAGCCGCATCACGCGGCGCCAAGGGGACCCACACCACAGCGTCCCTAGCAGCCCCATGCCGCGGGGTCCGGAGGAGACGGACGCTACTTCGCCCCCGGGAGAAGCGACGCCCGAGGGGCCGGGAGGCTGCAGGGCGCCGTGCCCAGCCGTGCCGGTGCCGGGGCCGGGCGCCCTCCCGCCGGGGCTGCCGCCCCAAAGAGGGGGCCGGGGGCACGGCGGCTGCGCCCGCGGAGGAGGAGGGAGCGCGCGCTCACACCCTGTTGAGGAAGTGGCCGCGGCTGCGAGAGAAAACGAGGAAGCGGCGAAACCCGCGGCGCTGAGCGCGGGTCCAGCCCCGCTCCCGGCCGTACCCCTACCCGGCCCGGCCCGGCTCGGCGGAGCCGCCCGCCCGCCCGCGGGCTGCCTCCCCGCCGGCTCTCTCCCGGAGGCGGCGGCAGCGCCAGCGGCAGGAACCGCCGCGGCGGCGGGAGGCGGTGGCAGGAGGCGGCGCCGAGCGACCCGCGGGGAGCGGTGAGTAGCGGCGCTGGGCCGCCAGCACCAGGGTCCCGCCGGCGGCTCGTCCGCCCCCACCGCCCCTTCCCCGCGAGCGCTGCGCCGGGCGGCGGCGGCGGGGCCGGGGCCGGGTGGGGCGGGCGGCGCTGCCGCGGGGTCCGCGGGTGTCGGGGGGTGCGGGGGGACCGGCAGAAACAAGAGGTCCCTGGCGACCCGGAGCGGGCGGCAGCTGATGGGAGGGAAGCGCGGAGCGGCGCCGGGGCGCGGGGGCGTCGCGGGGAGCGGCAGCAAAGCGGCCGCACGGGGGTCGGGCCGGGAGCGGCGGGCGGGGAGCGCACCGGCTTGGGAGCGAGCGTGGAACCTTCCTGTATTAGGGTGCTTCTGAAAAAAAGTACCGCTAGCCCAGCGTTTGAGGAACTTGCATCTCGAACTTAAGTACAAAACACGAGATTTAGTTGTATCTTGATACGTTATCGTGGTGGTAGGTTTTAAACAAAGCAAAGTGTACACAAAAGCAGGGCTTCTGCCTGAGTGGCGCGTACTGCGTCCAAGATTTGATGCCTGACAAAATGTCTTTAAACATGTGTTTCTTTCTTACCAAACTTCCCTATTTTGTTTCCAAGAAAACAACTGTAGTGTACTACTACAAGTTCTGAAAATAGGTGAATACTATGACCCTGATGCCAGAGTCGTTGCTCTTCGTTTCATGTGTTTTGCCAGCATTATTCAGTTTTCTTCTTTAGCACTGTAGTGCGTAAACTTTGTGTTGTAGTTGGCTACATTAGTTTGATGTTATTTTGGGCAAAGATAAGCAACACTTTCGTTAGGTGACACTGACTCAGATGGAAGAGTGGCGAGTGGAGTCCCACTCTGGCCAAATTACATGATATGTTATAAAGTACTTCCATTTTAAAACAAAGTTATTCCTTTTAAGAGAATTAACTGCTTACAATTTTTTCTTTTTTTAATGTTCTTTTCTGTTAGGCTTCTTTCATGCTCTTTTTACCCACAGAAGCTTAGATCTCCTGAGCCCTTGGGTTGAATCTGCAGCCTAATCCATGGGCACAGCCATCCGGTACACAGCTGGTATCGGCATGCAAAGCTGTGTATTTTTACAGGCTTGGAGGCCATAAACTGTAGCAGCGTAGAGTACATTGAGGCAGTCCACTTAGAGGAACTGTGACTTCTTTTTTTTTTTTTTCATCCCTCTGTTGAGCATTGAGCGATAAACAGACAAATAAGGAAGTTTGAATGTTCTTTATATTCTGACAGCTATCCTGTGGGGGAGAAAGATTAAAGTGTGGTGAAGACAAAATAATTTGAACTAAAGGGTTTGGAATCAGTTAGGATGCTCAAAAATGGCTGAAATAGATAAATAAAATAGTAAATACTAAGTAATTGCTTCAGTTTTCACATTCACTTGAAATAGCTTCAAAATCTCAAGAGGAATACATGTGTGTAAAAGGCGAAGTGTTCTCATTTTAATTCTGTTAAAAAACATTAACACTCTGTCAAAGCAGAGGTGAACTGTGCAGCTCTCTCCTTTGCATGATGTTACGATTCTGATGCGAGAGCAGAATTCGATCTGAAGTCGCAGGAAGACAAAACCTGAAATTTATTTTTAGAAGCAGCTAGTGGGTTATGTTGAGCACAAAATAACAGTTTAGAAGACTGATGGTAAAATTGTACGCTGGACTTAAGCACCTTTGAAGATCCTGATGACCAAAAAAAAAAAATTATCTAGGGGCACTTCCTTAGTCTCCCATCCTTTCTTTTGGATCTGGTATGACAGAGGCGTTGGAAGTGGAAGTCACTTCTGAAATGTATGTTGTGTTCGGAGGTCATGGTCTCACAATCATAATTATTTTTTGCAAATTACACTTCTTTTTTACTTCCTAATGCTTTTCCAGTATGCAGTATTTAGCAGAAAGCAATGAGTCTGTTGTCGTTGCTGGTTTGAATATCGTGACTGTAAGAAATTGTGTTTGCGTCTGGGTCCACTGAAGAGTAGGTAGTGTCACCCTTTTTCCAGCTTCATCGACTGTTGGATCAGTGCCTTGAGAGCTGTTGTGTGCACGTTAGACAGGCTGTGCCAGAATCTGCTTTCAGTTGCAGAATAACACAGCTGAAAAGGGGAACTTGCCTGGTTTTATATCGTAATTACAAGGAATACAACACTTATATTTGAATGCAAGTAATAGTTACAGAAAGATCATTCCAATGAGCTATTTAAAATGACTTCTTTTTTACTTAAAGGTAAACACCTTCAAGTGAGTTACTCCCTTGGGGCAAGAGTACTTGTACCACTCAGGGTGCCTGCTTGAAAGCTGAAGATGGTCTTGCAGGCATTTGTGAGCGCGAGTAGTAAGGTTCAGTCACAAGAATGAAAACTTCTCACCTTGCAAGGATTTGCAGGATCAACTTCTTAATTTCTAATGTAGGAAAAAAAATAGCATTTCATCACAGGGAAACAGTTTCGTAATCCAATTTAACAGTAGGTTGCTTGAGTTTGTCAAAAGAAGAAAATCTTGGGGGAGGAAGTGATGGTAGCTCACTGTATGTCTCAGCTGGTGATTCTAGAAACGCTTTGAGAGAAATATTTGTAATATTTATATCACTTTTGCAGAGAAACATTATTAACTTCTGCAGTTTAATTTAAGCCCTTTGATCACTCTTGTGAGAAAAAGCCCTGGGCTCTGCAGGATCATTCCCTGTTCTTGTATGGAGTAGAGGATAGTACAATACAAAATTATTTAGTTTTATTAATAGCAATAGTAAAAATAATTTGATCACAAATTTGTTGGTTAGTATTTGCATTTTCCTCCTTTGATTTAAGGTTTCAGCAGGAAGGTTACATAGTGGATGTTGTCTAGCTTTTAATTTCATGACACGGGGTAGTGTGGAGGCATACAATTAAGCAGAAGAAAACCTTTTGCCGCTGGTTTCTGCATTGCTTGTTGAGGTGATGAGGAAACATCAGCATTGCAAGTGCAAGCAGTGTGAAGGAGCCTGTATGCTCCTGCATCAAAAGAAACAATTCTAGGATTTGCTGTAGGAAAGGATAATTGATATATATTCATAATGTTTGACACAAAGTATCACCTGCCTCAAAGAAAGAAAATAAAATTTTGTAGTTCATCTTTACATTCCAAAGTTAAAATTAGGTCATAACTTCCTGTCCCTGTACATACAATGACTAAATGGCCACTTCTTAGAATGTGGTGGTTGTAAAAAGGAAAGAAAGGGGGAAAATATTTTTGAGACTCGCAGGGATCCTAATGTTCTAAGGAGACTTCAGTATATGCAAAATGCCGCAAGCCTTCCCTTTGCACCAGGTACGAGAGCAACTAATAAAAAATTAACCAGTATTAGAACCTAAATAACCAGTGTACAGGAGTATGATACAGATAGTTTGTGCGGTTTCACTGTCACTCAGTTTGTAACTAGCTGATGTTGGAATCTGTTAGTTTGCTCAACTAGGACTACCCTGTCATTTCTTCAGCTTTGTCCTAAATTTGCTTTGGGACAGTGTTCTTCTGAACAGATATGGAATGCCAGGTGTCCTGAATGGACAATATGTCCAACAATAAGTCCAACAATTTCTCTGCTTTTCAAAATGCAAGGAGACAAAGCAAGGAACCTTTCAGCACTGACGCTCAGTAGAGGTAAGATGTGAGGTGCTAAAAGCTTTTGTAAAGAAGTAGGACTTGTGGCACTGTAGCATGTAAACCCAGCCATGCAAATCCTTGAGGCAACTCCTAGGCTGGAGATGGAGTTGAAATTGGCAGGAATTGCAATTGTGGTTGGAGGTAGGAAGTGTTAGAGTAGAAAATGTACCAAGGAAATGGGCACACGATTGCCTAAATATTTTAACATCATAAAGTAAAAAAAAAAGAACCTTTTTTTTTTAAAAAAAAAAACAACAATCCTTATCTTAAGCAACAGATTCAGTTAAATGAGTAAAAAGACCAGGGGTCATCCTCAAATACCTTAGCCACAGCCTACCCCTACTCTCTTGGATAGTTGTTGGCTTTTTTTTCTCCGTTTGGATAAAGTAATGAAGTAAGTGAGAACAGAAAAGGAAAAAAACCACAAAACTTTTGAGATCACAGCCTCTAGAACATGTAGAAGCCAGTGTACTGCCTCTTAGCTAAAGCCAGTGTAACTGAGAGCATCTGTGGGATGCTAGAGCTAAAATGTTAAAATGTGTGCTGCTGCTGACCACTGAGTGTGTAGTTCTCCTTTTAAAAATTCTAGTGCCGATTTCAAAATTGGCTCTACAGATTTCAACAGGAATTAAACTCAGTTTAGAACAATGTCCTAATGTTTTTTAGAAACTAGTTTTCTTGACTTTTTGTAGGGTTGCCTGAAAAGTTAATTTCTTAGTCTAGATTGGAAAACTGAGGTTAGAAACCTGCTATAAAGACAACCCCCCCCCATCCCCCCAACCCCACCCCACCCCCAAACTCTTTTAAAATACGTTACAGGAAAACTTAAAGTGAAAAATTCTTTTCAGCATGTTGTTTGGAGAATACATAGAAAAGGAAGCTAGTATGTGTACTAAGCAGTTGTTTATGGATAAGTTCCTACTCTGGGAAACTCAGCCCAAATTTGATAACTTCAATCAAGAAAAGAAGTTCACTCCATGAAAAAAAAATAACACCAGACCCCAAACGAAGATTTTGGCAAGGTGAAAATCTTCAACATTTGAAATATGGGGAATGTAGGTAAAGAAAGCAGCATTAATGTAGCCATCTTTGACATAAAGAGTTAGATTTTATTGTTTCATTTCAAAGAATACATATGAATTCCACAGTATTTTGCTCAAAAGTTAGTAAAGCAAGCGGAATGTTTGAGTAAGGATTATTTTTGTGAATCAGATAATGGGATTAGCTATCTTTTGAATCAGTGGACCATTTTGCAAGTTTCCGAGTATGATGACTTGTTTAAAATGAGTATCAAGAGGAAGAGCGCTGCTCTGAACAGTTCTGCTCGTGCACGCAGCAGGACACCCCAGAATCGAAGTGAGTATCGAGGGAGGTTTTGAGTGACTATTCTGTCCTCAGTTACCCTGTGCAGTTGGTAAGAAATCTCACGCTGCCTCACGTGAGCTGAACGACTGCGTGACAGTCTTCATGCAGTGGGTGCAACGGAGATCTGGTCCGCAGGTGCTCCTACGCACAGAAGCGCAGGAAGACATCCAGTAAGGGGAGGGTGAACTCAAACCCACCGGAGGCTGCTTTCTGCAAAGGATGCAGAGCTGTGTTCACTTGGAAGCAGTCGTGTGTTGAGGGAGTGATGTTGCTAGTGTGAAATCCGGTTGCCTTTGACTCCCAAGGGACAAGTTTCACCAAATGGAGGCAGCTTTTTAGAATCCTGGTGTGGCAACTATCTGTCGCGACAGTTCCCACTGGACCATTTAGCGGTGTAACTATTGATGCCGTCCCGAGAAAGGCACAACATGAGAAAAGAAGCCTGACTATGAGCTGTTTTTTTCCAGCCTGGCAGTTTGTCATGCAAGAGCTAGGGAAATACTGCCTGTTGGCCCAGAACGCGCTGAGGCCAGGTGCATCCTCTCTCTGCCCAGAGTGATAAACGGGCCTTGTCAAGAGTATTTCACTGGTCCAGGTGCTGCAAATAGGCTTCCTCCGTGGGTGGGGAGGAGAAGGCTCATGCCTCTCTCTGCGTAGCATTTCTGGAACGTTCTTATGGTTTACGTGAGAGGTGAGGTTACAGTTAAAGCAAGTGGTTGTTTGCTGGCTAAGAGGGATTCCTACCCGCTGAGAGACTGTTTGATCCACGCTTTGTAGCAATGAGAAGTAAGCTTGAGCTGTGCTGCTTGTTCTGAGGATACAGGGTGGTATGGGGAGAGGACACAGGCTTCATCTTTTCTGAACTGCTGATTCACTGATGCGCAGTGGGTATGGGGAGCTTTTTTGCTATGCAGTCTGCCTTTCTGATGTACGTGTCCTCACAAAAGCTGGTCGGAAGGAGCTGGCTCCATTGCTGGAGGATACTATTTTTGGAGAGAAGCCTTCCTTTGATCTAGCTCCTAATTAGAAAGCTACTATATAGATTTTAAGAAACCGATCCTTAATGTTGGCAGTCTGGCAGTGTGAGCTAGTATCGTATCTTCCTTTCAAAAAAAAAAAAAAAAAAAAAAGTTTGTCCTTTCTTCCGTACCTCTGTGGGTGTTAACTCTTTCTGAGTGTAATTGCCAGCAGAGACGAGCCATTGTCAGTTACAGTGCCTCTATAGCAGAGCGTTAACTTTGCTATATTCTCCTGCTAGGAGCTTTTCAAAGAATAACATGGCACAGTTTTTATAGACTCTAGAAAGTGCCACTGAGAAGTCTTGATCAGCTTTGTAGCAACTTGCCTATTCTAGGAGTATGAAAAGCAAGTTGTTTTTGTTCCTGCAATAATTTCTCTACTTGATATCAAGTAGGATACTGCAGACTGTTTCAGATGACGGATAGCCTTGGTCTGAAAGAGGAACCTGCCTAATTCTGTCACTCTGACTCACAATGAGGTCAGTCCATTGAGGCGTCCATTCAGCAAGAGGTTTTAGCAACCCTAGAGACAGAGCAATGCATTTCACAGCAATGAATGAAATATAAGGGGATCCAAATGTTCCTGGTTTGTTGTTCACTTAACAATACGTGATTTCTGATATTTGTGGCTGAGAAACTGAGGTTGTTATCTACATTTGTAGCCTCTAGACCAGCAACTAAGTAGAGACAGACAAAGCTGCACAGAGAAGGGGAGTTCATACCCGTATAATAGCTTTGGAAATGTCAGCCTGCAACAACTAAACAGGTAGTTAAATGAAGATACTTACTGGAACCAAAAAGCAAACATATCTTTTGGCTCTGCCCACTAGTAAAAACAGAGTGGTGTTATCCCAAATTTTGAATGAAACATGTGGCATTTTGTTTTAGTCCTGTGATGGCTTTCAAACTTTGAGACTGCTGTTCAATTTCTGCTGGGGTATCTTTTATTTTCAAGAGGGAGGTATTACTTATTTTCCATCTTCTGTTTGATAGTAGTGACTTCCTTCTAGAGCTGATGATGCTTTAATTCTGAGAGATGTCTTGGTTACCAGAGATTTTGCTAAAAATACCACAAGGAATGAAAAACAAAGTTATAGATTGTGCGTGTATCTTGGGGGCCCAGTCCTTCTGAATGAAGCCAGTCTTTCTCGGTTCTCATGGTAATAAAAATGCACAGTATCACCAGCTCTGTCCTCAAGGCTGCAGTTTTCTCTTTTTGTGTGTGTTTAGAAATTGGGCAGATATTCCAGGTTTTGCTTTCCTGGAAAATGAGGAACATTTTGATTCAACATTGTTGTTGGTACAACATTCTGGTAGATCTGCTTTTTCTGGCAACTTCTGAGTTGTGAAAAACAATTGACAGTAGTGACCCTTGAAAAAAAGACTTTGGAGTAATTTTTTGTGAAAGTTTAGTGGTAGTGTGATGTGTCTTGGTTTTACTGTGCTATCTTGTCCGTAACAATTTTGTCATAGCCTTCTCTGTAAAAGGTCTTCTGTAAAAATAAGAATATATTTCACCTAGAAACAGGCTATGGTAACATACTTAATGTCACTGTATCTTTGAACCTGAAAATGTCCAGGCCATTGAGTAGGCAGTTCCATCTATTTTTAGTGATTCTCCTTGCAAGTAGGCTGATAATATCTTTGTTTTGCTCTTCACGTGTTCTTACTGACTTCATGAGTTCATTTCACGGCTCGCCCTGTGCAGCCTCTGCGGTACATAGAGGAGTTTTACTTTTCACTGTATTTCTGGAAAGGCACTAAACTTGAAACAAAACCGGAGAGGAACTTTGTGTTATGTAACTCAGCTCAGTAGCTCCTGGAGTATTCAGAGGTAGTTTTGGGCTCCCTGAGAAAGACTTTTGTAACTGCACTCCAACCCACACTTGTTTTTGTCAGCGTTGGAAAGAAACAGTTATCCCTGTGCTCTGCCGTAGTCACTGCAGAGCCCACAGCTGGTGTTGGTGCCCAAAGAAGTTTGTTCACACCTTGTCAGGGCGGGAAGGCAGGAGATTAGAGAAGGGTCTGCCTGAGTATCTTCAATGCTTTCCTTCGGATGTTGGCTCATCCCCAATGGTTCCACTTTTTGTATGGTGGTGTAATGGGTACCGATGACAGTAAAGTGCTTTGCCCAAAAGGGAGCAGGCTTCCGTAGAAATGATGCCATCTGTTTTAAGGCAGAAATGAGTGCTTTGGCAAGAGACATCTTTAGCCAGAGGCAATGGTTGCAATTGTGACACTGTAAGAGTTCCCTGGAAGAGGAGGCAAGGGAATGACTAGAAGAGCATGGCAAGGATATGGAAGGAAGTGTTGATATTTTTGTGTTGGTGGGCATGTTTTTTTCTAAAGGGGGGAAAAAGACACTTTGTTTTTCCTTTTTATTTTCTGTTTTTCTTTTTATTTTCTGTTTTTCTTTAATACATGTGAAAATTGTAGAATTTCTACTGCCAGGGAAAAAATAATTCTAATCCATAAATGCCTGTTGTTTTTTTCTTTTTTTTTTTTCCCCCCACTAGCATTCTGAGCTTTTTAAAAGATCAAAGCAGAAAGAACTTTTTAGAGGAAAACTATGACATGTGAATGACAGGTTACCAAAGACAGGAGCGTCCCAAAAGGAAGGTGTTGTGGAAGAGAGACAATAGATTCCTAGCATTAGTGAAGAGTGGTTTTTTAGTGATCAATGCCCCTCCGTGACCTCAGTACAGAAGCTTATATAGGAATAACGTATGAAAGCTGTGGTGATTTTTGTAAGCATCTGTTTGCCTTGTAATAGGGCAGTAATAGTGTTGCCAAGTCAAGTAGTATTTCCTCAGGAAATATTTCAATAGCTAGAGTGCCTGGAGTAGTCTGATGATATCAGAATGTCAGATGCAGTTTTGAATAAATGAAGGCATTTCTGGCATGTTTCAGTGGAGATAAAAACATCTGTCTGTCTCCGGTATAGATAAAAATTACTTTGGAAAGCAAATCCAAAGAAAAATATTTCTAAAATCACAATTTTTTGAAGCTAATAATAATTTTAGGTGTGCTTGTGACTTTTTTTCAGTTCTTTGGATGAATAACTCTTTGATACAAGAGGGGAGATAAGTGGTGTTTTTCCTAAACCTGGTAGATGATCCACCTGTTCAGCAGGCAGGTTTTTTGTTCTATTGTGGCCAAAATGCTGAGGATCTACATGAACAAGGGCAATCGTTATTTTCTCTTAAGCTGAGAAAGGTGCCAGCAAGGCCGCTAACTCTCAGGATCATGAGAGCACACAACACCTGCCACAGACTGGACAATCCCACAGGTCACTGATGGTGTTATTAGATCCAGGCTGTGAACTCCCCAGCAGAAAAGTCTTCTGGTCCCAAAGTTACCACATTCCCTATTTGTTCCCAGACAGACCTTAATTAAGCTACAGTTCTGTTAAAGAATACATCTCAGTGTTTAAAAACCCTAGCAGGAACACTGCAGTTATCCTAAAACCATTGCAAGAAATCAGAAATATCTGAAAGAAAGAAAATGCTTCTGAAACCAAACTGCTACAAAGTAAAATATGGAACTCGGCACCCAAGACAGATAAGATAATTTATACTTACAGTCAAATAATGTCTGATAAAAATGCGAAGGAGAGAGACCAATGTTGAAGAAATAGCTTTTAAGCAAATTTCACATTTACTAACAGATATGCTTTGTGTGGCCGTCAGCATTGCTCAGGAGTGTGTGTGGAACAACGGGAAAGCCTTTGGAGATGAAAGAAGGCATGTTTTAGAGTCTGAAGTGCAGGGAAAAAAAACGGGGCAGCATAATGCTTAGATCGTCAGTAAAAGGATGCAGAGACGGGCATTTGATTGCATGAGGAAAACTTCTTATGGAGAAGTTGGCGAAAACACATGGAGAAAACTCATGGGTTTTCTTCTCATGGAGATGGAGGCCCACGCATGAGTGACGGAGAGGTTGCTGTAGGCTGTAAGCTGGTTAGAGACGCGGTAGGTGGAGGCTGAGACAATGCCTTGGGCATCAGTACACAGCCGGGGCGCTTCCCTGAGGAATATCAGCATACGAGAAGAAACATGGTGGTGATCCCATGCATGTCCCTTTTCCCTTTGAGACAATACCACACACACCTCTTCCAGTATGGTGAGTGGGACATTGTTTGGAGGTGTCGCTGTCTACAAAAGTTGTAAAAATCATCAGTGAGACTAGTTGAATTAAGATTTCAGATTTTTTTTAATAGGTCAGACAGTTCACCCTAGTGTCCCGATGAAACTCTAGTTTGTTTGAATGACTTGAGAAAATGATATTCTGCTTCATTTCTTCCCCTTCCCTGATGACTTACTTTTAAACATTTGCTGTGTTCCTCCTTTATTTCTGCATAATTTTCTCATAAAAATTCCTCTCCTAAGGTCTGGATAGAAATTAAATCTTCATGTTTATGCAGTAAGGTAAAGAAGACATTTAAAGGTAATCTGGTGAATCAAATTAAGACCACTGTTCAGCTGCCTAGACAGACTGGAAGGTGATTGTAAAGGCAAAGAAATGAGAATAGAAATTTTTTTTTTAAATCCATTTTATTTGTTAAAATACTATAAAAATGTGAATATCTGCTTTAAATGTGAGGCAATAACAATGGATTTATAAGACCTTTATGGTAATTATGTCAGAATTTACATCAGTTTGGAGTATACCATTAAGATTGTACTAAACCCTGAAAGTAACTGAAATACTTAATGTACTACGTGAAGTCACCATCAAATGTATATTTCTAATTCTATTTGTGTTTAATTCCTTTCACCTTTTAGGTGTGTTACATAAGGTGGAAACACAGAGAAGAATCTTAGAATGAACAATTGTAGTGCTGTTCACAGATGTACACATCTTGATTTCCTAATTAAACAAGAATTTTAGAAAAAAAATGCATATTCGCATTGTTCTAATATTTTTTTTTTTCCTGTGTATGACCAGAGAACTGTTGAAATTACAAGTTGGCTGCTTAAAATGTCACCCTGTGCTGGAACAAATTGTTTCAGTCAGCCTATTTTCATCATTCTGCGCTGTCTAGGGAGCATTTCTTAGGTCTTTTGCATGCAAAAGATAATTGCTCTAAACTTTACTTCTTTGCTTTCATACATTGCTCACAGAATACTACTTTGAAAAACAAGAGAAGGGAAAAAAATAACTCTGTTCAAATAAAGAGCTTATTCCAAACACTGTTTCACCACTACATGGCTTTTGATCTTTTGTCACGCTTCAGTCCTTTTACTTATTGAATAGTTGGATGAGTAAACTACTCAATCAGCTGTCCCTCAGTCTCCTTCCACATTCCTGTTTGGTCTTTGTAGAAAGATTCATACTCCTATTTATAATTTTTTATGTGAGAGTGGAGATCAGTACCTCAGGAAAGCTGTGCTCACTGCTATGCAAACCTTTCAATAAAACAATTATTCTACATCTATCCTTGTCTAAATGCAAGAGATGAAAGAGAAGCAAGCTAAGAGCAGCTGTATGGTCAGCACAGACTCTTTCTAATGCTTTCCAGGGGAGTTTTCCTGAGTTTTGCTCCTCTGTTTAGTACATTCCACTCCCCTGCGCGCATGAAATGTGTGAGATACTAAACTCTTGTGTTATGTCTGGAGTACCCACTGTGTGCAACACTGATGAGGAATCTACCTGAGGGGAAGTGGGTACCTAATTTTCCTATGTATTTGCATATTTTTTTTTTCTTTCATGTAAGATAACCATGATATTTGCTTGCATTTGTAGCTTCCTTAAAAGTCAAATTTCATGGCTATGGGGAGAGTTGCACTTTAGACCCTCTTTTACTGCTATGCTCAAGTGCATCTGTCAGGTAACCAGCCACACTTCCTTCAGCCCTCTCAGGGGTAAAGCCTTACATTTAGCCCCTTGGGGATTTAATCTCCATCTTACAGCCTCACGTTTGTAACTGTGCTGACTTGACAAGCTCAGCGTTGTTTGTCCCTTGGAGGAATTTAGAGGAGGAGAAAAATGTGAATCCAAATAAGTTTTCTTCTGCTCTATTACTGATCCTAGAAGGGTATTGAACTCCCAAAAGGAAGGCAAGATTTTGAAAGTCCAACCAAAGAGAACAGCCATCTCAAACTCAGAAATTCTTCTGAAATACGTGAGAAGTTTTTAACCATTATCTAATGATTTGTGTGTATATTTGGCTCCTTGCGTGTCCATGGGACACTACATCAGTCCAAACATTTCCTAACGTTGCTACACACTGAATATTCTTCATATATTAGACATGGTAGAGAAACCTTGCCTAAAGTCCATCAACACTAACCTGTTTTGCAAAAGTAAATCAGGGCTTTGTTGTCTGAAACAGTTGTAAATAAATCGCTTGTGAAATCTAAGAGATCATATGGTTCCTGCTGCAGTTCTTTTAGTAATAATTAAGAAATCTTCTCCATATTTTATAAACTTTTAATAGCAGGCCTTCTTGTTTATTTGAGCTTTGAACTTCTCCATTTTACGTTCTGAAGAATTAAGAGATACTCCCTCATCACTGCCACTACAATTTCAACTAAATTACAACCAGTCGACTTTTTTTTGTCCTCTCTGTTTTAGTAACTATAAACTGGTAAAAAGGAACATTTTAAAACGTACCTATCACAGGGAGGCATTAGGTGTAGTGTAGAAACATACTTTTAAAAAAAGTGAAGAAAATATTTTTTTTTTCTTTGACCTTTAGCTAACATCTTGACTAAAAACTCATAGGATCATGAGAAATTAAAATCGGATGTGAGAGTTGTTCTGTCTGACCTGTGAAATGCAGGATTTCTGTAGAAGCAAATTTTCATAAATTCAGACTACTGAATTTGTCCCATTGCAGGCAAAGCTTTAAGTTGAAGTAGCAGAGTGAGAGCTGCCAGCAGCTGAAACCTTGCAGTGCTTACCCAGCTGGGGTAGACTAATGTTGAGCATTGGCAGTGGAAGTTTCTAGTATCCCCCCCAAAACATTGCCTTGATATTTTTCATAATTTAATCACAGACTTTAAATTGATACTTTACAGGAATAGCATATGGTAATTTTATATATGACATATATTGACATGTATTTTCATTAAGGAGGTCACTGATGGGCTGTAGCCTTGCCTTTTTGTGAGAATTGATAATACTCAGGAAAGAACTTGAAGTTTTATCTGTATTTGTTGCCTATTTAGTTTTATACGTAAATATTTGCTCTCTGTGGAAGGCTGTATGGTTTTGGTTTAACTTTTGTAGGGAGTGGAAGGATTAAGTCACTTGCGTATGAGCTGGTTTGTGTTCATGGACTTTCTGATCTGTATGAACTCGAATTCCAAATGAGTCTTCAACAAACGCCAGTGAAGCGGAGCAGTTTTGTAGTGGATGCTGTATCTCAAGATCATCATAAAATAAAAGCCTCTTACTGTTTTTTTTTTTAAGACAATAGAACATATGCCTGTAGTCTAGGTCTTGCAAATAGGCATGCAGCACACCTAAGAGAGAGTTTCTGTCCTCTTGGGTACTATTAGACAGATGCCTGAAGCAGCCAGGTGAAGGGAGGAATCCAGAGATGGCACTTACATTGTTCTCATTACGATGAGGTGTGAATAACTCTAATTTAGCACATAGGCAGCATGACTAAACATACAAAATGTTACTTTCTCTCACATTTTGGCCCCAGTGAGAAGCACATAGAACATGCTGATAGGTTTCTAGGATAGGTGACTATACTTACATTTGTTTGTTGTTGTCTTTTGGGAGGTCACAGAATCACAGAATGGCAGGGGTTGGAAGGGACCTCTGGAGATCATCTAGTCCAAGCCCCCTGCCAGAGCAGGGTCACCCAGAGCAGGCTGCACAGGACTGCGTCCAGGCGGGTTTTGAATCTCTCCAGAGAAGGAGACTCCACACCCTCCCTGGGCAACCTGTGCCAGGGCTCTGTCACCCTCACTGTGAAGAAGTTTTTCCCTCGTATTTAGACGGAACTTCCTGGGTTCCAGTTTGTGCCCGTTGCCCCTTGTCCTGTCACTGGGCACCACTGAAAAGAGTCTGGCCCCATCCTGTTGACACCCGCCCTTGAGATATTTATAAGCATTAATGAGGTCCCCTCTCAGCCTTCTCTTCCTCAGGCTGAACAGCCCCAGCTCCCTCAGCCTTTCCCTATAGGAGAGATGCTCCCATCCCTCAATCATCTTGGTAGCTCTCCGCTGGACTCTCTCCAGTAGTTCCTCATCTTTCTTGAACTGGGGAGCCCAGAACTGGACGCATTACTCCAGATGGGGCCTCACTAGGGCAGAGTAGAGAGGGAGGAGAACCTCCCTCGACCTGCTGGCCACATTCTTCTTAATGCACCCCAGGATGCTGTTGGCCTTCCTGGCCGCAAGGGCACGTTGCTGGCTCATGGCAAATTTGTCGTCTACCAGGACTCCCAGGTCGTTCTCTGCAGAGTTGCTTTCCAGGATGTCAACCCCTAACCTGTACCAGTGCATGGGGTTGTTCCTCCCCAGGTGCAGGACCCTGCACTTGCCCTTGTTGAACCTCATGAGGTTCCTCTCCGCCCAACACTCCAGCCTGTCCAGGTCTCGCTGAATGGCAGCACAGCCTCTGGTGTATCAGCCAGTCCTCCCAGTTTTGTGTCATCAGCAAACTTGCTGAGGTCAGTTTGTAGGTACAGTAAGCAAAGTCACAGCGTTGGTGGTATAGTGGTGAGCATAGCTGCCTTCCAAGCAGTTGACCCGGGTTCGATTCCCGGCCAACGCAGCTTTTTGAGGGTGACAGAGCACTGGAACAGGCTGCCCAGGGAGGGTGTGGAGTCTCCTTCTCTGGAGATATTCAAAACCCGCCTGGACACAGTCCTGTGCAGCCTGCTCTGAGTGACCCTGCTCTGGCAGGGGGGTTGGACTAGATGATCTCCAGAGGTCCCTTCCAGCCCCTACCTTTCTGTGATTCTGTGAAAGTCACAGAAACCAAGGAACTTCCATGAAATAGTTCTATGAAAATAAATTCCCACAGATAAAGAGTGTGGTGGCATTTTTGTGTTTGAATTTTGTTCACTACAGCATTACTGAGGTGTTTTGAACTGGTACAGTGCAGTACCATTCTTGGCATGAGAATTGCATGGGATTATTTTTGCCTTTTCTCCATATTAGCTGTACAGTGCTGGTGAAGAGCCAGTGCGGATCATTCATCCATCCATGCATACAATGTGTCTGTGTCCAGGCTAACCTCCCGACCAATATGCCAACAGAAACCTCCTGCAGTCTCAGGGCTAACATTTGGCAGCTGTGCCCTCTGTGTCCCAGCTGTCTCTGCTGTTAAGGACCACAGAGATTTACATAGAATAGAAATTATAGCAATTGTTCTTTTGTTTTAATTGTGGTGGAACATGATTTAAGCTCTTTCCTTACTGAAAACATAGCAGCAAATTTGTTTTCTTCCACCCTTTCTGAAAGTAAGATTGAAGACTTGGAGGCTGCCTTCAAGGAGCACTTTGCCAGAGGTGGGATGATGTATGTTTATCTCCTAACCAGCAGTATCTGTGGTGTAGAGTGGAGTAAAAAAGAATGACATGGTGACATGGGGGTGTCTGAGGGAAACAAGTAAGCAGGAGTGAAGGAAACAGGAAATAGAGCATTCAAAGCCTCCATATTTGTAATGACTTTCAGATTAATGGAATCATAGAATCATTTAGGTTGGAAAAGACCCTTAAGATGGAGTCCAAATGTAAACCTAACACTACCACATCCACCATGAACCATGTCCCTAAGTGCCATGTCTATGTGTCTTTTAAATACCTCCAGGGATGGTGACTCAACCACTTCCTTGGGCAGCCTGTTCCAAGGCTTGACAACCCTTTTGGTGAAGAAATTTTTCCTAATATCCAATCTAAACTTCCCCTGGTGCAACTGGAGGCCGTCCCCTCTCATCCTATCACTCGTTACTTGGGAAGACACTGACACCAGCCCTGCCTGGGGCAGCTGGCTTGTGCTGCTATGCCTCGCAGCAGAGCCACTCTTCCCCCATGGCTTCCTCGGCACCCAACGCTATGTCCTGCCAAGAGAGACGTGCAGAGTGCTGGAGCTTGTCTGGTGCTAGGAGCAGAAAAGCCAAGCCAGTCCCAGAAGGCTATGGGAGAGCGGAGGCAAGGGCCTCCCAAAGGCTCTCTTTGCGGGCAGGAAAGCAGCAGCTGCAGCCCTGGGGCAGGGCAGAGAGATGTGGGGCTGGGCTGGGCTGTGCCCCTATCTCTGTGCCCCCTTGGAGGTGGGCTGCAGGGAGGGATGGAGAGCAGGAGGGGAAGCCCATATCTCCTCCTTACCTCCCCAGTGCTCAAGCCGGGTTGGGTGAGACACCTGGGGCGGCCTCTGGCAAGCTGTCGGGGGGCTCTGGGGGAAGAGCTGGTACACCCAAAACCCCCAAGCCCCCATGCTGTACCCCAGACAACACCCAGGTTAGCACAGGGTACCTGCAGGAGGCAGTCAGGGAAGACGGAGGAACTCGCTGGGAGTCTTCACCACTGCTGACATCCCTGGCACCCTCCTTGTGCCCACGGCCCTGGGACAGGCGCCGACAGGACCTGCAGTACTGCACAGCCGGGCAGAGGGGAGAGGAGCGCTGGAAGGGGCTGCCTTTGCACGGTACCCAGACCTGCTTTTCTTCTCCATGCCAAAGCTGGTAGAGCAAGCTGAAGGTCCTGCTGGAGCCTGCATGCCTTGTGAGTGCACTCATAGGAGCTCTGGAGAAAATGTGCAGGCACAGAGGCTGTGGCTGCTGAAAAGCAGCGAGGTCAGGGGCTGTCACAGCCACTCCCAAGTGACATTACAGGGGTGTCGAGGGCTGCCCTTGACAGCCGCCTAGCCAGGAAGGCAGACACCCCAAAGGGGGAAAGCCTGCTCCACAAGACATTTCCACATGGTGAACTTCATTAAATTCCTCTGAGTCCAATTCTTCAGCCTTTCCAGGCCCCTTTGAATGGCGTCACAACCCTATGGTGTTTCAGCCACTACTCCGTATTTTGTATTGACTACGAACTTCCTGAGGGTGCATTCATTGTCCACCTCCTTAATGAAGATCTTAAACAGTATTGGCCCCAGTGCTGGCCCTGGTTTACAACGCTATTAACTGGCCTCCAGCTGGACCTTGTACTGTCAATTACAACCCTCTGGCCCTGCATTACGTTACTGAAATAATGCATTCTGTTTAAGGAAGGCTGTCTATGTCTTCATCTGGTGCAGTTTAAATTGTCATTTTGCATAGTATTTTATGCAGAATCAATGTTTGGTGTTGATTTACTGAGGACTGCTTTCTTCTGTCTCTTCAGTTACAGCTTTCTTTTGCAATTAATAAACAAAAGATATATTAGTAGATCATTCGGGTTAAGAACATGAATTTTCAGAACTGAGACATATAAATGGGAAAGTAGAGGGAAAATTTGTCAACAAAAATGCAAGAAAGATTAACTTGAGCATAGTATGTGATCTTCAACGAGTAACTTTTGGTTGCAAACCACAAGAGTAATAAATAACATGCTGCACACAGCTCTATTTTGTAGGGCTGCAGTAGCTCTGCAGCTTTGATGTCTCCTTTCTTTGGGAAGGCGGGACACGACCAGAAGATCTGCACAACATGCGGTTTGTCCTGACTGTGTCCTGTCTAGTTTTCTATAATGTGTGAGTCTTGTTCATTTGACTTGTGTGTTCCCACCCGCGCCCTTCACATCTTCACGGAGCAGCACAGGCATTTCTCTACTGTTTCTTGACCCAAGCGCAAGAGACAGCAGATCAGCTGTGGTCAACTGATGGACTATATCTGAACTAAGCAGTAGGCCCACCACAGCTCTGCCTGCTGCAGAGCTGCCAGGGAAGGCATCAGCCTGAAGCACCGTGTGCCGAAAGGCCCTACGTTAAGATGCCCATTCCTCAGTTGCAGCTTTGCACTATGGACCCTCCGTTCTTACATGGTCTTCCATAAAGTCCTCTCCACCTGTGCTCGCGTAACTCAGTTGCACGCTTTGGCCAGCTGCAAGCCGAGAGGTCTATTAACCCTGTTCACGTACATCGTGAATTATTTAATGCTGATTCCACAGGCTGCTGCATGGCTTCCCTAAAATCGTGCCCTTTGTTTAACTGTGAAGGGCACGTTGTTTTTACTGCTATATCCTGCACAGCAATAGAAACAGGAACTGAACTACTGATCCTTTTGTCAACTTCTAGCCAAGGTAATGGAAGCTGGGAAAAGAGAGCTGCAGTCACCTGCATAAAGCACAGATAACAGTATTTTATAGGTTAATGTTCGTGGGTTCCATATTCAGTATACGTACGTTTTACTTAGTATATATATATTGGGAAAAAAGAATACAAGATGTGCAGTGATCTTGTAAATACAAAGAAACAACAGTGGTTTTCCTTTGACATACTTGCAGTATTGCCTAGTTAGCCTAAAATCTGCGTAATACACTACAGATAACAGAGGCTGGCACCTATTTTCTATACATGAGAGTATTTCAGTATCAAGTTGTCACAACTGAACTTAAAAGACAAGGAAATAAACATTTTGGCAATGAAGTTGTGAGATATTTCCTAAGGAAAAGTTTAATGTGACACACACAAATAATACAAACATAAGCACATACTGCTAGTTTTATTCAGCATTTCATGCGTTCTCTGAAAGTAACTTTTCAGATGAAGAAGTCATTTTATAGATGCACAGGCAATAATACTTCTGGGGATTTTTCTTTTCTTTCTAGACTGAAAGAAGATGTCAAACTGTTCCTAAATGGAGTTTCTTCATTCTTATGCCCCATAAACTGTAGACGTAACAGTCTGTGGCCAGTCCTGATTAAACAGTGATTGGATTGGCGAAGCATTTGGAGAAGGAAGTGTATGAAAAGCTCGTAATGTTGCAGGAAACAATTAATGACTTGACTGATGAACTTGCAATTACATAAGTAATTGCAGTTGTGGACCACTTCATCTGACAAAAAAGAGCTTGCAAATACTCTTGGAAGAATGCAGGTCTCATTGGTGTCAATATATTCACTTCCTATCCACTTAAATGTTATCAGCAGGTAGCTGGAGTATTGTGCCCAGTATCCAGCAGATAGTCATTTAAATGTCACTACTATGAATAATAAACCAAATTCAGCATTTGTGTTCCGATGTCTCCTCTTCAATAACTTGAAAAGAGACAAAAGTGATTCCAGCACAATACTTAGCTGTCCAGGCAGTGTAAATCCGCCATGGGATTTAATGAAAATAAATTTCTCTGCTGACAATGTAGGTTAGAGGCTGGGATAAGTCAGGAAAGACAGGACACAAGAAGAACAGTATTCCTGTAGCTTGAGTTCTATAGAGTCCTTGTGCATATTTTTTTAACATATATCATAAATTAATATATATAACAATACAGTCTCATGTATATGATATATATTAAATATATATGAGATTATTTTTATTTTTAAATTAAGAATAAAAGAATTGAAGCTGTTTATGTTATATTCAGTATTATTCCTCAGAGATGCTGAACTTGATTCTCTTCTGTGTTTTTGCTGGTAGTGTGCCTTCATATTATTTCAATATAAGCTATTTGAAATGAAAACTGTTCAAAAAGACACTATAACTTTTTTTCCCCCCAATTAAAAAAACGTTGGTAAATCTCTGTAGAGAGGAATGTTAACTATTTTAATATAGGACTTCTGTCCATACTCAGCCCGCATACTGGCATAAGCTACTCTTACAAGCAAAATTATAATGGCACAAAACTGGAATGAAAAAGTGTTATCGCTGAATCTTTCTTACCTGTTTATTTCCTTGTATTGGGAAACACCTCAAGGCCAGTACAAAACGGTGGATAGAGGCATTCAGGGAAGTGAAAATGTCAGGACCTCTGTATATCTAGGTAAAGGAGCAGAGAGGGAAGGAGTTAAAGGAAACTTACACAGTTGTAGGAAACTTTTATATTACTATATAACAGGCAAAAACTTCCTATCGGGGTTTAGAAAGACAACTTCTAACAAGACAAAAACAAAAATGTGATCTTCATCCCAAAATCTTTTTAAAAATATATTACTGACATGCCACATGTGAACTGCCATGTTACTGGTTTATCCTCTTTTTTTCGACTGATACTCATGTCTCTGTTTTTCAGGTATAGAATACTAAGTCTGCTACTTGGAAAAGAAGAATCATGGCTTCCAGCACAATGAACCCTGCTAACCATTTGCCATACTTCTTTGGCAATATCACACGTGAAGAAGCCGAGGAGTATCTGATGCAAGGAGGAGTGAGTGATGGACTATACTTGCTCCGCCAAAGCCGGAATTACCTGGGGGGCTTTGCCTTATCCTTGGCCCATGGAAGGAAGGTTCATCATTATACAATTGAGAGGGAGCTGAGTGGCTCATATGCTATTGCAGGAGGCAAGTCGCACGCCAGTCCTGCTGAACTCATTAACTATCACTCAGAGGAAGCGGATGGCCTTATCTGTCTACTGAGAAAACCTTTCAACCGACCACCGGGCGTTGAACCCAAAACAGGACCCTTTGAAGATTTGAAAGAGAATCTCATCAGAGAGTATGTCAAACAAACTTGGAATTTGCAGGTAAATCCACACTGATTTTGCCATAAAGTGGTCTTTGAGTTAGGAGAAAAAGAGATTGCACTGTTTGTTTCCAGCTGTTGCTGCTGCTATGTAGTATTTTTTCATAATGGAATCATAGCTGTTTGGGTTTTGAACAGTGGGGTTCCCCCCCCCGCCCCAATACATGCAGTAACTTGGCCATCAGTGTAGTTTTCCTGAAATTTTACAAAACTTTGGACTTTTATGGTGTCTTGAGCTAGCATAGCCTTATCTACCACTGCACTAACCTGTGTCATCAGATTTCCACATGCACCAAAAATTAATAGATGTAATGAACAAGATACAGAAATGGTTTGTTTGATTGCTTTTGATTCTGAATTTTGATGGATTGATGTGCAGGCAGGCATGGTGACATGACAACTTGTTTTACATCCTCCCCTCCTAGCTGGCCTTGTTTCTCTGATGCTTATTTAGATTATGTCCAAAACAGAACTTGGTTTCTTAACTGCAGAGCACTGCCTACATGTCTTCGGTACTGCATGTGTCAAGCAGGAATGTTCCACACTGAGGAAGACAGGCTGGATTTTTTTCCTTAAAACGACTGTTAAGAAGCCAGTCTTAACATGGAAACACTAGTGTAGGAGGCTGCAACAGGAATATTATTTCACCTTGGGATGCCATGAGTTACCATTATGAACTCATGTAGTTACACTACGTTTTTCATCTCTTTTGGTAACAAGTAACCCTATGTGTTCTGCTCTGTAAAATATGTGGACCAATGCCCAAACTAGAAAAGCCTGAAACTTACACTGTATTTACTACAAGTGCTGAGGCTTACAGTTTTTTTCTGATGAGTCTGAGCCCAATCTAGAAGGAAGTTGATGAATTCAAGTTGAAAACTGATGAAACTAGCGGGTTTTACCCTCAGATTCTGGGCCAAATTTAGAAGTGATAGGTTGTAGATGGGTTTAGAGGTGTCTAGGTTATATCTAAAATATTAATGGAGTTCACTCTAAAATTAGGACTGTCCTGTCTGCTTTTGGGAAATTTGCATTGATGTCTTCAACATAGACATACTGCAACAATGCAAAGCGTGTTCAGTTTAGTTCTGTAAACTGCCATGGGATATGTAATATGGAGGTGTGTTAAGACATCTCAGAGTGACACTAAGTATATTTAGCTATGTCTCATTAGCATAAAAATATGACGCAACTTTCAGGTGAAATACTGATGTATTAAGAGCCTAATTTACTGGTTATTTTTCCTTCTGATTCTCAGAGGTAAAGTAAGAGTCCCAGCTTTGTGATGTTTAGATTACCATATGTTAGTTTCTGTTTTAATATCTTTATAGCAACGAGATCTTTTCTTCACATACAACAAATATGTGCAGATTTTGAATGTTCCAAAAGCAATCCAATACTGGGAATCTACCTGTCACGTTTTTATTGCAGAAAACAGTTTGACTGTCCTGCTGTGTTTTTACCACTCTCTAGGGGTACGCTCTTGAACAAGCTATCATTAGTCAAAAGCCTCAGCTGGAGAAGTTGATTGCCACTACAGCCCATGAGAAGATGCCGTGGTTCCATGGGAGGATCTCTCGGGAAGAATCAGAACACCGTATCCTCATTGGTTCAAGAAACAATGGAAAATTTCTGTGAGTGCTTTATTCTGTGGTATTTCTGTTTTCCACCAGTGTTACTACACAGTTCCCTTGAATGAATCTCAAATGAGAGTATGCCCTAAAAGGTGGCTCATTCACAGTGAGAGAGCGCAGTCCAGCATGATATACATGACATAATCATTCCTGTTCTAAGCAAGTGTCTCCAAGATTAGGTTTCCACTTAACTAAAGATGGGAAACTATAGCAAAAGCATGTGTCACTTTTTAATCAAGTATTAAGTTTAATTCTAAAGGGAGCATCAGAGAAACTCAATACCAAGAAAAATGTATTAAACTTTGTTTTATAACTAATAAGCCATACTAAGTGACTGTGGTAGATTAACCTTGGCCCACCAAGGCGCTGTCACATTCCCCCTCCTCAAAAGAACAGGGGGAGAAAAGAGGATGGAAAAGCTCATGGGTCAAGATGAAGACAGGGAGATCACGTACCACTAACTCTCACAGGCAAAACAGACTCCACTTGGGGAAAAGTAATTTAATTTATTCTTAATTAGAGTTGAGTTGGACAGTAAGAAACAAAGACAAAAACATAAAACCCACCTTCCCCTCTCACCCCCACACCCCCCGTTTTCACAGGCTCAACTTCACTCATTCACACCCAACTCCTCTCCCCACCAAGCAGTGCGGGAGAGGATGGGTCCGGGATGGGGGCTGCAGTCAGTCTGTAACAGCTTGTCTCTGCCACTCCTTCCTCCTCACGCTGTTCCCTGCTGCCATGTGGGCTGTCCACACGAAATACCCTTCAGGAAATATCCACCTGCTTGGAGGGCTGCACTGTGGACACCTGCTCCACCGTGGCCTCTCCCATGGGCTGCAGAGGACTCTGCTCCGGCACCTGGAGCACCTCTTCCCCAGCTCCTCCTCTGCCCTTGGTGTTTGCGCTGCTGCTTCTGTTCTCTGTTTGGTTTTTTCCTCTCCACTGCCACCTACTAGGCTTCTTTCTGCCCTTTCTTAAGGACGTTTTCAGGGAGGTGGAGGCACCACGTACATGGCTGAGAGAGCCCCTGCAGCCCCACTGCCAAAGCCTGGCCACCTGCACCCAATACGCTGACTTACCAAAGTGGTAAAAATACAAACAAATTGCCTATGTTAACAACTGTTGGGATGTGTAACTGTCAGTTTTACTGGGGGCAGTGGTGGTACTTTGTTTTGCAGTTAAGCAAAGGAATTGCTTTTACCTTGGTAACACCATTTTTTGTCTGCTGCTGTCTGTATTTACTCGAACTCCTGATCTTTTGTTTTCTGAGTGCAAATGTGCCATTTAGGGTAGTGACTAACAGCCATCATCTCGTGAGGATTAGAGCCAGTCAAAATCTTCTAACAAAAAAGCTTTTCTTTTGGAAAATCCTCATTTGAAAAAAATTGATGTTTTCACTGAGCCATTTTTCATCCCCCTCCACCCTAAATAGAAGTATTTATATAATGGTAGAAAATGAAGCTTAAAGGTAGAAAATGAAGGCCAAGGAGGGATCACTTAGAGCTGTGTAATTCCTGAGAGAAATTTTGTTGCCTACCTACACGGTGTCCTTCAGCACTCAACTATCTTTGGCTTTTTGAAAGCTAGTCCAAAGTAAAACCCCAAGAGTGAGTGCAGGATCGATATGCTTCTTCAGTACCAGCTCTTTCACTTTACTGATTTGCCATAATTGTGCCACACAAATTGCTAATGTAGATGCAACCTTCATATGTTTCCATGTTTCAGTCTCAATTCAGGAACTCATAACTCCTCTAGATCTTTATTTGCAGTAGAGTTAATTCCTATCAGGTCTTACCTAAGAACACTGTAAGTGTACTGACATCCCATTTCCTGAAATCTCTTTCTTTCCCTCAGTCCTTGAGGGAAGTCCTTGAATTTTTTCTGTTTCACGGTCCCTCTCACCCGTGCATCTTCACATTTTCAGCCTCGTACTCCCTGTTTCTTGGGTTCACATCTAGAGGGTCATTTACCCCCCATTGCTTTTGTTGCCATTTGTAACAAAAAATTGTTATAAATTTCTTACAAAGTTTGTTACATTTGTAACAAAAAAAGTTACTAAAGTTTGTGGAGCCAAAGATTCCCCTTATCACGGATTCATCTTTTCTCAATGCTGCTTCTTATAGCGCAGGAGAAGTTTCACTGATTTGATGCATGTAGTCGCTGTCGTAGATTACCAGCACAGCATTACCATACCACCTCTCCTTTTCATTGCCCTATGACTTTACTAGTTTCTTGTCCTGCTTTTTAGACATAGGGGCAGGTGGATATGTAATCTGAAAGAAAGCAGCAACCCTTTCTTTTAACGACTTGTTTTGTTCTAAAAAATGATTACTTTCTGTGTTAACACCTTATCAAATCAATGTTGTATCAGCTGAGTCATAATGTTGATCATGTATTAAAGCTTGCAGCTTTTCCAGTTTACTTCTTGCATACATTGGTTTCTATGTGGTCAAAGTGCTTCTCTTTGGGAAAAAAAAAGGAAGCTAATTTTCCTTCAAAGAAGTGGATCCCTTAACTAACATTTCTTAACAACAGGGATGGGCTTTGAGGGAGTGTAATTTTTATGGCAGATTTGACATTTTCAGCCTCTATTATAGACCTTGGTCTCTTTTTAATCTTCTGTAAGCATCCTACAGCTTGGAACAGAAATACTTCCCCAGCATTTTCCCGTTTCCCTTAGAGATGGCCTAGGAGGCATTTCTGGTGCTGTTTGCAGTGACATGCTTGATGAGCTGTGGAGGGAGCACTCGGACCTTCTCCTGTGGGGCTGGTTATGTCAGTGGGTGCATATCTTACGGAGTGCTGCTGGAACTCAGGCGGCTGCTTTCACACCAGGTAGATAAACCCGTAAAAAGGAAAATGCTAACTTTAAGGCTCTGTTTAAACCGTGAGAAGTGCCACTGTAGCTTAAATAATATGAAAATATAACTGATAGCATGTTGAGCTCGCGTCCCTCTTATTAAGGACAGCATCGTTTACTTCTGCATCTGTAGGGTGCTTTCCAGTGCATTAATTGTTCTGATATGGACTGCATGTCTGGCAGGTTTAGAGCTCAGTAACCACTTTGCTGCTGTTTACTCTTATGCTCCCAGGGAAGAAACAGGGTGAGATCTTCATCGGCCCCATAATTCAGTAGCCAGAGCTGCGAGAGAAATACCGTGTTGTTCATTTGTATCAGAAATCGGTTATTTTTCCTTCCAGAGCTCTTCTAGCTCTCGGATCAATAGACCTAGAGGCTCATAGCAAATACAAAAGAACCGTCTAATTCAGAGAGGTGTTCTGTTTTCTGCAGTGGTTTGCCTAACATGGGCTTGCTCAGCAGGTATTGAGAAATAAACCACTCGTTTGTTAGCTAACTGAAACAGTAGCAGCAAAATTGTTGAGTGCTAGAGAGGGGCATTGTTTTACATTTCAGGCACGAGCATTGCATACTCTTTCCTCACCCAGCAGCAGTGCGTGTCAGAATCTTCTGTACGTCTGTGGACTGAAGGCTGTGAATTTGTGCTTGTGAATGTAGCTGCTCAGGGTGTGTTTTTCTCACATTGGTCGAGACACTCGAGCCTGGTAACTGACTGAAAGGTGAAACTTAGAAGCATTCAATGTCTAAGAGAAGTTCGCTTGTTGAGGCAGGAATTGGAGCCTGGGAACACAGGGGGAAGCTAGATTTTCAATGATACGAGGTACTCTGAGGCTGTGCAACAAGTCCACAAGCAGGTGCTGGTATATGACAAAAATAATCTGGTTTATTATGGAAAAAATAATACATTTTAGAAGGCTAGAATATTTCTGTATATTCTTTTACAAGAGTCTCTAAAACTTCATTGCACCAGAAATCTGCTAACTGTCTCACCTACCTACCTTGAAGTAGTACCCTGAAGAGTACAAGGGTCTCTGTGAGAACACATCTAACGCCTAGATTTCTTTGGCGCTGCTTTGCAGCACTACAAGGTTATCAAATCTAGATTTTTTTTTGATATAATAAATATGGAAATAGTTGAAAAGCTTCCTGATTGCAGTTCAAAATGTCACAATAGCATCATAAATCTAACACTGCGACTCCTCCAAGCTGCTGGAAAAGTTCTGAGCTAACTGTGGGTGTTTTACTAGGGAATTTTCAAAGGTCTTCTTAAAGTTTTTGTCATGACTGAAAAGTCAGTGAAATAAGTATGTATGTGGGTGCTATAGAGTTTGTTTTCAAAGCCAAATATAGAAACAATGTCATGAAATGACTTGAAATAGGAAGCAGTGCCCACCTCTTCCGGGAAGAACACTCATGAAAGATTGCCACTCTAGCCACAAAATTTAGAGGAAAAAAACTGTAGTGGTGGAATAGAAGGAGAATATGATATCTCTAAAATGACCTGAAGAGGAATTGAAAATAGAGAATTTTACTTAAGTCTCAAGCCCCTGTTAGCTTCATTAACACTACCTTGCATGCTATGTAGGAGGCTGGTTCTTACCAGATTTCTGTTTTTTCATTAGACTTTGCCTGGTAGGAGGCATACTTGTAGAATATGATGATCAATATTGTCTAGATGCTCATAGATAATACTATTAATATTATTAATACTGTTATTAATATTATAATACTATTTATCATAATCATATATAATAATATTATTGATAATATTGTTAATATTATCTATGTGAGTGCATGCATGTGTGGACCAGTTGAAAAATAAACTGAAAATTTGCTAACAGTGGCAGACGACCGGTATAAGAAATGTTAGTTTTCTATGCAGTTTCACATAGGAAACAATTCTGGTAAGTGTGTGGTAGCTCTTTGCACATCTTGGTTTGTCATCAGTAGTGACCACTTCAGTAATATGAACATGTGATCTTGCATATGTGTTAAGAATCAGAAATTCTGAAGCTGAGGGGAGATAAACAATACTCAGAACTACTGTCAAACTTAAAAATTCAACGTTAAGGAAATTGTGAGTGAAGGCATTGCATAATTAGCAGTTTAGTCTGTATAAACCTTTTGTATGGGTTCATAGCCATATGTAGTTCACATAAAATGTGAACAGTTGTGTAAAAGGAAAGTAAAAAGTAATTTTAGTATCAGAAGAATGTCTTGAATATGCAACAAGATATACTAAAGAGGACAAAACTAGTTTAGACTCTTAGAATGACTCACAGCACGCATGACATCTAGAGACTAAACTGTCTCTTATATGTCACAATAGCTAACACTAGCAACACCATTTCAAAATAACAAGTTCTGAAGTGCAGTTGTCTGTAAGAGTTTTCTTGTCTTTTGTCTGACCTAAAATTTGTGTTTCCAATACATGTAGCAGTCTATATTTACATTAATCTTCTGTCTTCCTCTAGGAATTTACCACTACTGGAATGCATACTGAGCTAGGTGATTTATCTGACCTTGTATTCTTTGAATAAATCTATCAGTATTATGTTTGTATCCATAAAAGGAACTGGATGTTGTTGACATCCGACAAGGTGAAAACAATCCTACTAAACATGACCTTAATTCAGGGATGTTAGTTAATGATAAAGTTCCTCTTCAAAATGCCAAGCAGTTGCTAGGCTTAGATGACCATAAAAATTTTCCAAGATAAATGATAAAATACAGGCAGTGAACCGTGTTTCTGGAGGTGCTGTATTCCCCTCCACGGCAGCCTGGATGATGCCCACAGCTCTTTGGGAGAGCCGTGCGCTGATCTGCAGTTAGGTACGTAGTTTAGGTCCCACTTGCAGACCACTGCAGCAGGGCTGTGGCTTCTCAAGGCTAGCTCTACGCTGTGTGCTTCAGCAGCAGAGCGGGTCAGAGGTGTGAAGAAAAGATGCGGTCCCTGATTGAGTTATCTGTGCTGAAGATCCCCTGTTGCAGGTGCAGTTATACAGCAAAGCTATTTTTAGGGTTTTGGTGGAGCATAGTGTATTTTGCTGGCAGGACAACACCAGCAAAATAGACTACAGCAATGCAATCCTTCTTGCAAAGGTGTTTCATCACTGTGCAGCACACCCCAATAGCCTTGTCAGGAGGTGAAGTTTTAGGTTCCGTTGTAGGTGGCCATAGTGTGTGGCTGAGCTAGCTCCTACATTCTGTAGTGTGCTGACATTTCTGAAACAGCTTTGAATGCGTTACTCAACAGGGGAGAAGGAATGATGTAAATGAAGACTACAGTCAATCCATTTTTTCCTTTGTATGATCCGTTTACAGAAGGCACCAAGTTCATTCCTTATTGCCCTTAATCTTGGGACGTGTGCAGCATGCTGCAGATATTTGAAGTGATAATGAATAGCCTTGTTGTTAATAACATTACAAGAGAGGTGGTCATAAGGGCAGACAAGCAGGGAAAGGCTGGAGGTTGATCAGCAGTGGGGAATGTCAGTAACTCTGGCATCAAGGAAGCTGTTATCGCTGGGAAGGCAAAGCAAGGCTTAGAACAAACTTTAACATGCCTTTGGATTCAGGAGTAGGAATAATTTCACACCATTCCTAAAGCAAGCATTTTGCTAGTTTATTTCCTTCATTATTCTCCACTGTAGAATGCTGTGACTTCTTTTTTTCTACACAGTCAATGAGGCATGTTGTATTAGCCATTTGTTTTTTTTACCCTCAGGGATTTTTTTCCTTTAGAAAGAAAGGGATCATTTGGCTTTTCATTTGGAAGCAGAAAAAATTGGAACATTGTTCTTTTTGCTTCCAAGCAAAAATAGAGAATTTACACAGTCTGTAATGATAGTCCAAATAATTATTGGTTGCGATTTGGGTTATTTTCACAAAAACGTAAAAAATACTCAAACATAAATTGCACAAAAATTAAAATCAATAACTAAAACTTCTTTGCATTGCATCACATAACAATTTGAGTTTCTCAGTTCCTTCTAAAATAGCTGTTTTAAAATGTATGTCATAGAAAATATAGACAGCTTGGTGCTTCTCTGATATATCTATGAATTCAAATTTGCTCCCAGTGAAGTTGTTGGTGTTTCTGATTAATCTCAGTGAATGAAAGGACAATATTGTTTATTTACAGGTATTATCTTTATCTTTTTCTTCTGTAGGTCTGTAATTCTCTGCAACGGCATGAAATGGAAGACCAGGTGATATTTCACTGCTGGCTTCCTTCCTTGCCAAAATGGATTTTAAAAAAATACAGCTTTCTAAAATTAAGATTTTTTTTTGTTATCAGTTTGCATAGAACAACAGTAAATATCGTATGTCATTTCTGAGCACGTTAAAGCAGATAGTTCATTTGGAATGTTGGGGTTTTTTTCTCAACATTCTGAAAATTGTTGCTTTTTTGTAGAAGAAAAGTTCCGTACATGAAGAGAGGCCCCAAATCTGATGTGATGACCCTGAGTAGTGCAGGCAGCACCACCAAGAAGATGTGAAAACCTTGATTTCCATTTGAAGAGGTTTCAGTTTATAACCTTTCAGTTTGAGCAGCCTTTTTTGTTTGATTTCACTTTTTGTGGTAAGGTGCTGGATACTGTGTACCCAGCTGGAGTTCTGGAGGCTTAGCCTAACCTAGACAGCCATTATCACAGCCTACAAAACCAAAATGAAATTGTGAAACATGGCCTGTGACGATCCTTGTCACCAGAGGCAGTAAAAGTTTTTGGTTTGGACTGTGATGGTAGGTTCTGTGAGAGCACTTTTTCGACCAGTAAGGGATCTGGTTGCCAAAACTAAGACTTAGGCTGTCATTTGGCTGCTGCTTCAATGCTCTTGACACTTCTGCTCTTCAGACATATTTTGGAAGATAGTATCTCCTGTTGTTGTGTTTTGTAGGGATCCAAATTGTGCTGGAGTTGACTGGCTACAGTTTAAAAAAACACCTGGACCATAACCCCAAGAGTACGAGGCTCACTCTGGACCCTGGTCAATCACAAGTGTTAGAATGGAGATTTTTTGTATGTGTAGTGATAGAGCTGTCTGACAGAAGTTGCCATGGCTGTGAACTGCAAATGTCTTCAGAGTTACGTAGCTGTTGGGTTGGGGGAAGGAGGAGCTCAGAAATGCAACTACAACCTTATTGACCTGAACTCTGCCTAAATCCTGCACTAGATACTGATAGGGCTGTTTGGATCTGTGCCATGGTCCTTAGAAATCAGAACTCGCTTCTCCTGTTGATTCCTGTGCTCTCAAGAAATGTTTACGATGCCTCTTGTGATAGTAACAACTTTTGCAAATGAGAATCAGTTTCGGTGGAGCTAATGGTATTGGAGCCACCGTTTCCTCGTGTGAAACATGAAGGACATTTGTTACCGGGAAACAATCCATTGCATTTTTATAATCTTACTTGTGCTGTATTCTGAACAGAAGTCTGAATGCAATGAAGTGACATTCATTTGTATTTTAGAAACAACGGCCTCTATTCTGAAAATATTTTTCCAAGCCTTATTTGCTAAGAGCAAGTCAGAGAAAGACAAAGTAAAAGTTATTCTTCATTTTAGCAGAGCCTGTTGCTCTCCACTGGTCAGTCAGCACAGGAAATCAGCACGCTGAGAAAATACCTGCATGTCATGAAAAACCACAGTGTGTTGCTTTAGAGACACTAGGCAAGTTACTTTGGTTTCAGAAAAAAAAACCCTGACCCTACTTCCCTTTTCCTTTAGCCAGTCTCCTGTTCACATCTTAGGCAACAAGAATCACACTGCTGGAAAAAGTAGTTACATGAGTAGTTCAGACAAAACACAATTTTAATTCAGCCGTGGATGAGTCAGCTGAGGAGCAGAATTTAATGCTTGCCTCTGCAGTCTTTTGAGATGTGATAGCAAGTACTAGTGTTGCACCAGCAAAGCTTCCCAACACCTTAGTGAACATATCCTGCTGTATTTCTTTTCATGGGTTTTGAAAAATTCAAGGGAGAGTGAGCAGATTTCTGTGCACACTGGAACAAGAAATCTTTCAGTGTTGCTGGATCTGGGTTTTCCGTAAGAAAAAAACACGTTATTCCAGTAAGCTTTAATCTAGCTCTATTGCTGTCTCACTATCAGCAGCAAGTGAACATGGGCAACTCAAACTAAAAGAAAAAGCCTGCTTTCTAAACTCAGAAATGCTATGCCAACTATGATGGAGCTAGTAGCAAATTCCTATCTACTGTGGGTCCAGTCCCCAGAAGATGGTGGTCTCAGTGTGAGCTAGCCTTGAGTACACGTAAAACAACCCTGTCTCAGTTGTTTTGCGTCTCAGATGTTGCTTGCAGATCTCCTGGAAGAAGGAGCTCATCCTGGCTACCTATGAATTTTAGACAATGTTTTTATATTACATTCCATGATTTCTCCCTGGTGAAGTTTAGACCAGATATATACCCCAATGCCATGTGAAATTTCATGTGAATTTTATGTGAAATCTGTAACAAAGCATTAATGTCTTTACAGAAATTATAAGAAAAAAGAACCCTTAGGGAATTCTATCTGAAAACAAATGACACTAAGAAATAAATGAGAGGCTTAACAAAATGTCTTCAGAAGTTGCAGTGCTGATTTTGCTTTGTTTTTAATTGAAAAGCTTAAAGAAAAGGGTGATTTTAAAAAGAATTTCAACACAGATGCTAATTCCTAGTAAAGCGTAACCCTGAAAATCTCCCTTATTCTTACAGTATCCGAGAAAGGGACAGCAATGGTTCCTATGCCTTGTGTCTGCTGAATGATGGAAAAGTGCTGCATTACCGTATTGACAGAGATAAGACAGGAAAGCTCTCCATACCGGATGGAAAAAGATTTGACACCCTCTGGCAGGTCTGTTAAATTTGAATCACTTGGATATCTGTCATCATGTTTCCATATAACTGACTAAGGCAGCTTGTTTTACTTTGCCGTGCGACAACAGTCTTTAGCTAAACAGCAGCATGTTTTGGCAGGTTATTTGTCATATGTGGTTTCTATACATGAAGAAAATGTATGTTAATGTAGAAAGCTATGTAAGTGTAGAGAGTTTAATCATTTTTAAACGTGATGTTGCAGCTTGGCCGAGTTGAAAATTACTGTAATTATTATTCAGTTAGCTGAACATTCTGTAGCATGGAATACCGTTTGTATTTGCAAGTGACCATATTCAATAATAGCTATGCTAGGTATATGCTTTTGCTAATGTCCTTTATGACAGCAATAAACAGAATTCTAGGAAGCGCAGGGGGGGTGGTTTAAGATGCTGTACACGTACTTCATTCTTTAGCTTTGAACTTCTGTACCTTCAAAGCTGAAAAAGCATAGTTTGCTGAGGGTTACCACCAAAATACGTCTGAACCCTGGTAAAGATTAAGCCATTAAGGAATGCGTAGTTGACTATGTCATAGTCAATAATAAAACTGAATACTGAAGAAATGACTGTGTAAATTGAAAACGCTAAAGGAATTGAAACACCTGCAGAAATCTCTTATGTCCTCTTGCTTAAAATTCTATTAAAACAAGTAAAGTGAGTCACAAATCTAAAATATGAGTCTTCACTTGCATATATTAATGCTTAGACTTTCCTGTAAATGTCCTGCATATTTCTTTCCTGGAGTCACTGGAAATTTAAAAGCAGCTGTGCTATCTCACAAGTTTTTGAATATATTTGCAAGTCTTTCACTTGCAGACCCCCTCCTTTCTACCCAAATGCACCAAAGCCAAAATAGCAGTAACAAACCTGTAATAAAATGGCATGGAGAGGACAATCCAGGAACACAAACAGCCACAACTATTGGTGCTATACATTTGCTAACTGCTAACATCCCGTTGCAACTTTGAGGTCCAAAGAAAGCATTATGTATTAGGACAATTCCTGTACAGTAGTTGTACCCATCTTGAAAAAAAAGTAAAAATAAAGTAAAATAAAAAGATGGCAGGAGATCAGAGGTATAAAAAGAAGTGATTTGCTCAGAGTTACAAAGCTGGTTAGTAGCAGAACCAGGCATGGAATGCTGAGTCTTACAAATCCAGTTCCTGGATCAGGTTCCAGAGTCATCCACAAGGTTACTTTAGAAACATGCACCTCTGCTAAAGAGAAGTAAAGATGAGGTAAGAACATGTGCAGTAGAGATCTGCTGTGTGCCCAGTTCATTTGCTGTAATATATACCAATTATTGTACATATGCACACAATTTTAAAGAGACAATATATTTAATTATACCTCCCTTACCTTTTCATATATTTTTCTCTCCTTTTCTCTCTTTTTTTTTTTTTCCCCCTCTCATTCTGGTAGTTAGTTGAGCATTATTCATACAAACCAGATGGATTATTAAGGGTTCTTACCATCCCCTGTCCACAACTTGGCTCACAAAATGGTGAGTTATTCCTATTATTTTGATATGTATAAATAGCCATGCTAATGATGATAAAAATGTGTGCATTTTTTCCACTTGCCACGTCGGTGGGTGCAGATTACGGTAGATAGAAGTTGGATAAAAAAAAAAAATTAAACGTTAAATTTCTGACTTTTCAAACGAGTTAAGATCTGCCAGACCACGCAGGATGGAGGCACATCCTGTAGCTTAAGGGAGGCTACCAGCTCCAGTTATCGCTGGCTCTAAATTAATGTCAGATCCAAGACGTGCTTTGCTGCTCAAAGTGGCAGTGCGTGTTGCTTGGCCCGCGCACACTAACAGGGTGGTGGTCCCAGCGCTCCTCCAACGGTCCCTGCCCCAGGCTGGGGCCAGCACGTCAGCAGCGCTGCTGCGGGCGTCCAGGGTGGGCGCAGTGAGACAACGCGCCCGGCAGGTGAGTTGCTGCTGGGTGAGGAGTTGCTTCCCATGTTGGGGAGAGCAGGGCAGAATGAGGGATTGGCTGCACCTGATGCTGAAAATGGGGATCAGAGAGGCGTTCCCTGATGACTTGGGGGAAGGGCGGGGAATGTCCTGAGGGCCGGTGTGCTCTTTGGCTTGTTTCGTCTTTAATGTCGTGTTAAATACCAATGAGACTTTGTCCTCCCTCTTGCCCTGACGGACAGGGGTAAAAAGATGCTTCTGCCTGATCCTCGTCTAACTCATGCCATTCCAGAAGTGTTGTTCTCTCTCTAAGGCCTCCTTCTGTCGTTCTGACTGGATACCAGTGCCACGGTGAGAGGATATGCCCATACTTTTTCCACTCCTTTGAATCATTTAGGCACTGCACATACTTTTGTCTCTGTGGCAGCAAGTAGCAGAGTCTGCTGCACATTAGAGATGAAAGCAAAGAAGAGGGGCCAGGAGAAACATGGAATGTGATTTAAAAACTAGAAAATTGGTGCCCTATGTAAAATTTTGTATTCTTACAGTACATTTCTCACCTTGTTCAGTGTCCTTCTACATTTGATTCTTTTACAGACAATGTTGTTTTTAACACTCGTCCTCTTCCTGGAACTCCTTCTAAGGTAAGAGTAGGTGGTAACATAGCAGTAGCATACATTTGACAAGGCTTACAGTCATATACTGCTCTAGGAATCCTAATGCTTGGATATTATTGCAGCAGTTCATTTGTTTTCCTAGGGATATAAGCAGCAAGTTGAACAGAATAAGCTTAACATGTTCTAGCACGGTTATTGCTTTCATCAGTGTTTTGCATGAGCTATTCATGATTTAATTTTGTGAACTTCTTTTATACATATAATGCATGTGAAAATCAGTATTTTTCATACGCAAAATGCCTCATTGATGGTCATGTTCTATAGTGACTGTATCAACACTAGGAGGAGAGATACTGCTTTGTTTACATTGTCCATTTTGAGAATCTGCTGACTGAAGCAGAAATGGAGGTTCAATTTATTTTTGTATTTGGTGTGTGCAGTTAACATCAGACTTTGCACAAGGTTTTGATTCTGTGTGCAGTGACATTAGGAGAAGTTCTTTCATCAACTACATGAAGAGTGAACAAACCCATCTGTGATTATAATTGCCTAAGTTCTTAGAGTCCATTGATTAGAGGAGCCACCTGAGGTGTGATACATAACACCATCTCATTCAGCTGTAGTTGATCTCATCTCAAATAGGGAGTTTAATTTAGTTGTTTCACCACTCCCTGGAGAGCCTAATCATCTAGGTCATTATCCTGATGCAGTCCCACATTATAGAAAAAAAAAAATTTTGTTCAAATAGGCAATTACATTTATTTCAGTACCGTTGAGTCCCTGTGGGTCCATAAACAACCATTGTCATACCACCACTTTCTAGTGCCCTTTTAAATCATGGAAATTACACAACCAAAATCGGTGCCATTTTTTTTTTAAATGTTGTCCTGAGGTTTGGATCTATGCCATTTACAAGGACGACCATGAAGTTTAAGCACATGAGACCACATGTATATCATCTGGTATACATGCAGTTATAGCATTGGAGCAAGCGCATTCAATGTGGGATTACTACGTAGGTTTTAGATTATCCATAGAAAATTTTGCAGTTTAAGTGTAAATGAAAGTCAATTCAGGAAATCTTACTTTAGGTATTTAACTTATCAAAGAAGCAGAAACAAAAAAAAAAAAAGGTGTATCTGACTAAGTTCACTGATGTTTAGGACTGTGCAATCAAAGTAAATGGGCCAACCTCTTCTTTTTTCATCAGTGCATTGCGGTAATACCACCCCAGTTGTTCACGACGCTTTACAGGTGAAAGACTCAGTCATGCTAACAGGGTATGATTAATCTTGCCTAACAGTAATGGACTCGAAGAGCCAGTCATTCGGCAGTCACAAAGGCTCGCTTTTGAAGAATTTTGAAGCAGGAGAGAGACGCCTGTCACTTCAGCCTAAAAGTGGTGGAATGACTTTCCACCAGTACGTGCCTATGTCTTTCCACTCAGAAGGGCCCTAGGTGATTAGTCAAGACTAAGCCTTGCTTTTAGGTAGCCATAGTTAGGTGAGATCAGTTCCAACCTTGAACGTGTGCTTGTCTAGCAAGTAGCTGACTTCAATACACTTGGTCACTTGCACGTTTTACAGTCAGCTGCCGCCTTCTGGCCACCTCTGGAATGCTCCACTTAACCTTTTGCAGTGTATTATTTGTTTAGCCACAGTTTAACAGATAGTAATATCAGACCTAAACCTTATGAGTAAAGCCTAACTTTAGACTAGTACTGTTGCTGTCCCTGATTAAGTATTCCTCTCAGCACGCATTTGTATGTCTAATACAAACATTTGAGCTAAGCAGTATTACCATCAAGGCGGTACAGGTGGGTGCTTGGTCAAGCACTGGGAGCTACTCTTGTTGGAAAAGTATAATGAACCGTGCTCACCATGTGCAAAAGAGCACTTAACCTCTTAGAGAATTTATCTGTTGCAAAACTATAGCTAAGAATTGCTTCAAGTTTCATTTATTCCCAATATGGAAAGATAATTTTGTGAGGTAAAAGAAAATAGCGGATTCAGTAAGCTTTTTCAATATGCGTTAACTGAATTTTTATGTATTGCAGCTATGAAGACTGTCAAGCATCAAAAAAGTTTCTGTTCTTCCAGCAGGAATAGAGACTGCATGGCTATCCTTGGTGTTTTGAAACTAAAGATACCTTTTTTTTATGTGAAATCAAAAATTTTTTTTTTTAGAGAAAGATAGGAAAAATACCAATCCTATCTGTTAGAAAAGCTATCCGTTCAGAAAAAAAAAAAAGTACAAATCAGTTATTTGAAAGGTCAGGACATCTAACTGTAAGTCAGTTGAAAGGCTGTTTAAAGTGGCTGAGAATATGGCTCGGATTATTATTTCAACCTCAGCATCAGCCTAAATGCTTGGTCAATAAGTACTGCATCGCAGTTTTAATTATGCAGGCATGATCTCTCAGTGACCCCTAGAAATGCTAACTGGTCACATTTAATTAAATTAATGTATTATTGTAAAACATACTTGCATTTCTTTTAAAAGTATCTTTATAGAGAATATAAGTGCCCATGTAAAATCTAAAGCCTGTTCATTTTTGTTTGGAATTAATATCGGTTTCTGTGCTTTTTGCTTCAATAACCACATTGTTTGCTGTAAGACGAAGGTGTGCTTCAAATCTTGCTTGATACATTAGTCATACTTCAAGACACTAAGCTTATCAACAGATTTACATTGCTAAATATGTTGGGGAGTGGCTAAAGTTCAATAACAGAGGCAGGAGAAACACACTGTGTAAAAGATCTGGGGAAACGGCAACGTGCTTGAACTTAAACTGCCTTAAGGTTTATCTACAGATTCAAAATGGTTTGAGAGTAATATAGGTGAAAGAGAGTTTATTACTAAGATTTCCTGTACTGCATTTGTTTGATGCATCATGTGTGTACCTGCAGGCACACACAAGAGAAATGTTGGCAGTGTTTTGTTCTTGTATACTGCATCTGTTTTGTAAAATAGCTGTTTTCCTGACACGTTTACTGTTCCTCTTTGACATTGTGGTTTCTAGAGTTGGGCAGGAGGTGGAATTATCTCAAGACTCAAATCGTACACCTTTCCAAAGGCTGGCAGCAAAAAGGTGCCTCATATAGTCTTTTTAGGTTTTTGACTGAGTTAAAAGGACTTACACTTGACTAATTTCACTCTTTCCCCCCCCCCCCCCCTTTTGGTTTGCTGTTACTAAATGTGTGTCTTGGCTACTAACAATCAGATTATGAAGATTTTGTAAGCTTTCTGCTTCTTTCCTAATCATCTGCATAATTATGGCCTTGATTTTATAACTAAAGCAATGGTTTTAAAGAAGTTTTAAAAATTGAGGGACTATTTTTAAGTAATTTCTCACATCCCAAAATATTAGTGGAGATCTCAACATGTCTGCAAATAAAATGTAAGTGATAAAATGTTTTTCAAAAAACAGTCACTTATACCAGAACAAAATGATATTTCTATTCTGAACTATCATTCCTAATCAGAAAATTGGCTTGCTTACACAGTGCTATTACTGAGAACATTTAGGGAACAACTTGCTAATAACAACTGCAAAATATATTCTTACAGAACCTGTGTGCACAAATCTTGTTATGCATTGACGTTAATTACATTTGGGCAAGTGTAAGATGTCACAGGACCAAGCAGAATGGGAAAGGTGATGTCAGGGAGTCAGGGGGAACCCAGCCCTGTACTAATGAAAATGTTGCTGCATGGCCAGAAAATCATGCTGTCCAGTAATTGTTGTAGTTGTGAAGCATGTAGTTATGAGCTTTGTTTGCATGCTGAGAATAACATGTGTGTCCCTGTTCCACCCATGAGTCTCTCTTTTTGTTTGTTTATTTATTTATTTATTTCCAGTTACTCTTCAACAAAAATGAGCAGGCATAAAAAGCCCTAGAGGTATGCTGCTGTTCAGAGCGAAAAACTGTTTGACATATACTGTATCTGATAATCCTGGTAAATAACAATTACTCTTTTTTTTATAACTTTAATTCACTTTTATACTGAAGTAACAACAGCTGTTGTCCTCTGCATACCCTTACAGGACACACGTCTCATTTTTAATGTCCTGTCATCTTGTACAAATACATACACAGTGTCAGGACATGTTCTAAGGCCATCTACAAAAAAATGACATTATCACACATTAGTCAAGAGAGGTATTTTGGTATTGTTCAGAAAAGTGAGTGTGGGGTCTGAATTCTGTAGACTCTGCTGTCTGTTCACCTGGTAAAACTTGTTCTTCCCTCTGGTTGCTTTCTGCAGTCAAATACCTGTTTCCTGGGGAACATACACAGAGTACAGACTGAAGCATATTGGCAGAGAAAGACCAATCATTTAAGAAAATAATTTCAGAAATCTGATTTGATCAGTATTTACGTGTACTTAACCCTGAATACTCAAACCCACAAATTTCATCATACTGCCAAATTTTAGACTCTAAACAAAAGTCCTGCTCTGAACATTTCTAACATTTACCATCCATTAACCCCAACATGCGGAGTTTACTTTAGACCAGGTTAATTAGGTAGTTACTTCTCTTATGTCAAAAACTTTCAGACAGTAAAATGGAAAATTTATGCTGTTATATTTATTCAGTCTTGGAAATGATGTATTTTTTTAAATTTCACAAACTGGTTAATTGTATATAATTTTAGTACTCATCAAAATTTTTCAAGCTGTTTTACTCACGAGTGTAAAATTGGCAATTTAGATGACAATTTAAATGAACTCGTGCCATCTAGTGGCGACTAAGATGTCTTAGCCAAAGCTTATTGAGGGTTTGGCTAGTAAGGTCTTTGTCATGCAGTATTTTGCTATTCAGTTTGATTAGCAAAATAAGACAACTTTATAGTCCTACATATACGTTTGCGGTTTTGCAAATCAGAATTATTAGCCTGACAAGAAATTGCACTTGCTGTACTGATTGCCTTCATAAGTATATTCTTTACTATAAAATGATAATCTCTACTATAAAAATTGGATTTAGAGTAGGTAGAGCCATTTCGCTTATATTTCAAAGCAAACAGTAAGTAGGTCTTGTTCTCATTGTATCAACTAAATGCTATCAAACCTGCTTAGGGGTTACCCTACTAGGGCCTTATCTGTGCATAGAAAGTGGTATTTCTTTTACTACAAAGATGTCTTTGAGTTAATGCAAAGTCTCTGCCTCCTGCTTTCCTCTCATTGTGGATGTGGCTATATTACTATAAAAGTGCCACACTAGTATAGCCAGTCCCTAGTAAGGGGAAGAATGGCACATTTAGATTAGCTTAACTATGGGTACCTAAGAAGTTTAACCAATGAAAATTAAACTCTAGCGGAAGAAAAAAATACGTTGATGTGAAAACAGGACAGGCTCACAACAGCTTTCTAGTATGAGAGGATAAAATGACAGCCTGCCCCATAGTTTACAAGTGTATGTACCACAAGGTGTCACGTAGTATGTGCCATTTTTAACAGGCTGCTCTAGTGGACTCTTTTCTTGTATTCCTTTTTACTGGACGAGCAAATCCATGATCATTTTGCCCGTTCTCTCCTTCCTGTAAGAATACAAGGAGTAATCTCCTATCCTATGCCTTGGTTGCATTAAGACAAAGCTCCCTTTGTCAGAAAAAGATCTGCGGAATTAAACTTGCTGTTCTTAAAGTGTAGGGCGGAAAGGACTCTGGATTTAAACAACAGTTAAATAAAAAGGAAATTTTATTGTACTATTATGCAGACCACTGTACATGCAATGATACATACCTCCTGCACCATTTCTAGTCAGCCTCGCTTGACTTTAGAGGAAAATTCCAACCTTTCTGCCAGAAAATCCTATTCAAAGGCATGGAGGGTGCTACATGCTATGAATACATAACTGACAGAACTAAAGAAAAATGTTTGAGGTTTTCTGAGTGCTGCACAATATTCCCAAGTTACTAATATGAGCTGAAAAGGTGCCTGTGAAACACCAAATTGCAGCTCAACCAGAAATACTAATGAAAAAGCCATTGTTAAGCTGTTTAATCAAACTGCAACAATGGGAAATATCATTCCACACATACATATATATTGGTTAACTAAGCTAACACTAATGATATGTAAGACATTGTCATTCATCTTAAACATGAGCAGCTCTCTGAGAAAGAGAACCCACTTTGTTAGATTTGGTGTCACTGTGTCATTTCCAGTTCACAGACACAGAGTTTTATTCACAAGCACAGGAGTGATGCACTCGGTTTTTTTAATGCAGTTCCTGAACAAGAGCATCCAGTCCTTTCTGATCCTTTTATTTTGTTCTTGAATTGTAAAGAGCAGAAACATTTCTATACGTCCCACTTGAGGAGTCAGCTATGTCATGGCCAGAGCTATATTTTTACCAGCTGTTCTGCACTGGTGAGTGGATTCTTGAGGTGTATGAATTTGGTGTACATGAATTCTGTTTGTCCAGTCCAAAGTATGCCAGTTCATACACTGAGACCTAGGATCAGGGATATTTAACTACTTCTCTAGTCTGCAACTAATACTAATCACATGAGACCTTATGCCCTCCAAGTTTTTTTAAATTTGTGTGGTTATCCAGTACTCGCTGAGTACTTCTTACGTGTTTCTGCCCTGTTGTTCAGCAGCAATCAGATGAAGCTTACTTATCAGATCTATACAAGGTGTTGCAGTGGAATTGGTAGTTTCCATCATTATGATTCAGCCTGCAGGGTTATATTGCCATCAAAAAAGTATCACTTCTTCAAACAGTAAGTTCAAGTCCATTTGAAATCTTGAGCTTATCGTTTTAAAAGGCCTTTCCCAAAGTGCTTGTATCTCATTTCTCATCAGCTTGGGTTACGACGAGGAAAAGTGGCAATCTTTTTACGTAAAAAAATTGTAAAAACGAGGAAGATCTGCTGAAGTTGTACCCTTCTGTGGGCTGAATTTATATTCCTCATTATGTGACAGCAACTACATAAACTCTATCCAGCACTTGATTGTTTGTGGGAAGAAAGAAAATGGAGCTGCCGTGCTCCATTCGTTAGCTTGGAGCTACAGCTACACCCATGTGACTACAGAAAAGATTTCAGTGTCTTAAGTGAGGGGTATGCTGTGGGACATTTCAAGGCTTGGGTTCAGATATTTGCATCACACTTTTTGGTGCACAGTTGAGGTACCCCCCACAGTGAACAGAGGACAATTGATAGTCTTATCAAAGCTTGCAAAAAGCAAAGGAGTCCCAGAGTGATGCAGTCTCTTCTAGATGTCATTTTCTGAACACTTTGCATTTCTATCAGAAAGGTTATTTTAAAGGTAAAGTACGCAAAATGTATCCTTTGAAACCATGATTCTATCATTTCTAAGTATTTCAGAACTTTCCTTCAAGTGTCCTGGAAACTGCCACTGAAGACTCAGCATCTCAGTCCCTTTCTTGGGTAGTCACCGTGGTTTTTATCCTTTTTTTCCCACTCTACTTTTGGACCCCTTGGCCAAGAAGTGTTAACCAGAGGCTTCCATAAAATCCATGCAATGTGGCAATTTGCATCTGCTTCCTTCGTATTTGTATCTGTCTAGCAATAGGTATTAATATCAGTCCATATCACTTTGTATCCGCTCAGTTAATTGATTCCAATTACCTTTTGTAATGTAAAATGATCTCCCTTTTAAAGTATAAATATAGTTAACATAGGAAGCAAGAATACATCCAGGAAGCTATCCAGTGGAACTATAATCACTTCCTAGTAGTAATACCGAATGGGTCATAGTAACTAGCAATAAGATAAGAAACCCTAAGTATTCTTGATGTGTTCTGAAGCAATACAGGATATATGAAATACACAAACTAAAATCACTGTGGTCTCAGTAGGTATAATTCCATCTGATCTGCTTTTGCTTTGCTAAAGATCGTTAATATTTTTGACTGAACATAAGCATTTCCCTATATATCCTGACATAGCGTAGGGAAAGACTGTGCTACGTGTTCACAGTGAAACTGCCAGCCCATCACTTGAGAGGTTTAGGATTGAGTTCCAATCTTAGTGGGGTTTTTTGTGTTACTGGCTGTGTGTGAAATAAATAGAGTGATACAGGTCTTGGAAATACAGTTCCTAACTTGCAGACCTGGCAATGTGTACCAGGCTAGAAAAACAAAACTAGAGCTGAGGGTCTTGTTTTATACCATTCATTTGCTTCCTTGTTCTTGAGATTGGCAGGTCACTTTGGTCCCTGACCTATCTCAGAACCATCTCAGGCCTCTTGTGGCTTGCACTGGCAGCAAATGGCCTTTCAACGCTGTTCCACAAGACTGAGCAATTCAAGTCAGGAACGCTACCCTTGCCATCCCTGATGCCACCATGCTCATCCCACTAGGCCGGAATCTTGCCGAGCGTTCGCCTCCTACTCAGGATTTGCTGTAAAATCTATGTAGTGAAACCTTTTCTGTTTCATCCAACTGGGCAGATCACTTCATCGCAATTTAAAGGTCTGTACAACGTGGGTCAGGCATTTTCCCTGCAAAATGCAGTTTCCAAGTGATAAAACTTCTATTGCACCCAATAATTCACTCGTGGACATTTCTCAAGCTCTATTTCTCTTTACTTGAAAACCACAACTGTTTCAGGCAGGAACTTACGCCACTGAAAGCTTCTGTTATTAAAAAGAAGCATTATATACTCAACTATTTGCAAAATAGCCCTATCCAGTGTTTTGCAAGTACAGTATACATCATAGAATCATAGCATAGAATCATAGAATGGCTTGGGTTGGAAGGGACCTTAAAGATCATCTAGTTCCAACCCCACTGCCATGGGCAGGGATACCTTTCACTAGACCAGCTTGCTCAAAGCCCCATCCAGCCTGGTCTTGAACACTTCCAGGGATGGGACATCCACAGCTTCTCTGGACAACCTCTTCCAGTGCCTCACCACCCACAGAGTGAAGAATTTCTTCCTTAGATCTGATCTAAATCTCCCCTCTTTCAGTTTAAAGCCACTACCCCTTGTCCTATCCCTACATACCCTTGTCAAAAGTCCCTCTCCATCTTTCTTGTAGGCCCCCTGTAGGTACTGGAAGGCTGCTAGAAGGTCTTCCCAGAGCCTTTTCTTCTCCAGGCTGAACAACCCCAACTCCCTCAGCGTGTCTTCACAGGAGAAGTGTTCCATCCCTCTGATCATCTTGGTGGCCCTCCTCTGGACTCACTCCAACAGGTCCATGTCGTTCTCGTGTTGGGGACCCCAGAGCTGGACACAGGACTCCAGGTGGAGTCTCACCAGAGCAGAGTAGAGGGGGAGAATCATCTCCCTCTACCTGCTGGTCACGCTTCTTTTGATGCAGCCCAGGATACGCTTGGGTTTGTTTCCTATTTGAGCTGAGCAAACTCATGTTGATGTTTGAATTTCTGGTTTTAAAACAGTCTCTTAGGAGGGTGAGGTCGCTCATGAATAGAGTAAAATTTCTACATTGAGAAAGAAAAGGGACTGAACTGCAGAAATAAATTCTGTAATTCTCTTTTCTTGACAGCTCACAGACAGAAGAGAGCAGATTAAAAGTTTCTCTCATCTATACTTTATTGTGCCAGAATCATCCTTCAGCCAAGGAGCTCCAGAACACACCATATTTCTGCTGGGATGGTTTGTGTGCTCCATAGTATTCCTCTGACAAAGAGTAAAGGCAGAGGGATTGTATTTGAACCAGATGTTCAAGTACAGTAAGAACTAGGTCATTTTCTCCCTCCTCAGAGCAGACAGGCTGTCCTAGTATCTGGTCCATGATGTTTGTCCATGATGTTACACAAGCCTATTAAAATAATTACTTTTTACCACAGTTTCTTCCAAGCGGAATCACTCTATAACATCCACAACAGAAACAGGGTAGTATTTTTTGTTTTCATTTGTGCTCGGAGTTTCTCTATGGCCTAGATATGGAGAGAGAGAACTTGGAGAGGAAGGAAGGACGGATTAAAGAGAAATCTTTATGACTACTTGTGTTACAAGGCAGATTTGAAAAGAGCATGTAAACTTAATATATGCAAAATAAGATTTGTGCATGACCCATTCCAGTTAATTCCCTCAGATCAAATGCTCTGAAATATTTGCAATAACTTTTTATGCTTTACCAGTGTGTTTCATTTGGCCTGCTTATTTACTTAAGCAATAACCTCCAGAATGAAATAAACTTTGTTGAATCCCTTTCTTACTTTCTGATTCTCACCTATGTGTCTCTTGCAATCATTATGCCATAATCCTTGGGGAAAAAAATGCTCTTAACTTACCTATTCATTGCTAAACATAAAAACTCTATTTGTGTGCTACAGCTGCAGCCAAATATTGGCCACACACCTGATGAAGCACCTTTTAATCCTTATGTGCTGCAAAGGAAGAGAGGTCTTCTAGGGGCAGAAAAAGGTAGGCAGAGTAATTTATGTCATTAATACAATTTCCTTCTTTATGCCAGAGATCTCTCCTCAACCCATATTTCTTTTTTCTTGCATATATTTCACACTATGTTGTGTATTGGTATAGCCACTGTCATAGCTCAAGCCTGGTAGCTGAAACTACCAAATGTCACTGTCTGTAATAAAAGTCATTTAGCAGAAATCTCTTTTTCCATGTTGAAGTGAAAGATTATTACTTCCTTGACTCTAAAAGCTGCATCCTTGGACTTCATAAAAAGAATTGTGCCCTGTTGCATCCACAGTGCCAAGCTGGTGCTCAGGCTTTCTGTAAAATGCAATTAAAGATGGGTGCCTAAGAATGAACTACATATAAGGCAGCATTCTGAGCGAAGAGTTGTCTGAGGTAACTGGTGAGAAGTACTAAGGAGAAGGGCCAGCCTTTAACCCACCTTCTGTCAAGGAACCTCCTGGTTTCACATTGTGCAGATGCTCAGTAGTTAAAGCACGTCACCAGGTGGAGGTCACTCTTTTGGGGTGTTCTAAAGTGCCTGTAGCTGCACTGCCTGCAGTTTCTTTGTAATGCCCTCATAAGTCAAACACACTGATGATTCTGAACATAGAAAGGGTGAATATAGTAGCTGTGGCAGCAAAAATGTCTCACATAATGTCTATTTTTTTCATTGTTTGAACTGCAGGTGATCAGAGAGAGGCCTTACCCATGGATACCGAGGTCTATGAAAGTCCATATGCTGATCCAGATGAAATGAAACCAAAAAATGTCACTCTTGACAGGAAATTGTTAACCTTGGAGGAAGGAGAACTTGGTTCTGGCAACTTTGGTACTGTAAAGAAAGGGTTCTATAAGATGAAAAAGTAAGTATTGCCTTCTGTTTTCATGGAGTCTAATACGTAAAAGCTCCAGCCTTTATTTTTCAGAGCAGCAGTAATCTTTGCCTGACATTTGGGGTGACAGACTGTACCTAAGTAATTTCGGCTAACATCCACCGGTTTAGCTCTTTGTACGTACACTCATACACTCATTTTCTATACACTCATTTTCTTTTCCTCTCTTTGCAGACACCTCTTTGCCTGCACCATAGTCACCTCCCAGCCATTGTTTTTGTCTGTAAGGCGGGGAAGTGCCCCTTACGACTGTTTTCTCTCCTCTCAGGGACGGCAGAGTGGGAAGTCCACTGCCTTCCTCCGTAGTTTGTGTGGGCAGTCATGCTACTCAGTACTTCCCATCTGAACAACCTCTCTTTGAGAAAGAGCGTAGAGTGCCATGGACAGCCTACCTGTGGCAAAGAGATTTTCACCTAAAATATATACCGTAAATACCTGCTTCATGAAGCTGGAATGTTGATTTTCAAGACAAAACATGTTGTGACTTCTTTTACCATGTAATTGCAGTAGGAACAGACCCTGTTTATACTGGCAGAAGTGGGAACACCTGATCATACATTTTCGTAGTAAAATGTCATTAGTATGTTGTTTAAGTGCATGGGGCTGATAATGTATACACTTTCAGCACTTGAAGCTGGAGGCATTTCTTTATCCAAGGTTTTCAGAGCCAGGAAGGATTTTTCTTTCTCCAGTACAGTCTGAGGGGATTTGAAGGGCTCTGGTCCCAGCTTGTGTATGGGCTAATCTTGTTTCACACTTGAGCTCTGTCGATCTCATCAGTCACTCTTTCACTTAGTTGTATGAGCTGAAGGCCGCAGGAGTAGGCTTAGTTTCTCAGGATTTCGGAGCACTACCTTGGGGCCTTGCAATCCTGCATGTTCCAGTCTCACCCTCAAAACACCTTACTGCTTAGAAAGGCCTTTGTAGCTTTTCTTGCCAGAAAAGCTTTATGGCATACAAGCCAGAATGAGCAAGAAGATTTTTGTCCAATACATTTGTTTTCAGGCTTGTTAAGCCATTTTTATGACTATTTATAATTTTCTCAGTTGTTTTCCATTCTCTCTTTTGCTTAGCTGTCTTCTGAGCATTTGATAGGGAGATGTTCCTGTTACAGTCAGGTGTTTTCCCCTCTGAATGTCAATTCTGTCTTTGGTCAGTTTGTACTATGTGCACAGCAACATCAGATGAAGATTGTGTGCATTTGCACACAGATTTTTCAGCAACTAACCCCAGAACTGGATTCTTTTTTGTAGGGGTGCCAAGCCAGTGGCTATAAAAATTCTTAAGAATGAGAGTAATGATCCAGCCGTAAAGGATGAATTACTGAGAGAAGCAAATGTAATGCAGCAACTGGATAACCCATATATTGTCCGAATGATAGGCATATGTGAAGCTGAGGCCTGGATGTTAGTAATGGAAATGGCTGAACTTGGGCCATTGAACAGATTTTTGCAAAAAAATAGGTATGTAAGCTTTGATTCCATTTCATAGGATTTATCCAAAGGGGAAAAAAGGTACAGGTCCTTTTTTTTTTTTTTTCTTTAAGGGCAATTTTAAATTGACATGTTGTTAATGCAATAATTAATGATTGTAGTTACTCTTCACTGGGACATGATTATCTTGTACGTGTCTCCTAACTGTCAAGTATTTCTGGTAAAATAGTGCATTTTGAATAAATAAAAGAATTTCCACATGTCCTTCAATTGCTCCTTTATTGATATGATCAAACATTGTCTTGCTCGGGACATGCTTATGCTGCCTGTTCTAATTAAACCTGAGCAAACATAAGTGGATCAGGTTCCTAGTATGATGTGGGGAAGTTCATAGTAAAGATTTATATTTGAACTCCATGAAAAGTCATGAAAATGAACTCCTGACCTCTGAAAAATTCAATTATGATTTTCAGACATGTCACGGAGAAGAATATAACAGAGCTGGTACATCAGGTTTCCATGGGGATGAAATACCTGGAGGAGAATAACTTTGTTCATAGGGATCTGGCTGCAAGGAACGTGCTATTAGTCACCCAACATTATGCCAAAATTAGTGACTTCGGACTTTCCAAAGCTCTTAGTGCTGATGAAAATTATTATAAGGTAAGGTTTGCACTAGACATGAAAGCTGTATAGTAGCATAACTTAATAAGGTTATTTTCAGTTGAAGTGCGGTTGTTTTTAAAAGTTGAAAATTAGAAATAATATGTATCGTCCATTATTTTACAGCCTGATAGTAGGTCACTGATTTTCAAAATGTGTGATCAACATTAAGAGATGGGTAGGGAGGAAAAAGCTAGTCCCTTCTTTTATTTGCTTACTTCTTTCATTTGCTTTTGGTAAACTTGTCATTAGAAGACTGAAATTTATGGTGGAAATGAGCTACCTCCTTATATAAAAGGAGGAAAATGTCTTTGCTGCAGATACGAATTTTTGGACACCAGGTATGAATTTTTTCACTATGTCCAAGGAAAATTTAGGCTGGCACACTCTATTATTGACTAACAGAAATGAATTTGGGGAGGTTTTTGAAAGAATACCATTGGTAAATAATCACTTGATCTAAGCAGAATTTGTTTAGCTTGGTTTTAAATTCATTGAATCTCTATACAGCCAAAGGGACTGAAATAACTGCCACATTTAATGAGGTAAAAACATCCCTGGGAGACAAAGGCTCTTATCATATCTGCATCGTTTTTTTTCTGATACATTGCTCTTGCAGTTCAAATTATTTCCTCCTTTTGCCTATTCCCTTTCATCAGCTGTTTAAACCTAATAAGCCAGACCATGAAACGCTGCAGAGGAGGAGTAAGCACACACTCCCTTCTGATGACCTTCCTATGGGAATAGTAACTGCTGCCAGAAAAGGCAGTAACATCTTAAATCACTGCCACTAGCCTAGCCAGAGCGGCTTGTCAGAGGTTTGAGAATCGGTATCAAAGGCCCATTCCCTTTACAGCTCCACAAAATGCGGTGGGGCACTTTCACTAGGTCTAGCACTGTGCTGGGATAGCTTGACACTTGCGTTGTCGTAACACAGTGTTATGGCATAATTTAGTCAAACCGCACAAGGCGGTCACTGTGCTTTGAAATGGAGCATCAACTTCAAGTAATAATGAGACTCGGTGTAGCTGAGTGTGTATCTCTGACCCTCTGTGGAGAGCCTAGGTGAAAAATCTTACTTTTAAAGAGCCACTTCAAATTAAATGCCACTAAAAACATGACTCCAGGTCACTTAGCTAAGCTTTGCTTTACCATAGGTTTCGTTTCAGTGCGTTATTTTGAAAGTGGAAGATTAGGAACAATTTTGTAACACTTCTGAAGAAGCTGCTACCCATTCTCTCTAACGCCAACTGCGTCAGAAATGTTATGGTACTTAGTACAAATGTGTGCAGATCTAACTTAACTTGGCTTATATGAATTCTGATGTTGTTTACTACTTACCACTGTCTCTGCCCTGCTTTTTTTCCTTTCTGTTATGACTTATTTTAGGCACAAAGTCATGGAAAATGGCCAGTCAAGTGGTATGCTCCAGAATGTATGAATTTCTACAAATTTTCTAGCAAAAGTGATGTCTGGAGCTTTGGGGTTTTAATGTGGGAAGCTTTCTCTTACGGGCAAAAACCATACAAGGTGAGTAGTTCTATCTGGCGATTTTTTTTTCCTGTAAAAATTCAGAGCAAATTTGAAACAATGCCTTTTCCTACCTAAAAAGGGTTATTACCGGCCAAAGCAGGCCTTGGCGCCCCATCTGTTGCAACAAATGAGTCAAAGGATAGCCCAAAAATCAACTCCAGGCCTCCATTTGTTTTATACTAGCACGTGTGCTGTAATCATTTGCAACTCAGATGACTGTTCTTGTCACCCTGTTCCAGGGAATGAAAGGTGGTGAAGTGTCACAGATGATTGAAAGAGGAGAACGAATGGAACGTCCTGAAGTCTGTCCAACAGAAGTCTATGATCTGATGAAATTATGTTGGACATACAAGTGAGTGTGATGGGATTCTCTCTCTTTTAAGAGAAGTATATTTTACTCTAGTTAATAGCGAGAAGGGGGCGGGGAGAAGGGGAGGGAGGCTATTTCAAAATACATGGTATCAGCTGGTGTTTAGCTTACAACCAACCTCCAAACTAAGGAGTCAGTTGCACTTTCAAGTGAAACTTATTTGAGTTATTGAGTGTACTACAAGAAGCTGATTTTGCACAGCTGATTTTGCTGGAACAGTTATATACAAAAAAATAGGGTATCATAAAAAACAAGTAATTCCATAAAAAGGTCAGTCTGATGTATTTTGAAAAGAAAGTTTGAAATATTTTTGTTTCATTTGGGATTGTACCTTCTTTAATTTTCATTTCCAAGACTTCACTGAAATTTCAAAGTCATATTGCCAAATTATTCATTCCATTCCTCAATAATTAATTGTTTTGACCTATTTTTCTCTCCTCTCATTTCTGAATACACTCAGATTGGATCCCACATTGACTTCCTATTAATGAGAGGCAAAACATCCTCTCAGATCATACCTAATAGGTCAGAAACATTTTTTCTGATCGATAACAATTCAAAAGTTAGAATTATCAAATGGGGAGAAGAAAAAAAAGAAAGCCTACCTGATATTCTTTTTTAATTAGTATATTGCAAAAATTTATTTAAAATGTTTTATGATGTATCATTTTAAACTATTTTGTTGAAGTTACTTGTAGCTGTAGGAAGGTCTCCATAAAGCACCCAAAGTCTACTGTAATGTCACTTATTCTTCCAGTTCACCATCTGGAGAATATGCGTGTCTAACAAAGGTCTCTGGATTCCGTTTAAGGAGCTGTGGTACTTCACTTTTAGGTGCCTTGCTTCTTTGTTAGTTTTATTACACCTAATACTCTGGAAAGAATGTGGAGCCATAAAATAATTTCTGCCTTTTGGTTTGACTCAAAGAATGCCTTAACAGTTCTAGAGTGAAAGGGATCATTTTTTGTTATGATTAATAAGCACGTCATGAAGCATGCTGCTTTTTATTTGTTTGTACTCAAATGTCTTTAATATTGGAAAGAAAAAAAATTAAAAAGAAGACTCAAGTCAGGCAGTGTAACTATCTCAATACGTAATGTATTATTGTAAGGGCTCGTTGTCAGTTCAATTGTGTTCTCCCAAGTCAACAAAGAGTTGCAGATATAGAGGAAAGAAAGACAGTACAGCCATATAGTGTATGCGTAGGCTCCTATCAGTGGTGCTAAGCCACTCTGTATGACTGTAGTACCCATTATAAGGCAGATACTACACTGTAAATATTCTTTTCTCTAGACTATTACTGAAGTAAATGAAGTAGAAAATGAAATGGAGCTGATTTACCATTTCTTTCTTGTAGAAGCTTCACCAACCGCAAAGTAACAGGCACGATAGTAAATCCACTATTTACAGGGTGCTCTGTAGTGACATTTGCCACTTGGTATTCATTTTGTAGCATCATTTCGGTAGCCTTAAAATACTGTGAGCAGCTTTAAATGAGCTATCACTGAGGTAAAGTCCCGAGCGTTACAAGGCCCACGCACCTTTACAGCTTTCTCTTTCCTACGCAGTGATACTTGTCGTCTTTCCACAGTGTTGATGACCGACCAGGATTTGTCGCGGTGGAGCTGAGATTACGTAACTACTATTACGACATTTCCCACTAACAGCACGAAGAGCAGCAGCTTCCTTGCCTCCAGCCAGCACCCGCTGAGAAGCAGTTCAGTTTCCGAAACCAAGCGACTTTGATTTTTTTGTGTTGCCGCTTTCACCCTGCAAAGCTCAGAGCTCAGCCCTGTGTCTGTAGGGTTGCCTTTTCTTGCCTTCTGCGCAATATCCAGCCCCAAAATAGAGTGTTGAAAGTGGGGAGGCCCCAAAGCGAGCAGCAAGGACGTCAGAGCAGATGCTTATACTTTCGCCACATGCAGTTTCATTTTATTTACAGCTTTATTGGCATTACATTTTGTGGTCATGTAAAACCTATTTAATGGCTTTCAGCCCTCTTCCTCTCTTGTATTTGAATGCAGATTGGAATTTAGATTCTTATTATTAATATTCTTAGCCCTTAAATGCATTAAGAGTTGTTCCAGCCTTCCCCCTCCCCAAGGAAGAATAGCATAAACATTTTTCACTGTGAAGGAAATTCACTGTGAAAGTGTGTCAGTTGCTTTGACTGATAGCATTTATGATTTTACCCCCAAGCCCCTTTAAAACCAAATCGTATCCTTCTCAGTAGTAACGTAGGCAGAGGGGAACTGAGATGTGAATTTCTACCATCATCATCTCCTTTAAATGTGACCAACTTCTCTCATTCCTCCTCTCATGTGGAAGTCCAGCTGCCCCTCAGGGAGTTTTTTTTTTCCTGGTGAAACCTGGGAACTCAGGGGCTTGCACTCATCTTGGAACAAAACGTATCAGCACCTAAGACAATGATTCTGGGTTTTAACATAAACTCCATCGCTGCATTCCTGAAGAGACAGCTGTACAGTGAAAGGTGACGGAGCAGCACGTTTCTTTCTCTGTGCTGTTTCAGCCTTCTCCAGAGATATCTCTTCCATGTATCTCTGAGTATACCAAAGCTCCTTGTGTTGTGTTTTGAGCAGTAATCATACCTTTTTTCAAACCTTTCTTGAAAAGCATTTCTGAGAATTCACCACACCTTATTGCCTCTAAAGCTAAATTTCACCCCTAGCTCAAATATTTTAAAACAGGCATATGGACATCAAGTTTACTTTTGTCCACTCCTAAATGTGAGTGTTTGTCCTGTTACTAATCCCTGTGAGCATCTCAAGAAAAGGTATTTGTCTTACCACTCTTTTGTAACGCATTGTGCGTCTCCGTTAATGTGCAAGTATAGTAACGGTAATAACAAATAATGTAATCAACTTCTGATTCTATTTTTACCCTTATGCTTTGTTTGTCCAATCTCATTTTAAATATTATAGATACCAAAATTTCTGTCACTTATTCCTCACAAGCAGCTACTTTACTGGCATTTACATATATCTCAGGAGTCTACATACATTGCATCTACTAGCTATAGAGATTTTAGAAGAATATAAAGAATAAGATTTAGAGTTAGATATATTTATTGCATATGGCTGGTTAGAACATACATGTTTAATTGTTTGTGAATAGGGTATTCTTAGAGATGCAGTGATATTTTTTTTTTCCTCTAGCAAAGAAAATGTGTGGGCAATTACAGTGAGAAAGTGTGAAATAATTTTCATAAAAGAGATGACTATAAACAAATGTAGGAGTTACGGTATTTTTTTTTTCTTTTTACTGAGTTTATGGTCTATTTTTTAAAAATTACCTGGTGATTTTTGGTAGTTTAATCTTGGGTGTCCAGTGGAAGACACTTCAGAAAGCACATGCTATTGAAAGATACCGAGTGCAATAGACCATGTTTCAAATGTGACCAAATATGACTTATATTGAAGGTGGTTTATTTTTTGTTTTGTTTTTAAAACACACTTTTCTACAAGAACAGCTTGTGTAGAAGTTAGCCATAGTTATATGTAGGTGTTTTGTCACTTTAATCCTGTTGCAGAGAAATTGTTAGCTCTACATGTGCGACTAGTACATTCATGGGGATATTAGTTATAAACGAATTGCACAAATCTCTACTAGCCAGAGAGTGACAGTACTCAATTTCCCTCTCCCTCTCTCTTAAAAAGTGTTATCTGATACAACAAAACTAGACGCATATTTCTTCCCTTCTCTTCTGAGTGAATGTCACTTTCTGGTGTTACTTGATTATTTTTCACTTCACTATTATGTGACAAAAGTTTATAATAAGAATATAAAGTATTGTGAAATAAATGGATTAGGTTTTAAAATTGAAATTAAAGACAGTGTTTTACAAAATATGTTGTTTTAACAAGACTCCTTTAATATTTAAGTGCTTTCTAAAAGATGCTGATACTGTGCAGAGCGTGTATATTTACTGAATTACCGTGGTTGTTGTGGAAGATTGAGATTCTCCTATTGACACTGAAAGGTACCTGACACGACAGATAAGCCCACTGAAGCCTGGGCTGCTTTTGGAGCTATTCAGGACTAGCAGGAAAATCTCCCCAAATATGTATGTTGTTATTACATCTAAGCCTTTCCAAGATACTGCTTTTCAAAAATACTATGCTGGATCTGGAAGGTTAGAGGAGTCGGTGCAGTGTATCACCTGTCCAAGGGTTTCTGGATTACAGGTGTCAGCTATGCAGGATTTAAGTCACATTATACCACACGGAGCCTCCCTCAAAGGTGCAGGCAGCTCTTCTAGGTATTCTGAAATAACAACAGAGAGATCTCAGTCTTTCATTTAGCTTTTGCTGCAAGCTCAAGTCCTCAGGAAAGCAAAGGCTGGATGGGACTGAATGTGAATCTGAATAATAAACAGCAAAGGCCGAAAGGTGGACAACTCTTCAAGCAGGTACTGACCTTTGGGGGGCGACCAGCTGGCGACCGACTGACACTGTGCTGCTGTGGTTGCTTTCCTGTGTAGCAAACCTGGCCTAACTGTTCCACCTTCCCACTTGTGGGACTGCGCCGCCAACGGATGTGAAGGGGCTTTTGTCTTTTGCCTGTCTGGATTTGGTTGTCTTTATTTTTAGATTGACTCGTTTCAGAAATGCCGTTGGGCAGTGTAGCCCCGCAAGTAATTGTCACAGCAGAGTTAAGGGGTAGCAAACTGCAGCGGGGAGGAAGGGGGGCTGGTGTGAGGAACTCGGAGAAGGAGGAGCAAGTGAGAACATGTTAAATTATTTTTTCAGTGAAGAAAAACACAGTGTAATTACAGCTTTGGTTAGGGCTCAAATCTACAAAATCGTGGAGTTTTTTCAGCGCACAGGAGGCCGTGCACCTTTTCCCATAAAGACCCACCCAAACTTCTTAAAAACCCCAGCGCAGTCTCCACCTGCTCCAAATGCTATGCAAGAAGGGGACTTCTGATCAGACAACGAAAAACACATGATTTTCACACCTGGCACCACCACCGTCAGAACTGCCGGTTGGGTGAAGAGCGGACCCGAGCGCAGGCTGCGCAGCCGGGCTGTGCGCTGAGCCCTGCCAGGAGGTGGCAATACTTGAACGCTGTTAGACCCATGCACTTGTCCCACAGTTTCTAGTGCTTGTCTCAGCTGTTGCTCTGCCTGTGCGGCACGGAGGAACTTGCTCGTCCGATTGCTGCTTGCTGTGAAGCAGAGTTCCATGTGAGGACAAGTCGGCAATGATTTATATCGTGAATGGTTAGCTGTGGATGATTAACAAAGACTTCTGAGACTCTCTGTCCCCTTGTCTTCTAAGTGATACCAGCAGTGGGGGATTGCAGGCAGAAAGATACAGAATATGTCCCACACGTGCATAGAAGGGAGTGAGGGTGGCGTCCGGGTTGAATAGTACAGGGGAACGTTAAGCCAGCAATTGTAACTACCAGCCCTAATTTTAGTGAGGACAGAAAGCCTCTAAGTCATGCGGAAAAAGAAGAAGAAAGAAGAGAGAGAAAAAAATGCACCATCTGATTCTTGACAGCGAAGAGTAAAAGCAGTGAATAAAAACCATATTGGACTTAAAGCGATCCCAGACTCAGATGGAAAAGAGCCACCTCAAGAGTCAGTATCACCATTCCCCGCAGTGTGTCCCGGTGCTACGTGCCACGGTGCGAGGCAGGGGCACAACCGCGTGTGGGCCCCGGCTCGCCCTGCCGGGGCGGCTTGCAGGCCTGGTGGCAGCGGGGACTGGTTGCAGGGCTGACGGGCAAGACTCAACAGCCAAATGCCTCCTGTAGTAACTGCGGGCAGCCGGGGGATGAGGCGCAAACACCTTTGCTGGGGCGGCCAGGTAACCTGTGAAGGTTTGCAGCTGGAAAAGGAGGGGCGGAAGGAGGGTGGAGTGAAAGACAAAGTGTGTAGGGAAAGAAATTGCCTCCTATTAGATTGATTTATGATGCTGGAAAAAAGAGAAGAGCCTATGGCATACACATCTTCCTTCGGGCTTGTATTACACCATAGATTCCTGTGAAACAACAGTCAGAGTCAGCAAACCTGACTGAAAGCAACAGTCCTCCAACTACCCAGAGCTCTCTGAAGCCAGGCTAGCGCTGTGCATCAATCTCCAAATGGGTATTTTTTCTTTTCTGTCATATATGTGTTAATTGAGGTGATTACCCACTGGGTTCCTTGGCATGTAATTAACTCTGCCCCGAGTATAACCACTGCTTCCCTGAGGCAGTGGAGATGCGCACATTTCTCGCTAACCAGAGAAACAGAGGAAGCAAGAGGCAGCTGGGGAAGGCGTTGCACTGCTGTGCATTAAAATGCATAGCTTTGACTGTAAGTAGCACCTGTATGACCAGTCCAGTATATACGTCCATAGATTGTTAACTCCCCACATCTGTCTACCATCGCAAATGCCTTAAACTGTCAGGGTAAGAGCCTGTTAGGTCCAGGTCTTGCTTAACTGTAACAAAATGCTCGTGGGGAGTCCCACTGCCACACGGGTGCAGCTACAGCTGCCCGCCTGGCACGGCCCGTGTGACAGCAGGTTGGTAAGCTGAGTGCCAGGCTCCCCGTGCTTCTGTCACGTTAGAAATACAACCTACAACAACAAAAAAAAATAGAAACAGCTTTGCACAGAAGGGTTCAATACCACGGAAAATGGTGTGAGCCGTCAGCCTGTGCTGCAGCGCAAGCGTTACTTTGCGTGGATGCTCGCCCGTCTGTCCTGCCGCATCGCCGCGAGCCAGTGGCTGCATTGGCATCAACATCTCTTCTTCCTGCTTTGTTAAAGTGAAATTGTGCCCGTTTCAGCGGCAGCAAGAGTGCCAAGACTGTGACTGCGTGCCTGAGCAGCAGAACAGTTAGCAGAGGCCTTTTATAGCCGTCTCTTGCACCGTTTGAAGACGTTGCTTTAAAAACATTACACACACACGTGCACACACGCGCATGTAGTTTCTCATCATTTTTTCCTACCTGTGTTCGATAACGCCCTGTCCTGCTGCCTCAGTTCTTACTACACATACACTGTAGCCGTATCTTCAGATCTTGTTCTAATTTGTGTGCAGATTTCATCAATGTTATCAAGTGATTTCTATCTGACTGGTGTATCAGGTCCCACCTCCAATACCCTGAAGCAATGACCAGCTGGCAGAGTTGCTAATGTTGGTCTTGAGTCGTATGTCTAGAAGGTATAGCAAGGAAACTGCATGGAAGGGAATGGCTGGGGGAGGGGGCGGGCAGGGTTACATCGAGAGACGCACCAGAGAAAGAAGCTCACTGAGCTTGCCAAAGAGCGAGGCTTAGGGGCATTTTTTTTCCACTCTGCTTTGGAGTAGTTGTAAATTGGCAGTTTGGCTTGGTTTGATGTTTCTTTTACCCAACAGATGTGTAATTTGGAGCCAATGCTTCCCTATTTTTCCACAGTAATGACACATCTTAGCCATAGCTGGGTATAAACACCTAGATTATCAATGTCATTTTGTTTCAGCAACATTTCCACCATTGCCAGTAAATCCCCCAAACTGGGCCGCTTATATGTGTGCAGCTACATTGCTTTTCTAGCAGCTTCCACGGGCCCCATCCTTCTGACTGCTATGCAAACATATGCTTAAATGACAACAGGAGCACCAGCAGCCAGCCCTCTCCCAAAGCCCGCACGCTCCCCCTGATCGTCAAAGAACAGCGCCAAGAAGCGATGCGCAATAAACTTCAGCCACCGCCGAGGGGAAGGGTCCTAACCTCTTTCTCCCACTATGGCTGGTTTTCTAGATAATACGGCCTCTTTAGGAGAGCAAACACAAAATGGCACAGATATTTAGTATCAGATGGCAGTGGTGTAACAGGACCTCCACACACACCTTGCACCAGGGGAGCCACCTCAATTTTTGCACTACCGCGTAAACTCTTTTTTTTTTCCTTTTGCAAATGTGTTGTTGCCTCTGCCATTGATACATGCATGTCTTTGGCTATTTTAAAATCTTGTATCCACTGGTATTACCGCTTCCCCAGGGACATGCAGTAATCAGGTACTATTTTTAGACTCTTCAGTCAGCCATGACTTCCTTTTTATCTGTCCACTCTGTAGCTGCCGTAGGGAGCGAGCATGGCATTCCTCATCTTTTTGTGGTTTCTACTTATAAGGAATAGGCAGGACAAGTAATGATTCTTGTTGGTGCTGAAATACTACACGAGTTAGATTACAGGATGAAGTACAGATTGAATCATGTCTCAGAAATTCACCCTCCAGTGTCACATTGTACCCAAGTTAATGCAAACCAGAACTCGTACTACACAAGCACAAGTACAAAGCTCTCAGTCTGCTCCCAAAGTTCCCACAGCTGTTTCCATGCCAGATATATATATATTTTTATATATATATAAAAAAAAAAAAAAGAAACTAATAATACAACACATTCCTGTGTGTGTTTGCAGAACTCTGTGTGGACAATTTCTTGAGTCATTTAATTACAAGGAAGCTGAGGACTGAACAAAGAAATACACTCAAGGTTTGCTTGGTTATTGAGGGCAGTGCTTGTCTTCCTTTCCCCCAAAATGGAAAGGCCCCAAGGTGTTTGAAGTGCAGCTAGAAGGAATGGAGACATCAGACGCCACACCAAACCTGGACACTGATACAGCCGTAAGATTGCTGGTGCCTACATCTTTTGCTTGAAAACTGCATTATTTGCTGGTAGCACACTGCTGGGCCCGTGAAGCTGGTACGCCTTTCTGCCTGGCCACCAGACATCAGCGGGACCCTGCTGATTACCACCCATCGTGCGTTAATAAGCCTTTGGGGCGAGGGGGTGTGAAAAATACTGGGGGAACCTCAAACCCTTACCTTTGATTACACTGTAACACACACCAGCTATGCTCCCCACGTAGTGCTACGTTGTGGGGAAGAAATCAATCAGCCCTTCATCCTGGGAAGACCAGAGGACTAAAACTTACACACCAAAGCACAGAAAACAGTTAAAGAGCTGCGTACAGGTCCGGGGCACCGTCATACAGTCCTGCAGCCTCTCGGCCATGTTTTTGCAGGAGCATCTCAAGAGCAACAGGATGAGTAGAGCCACGCCAGGAACTAATAAGAGAAAGCATCAGGAATAGCAATCATAGTTCTGAAATATTAATATTTGTTGCAATTACCTGCTGACAGTATTTAAATAAGGAGGGCTATTCCACCAAAAGCAGAGCTATGTGAGAATGTTCTGTCATTGTTTTATCGAGTGCATTAGCTTTTCTTTTTTTGTAAAACATCCTGTTATCTCTTAATTTACAGGTACTTTACTTAAACTGTTGTACAGGACATGATGTACCAAGACAGCATTGCTGAGGACAGCCAACTTGAGTATGTGTTTTAAAGACCTGAATTATACAAAAAATTTAAAAGCAGGCATAAGGCCTATTTTTTTTTACATGTGTTCCAGTACTAATCTTTCCATTTTACCATATCCCTGTCTCGGGCAAAGAAGCAATCTTGAGTCTGAATTTCACAGTTTATTTTATTGCCAACTAACATAAACTGTAAATTATCCATTCTGGTATTGAGAAATAAAGGCAAGCAATTAAACAAACACTTAGGGGAGATACATCAGCTTCCCCCCAGCCACCTCTCCTGCCCCCTTCCTGGTCTCCCATCCCTTTCGAGGGGCCGTGGACGGCGCAGGAGACTGGGGTCAGGCACTGCGGTTCCTCTTCTTTTGCTGGTCCTTGTTTCTCACTGCGTTGCGCTGGTGTGGCCTTCTCCACCAGCTGCAGTCCCTCCAGAGTCATACCTCCTCCAGCGTCTCCCGTGTGCCTGCCCCTGCTCGGGGGGTTTCTTGGCTCCGGCCCTGCTCAGGCTGTGGGCCAGCACAGGGTGGTCTGTGACCTCCTCCTCCTCCTCCCAGGTCACCCCTGCAGTCCCCAGCTGCCAAGGCCCTGCCAATTATGCCCAATGCACCTGCTCACTTTTCTGTAGGACTTTCTGCCACGTACCCCAGAGTCACCAAGCCACTTTACGCACAGGAGTTACCTAGGGGCACAATGGATCGTTTATAAAGTAGCTTAAAAGGTCATCGGTACGTAAGGACAGCATAAGAGAGAGCGAGTGAGTGAGTGGGATTTGTTAATTCCTAGATCCGCCCGACTGCTACGTAATCTGGTGTTAGGGCAACAAGGAGGACATTCATGAGTGCTATGGGGAAAAGAGCAATGTGCTCTGAGCCAGTGTTGTGCCTTGAGCACCCACGTCATGGCCCATGATGAGGGCTTGTAGGACTGCAACAGCACAGCTAAGTCATTCTCCATAATGTCAGGGGAAACTGTCCCAAAGGTGCTGTGTTGGTTATCCCTAAAAGCTCGGTTATGCTAAATCCAGGAGACCGAAAGTGCTCAGCAGGAAAGGCAGCCCTGGTGGGCTGAGAGCCGGTCACCCACCCAAGGAGCCCCCCACAGCCCTGTGCTGCCCAGCAGTGTGTCCTGGATGGGTGCTCACACTGGGCACCCCAAAACTGGCCACAGAGCCTCAGATCCAGCAGCGGGGATAAGGGACATGCTAGTCCTACCAGCCTGTGGAAATGCCAGGGGGAAAGAACAAGTGCACGTGTGATTTTAGGTCTTGTCAGCACCGTGGTGGGGCTGGGAGGCAGAGGGGGAAAGAAAGAGGAGTAGGGGAAAGCATTTGGGTGCAGGCAGAGCTTGCAAACTGTCCTCCCAAGTACAGAGGGCCTGCTATACTCCACACAGGCCTTCCCTCCTTCTTGATGCCCCACACCACAGCTCTTTATTTGCTTTCCTCAGGCTCACAGACTCTTCCCCAGCTGCCAGCATCCTGAAGCCTGGGAAAACAGCAATAAGTGACCATGCCAAGTGCTAGGAGTGGGTGAGAGGATTTAACTTGGGGGAAAGGGGAAGCAAAAAGCAGGAACTGGTGCTATTGGTACCCCTTCCCTCTCCACATGTGGTACATGTTGCATCCTATGCCCTGTAAGAGTGCTCTTCAAAGTGCGGTCAGGCACCACTGGTGGGCTGTCTGCCACCAGAAACCTTCAACTCAACTGTAACCCAGCGCAGCTATGCAAAAACGTGAACACGCTACTCCCCAAGACAAAAATCACAGCAAAAAGTATAGCGTGTTGGGAGAATAAAAATAATGAGTGACTATTCGGAGACTAACCTAGTGTTCACTTGATCAGAAATGCAAAGCAGTGTGATGGCAGTGGACTAGCTGGCCCAGGCAATTTCATCTAGAAGGCTAGCCTGTGCTTGGATTTAACCCCACCACGCCGCAATCAAAGCGTGGTCACGTGGGGAACCCGCACCACTCTTTGGAGTCATCCCGTGCCCACCCCATGCATTACCACCCTTTCAGATTTGGGGTGCACAGACACAGAAGGCTGGTTGCATGAGATGTTTATTTGCCTCTCCTCCCATGTTATAGGGGAAAAGTCCTTGTTTCCTTAAGCAGTTTCATTCCTAGTGTGTCTGGTCGTACGTGCCAGCTCCCTTGTAGGCTCCAACATAGCCGCTGTTGTCCGTCAGATCCTGGCGGCCAGCAAGACCCTTCCCTTTGCCACTCTCATCAAAACGCTCTTTGTGGCTGCCGGTGTATTTGCTGGTGTCTGTCAGCCTCTCGACTCCACCAACCTTGGTGGCTTTCTGCAAGAAAGGAGGCCAGCAAGAGGCAGCCAGCGTTAGGAAGCAGGTCACAAGCAAGCTCTTCCCTACGTGCGAGGACAGCACACGTCCCTACAGCAGGGACAAATGGTCCTGTGGCAGCTCAAGGTGCACAGTGGGTGAGGAAACTCATACTCACCGTGGCACCCACACTGCCAGGCTCCTTCCCCTCGATGAGGCCGTACACAGCCTGCAGCGCTTCCTCCGGCGATTTGCCCTTGAAGCGCTTGCCGCAGAGCTCCTTCATGGCCTGCTGGAACTCGGCAAAGTTGATGGTGCGGGCACCCTTGGTCCTATGGCGAGGGAAGACCAAGAAGAAAGTCACCTCGCCGATGGGTGGCAGCAGGCTGGGAAACCTCCAGGGCCGCCCCTCGCACGAGAGCCTGCCTGCCTCCTGCCGTCCCTTCCTCCCGCCCGCCTGTGCTGCCCACCGTGCCTCCCTGCGACACTCACTTGACTTTGTTGAATACGATGTCAACGTCAGTGCTGGTCACAGCTTTCCCATCCATCACCCCACACTCTTTGCACATCTTGGAGAAGTTTTTCCCCGTCATGTCGTTGCCACTGGCAGATGTGTCACCATATATCGCGAATTTACGGAAAGCATTTTCTACCTCTGACATCTTGCTGCTGTGGAGAAAAGAAGTTGGCAGAGAAGGAGCTGAGGACCATCTGCAGCTGCTGGATACACACTCATGTCCCACATACCTCGTCTCCAGCACAGCAAGGGGCACCACCCACAGGTATCTTTCCACCATGGGATAACCATGACAACCACACAGGTGTTGACACAGAACACTTGGGATCCAGGCAGGAGTGGGGCAGGGACGGGTTGGGACCCGAGGCAAGGGAAAGGAGGGGTGGAGGTGGGACTCTGGGGTAAATTAATGACTGCTGCAAGTGAAGGAATGAGGCATCCAAAGCTTCTGAACCTTTTTGAAACACAAGTTTCAGTTAGACTGTCTCAATAACAAATGCCTGCATTTGAAAGCTGATTTATGCTTTGCCTGTTATTTAATGATAGAGAGTTCAGATTTGTCTTCCAGGACCCAGATAAGTGCCTAAATTTCACAGACCCTCTTGCAAGTAGTCACCAAGGAGTTGTCCCCATCTTTTCCCGTCACATTTCATCCCCTGAATTGCTCCCTGAATTAGGTTGTCCTTCTCCCGACACCAGTAAATTTGCCACTACTGATCAACTTAGACCAGTGCAACCAGGTATCAGGGATCTCCGAGAACATAAAAGCCATCACTCGGATTGTAAATCAGTCCACCACGACTTGAGCAACTGATTCCTGCTTCTTGTGAGACACCCTCAAACCCTTTTGAAATACCCAGCCTCTCCTACAGCCTTGTGCTTCACCCAGGGGCTCTGGGTCTCAAGGTGGTTTGCACGGTGCCATTTAACACAAATCTTGTGTGGGTCTGCACCTCAAGAGCACAAATCAGGCAGGCTTGTACCAGGGAGGCTGTGTGCTGCAAGCATGAAGGGGGCAGCAGGGGAATACGGGTGTCCTTGCTGGGGGCCCTCCCAGGACCCTTCCCTCCCTCCCTGGGAGGTGTGGACCCAGCTCACCTGCGTGAGTCGGCGGTGACGGTGCTGGCGAAGGTGCTGGCGCTTTCCCCACTGTCCTGGAGGCAATGAGCACTCAGAGCCACCCCTCGTGCCTCGCTGGCTGATTGTCACCTCAGCACCCATGCGTGTCATAATCCTCAGAAGGCCCACCACGGGGCCAGGGGAGGGGGGGAGGGTGGAGAAGAGGGAGGGACAACCCTGTGCCACAAGAGATGTGGTGGTCCAAACCCCTTGGAGGGGGATATTGGACCTTCAGCCCACTGTGGGACAAAAAACCAAATACCACACACTCTTCAGCTGACATAGTGTCGTGGTTTAACCCCAGCTGGCAACTGAGCACCACACAGCCACCCGCCCACTCTCCCCCAGGTGGGATGGGAGAGAGAATTGGAAGAGTAAAAGTGAGAAAACTCATGGGCTGAGATAAAGACAGTTTAACAGGTAAAGCAAAAGCCATGTGCACAAGCAAAGTAAAACAAGGAATTCATTCACTCCTTCCCATGGGCAGGCAGGAGTTCAGCCATCTCCAGGGAAGCAGGGCGCCATCACGCGTAACGGTTACTTGGGAAGACAAACGCCAACGTCCCCCCCTTCCTTCTTCTTCCCCCAGATTTATATGCTGAGCATGACGTCATATGGGATGGGATATCCCTTTGGTCAGTTGGGGTCAGCTGTCCCAGCTGTGTCCCCTCCCAACTTCTTGTGCACCCCCAGCCCACTCGCTGGTGGGGTGGGGTGAGAAGCAGAAAAGGCCTTGGCTCTGTGTAAGCCCTGCGCAGCAGTAACGAAAACATCTCTGCGTTATCATCTACACTGTTTTCAGCACAAATCCAAAGCATAGCCCCATACTAGCTACTGTGAAGAAAATTAACTCTACCCCAGCCAAAACCAGCACACATAGGCATCACACACTGGAAATGTCATCCATACTGGGACACGTACTCCAAAGGGAAGGGGCGTTTATACCTAAAACCAGTAAATACCGCCAGTCCTTGCTCCTCCTTCCTTGAGGACCTAGAGGATCTGCTGCCAGCGTGCTCGTGCCCTGGCTAGGGGATGTGCCCACATGCCTTTGAGGGTCACCAGGAAATCAAATCTCCAAAAGACAGGGTGGGGGATGAAGGGGGAGAGACAAAACCCACACCACCTGTGAAAAAACTTTGAGAAACATAGTTTTCCAGTTATAAGCTAACAAACTTAAAGTAGTTGGAAATCGGATCTGGCAAGTTCAGGCCAGCAATAAGGCTCAGCTTGCACCCTGGCAGTTGTACCGTGTCTGTAGGGGCACTGTGATAGTGCACTTTGTGGCCCATGTAAGATTAAATTAATGTGCCTTCATTGGTTGATTTATTTATTTTCCTTAAGCTGTGCTTAGCAACGTGGAACTGTGTATAAATATGCCTTATTTCAGAAATATTTTATTCTCACCACTAATTAACAGGCCTGCAGTTTCCAGCCTTGCTGCTGGTTGCAGCAAGCCCACAGCAGGGGGGGTGAGCTTGGCCAAGCTCTACCCCTTCCAGGAAGAACACCGTGCAGATACTGCTGCATGGTCCCCGCTCCTGCACTTCTGTGTGGCCTTTGGTCTTCCTGTTGGACTGACCATAATTCTTCACCAATTACATCGCCACCCAGAGAAACTCGTTTGCCCCTCAGCAGGTCTTGTGCAAAGGGCACTGGACAGCTGTCAGCTTCGAGAGGCTTCTGCGGGGGGAGGTGGTCCAGGCAAGGGTGAAATGGCCAAAAAGCGCCCGGTGCCACCTCCTGCCACTGCTGGGGAACACAGCCTGGCAACTCGCCTCGCCAGGGTGACAGCAGCGTCACAGCCCCGGCACAGCCGTGCAGCGCACCGGTTCTGCAGCACCGCTTGCTGCTGGTGAGCCGGGGGCAGAGACTACGGAGGCCAATGCAAACCTCAGACGAACAACTGGTAGCAGTGCTGCTTCTGCCTTTTAGACGAGTGCTGATCACCCCAATGAATTGTTTCCTCCTTCCCTGTTGCAGACAGCATGTTTTGGGGCTGCCCCAGCAGGAACGCTAGTCTCGCCGCCTGTGCAAGGAAAGCAGGGGAGAAACGAGGCGCTAGCTGTCATCGCAGGAATGATGACGTGCGAGGCAGATGTGCATGTTGGTGGTGGGGATTTTTCTTATATTCTGGAAAGGTGTCTCTTTTCCATGGCAGAGTGTATTTTTGGAACTGAACTTTTTTTCACCTTCCAGTTATAGCATATGACTTTTTTTTAAACTGAAAAATATATACCTAGCTTTAGGTGATTAGGTGAGCCTGAAGGACCCAGAAAGAAGGCAATACTCTCTTAGAGTGAGTAGCCAAGTGCCCATAAATTTGAAGGTCAGGAGCTGACCTCTTCTTTTTTTTGGCCTGTAACTGAAAATCACTTCAGATCAGTTCTGTGATGCGAACAGCTTGCTTGCTTCTGCACAGCCTGCATGTGACAATGAATAAACCAAAAGGTCACTTCCATCAAAGCTCTGGGGGCAACGCTCCCCAGTCATAGGCTCAACAAAGCGGTAAACAAAACCAGCTCAAATCAGCCAAGTTTCCAAAACTGCAGAGATTGCCAGGGGAGGTGGGGCACACACCTACAGATCTGGATGGCCCGAATGAGTGGTCTCATCCAACCCTTGTCTGACCCAAAGGACAAAGCCCCCTCTCCAGCTACGTACCTCGCGGGTGGGGTGAGCAGCGGAAAGCAGCTCACCAGAGGCCACCAACATTTAACAAAAAAGAGAACTATGTTATTTCCATCCTTGTGCGCACACACGCACACACACACGAATGTATGGTCAGGGGTTCCTATTAGCCAACACGCCTTATTAAGAAAAAGGCAGATGGCCAGATTGCTATTCTTCTGAAATTTCCTGCCTTCTCTATACTCATATTTCTCTAGCAGATCTCTGTTCCTGTTGTCATCTGCAAATCTTATTAACAGCAATTTTTCCTGTATTTTCAGGTCCCCGATAAAAACATGAAAAGGCATTAGGCCTAACACCAAAAGCCGCAGATTCCCCTCACAGACGCCTCTAAGGAAAGGCATCTCCTGTGATCTGTTAGTTCGCCGTTGCTAAATTCATTTAACCTGGAGGACAGGGCTAAGAGCCACTTTCTAGAATGATAGCACATAACTGATAGATCACACAGCAAAATTGTTTTAATATGTTCCAGACATATTGCTTCAGTGAAGTTAATACAGAGATTAATCTGAATCACTGTGCCTATGGTCTTCGCTCTTCAATTCTCTCATGGCTACATGCCAAATTTTTTCTGCTTTCAACTGCAAGGCTTTCGACAAAGTCAGGCCAAGGGAGCACACAATTTGGTCCCAAGTAACCAGTTAAGTATTTGAAGCTGATGCCAGCCTTTTATGAGCTCAGTTTAAAATTGCATTTTGGGAGATTTGAAACGTCTTGGATAAGACAGACGCTGAAGAAATAGAGAAGGATCATCAGAAAAAAAAAAAAGGAAAAAAAAAGGAAAAAGCAGTATCCTACTGAAATAATATAAATAACATACATAAACAGGCATGCACACAGACTGTTCCCCTGTTCCTAAAGCAAATGCACCATTAACAAGAAATTCTCAAATTATGAAAGGATATGCTAAGTTGCTTAAATCTTCAGTTGTAGGGTAGTGATTTATTCTGTATCAGTAAATGCTTAGTTGCAAAACAGAGAGCAGAATTCAGTGTTCTGTTCAAATACTTACATAAATCTGCAGGCAAGTTGGAAGATAGCTTTGATACCATCTTCATGGAATCAGCATTATTTATTTAAGGAAAAATAGTATTTGGAAGAGACTGAAAAGGACAAAAAAAGAAGTTAGGGCATCTGTAATACTGAAGCAATCCAAACTAGCTCTGCAGAATAGCAGAAATCCAGGAGAAAAGATTAATGTCTGAAACTCTTTTGTAGGCAAGAAGAATATTAACTTCTGCTGTTACGAATAAATGAATTCTAAATTATTCTTTGTCTGGTAGATTTTATGAACTATTACCATAATCACATAAACCTCCTTTTTTCACATAAAGCTATGTATAGCATAAGACTTCCCTTTCAGTGCCATGATCAGAGAAACTGTTTGAATGAAGACATTAAAGCAGTGAGATTCCAATTACCGTATGAAGCACGCCAAATCTGTCAAAAGAGCTGCTCGGATTACTGCTAGACCCAGAAAACCCCAAACGATGGAGGGTGAAGGTGAATCGGAACTCAGATGTGGAGCTATATCCATTCCACAAGCCCCCCCGTTTGATCCCAGAGCATGTCCTTTTGCAGCCAAATTGTCCCTTTCCTGGTCTCCGAGTACATGAAGAACAAAATTTTATTTAAAATGAGAGTCAAGTAAGAGAACGTAATACGTAGCCCAAGCTTGAAAGGCAGGGACTTCAGCTGTCTTGCTGAATGAATATAATCTCTCTCATGCAGATGTAGGGGGAAAAAGGAGAAAAGAGAGCAATGTGTTGGTGCCTGGGCTTAAAAGAGAAGTTTTACAGAACAGCTGAAAGAACAAGAATATTGCACTGAGAAATTTGAAGCTACTTGTCAGAAATTAACATAAAGCTAAAGAGACCAGACATGCAGCTGTTCTGTGTAAAAATATTTTATGGGATTTCTTTTCAGTATCTTCAGTCCTTCGGCGCATCTTTTATTTATGTCAGGCATGCACACACACATGCACAATCAGGAAACCTTTCACGGGCATGTAGATCAAGCTGTCGTTCAAAAGAGTAAATTAGGACAAGCTTAATAATCCTGCACTGAAGTGACCTTCTGTATGCCTCAGTCTAGCCCACGTGAACTCAAGGGTCCCGTCCTTTACCTGAAAACCAACACGTGGAAAACTATGTTTCTGCATCGTCCTGGGGTCTCTAGTGAGCCGCAGACCCCACAGTGAGCCCGCAGCAATAAACCAAAAAATTATCCAGCCTTACCCCTGTGCTGAACCACTGACCTCACTGAGCATATCCCTCTAGTAAAAATGGATAATTACAAGAAAACAGATTCCCTCTCTATCTATGGAAATCACCTGCCTCTCATTTCAGAGGCTGAGCACAGGAAGACTTGATGATTTCTTCTTTGACCTGCGGTCAGTCTGAGTCTGCACCTGTCCAGGAAATACGTGCTTTAGGGGGACACACGTGGGACGGTCCTTCTCATAGGAATTTGTCTACGGTGGGTGAAGTTTTGTGGTGGTCACAACGGGAGACGCCCGGTCCTGTCTGAGCCAGGCTCTCCGCATGACAGGACGCGCTGCCGCAGGAGGAGCCCAGGTGTCCCCAGCAGTGACCAGGGGGGATGACAGAGGACAGGCACCGAAACCCACAGCACCAATGCCCAGGAACCACATGGGAAAATACCTGCCGCACACGCAGCCAGGGCAGGTTGCCACTGTGGCTACTGACCCCCGCCTCCCTTGGCTGCCCGAGATGCGATGCTCTGCAGCTCCTGTGGCCACCTTGGCCCCAGCAAGGCTGCGGAGGAGATAAACCGAGCCTGAAAGCTGGGCTGCGTGGAGCAGCAGTGCAGGGAGGAAGGGTGATTACAGCGAGCGCGAAGCCGCATCAGACTGCATTTCTTTCACACTTCACATCCATCATTATCTCCTTAAGAGAAACCCCACACGCACTCTGCCATCTTTATGTGCTTAGAGGGGGCTGAGGCACAAATGAAACAATAACCAATTTTCACTACCCTCCCTTCAAATTCTGAGTACTTAAACATTTTTCATTTTTTCTTAGTGCTAGCACTAGTCTGCCTAGCAGTCATGCTGCAGGTCTGATGGCTCATGGAGGCACTAAGCAAGATCATGCTCAGTGCTTGGTACAGACATGTGGTAAATATAATCTGTGTCACCACTGCACTTCAGAGCTTCGTACGGTTCCTTATATTATACAAATGTTGTCCTATAGTTTAACTTCAATGTCCTCCTCAAGCTGTGTGTAGGAAGACATGGACTGAAAAAGGTACATAAACAGATAAACTGAAGGTTAAGCCAGTTCTCTTAGCAAATTTCAGCCACAGCTTTCTTCTCTCCTTGGGTGCGTTTTGCATCACAGTGTTGGCTGGAAGCGATTTTAGCCAAAGAGCTGAAGAAGTTTTGCTTCCCAAGCACCATTCCCACACGAGGGCTCTGGCACAGCCCTCTCTCTTGATTATTGGTCTTCACATGCCTCATTCCTTCGCTTTTCTCTTTAGACAGTAAAATCGGTGTCAAATCTTCTGATGGTCTAGATGCACCTCATGATCTTGACCTCTATGAAGAAGTTTGTTGCTTTAGATTGTAAGTTTTACACAATGTTTGCTTATTTTCATGAAAATTTGTGATCATTTTTTCCCCAGAATTAGCACAGTTTATTTCAAGCATCATCTGGGGGGGGAAAAAAAAAAAAAGGAAAAGGCCTTTTAAAGACATCAACCATAGAGGAAAATAAAGTGCTAAGCCTAGTCAATATATTCTGACCAGAGCACAAAACTTATTTTTAGGGACATGACAGCTGTATTTTGAAGCTATTGTTTGTTATAGGAATATTGGCAGAATAACCATCCTCTCTCAAATGAATTCATCTAGGACAAATATGTGTTCCCCTTGGCCAGAAGTCCTGCTTTCCTGTTACATTGGGGCTTCTTGGCATAAGTGAGAGCAGACGATGGCTCATGGTATCGCATGAAAATGCTGGAGTGCTAAGCAGGTGTGTCACTTTGCTGAACCTCTCCCAATACTTACCAAAAAACCCTTCGATAAATGCTTTTGCAACCCTCTAGCTAACTCATTAGGAAATACAGCTTTTAATAATTGCATTATTAAAAGTGATTACTAACGTATTAAAAAAGGTCATTTTCATATATATTGAAAAGGTCATATTCATATATATATAATTTCTGTATGATAATGTGAGTCATATTCATTGCCCATGTAACATCTACTGATTCCACTGAAGCTATATTAGGAACTAATTTTGGTCCTGAAGTCTGTTTTCCTATTCTATATTAGCTACATTATATTATCTCCCTCCACAGGCAAAATTGCATTTACCTCAAACTTGATTTGATGCAATTATCTAGGAATAAATGATCTTGTTTTGGCTTGTTTCAACAAGTTGAACCATTTGCACACTGTTCCAACATCCTTCTGCCTGCAGAAGTCTCTTGGTAGTTCTTCAACTCTGATCTAGGAGTCTATCTGAAAAGGTGCAGATCCTTTGTGTGTACTCGCTGTACAAATACAGTTGTTGCTGCTTATTTTTTTTCCACAACATGTCAAAGCATTCGGGGCGGGGGGGGGTGGGGGGTGGGGGGGACGAGCAGGGATACAAGAAATATTAAGTTAAAGCTTTTTTTAGGGCTAATATACTTGCATACAAAAAGCAAGTGTATCATATGCTTTTTTTTAAAAAAAAAACGATGTCACATCACATTTTAGAGGCTTGTGAGAAACATACCTCTAGGTATCTATTGTAACTTAAGCTCCTAAATTGCTCCGATCCTTATAGAAAGGTATTTGCAAGCCATCGGTTATGCGCTGTCATTCAGACCGGCAGAAAACTCAGATGCTGGCATGCATCAAGTACAAATAGGGCAAGCAGACTTCCTCATCACTTAGCACCTTTATGAACAAATGCAATGAGGTCCTTGAGATATTCTCATTTATACCATAGCTGATGTTGGCCCATCATTCTCCTGTGATAGCTGAAGTCTTCTGTCCTTTTCCAACCAGCTGCACAGGCCTGTTTCAACCAGAGAATTCTTTTTCACGCTTTTAAAAGTGAGTTTCAAACAAAAGAGGAAAAAAATATTAATAACTAAATACCAGCGTTATTTTTGTGCCTTATTTTATCAAACTGCAATATTCTTCAACATCAGTCCATAAAGGCCATGGCTTAACTAATATTTAAAAGCACATACTTGACCTTATTTGCTGAGATATTAAGCAATACAATGGCCAATTTCACAAACTGCAGTCTTATTATTACACTGTCCTTGCATTATACTTTTACCTTCGCTTCTACCTTGCCTTCCATAAAAGCAAAGAAATCACTTACACAACATACCCCAGGCTTAAACAACACAAGAGGATTTACATTATGTTTTAGAGCTTCCTGTTTGATAGCTTAGTTTTTCTGCATTCTGTTTAGTAAATACAGTTGTTGTGTTAACAGCAGGTTGTAAAGTCCCGGAGCGGATGTAACGATAGTCTAGGACACTAGACTATTAAAGCTAGAGACCTGTTCCTATTCTGATCTATCAATGAAAAAAATTAAATAGAGGTTATGTTTTTATCACTACTAAGGAAATTGACAACTTTTATTTCAAAAAGCACCGCAGCTTGCAGAGGAAGAGACTATCTTTTCTTTGCTGTCAGGCAATGGTTGAGACTTCAAGCATGTTGGTGAAGGCAAAGAGCAAAGACAGGGAGCTGGGCACCCTCCCCTTTAAACACCTCCCAGGGAAGCGCTGTGCTGGCTAACACGCAGATGCACACTTCTGTTGCCTTTCTGAGTGGCTCGTGTTGACAAGAAAAGAGTTTCAGTTTTGACTGAACTAACACCTTCCAGGCATATCAAGAGCAGAGATGAATTTGGTGGATGTGTTGGGCACAGCCCTGCACTCTGTCCCGGGGCAGAGGGTGCTTCTCAAAGAGCATTGTAAAGAGACGAGAAAACAACCGGGCCTTCTTATTTTTCTGATTAGTGTCTGACAGGTGTTTCCAAAACCTGCACTGTCTAGTACCAACTCAGGCATCCGGCAAATCTAGAAATGGCAAAAGAAGGGTAGTGGCTATCTACAGCCTTGTGCACACACTGGGATCCACCTGCTCTTGCTCACTAAATATTTCAGTGGCCAGCTCTCGGGAGCTGAGTTGTCTTTTTGCTGCATATTCACAGCATCTTGAAAATGCAGGTCAGATCCAAGTTAGGTACCGCTGCAATAAAACTGATCAATAGTACTGATATCCTAGCAGTCAGGGACTCACCTAGCTAGACCAGGACCTGGCATCAGCCCTCTGACCGCTCTAAGCCGGATGGCGGCTGGCAAGAACATTTATTTAATACTAGATGTTGCTGCTCCATGGCACAGACAAATCCCACTCCACCTGGCATCTCTGATTTTCACATCAGTGCCGGGTGCTGACACAGCCCAGTGGGATTGCTGTTTTCCTCTGCTTTCTGTGCTTGCGTGCTCTTGCAGCAGGCTGAGAAATTACAGCCCCTCACTCTGTCCTCATAGGGTGAAATGGTGAAACTCACCACCATGGGACGCTTTGTGTAACAGAAATGTAAAGATGTTCAAAAACCAATTAGGAAAAGCCAGGGAGGAAAGGTCCTTAAAAGGGCCATGGAAGATAGAGAGGCAACAACCTCCAGCATGGCAAGTCTCTGAGCCTGACTGGTAGCCAGGAAGTTTTATACTGGAGGTTGCTCTAGGAGCACGTGCTTGTTCTGGTCTAAGCACATGCCAGAGACAGGGCATGTGAGTGGATGAACTTTTCTTCTGATCCTATATGGTTATTTTCGTACTGACAGTCAATTTAGCTTTCTTGCTTTCCAGACCTAGGGAGGCATTAACCTATTATATTTTCTCCCAGTACTCATTCTTCCACTTTTGGCCTACAGTGCCTCTCCTAGAAAATGGAAAAATCTGCTGTGGTTAGAGGTTCTTCTAAAACAAATAAAGAAACAAACAAACTGCCAGAGCACCACAAAATACTCCTTCTTTTAGCATGGGAAGGCTGTAAAAGCCACGTGCTGCTGCAGATGGGAGCCAGAGCAGCTCACACTTGCAACTACTCTGAAGAGAATTACCAGGGTCCTGGACACCAGAAACTGAGAGAGGACATCTCATGAAAAGCAAGAGAGTGCAAGTGCTCATTTTCCACTGCTTCACAGCTTGTAAAATAACTTACATTTGACTTAAGCAACAGTGACATTTTCCAGCCTGCGTCAGAAGAGGTGACACCTGTTTTGCACGCTCTGCATTACTCAAGCGGCGCAAGCCGATGGAGGCAGAGAGTTGGGGCAGCACGTGTGGCTGCAACACGTTTGAACTTCCCAAAGGGGATTAACTTAGTTCACTCTGCCTGCAAGTCAGGCAATGCAGGCTGTGTCACACGCAGCGGCCCAGGAGAAGTACTGCGGCCGCTGGGCTGCGCTGCCATCACTCCGCTGGTGACGGTACCGGGTTATTGCTTCTCTGGGTGTGGTGCCTGGCCCGCTTTCACAGCTCAGATTGACAGGACACATCCCATAAAACCAGGAGGAAGGACAAGGCGGGCAGAGCCAGTTTTCAGCCAGGTCTGAAACCCACTGAACAAAACAAAAGGCCTGTCTGGCTAAGAACATTTTGTTTTCAAAAGCAGCATTCTTGCATGATTTCACTGACTGATCCACATGGGACTATTTTGTGGAACTGGGATAATTTGTGGCATGATTTTTATGGTACGATTTTCTGAAAAATATATGTATGCAGCAGTCAGTAGCGGTTACCAGCTTCACATTCCGCAACGGCACAGCTCTGGTCCTGGCAAGGCTGGGAAAGGCCACGGGTGGGAAGTGCACGACACTGAAAAGAGAAAGCGGTGTTAAGACCAACAGCAGTCTGAACACTAACGATGCTCCTGAGCGTGCGGGGTCCTCATCATCGCGTGTTGTGCAATGCAACACACTCTGCTTCCTTCTACGCTGCTTCTCCAGGACCAGATCCCCAGCAGGTGTAAATCGGCTTCCCGGTGCTGCGGTCACCGGTCTCTGCCAGTTGACACCAGCTGAGGGTTTGGCCGTAGGTCCTTATTTTCCTGAAGGCAGAGCAACACTCCCGAAATGTGTCGGAAGCCGTAAGCCCTGCTGCGTTCCCTCTCCCATCACTCCTGGCAGCAAAGCTAGGTGCCAGCGGTCGGTTAGGAAAACGTGTCAGTTTTTAAAAGCACAACTGTAAAAGGGAAGGGAAAGCTCCCCCATATCTCCTTCCTTTCTCGTTCTCGCACAGAGGCACCTCGCTGCCCCATGGAGGGAGAAGGCTTGCTGGACACAAGCCACAGCCTCGGCGGGATGTTTCCACCCGCCCAGCGAAGCAGAACAGTCCCATCACTGTCAGGCCTGAGCCAACACACAATATTTTACGCAACTATTTTTGTGGTGGGATCGAATGGCTTGGTATCTGGGACATCTGCCGGAAGCAAGACACCCTTTGTGGGAGTCTACACAACTCAGCTGGCCTCACGCTGCCGGTTGCTGAAGCCACAGCCTGGGACTGCTTTTCAGGTCTGGTTAAGGGCTAAAAAAAAAAATAAATAAAACCCAGCTTGCTTAAAACTGATATTAATCATGCTCGGCGTTACCATGTTAGGTGCGCCTTGTGCAAAACCCAAGAACCCGTGACATCCCCCTGAAAGCCTGCTCGCTTCCCCAAATCCTATTTTTGAGTGAGGAGCCAGAGTGAATGCATGGTTGTGGCAGGACCTCACCACCTGCCACCTCTAATTATAGGGGAGTCCTGGTCTGTATTAGCAGAAAAACACCCCCCCACGCACACACATTCATGCTCACTCTCTGCAAATACAATCGTTCAACCGCCAATTTCAGGCACTGGTTCCTTCATGGCAACAAGATATAAATATAGACCTTGATGGCCTCAATGTCTCCTTTTTTTTTTCTCCCCTTCACTTTAACCCTTATATTATTTCCACAGCTGATTCTTAAGGTCATTTTTGTGGTATGAATTCCAATACTTAGCGTCATCCCCTGCTGCCTTAAACCCAGGTACCCGTACCATCAAACCAGTATCCGTCAGCATCAATGGGTGCTCCAGGCGCAAAGGGCAGGTGGTCAAGTAGAAGGTTTTTTAGACGGACCCACTCAGCCTTTGTTGAGAGAAGAAAAACCTTGTCATGGTCTAATCGCTCTTCTGCTTGCAGCAAAGACACTTGTTACTTGTGCCTGCAGTGAGATAAAACACACAGATGCTTTGTGTTCAGAAGTAATGCTGTTCGAGGTGATGAGAAGGTAGCATGGTGTCAAGATTCCCAAGTCCTCCTGAGGCCTTCTTGCTTTATTTGTGGCAAATATTCAAAACAAAGTCAGGGGACTACCTGCGTAAGAGCTGCAGCACCCAGCCCTGGCCTGTAGGCTTACGTACCCGTGGGCATATTCCCATATATGTACGCATATACACATTAAAGAGAGAATAACCCTCAAATTCTACTCTGGAGGTTTTGTAAAATTCTTCAGGAAAAGCCACCCTAATGTCTCCATGCAGAACAATTTTTTTGGAGAATAGGTCTTACCTTTTCAACATCACAGGGGAACACAGTGGTCCCTTTGCCTTCATGACTCAAGAGAAGCTTGGCTTCAAGCAACACGATTGAAGGGCAGAGTGAAATGTGTGGTTTACCTACCATGGAAGAAGCACTCTTCCATCTTTTCCCTTGCTCATCTGCCGAGTGAGGATTTGCATAGTCTGCAGATCAGCCAGGCTGAGGGATGAAGACCACCCAGATGATCCTATGGTTAATACCCTCCCTATGATCCAACCCGTATACTTTGTGGCTGAGGAGATGGCTCGCTGGCCTCTGAGTGGCCTCTGAGGACTTTCACCTCAAGTGTACCACGTCTTTCTTTGGCAGGACAGTAGCATGAGATTGGTTTGTTCTTTGCCGAACTCCAAATCCAAAACTGCATTCTTTGTTCCGAACTATCGTTTACTGAAGTGTGGTTTAACAAGGTCATATGCTATTTCAGATATGTAACAACAAAAATGTAGTTGGAAAATCAAAGAAAATGAAAAACAGCTTATTACACTCAAATACCCAACAATTATATGCGAGTCCTCCATAATATGCAGTTAAGAAAATAGGAGAGGGCGGGCAGAAACCTCAAGGAAACATAAATCACAGGAAAAGGAGAGGGGAAGATGGCAAGAATCTGGAAGAGACTTCAAGAGGCCATCCACTCTTTTTCTTAGGGCAGAATCACTACCTCGGTCATTCCCTACAAATGCTTGTCTTAGACAAGGTAAGACAACCATCAAACACTAATAATGGGGATTCCACAGCCTCTCCAGGCAATCTATCCCAGTTCTTCACTATCTCTGCTTTTAATGCCTCGCCTAAGTCTTTCTTCCCTTACTTTGAGTCTGTTTCTTCATGTCATATCCACCAGGGACATGAAAATGAGTAGGAATCAATTTAGAGAAATTACACTGTGTTTTGAAGAAGGGATGGCAAATGTTTTTTCTTTACAAGTTCATTTTAAGTTGTTCTGGCTCATAACTATGGATTTTTTTTCTTCTCTTCTTCTCTTTTTAGGGTCAAATTCATTTCCATGTGCACACTGCTGGCAAAATGATCTGCTGCAGAAAACCCACCAGCAACTGTAAATCCCTGCAAAGATGTAGAGTTGGGCAAGAATACTGGAATCTTTCCTGAACCTATTTAATAGTGCCCCTGCTAGGAGGTCTGAATCAGCAAGACCTGGAGACTTGCTGGGGTCTTCAGTCCTGACACCTAGAAAGGGAGGAGCAGATTTGATATTCTTACCTGTAAGAATATATGCTGAAGTTTTCAGATGTATTCTGATTTGGCCAGATAGCTCCTCTCAGGCAATATGTGTTTTACCACTGATGTCATTTGAGAGCTTTTAATAATTGGTAAGAAATAGAGTCTTTCTGAGTGCAGGCTGCAGCATCATTGTATTGCAATGCCAGAAAGAAAACAGTTCCTACACGGCACACAGTTTGCAAAAGTAATGTTTTTGAGAGCGATGTCCTGTTCCCATGGAAGGACATTAGTCAGTGTGGATAGCCACATTCGGCTTGTCCCACATTACCCACACAAACACGCATTTGCAGAAGCCAAAGGGCAGATCTGCTGCAGGGAATGAGCTGTCACGGCTTCACTGACTTCCGCTGGGTAGCAGTGATTTCCATAAATTAAGAACCTTGTCCCCAAACATCTACATGCTTGGTTTCCTTCTGTGTTTACAGAAATACTCTGCACTGGCTACACATTAAAGGGAAAGTCAGCCTCCATACGCGGGCTGATCTCAGCTCCTTTTGCATGTGTTCATGAACATATTATGGTTGTGAAAGCAGACCTTCGGCTCAGCTTGATTATAAACAGTTCAGTACTTGATAGCAGATACAGAACAGCCAGATTTTTGGAAATTGAATGAAAAAAACAATGCTTTGCAATTGTGTCAGTTATGCATTAAAAAGAATGTATTTCAGATGGCATTACTTCAATTTATGTGGGACAGTTATTATGACTAAATATTCAGTGTGCCATCAGTTTTGCCACAGAAATGTGTTTGATAGCATAGTGGGCAGAACCTTTTCAGACTTCAGTACTTACATTACATATCCAATAACCAGTAATAATACTTACAAAAAAGTTTGGCATTTGTCTTTTATTGAGATTCTTCTCACAAGACTTAAACTATGCATAAAGGTAAGACTGCAAGCTGGTCTAATTATGGGGAAGGAAAAAAATCATACCCAGACATAAACTGATTACAATGGCTTAAATGAAAATAAGTCAGGTAAACCGTTTTAAGTCTCTTCTGAAAACAGCTTTTTCTTTGGGTATCTGCAGTGAGAGAACAAATAAAAATACTTCTATCAGCATTTCAGCATCAGAATTTTCAGATTTTGGTGAGAAAGGGCATGGGAAACTCCAAGTAGACATAGCCTGTGCGCAAACCTGAACGCTTCAAATTTGGTAGATCGATGTTCTGCCTGTCACAAACATTCAGGCTGACGCTGCAAAGCCCAGAGCAGCTGAGCGCTCTGCTTGCCAAAGCCTTCTGACAGACATCGTCTGACACGGCCTAACCTTACTAAGTTTGGTGGGGCAGGACACATTCTGCTACAAACTCCTGATCTATAGAAACACAGAAGCACATGTACAACTTTCCATTCACGATCAGATCGTGTGCAGTGCCAGGTCTGTTCTCTTACGCAATCCATCTTGAGTTTTGCAAGACCTGACTTTTCATCTTTTGATTTTGTAAATGCAACACATCCATCACCTGCATTGCACAATATTTTCCTGGACTGAAAGGGAAAAAAACAGAGAGGTAATAGGCCATTTTTCAGGAGAGTATGTGTCTTCCTTTCTCTTCTCCATGACTTAATGCTATTACTTTCCAAAAGAATAGGGGCACATATCCAACATCCTGCAGCCCTGAGAGACTTTCCTAAGCAAACTGCTCCACTTTATTGTTCTTCAGCATCTCTGTATAGCTGGAGCAGAACATGGCCTCAAGTCTCTTACTCATCTCCCGTCTCTGTGTGTGATCGTAGGCATTCCTCATCAGCGTTGAAAGGTACTGTCAGCACAGCTATGATTTCTTTTTCATTTGCTGCCTGACACGCTTACAATGGCAAAAGCTCTAGATGCAAGATCCATTTGGCAAAAAAGTCACAATTGCCAATGCAGCCAAAAGGAACTACTTTATCCCAAAAACTCCCCTGTTTTTTTAACAGAGGTCCCTTGGTAATCTGTGCTAGCAAACCCTCTCCAGTGCGGGCAAATCTGATCTTAATTTTTCCTTCCTTTCATTACAGGGCCTCTGTATGACCATTCAAGGCAGCTAGAAGCTCATATACAACCTCACAGTTACACAGGCAGTCCCAGACCTTCTGCCCACTGCCCTGCTGCGTGCCCCAGCTGCGTGGGTGTCATGGTTTAACCCCAGCTGGCAACTGAGCACCACACAGCCACTCGCCCACTTTCCTCCAGTGGGATGGGGGAGAGAATCGGAAGAATAAAAGTGAGAAAACTCGTGGGTTGAGATAAAGACAGTTTAGTAGGTAAAGCAAAAGCCACGTGCACAAGCAAAGCAAAACAAGGAATTCATTCACTCCTTCCCATGGGCAGGCAGGAGTTCAGCCATCTCCAGGAAAGCAGGGCGCCATCACGCGTAACGGTTACTTGGGAAGACAAACACCATCACTCCCAACGTCCCCCCCTTCCTTCTTCTTCCCCCAGCTTTATATGCTGAGTATGACGTCATATGGTGTGGAATATCCCTTTGGTCAGTTGGGGTCAGCTGTCCCAGCTGTGTCCCCTCCCAACTTCTTGTGCACCCCCAGCCCACTCGCTGGTGGGGTGGGGTGAGAAGCAGAAAAGGCCTTGACTCTGAGTAAGCACTGCTCAGCAGTAACTAAAACATCTCTGTATTATCAACGCTGTTTCCAGCACAAATCCGAAGCATAGCCCCATACTAGCTACTGTGAAGAAAATTAACTCTACCCCAGCCAAAACCAGCACAGAGGGGCAGCACGTGCCCAGGGGGCTCTGCTCCCCCACCCTGTGCTACCAGAACCCAGACCGGGCTTGGCAGCTCAGGGGAGGAACACACCAAAAACCTCAATGGGACTTCCCAGCATTGGTGAATCCCTGGGAAGCTCTGCCAGCCTCCCAGTCACTCTTAGCAACAGGCTGTAACAAGCCAGATATAATAGTGTATTTATGACATTAACATGCAAGTTTTAATAAATGTATTATAAGTCAGGAGATACATCAAAATAAAAGGCGTGTATTTAGCTCAAGAGGGCTTCTCTGCTACATTCAGCCAGTAGTTCCAAAGCCAGCCTAACCTTTGGGACAACTATCACAGCTCTGAGCAATAACAAAGATAAAGACTTTCTTTATATTGTTCTTTTCCTTGGTGGTTTTACATGCCTGTACACGCATCCCTAAGGATTTTCTGTAACTCCCAGCTCCAATAACCGATTCAACCAGGATGTCAGCTTGTATCTATCCGCCTTACTAATGAAATCCCATCTATCACCAGCTCAGCAGCTGGCAGGAAAATGGCTTTTGAAATACATCTTCACAAAGGGCAGGTGTAGAGGGGTGGCCGAAAGCCACATTAACTTTGAGTTCATGTAAGTCTATGTGCATGTGTCTGACAAGATTTATTTATAAACCCATAGAGAGAATAAAGAATGCAGCCCATTAGTAATGTGCAGTAGAGTTTAAACATAGGGCAAGCAAGTAAGCTTTGACAAATAGTATCCTTGGGAAGGTGATCTCCAGACATAATTCACTTAGTGGAAATGTGGAACAACTAGTAAGTCTCCTTCCATGGCAACATCCTCTTTTACTCCCCGAAATCATCAGGACTTCCTCCCAGGAAACCAGAAGAAGGCACTTTCTGACCCGTGGATATTCCGTGTTGCTCTTTCTGCCCAGGTCTTAGTCGTTACTCTTACTCAAAAGCCAGCAAAACACACTGTTGCCATGTAACCATAAACTTGAGTGGTCTTGTATCAAATTACCCATAATTTGCTATTGGGGTTATCAGCTATTTTCCAGATGTAATCAGGACTCTCTTCTAAAGTAATGAAATTAATTAGGTTCAGCAATAATGTGAGAAGTTTTCTAATTAACCTCCTCCATAGCACGACAAAACACCTTTCTCGTTCTGTCCCGGTAACTCCTGCCCAATAGGTCTTCAGCAGCATCCTGAGTTGGTACATCCGGGGAGAGACATCAAGCGCCTTATTATAATTAGTATTTTATGACACTTAAATTGGAGATCTCTGACTAATGACATTAACTGCCGTGAGCTAAATGTTATGAAGAGCTAGAGGAAAGCTAAATTTTGGCCCAGGGAATATTGTTTACTTCTGCTGAGCAGCAGGGGGAAGGGAAGGTCTTGCTTATCAGGAAGAGAAATCAGAAAAGCAGCCACCTAATTTCTTGTTGTTTGTTAATTTACAAAACACACTTGGACGTTGCTCCTTTGTATAAGTCAGAAGCAAACAACAAATGTGCAAGACAGTTTAGGAAAAGCCAGTTAACAGTGCCCTAGCACTGGACGCAGGTGGCTTGGGCCACCACCTCTCCCCGTCCATCAGGCTCACTCCCAACTGAATCACCACCTTTTTTTGATCCAGCCTCTGGTTTGGAAATCCTTACTTCAAGTCTCTTCAAGGAGAAGGAGGGGCCCAGAATGGGGAGCACAGGCATATCCCCCCTGCTGTGAAGCTGGTTTGAGATGTGAAGGAACTGACAAGCTCTGTCTCTTGGTTTGAAAGAAGGGAGAAGTTGAAAGCCTGGCAGATGCCCAAGTGTGCCTGCTACACAGCTGCTCCAGGTACATCTGCCACGCCAACTTCATCCGGTCACTGGCACCCAGATGTATGGATTCAGGTTAACATCCTCACGCTTTGTGTTGCAGGAAAATCTGATGTTACTTTTGTCCTCGCTGGCCTTGCATTCAGCCAACTGTGGCTATGGGATATAGGACTCCTTCCAAGCCCCTTGCAGAAGACCTTGCCTAACTTAGGGCCTATATGGAAAGCCCTGTAAGTTCTATCAGACCCCAGGTACCAACTCTCCTTGGGTTGTGTCAGTTTGTATGTAAGCAAAACCCGGCCTCGACACCATATCCTCACCAGACTAAACTTGCCCAAGCTTAAAGCATCTCCAGACTCTAAGCAGGGGCAGCTCCTGGAACCTTTGATCTAACAGCTGCACAAGTCGCCATGTTAACCTGAGAATTAAAGCAGGGAGCTTTCTCCACTGCAGGTATCACCCGAAAGATTGCTATGCCATGAGTCATTAGCACTGTAGTTGTAACCATAACTCTGAAATAAACTCATTTTCTAAATTATTGTGAGAGCAAGTTTCTCCCCACACCTTACCTGTAAGGCCAAAGCAAGCTAGCTTTTGAGAAATACTGTTAATACTTCACTATAAACAGAGGTACAATTTTTCAAGCAAGTAATGGCAGTTTGCCCTGTGGCTGAATAAAAAAATAACGTTACTTGCCTAGTGAAGGGCCTGGAAAGAACCAGTCTCTCACATGTAAAGATGAAAAAATATTGTGTAAGATGCAGCTGTTCCTTCAAAACCTCATAAAGTTTAATGATATTGTGTAGGGTGTGGCTGCTAATGTAAACTGTAAAAAGTTCATTGGAAGTAATTTATGGGAAGGGACCTTCCAAAGGTCTTGTGTGTTTTTCTCCCCCAGTCAGTCGCGCTGTCTTAGACCAGAGCAGCTGTGCGGAGGCTTGTGGGTTACAGGGCTGAGTTAGGCTCAGCAAGAACAATACTCCTGAACTGAGCTAGTGATTCTCAGGAATTTTAAGGATGGGGTTATCGGTGCATCGCAATGCACGACACCTTTTTGTGCCAGCAAGTCCTGTTGATTTTTAATTTTTTCCCGTTCCCTTTCACTTTGGAGAAAAGTGCTGGAAGTCCTGCCAATTTTTGCAGCGCCTTGGCCAGCTGCTCCGCGCACGCACACGCACGCAGCAGTGACATCCTCCGTCCATCCGCCCCTTCACAGAGGCAGAGAAAGCCAAGCTCCGGCCTCGCCGCCGGCGCGGATGGCCCCGAGGCCGCGCTGTGGTCGGCGTGCCGTTGCTCCAATTTAGAATTCCTCCTCGCTGTTATTTACAAATACCTTTTTCTCTCTCAAATCTTCCGTTTGTGGCTATACTTGCTCTCCATCACCAACACGAGAAACTGCGTGCCGGTTTTAGTTCTCCTTCCTGCCGTGGTATTTGTAACTGACGGCAATTAACGCCTTTCTGGAGCGCACTTTATTCGTATTCCTGTAACTGTAAATACCACCCAGCGTGCGCGCAGGGCAGCTCTCGCCTCATCATTGCCTTTGGGCCTGTTAGGGTTTGCATTTTGTGGTCAGAGCAGAAACAGAAGGTGGGATTAGCTGTCAGTGCTACCATGGTTAGCCTAAACCTTCCCTGTGGTCACCATTAAAGCCCCATTCCTAAAACTGGAGGTTTTAACAGGAAAAAGAGGTATATTTCAAACAGAAGTGGATATTTTAACTTCCTCTCCTCTCCAAAGCAATATGGCTTTAAGATCTACCTTTTTTCCCCCCTTTTTTAACCAACAGAAGTAATATATAGCAGAAGTCAGTACATCTGGATTATTTATCTCTGAAACCGCCTTTGCCTTGTGGGGAGACACCTCATTTTTCCTTGGTGCCTCAGCCTCCCCGTAACGGCTGTTCAGTTTTCTCAAAGACTTTCATGGGAAAGCGCTCTCTGCTTGTTAAACGCTATGGTAAAGACTCACTGGAGAGTGAGCTGAGCAGGCTCTTCTCGCAGACGGTGCTGTTGATCCACCTTGACCTTAGTCACCCTCCTCCAGCTTTGGTCCTAAGCCTGAACCCCTCTCATTTCACGGGAGGCCTCATTTCATATGCAGGCTTTATTTCCTAAGTGTTGTCATGACCAAAGTCTCAAGCATACCAAGGGACATTTGGAAAGCAAAAATATTGATTTTTCCCTCCCCATTTTAAGCTTCCTGTCTGCAAACAATGCACAGATTTTTTTTTTTCCCCCTTTCCCAAAGGATAGCAGATGAGTATTTCACTCCTTTTCAAACTGGTGATACTCTCCCCCACCCCACGCAAGCCCCTTTTCACCCCGATCTAAGGTCCACCAACTAGACCTACTCTGACAATTCTGTCAGGGTTGTGCCAGATCTTCCCTGAAGGATGAGCTGTGCATCCTCTGAGCTGGCTTGTTTACAGGGTGCAAGTCTCTGCAGTGCCCTTCTTCCTCCCCTGCTACGTCCTCCTGCTCCGCCGGTCTCCATCCCTGCCTCTGCCTGCAAAGGGGCTGCCGAGAGCCCACGGGCTGGGGGCTCAGCTGGGACCCCCACCTGCCCGGCCTGTGCCGGCACCTCTGCAGCGGGAGTGCAGGAGGCAGCTGGGGGGGAAACCTCATTTACTTGACAAGTATCGTCACTCAGGAGCTGTGGAGAGTGGAATAAGAAAAAAAAAAAATAATAAAAATATATGTCTACTGAAAATAACGTAAGGAGGAGCCTGGCTGGAGGATTAGGTATGGCGAGGCAGGACTGGAACTGCCAGGAAGAAAGAGAGGAAACCTGCAGAGAGGTGGGAGAGTAAGGACTTTTCCATGCACTGTTATGGGCATCCTCAATGCTTTTCTGTCTGTGTATGTCTTTAGGTCTAAAGCTAGAATTGTGGAAGGAATACTAACACACTATGCCTGTTGCCTTACATGTAACTGTTTAAACTTTATCATTAATGTATGCAGGTGACATGTAAAAACAAGGTGGACGTATATATACGTGATCTTATGTGATGAGACTCAAACCATCAGCTTGTCCTCAAAATTTAAATATTTTTCAGTATATCAACACTGCTGAGCTATGTCATTTAAATATTTTTCAGTATATCAACACTGCTGAGCTATGTCATGGGCTGAATATTTCCACTGGAGGAAAATTTAATCCTTTTAATTAGTTAGGGAACATATCGAGAGAGCTTCAACTACAAATTGCTGGCATCTCAGCTTGTATGAAATCTTTATTCACGCCCAAGCCCAGAAAAAGCAATAATAATTTGAACTGATATTACCCTGCTATATTATAATACTTGAACATACCACATGTGGTACCGATATTGCAGGCAGAAAATAACTAGTGCATGCCCGGTCGTTGCACTCCTTAACAACAAGCACCCTTCCTATGCTTTTCAGCAGCTTTAAGACTGTCACTCAGCTTACCTGAAGTACTAATGAAGACTGGCTGGCATTTTGCGTAAAGGTTACAAAGCGTAACGTGAATTGCACTCAGAGAGGGAGTACCGAACCCGCGGTGAGGAGAGGAAGACAATGACGAGCTGGGGGAAGAGGGACGCTTACAGCCTTCAGACAAAGAAGAGTTTGTAAGGAGAAACGAATGCTCTCCGTATGCCTGTCCACAAAGCTCCCGGCCTTCCTGCAGCACAGGGTTGATGCGAGGATGGGAAGCAATAGCCAAATCCAGAGAACGGGTCTAGCACCGGGCGCCTGTCACAGTGCATGGCTCACTAGCCACCAGCAACGTCAGCCTCACTGGGGTCAGGCAAGACGTACGAGAAGCACTATCAAGCATTGCCCGTGTCCTGTTTCCTTCACAGGCAGCTCTGTTCCTCCCTGCGCTCGCATGGGGTTTTGCCGGCATGGCTATCTCCTGAAACGCTGGCGCTCGCTGGGGAAGGAAGCTCAGAGAGGAACAGCAAGAGCTAACTCCAGCACCCCACGGGGCTGGGGAGGCAGCAGAAATCAGAGCACCAGCAGAGAAAAAAGGCTGGGAGGTGCAGCATTTACGAAGAAAAAACAGTCTAATTACAAGGGTAGACGAGGGACTAATTGCAAAAGCTAAACAATTAGACATGTATAAATTAATACTTAATTCATACCACTACTGATAGTGATTAGCAACGCCCGTAAGAACTAAATATTTAGAAATAAACTCTTATTCACACAGAGAAATATCTTTCTGCGTGGGGGGCCCAATTAATTATTATCAATGCAATTGGCTCAGTAGCTCAGATTTGACTCCAATGGCCAAGGACTAACAGTCGTTGTTATCGAGGCTGTCAGTTGCAGACAGTCATCCGCCAAACTGTTGAAATGAGCTCAAAGCCTCCAGCAGACGCAGAAATGAAGGAAAAAAAAGAGGGTGCTTTTTTCACACAAACGCAGAAATCTCGCTTCCGCTTCAGGATGCCTGTGAGACACCCTGGGGGTGTGACCCTTACTGAGTGTCCCCTGCACGGAGCCCAGCCGGGCTCCCTCGCCAGGAGGCCACGCAGCGGAGAAGGAGCTGGATGTGAGGTCTGAGTAACTGCCCGCTTGGCCATCAGCGGAACCCTTGCTGTCAATGGCCAAGCAAAACTCTTAGCTCTGTGAGCTGCTTCTGACTTCAGCGCTGTTCCCAGCCAGGGGCAATACAGCAGCTGCAAAGCACGAATGTGTTCCAGGGCTGCCTCTGCTCACAGCCTTGCACTGCCCTTTTTCTTGCACTTACATGAGCAATAGCAGCACTGCGTAGAATCGTGTCTACAGTGCATGTGGAGATGCTCGCACTCCCTAGTCTGATCATCTACGCTGCTTAAAACTCACACACACAAACACACACATTCACAAAATCCTTATTTTTCCCAAGTACTGTATTCAAATTAAATATTCATCTCCCTTAAAAAGCAATTAAATTTTACTGTCTAGTAATTTGCAAATCTAAACAGCAAATGTAGAAAAATAATTAGCATAGTAAGAAATCAGTTATTTCTCTGATAAGCTCATAAACCCTTTTAATTAAAATCACAATATTTTTAATTGCTAAAGGGAATATTTTGTTTATAATAGCAAACATTTCTAAGTTTTAATTTAAGTTCCAATCTAATATTGTGATAATTGAGAAATGGCCTCCAGGGGGCAACAGTATCCACCAAACAAAATAATGTGCACCTCAACTCTACCAAAGGATTTTCTTGCATGAAAATGTATCTTCTTGGGATACAGGAAAGGTAAGTTAGCCTATATAAACTCTGACAAGTCTCCTGTGAGCGCACACCAAGGGAAACTATTGCCATTCATTTAAAACCACACTTATTTAAAAAGTCATTATTAATCAAGATACAAGAGTATACTTCCAGTAATTGTATGCATGCAAACTAAAATACAATTTCTAACCAAATGTATAAAAAGATAGGATTTGCTTTTCAAGCTTTCAGACATGCTGTTTCCAAAACATCTGAAATATACCTTGAAATTACCGTATTGTGTCACTTTCCCTGTCAACAGCAACCTAACAATGTGTAAAGGATTTACAGAAATTAGGGGCTGACACACCTGGTGGCCTGACAGAGGTCAGGCTGCCACCACTCCGTGTTCCTCGGTCCCGCCAGTAGCGAGCCCGAGCACAGGTATATGCCCTCACGGCCAACTACACATACCGGCACGCTCAACCCTCCCTGCAAACACAAACACTGTCAACAGCCTCGTCCTGTTCCTTCGCTGGCTGGTCAAGATGATGGTCTGTTAGGGGAAAACACATACAAACACATGGGCAATATGGGTCCCTCCAGTAGCTGGCTCCTGGAGCAGCCCAGGGGAGATGGGGCAGGGGCTTAGGTCTCTCTCTCAGGGGGTTGTTGGGCCTCCCCACCCTTCCAGCGGCACGCTGGGCAACTCTGTCAGGCTGAGGAGCCACACATAATCACATAATTAATCACATAACCTAACAGCAAGCACATCCAAGACGTACATGATGGATGGTAAGAAGCACGTGTCTCGGTGCCAGGCCACTAGTGTTCATCAATCAGAAGAAATATTTTAAAGAAGCCATTGGGTTTCTGCCTTGGGTACCTTTGAAACTGCCATCTCCTGGGGACATTGATCAGAAGGTCAATTACTGGTTTACCAGATTACTGGTAGCTGCCCGATAGTAACTTTGTAAAATATTGTCGTCCCTACTTCAAGTAATTGTCATCACTGAAATCCACCTTTGCTACTATAGAAAAAAAGCTATTCATTATTTATTGTGCCATTACGTTTAACAACCCAGTCAAGATCATGTTGCCTAACTTTCTGGGAAAGGAATTATCCCAGAGAGCCTATAGTCCAAAACTACAAGGACACACGTGGGACTGAAGGAGAGGAAAGATAATGAATTATACAAGTGTGGTCACTAAAAATTGATCCCATTTCTACATGTAAATGCAGGTACTCGCCTTGTGAAGGAGTATGAGATATGAAGTTAGTAGCTGAAAAAAAAAAAAAACATCTAAAGGAAGAATATGGTCATATCTCCAGGTGCTGTTTCTTAAAAATTAAAGGAAATTATAATTAAAGCAGAAAAAGACCGAAGCTAGGAGGAAATCACAGCAGTCAAGGACTTGACATTGAAGGAGACAGAACTCCCTTCTTCCTTCTGGACACTGTCCCCAGAGATCTGCACTGAGGTAGATGGTAGGAGGAGAGTCAGTTTAGTGCAGGAATGTGGTCAGATACTGTCACTTGTCTTTTGATTTTCCAAGATGTTTGAGTAATGGTGAGATCCAAAAGGCTCAGTTGCTACTTGGGTGTAACATTGTCCACTTGTCGATCTCTTGTTTCTATTTGACTTTTCTCTTTGATGTCTACATGGCAGTCGGGATATAACCTTAAACCTTGTCATGTTTAACTTGGTAGTTTTAGCCTGGATTTGAGGTCCCGGTGGAATATTTTCCTTCATTTTGATCATAAAGAAGGAACTACATTTTGAAACACATTTTAGCTTCCATTCATCATGTTGCTTTTGTAGTTTACCGTGTCCAGGCTTGACTAAGCGTTGATCAATCATCCATTGAGCACATGACTCAGATAGCATAAAGCACAATGAAAGCTGTGTTTCTCTGACTGCAGAAGATTTTAATAAAAGGAAACTGCTCTTTGAAGAATGCCAACTTTTTTCACCCTACAGTCAAAGGGAGGTCCAATCAACCTTAGAATACAAAGAAGTCAAAATAACTATCTTCCTACATGTGAACTAGTATTTCAGAGGCCATTCCAAATCTCTGTAACTGAAATACTTCAAAAGAAGTTGGATTAAGCATCGACTAGCATGGTGTTAGTAAGCTGTCCTCAACGAAATAAACATCATACGTAATTTTTTGTTGCTGCTATTGGTTAAAAAATTGAAGTTTTTTAATTGCTGGAGGAGGAAAACTCTGTGGCACATAATTATTTAAAATTATTTTTTATATTTTAACATAATTCTGTGTAATAAAAAACATATACTACTTGGCTTTGTAAAAACCAAAAGATTTGACAAAGACGTATAAAGGTATAATTACATTAAGAAGAACATGGGGGAATAGAGTCATGATATCAATATATTCCTGCGTCACTTAATCAAAAACTAAAGTAACTATAGTTTGTCCCAGGACCAAAAACATACTGGCCATTTCATTTTGAGAGGTATTCCATGGCTTTCTACTCCGCTAAAGTGTGCCCAGTGATCTGCTTTTTGGTTCATTTACTGATTCACAGGTAATGTTTCTTGTAGCAAGTTGTGATGAGTGCAAGATTTCATATTAAAAAAAAAAACTAACTTGCTTGGGCATCAGCTATTAATGAACCAGTTTGTATCATTTCTGACCTTTTTAGCCAGATATTAAGATATATTAAAATAGTCCTTCATATATTGGATGAGAAAACCCACATGGTTAAAAGTCTAAGAAACAAAAGAAAACCAAACCATCAGTAAAACCAAACCTCAACAGCCGGCTAAGCTGGTGGGTAACACAGAAAACCAAACACCTGAAGCTGTGTGCGTTAAGGAAGAATGTATCTGGGACCAGCTACAGCGGTGAAGTTGTTCTCTTACACCTATTTAATAGCTGAAAAGTGGAAGCCGAGAACATCTTTTGCTGCGCATAACTGATTGGGAGTGTGGGACTGCCTTGCAGGGCATGTCTGCATGTATCACACACCAGTTGTCATGACAGCAGGAACGCTCCTTGCATTAAAGTAGACCATTACTGTGGATTTTCCACCTGATGCTCGCCAACGCAACATGTCCAATCAACTGTGCAACTTGTTTAAGTGATTCTCCACCGAGGCTACTAAAGTGGAAGCTTTACTGGAAGTTCAGGCTCTGCAAAGCTTTTCCTCAGGAAAGCCTCCCCATTCATGTGTATTAATTATACTGGGTCCCAAAGCTCTTATTTCCTTATTATTTCCTTATTTAGTAAACTAGTATTGTTGGCTAACAGAAGAATAGCTATATGATCGTTTCCTTTTGGAAATGATTAGTCCAGTTTTGTGGGTGCGTCCTTTTTTTTCATAAAATCTGGAAGCATCTGAAATTGTTTCTTAGCAACCCTTTTTCAGTTTGCCACTTCCTTCTATTCAGCTCCCCAAAGAGTGCTTCTAAAGCTGTAGTAAGGTTGGCCATTTCAGAGAAGCAGCTATTATTTTTCCTCCTGTATGAATGGTGAGATCGTGCCCAGATACCACAGCCTGATAGGAATATTCTCCAGTATATTAAAAACTGTCCTTGAAACAATGAAATACTTTTAAACTGAGATAATAGGTGAATTACTGGCGAGAATACTGATAAGTATATCTATTGTGCTTGGCAAGGACGCAAGAGGAAAAGGACAGCTACTTCCTTATTGTTCTGTGTAGAAGGTTAATTTTGTCTAAACCAAAGCTTAGACATTTATCTGAGACTACAAAGGTACTTCTCACCCTGCTCATATACTTCTAGCACCTTGCCTTACCTACTCACATGCAGAGGGCAACTTAGTTATCTACCACACCACGCAGTGGTGCTTAGAAAGCCTTGCATACTGGTAAATACCAGATCAATAGCATGTAGTTCATGTGTTGCGAGGCCAAATGATTTGAGCATTGCTCCCTTTGGATACCGTAGGTCCCACAAAATACACATTACCCGTACAAAAAGTGGAAGTCCTTCCAAATAGCTCAAGGCCACGACATTGATTCCTGTTACTGTACTTTCCAGGCCCACCCTTCATCATGCGAAGAAGAGTTACACACTGTTTCAAAAGTGAGGTTTTTCACACCATGCTCAGACAGTGGTAAACCTGACTCTTTTAAGTTAATTTATAACGAAATAGTAAAGCAGAGCAGAACAGAGAGTGCTACAATGGAAAATTTGTGCCAGCAGAAGTCTGTTCACCCATTAACTCCCGTGGAAAGGCTCTGAGACACACAATGGGCTGCTGACTAAACAGAGCGAGTCGGCTGCTCACTCGCTGCCCAGAGTCCCCGCAACGTACGGTGCTCCCTTTTGTTCCCTGGCGCTTCTCCGAGTTTAATGGGTGCCATGTACCACGGCACTGATCAGTTTATCTCTATATAAATATATTCCAGTAAAAAATGTTAAATTTCTGCATGCAGGCTTCAGCACATTTGGGGACATAAAATATTTCTGTCATCTTCAAATAAGTACATTACCAGAACCCTGCAATAAACTGTCTCTTTGGCTAGGCACTTCTCCTCGTCTACTCCCCTTCTGCTGTTTCACCAGTATAAAAGGCACTTCATACTGCCAAGGAGAGGTAACCAGTTTGCCACCCACCACAGGAAAAATCTCCTTCATACTCTTTGTGAAGCTGCTTTAGACACAGTCTCTGGCTGCAGTGTGGACATTTAGGCAATGAACTGCAGCATGACAAGGGGCAGTTGTTATTGCGTGCAACATAAAATGGCTTTTTGGCATCTCTCTTTTGCCCCAACTTCCAGCACAGAGAAACGCAGCTGGAATTTTGGCACACTGGGGCATCCATTGCTTGAATCATCTGAATTTCAGCAAGTTGTAAGACTAAAGATATACCAATATAAATCCTACTTCTTTAATCACACTCATGTGTATGAACTGAAAATCTGAACACCCCTCAGAACCTTTTAATCTACAGTGAAGCCGGGGTGAAACCGTCCTGGAGGACGCAACGCTTAGCTTGTTTTGTTTATCGCAACTCTGTTGTTCATACACGCTCAGTCTCGGCCTTGCCCCCACATTGGGATCAACAGTAGCAGAAGGAGGTCCAAAATGGAGATGTTAATTGCCAAATCTGTAACTTATGTCACCTATTAGGAAGCCCTGGGCACATACCAGCCCTGCTAAAGGAAGATCAGGTGTATCATACCATCATCTGACATAATGCAGCACAGCCACAGATAGCGCAGTGTCAGCGTTGAGTGGCACCAGTCACTCAGAGGAAACACCACATGGAACAGATAGATAGATGAACTGGATGGATAACCAGGGTTATGTCTGTATTTACGCCCCCACCACAGACATTTCACCTTTATCAGATCTCCAGAGATCACTGTTGCACTTCGATGGGATATTAATTATAACTCCTTTCACCCTAACAGAATTTGCCATCTCTGTGTGTCCCTCTCAAAGTTACAGAACTTTCTGGTGCAAGGTTGTGTTTCTCCCACTTAAGACCTGGGCTTTCATATACAGCAGGAGGACACTTGGTGGCACTCATTCAACATCATTTTTACTTCCCATACCACAGATTTTATGGGTTAACCTAAACATGTGAAAAATTCCCCTTAATAAGATTATTCCATGAACTCTGTCACTAAGACCGACTCCTGCAGTCACTACTCAGTTTTGACTTAATCGTTAATGAAGTAAAAAATAATTCATTTTGCGTAAAAGAAAACTAAAGATCAGTTTATGACAGTAAACTGACCACTAAATTTGAGCTGAAATGTTTTTGCCTACCAATTATTCTGCAAAATCTTCACTTTTCTGCCTGGTACCTAAAGTTTACTTTCTGTGTAATGTGCAAATTCCTTGTCCCTGTACATTACTGTTCACTGCAACTTGCATACAACTGTTTGAAAACAAACAAAAAAAGACATAAACCCTGATTGAAGCATCTGGTAACCAAGATCGCTACTGAGAAAGAGACAAGTGCAAAGGACGTAGGGAGTTGCACTTGGCTGTACCCAGTAGTCCTTCTAATTTATATTTCTGGGTGACTGCCATCTGCAACCCAATGTTCATACTGTGTTTTGGAAAGACACATGGGAAGCAGCGGCACTCTATCCCGTTTAGATGAACAAATACCTATAACCCCTCTATAAAATCCTTCTTTTCCAGGAATTACCCCAGTATCTCACGGACAGTATCCTAAAGCCCTGCCAAGGACCGTGGCCTCGTCGCTGACACCTGGCAGTTATTCCTACGAAAGCTGCTGAAAGATCCGACAGTCAGTAGGGGATTTGTTTATTACCCTTAACAGCAGGACGCTATTACATTAGCTAAGGATAATCCAACACCATTAGGTAGGTGCCTCCTTTGCGGGAGGGGGAAGATGAGGCCCAGATGTCCCTGCAACTCTCCACTTACCGCACTCAAAATAAAACTTCTGCGAAACACAGGTTACAAATAGGTCAGTAGCCGCTAGCAGCCAAGACATCCTCAGTGGGAAATGTCTTAAAGCAATGGAGCACAGCCAAGCACACAAGACAGCCCGTCCTCTCAACACGCAGAAGCACCTGCCTTCCTCTAGAACAGACGCAGGGCCCATCCCCACCATCCCTCAACAACACAACGGCCAAAAGGGTGACCCACAGCCGTTACTCAGGGGTCACAGTGCCCACAGAGCTCGATTACTCCGTGGACGCCCATTGGCCCCGAACGTACAAAATCCGTGCTGCCAGGAACCTCCTTTCCCAACAGTTTTGCTTTTGTTCCAAGTTTTGCCAGCTGCACCAGGGAAGCTTTAACTTCTTCGGACACAGTGCCCATTTCATTACCTGCATGTACTTGCACGCACTTTGTTTGTAAACTCAGTGGTGTTTATATACTTGAGAAAATGCTTTGCTGACAAGCTCTGTATAGTTTTCCAATAATCCAATAATTTTATTAAAACCCAGCATGCACTTTTCAAACCAAGTAAAGATTATTGTACTCTAAAAGGTGTGCTTCCATGCCAAATTTTTAATTTCGCACGTTGTACTTCTGGCCTGTTTAGGAAGAGTTTTGTATTTGAAAATGAGAGAGTATTGCCTTGTCCCCTTCCAAACTTTTATGCATCTAAAGGGCTTTTCCTCTAACATTCTTCTAAAAAGAGCAAAAAAGACCCCACTGTTTTAGCAGAAACACACGAAGGCAAACCGCGATCCAAAAGCGAGTTAGAATTAATCAGACAAAAATCATGCTGAGCACCGTTTCACCACACTAAGCACACGGTCTGCTACAAAGCACCTGCATGTGCTTTTCGCACCAAGCCGGTGTTGAGCGTACGCGGTGCCGGACGCGGTTTGTCACTGTAATCGCACGGCCTTTCCCAGACAAAGCGCCGGAGCATGAGTCACGGAGGGCAGAGCCCTTCCAAATCGCTTTGATGACCTGTCCCCTTGCAGGAAGGTGGGGCTGCATTGTACAGAAATGCCATCAGCACCGTTTCTGTGCATACAAGGAATTTTAGTTACGTCATGTTTTATTATGGATATTATTTGCTTTGTTAAAGATTAACTACCGGGAGATAATGGCCGGGTCGGACGCCAGTCCCGGGGAAGCTGAGGGCAACAAGCAAATAAGTAAAAAGCGTGCTGCAGACCAAGGCGACTGGTACCGGGCCGTGACCTCGCCGATAGATGGTGCTGCGGGGACGGGTTCGCTGGTGGCCCGGCCCCACAAGCCAGCGCCCCGCTCCGCGCCCGCCGCCTTCCCGCCGCGCCTCTCCCTGCGCGGGCGCGCAGCGGGCGCCCACCTCGGGGCAGCGGCGCAGGGGGCCGCTGCCGCCGCTGCTCTCCGAAGGGTTAAAGGCCTCTGAGCCCCGGGGCGCGGGAGGGGGCCGGGCGGCGTGGGGAGCGATGCAGAAGAAGTAGGTCAGCTGCGCCCAGCGGCGGCGCGGGGCGGGCCGGGGGGGCCGCGGCGGGCGCTGCGGGGGGCTCGGCCGCGGCGGGGGCTGCGGGCGCTCGGGCCCCGGCTCCCGGCGCCGGCTGGCGGTTGGCTCCCAGCCGTTAGCCGGTACTCTCGCAGTATTTGCTACCTGGTGGCTCTCCCGCTCGATGCACGTTCGTGTTTTCGTAAATGCACAGACACATTCAAGGAATTTGGGAGGGGGAGGGGGGAGGGAAAGGCGCTTAAAATTAAAAGTGAAGCGTAATTTGAAACTACCTACACCGCAGCTTTTATAATCAGCTTGTGACATGCTTGGCACTAAAGGCTGTTTATGTCCACAATTAATGCAGTTAATACTAGGTTAGTAACTGTGGCAGTCAGCCACGTGCACCGCCTGGCACATGGGTGCCTTCTCCCAAATCCAGAGGCACCCTTCCCTCTTCCGTGCACATGGCCAGGCCAGTACGAGCACATCTGGAGCCAGTTTAACGGGGGCCTCCCTCCAACGCAGCGCTCAGCATTGCCAGTGTATTCTTTCAATCAAAACGCTGTAAAAAGGGGAGGAGGAATTAGGACAAAAATGGGAGTGGGAGAGGACGAAAAAAACGGGAGTGCAAGGCTCTTTCCAAACAAAGCCACCCTGCCGCAGCAGGTTTCATAGCCTGCCTGAACAAGACCCAGCATCGGGGAGCCCCTAACTGGGCCTCTATAACCAGTTTGGCCAGTTCTTCTTTCCCCTGTCTCTCCATGCAGTTGGACATCTTGGCGTGCATTACCCACCTGCAACTGCTGCTCAGCGTCTGCTGTGCCCTTCTGGTGAGGGACAGTGGCAATGCTGTTCTCCATACTAGGTGCTTCACCTAAGGAGTACTGCATTCTACACCTACCAAGCATAAGCATGCAAGCCCAAGTAGCTCATACACATTTTCCAAAAAAAGCTTTCTTAAGAAGAGACACCATGTTGCAATGGGAAGACGACCATCTCACCAGCTGGTTGCAAAACCTCATCTGTACTTTTCGGGCAGGAGGTGAATTTTGAAACTGCACTTTTACAAAGTTCGAAAGCTCTAGCAAGACTTCGGCAGGCAAGTTCAAGGCTTCCTTGGGAAATCAAGCATCTTCAAACATTGTGCCTATGTCTAGGCGTATGCCTATGTACTTGCTCACTAATGAACCGGGCACACCGGTGTCATAACAAACCCTGTTTTTCTTCTGTGGCCGCTTACAACTTCAGTGAGAGCAGAATAACGTGCAAATCAGTCATGCATTAAGTAACGTCACTATCACCTATCACGTGTTTGTTCATTTATCCTTTCCCCAAGGAAGGAGAGGAGCGTTTGTTTGGGGATTTTACACACCCTTAAACGTTTATGCCAGAAATGTCAAGGTCAAAGAAAGGTGCTCTTCACTGGCAGTAGGAGCTGGTGAAATCTGAGATAAGCTCCCAGAGGAAAGGAAGCTTACTTCACAGTCATGGCTTGGCCATTGAAATCAAATGCCTTCTGCACAGATACATGTCATCCTTCATCTGGAAGGCTACCTCGTGCCAGAAGAACATCCCTGTCAACCCTCATTCTTTAACCCAATTCTTTACATAGTCTGAGATGATCTGTCATATCAATTCCCGCTTCCCTTGGCATGGTTACATTAGAGGCAAACGCCGTATCTCATTTCTGTTCAAGCTCAGTCCACAAAGTACTAGAGGAGCAGCTTCTTCAATAATATTTTAATAAAAATTATTAGTATTCTCTTACTTTGTGCTGACCAAATGGGAAAATTGGGTTGTTTGTTTTTTTTAATTAAGCTACAAATTCATTAAAGGGAATTAACACTTCATAGGGTATAAAAGACCACATGTGTCTGCTGTTACTTTTCTCCACATTTCTTTCTTTAATTGCATTCTGGATCACCCATTACTGCTTTTTCACCTGCTGCAAGCTATAAGCAAGAGGGTAGCAAATACATTGCAACACATGCTTGAAAGGGTGCTATTCTTTCCTGTTTCAAAGTTTTAGAAGTAACTTCAATCCACAAACCTCCAAAATGCACAAAACCAAAATAAGTGGCTTTTTTACAAAAAAAAAAAAAAGGAGGGGGGAATCAATCACTGATCTCCATTCAAAAAGATCTTCAGCTGAGGCACTTTTCATTTTGACATGCTTAAATACCAAAGAAGTAACACTGCATATGGATGACAAAAGAGTCACACGCTCACCAGCAATTAAAAAAAAAAATCATCTAGCAATGGAAAAATGCAAGTGTATGGAAAAGGATTGTGTCCAAACAATGCAAGGATTACGAGGAAAGAAATTTCTACACCTATTAAAGGGTAATGGCATCCTACCCAGGGTGCAGTCATTGGATATATTAGAGTGATATTTTATCTCCTAAATAATGAAGAAAGGGGATTAGGTGGAGTTCCTGTTCATTGTTGAGTAAAGCTGCTCACCTTTTTTCCATCATCACAAACTCATATTTAGGAAGGCAGGATAGTGTAGAAGGACAGACCCTGCCTCGTCCTGCTGTTGAGCTTCTTGCTAGACTTACTCAGCAAGGGAGACTTCCCACTGTTTAAAATGTCTTTTCTAACCATTTGCCCGTCGAGGAGAATCAGAGTGTTTCAGCGTGGTGCTTAGCTGTCCCTGATTCCTTGGGGCAGGCATGGGCTGACCAAAGCCGATGGAGATTATTACATTATTTAGCAGGTTTAGAAGTAGTTTTCCTTGGACATGCTGCTATTCATTATGCTACATTTTAAGACTTTAAAGATGGAAATGCACAAAGCTGAGTATGGACACGGAATACATATGGGTTTATCATTCAAATCGAGTGTCAATTATCGTCACTGTACTAACGAGGTCAGTCAGCCATGCTTTTCTACTTGCAGCTGGAGGGCACTGATTGCAGACGTAGTTCACTTGGATGACTCCTTGTGGGAAGAAACACATGGGAAGCCCTGGTTTCAATACGGTGGTGAAGATTATGGAAATCATTACAATCAATTGGCAGAGAGGTCATTTTAATTTATAATGAAACCTAAGAGTAAGTTTGATGCATTTATGTGTTCATAGGGAGCATTTCCCTCTGCTCAAGTGGATGCAGCGTGCTTCATTTGTTAGCAGCGTGTTCAGGAAGAATCAATGAACAGGAGAGTGAGCTGAAGGACACCTAGGTAATCGTCAGCGGTGAAATGTGGAAGGCGAACAATGCCGGCACTCACAGCCAGATTACCAGAGTCATGGCATGCCTCAGAGCAAGCACTGCCTGTGGAGGTCAGTGAAGAGTCAAATCATATCTTACCATCAGAAAGAGGGTGAAGAAAGGAGAATTTTAGTGCCTTTCTACTTCTTCACCCTGTTTCCTCAGATAAGCGGGAGTTACAAGAACTAAGGATCATTATAAGATAATCATTGACCCACAATATAGAATAATTGCCCCGTTAGCTACAGTGTGTTAACTGGATTCTACTACACATCATGAGGGGCAGAGATGACTAAAACGTGTGCCTTCAGTCATTTGTTGACTAACAGAGTCTTTGTGGCCGACTCATGCACGTTCCACTGCAAATGCTTTTGATAACACTGTTATAAAGGCTTGTGAATGTCAGTGTAGGAGGGCAAAATATTTTGAGCTGCTCAGCTTCGCTTTATAAATATTTTTGGAAGCCACCAATGTGAAATGCTCCATTCACATTCAGCGCTGAAAAAAATAATGGCTTCTTCTAAAACAAAGACACATCTGTCAGTGCAGTAGAGTATACGAATTTACGCAATCTACAGCACAGAAAAAGTACTTTCTCAAACAAATTAAGTCAAAGCAGGCAGAGAAAGAACAGCATGAAGCTCTCTATGCAATGTCAACAATAATTAACAGAGCACTTTATAGTCTGCCAGTGCTTCCCGTGAGTAAGGTACTCTCAGACATTCGGTATGAACAGGCTGCCCTCCTGTTCCTCTGCTCCTGGAACCCAAAGCCGCAAGTGTTAGCTTTGAGCGGCTAGCCTATCATTAACTTTTTTAATGTTGTGTGCCACCCAACGTTTCCCCTTAGAAGGGCAGAGGGCAGAGGGTAAGAAGACAATGTTGCAACTGCTGCAGGGATTCATGGGCTTTGCTTTGCTCTGTCATACTGGGAAATTTGGGGGATTTTGCTTCTTTCTCAGGTGCATCAAAACGAAGAAACGACACATTGCACCACACACAGAGCCCGTTAATCTCGTTATTCCTGATTTTCCCTGTTGATGCCTTGGGAGAAGTCAGCTTCCTTGGTTCCCTCACAGATGCGTGCAACATTTGGAAGTTTTCTTCAACTCCTACTGATTCTCCGGGGACGCAGACTGCAGACATTTTGCAGCAGGGAGTTTATTCTCTTAGGCTGCCTGTGTACAAAATGCAAAACTGATGTGAGCCTACTTTCGCACACAGCATTGTATTGCTCCCGTACTTCTGATTTAACCATATTGCCTTTGCATGTACTTACAGATTAGATTTCCAGTATTGCCACAGAATGGGACGCTCCTGCCATCTTTCTCTCTTTACAGATGGCAAAACTGCAGCCCTGTCTAGCGCAGAGTTTTTTCCTTCTAGACTGATCGTGACCAATTTCTTCCACATATAAGAGTGCTCACACGGTTGTCAGGGAGACAACTGTTGGCACAACTTTGCCCTGGTATTTGGAGGGCTTGGCCAGTCGATTGCTTTTCAGTGGATTGTGCATTCGTGCAGATGCAGCACGCTGGCAGACTGACAGACCTGACTTTTTCATCTGCCAGTTTGAGCTCACAAGCATGCACTACCTCCAAACTACAGCTGCGAGAGACGGCCAGCATACCTCAGCTAGCGTTATTTGAACTACTTTGAGCAGCAGCACGGTAAAAACCTAGTGACCAAAAGTCAAGTGCAGCCAATGTGAGACACGGGACTTATTTGGGAGGTTGGCCCGCACTGTGTATATAGCTGCTAGTAGCTCAGCTGGTTGTTTAAACTAGTCCAGGCCAAGATAAAACGCTGAAATAATGCTTCTCTGATGCCAGCGTCCTTCGTACAGTACAGCCCTGAGCCCAGAAATTCCCATCAGCCTACAGTCTGTGCCATTGCCTGCATCTCCTCTGCAGACCTCAGCGCTTTCTTCCCTTCCCTCCTGCAAGCTGTGACCAAACCTAAATCAAAACCAGCCACCACGTCCCCTGAATTGGTGTAAAGGTTGAAAACAAGGATAATGAACTTTGCACCGGCTGGGGCTAATTAGCGTGCAGGCAGTCATTTATGATTAAGCCATGCAAAACATTTGCTAGTGGCGCAAAAGCTGAATGCCGTAGTACACAGCAAAGGCCCAGGGCACAGAGAAGTTAAGTGACTTGCCCGGTTTTGACACAGCAATTCAGTGACAGAGGTAGAAATAGGCTGCTCAGTTCTCTCTCTCAAAACAAGTCTAATCTCTAGATCATACTTTGATCTCCCTTTAACAGCAGAAAATAAAACCCCCTCTGTTCATGCTATAAGCCATTACAGAAATTACTTTCAAGTTACGGACTCACCATTATCACATTGCTGCAAGATCAAACAAAAAAGAGGGCAGTAGCAGAGGAAAAGAAGGGTTACTTTGTGTCATTTACTTCCACAGTCTGCTCGACAAAGCCAAAGAGGAAAAACATTTTTTTTTTAGACAGATGCCTTTTACAACACATCAAACACTTTTCATGGGCGTATGTCAGAGACATTTTACTACAAAGGCTTTGTCCTTTGCATTCATGAGAGCCCGGATGTTTATCAGGATTTTCCATTCCCTAAATTCAAGATCAAATTGGGATCTGCATTAAGATAGCAGCAGAAGTACATCAACAAAGTCCAAAATACAAGATCATTAGTGAAAAGAAAGCATTAAGTCAACATGTTCCTGTGCTAAGGCTGCGGTGGGGATAGTTTCTGTCATCTCGAAAGGAATGTCTGGAGAAGGAAACAGCCTATTTTTCAATGTGCTAGCTTTGGAAGACGCTACTATGAGGAAACGATTGCCTTTCATAATGGATTTTACTGCTAGTAAATGTTTAAGTCCTCCATGCAAAGCATGTGGCCCTGATATCATGAAGACAACATTGTACTATTTACTACATGCATATATTGTGCTCTCTACAGGTCCGCAGCAATACTCCAATTTGTTTATTCATAAGCGCAGTTTGTAATTCTCTAAATTATCAAGCACAACAAAGAACATTACACACAGAGACAAACTACATTCAACGTTGCTACATACTCTTCCACTCTCAGGTCAACACTCAACAGCATCTTGCATTTCTTCTCTCCTCCCCCTGCCCTCTTTTATGCATAATCTTAGCCCCCAAAATACTACGGGGCCTTCCAAAAGCTCTTGTCTCCTTCCTGGGCGAGGCATTCTCCTTTCTAGGAATGAACCAGGTCCATGGGTGTGGTGCTAAGACAGTACTCCCAGCCTCTCTGCAGGCAACAGGGGACGGGAGAAGATGGCGTATGCCACCCCAGCAGGCTGATCCGTTCCACTCCCTGGGAATGGCCAGGCCTGAAGGTTTTCCAGTCTCCAAAACCCATCAGCAACAGTAGAAGCACTAAACACCTGTCCCCAAACCCAACATCTCCACTCTTTTCACTTAGGGTGACACTGAGCTCACACGAGATATTCTGTCCCCTGAGACCACTGTAGGTTTAGATGCTTCACTTGAGAAGAAATTTCATTGTGAGCCAGAAGGACAGCGTGCTCCTACACTTGCAGCAGGAAAAGAGGATAGGCAGAAAGAGCAGAGATGTCTAAGGACCCTTCCTTTGCTTCTGTTTGGAATATCAAAAATCTCACAATTCTCCATGCCAATTCTGTCGTAGATTGGAGTAACTGTTTTCCAGTTCTAGCAGGTGATCCTGGTTTCTCAAGAAGGTAAGCCATCAGGTAATCCTACAGTTACTGTCTGGCTCCTACCACCGTTGCCACTGTGTAGTCTCATGCAGCATTTTCCAAGTATCAGCATATCAGTCCATGCGTTGTCCTTGCTTCCACTACCAAAGAACGAATGGATCCGTCCATCAGGCTCCAGAAAATGTGCGTAGCTGTATCCACAAAGATCAGGACCCTTGTTTGTTACCGGTAGCAGTAACTCCTTCCCCAGTGAGTTTGAACAGCCTTCCCCTCCAGGCTACATCAAATGGCTCTAGTTCTCCCTCAAAGACGCCAGTGGATGGATGTGCCACCCCAAAACTCCACATTTGAATTCATATACTGCTTACATGAAAATGGTGGGTAAGCTTCTGGCAGCTCTTGCAGTTCAAAACGGGTTGGGGAAAAGCAGCATGTAATTTTCTGGCAACAACAGTGGAACTATAAAACTAATGAGTCTCTACAGCTATTCCCACCTGTTCTTAGAGCAATATATGTATTGGATATATACCCACCCATGAGTCTATCTGTGCTGTTAACTCAAACTATAACAAAAAAAACCCAAAACCAAACCAAAGCAAACCCTAGCCTTTCCTGCATAGGAAAAAAAGTGTAAAAACCAGGTGGGAATTTCACTTGTTTTCACATCACATCACATCACATCACAATCACATCACATCACACTTTAGTTGCGCCTAAGCATCTTCCATAGGAGGGAATTAAAACAGGACAGATGTGGCAGCAGCAGCATCAACCCAAGGCTAATACTGACCAGAGATATTGGAATATATGAAGATGGAGCAAGATGAGGGTGAGTCAGCAGATGTTTGTCTTCTATGCAGTGTCCTAAAATTTGGCTCTCTACTACAGGAAATTACACTAATATTGAATCACTGTTCTGTACACATCATCGTTCTGTTCAGAAGTTTTCCATGGTGAGGAAGTCATTGTTAGTTTTTACAATTTTATGCTACACTTTTATTTCAAAACATGTCCCAGAGCATCCAGCTGACCCTGTGCAGGAAAGTATTGGAAATGCATGTGACTTCTATTCTCTCCAGTAAAAACTCTGACCACAACACTCCAGGGATACATGCAACAACCCTTCCATATTCTACCTGGAAAAGACAAAATCGTTTGTGACTGTTCTCTAACAAAATATTACAGAAGATGAAAAGAACTGGAAAGGATCAGTGGAACACTCATAAAATGGAGATTTATCTCATGACAAATGCACTAAGATTGCCTGGAATTTTTCTGAGATATTTTTAATTTTTTTCACATAATTTGTTAGTGGACATATTTTCAGAAGGAATATTCTAATTTGAAAATGCTTACATTATGATTAGAATTGCTAAGCTTGCTCTGCTCCGGAAACTTTAAAAAAAGTCCTGGCAAATTACTGTCAAAAAAGTCCCCACGATTTTAGAGGTTGAGGGGGAGTTAATCCAAAATCATCTGTAGCAAAACATGTTTAAAATTTTTTTAACGGCTATTAAATGTTGAAAGTGCAGTACAGGAGATATGCTGATATTAGAAAAATCCTCCCTTTTGCAAATAACAACAGTAATGGGGCATTATTGCACAAGGGGAAAAAGAAGATAAGCATTTCATCCTGGATATTCTTCCCCTTGGACAATATGGCCTTTGGCAAACTGTGATGTTACCCAGGTCTTTAAATATTGACGTTTCCAAACAAAAGGTTGCGAAAAAAGATTTGAAGAAAATATGTTTATAATTAACGATGGAGCTTGGAAGAAGCCCAACAATGAAAGCAATTCTTATTTTCTAACCTGGAGAACAAGCTTTCTATAAACACTCATAGCGAAGGAGATTACCACAGTAATGAAGCAAAGCAATGAAGTGAAACAGGGTACACATACTATATTTGAAAAGGTTTCAGACTTTCAGCTATTCTCAGCCAAGACGCAAGCTATCTAGCACAGATAGATTTGGGATGTAACGTCAGTGGAAGTCTGTGGAGACAGCCCCGCTGTTACATCAATACAGCTCCATGCTCCCAAAACGATCCTGCTTCCTCCCATAGCTACTCCTGGGTGGAAACATTTCTACTATCTTTCCAGTATTCCGTAAGCCAGCACTGCACAGAGCAAGGTAGCTGAATTGCAGTTGTTCTTTTTAGTGTGAGCTGTTTTTACACATTCACTGCTAGTTCTCTGATTGAGGCTTTAGCCTAACTATGGGGGGTGGAGGGGGGGGTGGGGGGTGGTTTGGGTTTTACAAAAGCCAAACCAAAGCTGTTTCAGTTCCAGGCCCCATTTTTTCTGAACCCTGAATGTTAAAGCCTGGGTGGTTTGGATAAGTGCTTCTAATTCTAGCATACCCATATTTAAAATAAGAGGGAGGATTTGTTTTTAAAAAGCTAAAACTAGGATGGTCTGGAACGAAGTCTCTGAAGACATTTAGGGAGGATTCAGATAAACAATTCCATTCCTCCCCCCACCCCTTATATCTCTCATGAATTTTTATCCTATCCCTTCCTTGCTTTCTATCTCTCAGATATTGTTTGCTTCTCCTCAGTTTCCAATGGAGCTTGAAATTAGATTTCTTTTACTTCCTTGTTCCCAAACAAAGCTCTGAACCGCACATCTTGGCGTAAGTTAACTCCTAGACTGAGTCACTGAGTTACCTTCCACCTCTGTACCTGAGCTGGTTGAAACTGTGCAACAGAAATCACTGTGTATTCCCTTTTCCATCTCACACCGTCATTATTTGATTTTTGGAAGGGAAATTCTGATTTCAGTTGGACAGAAATAGAACCATCTAATTGTAATGGTTTGAGTCTCAATTTATGACAGCAGAAATTGGCCCACAGTGTGACTCAAGATAGAAACAGTATTCATTGTCACAATTTATAACTTCATCAAGAGTTAACTTGGGAACTGCAAGCTGGCAGCAATAATTTGTACATTGCTGCAAACTGTGTTTTCATCATTTCTGTTGATACTGGCAAAACACTTGTTTTGGCTTTCTGCATGTTGCAGTCATTAGTGTAATATAGTATAGCCACTCAGATATATTTAGGGGAAGGTCATTTTTATTCAACTGATTATGTACTGGGAAGTTAAATAAACAAGCAAGCTAAAGACATCAGCAATCCCAGTCCTTGATCCATGCCAAAGTGAATTCTAAAAGCTGGCCAGTTCAATTAGAGGAAAAGTGAAGCAGTGATTATGTCAGCTGGAGGAAAGAGGACATGACATTTCCTTTTGCTTGAGGATTACCTGGAATGCTACTACTTGATAATGGCTAAATACATCCGTAAAGCTGGAGGTGCTCAAAGACAAGCTAGAACATACTTGGTAACTATCACACTAGCAAGATTACTCATCCTGTTCATAACAATGAACATTTCCTATTGAGATTTCACTGAGCAGAAAGTGCAGAATCATGACTATTTACTTACAGCTGTTTGGAGAGCCTTTCCAAGGCACGAAAGGACACTGTCCTTGAAAATTATATTAGGGGGGAAGTAAATGTCCATGTTTTTCGTTTTGCAAGTTTGTAACCGTACAAGTTACAAAACAAGTCACTTTTGAGAAGTACTCATCTTTTACGCACATTAAATTGCAATCCAGCGATGACTGAACATGATATTTAAACAGTAGTGTTTTTGCCAATGAGTTACATGATCAACACGAACTGCTAATGTTTTCTATTCTAAACCTTCTCAAAATGTCAAGTGTTCTTGTCAGCTGAGTGGAAGTGGCATAAAAGTAACTTTTGAAGTTGCTGTTGATGAGATACCCTTGGGGAACTTAGTATATACACTGAAATCATATTCACAATATGCTCTAATCTCCCCTGCTGCAAAAGGATTAGGCTCTTAACTCTCATTTCCATTAATGGCAATGTAGCGCAGCCTGGGTCTTCCTTCCAAAAAAGACGCTGGGCATTCTTAAATAACACAAGTCTTATTTCCTGAATTTTCTCAAGCTGCAAGAAAATAAAAACATAAAATAAACTAAGGAAATTGCTTTTGAAAACCGAGGCCCGGTAACTAACTCTGTTACAACCCTCATAATTGCAGCATTGTTAAATTTTATTATTTTTTTTTACACAACAAGTCACCAAAACAGCAAAGAAATTCACAGTTGTCTGAGTCACACTGGTTGTAGCAGAGTCACTGTGTCTTCAGTACCAGTTTCTTCTGTGAGTTAAAACATCAGAAAAAGGTGAGAAAGATGGTGCATCACCTGAGGTCCTTGCAAAGGATGCAGAAGGCCTGGGTTCGTTCCTTGCTCACCCATGGTTATCACGTGTGATCGTGGACTAGTCATACAGAGCTATTTCCAACAATGTACAGAGGCAAAACTTTGACGTGCCCGCCCAGAGGTCTTGCAGCCTTGCTCAGGTGCCTCCAGAGCTCCGCTGGCACTTGCTGGGCACAGTTGCCCCTCACTGATTTTTGTCTTACTACCCCAGGAAGGACCATGGGCTTCCAGGCTTTTGCCCAAAACCAGTGCTGGTGGTGGCCGTTACACTATTTACAGCAAAAGCCACCAACTAGTTTGCTTCTAAAGTTTCAATGAAGTAAGATCACCACCGACACTATATTTCCAGAACCATGGGTCTTCCATGATGATGCATGTCAAGATGAGGTATTTCCTGGAGTCTTTTTCTTGACTAACGAACACGTTTTTTTACTCAAAGTATTTTCCAAAAGTCTAGTTAGACTAGTGGATCTTTATGGACTACTAGTAAAGGGAGTCTGTGCTTATGGTCAATGTTTGGTACTTTAATCACACATATACAAGATCTTTTCCTCAGACAGTGCCAAAAAATGCCCCAAAATCTCTGTTCACTCATTGAAAGGCAAAACTGGTATTTTATGCTGTTCTTCCATGCACAAATGTCTGGTGGCAGGAACAAATAGTAGTATTTTGGGCAGGGAAAACTCAGTTTTCATTTTTAGCACTGTCAATCCAGACTAACTATAGTGGCACATAATTTGGCACAAAGCATAAGTGTTTATGAAGATGAGCTTTTATACATGGCACTTCATGGATAAAGTGCAAATAAGCATAAAAATCAGAAAGCAGGATAGAATTTGGTACGTATTTTATTATATCTGATTTTGTATCCACATTTTTTCACTTGACCTGTAGCAAATGTTAGTTAGAATATTGGTTCCATTAAATAAATATTTCAGAATTTGAGTGCTTTCAAACTGCTAACTGCTCATTTGTGATCATTTAGCAACACTCAGTGCTAATGTCTCTATAACAAGTAAACCACGGCTAAACTGGTTTTCACGCTGCTGAAAAGTAAAAGTTCAAGGATGCTGGAAGAACAAGTAGGCCTCCAAAAATATCTCAGGGTCATTTCACATGTTTGATCACATCTGCTCCTGTAACTATGTTATGCATTACTGGATTTAAAAGACTGTTTTCATGCAGGTAATATCATACTTTACAGCACTGCGGCCTCATTTACATTGCATTCACAAACATAGCAAGTGGGTTGAAAAACACACAGGGATATTCAGCAACTAGGTTAACCCACATCCAGAGATATCCAGAATGTGGGTTAAGTACAGGTAGAAGAGTACAGCTGCCACATCCAGGTCAATGAGATGCATCTGGGTTCCCAGCCCATCCTTGCCTCAGCTGGCTTCCTCTGTAGAGCAGGCAACCGGGCCAGTCGGTGATGCTGCTTAGCAGCTCACCCTGCAAGCAGGGCACTTTCGCTCCTATTAGCCCTAACTACTTAATACAGTCTTGACAGTAGTAAAGCCTGGCATTTTGCAATATCGACTCACTACCATGAAGTATGAAATTAATCTTCAGAATAACAGGTAAGGTAGGAGCTTTCTTCATTGGTAACAAGGATCATAAAACCCTCAACGAAGTACAGAGCCACAAACGCAGCAAAAAACATCCCACCAGTATGAATTTTTAACTGGAACATCAGAAGCCAGGTGACTGACTAGAAGCAAGAGGCTCCTGATGATCGGTACGAAGTAATAATAACTTAAATGCTCATAATTTTCAGGTGATTTATTTGATCTTCACACACACCCACACTGAAGGACAGCAAAACAATTGTCTGTGCTGCATAGGGACTAAAAGGCAGCAAGAATATGGGATCTGCCCAGGGCCAGCATGAGGAGTCTGGAATGCCTGGCTGCCAGCCCCATTCTCAAAATATATCGCTCCTTTCTAGAGGCAGCAGCTGTTTGTTTGTTCTCTGACACTTATAGAGCATCTAAGATTATTTCCATTGAAGATAATAATCTGTCCAGTCCAGTGGGAACAAAATTGGGTCATAAATGTTTAAGCTGGTCCGGTTTCACTGAAGACTCCTGGTAAGCTCATGGTTACACACAACACTGTAATTATCAGGTTCAGTTTGGGAAGCTGAGTGGCACACCGGGAAGGCTGGGGCAATAGCACAAGAGCTGTGGGTTCAGCTCTTTGTTCTGCCGCCAGAGTGGCCGACCTTCTGGCCGGGGCAATTCCTGTAGCCTGAAACGCAGCTGAGGGTTGTACACGCGCTGTGAATCCTCCCGTGCCATCACTGGAGGTGTGTACCTCATGCGAGGAAAAGGCAAGCATTTTCCCAGCCCATGACTGGTGCGTGTGCTGGAGACATGTGAAAGTGCAGGGTTTTGGGAGTAAAGGCTTCTTCTAGGATGTGTGGACATCCCCCTGCATTGCAGTTGTGTGATGGGCTTGTCTTCCCCATGAGACAGGGGACACTGTGGAGTCCTAGGGAAAGGGGCAAGGAAGGGGGCATAGACAGGAGGAATTGTCCCAGCAAGCAGGATCCAGATTTGAAGCCCCAGATAGGATGTCCTTGTTATGCTCTGGTCTTTTTCTGAGACTTTGGGCAAAACATAAGCATTTAAATTTTTCCACAACAAAGATATTGAAAAGAATTTTATTTTTTTTTTTTTTTAACTGGGATGTTCACCAAAATTTGATCATTTTAAAGCAGCAGAACAGCAATGAAACTGGTGGACAGTATCTTGTGACTGCAAGAAAGACTTTCAGTGCTTCTGACTTTCAGCAAGTTCCTACATAGGCAGGACACAGGAGACAGGAGCCACGGACATCAAGAACAGCAGCATTTAAAGGATCACCTCATTTCTGTTGAAGAAATTTGTTTTTATTACTGGGGGTCTTTTTGAGTGGAGGTAGGCAGAGTGAAAATAGACATCAATCTGACTGCTTATGACAAACGTTTCCTTTCACCTGCTTTTTTTTTATCAGATCTGGCCCTTTCTATAAGTCCATAAGCATAGTGAAATGCCTATACTGGCTCAGTATAGGTATTTCACTGGGGTAATCTTCAGTTGCAGGCTAGCCACTTTGGACTCCCTTGCTGTCACTGAAGAAATACAGGTACCATGAAAGGATAATTAAGCCCACCTAAGAATCCAAAAGTGTGTCAAACAGCTAACACTGGGTCTTGTACTAACCTACAATTAGCATGTAAAGCCCAAGGCATCTGCACATTGACAACATGGTTTAATCCAGTAATAAAGTAGGCTAAAATGACTATTCTAGCTAATAGTATTTTTAACAGAATTGAAACTATAGAAAAGAAGCTACACAAACATATTGATTTCAGCTGTGCCTCCCTGACAAGCCTGTATAGATTTTATTATTTATGGTCCATTTTTCCGAAAAGAACCCAAGGCTTACAAATGTAGAAATCCCTGGTTGTATGAAATGGATAGTTGTGCATCAAAATGAGGGATTTGCATGTTTAACTGCCCATATTTGTATCCTTCTACTCAGTTTGCATATGCAAAGGCAAAGATTGTTATATTTATCAATGCATAAATGAAAGGAGGAGAGATAAATGACCTGGTTTGCAGAGGTGCTGAGCACATGCAGTTCCCATTTATTTCAACTGGAGTGTGAAAAACAGGCCCTAAGTGACTGGCCCAAGCTCACACAATGCATGATTGTCAGTGCCAGGAAGAAACCCCAGAAATCCTTCCAGTCTAATCCTCCCGGTCTAAATCCTCCCCAGTCTAAACTCTAGACACAGTCTTTCTTTCCCAGAGCGGGGGGGGGGCGGGGGGGGAAGCTGTACAACAGCCTGACCACTCTCTTATTCCTACCTTAGCTTGCTAAGAGAATAAAAAAAAAGGGACATGAAAAACTCCTGCATAATCTTTAATGACTAGCAAATAATGCCAAGTAGGGCAAGTAAATATGTGTGAAGCATTGCTCACACACCCAGCAACTTGCATGTGTGTCACAGATGGTTTTAGTGAAGAGCCAAAAAGAGAAAGAGAGAAGGGAAAAGGAAAACAAGTTACAGTCCAGATAAAGAGTAAGATAGAAAGAGAGACATTTTCTAGTATCAGAAAAAAAATCCCTTAAAGTGCCACAAAAATTAATGATAAAAAACATAGAACCATTCCCTCTCCTTGATAACGTGTAGGCTAATCTCTACATAAATAGAAATAACAGCCCTTTGAAATGGCAATGATTTGCTTGGAAAACATTCATTAAAAACGTCCTGCAATTATTGACTCTATCATTATTTCTTGGCAGCAGCTGAGTCTCACTGCATCTTGTGTTGTTTTTCCAATGAAAAGCAAAGCATTGTTTGGGAAAAAAAAAAAAAAAACACCACCAAAAAAACCTGCAAGGACATTGTATTTGAAATATGTGCTTGGTGACATGGAGCTGATTGCCCAAAGGAATCAGGATACATATATTTGTATTATTGTACACGTGAGTAGCTTGAATCATGTACTGCTCGCTTTCTTTGTTTGGATTATGCAGCTTGGCTGGGCAGCCATCCAAAAGATTCACATTAAATTCTAGCTATATTCAGCACAAAAGTCATCTAGCATCAGAGGATCAAAGTTACATCAACCAACAAGCACTAAGGAATTGATAAGCCACTAAAATTAGGTCATCTCCTAGCAGCTGCTTTTGATGGATGAAGCAGAATTTAGCCTCAGGTTTTCTATTTAAAGATCTGTTACAGCATCTTTTCCTGCAGCTACAATGAGAACACAACAAAATATAATGCTTCTGATTAAATGTTTAATCATTACTCTTTACTCTTCTGATTGTTTCTGCCATGGCACAGATTTACTGCACACACTATTTGCAGCTTTCCTAGCCCTTTTTAAACTGACATTAAAATAGTCAAGAATTTTAATTCCTAAGTTGTAAAACCTAGGAGACGATTTTTTAAAAAATGTGGATAAAAATCTTGCAAAGCTGTTTACTTACCGTACGTAGACAGACTGTCACTTACTGGAACTGAAAATGAATCGCTATGCAATTATCCTACTACTGTGTCCACTGGAAGAACCACTACATCACTAGGAACTGTATGAATACAAAAGTACATATCCATGCATGAGTACATGTGGCGCTATAGAAATTTTTATGCATTTATGATTTTATTTGTGGCTACTTTTGGGGAAATTATCTAATTAATCTAATTAACACATACTTTTAAAGGTACTTGCTAGTGCACTAGGCTATCTTAGGTCATTAGCGACTGGCATTATGATTGCTAGACAGAGTACAATATATGCCCTACCGAGACATGAAGGGTAATACAAATGGTGCCATCGTTAGCAGCTTTAGAAAAGAGCTCAAAAGGAAATAAACAAAAACCCCCGAATTAGTTTCATATGCATAGAACCTGCCCTTGACCTGTTCAGGATATGACCAAGGTCTGCTGGCTGCAGCCTGTGTACAGCACTGTTGTGTCATCATCTGCGTAAATGAAACTAACGCAGGACTTTGTTGTCAGGGTTTTCAGTATGACATCTCTAAGGTCTGTTAAAATCGCTAAAATCTAATTTAAATAATCGTGAGAAACACGGGAGGGGAAAAGAAAGAATATCTGCCCAATGGAAAAGATGAAGTCAACCGTCTTCTGCCTTTTCAAGTCAAAAAATGATGGGGGAGAAAGACTGAAAAATGCAGTACATGACAATGTCACATAAGACACATAACTTTCTACAAATGATGGACATGTGCATGCAGCTCTATAGCAGTCATACTCTGTGCTCCCTTGTGCCTGCCTAGTAAGTGGGCTGTTGCTGGGTAAGTTTTGTAAGGGGTGGAAACTCCCTGTGTGTTTCTGTTCCAAATTTGGTGTGCCCAGTCTTTATTACTTCAGAAAGCAGCATTATGCACTGTAGTTCAAAGTCTAGGTCTAGCTTTTTCCAGCTATGTACCTCTTTTTCAATTAAAAACCTAAGCTGGGGCAGGGGGGAGAGTGTGTAACACGTCTGGAGTAGACAACACATCTGAAACTTTTTCTTTTCAAGGAAGGATCTTTATGAGCAGAATGTAAATGAGTTTAATTTGTCAGTGGTGCTTAGTACTGCAGTCTGCTTGGATCTCAAGCTAATCAGCTTTCTCTTTCGCTTAGGGCCCCAGAGAAAAAGCCAGCCAGGGAGCCAGCTTGTAGGTGCCTATCTGGCGCATGGAGTAGGACATCTGGCGAGATGGGGATGCTTTGATGCCACATAAATTTCTGACAACCTCAGCTGAAGGCTGTCTGTCATAACATCTGCTGTCTTACTGCGCTATGACCACGCTTTTTTCCTATGCATTGAGCAGATCTGATACTACACGATGTAAATCTTGGGATTTCAGTTTTGACTGGCCTAACAAGAAGTGGGACAAAAGTGCCTTTTCTGCCCTCTAGCTGCCCTCCTTGGCTCATCTGAGCATGAGCATCCTTTCTGTTCATTTTTTTACTAACAGAGTTACCTCATCATCTACTAATAACCGTGTGCTCAAGGCAAAACTGGCCAAAGACGCCAGAACATAACAAGAATTTGCTTACTTTGTGACATTGCATCTCTACATCGATCTAAGGAAATAAACACAACACCCTACATTGTTAAACAAAATACCTGAACCCTTTTTAATGGAGTAAGGCCACGTATTTTCACTAGGTCCACAAAGTTCATTTAACTCAGAACAGAAAAGAAGAATAACATTTGCAGGAGAAATTGTATTGTCCTGGTCACTTTTTCTGGCAGTGGCCCTGATTTAAAGTCAAACCTATTACTGAATATTTCCTTCTTTACAGCTATGCTAATTCTTGACAGAGATGAACAGTCACAAACGAGAGTGGGAGTTGAGTATACATATTATACTGAGTCTGATACTAATCTCAACAGCATGCAACATTCCTTAATCCATGACCATGAACTAAACCTCGATTGTTCAAGAAGTGCTCTGAGGCACTTTTTAAAAATCCAATTGGCCAATTTATCATTTGACAATTTGAAGAGTTACCTTTTTTCTGCTTTTTCTTTGCAAAATTTTTAGTTTCAGAAATTTCTTTCTTTTCCTCTCTTCTTTCTTATGGTCATTTGATGCAACAAATTGTGTGATGATCAGAATTTGGGGATAATCTAAAGAAGGAATAATATCTGCCCTTCTCTGTTGTGCTGCTGACATTTATCAAACATCAATATCCTTGAAAAGTTAAATGGGGAAAGAAATGAAACTCCCCCAAAAAATAATTTAAAAAAAGAGAATTCGGTGCAGTCATTTCTCCTTTTATTCGTTAGTCATTAAAAGGGGGAAGGGAAATAACCTTTTCCCTTCCCTCCCCATATTTAGGACATTTGTTTGGCATATCTACAGTTTCTAGTTTTGATAAAATGCTGTGTTTGTAAATATGACAGTTATCATTGTTATTTTGATAAATTGTATTTTGTTACTAAATAAAGTGAGGAATAATTGGAAACAGATCAAATAACACTTTTATGAGCTCTAGTCCTATTCACCAGGTACAAAAGCACTAGTAGTTGTATATCATCTTGCTTGCCCACACATGGTTGCTATGCGTTATGTTCCAAAACACAAATGCACAAACCTACTGACAAGTCGGTAAGAAGAGGAAAACTGTGGTTACTCGTCTTTTTAGATGAGAGAACCTGCTGCTTTTAGGCCTCCTTGTCTATGTCAGAAGAGTTGTACCATCCTATCTGTGCCTTCTCGGCAGGGCAATGTGTCCACTTAAAGGTTGAGGGTTTGGCAAGGAATGTTCTGATCTTCTAAGAGTGAACAAATGTTGTGCAAGATCTCATTACAAAGATCCCTGCTTGCTAGCCTAAAAATCTTCACCAGGCAATCACTGTTTCTTGGGTATGCTTATGAACCAAGAGGAGCTTGTTACTTATGCAGCATGCAGTACACTGTCCAGATATAAAAATCAGCTACAAGAGGGGAAAAATGTTTGTGGAAGGAAGGGTCATTATACACAGATACATTTTGATGGGTCACTAATCTAAGCAAGTCATAGCGAAGATTAACGTAGGCTGACAGGACGGGGTTTGGTTTGTGGTCATGTGCTCTGAGGAATCAGCCGTGCCAGCTGTCTTTCAGAAAGCACTGTCGTCGTTTTCCATGCCCATGAACTGCACTGGAGAAGAAAACTATGAAAAGAATAATAAGACTCACAAAATCAAGCCCTTGAACATGAGCAAATTAAGCAGCAGGATTAAGGTTTTCCACTGCCTCTTAATTGAGCCCCCCCCATGCTCCCCAAGCTCAGTTCCTGTGGCCGCGTTCAGTTACACATCTCATACCCACAGGCGGGTACATAATATAAAACGTGGTCAGACATTCTTCTACTGGAACCTTGCCTTATTCCAGTGAATGGGCAGTTACTTGATATTTATGTTTATCCTACTCATTCAGCATGGGATCTCAGGTGTCATTTGCTGCATGCCTTCCAAACCCTACAAGCAAAAGACAATTTTCTTTTTCTGGGGCTTTTATCTGGCTTTTACATCCTAATATGTTCACATTGTCTTCTGTTTTTTATTTTTTGTTTTTTTTTTCTTTAAACAAGCCTGAATATATTTACTAAAAGTGAGATGTCATTATTACCATTTTTAGATGCACAAGAAGCCGTGTTTCAGTGAGAATAAAGTCAAATTTGTCCACACTGTAAGCTAATTTGGGGGGCCAGTTTGAGATGCCAACTACAGTTCTCAGTACTTGATAGCACTCTATATTTGCTGAATATGGTTCTCACTGCCATCAGTTTCTGCTGTGAAGGCTTAGCATTTCTGGAAATCAGGTCAACACCTCTAAGCATGGATATTCCTAAATCAAGAACCTGCTGTGCTTCCCCACCCATCCAGGATCCTTCTCTTCACCTGCTATTTCTCACCCTTTCAGTGACTGTATCGCACCAAAGCTGCCATCGTCCTCCTCCTACCAGGGCAGCAAGATTTGGATTGCGGGAAGGACAGCCATCTCTACTTTTGGGTCTAGTTTCCAGCTCCAGATAACTGCTGAGGGCAGCAATTTCAGGGGAAATTTGCAATGAAAAGTCTGTCCTTTGTGGTTTGTGTATGTGCGTGCACGTGTGTGTAGCAGAGATGACTGAAGTAGAAAACTGTAATTTTCTGTTGCCTTTACCTAGTATCTTGTCTATAACCCCCTGATCCCGTCCTTCTTTTCTATCCTGCATCTTGTTGCTGTAGGTATAGAGCCCACCTTGGTGTGCTCCACCCTCTTTAACTTTTCCCCCACTGCTTCCGCAGAGGTTTGGGCTGGGGTTGCCCACCCAGGGCCAAGACCCATAATTGTGAGTGGTTTAGAAAGGTATAGTGAGACTAATGTGAATGAAACCAAGAAAAAATAAAAATTTTTACTGAATAAAAAGGAGAAAATTATCACCATCAGGAATTTATTAAAATCTGAACCAGACCTCCAAGTGCAATGGTAGAAGACCCACGTTTGAGACCTTTGAAACTCAAGTGGACAAAACATCCATTTTGCGTGTGCTCCCAGGGGATGATTTGAACACATCATACCAGACTTTTTCCAGATAGGATTTCTAGGTTTAAAACTCGATCTTATAATGCTGCCAGCAGCCTGTATATGCTTTGCCTAGCTGCAGTGGTCAAGAAAGGTACATTCACAGCTATATCAAGGCCTTTCCCACTTAGTTGCAGCAGCAGTAATGAGTATACGAAATATTTTACATCCCTTTTCCTTGCCATATATAGCAATTATTCTGTCATTCATCAAATGTACACAAATTCCTTTTCATATGTAAATACACCATTTGCTTCACAGCTCTAGCCAAACAGTTGTGCAGCTCTTTGTCAAGAAGATAATATATTTAATCATGGAGTGCCTTGTTTCCATTGTATTGAACAGGTGTTGTTTAATGGCACAGCCATTGTAACATTATATTCATTTATTAATGTGAGTGTAACGAACATATTGTAGAGACATGAATGTGCTGGTCTCATGGTTAGGGTTAGTGGTTTCTATGATGTGGTATGTGTAGGATAGTGGCTTAGATTCAGACTGCAGAGAAGCAGGAGTTCATTATAGCAAGTCCAAGTGATGTGGCTGGTTTTGGCCCTTGTTCACTTTTGAAAAGCAGAGAATACATGAAAGACTTCATTGAAAATGTGCAAGTTATTCAGTGTGGTTAATTCTACGTTGGCTTCACTCCCACCTTCTTTCAAGACTGTGTATGTGACCATGCTTTCTGAAACAGTAAAACCAATCTGCAATAGATTCATGTTGCTTTTGGATGCATGCGCAGTCCCTAGTATCCTATTTCATGGAGTTACCTGTCTTGAAATGTGACGGAGGAAGTTAGTAGGTGATCGGCTAAAACTATGAAATGATGCTTCCTTGGTTAGTGTAGCTACGGAAGCTCTGTCCCTTCATTTACTCATTTTTACATGTGCTGCCACATTTTTAAGAGCTACTGCTCTGAGTGTTCCCTACCTAGAATTGCAGCTCAGCCAGCTGGCAAGGTAGCTACAGTTGCACAGGCAAATCAGGTGAGTAAGTGGAACAACTCAAGCACCTGATTTTTCTTATTGCTTGAAATCACCCATTTAGCATCAGCCCTCAGGGGGCTGGAATTCACAAATGCAGGTAAACGCCTGCAGTGCCCATTTGCTTTATGGAACTCAAGTGCCTACTTCAGTTTGTTTGGACACATATCTAATCTTTTTTTGAAGTGCTTTATGCTAACGGTGATGCCCTGTACCATCATTATGCAATGCATTGGAAGTATTTTTTTTCCCTCCCTTTTGGAAACATTGCTTTTAAATTTCACGGTATGTACTTAAGTGATTGTATTAGAGAAAAGATTGATAAACACAACTAAATCTTCACCTCTGTACTGTACCTTTTGCTGTATGACGTATCTTAGTTTTTGTATTGTCTGGCAATTAAATAATCTTAATCTTGTTAATCTCTATTTCACTTCCATCCATAATGCTAATTGGCCCTTTCACAGCACTTTCTATCAGTCAGCCACAAGCACTTTCCTAGTAAAGCAAATGACAGCATCCCATTAATGATTTTCATTGCTGCTTTCTGGACTCCGTCAGTTCCCAATGTTTTCCTTTCAGTGGAGAGCCAAGAACAGAGCAAGGTAACTAGGAAATAAAATAAAGTCTTAATATTATTAAAACATTTTCTGCACTCTTCTCTTTACTCTTCTTTCAATTTTTACAACACATTGAGCAAATGCCCTCATGAAGTTGCCCAGCTTTTCTTCTTGCTTAGACTGAAAAACATACTGGCCACATTTTCTTCTCACTAACACCAGCTTTGCAACCTTCCAGCTCCAGTTTCAGTTGAATTACTTCACAGTTACAACTGAGTAAAGAAGACGAGAAACTGATTCATTATCTGCCTTCCAATTTTCTCCCATGGTGCTTGGGATCAAGGCAGGGAGCATTCAATTCCACCAGGAGGGGAAATCACTTGTGTGTTCATGGTCAGTCACAACTTGGGCAGAGCACAAAGGCCCTGTGCACGACAGTCCCTCAGCCCTGCAAGCCCAGCCTGGATAATTGTGCTTTGACCTGCCATGGCTATAGCAGACAGGTGAAAAATTTGGACCCTTAGTTGAGCCACTTCGCGGATTTTCCGTCTCGTGCAACCATTATGTCAGCTGCAACCATCGTGCCTTTGCTCTCAAACCAGTCTCTATGCTACACGCCAACCCTCTTACTGTGTTTTATCCTCTTAACTCAGGCAATGGTGTCAGTCATCTTGTCCCTCTCATTTTACTCTCTTTTCCCTGGAGACCTGATTTCTTCTATGAAAACTGGTTTTACTGAGCTGCTTCCCAAACCTACTGCAGGTTAGAGAGAGAGCAGGGGACTTGTCATCCAAGGACACATTGGTTCATTCTGTGCTCTAACAGTGACATCTAGCACAGATGCTCGTACAGCGTTAGAGGTTCCCATCTCGGCCGAGGCCTGCCTGGACACCATACAAGCACATCCTGCAATATAGCCTCTTCCCAAAGCAGTTTCTCTGTCTAACAAGCAAGACTGACAATGGATTTGGTTTGATTCAGGGTGGGGGCAATTTGCCTCCTGTTACAAAACAAGACTGAGAAAACTGGGAGCAAAAGCATCTTTTGGCTTCCCGACACAATACTGTGTCTTGACAAGCCACGTCAGGGTGTTTTATTTAGCTAGTTTTTAACTGAATTTATTATTAACCAGAATGAATTTTATAACCAGACGGGAACAGTAGCCAGCAGCCAGCTGTGGCAGACCACACACCCTTCCTAGCACCCTGCCAGCTGCTCCTCCCTCAGAGGACACAGACCACAGCTCTGAGGATCAGATGATCGGTTACACAGGTTGCGGTATCACCTTTTCTCTTTGTTAATACCTCAGCTTTGTCACCTGCCACCAGACACCTCAGAACAGGTTTTGAAGTATGCCTGTCACGTAAATCAGATTAGAAAAATCATCCTCTCCAGGGTGAAACTGACAGCACAGCCACATTTGCCTACAGGATCAGCCTGCAACCTGGACTTCGAAAGGCGAGACACCAGGGACAGCTAAATCCATGCATGGCCCTGAGTGGACTTTGCTCAGACATTTTTGCTACACAGACTTGAAGGCTAAAATATAACAGCTTCATACCTGAACTGGAGCTGGAGTGGGGAAAACCAGTTCTCCCATCTCTCCCATGGTAAAGATAGTGTAAAACTTTTGTCAGAATCCTCTGAACTAGCTGTCCTGTGAAATACATAGCAGGGGGGCTTTTTATTACATGGCAGTTAGAGACACATATGAGACATCACAGTCAATATTCATTTTTTGCAGATTGCCCTTCCACCCACATCAAGAGATTACACCATTACCCGCAGCAAGATCTTTTCTTACTTGATGGAAAAATATTCTGATGTTGGCCATGAGAAACACTATTTCACTACATATGGAAATGAAAAGAATGTATTCTTAAATGAACAGAAAGAAATCCCCGATTGATAGAAAAAGGCAAACAAATTCTGTTCACAGCTCTGTGACTGTTAATGATACTAGCCAACTTACCCTGAATTGTCAGCAACGTAGCTAAGAGCAAACTTTGGCCAGTAACTATGGTGCATTTTATCTCACTATAAACAGAATTACTAACATGCAAACTGATACCCAACCACAGCTGCATGAAAATAGCAAAGCAGCTAGGTAGGGAAGACAGGTGATAGGAGGTTTTCCAGAAATAATTGTCCCTAAACAATAGAGGTTCTCTGTGAAAAAGCTTTCTAATAGGAAGATCAATACCTTTCAACTATTATTTCAATAACGTTATTCTTCATTAATAGAATAAACCTATTAATATCACCCTGCATCACTTAAGTGATAATAAAGGCAATACACCATTTTAAGAAGAAATATCCTGTTTCCAAATTCATGTTTTTCACCCTGAAAGGAACAATGTTATTAAAAAGAATCACTACAGCCTTTCCTTTAGGAAACGCTTAACTTTTTTTTTGAAAGATTTATGAAGACTAAAGAAAGCTCAAGCATCTCTGTAGTGAAACTAGAGCCCATACAGCTGAGGAAGATGCAGTGATCTGTGACAGTTTAATTCCCTCTTTCTAAAAATTTGACTGTGTGAAGTGATGGGACATATATGGGTACAGCGCTGCTGTTGTACGGTCTAAGGCAAAGTGTAAGGGAGAGTTAAGTCATATGGGTGCCAAAATGATGTCACTAAACATAGCTATCATTAAATTATTTTTAAAGTTTTAACATGGAAACATGATCGTACTAGTCAACAGTTACTGGACGGACCAGCTGGGAGGATCCACTAGCAGCATAATTCAGGACATAGACATTCAACACATTGCATATGAACCTTAAAATAAGCAGAAAGAGGGGCAGGATTCCAGAATTATTTTTAAAAACAATTTCATAACAACCCTCTCTACCATGCCAGCTACTCAGTGCTCCAGGACACTCCCTGATAACTGCTGTGGTCTTGCTATCATGATCTCATCTTGAATTCTCATTATATAATGAGCTAAATAAAAAAAAAATATAATCTTGTCATCAGGGTGGAAAAAACCTTATATTCTAGACAGAAAGAGCACTCACAATTCATAGATATTAGCTGCTGTGTTTTCCTCCATCAACTTCCTAAAAAAACTACTTGCTAAGAAAACCATGGGATTTACTCTTTCTGCTTATTTTGTTTGCCTGTTGACAGCTGCCAGACGGCGTACAGGCTAGAACGGGCCAGAACGGAGCAAACGGCACAGCACGATTTTCTGTGGCAGCACCACACCTGGCACGTTCAGCAAGGAAACTCGGAGCAGAGGGTGTGCTGTGCCAACACGCAGAGCGAGCATTGGTAAGTGACAGGACGCCAGAAACAGGACTCCAGAGTAGAGGTGTTTGTTTGCAACATCTACCATTACTTGGAGCTACTACGATGTGGTATTGTGAGAAGAGTACTTAAGAAATAAAGCTCCTTTTTTTTTTTTTTTAAAGTGATACTAATCAGGTTTTGTTTACCTATCCTCACTCTACAGAATTCTAGCTAAATGAGCTATCATGTTCCTCAAGTTATGCAACACTCCCATAAGATCTTTCAGATTACGAATGGATTTTTTTCCAGGCATCATATTGCCATGTGGCCCCAAATTATCAACTGACCTGCATTAATCCAGAACTTCTGAAAAGTCATTATGCAACATAGCAACAGAGCTACAGGAGCAGAGGTTAGTCATTGCCATGCCCCTAACTGAAGTGACAGCCCTAAAATCACATTAGGAAAGAATTTCAAAAGGCTACACCTACTGTGTCTAAGTAAAGAACGTAGATGAAGTGTTAATTGAAAGTCAGAGAGGTAGCAAATTATGAAAATAAGATTAGAAGAAGAGTTACAGAGGAAAGAGAGACTCAGCTGGTTAGAGAGAAATTATTCATAAAACCAACTGCTGTAATTTGGAAAAAAAATCCAGAAGCAGTCAGTTTGATATTACCACATTTATGTTAAACTCAACACTGAGAGGCAGTTACTGAAGATGCTAAATCCATACACCGGGGAACTCACCAGGGGACACTGACCATGCCTGACATTTAGGATAAGATACCGTGAGGTTGCACTGTTCCTTTCACTTGCCCTCTGTACTCCTCCATTATTGCCTGCTGGTGATAGGCTCAGAAGGAAACGTGAGCTGCCCTGAACAGTAATGAACTGCCATTGTGTTATAACGGCATACTTAACTTGTATGTTTCAGTGTTATTTCTGGCAGCCATGTGACAAAAATCAAAAACTCTGTGTGTGAGCGCGCAAGCACATTACATTCAAGTCACATGAGCAGCAGGCATAGTTCTGTCCCAGAAATAAATGTACTATCAAGGCTTAAGTTTTCTAAAAGTGTTTTTCCCCATCTGATGCTCATTTGGGCAAAGAGAAATTAGCCTGTCTTACTGGAAGATGCAGCAGCAATTTGCAGTAATACGCCTGCCCTCCCGCCCCCCAACCTTTAGCACTTTCCCAGTGCCACTGCACGCCTATATACAAACTAACCGTGGTACTGGGAGCAATTCTTACTCCTTTTCTCCCCCCCTCTACCCCAGCACCCAGGTTAGCCTACAATGGAGCATCTGGCCTCAACACAGCGCTTCAGTGGTGCAGCAGGACTGAAGCCCTGCTCTGTACCATAAGGGCAATGCCATTCCTAATGCAAATACAAGGTGTTTGTAAACCCACCCGCACCATGCTGAGAAGCCCAGACCACCAATAAACTTCCTCCCAGGCAGTGCAGCCTCTGAAGAGAAGTCATGGAGTGCCTCCCAGGGTTACTCCTCCCCATGGTCTCCCAGTGTCCTTCAGGTGACGGACAGGTCAGGAAAGAAGACTGGTATGAAACAGCAATGACTATCAGCTGCCAAATCCAAGGCAGGTGAGCGGGGCAGGGTAGTATGGACAAACCCAAGTTAACTTCAAACAAGCTAACTCAGGTACCAGGAGCACTTCTGTCTGCACCGCCTGGACCTCTCTGTAGGCTACTTTGCTGCTTCGCAATCCTCCTTCAGAAACATCCCCTCATTTCGAGCAGAAAAGCAAAACAACTAGTGGCATTTGGAAGCTGTTTTCCTTGTCATGGCAACACATACAACAACCTTTGTGGATGTCAAGAAATTGCTGGGCTTGAACAGGCAATGCTCTCCTCTTGCAGTACTAGCAGATGCAGACTTAAAGGACCCAAAGAGCAACCCAAAAGGCAGGAGTGGGGACCACTGCTGAGCTCCAGGGCCTTGAGGAAGGAGAATGTTTGGGGTGGCTATGACACATGGTGGGTGGAGGTTCACACAGAAAGAAGCCGTGTGCCCACTTGGCCAGCAGGAGTAGGGAAGGGATCGTCCCCCTGTACTCGGCCCTGTTGAGGCCGCACCTCGAGTCCTGTGTTCAGTTTTGGGCCCCTCACGACAAGAAAGACATTGAGGTGCTGGAGCGTGTCCAAAGATGGGCAAGGAGGCTGGTGAAGGGTCTGGAGCACAAGTCCTATGAGGAGCAGCTGAGGGAAATGGGGATGTTTAGCCTGGAGAAAAGGAGGCTGAGGGGAGACCTTATCGCTCTCTGCAACTATGTGGAAGGAGGTTGTAGAGAGATGGGTGACAGTCTCTTCTCCCAAGTAACAAGTGATAGGATGAGAGGAAACAGCCTCAAGTTGCACCAGGGGAGGTTTAGATTGGATATTCGGAAAAATTTCTTCACCAAAAGGGTTGTCAAGCACTGGAACAGGCTGCCCAGGGATGTGGTTGAGTCACCATCCCTGGAGGTATGTAAAGACGTGTAGATGTGGTGCTTAGGGACATGGTTTAGTGGTGGACTTGGCAGTGTTAGGCTTATGGTTGGACTCAATGATCTTAAGGGTCTTTTCCAACCTAAATGATTCTATGATTCTAAGCTACCTAAACATATCTGTATGCTCTACCTGGTTGCTGCTGAGTCATTTTGTGCCTTTGAGCAAGTCAAATCTCTGTGAAGAAAGTGTCTCGGTTTCTTCCCTTTGAAAGCAGAATAATGTTTACTTAGCGGAGTAAACCTCAGAAACACCAAAAGCCTGCCCTGCGCTTTGAAGCTCATGCATATCATTTTACCAGAGTCATTCCCTTTTCTTCTGCTGCTGTTTTCCATATGAAAAAGAAAATATTCCGTGAACTCTGAAATGAAACCTGGTTGCTTACGGAGGTCAAGTCTTTGTCCCATCAGCTTTCTTTCCCCAGTCACCTCTGCCTAAACCTGTCTCCTCAGTCCCTGCTGTGTCCCTGGTGCATGCATGTTTTGTATGCACAAAACAGGGCGTGCTGTGCTAAGAAACCCATGCTGACCGCTTAGCTGGCACCTATGCTTTACCTGCCTTCCTCTCTGCAGAGGCACTGCCTCTGCCTCTCTTCCTCTAGCCAGAAAGCAGTTTTCACAAATCTAGTCAAAACGTAATTATCTGTAATCCCTCTTCAAATCCAGTTGAAGACTGAACAAGCTCAGAAGCTGCTCGTGAGGGGGACTAGCAGACAGACAGATTGATGACATAGAAAGATTGCATAAGCCTTGTTTTCTTATGAAATCAAGCTGCAGTAGAATTAGGAGATTCAACATGATATTCTGCAAAGATTATAATTCATCCACCCTATGCAATTTATTATAGAGCAGCATTATTCATTTTACACAGCAACACAAAATATTAAACAGGAAAAAGAAGGGCTGATTCCTCATTATAGTTGGTTCAGGGGCCATGAACCTCGTTATGGGTCTTGCAAGCAAATAAAAAATTTTAACAATAGCATTGCAGAATTTTGTTTAGAGTTAAAACCTACAGAAAGTTGAACAAATAGACTCAGGATTTGGTTTTATCCTTAAATCACTATAAAGCTAAGCTACACTATTTTAACTAACTAAAATACCAATTAATCACAGACACCTACTTTTGCATTACAGGAATACTGGTCACCCTTCTGAATTTCAGTAGATATAGCATAGTCTTTCTCACAAACATTCATGTCTACACACCTAAACGTATTTCCCACAGCTGAGCTCCATTCTGTGGCTGTTTTGCAGTGGTGTACGTGCTTTACATTTTGGTAGTATGCACACTTCTGTTTATACATGTGTAAGCTTTCTGTTTAATGTAAGTTGCTCATTCCATTTGTGGTTGCCATCAAAGTACTTAACCTCATTTAAAACTCCAATTTTACATAGAACTGAAGAGTTACCTCAACAATATTGAAGCCTATGCCTTTCTGACGACCTGCATCCAGCCATTTTAAGTCAACAAACATGTCTTTTCCCTGACCCTTTTGAGCTTTTGTTCAAAAGTTTGAAGGCTGCTTACTGACAAGTGATTTGTTTCCATTAGAACATGCCTCATTCCAGCCATCCGTGACCATTTTGTACTTAGGGCTTTATAACCAGCACGTCTCAACATTCCTAAAATCCCAGAGAGGATCTGAAAATAGAATAAGAAATGAGCATTTAAATTAAAAGCAACAGCCCTTGCATGAAGCTGCCAGGTTTTTATGGTAGATAGTGTCTTTTTGCCCACCCCCACTCTCTCTACTCCCCCTTCTTCACAGGGTTGTAAGCCGCATTTTCCATAATATTTTGCAATGCCACCTAGGGTTACATTCACTCTATTTATAGGGGCCTGTTTTAAAGTGAAACAGGTGTCAGATTGAATGAGGCTGTTGTCAGCATACATGTCCTCTTGGGGAGGGGATGGGAGGTTTACTACTTTCTGTACTTGGGGGATTTAGTTTGATCACTAATCTCTCTCCGCAGGGCTCGGTGGGAGGAGGGGGAAGAGCAGAAGAACAGTGGAAGGGAAGGTTAGCTTTCTGCTGAAGCTATGCAATGCTGCCTCTCCCCAAGCTCCACGCAACCAGACCTTTTCTTTTTTCATGTGCTCAAACTGATCTGAGTGTTTGCGAAAGGGGCCAGACAGCCTGTCCTGAGGAACGAAACCCTTCGAATGGCCACGAAACAGGGAGAGCTCAGCTGAGGTGGGGGGAACTGAAGACCCCCATCCCACCCACATCCCACCCACCCCTTTCCATCCATTGCACCAGAGACCATTTCTGCGGAACAAAGATCAGTGTAATGCCTCCATGCTGCTCCATCTTGCGCCACCTTTGCTGTTATTATTTCCTAAATAGCAAAGCATTAACATCACATTCAGGAGATCTAGGAGGAGGAGAGATATGGACCGCTGTGCTAAGTGCTGTAGCAACAAACACCAGCATAAAGAGTCCCTGATCCACTGAGCTCAGAGTCAGACCAAGAAGGCAACGAGTATGTGAACAGATGAAGGGTGTGGGGGTAGCACGGGCAGATGTAGCATTTAAAGAGAATTTAGTGAAAAGCAGAAATCACAGCTCATTGCTTGCCTTCACTTTGACTTGTAGGTTAGCCAGGCTTATTGCCTAGGTAGTGATTCATAAGAATGAGAGAGAGGCCACTGAGACATTTGACATAGACCAGTAACAGTCATAAATTGTTGCGATTATTAATCACTACCTATATCAAAATAAACTTCTTAATACACTGAACTATCACTCCACTACGTGCCAGACATGCTACAGTAGCAAGCAAAAGAGTTGCTGCTTGTCCAGGAACGCATCCAAACTACAGAAGTTGACTTGTCAAACAGAGGGAGGACAAAGGTAATGTGATAAAAGTCAGACTTATCAGACATAGCTGATGAGAGGAAGGAGAATGGAACAAAAGAAATCGTGACTGAAGCTGGCTTTGCTTGCTGAGGACACTTAATGCAGAGATGAGTGCCTTTTTGGCACAGTAGAGAAAGCAGGTCTTTGGGAAGCGCTGGAATGAGAAGCTCACAAATGGCATGAACGTGTAGGGAGAAGCTGGGAGAGATGCACAGGGTCAATGCCAAAGGCATGGCGTGCACCACGAAGACTGGAAGCAGCGCTGTTAGGGTGAAGACAGAGTTGTGGGGAAAGACAATAGAGAGACAATTTGATAAGGAAGGTGTTCCTAGAAAGGAAAAAAGTTTGCATGTGACACTGGCAACAATGATTTAGAGGTGTCTTGGACTTACCTGGCATCGTCAGCATACCAGTCTGGCTATATGATGTATATTTTTTTAAGTATTCAAAGGTATCCATCAGGGATTAGAACCTAACAACTTCCACAACACCTGAAAATGGGAGGATCTTTCAAGAGATAAAATCATAATTAAAGAATAATCTGGAAGAGAGGAATATTTAATGTAGGTTAGGCCACCATACTGATTTCCATTGGAAAAAAGTAATCTGTAGTTCTTGGAAAGATATAAGCCACATAAAGCTGTCATATTTACCCAAGGAACAAGGCGTTAAGGCAAATGGATTTACATGTGCAAAAATCCCAGTTCAGCATGTGTTTGTGGATTTACTGTGATTCATCAGACATTCATGTTAATTGGCTATACAAATAACAACTTACATTTTAAATTTAGTATTTGTACTTGGCGTTATCACTACTGTATAACTCATCATGGTATTTGCGGTTTCATTTGTGCACATATTTATGAACACTTGGGTTTTAAATATCATGAAAATCACAAAAATGCAAAAAAATAATCACAAAAATATGAAAATCCCACTGCACAGAAATGCAGTGGAACTCTTGCAGAACTATTTAGTTTTGTTTTATTAAGCAAGGAAACAAACTCTGAAAATAACAACGAAAAAATATCACATAACTTCATGGAAAATGGGGCTGGGAGAAGACACACAAATATTTAAGTACAAAAGGTTACATTTTCAGAAGTGCTCACCAGCTCCCATTCCTGAAAATGAACACCAGACCCACTGGATGCTGAGTGCTGTCAAAAATCTAACCACTTCACTGAAGAGCCTAACTGGGAGCTGAACTGTCTTTGTAATCTGATCCCATTTGGGAGATGTGGCATACCAAATTCTTTGGAAAGAACTAGATCTTATCACTGCTGTTCCTGAATTAATAAAACACAGTTGAAAGAGAGCTTTGTGCAATATAAATCATTTTGATAACAAATTTACATGCTGCAAAAACAAACAAGCAAACAAAACCCCCAAAGATATGAAGGATTTTTAGCAGGTTGTTCTTACATTTGGTAGGAGACTTCAAAACAGGCAGCTGGATAAATCCCCACCTGCTTAGAAACCCTGGGCACAACTTCACTGGACTTTACCCTCCCTAACCTCCAGGGCTTCTGTTTCCCCTTATGCACCAGAGCACAGAGAGAGAGCTGGAGACTATTGCAACAGACACGGCTCTGTTGGCTGCTGCACTGTCTTCCGAAGGACAGAGCAACCACCTCCTCCATTTTGCCCTCCCTGAATCTCTCATGCCCAGCTCCTTTCTCATGGCAGGATTCAGGTATGTACAATATACACGTGCATATATGTACACGCATATACAAAAGTTCAGGGTTTGCAGACAGGTTATCTGCAGGGGATTACAAAGCAGTTGCTTCCAGTGGGGAAGCCTGCGTTAGACTGCTCTCTGCAAAGTGCTTGGGTCTTGAATTCAGCTGTAACTAGGAAAATGCTTTCCAGGCAAGGTCTGCTACCAGTCCCCTGCTTCACTCCAACATTTGTCAGATCTCATGCCTCTAAGCAAACGCCCATAGCTTGGATTACAGGAAACAGAGACAACAATAGCTGTAGTCTTTCTTGCCATTTTTAGGACCTTATCCTTAATATTCTTGGCAACTGATCACCCACTCCAAAATGATCACTATCTGTATCAATCTAATTAAATCTGCTACCTGCTAGCTATAGACCTTTGTTTTGTTCTACTCTCCTACAGATTCAGTTCATTTTGCATTTTTTTTCTCAGATCACAGTTCTTACAATTATTTCTGCAAAATGTCCTTCCTGTCTTCAGCATCGCACAAATCCGCATTGTATTTTCAGTGTGTGACAGGCCTTGATTCTTGAGGGTCACCAAACTGCATTTGCAAAGTCCTTGTCGGCTACAGCAGAAGTCTGTACACCACTCTTTGTGCTGTACAAGTAACGAAATAATAAAAGCATCCACTGTGCAGCAGGAACTTCACATTCACCTTTCAAAGGATTCGCCACCCTTATGGAGTTAATTTACATTAACATAAATATTCCATTAGTAGAAATGTTTGTAACATACTTCTCTCTCAAGAGGCATTCTGCAACATGATTCTTCAACCACTTATGTTTGACTAATGTGTATCACATTTGAATAATATAAAAAGACAACTGAGTTAAGTGATTGAATGCCTGGAGAAAACCAATGTTAATTTCCACTAAAAGCAAAGCACATTCCCTTAATTTTGCAGCTTAATTACTGCAGTATTTGGCTCACAAATAAAAAATGGTTCAAGAAAAAGTCCCCAATAATAGGTTGCTGAAGCTTATTTTTCCCCTCCCATGTACCTCTAAAAAGGATTTTACATATGCGTTATTTCAAGCCTGCTCCTGTGACCCAGACCAAGGCTGGTAATGTTGAATACTTGCTTCCTGATATGTTGTTAATGTAATCTGATAGCCTTGCAGGAGCTTGGCATGGGGTGGCTTCTACACCCCAGGCTAAATTAGTGCCAAAAATCCACCCAAAGAATATGCCTGGGGTAAAACAATGCTCTTCTCCTCGATTCCTTCTGATAGGAAATGCTCCATGGCACTCTGGAATTTTTCAGAAGAAGCTCTGTGAGTAAACTTTAGAAATGAGCTGATACCCATGCTATCTATTCTGCTAACGTCTGAGCTAATGTGTTGGCCATACGCTTTCAGTAACAGTAGCGGTGACTTGCTGAGGCTACTTGGTTAAGATGAAGGGTATACTGTGTTTCATATAAATTTCAGCTCACTGATATCTGAAATAGATTGAGTCAGTTTTCTTGCCATATAGAAGGCAATCTTTAAAAAATTCCATTAAAATGATCAGGAGGCAAAGGCAAGTCAGTAAGTAAAGAATATATTAAAATGTAAAGCTTAACAAGCCTTCTAGTTTATGCATAGAAAACATATCACTGACAGAGTTCAGACAAGCTCAGAACAAACTCGTGGCCATGAGCAGGATCACTCCTTTGACTTCAGTAGAAAGAGGACAATTTACTTTATCTGGAATACAGCAGTGTCCTGATGCCTTACATTATTGCTCAGTGGAGTAGTGACCCAGATTTCGACTCCAGGCAGCTGGAAACGTCTCATCAGGGTCACTTAAAGTGTAATTATTCCTACTTTATCATGGTTATAGAAAGTTAACTTGCTTTGTACTGAACTCCTGTGAAATTTCTAAAACCCAATTGCTAAAAATTTAGCTCTAGTGAGTGGTGTTGAAGTAGTCAGATGAGGATGCAACAGAAAAACAGAAAGATTAATTTGAGCCTTGTGAAGCTTTTGTTCTTTCCTTTAATGCCCTGTCTGTTAATTACTTATTTCCTTCTTTCTGTAAGTAATAAAATCTTTGATTCTGCACTAAATTATGTAAAAAAATCTGCAAAACGGCAATAGCAGGAAGAGAGACTTTCATTTCAACTCAAGCTTCAATGACTTAAGAACAGAGGGTATATTTCCCTGAATAAACCATATGATCTCTTATGTGCTCAGTCCATCCCATTTCTCTAGACTCTTATCTTTGTGTCTGGAGTGTGCACAAGTGTACCATTACAGGGCCATCCTTTTATGCAAGTGGAAATTCACCTTCTAGTGAGACTTTTTAAACTCCTGGTACATTACTTACAGTACGTGGTACATTGAGGTGGCTGGCTTGTGTTATTGACTTCTATGGACAATATGTGTAACAGATTTCTGCAGCGTGGGCATAAAAATGGGCAAAAGGATAATGGTCATTATTAGGGACAGAGGACTGATTAGAAACAGAGGGCTTCAAGGGCTATCTTGAGGATCAGCAAATTCAAGTCATCGTATTTGAAGCACAAAATTGAATGTTAAAAAATTTGCTCTGTGATTTTATTGTTAAGAGGCTCCCATTTCTCACATTCCACATTTGAGGTCATGATTAATACAAAGGTGTAGGCAACTTAGTTATTTGCCCGCTCATACAAGGGACCGTTTGACACAATCAAACAGTGGTGAGAATAACTGCTATGCTCATGCAGATATTGTCCACAACTGTGTGCAAAGGGAAATCGCCTCTTTAAGGGGATTAAATATGAAGAGTTACTCTCAATTGCAGTTTTTCTGTGTGTGAGTAGGAAATTTTTATTATTTGTACAGAGTTCCACAAGTTCAGAGCACTTTATCTCCAGATGTCATGCCAATTACTATCTGCTGAGTGAAGGAGGTGCCTTATTGTCAACAGTCGCTGGAGGAAACAGCTCTATCTATGTGACTCCTACTCAGTATTTTTGTCTCTGGGTATGTTAATTGCATTTAGACCCCAAACCAGTAGAGCTGCTCTTCTGAACATCAATCCAGCAAGGAATCTAAGTGTATGCTTCATTTTACACATGCAAGTACATTCATGAAAATTGCTGATATTTTTGAAGTTAGACAGGTACTAGAATTCCTTATATGAACCCAATTTCTTAATGATGAATTAAATTCTTATTCTCACGTCTAACGTCCATTTGAGTACATTACCATAGACAATTAAAACCAGTACCTGAATGTTTCATGGCACTTCTGCAGACCCCAGATACAGCTAATCTGCTAATTCGGCAGTAGATGAACACTGCCTTATCTTGCAACTGCAAACATCTGCTCTGCATCAGACAGAAAATGCAATATCTCTATTTTAGTGATTACCGCAGTCATCAAAATGTTGCCACCAGAATGAACAACGAAAAGGATGGACAGTGCTACTTGCATAAAACATAGGATGCCACTGAAATCAAATGAAAACTGTGATGTACTTTAATGGAAATAAAAATGTGTGTTACAGAAAGGAAGAGGCCCTGAATCTGATTTGGTAAAACACAGGGCTGTAGAGCAGAGTGGAGGGATTTCTGAGTGTGCACGGAAGTAATCGGTACGAAACTGTTGTGGGGAACTTTCCATGCTGGGAGGGATTTGTAGCACGGCCAGAGAGGAGGTACATCAGATCAGAAAACATGATGATACAGCAGAGAGCTGGAGAGAAATGAAGTGGCAGGCCTCGGAACAGCCATGGGGGCAAGAAGAAGACCTGTGCGCCCATCTCTGCACCATGAACCACACTTCCCCTTTCTGGGAAAACCAACAGTGTGTTCCCTGCCACAGTTACATAGCACCATCCCTCAGATGTCAAGGAAAACACATCCGAAACTTACAAACACAAAACAAAACAGCAATTCCAGCACTTAAACTGTACTGACACTTAATATCTGTAATTGCATTTAAAACAATAAACTCCAAGCAGACAGGCGTTCATGGTACATTTGATCACACAGAGTTACGAAGCAGTGTCAAAAAAGATGAGCCCTTCCAGAGGACTTGTAAGTGTGCCTGATGGAGGATGCTTGCCCCCTGTGTCCAGTAGCTATATGTGAGGGATTTAAGCCCCAAATTTCTTCCAACAATGCACAGAGGTACTCTGCTCTAAAAGCTCCACTCTTCCCTAGATGGCAGGAGGCAATGTGATAAAGTGGAAGCTATGGTATACTGAAAGGACTACACACATTTGAACCCCCTGAATAAATATATACATATATATAATCAACATTATCGCGTGGAGTTACCCACAGCTCTGCCCACGAAGGGGAAAGGACAGAGCTACCTGGCCGAGTCCCCTTAGACCTTCATATACCAGTATAAACTTGGCCACTGAAGAACCAGAGCCTTAAGAAGAATCACCAAAATGCCTTCCTGGAGAACGGCATCTATGAGGAGACATCACCGAGAAGCAGCTATCTGCCTAATAGGCACATTTCTTTTTTGTTTTAAAGGGAAAATATATTCTTAGCATTCGCAGTAGTACTTCTCAAAGAAAGGTTATATAAAGCGATACAACACACACACACAGACACACGCAAAAGAGAAATGTGAATGACTCACTGCACTTATGCAAACTAAGTTGCGTAAGCCTGTTTTTCTCAGCTCTTAAAAAAAAACAAAACAGCACATACACAACCCTAAAAAATGAGCTGAAATTCTCAGTTATGAAAGTTAAAATTGTTGAATAAAAGCAGAACTCCCTCAGCTTCTCAGGGTCCTTCACGCCCACATCTGGTGTAGTGTTTACCAATGGATAAAAATAGAAAGCTGAAACTTAATAGACCCTAACATTTATCACAGTATTTAAGAATCAAAACAGAAAACATCAGAGAAGTGGAATTCACTTCAGACAAAATAACTCTGAAAACAGAGAGAGATCAACAGCTACATTTTGAAAGGAATTTAGTTAATCCTCGCTGAAATACTACCCTCTAGGTACTTAGCAAGGGCAGGCTAGAAAGAAAATAATCAATTGGACTTCTGCAATTCAACAGGTAGGTAACTATAATAATGCAATCTGAAAAGAATTTAATCTTTTTAAAAAATCTTGCATAATTTCCTCTAAAACGATTACATTCATGACATAATAATTGTTGGCAGATGACATCATAGGAGTTCGTTTCTTTAGACATGCACAAAACCCATCTTTCTTGCTAAAGGGCAGGGATGTTTTCTTATCTGCCAGAGCCAGCAGCTGACAGCACGTATGCTAGAGGTGGGACACGAGCAGATGGGGAACTCCATACGTCGCCGTTCGGGGGGGTCAAGAAACATTATCTGTCCCAGGCGCAAGGCATCACCGATCAGCCCCTCAGCAATATCTGTCCGATTCTGGATTTGGAAAAGACATCAACAGTTTGGCACACCAATCTTGAGAGCTGCCAAACCATGCCTTTGAGCAGATAGGCCACAAAATTTAGATAAATTAAGCCCTGAATTAAGGAAGGTGTAACACGAAATGAACCTTCTCATGTATTCTCAGAAGTGTGATCCACAATAATTCAAGAGAGCGTTTGCAAATAATCCTTCTTTTAATTGCAGTAGTAGCATTACTTGGGTGAATTATTCAAATCTACTGCTGATGAGATAATATCAGGCCAGAAAATTATATGAGTCAGCTAACCTACTCTCACGGGATCCTGTTCTCTCTCTCTCTCATTCACAGCACACAGGCACATGGCATGCCAGCAGCGTGAGATTGATTAGCAATTGGATCCTACGAGAGCCTCAGTGTCAAGGCCGGGGGACTGCTCCCAGGCTGAAGCACTGCTCAGCGAGAGCAAAGGCGGCAGACCGGAGCGTATCGCTGCCCCTGCCTACGTCTCCGACAGCACGCGGAGCGGTAATGCCAGGGCAGCCGGGAGGACCCTGGCCATGATGGGGTGGAGCAGAACGGCAGAGAAAGCCGCGCTGGTAAAGGACGGCAAAGAGGGGAAGAGAGGAGGGAGGCTGGGGGATGGCTCAGAAGGAACCTGAGGCAGGGCAACAAGAAACGTGAAAGGTGAGGCTGTTTTACACATGACACCAAGTAGGCACTAGAATAGTACATGCTATATGTAAAAAGAAAACCCCGAGCATAGTTTGAGTGAGAGGCTGCAACTCTGCCTCGGGATTTGGGCACCTTCCTTCCAGCTTTGTGACTGCAGGAGCAGCCCCTCATGGCATTCTAGCCTCACAATTCAAAGAGCTGCCTGTTTTGTTTTACATGATACATGGGACATGAGTCCTGGTCCTGTGCCCGCTGCCTGTAACTTATTCAACATGACAGACACACAGAAAACAAAATAGAGTATATTTAGAGGAAATAAAAGCCTAGACTTTAAGGCCACAAGCCACAGCTCAATGGTTCTGTAAGATATCTTTAGAAAAATACCATTTTCTGTGTTGTGGTAAATTAACGTTTTCTATTTGAATAAAATATTGATTTTTGAGCTACAGAGTTGGTGCTACAGATGATAAAAAACAAATTCTTGCTCTCTGTCACAAGAGCAGTCAAAGCAGCACTCATTTTCACGGAGCTCACGGGTAACCAGACTTCAGTTTTAAACTGCTGGCCAGTGCATCAGCTTTGAAGTACAGGTTTAGAGCACACCGGTAACCCAGCAATCTGCCTGCAGTCCTGCCTCAGACACAGAGACGGACAGCATTCAGGAACCAGTTCTGCTCTGGCAGACAGCCCCAGGCAGTCCCACCGCCTTCAGGTTAATCTCAGTTTAATGACGCTAACAAGAGCTGCATTCAGGGACTCCAAGCAACAGTCTCCACTTTTCCTAAGATGCTTCTGGTATTAGGGGGAAAAGTCCTTCAAAACTGAAGACTAGGCTAGGTTTGGTTTCAGAAAAGACCTCCAGGTATCACACACAGTCAGCTGCTGCATGGCTCTGCCCTCCACTTCAGGACAGCGAGGGGTCAGCGCAGGAGACAGGCTCGAGCTGGGGGAAAGTGCACCACGCTAGACAGCAGCAGCACTGAGGCGACGTCTTTGCTAAAGACCTATCGGTAAAACGCTGATGAAACAGAAATTTCATTAACAAAAACACTGTAAAATGTTCCATTCTGGGAAATTCAATGAAGGACAGTTCGTACTGCTGACGGCTTTAACGTGCTTTAGAAGCAAGCTGCTGCAGGTACCAGGAACATCTAGCACCGCAACACAGAGCTTTGCGTGGGTCATTTGCGCTGCACTGTGCCACACAAACCAGGTCCAGAAATGATATAAACTTGTCGGCTAAAACTAACAAAAAAATATCTGTGCATTTATGAAACTTACGTGCATAATCACAGATAAATTCAGTTTGACGGGTATGAACAATGCTAGGGTTGAGAAAGACAGAAACCATGTGACACAAATCTAAGACCTATCTTACGTATTAGATTCTTAACTCTATCAACTCTATCCTGTTAGAAGTCATATAAATTAACTTCAAGATCTGAAGATGTTTTTTTGTTCCGAAGAATAAAATAAAGCAGAAGAAAGTTGCAGTCCTACCAAGTTTTATGTGGGTAGTTAACTTTATTTCCACAATTAGTCAAGTCACATAAAGCCAAATCATGTGTAAGTCTTCACATAATGCGAACTTTTCCTTGTCAGCCTTTTCAGGGGAGGAATCGTTTTGAATGACTAATACAAGCCAGTATGTTGTGCATGTACAATTAATACTATTTCAGTATATTTGGATTTCCATTCAACTTTCGTCATTCAGTAGAGCCCCAAACAAACAAACCAGTTTATTTCCTGCATTCTGTCCTTCAAACAACATGACAGAGGACAAAACAAAGACAAAACGCTCCGTCAGATGGGGCAAAATTCAGTTATTATAAGAATTCATTTTACTGAAAGCTGCCAAAAATATCTACTTGGGTTTCATGGCCTCATCCTGACCAACGACAAGGAGCTCTGAATTCCACTGGAGGTGGAGAAGATTACGTGCTGGTATTTCATAGTGCTTACACTGATAAATTATTTTTAGGAAGTACAGACTCTACTTTCAGAAAGTACCACCACCACACCCAGCTTCTATTTTAAGGGACAGGCAAGAATCTACGAATTCAAGCCGGATTAGTTATGCCACTGATTCAAGGCAAAGGTAGGGATTTTTTCCCTGTGTTCTTCAGTGATTCTCCATAACTTCCTGATCCTCCTTCCTTCCGAGCAGGACAATAAAGAACAAGAGTATCGCTTTATTCATTGCGAGACTACGTGAGTGCAGGGAAGCAACCATGACTGAAAAAGGAAACTGAGAATGACTCCAAAATTTTGTGTTACGTGTTTACAGCGGACAAAAGCGTGCTTTCTCTGAAAACGACAGTCCAGCTGCCAGATTATGCACTGGAGTTTTGCTGAGGCCGTAATTTATAGATCGACATCGTAGTTAACAAGCGCTAAAAGTTGACTGGTTGGCCGAAGTCAGAAGACAGATACCCTAGCCCCGCGAAATGCCAGTCTGACTGAGTGAAGCCGGATAGCTGCAACTTGGCAACTCACACACGCGAGGTTTCTGACCGAGAACCTTTGTGCCAACCATATGAAACACACTGCTGCTCTAATCCAGCCAGATTAGGTAAATCAGTTCCTGACCAAAAAGCATCACTGCTGGGCACCCTTCTCCAGCAGACAAACCCGAGAGGATAATGATGGGAATTAAACAGTTCTTTCAGCCCCAGAGGCAGGGCTGTGCCACGCTGGCAGAGCTGCTCAGGAGAGCCGGAACGACTGCCGTGCTGCCAGCCTCGGCGTTGACGGAAGATGCCAGGCTCAGCGACTACACTAGACAAGTCACACGTGACGTCCAAATTCACTTCCTGGTCCTGACCAGACAGCTGAGAAGCCAGATGCAGAGGCTGTTTTCTTTCCATAAAGATTATTTAAAATATGCTTCACGTATGAGGGTATGATGAGCATACTGGTATATATATGAATATATTAAATGTGTACTAATGAATATATATTCATTTCTATACTTAATGGAGATACAGTAAAGATACATAAATATATGTAGTACATTCACATGTATTTCACAGAACTAGACATCATTCCTTCCTGGAATCATCACTTCGGCTACGCGCAGAGTTATTGCTCACCTGAAGAGTACTTGTGCCAGTTCTTCTAAATTTACTTGGAAGTTATTAGTGCTAAATTTAAGGTATACTGCATTTTTAATGTTAATTATGCTAGTACAGACATTAAAGCCACCAATATCTGCTAAAACTACCAAACACTGTGTCCCACACAATATTTACTCTTTAAACAGACCCTTTATCTAATGGGAAAGAGGTATAAATGAGGCCCGAGCGCACTGCACAGGATTCTCTTCTTCAGAGTATTGCTAACAGCTCAAGCAATGCTATGCCACCTGGAGTTGCCTCTGGTGCGGAGAGGTTGTGTGCTGACTGGAGCACCGATGACAACAGAGAACTGATCTGTAGTTTAATAAAACTTTTCCATGGAACAGTGTTTGCTTTGCTTGGACTCCAAGAACCAGCATTTGTTAATTTTAGCATACAACATGAGCACACATGGGTCTACTTTTTGCTGCACTAGCCTAAATCAGTAATAGAAATCTAGTAGCATACAGCTACAAACTGGCACTTGAACAATTTGACCCGTTTTGTAATCTTTGGATTCAACTTTAGCTGTGAGTTCATTATAATTCCAACATAAAATGACTTGGAGAACAAGAGAACGGCAACAGTCTGTGCAATTTTCTACTTTACATACTTATTAAATAGACATAGGCATATGTGCATTGCCTCTGCAGATAGCTAGTATATACAATTACGTGACAATTTTTAGTGTATACACCTCTTTTATTCTCATTTTCAAGGATGAAAACTCTGATAACATAAATAGGTGGTAGCAGAAGGTGTCATCTATTTGACTACTGGAATAATTGACAAGTGCAGCCCTACAAGTCAGTTCAAAGAATACTGTAAGAGAAACCTACTTGGAGAAATGGTAATGAAGGGGGGATGTGCTGGCACATCGTATGTGCTGTAAAAGTAAGACCTCTCTCAACTGCTGCGTCTCTTAACTCCCTTCAGTCACTCACAAACTAAGTCCAGCTGATTGTCAGCTGCAATTGCAAGCAAGTTCTTTATAAAAACTTCTCTATTAGTAGCTTTGGGTAACCTGACCAACTTGGAGCTCTGCCTTCTTTCCTACCTGCAGAGGTATGCTTGTGTTCATGGGAAGAGAAGAAAGAAAGAAAAAAAGAAAGAAAGATGTGGTATACCAGGCCTGAAAAACAAACTGGCCAGGCGTAATACACCAAGTTACTGTTTTTATCCACCACTGCCAAATGAAAAAATGTCCTGCACAGTCAGACAGCTGGAAGCCCCTGTCTTCTGAGTGGTCAGTCATATATTGTCTTACAGGGAGCTGAGATACGGAGGTGCCTGGAAGGGACTGCAGGAAGAAGAAGGGAATGTCGGGACTCGGAAGCAAGGAACGGTTCCAGGAGATGGATCAGAGACTTGGGAAATATTTGGGTGGTGTTAGCTGCCACACAATTTAAGTTTGTCAAAATCATGGAGAAATTTCAGTTGTGCACTTCTATAATAACTTGTCTGATGTATTTCACAAGAAGCCTGTATTATGTGGAAACAAGTGAATGAGCCCAAGCACAGACTATTTCCCAGCACTGCCCTGCAAAAGCAGTATTTACTGCTTTTCTTTGCATTAGAAAGCCTCAAGATGACATACAGGAATTAAGTCCTGTCATCCCTCTGGGGTGAAGTATTAGCCTTCTTTGCATATGCAACACAACAGCAAGCTTAGAAGCATCTGTACCCTGATTGCTAGTGCCACTTGCTAAGCTCTAGGCCACATCCACGTACCATAAAGACCCCCTTTCTCAACAGACACAGTTCAGCTGGAGGAGAAAGATGGCAGCAGAGCACACGTTTGCTCCCAAGCCCCCTTACTACACCTGCCCAAGAAGGGATTTCCTGTCCTGTCAGGGGAATTCCTCCGACTAATACTGAAGTTTCCACTCTACCAAGCTAACACCCCCGTTCCACCTCAGCAGGCGAGAATTTAGGACAGTGGAACCATGAGAAAGAGATTGCGGACAGTCTCCCCTCGTCCATCGCCCGGAGCCTGCTTTGCCCTCTGAGCACACTCCCTCCTGGTGGTGCTCCACGAGAGGGAGAGAAGGTGCTGTGGTCCCAGGTACCGCTTGTAGGGATTTTTTTTTTTAGTTTCACTGTACTAATCTCAAATTCTGGAGAGATGAATAAAAAGCCCTAAAACGCACTTCAAAAAATTGTATTTCACACCAGATGCATGTTTTAAAAGCCTTGCGGGCCCGTTGCCACCATGTGCTACATCTCCCACTGTTACAGCAGATATCGTTGTTGTCTTCTAGCGGAGTGCCATGCACTTTGCAGCCTTTTGTATCTCGTATTTCATCACCCATTAGGATATGGAGAAATAAGCCTTATTCTATAAAAGAATTAGGCCTAAGTATGTATCAAAACCAGTATTTTGCAAACCCTAAGCTCAAGCAAATTCTGACTCTCAGAGACAGAAAAGAACTACGCACCCACATTACAATCCTCAGAACTGAAAAGCACTCAGCCCTTGTCTGTCCATGAAGGCATCTGAACCCTTACAGGACTGTGTTGAATGTTGCACTCCAGAATAACACGAAAATTTCTCAGTCTAACTGGTTAGACACCTCGTTCAGGCCCCGGCCCCAGTCTTAAACCACAGAAACCAGGTGTTTCTCCTACCTACCCTTGAAGGGGCTAAGTCTAACACAGGTATGTCAGTGTACCTCCACTCCACTCATTGGGTCAGGCTGATATAAAAAATAATAGCCGCCACTTTCTTCTTCAGCATAGCTGGAGCTGATACGGGTTTTACCCTGGATGTAGGACAACCAGAAGTCAGCATCTCTTTTCCTGAAGAGACGTAACTCCCCATTTCACAGGACGGCATCCTGGGTGCCTCAGCCTAGAGGGGTGAATCTTCAAAACTGCTGGAATTGCACTAGTGACCAGCAAACTACTGACGTGGACGGGGGGCATGCATGAATGCACATAGGAAAGAGTGAGCCTCCACAGGCAGGAAGCTGGGGCACCTACCCGAGGGTGGAGAGACCTCCATTTTGGTCACCAGATGAAGTATGGAAGCAATCATATGAGCAGGAACAAGAACCCAGGTCTTTTTCTTACCAGTCACGAAAACCAAACCAAAACACAACAAAACAAAACGTTACACACTGAAAAAAAAATCTCTAACGCAGAAGTGTGTAGGCAGTAGTAGCCCAGCAATTGTACTATTGGCTCGGAGCAAGAAACAAACGTGGATTTGGAGGAGACAGATAACTGAATTAATTTGTCTCAGAAGTCAGCAATCCACTTGCTGTCTAGTGAATGCAGAAGTTTAACGCCAGTGCCTGGATTCCACTTGGAGACCCAAACATCTGCTGTCTACCAAAGCCGTCTTCTGGATGTGACCTGTCCTCCGACCAGGCCTAAGACAGTCTTTCACACAGCTGCTTCCCCTTCAAAAGATCCCCTTTCCCCTCAGGTTAAGTGGTCCACATCACCCCAATAAGCTCATTATAATCAACCGTGCTGGTATTTTCTGCTTAGCTTCTGACATTCTTGTCTGTTGAAACGCCTCTGACCTTGGGGCTGTATCCCACGGATCTTGCTTTAATCCACCCCTGCATTTTTCCATAATGAGGCTCATATACCCCTATACACCATATACAAACACACACACAGACAGTGTTTTAAATAATTAGTAATTTTCCCTTAAGGGTAAAAATGTTCTGTAATAGTATTTCTTTTTGTTATGAAATAATGTAAACGATCTTGGTGTGGTAATATTTTGTAATACGGCTGTGTTATGCAATTAAGGCTGTAGGGTTCAGATGGCTTACATACACCTGGAGATACCGACACACGCTGGATACTTGGAGCTGTTGAAAAGCACTTACATGTCCCTATGCGTGTATATACACATGCGCATAAATACAAAACCAAAATGACATACCTATCATCTGTCTACATCCTTTTACAAAAAAATACTAGGTACAATAAAGTCTGTGTAGTTTATTTTCTGTGCATTTCCCATTCTCTTCAAATGAAGATCCCTTTGTAAACCTTAAAAAAGAAAATTTGTGCCTCTCTTTAGGGAGGTAGATCTGATCTCCTGCCTTCTCATCGGCTAAGACACATAAATCCTGTTGACTTCAGCTAGTATGTGTTTGGGTCAGTGCAACTCAGTATCTTCAACTTTGATTTTGATTCTTTTCCTCAGCTTTCAATTTAGTTTCGATAAGGAAAACAGAAACTTGCCAAATGTTCATGTTTACAAAGCAAGTCCTACTGACAAGAACATAAGAATTCATTTGTTTAGTGCCTTTTTTCTTCTCCTTTAAGGTCATCATTGGGCTAAGGTGATGTGAATGACATAATATTCACATGAAAAACAGTTTCTCACTTCATCTTCCTCTTTCTTTAATTCCAACAAAGACAGTGGCTGACTTTGCATAACCAAAAGTTTATCTCAAAATCACCCTGGACCATGCGGTTGTGCCTAGAGAAGTTAACCATCAGTGGAGTTAAACATCAGACTTCTGGCTGCCTCAGCACAAGCATCACAGTCAATCACATGCCTGTCCTGGCAGGAGCAGGCATTTTTTCACACTTTACATCGTCCCACAGATTCTTTCATCTCGGGATTGTGGGATAGAAAAACTGTGTAGGAAAGGTACACTGTTAACACTCACCAAAAAGTTGGTGTGAGAAGGGAAGTAATCTGTTACTGCAGGAAAAAGCCAACAGAAAGATCAATGTTTGGGGGATAAGGAAGATGACAAGAAGGTTCAGGATCAGTCTTATTTAGAAGATAATACTGGGATAATGGGAATTGTGGTGAAAAAAAGTCAAGCCTGTGCAAGGCTAAAAGGTAGTGAAGGAGAAGGGTTTCCTTGAAACAAAGTTTTATTAGTTCACCACTCCAAGCACTTTAAACAGCTTCAGAAATTAGACTGTTTCCGTGTGGTTTCCTTTTTTCCCTCCAACTCACAGTCTGTCCCACCCAGTTCTGGGGTGCTGTACAGGGCCAGACCTGGGACAGGCCACACTGCACGAACAAACACACAGACGTGGCTGGCACTGATCAGTGCACAGTTACACATCTGAAACACGGAGCGACAAACTGACAGCACAGTATCCATATGTATACCATACCAGATATGACCATTCCTTGAAATGGTCTGTAATCTACAGCACTTCCAGGTACCTGGCACACTTTACCCGTATCATGCACGTAAAATCTACCTCTCCTTGTAGCAAGCAACAACAGGCTCCTGTAGGAAGGATCTCACACTACATTGTACACTCAGCGCTGGTCATCATGAGGTGGATCCAACAGCTAAAGCTGCAGGTCTAGGCATAGAGCTCAGGGTCTTTGGCACACAGGAGGTAAATGTACTCTTCAGTACACTACGACAGAAGATGTATCCAAGTTTCCTCTCCCACCTCTCCTTTACATGACAGCTTGCCTGCTCTAGAGCTCACCTCCAGGCGTACTTCAGTCAATCTGGTTTCAAGCCCAACTGATTCTACCTCGCAGCGCAACAACGGCTGCCAAAATCACCGACAACGTATTTATAGAGAGGCAGTTGTTTTAAAATGAGCATTGCAAGTGAAGTTCAGGGGGGCTGAAGGAAGGTCTGCTCTGGAGCACACGCTGAACTCACCGGTAAGAAGCACCACGCTGCTTGCTGTAAGCGTGTAACTTACGTGTGAATCGAAAGAGCAAACTGAGGAGCCTAAGTTACCTCTAGAGCCAATGGAAAGGGGTTGATGCTGCCAGCAGGCATGACTTAGCACACTTAAATCTATCTGGGCACCTCCAGATAGCAAGTCAGTATTCACTCCACTTAATTAGTAGAATAAAGTCTTGATTTGGGGAATTATTGATCTCGTCAATCTCCAACAAACAATGAGGATTCTTAATACTTCACAGGATTTGCCCCTAAGGAGCTGTACCTCAGACACACAAATGCTGCCAGACAAAATATTTTGCACTGAGATCATTAAAATGAAATCCCTGCCTTAGGGATCTGGTTTTGGTTCAGCTTTCTGCATCCATCATTCTAGGATATGTCCACGTGCTACAGAGATAACAAATACCACCTTCTTTTACCTGAACCCTTACATTTAGTCCTTATGTCAACAGTTATGCCAAAATGAGCTAATACTGAAAATACTTCTGAAAATACTGTACTGTCAGTCTGTTATGTCAATCACCTGTAAGCGCACAGGGAGTCCAAAAGACTTTTTCCTTTCTCACTCAGTAACTCTGTTAGTTAAACCACACTTTTAATCCAAGAAATTATTTTAAAGCAAACATAAGAACCCTATTTGACTAAGATGCATTACCAGTGCTTTTTTTCCTGCATGAATAACTCTCACTCTCATTTTCGTTTTCATAATTACAGAAAATGGGCTGGTTTTTAATGTCTGTTCCAGCAGAGCTGAAGATGTTGATTTCAGACTCATTCAGACTTTAAAGTCTAATTCATGCAGTTGATCCACAACATTAACCGGAGTGCAGGTCTCATCAATTTGATAAAGTGTCTTTATAACAACAGATGGTAATTTGTTGATACTTAAAGCTTTAAATGGACTCTGTTACAAAACCACTTAAAATGCTTTCTTTAAAGAAAAGAAAAACCACACCCCCCTCCCCCCAAAGTGTTCAGATACTTTAACCCAAAGAAATTGCTGACAGATTTGTTTTCAGCCCAGCAGAGTAAAGAGCTGACAACATATTTTTGCTGGATATGGTAACTTGGGTCTATTTTTAGGACTTTTTTTTTTTTTTTTCCCAAAGTACACCAAAATAGCAGTGGGCTTAAAAATCACCATCTGCTTCTAGCAATGAAATAATTCTCTGAAGAATAGATAATAGGCATAAAAAGCCCACCCCCAACTCTTACACTCTCCACAGCAAGACTGAAAGTCACAATTATGCATTTCTTGTAAGCACTGTTTATTTCATAAAGCAATACTGCAGGGTCATAACACCCCTGTAAGAGTTCAATATACCTGTTTATCAGTTATTAATTCACCAGCGTAAACTGTTTACTTTTCAGTCAATAATGAGTGACTGGCAAGTGCTATTGCTACAGCTTTTATGACTTAGAATAGCCTAAAGCTGCTGACACTTAGGGCACAATGCAGACTCTCCTCCTTTGTTACTTTAACTTGGATTTAGTTAAGGTGGGAAAGAATTCTGATTTGTAGGGAATGATTTATCTTTTTTAAATGCCCATTACAGCTGTTCTGCAATTAGGATTTGCAAATGCATGCAAAGAAATCTGAGCTGGTTCGCGTCCAGCTAGTTTGGATACTGATAACAATGAATCACTATGTCAGTTCAAGACGGCCCAGGACCTGGATGCCTGCTCGTTGGTCGAAGCCTGTAACTACAGTTTCTCAGTCCTCAGTGGAGTTTATGCCTCTGACAGCTAGAACGACTGACTACACAAGACGACAAAGCTCAGGCCCGCAGATATTCCCTCTGCTCTACCCATGCATCAATAGCCTTAGGAAACAAAGTGGTATTATTACGATCAGTCAGTCCTCGCCCTTGTATCTTCTGAACCCTTACACAATGTAAATTGTGCTTGAAAAAGGTAGAGGAGGATGATCCATTAGTTTTCTGTAAGTGGCTTGACGGAAGACAAGGGCTCAAGCTCGCGTTCCCTTCCCACCTCCCTCCTAGAGAAAACCTTGCGTAACTTGGTCCTCACACCTTCTCTGCGAGGGCTCCAGCCACAAAGCGCACCTACCTGTGGCTGGATGGCACACACCCGCTCCCCTCAGCAGGGCATGTCGTGGGCAGCAGGGGCAGGGATTGCACGGAAGGATGGGCAGAAGGCGGCAAAGGACAAAGAGGGGGAGAAAACAGCGTTTCACTAGCAGGAGCGCTGGTGGGACTGTGTTCGCTGGTTCTGTGATTTCAGTAAAGATGAAAAATTCTGAATTGTAGTAATTTCAGTTTAAAACATTTCAAGGTTTTGAACCACAGAACAGCAGTTATTTTCAAGAAAGGCACTGTGGGGTTTTTTTTCCCCCATGATACTCCATGAAAAACCAATGTCTTCTTCAGACATTAAGATCAAATCTTCTAAAGATAGAAAATAAGATAAACCACAGCAAGATGCTTCAAACAACACGTAAGATGACTTATAAACAACCAATTTTACAACACAAAGAAGCTTTGGAAGTAGTATGATTTAACATGTACCATTTCTAGCAAATTTGTCATCATGGTATTTAATTAAAATCGGAAGTTCACAACAGCAGCAGTTCAAAAAAGGAGATGCCCATAATTCATATTTATACTTGGTGGATCAGAATTTTTGTGAAAATTAATTGTCTAACAGTTAAAAGGCCTGCTTGTGACCACTGCAGCAACAGTATTTAGGCAGACTTTCACATTTTGACAGAAAGGGAGCAGAAAAATCACGGAGAAACATAGGCTTGTTGGTCTATTCTGTTCCAGCAAGGACAGGACTTCTTCATAGTAATGCGCAAGAATCATCTACCTCTAGTAAACAATTATGAAATAATTTATTCATGAGGGAAATTTGTTCTTACTTTTTTCTGAGTTAGTAGTCAATAACTAGCCCAAGAAAGGGGGAAAAAAAGTAATTAAGGGAAGTGGTGGGTTTGAGAACTCTATTGTTCTCTGGACCTTTTCAAAGGGGACTCTCTTCACCGAAGAACAGTTGCAGAAAAAAACAACAGACTATGAATAGCCAAGATTCCTAGTGATCTCACTGGGAATTACACATTTATTTGGAAGGCATTAAAGGAATAAGGTTACAGACTTAAGACCTGATCCAAATTCCATTATGTAAATGGAAAAAGAAAATTCAATTTCCTTTTAAGACAACAAAATTTAGCTTTTAGCTCCCAGTTAATGAGATACTAGTAAATGTAGAGAACTGCAGGGGAAGTGATCAAGGAGAGATGCCATTTTGGGTGTTTGTTGTTTTTTCTTTCATATTAAATACTTATCTAGGCTGCAGTTTACTCAGATTTATCGTCATAAGACTCTCCATCCTACTGACTACGTCTATCCAAAGTGGCATGCAGATCCAATGCAAAGGCAAGCTGCAACTGACTTAATGTCATCCTTAATGAATGAACGGAAATGGGGCATATCACAGATTCTAAACGTGTAATTAGTGTCCAAGGGTGAGCAAAGAGAGCTATGTAACCTGCACGTGATCCATTGGTTATTTCAGGCAATATATACCTTTCTTCACAATAACGTACGGTTATTGCTGTTACTAAGGTCATTGCTTGGCTTGAAACAAACACATCATAGATTCCTCTTTCTTTTACAGGCTGGACACTTTTGTGATTTGTTTGATCCCACTAAAGTTGCTTTTGTTAGTGCACGGAATCACCTAAACAGGCCCCCAGTCTGCAAAATTATCTCACAAACAGGTCCTCCCACCGCTGCTAAGCACTGCTTAGGTCAACTGGGCTCGTACTGTGCACACATGTCCGAGCACCTCAACTCAACCCCAGCATAAAGGATTAACCTTTTGTGCTGCAAGGTTTTGAAAACTCTCAGCTTTTGCTGCACCCAGAATGAGTTCAAGGCACTCAACAACTGAGTTTGCACAGCAGGACCTTTCTAGCAGCGTATTGCAGGCATGAGATTTTTGTTTCTTCTCTCAAATTATAGGTGCACATAGGGGACTACAAATAATGTGACTTTCAAGAGAGGAACAGATCTATTTTGATCTGCCAGTTTTATTTAAAATTAATAAATTCAGGCCATGTGTAAACTATCCAGTCATATCCTGTAAAGGTTTAAACAGTGAAACCACAAGGGAAAATAAACTAACATCTCTTCCCTTTTTATCTTAAAAGTGTCTGAAATGAATTGGTTGCTAAAGAAACCTGATATAATTGTGACAGAGTGTTTTGAAACCCTTAGTGGAGTTCATCTGAAACCTCAGCATAACAAGTGGCCTCTTATCTGCGTACTATTCCAGGAAGAAATGCATGGCATTTCGTCATCACAGCTGAAAGACTAGCTGGCTCTGCACGTAGGCTAAGCGAGAATAAGAGCCCTCAGCTATAATGAGGGCACGCTGGTAGCTAATGCTTAGTCAGAGGCCGTTTCCTTTAGCCTTTGCTACTGCTTGTAGGAGTTGGAATGCAGGAAAAGGCAAAAATTAAAGAGAACATACTGAAGGTCAATGTTCAGCTTCTCTAGTTGTTCTCAATGAAAATTATTTCTGAAGAAATGAGACACATGCATTAACATGGTGACATCCTAAACCATCCTCCCCTATTATAAGGACTTTAAGTAGCTTTATTTAATGTGACTGTTTGTGAGCAGGATTACTTACAGGAGAGAGAATCATAAAAAGCAGATGTCGGGTTTTTTCAGTCTGACATTTAAAGGCAAATTAGTAAGTGGAAGTCTAATATAGTTATTTCCTTGTGAAAACGGATCTTGAATTTCCAAACAGGCAAACCAACTTTCTCCTTAACAAAGCTGCTGAAACATAGATAACTGGTAGCAATTGACATTACTTCAAAACCAAGGATGAATCTTTGTATGTGGAGGAATATGTTGAGGAACATTTCTTTTTATAAGCTTTTCCTCTTTTGTACATCCTTAAGATGATAATACCTGTGATGCACTGCCATCATGCTTTTTAACATAAGAATCTGCAAAATTTGAACATGGAATGATCAATCAACAGAATATGAAAATGTTAAATGTGAATGTGTAGCAATGTTCTGACTGTAAGTTTGAAAACCACTTCACTCGGGACCACATTTTGCTTTCTTACTCTGCCTGCAGAAAAATCAGCAATTATTGGGAATTTGCTATGACCACGCTGATTTAAGCACACAACTGTATGCACTATAATACTGAACACACTGGACTGAGTCATTTTACACACATGCAGTTGCTGGTCTAAATAAGGGCTAGATTTGACTTGTTCTGTTTAACTCACTGGCTGAACACTGAAAATAGTTGGCACAGATTTTTCTCAGGAAATTCAAACTTACACAAGCAGAGGAAAAACATTGCGAATGAGATGCTGCTGTGTGCAAAAATTCATCTTGGGTAAAACTTTAAACCCTAAAAATAAATCTTGTTTTCAGTTCTCACAAATAGGCTTTTCTATTCAACTCTGAAGGTTTAAAGCAGTTGTTAATCATGTACTGTACACAGTACTAAGCAGGAAAATGTTCAGTTATTTCTGAAACACGTTATTTTGAGGCTATATTTGAATCTTCCATATTTATGTGATGAGAGTTATGTCACAAAGTTAATCATTCCCAGGATGCTAGCATTCAGGGTAATGAAAAACTTCTTGTGCAAGCAGTCATTAATCAGTGAGTATAACATTGCATAATGCTTTCTGAAGCATGTGTTATGTGATCAGAGTACAAGGCTGCATAATACAGCAAAGTGTTTATGCCATATGCTGACCTTTTCTAAAGCAGAAACGGAGCCATGTGATGCGCCACTCCTGCCAGCAGTTGCTTATTGCCAATAATTAAGTTTGATGATATGAAGAAACACAAACTTGTATTGCTTTAGAGTTCTAAAAGGAAGAAGCTTTGAAGTTTTTGGCACTGTAAAGCACAAAGATGGCCAACTTGGCTTGGATACACCACCGTTGTCCATTATAGGCACCGCCCATCAAAACTGGAATCAAGTGCCCTGCTCAAGTGGTTACTGGCATTTGTGTAAAGGAAAACATGTGCATCGTTACAGGACTGCTGTATTATCCAGAAGAGCATAAAGGTCACAGGAACAAAGCAGCCAAAAGCATGCTTGGTACCTCAAATCTCAGAACATCACAATAACATTTGATGTTCTTGTGCAATAGTGCTAGTAAGCAGCTATTACTTAATCTCCTACCAGTATTACACAAAAGTATACTTGCGAAATACTTCAGATAAATATGCTGTAATTATATGAAATATAAAAACATGTATAGGACAAAATGTTTTTTTAACTCTAAACACACATACCTGTGGAGATGTGGTTTTAATGAGCTATTTTAACAATGGAAACAATGCTTTAAAAGCTTCTGTGAACAACCTTAAAACTATGTGCTGGAAGCAGAGTGGACATCTGGACATACATTTTGTCTATCATGCATATACCCACACACAGAGCATGATCAAAAGTTTGTCCTACACTCAGCTGCTTTGTGCTGCTCTGTTGGCAGAATCCGGCTGCAGAGCTGGAATAACCAGCTTCATACAACTGCTTTAGCACAGCCAACCATCCTGGTAGCGCAGCTATGCCACTGCTGCTCCTACACCACCTCCTCCCTGACTTGCTGGGGTTTCCTTCTCTCTCACTGAGACAGCCTGACTGCTTTGGGGAGCTGGTACAGAAAGGGGGAGCCAGGCTCCGTACGTATTACCACCTGCTAAAAGCAACTCGGTTCCGTCATGGGAATCTACAAGTCACCGGTGGCTGAAGTGATTTCTGATATCCCTCGCTTACTTTAAGGAAGCATTTTCAAGCTTAACTAATAATCCTAAAGAGTAAAGCAGCCTAGAAGCGCAATCACAAACGCACACAACTAAGACTACAGCTATGCAGGGACTTAGGTGCCCGAGTCCAAAATTTAGTTCTCAAAATTCCTGCTGACATTTTGCTTCAGAAAGTCACAGTCCCAATGATATTAGGCAAAGGCAATTAGACGGTGCTGTTTCTAAGGCTTTTCAGGATTTATGAATTAAACCTTCCACACCTACGGAGTCTGACTCAGTAGGCATCTTCACGCTTGGCAGACAGGACTCCACACAGTACAAAGGAGATGCTGGGGATGAGAGGAAAGCAAGCAGGATTCTCGTCCTTGCTCCAGCATCTATTAAAAAAATAGTGTGATACTTGCTGCATGAGGGACTGCAAGACAGGCCTTCCCTCTCTAAACTAATAGGTGAGTAGTCATTATCTCTACATCTCAATAGATTAACTTGTAGAATAAGCAATTGAAGTAGAAGAGTTTCATCAGGAGTGACTGAGAGCATCCAGTGACCACGTCACTCCTGTAGGAGGGTTCAGTTCAGCTCAAGGAAGTGATAGGAGAGAGCAGAAACTGAGCTCCTCTGGTGTTTCATGAGTCCTTCAACTACTGGGCAATTAGATATATTGAGGGGCTGCAGCATATTCTCTTCACTTGTTCAAAAAAAGGACTGATTTCAGCTAAGATTTGGAAAAAAAGGTACAAATCCAAAATGAAGAAAGGAATTCCGTTCCACGTGAAGTGGAAAAAAAACATGTCCATGTGTTCACTTACAAACCAGTAACTTAGGCAGACCCCTTCTCATTATGCCATTTTTGTAGCTCCTACCTCCTTTCGTATGTTATAGGGATAGCCTAGGAATCATGTCCGGATGTCATGATCTCTACTCGTCATTAGGGTATAGAACTCGAATCCTGTAACCAACCAGTATAGAAAAATCGACTTTGTGGAGGGGCTCATGAACGTATCAGAAATGACTGTGCTGAAGTGGACTGAGACTTAAACACACAGCCTGAACACACCCTACAAAACATCTCTCCCATCCATCCTCCCTAGACCAGCTGCTTCTTAGAAGCGTGCTCCCTGGGTCTCTCCTCCTTTCACCTCTACTTGGAAGAGGGGGCTGGCCAAAAGATGACAACTACAGGACAACGTGAACCACAGATTGAACCTTGAGCAGTCACTAGCTGGGGATACTTACATATGTTTACAAAAACAGTTCAGCTACAGAACAGCTTTGAAGACAACAGTCCCAGCAGTATAGGCTTATTATGCAAAAGATGCAGAGTCGAAAACTCTTTCCACACAAGCATACATACGTTATTATTAACATTTATATATAATGAAAACACAACCTTCACAACTCTATCCTTACAATTAAAACTTCAAACTTTGCCTTTCCAAGCTGCATGAGAGAGACACATTTTTTAAGAATTTGTACAACTGGCATCAGATTTTTTAACATGCTAGAAAGAATTGAGCCAAAGATGATATCACAAAGTCCCTTATGCTTAAGGGAAAATGTTAAATCAATTAGCAGTTGCTAGAATAAAGAAGCAACAATTTGATGTATAAGTTCCTTAAAAAAATAACAAACTTTTCATGTTCTTCTGAAAGTGGTTATATTATACAGCAAGAAAACTGCAACATATTCTCAACTCTTTAAGGTTACAAAAGCTTTATTAGCATATGCTTCAGAAATTATAATCAGAGTAATAGTCACTATCCAGAACTTTGAAGAGTTTATAAACATACATGCACAGACTATGCCTTAGAGGGTTAATGTACTATTTTGAACTGAAGTATTGCAATAGGACTTAGCTTTGACACAGAATGTTCACACCCTCTGTAATAAATTCTTTTAACATACTTCATATTTCTTCCCATGTGAATGAGTGTCTTTGGAAGAATTATCTACTAGATAAAATTTGAAGATGAAATCTAAGTCTAGACTTATTTAAGGGGGGTGGAGCCTGATCTTATAATCTACAACAGTTGTTGATTAATGAGCTGCTCATGATTGCTGCAGGCCTGTCCAAACTGCAGAAGCAAACGATACCATAGGACTGGGAGGAATGTGCTATCTGGATGCCACTCCTTTGTTGAAACTTAGAACTCACTTCGACTTCTCCTACATTTATTCTAGCCTTGAACTACCAGATGTGCACGACTAGATACACGGTAACATACGTGCGTCCCCTCACTACTTGCCTGCCGCTTCTGCGGCAGAATTTCTGTGTTACAGAACTTCCACGCTGCGAGTATGGCCACTTGCAGCAGTCACGGGACATGCTGCGTGGGGTTCAAGGCTTTTGCTGGTAGTGCTCTTGCACAAACAAATTCAAAACTTCCTGGAGTAGAATAGTACTATCACATCCTGAGGGGGTTTGGTCTGGTCTGACAGTCTGAAGAATTTTATTTATTTGTACACATATGCATATGCACATACATATGCATGCATATGACATGTCAGTATACACCGATACATATTATAATGCATAAAGAATACATTGCATAAACACAGTACATTCTGCAGAACTGCGGAAACTTCTATTCAACTCTGTTCCAAGGTTGAAACTGAACATGATTTAAATCTGTAATAAAAAAGGTATGTTACCTATTCTTTGGTGATAACATGATCATTTCTGATTACATCTTTCAAAAATCTTTTAGGAAAATTTTTAAAACTTTCCTAAATTTGCTTATAAAATATCAATGTTCTTAAGGTGAAAACAACCCATGCAAATTCTTAAAAGTGTTCCCTGCACCCTGTCCGAGCTCCAGACTCAGAGAAAACAAAAGCCACCAGAAAAAAAAGACACAAACAGAAATACTAGTCTTTGTAATCCCTCAAAATACACAAGAGGAATTTCATTACCTTTAGCTGAACACATCCCTCCTTTTGGTTTATCTGTTTGCAATTATTCTCCTTTTTCTCATTTTTGGAGATAGTTGTCTTTCTAAAAGTGTGCAGAAAAAGAACATCTTAAAATAACCACATCATCATGATCATTATCCACCTTGAGTACATTGACTGTATGAGCCTCACTGGACGATGAAGCCCTACGGATTTTCAGCAGTGTCATTAGGTGCAAGAACAAGGCTAAAATCCCACAAATGAGACATGAAAACACATCTTGTTCAATGTATACCACACAAAATACAAATGGTTTTCAATTACATTTTTCTTTCTCTCTATTAATATTCTCTCTAATCTCAGTAGACTCCTTTTCAGGGATTTGCTTGCGTGGAAAAGCAACGAAACAAAAACAAAGTTAGTTTTTATATCTTAAATTAAGATGTTTCAATTACTCTTTCACTTTGCATCTATGTGTTGGTTTCAGTATGTGAAGTGACACTAGTACCAAACTCCTTACTTTACTCCCTAAGTCTCCCAAAACCAGATTCCAAGTAGCATGATATTCTGCCCTCTCCTGTGTTGGACAGATCCATTATTTTTTGTTCTGTTCAACAAATCTGATTATGGTTAAACGCATCAAAGAGCAATGACTGAGGAAAATATGAAACAGCTGCAAATGATACATCCTGATGTTTACTATTCTGAATGCAGCTGGTTAAAAGCAGTTCTAGAAAAGCATTGATACGAACCTCGGTGTAGGACAATGAGTAATTGCACGTAGACTGACAGAATTTCAACAACAATTTGGCACAAATAGCTCTGCAAATCTCATAGAAATGTTCCACAGAACAACAGCCTCCAAGTGCTCTTAACTGTATCATTACACAACCTTAGAATAAATAAAACTGTATTTCTTCATAGTAGGTGAGATACTCACTAAGCTAACTTAAGATAAGCACTGAACTGATTTAAGCCATTCAGACAATTCTGAAGACTTTATCCAGAAATTTAGTAAAACTAGTAAGAATGTGAGTTACTTCAATAATATTTAAAATAAAAATGCTTTCATAGATTAAAGGCTAAAATGATATGTTATATAAAGTCACACATTAATTTATGCATGAAACTGAGAATTTCTAGGCAATTCAGTAAGTTGAACTTGCACTTACACCATTGCGAGGTAATCAGCCGAAGGTAACAGACCTACCTGTATCGTAACGTTTCAATATCCAACTCAGTGGAGAAGTGTGGAAGAACTCGCTATCCACTTGAGCTCAGCAGTAGCAGGAGAAAAAGCTGCTTATGCCTAGGGACCATGAGATAACCTTTCAGGAAACCATTGGGGACCAGGGCTCACTCACCCATGAGGTATTGTGGAGAAAAGCATGGCTTTACCAGGAACTGAAAAAGCTGAGCCTAAGCACTTGAAGGAGGATTTGCCAGATCATAACTTTTGTAAGGAAACATCAGTCTTCATAAGAGCATTTATGTTACAAAATACCCTCTTGTGGAAGCAGAATTCTAATATTGCTATTAATCACGAGCACTGCAGCCATCATAACACATCACTTAATAACAGAGACAGTAAGCGATTAACACATCTTTTGCTAAAATACTGTTCCTTTAAAACTATTTCAACATCACTAGAAAGTACCTTTAAAAATTGTCCTACTGGTACTCACTTCGTAATAATATTCAAACTGTTGACTTCAAAGAAGGGACTCAAATTGCTATGACATGACAGTATCTTCTCCTGAGAAAAGGAATGGAGAGACCACTGTGACAGCAAAATTATTTTCTGAGATCAAAACTACTAGTTAAAGGCATGAATCTACACAGTCGTGTGCCACAGTATTTAAAGTTATTAGATTTTTTTAAACAGACATTTACAGAAGCTACTTAATCAGTGCTTGTTAGAAAAGCAGAGGCAGCTCAATAACCAGACGGTATATCAAAGTTATGAAACAGAAACCCGTCAGCATAGACTTATTTTTTTTTTTCTCCTATTAACATAGTTATTTCCTACTCAGTAAAAATGAAAATGACATGTTAGCATTTCAAGAACACGAGAAAATGACCCTCTAGGCTTTATATGACTATCAAAACAAGCACCGGTACTTTATTTGCAAATTATCGTGCATGAAATGATCGACTCAGCAAGTTTACCAGTCAACAAAGTGTGTGCTCTACCAGTTATAATCAATTTACATGTAATGATATGTCTAAATATGAATTTAAATGAGTTCTTGTCATTTCATGTTGATCAGCTGCTTTATCATCATAGATATGGACAGTGACCACGGTTAATGTTGCAGAAACAGCAGAGCACGCACAAGTTCCGTGAGCCAATGGTAACCAAACACAAAGAAATTTGTTTTCATATAAAAAGACAGCCTCTGACTGCTAAGCCATGTTTATTTTCCAGTCAAGATAACAAAAATACTTTCTAAGAGGTTATTTCCAGGCATTTGCTGTATATGCCATGTCCACAGCATATACACAGTATGAATCACAACAGTTTTCTCACCTCGTAACCTACTGGATTTCTCTTTCAATGTATGAAAAGAACCCTGAGGTCACCACAGAATAAAGAACATTTCAATATCATCCCCGTTGTATATAAATATACATTATTAGGACCTGCAAAAGGAATATTCTGGAGATTAAGAGAATCCTAGTTTCTTGAACAGCGCATTAGTTGCATCCTTGCACAACAATCTCTAATACAATCATCAAAAATTTAAAATAACTGGGGCAAGTGAAATAAAGTTCCTTCACAATAGACAGTGCTGATCAGATGAAATGTTGGAAGAATGCAAGACAAAGCCAGGTTTAACATACAAGAATGCATAATTAAAGGCTGGCCTCAAAATGTCTTCATTTAATACAATTAAATGAATATAATGGCAATGACTTGATCAAAAGGACACCACTATGTGCTAAAGTTAATTTCATTTTTCTTAGAATAATGTAAATCAGATAAATAGAGCTTAACATTTTCCAAACAATAATCCTTTTCATTTCCCTTAGCTTTATTAATAATGTACATATTCAGATAGAATACTCAAATATAATTTTTACTGATATACAGAATCATTTTAATGCATATTTGGTACAATTTCTTATTTTTGGTGGTCAGTAGTCGCTTTTGTTTTGATAAAATGATACAGCAGACTTATACTTAACATTCACATATAGGTTTTGTCTATATAAAGACTTTACAGAGCTGTTTCAATTGTGGAATGGTACGTTTCATACATAGGAAATTTTTAAAATGCTGCATGAACCTGTGACCTTGCCAATACACAGATCAACCTTCAGAAACTGTAATGAGCACGAGTTGATGCACATTTCTATCTGGGCCCAGTACAAGTATGAACACATTCAAAATGTTGTAACATCAGTATGATTTGCTTTTACTTTGGTGGTTGTGATATTCCAGGTGCGGGTGTAAAGTGCACCTTAATGGTCCTCATAGCAGTACTTTTATCCCCCTGTATTTTAAAGGCATCAGCTTCTTTTATTCTCCCTTGTAGCGAGGAGGTCTCTTCTCCTTAAATGCAAGAAGACCTTCAATTCTATCTTTTGTCGGAATAGTCTGCAATGAGCAGAGTAACAATTCATTATTGACACCAAAACCAATACCAAGAAAAGTATTCTCATACAAATCCTAGTTCTTCAACGCATCCAACATGCAACATATAATACAACAGAAAAATGAAAACTAAAATGTCTAGTCAGATACAGGAAAGTACCAGACAGTTGAAAGGCCCAATATAAGGCTGAGAAACAATTTGGGAGAAGGAGTATCTTTTCTCCAAGCAGATGACTGAGAGAAACAACTTAGGGTTTGGTTTTTAGTTTTTGGTGGGCTTTTTTGGGGGAGGGGTGAGAGTGGGGGTGTGTGTATTCATCAGATCACCATATGTTTTAAATAAGCATCTAATGCTGATGCTTCTATTTCCACGATCAAAAACTTGTCTCAAAGTCCAAGAACATACAAACCCAAATACATCATTCCCATGTTTCGCTAGCAAAGAGGCTTGTCTCCATTTTCTGTTGGTTAGCACATATGCCATTAGTGGCACATGTTAGTGAAGTGCCTTTCATGTTATTTCATGTTAAACTAAAACAAAGCAAAAGCAAGGCAGTTCTTGGACTGGATGCATGGCAACGTATGACTGCCTAGGTATATGGCTGGTAGTGCTTCACTACCTTCACCCTAACAGTCTTGGCAGGGAGATGTTTTTGCCCTAAACTACACCTCCTTCCTTAAATTCCTTACAAAAACAGAGTAAGTAGAAGGAAGGTCTAAATATAATGCCAAAATATTTGTAGAAGAAAGCATAGAGCAATTTCTAGTTGAATTTCTGCATGTTTCGTAGCAGGCATCAACAAAGCCCGTTTTCTGGGGTTTTTTTGTGCAATCATAGTTACATACCTGAGCGTAACAAGCTTCTTCAATTGCTAAACCCGTTACTAAGTCGACCTGAGGAAAAGAATACCATGTTTTTTAAAAGCATATTTTTGTATATTTATTATGTAGTATTTCCTGACAGCTAACTTAAATACTGTGTTTCTATATGCCACATACTAAAACACTTCTGCAAAGTTCTTCTACTCTGCTTTAACACAGAAATGCTACACTGCTATGTGGTGAGAGTGGTTAGTATTTCTGCAACAGTTTCCTAATTTGGCGATACAATTAGTATATAATACACTGTCAAAACAATGTATGTTCTTCACTACAAATCATCTGGACTAAAAACCATTAGCTACTTGTACGTATGTAATAATTTCATTTACTACAGGGGAAAAGATATAATGTACTGCATGATTATTTAAAAATTGTTCTGAAACAAGTTAGCTTCAAAATGTCATATAAAAACATGATGACATGCCACAAAATAAACATAAATTCAAGTTTAAAGGGAGTTAAAATAAAAAAAAGGGGCCAATGGCCATCCCGCGTCATCACCTAGTTTTAATAACATTTTTTTCTTTGTGAGCTGCTCTGAACTGCTGAAAAGGCTGAACTTTCTCCTCACTACTTCTTCGCCTGTCTTAAGCATCAGCTGCTGCAGAACTTACCAGCTCTCCACACGGCCACCGAAAGGACTGTGGCTATGCACCACAAGCAATTTGTCAAGGGCAGATAAGCTATAGGATAGATTACTAAAGGAAGCCGTGAAATCTCTACCATGGAAGGTTTGTAACAACAGCTTGAATGAACATTTGGCTTGATTGGTTTTGATACAGTAGATCTTGTCTTGGGGCCTCAAGATTGAACTAGATGATCACTCAGAGTCCTTCTAACCCTATTGTCCCTAATTCTATAAACATCATGTTTTTGACCTTTCAGTTGACTATAGCTAGTAGCTAGATAATTTAGCTTGTAGCATTTTGAACCGAACCTTGGGTACCACTAAAATAAATCTTGAATTCCGCCATCACTTGCTGTGGAAACCTAACAAACACACTCTTTGCACAACAGCGTCTGAGTTTGGTTCTCAGGCCAAAACCTACTGGTGGTATGCTTTCCTGAACTCAATTATATCACTGGTTGCTTTTGAGACTTTAAAAAAAAAAGGACCACTCTTAAATTTGGATTCAGATGTTGCATGTGGTGTGATCCCCTTTCCCTTGTCCCATGTTGAGCTATAAGGTGTCCTGGTGCAGAGCTTATGCATGTGCTTAACTTTAAATATGAACAGTCCTGCTGAGCTCAGCAAGACGATTCACAAGCCTAAAGTAAAACACATGCCCTGACGTGTTCAGGGCTGGATTTTAACAAGCTTTAGAGCTAGGTCAATAGTGTTCAAGGAGTGGCAATCAGAATCAAGTAAGAAATCAGACTCCTGTTTTAACACTAACCTCTATTAAACTATTAAAAATAAATAACATGCCTTTTGGCCTTTAACTTTATTAGTTACTAAACACTGAGAGCATTGACAGACTTGACAGAGTATGACTTTGAGGTTTTTTTCCGCCCAGCATTTGAAATGCAACTTGTTCACAGTAGTTTATGTTCACTTTCTAGTATTAATAATTAGCAGAGTGCATTACTCCTGGACAGACATGAGGTTACCAAGCCTCATTATGGAAATCTGCATCAACTCTACTCTCAGGAGTCTGAGACATAAAAAAATTGCATTTCATCTTTGACAAACAGATTTTGAAAGACTATACACTTAGAAACTAAAAACAGTTCCAGAAAAAAACCACCACAGTAGACCTGTTGCCAGTCTGACTTCTGCTTACTCTTATGGAAAGTACAGATCCTTACCTCCATTCCCTGATTGATGGCCAGTTTTGCAACTCTCATTGCTACTGGTCCCTAAAATGAAAGAAAAAACCTTATTTACATATCATCAAAATCTACAAGATTATGCAATGAAGAGTCTGCACATCAATGCTCTTATATTGGGACCTTCTAGACTTTGAACTTTTATTAAATTTATAGCAAATAGGTCAAATACCCTAAATTACATCAGCATAGTAGACATTTGCTTCCAGACTGAAAGTTTCAATATTGACAAAAAGTGAAAGTATACTGTTTTCAAAAGAATCTAATTAAAGCAGTGTGTTTGGTTCATGTTTCAAAGGTGCTGAGCATGTCCACTTCTGTCAAGTTTGCTCAATTCCCTTCAAAACAAGGCTCAGACCGGCCACCTTAAGAGACATCATTATAGGCCTTTGCAAGGTCAATCTTATGTCCCTATTATCACACAATGGAGACCGATGAAAAGATGTGGTAATGAAATAAAATGAACGGATGCAGCTTCAAACCTAAAACATGCTACTGCAAAGCCTGCATTGGTCAAGTGATGACACTCTTCCGTGAGTGACTGAGGTCCCCAGCGAGCAGAGGGATTTCCACCCTCCTCCTCCAATGTGCTGCAGAACAGCGCGACGCCTTTGGGAATTGGCTCAGTCCTGTGCCTATCCATCAGCATTAGCTTCTGAATGTTCAGACACTGCTTTAGAGAAGTGGCCTGCTGCTTTGGGAAAAGCCAAATGCTTTTGAGCTGGTTCCAATGCGAAGTTCTAACTATAAATCAACCTCCTAGAATCACTGTATGTTAAAATTTATACCGGATTTTTCATGTTTGTCTTTGTGCAAGGGTGTTCAAGACATAAATAGCCAATGTTAAATGCCATATTTAATCTGTAACATTTTCCATTTTCAATGAAAAATTTAGCTGTTACACTTGTGATCCAATAAAGCAGTTTACTAATTATTTTCCTCTTCTCCCACGTATGAATTTGCTACCTGGGACCCTTCACTTGAAAAGCAGGTTTATCAAAAGCTCCAAACTCACATTCCTACTCTGAACAAGCAGCTTGCAGTCTATGGCAACAAGGGAACAGGTAGCAATCAGTTAACACAAAGACTCCTGTAAGGGTCATACTTAAACTTCTTACTAAAATTTTCAAGTTCTAAACCACAGGAATTCAGCAAATCCCATTTCAATTCTTTTATGAAAGACAGAGATAGGATGTTACTTAGCATGAATGACAATAAGAGCATGATTCTTTCATCAAGCTTATACAGAAAGGACAGAAAGCAAACTTGCCACTAGTAAATGGGTTTTGCTTTTATTCTGAAATTACATTTAGCTTTATGTTTTCAAAATGGGAGTTACAATGAGATACATCCACTTTCACATGGACCTTTTTGCCTCTCTTCTGAAGTGCTCAACAGCAACAGAATAACCTATTGAGATAATTGCTTTACTAAAAAAAACCCCTTACACTAATTTTTTGTTTAAAACTTGAAAGCCAAAATATGCAACACAAACACAGACTATCATGGTGATATGAGGATTGACAGATTTTTTTTGCTTCACTATGAAATAATTACCAAATAACACCACTCAATACACGAGAGAGAAAAGTTATGATTGGTCTCCACATAGCTAGATTGGCTTTTTAATACATAACTTCATGACAGTTTTTCCTAATACAGCTGGTTCTTTTTCAGGTTTAATGTTTGGTAAAATCTAAAAAAAAAAATAAATTGTTTTACCTGAGGTAAAAATTCTCTTGCCAGAGCTAATGCTCTTCTGTATGCAGCATCCCCTGCTTCATTCTGTTCTACCACATGGCTAATCAATCCTATTGATTTTGCTTCCTCACCATCTACAATACGCGCAGAGAAGATTAGTTCTTTTGCCAAAGACACTCCAATTGTGCGAGGTAATCTCTGTGTCCCCCCTAAAGTTTGGAAAAAAAGAAAAATGTAAGTATTAGTTTCCCATCCCTTTACACCACAAAGGTAGATGCCTTCTTCAGTTCAAATATTTTCATTTTTATTTCTATAAACAATTATATGAATATACAGAAATTAAACTATCATACAAAGGCATTCCTAAATGCCTTCTTCAGTTTTGAAACTACATCTAAAATGAAATCAATTGCTCTATTTCTTAGAGAGACATATAAATAACTGAAAAGACATAATATTAATAGAGATTCTGTTCGTTTACAGACAAGTTACCCTATCCATATCAGCCAAAAGCTGAAGGAAAACTGCTTGCCAGTAACTACCATATCCAAAAACTCTGCTTCTTTTTAACAATGTGTATATTTTTATGACATTAGTCACAATATGAACACTTTTGAAGAACTATACTCAAAAAGAATATATACTCTAACAAGTCTGTAGTCCACGCTAAAATTTGCATATGTTAGGGACAATAAAAATTTATACATAAACTAAACTAAAACCACTAGACAACGTCTTTAAAAAGCCATGGTTTTGTCTCTTCTTACTTTCATATTATTGTTGAAATCTCAAAGGCTGATTACAAAAACTAGGGAAGGACAATGGCAGGTGTGGATCAGCAGAGAAAGTCACCTTACTGTAGTTAGCTTTTATTACTACGTTAAAAACTTCTTCGGCAGATCAGCATTTTCAGAAGGTCAATAAGCAGTAACTACATTAACCAGACATGTGAAGATTGCTTAGTTGGACTAACAATTAACTTTCCAGAATTGACAAACAACGAGAATGTGGGAATAATCATTATCAAAACAAGAAGTAAACTCAAATCACAGAAGCAGATGTTTGTATGAATTAAAACAGTATTAAAACAGTGGAAATGGCCCTTATCCAGGAGAAAGGATTTTGAAAATATATGAGGTCTACCGTTTTGACATGGATCTGAAACAAATATTCAATTTATATAGACAGTCCGTAAGTAAAAATTTCTTTCCAAATAGCTATTTCTGCAAGAGCATGGTGATATATTCAAATATAAATACATATATATATGCAAGAGGAATATTTATAGGAGGTGTTCAAAGGGAAGTGGCACAACACTGGACAAATGTATGTTCAACTAATATAAAATAGATTGATTTCCACTAGATAATGGTGGACTAAGCCAGTATTTTATTGAAGCCATTCAGTTCTCCTACTGATGTTTCCTGAAAATACTTTAAATACATCTCTGAGGCAATAAACTGCCTAGAAACAAACAAAAAGTTTTTGTGATTCAATGATTCAGCTTTCAACTATTGTTTTTTCATGGATCACAAGCTTCAGTACTACTGTATTCCTTTCTATAAAAACAGACCTGCTTTGAACACACTACATCACACAAAAATGCAGAAGGTTTGGGGGATTTCTGCCTTATGCCTTTCTAGAATACTACAAAATCATGATCTATAACAAAAACTTAAGATATATTTTCTGGGCTGAAAATAGAGGAATTTAAAAAATGCTTACACTCATAACAGTTAAGATAAAATTTGTAGAACAACAACAACATTAGTAAATACAAACAATGTGATATTCTCTATGGTCCTATCACTGAGAGGATTTTAGCAAGACTGTCCTAATGGTCAAGGGCAACAGGCAACAGCAAGAGGAACTCCTGTTCAATAAATCCTGCTAATTCTGCAGTACAGCTAAGCCAGTGATAGTGCTGGGGGAAAGTTTTGCTAACAGCATAATTTAGAGAAAGCCCCTACTCTAGGGCATTTTTATGAAAGGAGTAGATGGGGGAGGGGGGGAAGACTAAAACAAAACCCCTTGTAAAATACTACAAACCCTAGAGCATAAGTCTTCCTACTAGCCTTGGCTGCCTCACTGGTGAGATTCACAGAGAATGATGAAAGCTGTAGCTATCAACCTTTATATCAGAACTACATGCCATAAAAACGTGAGCTGTGTTTTCAAGAAGCTTGCTGCTTCTGATTCTGAGCTGTACCACCATCACCACACACAAACATTTACTGGCTTCTTTGTTTTAAATACTGAACACGTCTTTTAATTTCTCACCCAAAGAAGCTGTCACACCCTAATCAACATCTATCCTTACACACATTTTAAGTGTACATCAGAACACAGCAAATGTCTACCCTGAGTCTCTTTAAAAATAGTTTAGTCACAAATTATCCTTTTCACCATAGTAATGGAATCTAGAAAAGCATCAGGTTTGGCTTTTGATTAAAGAAAACTATTTGTCCAAATCATAAGACCTGAAACCATATGAGGCTGAATTTACTGACTACACATCTTCTGCTTCTTCCTTGCTTGTTATGCCTAGTGTTTTCTTCTACTTAATTATCCCCCCTTCCTTTACTGTTTTATCTCTTCTATTACTGCTTTTACCAGGAAATGTTGAAAACAAAATTTAATTGAGCAACAATATTTCATAACTTTGACCAAACAATGGATATGTTTAAGCATGAAATAGTGTTTATAGATGAAAAAAGTGTTCTTGCCAGTGTCTTACACAATAATGATTAAAGAGCAAAAAAAGCAGACTATAGTCTATGTTGTTTGGCTGCCTTCTACACTGCAAAGCCATTAAGCAGAAGAGCATATTCTTTGATTAATATTCACAGAACAGAAGCCAACAGTTCAGTGCATCAATCATATAAATTCAGTAGTAGGAATAAAATATATGCACACACAAAAGCAGTAAGACCCAATTAATCAAATGCAAACAACACACCAAAATACGTCCAACACACCAAAGTTACAACCATTTATGAAGAAAAGACAGAGAGTACGCTGCAGATAGATGTTCTGTTTTGGTAATACACAAAGAACATATAATGCCTGCCAACTACAATCAGAGCTAAAGGAAGTAACACCCAGTCTTCAAAGACATTACTTAACCAAGGCATTTCATCTAAATGTAGAGCAGAATTTGATGGAAGAATAGTTGTTTCATCTTCACAAATTTAATGACATGTTATTTCAAGGACTAGTGATCTGGTATTACTCACTGTGTTGACAGAAGTATTTGGCATACAGTTGCAATGTAAATGCGTTCTTATCTGAGATGGTATATATTCAATGTTGTAATAATTGTAAACAGCAGTTTTAGATGACACTCTAGTTCATGTGAAAAGACACAGTAAATACAAGACTGCTAAGTCCTGGTACAAAAAATGTTAAACAGTTTTTTTTTTTCTTTAACAAATAGTTGATTTCGTATGAATATTTATTTACTGTCAGTAATTCATCAATTACAAAATATGTACACAACTGGTTTGGATTAAGCGAATTACGTGATAAATTCCCAAGAGTATATCCAACAAGATGAAGCAACTATCTTACTGGAAATAGATTCATCATTCTGGCAGAGAATATCTACAGTCAGTAGTTTCTCATAGCTCAAGGCTCTGTCAAAACATATCGGAAAAAATCCTTTTCTGACAAAAAATCTAAACTTTAATTCAGTAATAATCCTGTTTATTAAGTCAAGTAAAAATGAGTCTTTCTATCCTATCCTTTCTATCACAAGCTTTGTTTGATTCGCGTTAGATTGATTTAACTGACAGGTTTCTAGATTTCCTTTTTTAAAGACTACCGTGCATTTCTAATGTTTTATTAGTAATCAATGGTGAAAACAAAGTCTCTCAGCCACAAACTTTCTAATTATTCAAGTCAAGAAATGGCTAAAATGTATCCTTGTAATTTTTTTGCAGAAAGCTGTAAGGAGTAGATTTTTCTCCTTTCCATTGAAACTCATAGAAATATGGAATGCAGAAACCAGCTGTTCGTAACACTGAATCCTTAACAATATGAGCCCATAAATAAACTAACATTGATAACTATTTTAATGTAATAGTTTTCAGTCATGTAAGTCATATTTTAAAAGTCTGTGTAACAAACACATTTTCCACTTCTAAAATACTTGCCATTCATTGCTAAATTAAGCACTTCTCAAAGTATTAAACACTCTAAAAGCCTGAACACTCTACGAAGACAATATTTAACACCAAGTTTCCAACAGATTATTTCCCAGATTAGACTTTGATCCTGCAAAGTTGTACATGTTTTAGCTAACTTAAATCCAGGTATAAATCTTTACGGGCTCAGACATCCCAAATCCTTTCACAGAAGAAAACACAAAGAGCACTTCGCTGGCACAAACTGGATAACCGACTAACAACCGAAAACAGCTTAGACCAGGAAAGACATCAACAAAGATGCAAGTGATGGGGTGAAAACGAGATGGAGAAGAAAAGAAGCAAAACATGATCTCTGCAAGGGTAAAAAAGCACTGAGTTGATGAAGAGCAGGCGGTAGGTGAGGCCACTCTTATGTCTGGCCATATAAGTCGTTGTTTGGAAGAAGAGTGGAGACCTAAGCAAAGCCTGAGACAATAGCCTGAGGCTGACTCAGAGGTTGCCCCGGGGTCTGTGATGACTGAGAAGACAAGCTGTTTGAGCGAGATTTCACAGTAGACTGCCAAAAGGGCTCGTGGAAGTCTGGCTTGCCAGTCAAGCCGAAGAAAGCCCCGTAGGAACGTCAGACACAACCCTACCCGAGGTCGAAGAGGCAGGATGACCTGCTACCTACACCAGCCTGGCAGTGACAAACCTCAGCTCCAAAACTGCCAACTTAATTTGCAAATCAGTCATTAATTTTCACAATCTGTTTTATTCATCTGCATCTGTGGACTGGTTTATTTTAAAACCTATCTGAAGAACGTCTAGAATATACCAAACCGCCACGCGTGGGTGGCTCGAAGGTGGCAGCTTGAATCAGAAGAATGTAGTACTTGGCTTGAAGATGTACGAACACTTACGATGCATGAGAGAAAGTGTAAATACATTTTCAGAATTCACTAGCAGTTAAATAGTCACAGCTTTTGTACAGAAAGATGAAATCGTCGGGTAATTTAGAAAAACTAATTTATTTTCAAAAATAAGTAATCCTCTTGTAGATTGAGAAAGAGGGAAGATGGCTTACCAGCAGACGGCTACATACCTGAAATGAATGGAACCAAAAACTGCATCTGGAACCTGATTTTTATAAAATGGACTCCACTTCAAAAGGGATTCTGCATCTGGTGTAAAGAGCTTACTCCAGATTTCCCTCAGAAGCGTGGTACAACCAACTGCACGGACTCCACGGTCAGACTGAACACCACTTGACAAGCGTAGATCTAGATCTGCATTACCACCTGTGGACTCCCAGGACTCACAGTATTAGCAATGCACACACTGACAATCTGCCTTATTTTTATTTAAACTGTAATTATTTGAGGAAGGAAAGAGAAATGCCTAAAGCTGTTAATCTACTTATTAACTTTTACTTAAAAGTAAACAAATGCAACGAGCATGAGAACACACAGGTATCTGGTAAGGCCACGTGCCTTCCTATTACTCTAGATAGGAACTTAGTCTTGTTGTTTGGGAATGCAATGACGGAAAGTGAACTTAAATGAAATTCAAAGTACATACACATTAAAACATAACTCATCTTGCTGCAGATAGAAATTAATGGCCCGAGAGAAGGCATTTTCCAGTTTCAAAATTACACCCACACATTTATGAAGTCATTACTCAGCTGTAACAACAGGTAGGAGGTTTAGACCAGTGCTGCTCTGTATGATCATATTTTACAAATCATGTGGGCTTTATGAGTAATATTAGGTAAAAACTTTTATTTAACTTGTATTTTAAATAAATAATTTTATAGTCCATGTTCTTACAGTTTTGGATTGACTATGACAGCTAAAATTCGATTCATGTGAAAATCAGGACCAAAAAAACAGACATGAGAAAAACGATCATCATTACCTAGCGCAAGTGAAATACAGAAAAATTAATTACCACAGTAGTATCCTATTTTTATTTACATTTTGAATGAGATTACAGTCCCAAATTGGGACAACTACTTTAGTTTTTAATGGACAGAACTGAAATAAAGACACAACAAGCAATGCAAAAACCAGACTATTAAATCTGAAGTCTTCACTGCTTATGAGCAAGTGACTTGAATGTTTTCCTCACTTCAGTGCTCTCCTTATGGAAATCTACCATTTTATTCTTCCACACAGCAAAGAAATCCATCACTCTGCTAACCCCTCAAACCAATTCTTATTCCTAACCCTATTCTTTCTCCCATCCTGACTACTATCAAATTAATCTGCTTTCAACTGTTCCAAAGTAATGGGTTTTTAAGAATTTACTTCTGAAATTATTCATCCCTGAAATCTCTGCCTTGAGCAGCACTACAGAAAGGAGAATCGGTGGCTAACGGAATGGGAGCCCAGGGAAAACAGCAAAGCCAACGAGATTGTTGGAGGATTGTTGGAACCCGCCTGGTTCACCTGTCAAATCCCAAGAAGGCAGAGCACTCTTTCTACTGATAAATAGATCCAAAATGAACTCGTGCACATGAAGCATATTTTTCATCTTGAGTAGGATGTTCTCCCAGATGAGGCAGCCATACACTACAGCTACACTGCACCTACCCTAGTACCTAGGCTATAACATAATGTCTATAACATTTTACAGCGCTTTGAAAACACAGACTCTACCAGAAAGCTGGCCAAATCGTTCAAAGCTGGCATGCATTAATCTAACAATCTGCAATGCAAAAAGCAAACTCTTCAGTAAATCGGAACTTGATTTTGAGATACCAAGTCTGATAGCCAGAAATACTCCTAACTTTTTCAGCTTGATCTGTTAGATTTTGTAGTGCAATCTAGGAGTGCCAGAATGGCATTCTGTCTTTTTATTTCCCAGACTGATCCTTCTATTTGTTACTTCACAGTAATGGTTGATATGTGAAGAAATAATCACTGCTGTTATTAAAAATTCTGTAAGTCCTATGAATAATTGAAATGTTATTTTTATTTGTGCATGCTAATTTGTATTCTGAATGTTCCATTATTTGCTATCCCTTGGAAGTATATTACCTATCTGCAAGAATAATTACAACTTATATTAGAAATTAACAATTAAAATTAATTCCTCACAAGTGTAAACATAAACATGCATTCGGTCTATGTTATTGGATATTCTCCATGTGCTAAATTTGATCACATGGATATCTGCATGCCTAGCTTGAAACAATGAAAGACTCATTTTTTTCACAGACACAAGCAGCCTTAGGGACTTCAGCTTCAGGTTTTCATGCTCAATACCTCTGGACTGGCTATAAAAATAGTAAAGTCAGTGAACTGACACCTAAGAAATTGCAGTTTAAGTAATCTGAACATACCAGGTTAGAAGCCTGTGACACAGTCTGGGAGAGAAGTTTCTTTTCCAAAACCAGGATCATCCTTTACAAGCTCTACAGAAAACTTCTTTATTCACTATACAAATATGATTCAGTCACTACTCAGCTATACTGAGAGCAACAGATATCCTCCAGACTATACTAAAGAGCAGGTATTCAAAGACTGAAACGTTACAAATTCAACATTAAAAAAAAAAAGCCATTGGAAGAAGATCCAAACTGCTTATTTCATCATGTCCTTATCAGGAAATCACATCGCCTTACTACTTTTGACTGACACTTGGTTCCATATATTGCTGTTCAGGATCAATCAACTGAGAAATGGTAGGTAGGACTAGCACATTGTTTTGAGTTACTCTACTATTAAAAGGCCAGACAACAGATGGTACATTTAAAACAACTCTTCCTCCCTCACTGATAAATACTATTTTGTTTAATTCACATTGTTAACATTTTGAAAATCAGAGTTTTTAAAGACATTACAGTCCAAATTAATTAAAATTTTTCACTTTACTATGCATATAATTTTGTGTAAAGATATATAACAACTTTAAATGTATATGGGATAGATTTCCTACTAGGGTAGTTCCTGTGCAACAGGGGACCTACCCCAGGAAGTGCAAACTGGTATTTTAACATGTTATTGTTTGGGATTACTCAGATGTTTTTCCTTTACAGAAAACTTAGCTCTTCCATCACCTTCTAGTCAATTCATAATTCCTCAAAAAAACCCAAAAGCCAATAATTGACAGGAAATCAACAAAGAAAGAGATTAAGTAAGTGATTATTCCCAGGCTGTAGCTGTCAGACTGTTACAACACTAAGGAAAGGAATTACATTAAGAAAACACCTTTTATATTCCTCTCACCTGCTGCTGTGACATAGCAATACAGAAGGGAAGTCACTGTTTATAGCATGCAATGAAAAACGGCTGTATGCAACGGCAAGTCTTTCCCTATAGATAGAGAAGCTAGTGTTAATTAGATTCTTCTGTCATCTAATCACGCACAGATGAGTTGGCGTTCATGGACCTTTACAGTTTTAAGGATCAAAGAAATTAGAGATTAATTTTATTTTCCTTACATCCTACATCCAAATTCCAGGAAGAGAGACATTTGGGGCTTTATATGCAGGAGGTAATGAAGAAATGAACCTGTATCAGCTAGGATAGTAGCCAGAAACACTGCACTTATTAGGAAAACTTACAAATACCTTTTAATTTACGTAAGTCATTAAGAATAGTTTATAACAAATGCTAATGATCAACAAGATAGAGAGCACCACTCACTTCCCACTAGCGGGCCTCATCCTGCTCTTCAGGCAGGACCATTCTGATGTGAGCAGACCCAGCTGCTGAACCCTTTGTGCTTCTAGGTGCGGCTACAGCCTGGTTGTGGCTCCTAGTTCTGGATCTCTCAAGGCACTCCTACATGCAGATCCTTTGACCCTCCTCTGGCAGCAATCCACCTGCTTGATTAAAGAGGCAGTGCTAGAGCTCTCCCAAATCCACAGTAGTTTAGGAACATCTTACCGGAGACCGGAGCTCTACTTCTGCGTTAAGTCCTTCGGAGGATACATGACGTATGAGCAAGAAACTAAAAAAAAAGAATTTCTTTAATAAAGGACACTTTACCCTTGAAATCCGAAGAGAATCATGGAATCTTTAGAGAAAGAGTAGACATGCTGAATGAAACCCCTTGTAGACTCCATTTGCCTGCAAGGCTAGGAATTTCATGAGCAAGCGTAAACCCACATCACCTTCTTGGCCTCAGTCTCTTTTCTCTTTCCTCCTCAGAAAAAATGGTATTTTTTAACAGAATTCCCAACTGTCTCTCATTTTAAGCCTGAGATGTGTTTCAAACTAAGAACTGTCATCCCTCTTCCCCAGCCAGCCTTGGCTGTAACATTTATTCTTCTTGCAAGTGGACCACTGAAACAGCTCAGAAATTGAAAGCCTTTATCGCACTGCCATTGTTAACCCTAACCAAACAGGGCTGTATCTTACCATGCACGTGTAATTTAAGGCCACACAGCAAGCTGTAGGTGTTCTGTGGAGATACCCAATGGAATACCAAAAGCAGGATAAGGTTGCAATGTGTTAGCATGGCCCTTATGCTTTTTATGTTATAAAACCTAAATATGATTTGAGACAGTCTACATTGCTGTCTCAGTCCCTCTCATCTCGTTGCTTGTTCATGCATCTCTATTTCCTTGGGGTTTCTTACAAGCCTAAAACATCATTTCTCACGAAACAAAATATTGTATTTAATCTGAAACAAAACATTTCAGTTTTACCACTTGATTTTGACTGATAATTTAGTTCAGCCACTGAACTGAACCTTCAGTTTTTGTAACAGTCCTACCTACACCTAAAAATGTCTTATTAAAGAAAATAATTTATCCTTCTTCTCCAGTCTGCTGCTTGTACTCAAGCCATGTACTATTTCATACCAGTGAGAAATTGTGGCAAAAAAACCCTTGGTTGTTTGAAATGATAAAAATAAAATACAATCAATAAAAATGAGACCATTAATGTGATGGTGATCTTACATGCTACTCGCACTGTACAGATGGAGTATCCTTGAGTAGCAGCAATTTTAACTGTTTTGCACTGATAATGCCCCAGCCCCAGTAATAGGTACATCCTCTCCTTACTGGTTCATAATGGGACAAAGGGCTAAGTGCACACCTGTGAGCTCAAGCTGGTAGGTTCAAATCCCACAGACAACCTCCCCCTGCTTATTAGACTAACCACAGACATGATTCCCCACAATATTCTGTGTTAGATCATTTTAGCTCCCTAAGTACGAGAGCAATGGTGCTTTCATGCAAACATGCTGGATGGGAAAGAGATAACTACTTCGCCCCCTAAGAATAAACATCTTCTGCAAGTATAAACTACATATAGCTGATGGTCAGGGCACACACAAAGGAAGACAGGGTATGGGGAGGAAGACCTCTTTTAAGGAAAAACCGCTAGGAAATTGAGTGTAGGGAGTAAGCCTGCAGTTGCAGGGAGCTGGAACAGATGACTGTAATTGGAAGCAGAGTTTCCAGTAACCCTGTGCAAAGTTCCTGAATTCCTTCTTTTTGTGGCAAGATCATCACTGTATTTCCTAGAAACGGGGCAAATGAGGGCTTCCTTTAGCTTGGTTCTTTTCTAGAAACATCTAGAAAAAATTCTTAGAACCATCCAAATTCTGTCAGGCCAATAAATATGTTTTATCGTTCTCTGTAATCAAGAAAGCCAAGAAGCTTATGATGAGGACCTCATAGTCCCAAGCTAAAAGGAGAATTTCACTCCATTCATAATGAACTAACAAATAGCCATTCCTTCTGGCAGGTATTAATGATATTAGCATATTGAGCTAAAAGGTCAAAATTAAACTAACTTCCTTCATCCTTTTAGTTTGGATAATTTACATTTCAGTATAGTCATTCATATTTCTTGACACCCAGATGCAGAATAATGTTAAAAAATGCATTTAGTCTGAGAGACTAAATTCTGTATTTTTTTTGCTTAAAACACTCATGTCTATGTCAAGTACATGGCACCCTCTATTCCTATTTTCGTTACAATTTCACAAAACTTCTACAGTAAGAATTAGCTGTCCAGAGAAAACTCAGATTAACTCAAGTCATCTGATTAACACTGGTTTCTCAGATCTCAAATTCATATTAAAATATAACGACCATTAATATAGAGTTGTTAGTATAAAGCTACAAAGGATTAATAGCTTTTGGGGCAATTTTTTCTATAAGCTTGTTTTCAGTTGTGTCTGAGAATCAGGGGAAAAAAAGTCATTCTTAGTCATAAACTGAAAATACATGATGAAAAATGGAGATAAAGAAGGAAGGACAGGAATCTACTCTTTCTGAAATTCAGAGATTTGTAATAGCTGGCTCAAATAAGTCTCCAGAGCCAGAGAGGTTCTGTGAAATAATTAAGGAAACAGTACTTAATAAATCATGTTGTCCAACTTGTTTTGCGGTGAACTAACTTGTGCAGCTGTTCTTTTAAGGCACACTACACAATTGTCATTTCATTTGTTGAATTTTCTGGAAACTGAAGAAAAATACCAGACATACAGTGAATTCATTATGAGTTTGGAAGCTATTTTTCTTTCTTACATAATACAGTTATAAATGAATATGAACTGGAAATAATTAGACTCTGTACTATTATTCAGTAATGATGGATCTCAAAATAGGTAAACTACTCAATTAAAAACTGAGTTACACTATTGACACCCACATGAAGGATATGTTTCTCATTTGCTTCAAATTTAACGTTGACCATAAGTAGAATGGATTTAGTTTTTCGTATTACCTTGGCCTGATACATAGACCCTACTTACTTCAAGGTCTTCAACCCTGTGGCAGCCGAAAGTGGGACCACAGTAAATTAGAAAGCTGTGCATCAGTTTCAGAGAAGTGTCGGATCTTTCATTCATCCTTTACACTATTCTTATTGAGAGTTCAGGAGTTGAGTTAGTTGTGTTTTCCAAGAAACTCATCAGTGTTCTATAGTGCCATGATGGCAATCATACAATATAATGAAAATACTCAAGTTTGCCTTTTCTAGATTACAGTACAAATGCTCCATGACTGCATTTTACATGAGTATCCTAAATTCAGTTACTGAACCTCTGGAAGAAATAAGTTTGGTTATCTTTTTGGCATTATCAATTGGTTTTGCTTATTCTTTTTAGTAGAAACAAAAGACTAATATTTTTGATCTTCTGTGCCTCAAAACCCTTGAGTAATTAAACTTAATTATTTAGTAGAAACAAAAACTAAGTGTAATATTTTTGATCTTCTATGCCTCAAAACTCTTGAGCAGTAATACTTCTTAAACACAGAAAGTGTCCACTTGTAATATTCATAACTGAGTAGTTGGGGGGGTTGCTGTTTTAATTTATTGACACAAAAAAGGCAAAATTATATGCACTAATGAAAGCATTCCTCTACCAGTTTCCTCCCCCTTAGCAACAGCTAATACTCACAGCTTCCCACATGCAAAGACAGGGATTTCTTTTGATCGAACATTTAACATTTTCAAATTCAAACCAACTGCTCTAGCAGTACAAAACAGGCTTAATATTTTCAGTTAGCTCTAACACATTACATGCATATCTGAGAACAAGGGAAGTGAGATACATCAGAAACTATTTTGCAACTTCTGTGGTCATTACTAGTCCAAGTCTGGTAACCACTATGTAACAGGCTAAATTGGCTTTTCTAACAGCAGAGGGCTAGAACCTAAGATGATGTGTTACAGCAGATGCGGAAGTTTCTAAATTTACAAACTTGATTACACCTGTTACAATTTACAAACTACACAGGAAAAGTATCTCAGTGTATCACAACCAGACTAGTGTGACTTTGTTTAAAAAAGGAAAAAAAGGAAAGGTAGAGATTAATATTTTTGTTAACCACTTAACATTTTCTCTAAAAATGAAGGACAATCAGAAGATGAAGCAGGCTGTTGTTTGCTGGATTTTTACCTTGTTAATAAAACAAAGCTACTTATACTCCTTCACCTCACAGGCACTTTGAAAAAATAAACTATTTAACATCACCACAGCACGGGTGCCTCATAGATACTACCAAAATTTATTTCCTTAACACTCCTGCAAGATGAAGTATTATCACCTTCATGGTCTTTTATGTGGAAAAAAGAATAATCATGTCACCAGAACAAGGTTGAAAAATGTACAGGAACTAGGGAATGATGTTCATTTTATGCAATGGGGAAATAAAATATACAAAATATTGAGTACTAGCTAATTAAAGAAGAACATCTATTCTATGGAGGAGGGTACCCGTGAAAAAATATGATGATGCAATTTATCATGTTTCACAACGCATATGTACAGAGAATACAATTTCAGTTATGGGGCATTATAGTGACAGTCAAACTTGTTACAGTTTTTCTGATAACCATTGGAAAATGTGAATTCATCAGTAAGTTAAGTATTCAGTACAAACATACTTGTTTTCACTGAGTGGAACACAGGTGGGTTTCCTCTGAAAGCAACTCTGTTTCCTGTCGGTTAACATGCATAACTCATTTAAGTCCACCAGCCTCTTCAGTCTGAAGAAGCTTAGCCATGAGGAGTGTCCAGTCCCACAGACTGCAGGATTGGCAAGATTATGGCTCTGTGGTAGATTGACCAAGCAAAGTATGTTAGGTCTAAGACTTAAGGAGCACTAGGCTACCTGGCCAGTTGGCTAAAGTACACCAAGCTCTGGCCAAAGTGGATGCCCAAGGCCATTAGCCAGAGGAAAAAGCAGGCCAAGGAGTCTGGCAGCTCTTCAAGGTTCTCCCAACAGAGGCCCCAGGATCCCTGGCCACTAGATCAGAAGCTCCAAGGCCCCATTTAAGATGACTCCTAGGCTTTAGATGCAGAGTGGGAAACATATCTAAGAGGTAGGCAGGTTGGGTAAACAGCTGGCCAAGAGTCTAGAAACCCACAGACTTCACACAATTGATTTCCTTTTAATTGTTCTTCATTTGCTTCTTACTAATTCCTGCCTCGAATTTACGTGTCAAAAAACTTCCTATTCTTTCTAGCTACACCAGCTACTGTTAAGTTCTTAGGTTTTTCAATTGCCTTAATCGTTCACCACAAACAAAACGGGTTCAGTATACTATACACAGCTTTGTTTCCCTCCTGAAATGATTGTCCATTTTGTCTCTCCAGTCTGATTTCATTACGAGATTAAGCTTCCCTTGTAGGTTCAGCAGTTTAAGTTGAAGGTTAATAACTTTCCTAAGTTCTGGCGATTTGTTAGAAATGGGCTGAGGCAGCGTTTCACACCATACCACTCAAACTCTAGAAGTCAATATGAAACCTGTATATGGGGATCAGGTAACACTGAGAGAGTCTGGAAAAGAGATGTTAATTATCTCATGGCAGGAGGAGAAATAGCTAAATGCTACTTGGTTCAATTTTCTAGTACCCCCTGCAGGTTAATACAAAGGAGTAGCATTTGGCTTCAAAGTGAATGGCATATATATCCTGCCTAATTAAAATGAAAATAAGACCAAAGGTCTTTTATGTTGTTATTAATATTTAATAAAATATTTCTAAGCTTCTGTGTGAAGAGAATACCAAAGGGAGTTCTGACTGTATTTCACCCATCTCCTCAATTTCAGGAAATGATAGTATCTTGTTCACATTACCATAGTACCCACTATTATTGTTGGGATTATACTTAACAGTCTTCCTTGTTTTCATACTTCCTCATATCCCTGCCAGGTTACCCTTACCACTCACAGTCCTCTGGTCAAGAAGATAAAATGGACTGTTCATCTAATTTAGGTACTTCAAGTACAAAGTAATCTTTTCAATCTAAATTAGGGATTCAAAAACAAATACGGAATTTTGTGAATTCTCTGCATTATGGTGTTATATTTTTCACTTTCTGTTGCATCATCTAATGACCTTGTACTTTACACTATTGTGTAATCAGTTTTCATTTCACATCCATATTAATTTCCTTAAATCAAATGCTAAAAAAGTTAAAATCCATCTAAAAGTTAATCCTTAATTTAAAGAATCTTAGCAATATCATGCATTCATATATCTATTTACAAGCAGTGCTGGTCATATCACCTTTATTAAGGTGATAAAAGGATTAAGGATAAAATTTCCCAATGTAAAGTACTATTTTTAATTGAGTATAATTGCTCAACTTTTTAAATTGTTCTTCCCTTTGGAAGTATTGCCCAGCAAGCAGTTTATATTGCTAGGCTGTTCAAGTGGTGCTTTTTTTAATTCAACCAAAACAGTTCAATTATACTTAAGAATGAAACTCGTGGAAAAAATGTGGTTTGCTCATATTAAAAAAAAAAAAAAAAAAAAGCCGTATTTTGAGCCCCTCTAACATGTCTGCTTTGGAATTCAGAGTTAAATTTGGCTTGACATTGGCAGCAATGTCTGTGGAACATGTCATTTGCAATGCACACAACATATCTGGGCAAGCTTCAGTCTTTAAAAAAAATCTCATTATGACCAGCACAAGTATACATGCCCATGAAATGGAAAAATATACAGAATAATGCACAGAGATAAAAGCTGGCTTAAAACTTTGCAAGCCATACCGTGCAGTTTGTGCAGGATTGCATATGATAGCAGCTAATTTTTGAGTGCTTCACTTTTCAATCACGTTCTTCCAAAATACATTTTACGTATGTCCGTATAATCTCCTAGGTGTTGCCCCTGCTCCTTTTTTTTGCGGATCCCTATAAGGAACCATATAAGGTACACTTTTTGAGGAACCATGTAAGGTATATTAACTTCAGCTGCAAGGTACTGGACTTCTCTGCTGCTAAAAGACAACAGTAAAATTTTCCTACAGTAACATCGACTACCATGTAGGGTGCAGCACACGCTGCTGATGACCGAAGAGTAATTGACTTGCAGGATGCCTGCCTGTACAGGAGCATTCTGAAATATCAAACTGATTTATATTGAAGTAAGAAAGTTCAATTTCAAAATGAATTAAAATAAATCAAGTTAAGTCCATTTTAACATAGAACTATTTGTGTCCACACAGGAATTAACACGGCTTAAGTAATACTTTAAACAAATAAATTTTAAGATGACCCCCCTCTTCCACCATAGATAAGCCTTTAAAAAACACTGTCTCTGTTCCCAACTCTGTAAGGGATTGTGTTTTAGTGGGCACAGTCATTTCTGATATCTCTCCATCCAAACATTATTCTTTACGTACCATCTGCCCATTTGGACACAAACTGTGCCCTGCCCTTTTTCCCATTCGCCCGTTGACTGGTCAGCCCCAGTCCCCTCCCCAGAGTTATGGCTCTTCAGCGGGCTTTTCTCACTTCCTCCTTAGCTACTCGTTCCTTAACACCTCGTCCTTTCAGTTCCAGGATCACCTACCAATTTTTTCCACCTAAAAAACCAATGCCGCTCCTCCCAAATCCCCATTTCCTCTCCAGTTCTCCTTCCTGCTGAAGTCCAGTTTCCTGCTAAACAAGTCCTGAGCTGTGTCTTCCTTCCTCATGCTCCCTATGAGCTGTGAATTTCCGCAAGGTGCTGGGGTGCTCCGCAGCCAGCCATACACTGTGATGGGGTGGGCACTGCAGCAGGGTCGCCGACAGCACAGGAAACGGTCTCAGATTTCTGCCCTGGGGCCTGACTTCCACCTCTCAATACAAGGAAAATACTGCTCAGGCCTGAACAGAAACAAATCAATGTCATTAGGAAGCTCCAGGAAAATATATAAACAGCATGTAGAAGACTCAAGTTTTTTCACAGAATCATAGAATGGTTTGGGTTGGAAGGAACCTTAAAGATCATCTAGTTCCAATGCCCCTGCTATGGGCAGGGACACCTTCCACTAGATCACGTTGCTCAAAGCCCCATCCAGCCTGCCCTTGAACACTTCCAGGGGTGGGGCACCCACAGCTTCTCTGGGCAACCTGTGCCAGTGCCTCATCACCCCCAGAGTGAAGAATTTCTTCCTTAGATCTGATCTAAATCTCCCCTCTTTCAGTTTAAAGCCACTACCCCTTGTCCTATCCCTACAGGCCCTTGTCAAAAGTCCCTCTCCAGCTTTCTTGTAGGCCCCCTGTAGGTACTGGAAGGCTGCTAGAAGGTCTCCCCAGAGCCTTCTCTTCTCCAGGCTGAACAACCCCAACTCTCAGCCTGTCTTCATAGAAGAGGTGTTCCAGCCCTCTGACCGTCTTCGTGGCCCTCCTCTGGACCCGCTCCAGCAGGTCTACGTCCTCCTCGTGCTGAGGGCCCCAGAGCTGAACGCAGGACTCCAGGTGGGGTCTCATGACAGCAGAGCAGAGGGGCAGAATCACCTCCCTCAACCTGCTGGCCACGCTTCTTTTGATGCAGCCCAGGATACAGTTACCTGGACTCTATTTTTTTTTTTCCTCAAATCAGCTTACACATGCTAACCTGTAAGGTCACAGAGACACAAAATACAACACAAAATAAATCTGACCGAAATAAAATCAAAAGAGGATATTTAAAAGTGAAGATTTTTAGACTTACATCATTGATTACTGCATTGTATGCAAGTTTACCTTGAAAACCACATTTTCTGCTGGAGTTTATTTTTACTTAACTAAAACCTATTTGAAATGTTAGAACATAAACCCCAAACTGCATAAAAGAAATACAATGTTTACATTAAATGGTGTGTGAAATATGATCATACAGTTTTCCTTCTAACTCAGAACAGCTCCCAAATGTTTTTATTCCTAAATAGATAGTAATCACATTACTTTTTTAAACAATAACCAGTAAAACAATACCCTCATCTCTTGTGTCTTGCATCTCAAGACAGATAGCAAAAAAGAGACTTTATTTCAATGAAATCACAACAATGAACTCTAGATGAAATGATCTGAGAGCTTATTAACTCAGAGTGCTCTGCTGAAACTCAGCGATTCTTCTCAGCGTTTTATTCTGGTTTGTAAGTTATTGCTTTTTTATTATTATTTCATTTTATTTCTGTGGGGTTTTTTTTAGCTTCTTATTTGCTGCATGTTATGATGTAGCAGGATATCATTTTGAACAAGTCCTGCCTGAAGACTTTTTTTTAGGCTTACTACCCAAATTCTTAAAATACTCTATCAGATTGCTGCTTTCTTCTTGAATTTTGTAATTAAACTGTAAGTTTTATTTGTATTGATCATAGATTTAGAATAAGATTATTTCATATTTATTTTTAATTTAAAAAAAAAAAAAAAAGTGCTTAGGCAGTAACCCTAACCTACAAATGCTTAGTTCATAATGGAAGCTATATTAAACATTTAAAAGAATGGCATCGATTCCCAATAGATGGGCTTACACTGATTAAAAGCCTCTACAGTGACGTTATCAGCCTCATTATCTGGAAGAAATTTTGCCATCATTTCCATTACAATCTGGTGCTTTCAAGGGTATAGGAAATAAGCAGTAAATATTTACTTATACTAAATTTGATGTAAAACCTTAAAACTAATTTCTAAATCTACTGCAGATGTTTTTACTAATATAGCTAATTTTCTCAATATACATTGGAACAAAAGATATTCAAGCTTATTTCTCAAAAATGAAATCTGACAAGTAATGAGTCCACGACATGCTTGATCACTTTTAAGATTTTGGGGGGAAAAACTAAGCGAGGCCTCGTCTCCTTTAGGGAAAGAAATTGCAGGATGGGAAAATTCTGGAGAATAGAGAGTGACGCAGAAGGCTCTGAATGACATGCGTTTGTAGTTGAAGGCAAGCAACTGCAAAGCATCCCAAGGAATCTCATGTCCTCGTCTGAATATCTTCAAGCATCCAGAGAGAGGCAAAGCCCACTCAAACTGCTCTTTGTGGTTTTCCTTCCTTATATAGTGGTCCTCTATCATACTGTTACCCACAGTATCGCTTCTTGCAATAATCTGCCCTCTTTTTCATAGAGGAGAACCTGAACCACACCATTCTCTCTTCATCACACGCAGCGAGCGCTACAACCAGAACCAGTGTCATGGCCTATTCTGTGAAACACCTCAACTGAAATATAATTATTTGACTATATCATTTTAATACTTTCAGACAGAGAAAGTTAAAACAGAGTGAATAATAACTATTTCTTTAATTCATTAGAAGTGAAACAGAATGCTATTTCATTTGCAGTGTACTTTTCAAAATGTATTTTGAAACACCAGCACAATCTAAACATTAGAAAATCTACTTTGTTTTCTACTTAGTTTTCTAACCATATGAGGTTGTATTTCCAAACTTAGAAAACCACAGCTGCAACGAATATATAATATATACACACATTATGCATATACACGCATTTAAGTAACCTTAACATAGCACTAACGATTAGGTTTACACAGAGCTCTTTCTGAAGTTCTCGGTGCCAAGAGGAAATTATCATTTTCGTTGTTATTCATACACAAACAATGGCTTATGTTTAAAGCAAATTAGTGAAGATTACACAGAGAAATGTAACATCATGTTTGTACTTGTTAAGGGCTATTATCCCTCGAATCTGCAAAGTACATCAGTGTATGACATGAGATATAAGAGATGTATGGATCTATCTCAAGGAAATCAGTTGGTACCTTATATTCAAAACAATTACTTGCCTTAGCAATTTGCTGAATTGAAGCTTTACGTTACAACAATAAAGACCAACTTTTCGTCATGTCCTCTCCTTGGCAGCAGCATGGGTCTTATGCAAAGAATACTGACAGTCTGCTTCAAAATGTGAACTTTATTCATCACAAATAACATAAAAGTCCTCAAATGGAAAACAAGGAAATTCCAACTGGAAAACTGAAAATACGTCAACAAATCCTGACTGTAATAGGCAATCTCTTCTCCTGAGCAGAGCAGTCCCTTAGAGAGCTTCCTCAAAAACCTTAATGTAGAAAGGTTCGTGCTTTAACAGGTACAGATTTGTGTCCATCTAAGCGTTTCACTTTCATTTCTGAAGCTGAGATGTAATGATACGCTCAAAAACTTTGCACTCTGATTCAAGACAAAAATAACATACGCTAACGTCATACTTAAATATATCAAGCCACTAGTACAGTCTTGCCATATACTTATGTTAAAAACATGTACCTACTGGTTATGATGACCTTTCATGCTTAAATTCTGTATGTGTCATAGAATTTGTCAGCACTGGGGGCTTTCCAGTTATTTTATTATTAAAGTGAATGGAAACGGAAACTTAAAAGGGCAAGCTCAATATAACTTTGGGCATAGTGATACATGTTAATAGGAGATACTAAATATCTTCCAGAACAAGTTATACAAAGTGCATTTTCCTATTCAGTACAATCTGCAGTAACACAGTTTGATGATAAAATGTCATCCATCTGCATGCTTCTAAACGCTCCAATACCCTCCTGCATGTCAAACACCTTCCCTTCAAACTTTTAGCTTCTGTTGACACTTCATTAGAGAACATTTTGAAAACTCCTCTGTTTTGAAACATATGCTTTTCGAAACACACAGTCTCTGGAACACTTTTCACAATTCTCTCTTGTTTTTGGATATGAAGTTTATCTTGCATGTTCTAAGTCTAGTTCTGTAAACCTGAGTAACGCAAAAGCCCACAATGACAATTCAGTGAGCACCGTGAAGCCTTCCTAGTCTCCTATCAAGTCACATATTGATGACAGGGCTGAACTAAGGACTTTAAGGCCTCCAAAATCCGTTCCTCTGCAAGGCCTTGGCATATGATTTTTAGGCTTGTCACGGCTGAGGTGCCAAATTCATCCAAACTCCCTGCTGAAGAGCTAAGAAATCTTACAGGCTCTACTACTGAATTTAAGAAGCATGTAGACTTTAGAAGGAAAAGTCTTTGTCAAGCAGCTAGGACACCTAAACAAATAATGGTGGGTATTAGCCCTCACCAGGGGGAAAAAAAAAAAGAAAAAAAGAACGGAAAAAAACCATCTCTGGACCAGCACCTTTGATGGTATCTACATTTCAATCCAATTCTGCTTAGGAATTCATTACTTTTACTCACAGCAGCCTTGTGTGTTAGTGCTCATCTCAGAGGTGAGCACGGGTTGCAGAGGAGGGATTCCCTTAGAGGCACAGCGTAGGTCAGGAGGCTCAAGCCGCACAACTGAGAGCCTGTTTGGGCCAATGTGTGGGTCAGGAGGACCCTTGAGGATCCAGAACTCAGAGTTGTGCTGAGAAGTCTAAAAGCTTGATGCATCTGATGCAGTACTAGTTTTCAATTCTCTGATAAACTTGCTGCAGTTTTTCCATTCCCATAGATAACTTCTGAAATCCCAATTTTAATTCTGAAACATCATGACTCTCCCCACAATCACCCAACTTTGAAATTCTTTCACTGAAGAAATACTCTTTTGACTTGTGCTACTTAAGAAATCAGTTTTCCTACTAGCTGGTTATATAGCACCTTCTACTTTTGATAATGCTATCTCATAATATATTGAATTTGGTAATTTTATTTAAAATATGTCAAACTCATTTAAGAACTTGCAATAATTTATTTTATATAAGATAACTGCAATGACTTCTTTTAAATACCAATAGTACCAATTTCATCAGAGATACTGCACATAACTCTAAGATTTATAATAGACATACTGCATATGTTCATCTACTACATATGTAAAAGTAGTTTCTACAGAAAATCAACAACTGAGAGGACGTTTTAGATAGCTGTATATTATTTGTATCCTCTACCTGTCCAAGATTTTTCTCCTGGTCATTACAATCCTTGCTGCAGTATATTTCACATCTCTGAATGTAATTTCTAAAATTATTCTTCTAACTTACAGATGAAACTGAATTAAAAATGGATAGGTTTTCAAAAGCGTCAGGATTGCCAATGCTGAAACACCAACTGGAATTTCATAGAGGCAGCTGTCAGTATTTTATCATTCGTTTACCTCCTAATTCAGAAGTCACTGACAGGATAACTGAACAGTAAAATTTTGGTCACCAGTCTCTTTGTTATTTCGTCTCTAAAGTTAACTTGCCAAAAAGAGATTGTTGCAGTACTTCAAAAAAATCTAGTAAAAGAGGCTTTTGACTGGCATATGAATAATTACATTTTAGGTTCAACCAGAAGCCACAGAATGACAAAAGCATACTGAGGTTGTTCTTTTTTTCTTGTTACATGTCAAATGCAATTTGCTATAATAATTACACTGTGACTAAGTTTTGTTCCTTTACTACCTAACGATCATCGGGAAGGGATTTCCATAATTAGTGTAACACACATACGCTTTAACTAGATTACAGAAGGAATGTAAATTTTAAAAGCCTCAAAACATAATGCAGTTGCTTTTAATGAAAAAATACAATATTTGTCAATTTGGGCTGATTATAAGGGCAAGGACAGTAATTAAAATATGAATTACCTGAACTGTGGCTACAACACAAAAGTTGTTTCACTTATTCCTACAGCCTTCTCAACATGTAGCACCATCTAACAAGTTACTAAAACTGTCATACTCCAAACCACAACTGAGTCATCATACACGTCTGAAGTTCCATCCCTGAAGATCAAAGCTAAAATTTCACTTTGTTCAACATGAAGTCATCAGAGTTTAAAACTCATTTTACTTCATCACATAAAGCCTGAAACTGTCACTGAACATCCTACATGTCTGTAAACTATTATATAAAATCGTTTGAAAGCTAGTATCTGTGCCTTCTGAACTGCTTTACACCAAAAGAGCAATTTGCCTTTTCAGACAAGTCATCATCTCGTAAGACAATATTAGGAAAAGAGTTCTTTTTAGGAAGGGTATGATTAAATGGCTTTGGATGCAGTTAAACTCCTCATTTAAAAACCACTAGAGTTGCCTAATTTAAGACACTGGCAAAAAAAAAGCTCTGTACTTTTTCATACACTGTACTAAATGAAAAATACAGAATTATTGTACATGATAAGTGCTGCAAACACAATAACATTATGAGAGAATTTTGATCAGCCCATTAAACTGGTTAGTGAGGCCTGAACTATGTTAAACACATATCCATTACATCTACAGACTGCTGTAATTAAGCTTCCTGCATTTTACTGCCATAACATAACTCTTCATGAACAGTGCAACATTTTATAAATTTCTTTCAATGAAATAAAATTAAATATACATTTGTTAATAAGGCCACTATAACAAGGATATTAACAGCAACCTTTATAATTCTCTGAATTGCTGTTAAAAATAAATTTACTCATTGCAGAATGATTGACTGATTAAAAAAAAAAAAAAATAGCTATAAACCAGGTATTCAGAGCTGCCTATTTTTAATGGAATGTCTCAAATCCCCCAAAAAGAAAGGAGAAGGAAAACTGCTTAAATACACACTTGAAATACTTGAGTGCCACTCATACTGTTTGAACGATGAGACTTGCCTTAACAATTGCCTTCGTGTATTTTATGAACAGACTAAACAGAAATAATAACTCTAAAATCAGAAAAAGGCTATTCCCATTTTACTGTACTCTCTTCTATATAAATTGATAATTATTATAAGGTTTTGGACTGCACTCTAGCTCTAGTATTTTACAACGTAACAGGTAAAACATATTTCTAGTACCACATTCCCACTTGAGATAGCAGGAGCTCCAATTATAGAACATATTCAATTACTCACGAGCAGAGACTTCAGGTTATTGAACTATTTGCTTAAAGCCAGGTATTTCTCCAACTGAAAGCAGATGAAATTCCAGCAGCGGCTACCGAGGAAAAAAAAACTGGGCGTGCAGAAAGCCTCATGATAAATTCCCTCTGTAAATATGAAGGCAGTAAATACAACACCTCAAAGGAAAATGAGCAAAAACCCAGAATGCTGGAGTGTATGTATGTAAGCTGGAAGCGGGGACAGGCTACTTAAGAGGAATGCAGAAACATCACCCCCATGAGCACCAATGGAAGTAGGAACTGGAGTTGGATGGGAACAAAAAGAGCTTCTGTGAGTATGTTGGTAGCAAAAATCGACCAAGGTAAGTGTGTGGGTACCTGCTGAACAAGGCATGAGACCAAGCAACAAATGACATGGAAAACGTATGGCAGAGGACATAGAAAGGCTGAAATATGACTCAGTGGCTTCTCTGCCTTACAAGGTCTGCGCTCAGGCCCACCAGGGTTCTTGAGCCTCATGGTAATGTCTGTGGGACTGAAATACTGCCCACGGTAGAGGATGAGTGGGTCAGGGACCAGATGAGCAAACTGGACATTGCCAGGTCTCAAGGGACAAGATGGGATGCATCTGAGGGTGCTAAGGAAGCTGGCTAATGTCACTGTGATATAGATCTCTTCTTTGGAAGGTCACAGAAATCAAGTAAAGTACCTGATGTGAAGACTAGAAAAAGTCAAATGTCATATATCCCTCTTCAAGAAAGAGGATTCAGGGAACTACAAGACATGCAGCCTAACTTAAAGACTATGGGAAGACTACAATGCAAATCTTCCTGGAAGTCATTTGTATTCACATGAGAGGCAGTGCCTGACCAACCTGATCGTGAGATGGTTGACTCAATAGATGAGGGGAGAGCAAAACCTGTAATTTACCACAAATTTAGGAAGTTTTTGACAGTCTACCGCAGTGTCCTTGTAGTTATCCTCAACTAGTTAAAGGGTAGTTATATAAAAGACAGAGACCAACTCATTTCAGAGATGCACAGCAAAAGACTGAGAAACAAAAGGCACAAGCTGTAGCAAGTGAAATTCTAATAAAATAGAAGGAAACAATCTTCACATGGAGGGTGGTCAAAACCACGTTGGTCAGAGAGACTGAGGAATAGCTAACCTTGAAAACATACTTGGCAGGACAAGGCCCTGAGCAACCTCATCTAACTTCAACAGTGGACTGGAGCATATGACCTCAAAAGCGCTTGTCCAACCTAAGTTATTCTATCATTCTAGAATACACAAGGGAAGTTCATCTTGTTTGATACTAGCTTTAGTCAATCAGACAGGTCCAGCTGTTCCAGTAAAACAGGTTATTGCTTCTCTTTAAATACCAGTGAGGCTGCTTCTCCAACTGATCCCTGGTCTCAGAATCAGGCTCCCTGAGTCTACTTTAGTCAAAATCAGCCTGGATGGCTTAAATTGTAGGTCTTTGCTAGCCCTTTTATTTTGACTATAATAAAGAAGAGTTTGTACAAGCTGTTCTGCAAGCAGATCTAAATGAGCGATGACTTCTGGCAGGAGGGCAAGACAGGCAGCTGAGCGTAGGATAGTAAGCAGTAATCTCTTCTCCCAGCACAGCTGCTTGTAATAGGCTGACACCCTTCCAAGTAACTATTTAAATTGTTTAACCAGCCACATCAGGAAAAAGTGCATCATGGCTAGGTCACCAGAACTTGCATTCAATGAAGCAACTGTTCTTTGTCAGGTAACACAGAGACTCAAATTAATCAAATTGTGAGTGAGGTAAGGAGCAAGGACTGAGGGAGCAGAAAATCAAGAAAATGCATGCGTTTTTGTCAGCGCTTCCACTTCCCTTACTGCTCAGAGAATCCACAGTTGCAGACACTGGTAATGATGTAATGGTCATTTTTAAAAAATGGTGCTTAGATCATGCAAACATCACTTAACTATCAGGTCACTGTTACATTAGAATCTACAGATCCCTCTGTGCAAAATCAAGTCAGTGGTACAAGTACTGAACAAAGCTTGTAACAAAGTAGGAGCTTAAGGGGAGGAAAGATCAGACGAATTCATGGAAGGAAAAATCTACTGAGAGTTATTAAAAATATATAAACTACCTCCAGCTCAGAAAATCCCTAATCAAAACCACAGAGACTGGGAAAGTAATAAAGTGAGGTATCATTTATACACACTTACCCTGTGGGAGACAAGACACGGGGCTAGACAGACCTTTGGGGTAGGCAATACAAGCTCTTTGGTTCTAAAGCCTCACTTGCTCAACTAAGCCCCACTCGTAAGCTGGAGAATCCTTTGTGGAAAACCATAGCCTCTATTCACCTTTGTACTTGAAAGTTTAAATTTGAGCTTATAGACTTCAACCAATTCTTAAATTTGTCTGGGGACTGTCGAGGATTTTTAGACTGTGTGAACACTGGGAGATGAAATAATTAACAAACTCACACAAGTTTAGCCTATTTCAGATTCAATAACAATGCATTTTTTATTTTGTTTGGCGTAAAATCTTCTTCTTGTTTCAATACAGAGAAGACAAGACTAGCCTACAAAATTGTGAACCTAAGACTGTGTCAGGAACAAAAGAGTTCTAATAACACCTTCATCTGTGGCTTAAGGGACTCATTAAGGAACCAGAGAGAAAAACAAGGAGGCCATGAAATGGTTTGTACAATCATCTCAACCAGTGGAAACTATACATGAGAGATCCACAATTCAAGCTGCATTTACTCAATCAAGTGTACTCTTATTTCCTCTACAAGCTTCCTACCATTCCTTTGACAGTTCAAAACCTTGTTAATTTCCATGGTGTAACCCCACTCAGCTTCATTTGCAGCATCAGTCAACTATTCCTCACATCAAATGTTTGTCATAAAGATCAGAAGCAAAGTGCGAGAGTATTGAAGAAATGGGGTTTTTTTCTCCAACTAGAATATGTTCAGAATGGCAACAGCAGTCTTTGTTAGTCCTGCTGAAAGGTACAATGGGTTTAGATTATGGTGTATACGATTACCCTTCACATCTTTGTTGATCAGAGTATAAGGATGAAACTTCAGCAAGGACCATTCTCTCAACGTCAAAGACAGTGTCTCTGCTCTGTGTTTCTGATCTTGGCATCCCTCTCTCTGCATCTTTTGTTGACTCCACTCTGCTTCTATTGAGTAAAAATATCAGTGTAATGCTTTTAGTTTTTTGTGTCATCCTACCCATGAAGTCTCATTCAGTACTGACTGAATCTGGTCTTTGAACTATAGCAGTAATGCCAGCCTCCACCATTCACTTCTCACCTTGTGAGGCATCTTTTTGCCTGTTTCCCTGATACACCTCATGCTGGAAAGCAGTCTTCTGGAGACATTCTCTATCCCCTTCAAATCTGGCCTTAAATTTTCCTTTACTCCGACGCCTAACAAAAACTGAAGAGACTACATCACGAGTATACTAAAACTACTACCTATCACACCAAATAATGTGGTTTCATGGTTTCCTTGTATTTTGAAACCATATATTTCATCTTTTCTACATTTATACTTACACTTATATTGCAAGTACTTTCCATCAGGGACAATCACTTTGCCCCTATTTGCACCTTGCCTTAAACAACAGTCTTCTCGTCCATAACCAGAGTATATATGTGCTACAACAGTACACATGAATGATACCAAATATTTTTAAAAGGACCTTTTTGTTATTACAGACTCTAGCAAATCCTCTCAATTACTTAGTTCTATTCTTAGTGTGTTAGCTTTGCAGTTATCAGAAGAAAGCCTGTCTTTTTTTTTTTAATGTAAAAACAATTGGAAAATTCCTTTAAATCACTTCTTTAAATATCACAGAGATAAAATAGGACATACAAATAATTGGGGTGTGGGGTGTTTTGGTTTTTTTTTTTAATCACATTCAAAATTGGAGTGAGCTAATGAACTTTGAAGTAAATGGCAAATTAACAGACTGCCTTCCATTACATCATGGCAGATCAATTGTCCAGGTACAAATACGTAATTTTTTTCCAACATGTAACATAACAGCCTAATTCTACTGCACTAGCTTCATGGTATGAATAATACAGTACCCAAACACTGATTCATATGACAATAAACCAAGAGGCTGATGTGGACCACAGTTCAACCAGTTTTTATTCCACTGAGACAATGTGATTCATATAATAGACATTTTCTAAACATCTGAGAAACTATTCCACATGAACTCCTCCATAAAAGAAGAATTAAAGTATCATACAAATTCTTACCTGGCCAGAAGGCTTGACATACAGAGGCATGTTAGGGTCAAAGACAAAGTGCTCTAACAGAAAAGGTATTTAGTAGACATCTAAATAGAAGTCCTGAAATGACCACCTTATTTGTACGCTTAAGGGCTGAAGTAGTTTCCTAAAAGATGTGCTATTTTAATAAATTATATTGGTATGATACATTGTCATTTCACAGTTTCTTTATTAATTCAGCTGTTTTCCAGCCAGAGTGCATTTTACTTCTGTATTTCTGTTTAAATTCTACATTTCATGGCACAAAACAAAACCAATTTGGCTATTTCTACCCTACTCCAGCTTTCATAAAAAGCTTCTAGTAATCTTAAGGAGTGTCAGATGTTCAAAATTAACACGTTATCCCATTACAACCTAAAAATTGCTCACTGCTTTGTGTAACCCCCACAGTGGATGGAAGACTGCCGGAATGGCTGGATGCTGCCTGGAGACACCAAACTCAAAAGAAGAAAGGTTCCTTTCACGTTCATCTCTCCACATTTGTGTGTACATGGCTTCTGATATATATTCTGGCCTTTTCTGCAGACGAAACTCACAGTACAGTTGCGTAGTGTTGTGTATAAGTGAATGCAAAACTAATTGCAACATTTAAAATATTTTAATATATATTTTATCTCTGATTTCTACTAATTATTAATTATTTATATTGTAATAACAGTTAATCCTTCTCAATTTTCTAATGGTGGACAACTGCAAACAACCCAACACAATCCATGGCCATGGTGGTTTTTTTCCTGATCTTACCTACAGCTCTTTACTTCTAGGTTAATAAGCCTATATATGCAAAATTAAATGTACCTGGAAGGACATCCCAGCATGGTAATGAATCACATCTTCATACTGCTTCAGCACATACAATGCTGTAGACCATCTCACTATCATATGAGAAGTTTCTCTTACCAACTACAGTCTGTGTTTTCACTTCTCATTCTGCAAGTCACTAAAAGAGCTTTGCCTTTCTTTGAATGTGAAGATAAGAAGAAACTGGGCTTGAAGTAAGAGCTATTCAGGTTACACAATCACATTGGCTATGTTCCACTGATGACCACGACACTGGCAATGTTTCGTTTTTCAGAAGCTTTACAGTAATTTTTCAGCTCCTCCATTTCAATAAACAAGGTTTCACCTGTTAGATCTTCCGGAATGTGAGAAAACACCTTCTGTTGTTTCTGAGATGACTATAAATCCCTTTGAGCTTCTTCACTGATGCTCTCCAAGAATTCGTATTTTATCTTTTCAGTGTGATAACTTGTGAGCTAACTGTGGTGATATCTGTTGAGACCAGTCAACTGTTTCTCCCTTATAACCTCAAACATTGAATAAAACTTCTCAATCCTGAAGTTAGTGTGAAATAGTAACATCACTGGCTTAGAGTAGTGATCAGCAGCACGAACATCTATTACAGCTCAAATGAAAACTAACATCCTGCATGCCATATCAATGGGAAATACCACTACTAACAACCTGCATGCAATGAGAACAAATACTTTTACTATAAATGGTAGTCCTAAAAAAAGGAAAAGGAAAGGATGTTTAACAGGATGTTTAACAAACATCAGTAACACTTTTGCATCTATTTTTGTTTTGAAATTTTAACAGGTAAACATTTAAAAAACCAAAAACATCACTCAGTACTAGTCAAAACACAGACACTTTGCTAATCTTTTAGAACGTTTATTTGTCAAGAATTGAAAAAAATAATTATTTCGCCTTCTTCATTGTCAAATAGAAGCTGGTTCTGGTGGCTACAGGTCTTTGTTCACTAAATTCTACTTTCTTTCTTAGCAACTAGGTACTTCATGTAACTTACTGTTTTCCAAAACTCTTAAGAATTTTGGTGTCATCATCTCTTACATTTTTCAAAACACAGTTTCACAAACTATTTCTAAAATAAAAAAATTCAAGTTGGAATTATGTTAAATTAATCCAGAAAAATACGAGCTAAAAATAAAACAGAAAAACAAAAATCGCTCTTAAAGCACTAGTGAATTACCATTTACCTAAAACCCATGAGTGTATGCGTGCATGCACATGTATACAACACTCTGCACAAACTGAAAATAAAAGTTATTGTAAAGTGTTAATTCCTACATTTACAATTAATGAAAACGTTTTGGGTATAGTACCAATCCCTTCAACCCCATCCTTTTTTCATACTCAGAATATTAGATGAGCTGTTGCAGAATACTAAATCCAAGGGAATGGCAAGACTTAATTTTATCCAAAGGCATTATAAATTTAAACTTTCACATATCAAAGAAAAATATCTAAGATTTTGCAACATACTCCAGTTATCTGTCCTTCAAAGTGAATATTATCTCTAACTAAATCACAATATATTACATTTTCTTTTCTGCACAAAACACCTTTATATAGTTCAAGTAATTCTCTCTCTCATATGCTTTCACTAAGCATTCACTGAATCGTCTCTACTTAAGCTCATCATCTCTACTTAAAGTAATTCAAAAGAGCAAGTACAGTAAGCAACAGTCTGTAGAAAGAGCCATCCATCTTAGGGCATGACCCTAAGTTAGGGAACAGTTAAAGTTATAGTAGATACAAGTATCAAACCATTAAAATTATTTAGATTCACCATAATATTATGTGTTTTCGTTACTAAGTTATCTCGAAGTCTAAATTTGGTTGGATTCATGAAAATATCCACAACAACAACTATGGTATCAGCTTCTACGAATTTACCCTAGGTTACATAGTTCATTAAAATCTCAGTTCCAGGTAAATGGTAGAGTTCTTAGTAGTGTGAAATTCCCCTCTAATTATTTGGAATCATTCCTATTTGCCTACCATCACAGGGCAAGTTAAAGCAATCAAAATTTCAGTGATACCAAGCACATGTAAACAATATGGACTTTACATTAGGGATATTTATCCTTGATTATCTTACCTGCAAAGTTCTACTGACAAATTATAATGAAGCTTAAGATGTCTGCTTTCTAAGAAGACTGAAAGTAGAAGACTAAAAGTATACTTCTGTTATCTATTTTTTAATATTGTAAACATGAACTTGAGCTAGAATAATTAAATAAGTGGAGGGCTTCTTACAAGCTTCTGCATTTTCCCTAAGGTGTAGGATTTTCAAACTGATGTACTATTTCCTTGGTTATTTTCTGCTTCTATACTGTTACACTACAGGTACGATGGCAGAGCATTATGAAATAGCCTTTGCAATAACACTACATTAAGTTTACTGACTGTATCAAGCCAGATTCCACCTAGTTTCATATTCAACATTTGATTTTCCCACAAAAGATACACAGGAGACTGTGATGCATTATTGAATCAATCTGGATTTTCCTTAACCACACATTGTAAAAGGCTGACTTACTTAAGTAGAGAGGTTTGTATCTTTTTCAAATTATTTTAAGTCTTTAATAAAATAAATCAGTCATTTAAAGAAAAAGATCTTCCTAACACCTTAAGAAAATTATTTTGTAGAAATGAGTACCTTGCTTAATTCTGATTTGTGTTTAAAAGTAGTAAATTTCAAGGTTTTGCTTTTTGACTTAGTTATATTAAATCAGCCACATACTTGATTGGAAGGCAAAGAAATGTGCAAACCAGCCCTTTTCACCAGTAAAAGAGCTTAGTAAATCACAGTGAAAGACAACATAGAGATAATTGCCAGACTGACCATGAAAATAATTGACAAACAAATGCTGAGAATATTTGACTCATCATAGGACATAATGAAAAGCAGAATAAGGCATATTATTTTTAATTTTTTGTGTACAGAAATAAAACTTAGCAGGTTAATGTTCAAGAGACAGAATCACAAGCAACTTCTGACAAAGAATGTCAATGATTACTAAAAATGAAAATACCAGTCATATGGAGGTGTGTTCTATTTAGATGAAATGATATTCAAATGTAGTTAGTTCTTGGAAAACATTTTCCTCCTACACACATTCTTAAAGCTGACTTTTTCATTATGGAAATGATTACTACTATTACACCACTTCCACATTTCTACATTGCCACCCCAGTGATTGATGTAATTTACTTTAATCAGACACTCAAAAATCAATGAGCTACACTGCGGATAGTTTATGTCCCAATATCCCACTTCTGCAGTAGTGCAGATTAGTCTGGAGTTATTTTATATTTGCAAAACAGGCAAAAATATCCCTACTCATACTACATTTCATGCATATCTGAAGACTGAAAATACATCAATAACACCTTTTATGCAAAACAAATTTTCAATTTCTTTAACAGTACAACTCACTTTTCATAACCTATAGTTATTTCAAAAAAAACCTATGTTACTATACTTTCCTAAAGCTGACTTCTCATGGCTGAAATCCTTAAAAGATACTATGTTCACCTACTTAAATCTCTAAATATCAGGAAAGTACCAGGAAGTAAAATGAACATCATCTCAACTTTCCCCAGAAAAGCTGACTTCAATTTTACTGGGCATCACTATTTTGCAGATGAAAGGGACAGTAAAGACCATGTATACAGCAGAGGAAACTGCCAGACCCCTCTTCAAATAAAAGTCAAAAGTCATTTTTGGTCATATAGAGTCAGCCAACCAAACTCTACACTTGGTCTGTAGTTGATGATTCTATTATATAATCTACTAAAAATATATCATTAGTATCAAACTTTACAATTTATTGAGCTGTGCACTAAAGATTCCCTGCAAAATATTATCTACATTTACCCTTTCAGAAAGCTGTAATCTAATAAAGAAGCTATAGGAATACTAGAAATGCTTATTACAATAATAAGCACTCATTTCTCTCTGTGAGAAAAACTGACATAACCAAACAGAGAAATGATGGATCTATGATTTCATAAATGCACTTCCCTTAAGCTAAGCGCTTATTGATGTGTTTATGTAAATCTCTAACAGTAACACTGTCCCTGACAGAATTAGACTATGTGCATATAAATAAGAGAACACAATTCCTTTAAGCAAAGAAAATTTGACACTTGTGTTAGGTTTTTTTCATACCTCTTTACTTAGGCATTCTGGATGGACTTCAGTTATAATTGTTCAGCCAATGCAGAGCCTTACCTCTGTCAAGGGCCGCTTCAGAGAATGATAAAAACTCTGCAACAGGTAAACTACACCCTCTACAAGGATAAACAAATAAAACCAAAAAAGCCTCTAATTTTTTTCCTGAATCTCCAAACAAAGCAATTCTCTCAATATTATTTTCAAAAGATAACCTTTTAGTCAAGATCATTCCATATATTCTTTGCATCTGTAGAGACACTAGCCATATGTGTAAGACTGCTGAAAGCAAGATTCCTACTCAGTGTTCGGTCTTATTTAGGAACAAAGCCTAGAACAAACATCCCAACGTGACCCAGCAAAACCTGGAACAAACACCCCAATGCAACCCAGTCACTGATGTCAGACATGCTAGAGTATACTAATGCTCAGCTCAGATAAACCTCAGCTACCTACAAAGGCTATGACTCTAGAAATACACCAATAATCTCAGAATGCTTCTCAGCATTACCTAAATCTCTCTACAGTTTGGTGATACACTTTGAAATTAACTACTGGAACAATTTGATCCTTAAATGTATATCCTCACACACCCCCAAATCAGAACTGGATATGGCACTAGGGCGTTTCCTCGCTCCTTTTCTATCTTCTGTCCTGCCACCGTCTGGGCCAAGAATCACCGTACCTTGTGAATCTCTTGCTCCCTAAGTGCGACTGTTCACAATAATCCCATTTTCAATAAGAAACAGCCACTTTTAAGATAATCTCAGAAGACATTTTGCTTTTAGAGCATGGAAAAAATCTGCACCTGAACAGGGAAATTTATCTCAACCTTAACCATAGCACTCATTTCGCTATTATTCCACACTTATTTGTAAGGATAACGCCACTTTCCTTTCTGTTAGTCAAGCTGGTTTCCTGATGTGACAGCCTGAGGCAAACTCCCTTTGGCACCAACCCAGTAACTGCACACTTATCTTACATACCTTATGCTTGGTTAAGCAGGAGTACAACTAAAGTTCTGAACCAAGCCTATTACCATCAATAAAAGAATATGAAAGTGAGTTTACTATTCACACCACACAAAGTAAGAAGAAAGAAGGTAGAAATCATAAAACACCCTTGTTTAAGAGACTAAACCACCGTTCTTTAAAAGACTAAACTACAACTCATACATGTAATGAAACTCGTGAAGTAGAGGTTTTGTCAGAGGTGATAATCTAAGTCCTATAACATCAGGAAACAAGAGAATGAAAAAGATAACAAATTAGAAAAATAGCATGAGACTGCAATAATATTTTGTTCTACAAACAGTATTTTCAGGAAAGTCAACGATTTTTCCATTGACCCATCATACTTCACCAGCTGTCATTTTGTTGGTCTACTTTCAAAGTACTACTTCCTTTTTCTATACAGGGGGTAGGGGGGGAGGAAAAAAAACAAACCAGATTTAGACTCACATACACATTTAACATGTTTCTTTATGTTGTGCTAGTACTTCTGCTTACAACATGCAAGGTCACTTGTCACTTTACATCGATTCTGAGAAGTAAAAAAAAAAAAAAAAGAACATGGTTTTCACTGTCTTTTGATACTTCATCCAACTGCCAAAATCACAGAATCACTGAATGATTGAAGTTGGAAGGGACCTCTGGAGATCATCTAGTCCAACATCCCTGCTCAAGATGGGTCACCTAGAAAAGGTTGTCCAGGACCACATCCAGACCAAGGAATTCTGAAGATCAGATTTTTCTTATGTAGTAGCTGGCTCCTGGATGACAGGATGAGTGAATGGACATCTACACAAAACTCCTAAAACGTATGTCACCTGACAAACCTGAAACAGATAAAAGTCTAACAATTATTTTATTCTGCCCACCAGAAAGAGAAATGTCTCTTCAACTGTAAAACACAGCTTTCACTGACCTTTTTTTCTTTTTTTCTTGTTTTTAAACAAATATGTATTTTCCTGGGGGAAGATGCAGGGGGGAACATAGTGACAAAGGATGAGGAAAAGGCTGAGGTACTTAATGCCTTCTTTGCCTCAGTCTTTAATAGTAAGACCAGCTGTACTCCAGGTACCCAGCCCCCTGAGCAGGAAGACAGGGACAGGAAGCAGAATGAAGCCCCCATAATCCAAGGGGAAATGGTCAGTGACCTGCTACACCACTTAGACACACACAAGTCTATGGGGCCGGATGAGATCCACACAAGGGTACTGAGGGAGCTGGCAGAAGTGCTCACCAAGCCACTTTCCATCATTTATCAGCAGTCCTGGCTAACTGGGGAGGTCCCAGTTGACTGGAGGTCAGCAAATGTGACGCCCATCTACACGAATGACCGGAAGGAAGATCCGGGGAACTACAGGCCTGTCAGCCTGACCTCGGTGCCTGGGAAGCTTATGGAGCAGACCATCTTGAGTGCCATCATACAGCATGTACAGGACAACCAGGCAATCAGGCCCAGTCAGCATGGGTTTATGAAAGGTAGGTACTGCCTGACCAACCTGATCTCCTTCTATGATAAGGTGACCCGCTCAGTGGACGAGGGAAAGGCTGTGGACGTTGTCTACCTTTGACACCATCTCCCACAGCATCCTCCTGGAGAAACTGGCTACCCATGGCTTGGACGGGCATACTCTGCGCTGGGTAGGAAACTTCACTGGCCAGGCCCAGAAAGTTGTGGTGAATGGAGTTAGATCCAGCTGGTGGCCGGTCACAAGTGATGTTCCCCAGGGCTCAGTATTGGGGCCAGTTCTGTTTAGTATCTTTATCAATGATCTGGACGAGGGGATTGAGTGCACCCTCAGTAAGTTTGCAGATGACACCAAGCTGGGTGGGAGTGTTGATCTGCTTGGCAGTTGGAAGGCGCTACAGAGGGATCTGTACAGGCTGCATCGATGTGGCTGGAAAGCTGCCCAGTAGAAAAGGACCTGGGGGTGTTGGTGGACAGCCGGCTGAAGATGAGCCAGCAGTGTGCCCAGGTGGCCAAGAAGGCCAACGGCATCCTGGCCTGTATCAGAAATAGTGTGGCCAGAAGGAGTAGGGGGGTGATCGTCCCCCTGTACTCGGCCCTGGTGAGGCCGCACCTCGAGTACTGTGTTCAGTTTTGGGCCCCTCACTACAAGAAAGACATTGAGGTGCTGGAGCGTGTCCAGAGAAGGGCAACGAAGCTGGTGAAGGGTCTAGAACACAAGCCCTATGAGGAGCAGCTGAGGGAAATGGAGTTGTTTAGCCTGGAGAAAAGGAGGCTGAGGGGAGACCTTATTGCTCTCTACGACTACCTGAAAGAAGGTTGTAGAGAGATGGGGGTCAGTCTCTTCTCCCTAGTAACAGACAACAGGACAAGAGGAAATGGCTTCAAGTTGCGCCAGGGGAGGTTTAGATTGGATATTAGGAAGAATTTCTTCACCAAAAGGGTTGTCAAACCTTGGAACAGGCTGCCCAGGGAAGGGGTGGAGTCACCATCCCTGGAGGTATTTAAAAGACGTGTAGATGTGGTGCTTAGGGACATGGTTTAGTGGTGGGCTTGATGATCTTAAAGGTCTTTTCCAACCTCAACAATTCTATGATTCTAAATTTAACATACAAGCTATATATTGCCTTGCTCATTATCAAGCTCATGGCAATTAGTACATAAATCTACTGTCAAACTTCAGGAATTTCAATAAAAGATCAATAGCTTCCAGCTACTTTTCAGGCAGAATTATTATTGCAAAGAGCATTTGGTCTTCCATTTCTCTTCCACACTGACAGCAGCCAATTCTATATTCATTTTTTTCTTTTGACTTTTTTTTTTTTTTCATTTTGTGTAAAATGAAGACGGACCTGGAAAGCAAAGTTTACACTCAAAAAATCAGAATAAAAATATGAACATTTATTCTGATTTTATGACTTATGACTTATAAACCAGCTGCTCTAATCTTTTATGTGAGCTTTTACATAGCAAAATTCAGTGGAAATTACTGGCTAAGCCCACACAACGTACACTTACTAAATTTTATTTCTGAAGCGCACTTTCTTCTCTCAGATTTTCTTTGCCTATTTATGATGGCTATGTACAGAGCTATGGTGTACCTCTGTACATTTCGGCCACATTACAGTGTTTCATATTGTTAGGACAGTCTATGAAGATTGGCATTGCCTACACAAATGGCCACAGAATCATTTGCTATATTTGTTCACAGTTGTTACATCTGCATGAGTTTGTTACCAGCACAAATTACATTGATACAATTGTAAATTGCCTGTCCTAAGTTTAAAAAAAAAAAAAAAGTTCTGGTTCGAAACAAAAACCTCCAAACAAACAAAAAAAGCAGACAGATCTATCTGAAAGAATGTAAAAACAGCAACTTGTACTACGCTCTTATGTTCTGTACTTTACAAAAAATTGCCCTTAAAACCTTCTGTGCTTGAAGCTTCCTAACACAGACATTATGCATGAGATTCAACTTACTACACCTAAGTATCAAAAGCATTTTGGACATCACAGTGTATCTACAAATCCTGCACTGAGAGTGAGAACACAGAAGTAACCAGAGCCCCCATCGGACACTCCAGGGCGCAGGACACCGTGTTTAGGGAACTGAACCCCACATGCTGTCTTCTGCTTGCAAGAACAGCCTTCTAGGAACTGTCTGAAGAGAAAGGTTGGCTCCTGCTTCGAGATATGACAACTCAGAAACACTTGCATCCTTGCGCTACTGCATGCCTCTGTTTGACGGTTAAGATGAATACCTAGTGCCTGGATAACTGAATTCAGAATTGTCCTGCCAGTCCACAGGGTACACAAGAGAGAAGCTGGAATTTAAGCCTGCCTATGTTTGAATCCAGGTGTGGTTAGCACTCTAAGACTCTTCCAGAAAGAGGGTGGTACAAAATGTACAAAAAATATTTAATTAATTCCTAATTAAAGTAGCTACCCTTCACTGTTCTTTCCTAAGAGGACAACAACTTTTCCCATGTTTATAGCTACACTGAAGCTTCCACTGCAAGAAAAATGGTGGGGAAGCCTGTACTGTATTACTATGAAAATTTTTTGTCTGACTCAGCTAATATCCACCTAGCACCTCACTCATTCATATACGCTAGAAGAAGTGACTTGACAGATGTTTTGATTTTCTTTCTGTTTAGCAGATGTGCGAATTCACTGAAATTTAAGCTGTATTTGAGATTAAGGCATCTGAGAATGGCTTGATGATTTTGGAGGCGAGACTTATAAAAATAAAGTCCTACAGTATACAGTGAAAATTCCACACATAAAATGTTCAAAGCTATGAACACTTTCAAGATTTCTAATTGGTTATCGTTCATCTACTTTCTACAAGACCTACTTTTATTCCAGCTCTGCTGGGAGAACTATCACCTGCTGACCCTTTACAAGAAAACAGAGAGCCAAGAGAGATATTTTCCAAAGAACTTTCCCCAGTAAAAACAGGGGAAAAAAGTGACTTAATGACAGAAGAGGAAAACTGTACTTAGCTTATGTTCTTGGTAAGTGCAAAGCTTTGGCAAAAGTGTCATAGAAATTCATCTGAAACAGTCAATAAAGCAGATGCTAAGCTCAGCAAAATGAAAAAAACTGCCACAGTAATGACAAAAACCAGTGAACCCCTAGAACAGTGAAATTTTCAAGAACAACATTCACACAAATGTTTAGATGATTAAACTGCTCTATTTTATGCTTCCTACAATACAGGTGAACTAGCAATTCAGGTTGAGGGATTTTCCAAACATGTCAGTTTCAATGTTCCAAAACAACTGTGAGTTTAGAAAGCCACCAAACATTAACACATTTCTTTATTTCATGCTGAAACATAAAAATGGGACCAAAAAAACAAAAAGCCAAAAAACAACCATCTGAATCATGATCACACTACGTACTAATAATAGGATAGCATAAGAACACTATAAAATATCAATGGGATTTCCTTATAAGTAATTTAGAAATCAATACAACTAAAAAGCCTTCAATAGTAAACACTCATGTGTCTGAAACACTGGAAGATGTATCCAAATCATTTTCATTTGGTTTGCCTGGCATGAAAAACCAAGTATGTATGTTCTGCTTCTATGTCATTTACCAGATCAGAATGTTGTTCTACATTGTTCATCCCTGGTTTTGGTTTTCTGTTTTATCACATATTAGAAAATGACTCACCAGGAATTTACTTTGTTTTTATTCTCTTTTTCATCACAAAGACTTTGGGGGACAGTCAGCAGATGTAGTGAACAGAGAACAGCTTAATTTACTGTGTCACTTGAAAGAATTTGAAAACAAAGGAGACATCAAAAGATGCAACGGGCCAAGTCATCAAAATTCGCTAGCATTGCATACGCCGAAAGACTGGATATTACACAAAGCAGCCAGACCTTTTCTTATTCCATACAGGGGAATCATATAGCTAGCAGTCTGATAAGATAAATACCACTAAACAGAGAAGTATGCAGTAGCTACTGCCCTTTATACAAGTCTCCATTAGAAAATACTGGTTTTAGCAAGTCAATAAGAAAGCTGCTATTTTCTGTCCTATTTTGTCTTTCTTTTGATTCAAAAAATAAACTATCTTATTGTATTTTAAACCAAAAAACTAACAAGTCTTAGAACTGAATTTCATAAATGCTCTTCTAGCGCTAAAGAGGTGTAGGATGATACTTCTATGGACATCACAACTTCACCCCAAAATAGCGTCTGGCCCCTCTAAAGAGTTCAGATACACTATATAAAGCTGGAATTTTCAAAAATATTCAGTTTCAACCTACAAGTTACTGCTAAAAAGATTTCTAGAGTTCTTCCACCCTCAAATACTGGAAAACACTTAAGTAAGACTCCCAAAAAATCAGATTAGAAATAAATGTAGCCATTCACTTACACTGTCTTTCCAAACCATTACGAAGAAGGGACGCGTTCTCAACTACCATTGCTCAGCCATGGAAGTCCAAGCCACAAGTTGTCTTCTGAAATTAGAGCTTCAAGAAAAACACTACTGATCATGAAACCTGAGACCAAAAGAAGTGGCAATTCTTTCCATGATTGCAATGGCAGTGACAGTAGATCAGCACTGAGCTCTGCTGAAAGTTCTATCACAAATTTTAGTATCTCTAATATCACACAAAGTACCCTCATTTAGAAGCTCCCGAACTGTATTAAGTTAGACCCAAAAAACCTCAAAACCACCAAACTAAAAAAACGCTTTCTCAATATTAAGCTTTAATCTGTGCCCAAAGATCAGTTTTGTACAAGTCTAGAAAAGCCTTTTCCCATATCTACCCAAGAATAGGGTTTACTACATGCAGTGATGGTGTCTGATACTTTAATCGGAGCCATCTTACTGCTACAGGCAAAATTTCATTTTTCTAGACAGTGGATTAAGGGCCAGGATGCTGTGCAGCTTGTACCATGGGGAATGGTAAATGAGGAAAAGAAGAAAACATTCAGATCTAAAGTAAGGAAAAAGGCTCAGAGCTATGATGCAGAACAGGGGAGGGATCCCTTTATAGCTAGGTTTGCTGCTTCTCTACAGCAGAAACAGAAACGTTGAAAATAGCAGCAGCATTGCTAGGAACAGCCAGCTGCAACACTGCAGAGTTAAGACCTGTTTTCTGACCCCTGAACCCTTCTCCCTCAATGGCAGCAGCAAGCTTTACTCTCCAGGGCTCTGGCATACGTGAAGTAGAAAAGGGCTAACAGATATTCTGCTATCCAGAGCAATTTACTTCCCCAAGCAACTGCTTGCCGTGCCTGTGGCAAAAGACAATCCTGATTTTAACAAAAACATCATGGCAGGTGGGGGGGGTGGGGCAAGAATAAACCTGGAACACTAGTAAATTTGAATTACTAGTTTTCCTTTTATTTAACAGGCACAACAGTAATACCATAATGTGCTTTTTCAAACAATTATGTATCATCTACACAAGCTGAATTCCTATACTTTTTCAAAGGTAACCAGAATGTTTCTCAGATACATTACAGTATAATGTGGTGTAAAACAACCACTTCAAATGAGTTATCTCTCTCCAGTATTTACTAATTGCAAGTATTTTCCTTTTGATTAAGTTGCTGGTTTGCTTTCATTAACAGTCAGACTCTTCTACATGATCAAAACCAAAAAATGTTACATTGAACAGGAATCCTGTAACTAATCACCTGGTAGGGTGACCATGACTATTTCCAGACACTTCCTCTGCCTCTGTAAGCCAGTGACAGATTGCAGTTATTAACAGGTCAGTGAATAAATTAATTCCAGGGCACTGGAAATTATGTTCATGAAATGAAAAGTGGCCTTGCTGACATTGCATCACTATTTCTAGACAGTGTGCTTGAACACCAAATAAATCTCACAACTTGGATGAGTGCCAAAAGCTAGTGACCTAGTTTCATTAGGGTGGGAAAAGACTAGCAATTGGTCCTATGAGAGCAGATTACCAAAATAACTTCACACAAAAACATTCCATAGAGAATTTTTTTTAAATCAGACATTTTCCAATCTAACAGGTCACTGAAAACCCTCTCTCCCCCAAAAATGCCACAGTCTGAGATCCATTAAAGTTTGAAGTTAAAATGCACTTACATTACTCACACTGACATTCCTATAGAACATTCCGATTAAACAGAATAAATATTATCTTCTTTCCATCTCATTATGTCTTTCCATCTCATTCATAATAATTTAATACTGTCTTAAATCAAGACAGCTTTTGCATTTTCAGTGAAAAATGTAACACTTCAGGCTTAAACAAAGAGTTTTTACTAATAAAAGTAGGTCTATTTTTAAATATTCAGCACACAGTAATCTGCTCAGTAATCTTCCTTGATTAAAAATTCCTTGGCTTCTCTTCAAAAAACATACTGAGTATGGATGAGCTCAACAGCTGTCGACATAATTTTTAGGAACTTACCAAGCATTGTTGCATCTATACTAGCCCCCATTTATACACTCCAGCTGGTACTCCAGAGCCCCACTCCCAATTCTTTGCCCCCAGCAACATCTATATTGAGATGGAGACATATTGAAGAGCGGAATCTTTATAACAATACACAGTAGAAGTTATTGTTGCTTCCTGTAAATTGCTTTCCATTCACTAACCCAGCAAAGTGCGGGAGGTAAACTGAAATACTGTAAGAAAAATATTCTTCCACTGCTAAAAATCCCGCAACATTCTTTTATAAGCCAGACCTGAACATAACGTAAGTAATGCAACACATTAATTTCACCCAGCAATCCCTGCTTACACAAGTCCTTACTAACACATGCCAATGACTAAACTGCAATTCTTCTCTGTGTGCTGTGCGTAGTAAGGGTCACTTGCCCAATGACTTACACAAAAGGTCTAGAATTTAGAAGACACTAACATATTGCTCATTTAATCTCCTCAAAATTTGGCGTTTTCTTTTTTCCTCCAGATTCCCTCTGGATTTGTTACTACTGAAACAAATCCTAAAGGATGATTAAAATTTTGTGTAGTCTTTACTGTGGCAAACACTGATGTCAACGGAAATTTTGACCAAATAATGACATAAAGACTTGTAACTAAGTTTTGGAAGGACATACCCATCATTTAAATTTGAAAAAATGCTGTGGGAGTATCTGGGAAAAAACAAACAGAACAAAAAACTTGATACATGGATATGTTTCTAAAACCCATACTCATTATTTTCTTCTTAATAAACCGTTTCTCTCAGAGAATCAATAGGGAAGTTTTAGCATCTTATTTCTTTCTCCTCATTTATTAAAAACTTCTTAAGTCCTCAGGTCGGTACCTCCAACCATACTTGTTTCTCTGTCAGTAACCTCCCGATCAGAGTGCGTATCTTTTCTCCTCTTTCACTCTTACACCTTGTGTCTCTGCTTCTTTGCACAATCTCTTTGTACAGATCTATGGTTTCTTGCAGACTCCACCCCAAATATATGTACGGACTGGCAGTATCATAGCTAGATTCTGTCAAACTGTAGACTTAGAAAAAATGAAGGGCAGGGGCAGGGAGGGGGGATATGCCACAGAAGCTGAGTCACTTAAAACCACTTAAAGAGTGGCTTATGAGCTGGTTGATTCCTATGTATGAGTGTTACTTTTCTCACCTGTGAAAATCATGCAGGTCTTCTACACATACTTTTTATCTCAGCTTCTGCAACTGAAAAACACATTTGGTCATCACTTCTACAGAACTACTGAAAACTACCAAGTGATATATAATATGATCGGCTACATATGTTAGCATCCAATGTCTCATCGTCATCATCTTGTATTAAATTTTGTCTATCACTATGCAGATTAACAAGCTTCTTAACACTACAAGGAATATTTTCATCACCCTTTTTACACATCTTATTTAGGGACAAACCAAGAACTAAAATAAGGAGTTTATGTTTCCTGGGTTGTCAATGCAGAGAGACAGGAGTGATGCACAGCAACTAAGACTTCCAAAATTGCCTATATGGTATGAATAATCTTCTTCACTCCTTTTATTTTGCTGTCTTCCACTGCCCTGTTACGTTTTTCATACAGACATACCGATACTTCGTAATGATACATTTCTGCTTGATTCTGTCACTAAAAGATAAAATTTGATTTTTCCCTCACCATCTCAAGAAATTATAAAATAAATTCCCAACCTAGATTGACTAGCGCACGCATTTTCATCTTCATTTATCACTGATTCTTTAAGGTTAATAACTTCCTGTACTAGACACTTACTTTCACCTGCCTATTTTCTCTGCCTTTCCTAACACTCCCTAAGGAGTTCTTTCTCCTTACTTGAGTTACTACAGAGATAGGAAGAGTAGAGAAAAAGTTGTATTAGTTTGCCAAATAGAGAGCGTAAGTGAAGCTATAGGAAGAAAGGACACTACTGAGACAACACTTAATCTCTGACAACGACATGAAGTAGCAATGAGTCTCCTCAATAAAGGAATGTGGAAAGGTGATCAGACAAGAAGGTGGAAAACGTTAAAATTCAGAGATGCTGACTATGGAAGAAGCTGACCCCAGAACTCTGAAGCTCAGGATTTTTGTTTTAGCTACTAGTTCATCAGACAAGGCAAGACAAGTCAGTAGACACTGAGTTTAATTTGTCTAATACCTATTTCCAAAATGCAATTTTTTAATTTCCAAAGAAAGTTTCAGTAAGCCAATTTTTAAAAGAAAATTTTATGCAACTGTATTTTCCATATCCGGCATTTTTTTTTTTCTCATGCCTCATCTTTCCCCAGAAACATTGGTTATTATTACTTAGTCTTCCTTTTGTTTTCACATAAGCTTAAAAATGAGAAGTTGAAAGAAAATAATACAAAAACTTTACACCAAAGTGTGCGACTGGAAGTTTTTATCGTGATTCTGAGTGCACAAGAGAGCCTGAGATAGACACTAGGTGCTGGTTTCAGGACATGTTTGGGGATGAAAACAGCGATCTTTTACAAAGTAAAAAAGGGTGGTCTTGTAAAAAGCACAACTGTTACAAGACCTTAAGGCTTCTTACAACTTTAAAAATTAATTCCAGGGAAAATCATCTCAAAGGCATTCATGAACCCTGATGGATCCTTACGAGTGAATACAAAACTCAACTACCTGATTAGTTGCATGTGTGTATACAGATAGTTTTAAATTTTAACTGGGTTTGGAAAAATAAAGGGTTCTTTACCTAGCAGCATTTTAGATCACTCTTTTCTCCATTTACGTTATTCTCTCCATGTCCTTTTCACTTGAGTACTCCCAAGTGAATATATCCCACTTTGCACCTGTGCTATGAAACCTACTGTGAATTTCATTCATATTGTTACAGTCTGCCTAAACTGTAGTTTCTATTCAGTGTCATGCTATTCTATACATGGTGAGAAAATCAAATTGCAAAAGCAAAGTCTGGGTTTGCTTTCTTTTCAAAGCTTCACTCCTTACTTACCAATGGCACAGAAATGGTCTGAAAAAGACACAATGAGATAGTACAACCCATGCTCACTGAAACAGTACCTGAATGGGGCTTAAATCTACATGATTTAAGGAGGATGAAAGAAACCAAAGTTTGTTACATTTTTTCATTCTTCTGGCTGTCATTCAAAAATGAGCAATCCATCAATCTCACAAAACAGTTTTCAAACTGATGAAAGCAAATGTACTTATATACCTATGAGAATGAGGAAAACAATTGATAACATTGCTCAGGTTGTAAGAATGAATTTTAATAAAAACAGTACTCCAAAATTCAATCTTGATATCAAGAACGTTTTTATACCCCCAAGACACGGTAAAGGTCTAAAGAACATTCAATCATGGTTTGTTGCTAAGGTTTGATTTCTCCATAGGAATATTATACTAATCTCAGACCTTCCATACTCTGCTTTCCAAGACGAAGAAAATTCCCTTTCTCTCCTCTTACACTTCCTCTAATGCTCACCTTGGCTTCTGGGGCTTTCTTTTGTCCTTGTCTTATTTCCTCCTTCCTCTGCAGCATCAAAGGATTAACTTTAACTAGACATAGTATGTTGGGGATGCAGTGCTGCTCCTTACGATACTGAAATTTCTCAAATGTCTGATTGTTAATTCCTATTTGCAAACAACGCATCTCCAAATTTAGGTCAGGAAGAAATGTTCAGCAATCTCTTCTAGCAGAAACAACTAGAATGTCAGAAGTGGTCAATTTCTTACACTGAACTTGACATTTCAAATAACATTCTGTACAGCTGCAGTCACTTGGGACACTGATGATAGCCTGGGATACCTCCTTTTTCTGTAGGAAGTACTAGTTGTGTTTTTAATATGGTTTTGGAAAGTGTTCTGTGGCTAGCATGCAAAGGGAAAAGCACTGATTGTTCTGTGGATCATTCGGCAAAGGTAAGTACTGTATGCTTCATGTAGATACAGGGGATAGTTCTGATGACATGGAGTTTTCCTATCATCTTCTCTTCTGCTCTACATTGCCACTACTTGCAAAGTATTCTGTTTATATAGAGAGACTGTAAATAAAAGTTGCAAAACATTAGTTTTATGTATGGAGTTTTTGTATTGCATGACATTTTGAAGTTTTGCCTCAACATCATCACCATTACAACTGATCGTAAAGCCAGGGAGAAAATGAGTCATTTGATGAAAATCAGCTTATTTTTATTTAAGAAAAGGAAAACATAAGAACCACAATTGTCCCTAACTTACAGAAGCAGAACCAATTTACCTCCCTCTAGTAACATTCTGTATATTGTGTTTAATTACTTTGAGAAAGAGTGGATGTTCAAACATCTGTTTTCTACACTATTAGCAATTTTTTACTTCAGGCCATTTATTTAACATGACACATAAACTAAACATTACAAAATATTAAAATGCAAATAAAGCTATCTAGACTTCAGATGATTGAAGAAAAAGTAGATAAATGTTCTTAGAGTAACTAATTTAGGGTCTTTACTGTATCAAATCATAATAGGATTGTAAATGCTCAGCAGTCACTATTAGACCTCATTTAAAAAAAAAAAAGTTTTTCTTAATTGTAAGGGAAGAAGAAGAAGAAAGTGCATCTTCTTGGTTGATACACAGTAAATAAATTTTTAAGAACAATATTGCTGAAATGCTGAAGATGATGATTCAGGAGCTTATTTAAGACTGTCTTCTACCAGTATTTAATTTGGGAACTTTACAGTATTGAAAATCTGACACAAAACTGGGATAAGGAAACAGGAGAAGTAAGAGAAGTCACAAGAAAGTTCATGGACTAACTGAAAAAAAAAAGAGAAGCAAATCCAAAGCTAACTGTTTCACTTTGAGGTTTTTTCCCAATCAGTCAGTCAGTTGTCACAGGACTAAGAGTTGAACTTTAAAAATGTAAGAGGACTCAACTGGTGTCCTTATGTAATGAGAAAAAATGGTATATGTAAGAACTAGGGGGACTTGATGGAAAAAATAAAGAAGACGAGTAGGCTAGTGAGGGCAGGAATAAAGATGGAATGGAGAGGTATAGGATTACTCAGGTAAGATGTATAAAGTTATACAAAATAAATACATTTTTCTTTCTAAGTATCTCTGTAATGGGGTACTATCAAGTAGCACCTACATGCAGAAAAATTACACTAAATGTGCAGAAGCCTTTAAGTCCTACCTCACACACTACCACAAATGGCAACACTTTAATTTTTTTCAGTATTTGTCAAATGCAATTATTCCTATTACTGTTGAAACTAAAGTATAGAAATCTAAAGAATATGCTAACAATATATTGTAAGGTGCATCAGATTTCAACTCGAAATGTCTGACATTTTATTTAACCTTTACACTTGGCTGAATTGTACAACTACTGCTGTTAGCAAGATCACATTCTGTAAGAGTTTCTCACATCTGGAAATTCCCTTGACATCTTTCTTGTCCAAAATAGAATATTTTTTTCAGCTTTAAAATAAATCCTGTAACAGAGACCTTCATGTTGTTTTTAAAAGAGAATGATGAATACTTTAAGAGATAAAGAAAACACACAATGATTACCTAAATCTAGTTTTCATTCTTATGCTCGTTTTCTTCCTATGCAAAGAAAACTAATTTTTCAGTGTGTTCCTCTGCTACCTTTTATGATCTTATAATCTACAAGTACTGTAACTTCCCCAAAAACATTTTAAAGTTTAGAAAAACAGTCAAAACAATACTGCTACCAACGTGGAAAGAGGAGAACACAGAAATACTGCCATTATATCTCTCCCTTGCTATATATTTTAAAGATAAAAAAACAGTCCAGCCTGCTATGTAACAAAGTTTCAGTTTCACCTTTGGAAAAAGGGTTGAAAGTAACTTTAAGATGCAGACAGAAGATATAGCTTATTTACAAAGACTTTTTAAAAGACTTAACAGAGTAAAATATGCTTTTAAACTGAATGCCATCAAGGAAAGCATAATCCCAGGGATTATGTGACGGGTTTTTATTTTACCTTTAAACAGTGGAAGACAGCTCTGTAATGAAGTAGTGGGGTTTTGGGGAGAAGCGGGGAAGAACAAAGGCAAAATTCATTTTGATGAGCAGAATGAAGCCTTGCTAATTAAAATGTCTTCAAAAACAAAACAAAACAAAAAGGAGTGACAGCTGTAAGTATGCAGGCCAGTAGCTACAGTTTCATTCTAGCCAGGTCAAATTATCTGCTGACACAAGTGTATTAATTTCAATGAAGTTCCATTATGTTATTTTGACTTTTTTGTGGAAACATAATAGTTGATGTATACCAATACCTCAGCTTTACACATGAAATTTTCATGGAAAAAAACTGCATTAAAAAAAAAAAGAATTATTTTTTATATATACACCTGTCTTTCCTACTTCTTATTATCACAGAATATTCTCCCTTGTCCAACTGATCATATCTCTTTCTATTAACAGAGTAAGAAAGTTTATGTATGTTGTTTACAAGCATTTTTATCTTCTCGTAACAGATCTACTACTGAGTGGTATACAAATAAAATACTAACAAATAAAAGAAGATCTGCCAGCAAGGCATCTTCTATCAATTGCAGGCCTGGTATGAGATCCACTGTGAAAGCCTAGAGATTAACAACAGAAATAAATCACGGATGGAGATAGCTTTAAAAGTTACAAAGCAGAAAAACAAAGGATTTTAGATAGAAATGTTCCAAAAGACAATTTTCAGCTAAGGAGAAACTTGTCACTGTGCAACATTTCCACTGCAAATTGAGACACACCAGAAACTACATTCAATTAATGAAAGAGGTTTGCTTCTTTTTACTTCAGTTGGGAAATAACAATAAAGAGAAGCAACATAATTTTTGTGTAAAAAAGACTCTTTCTATATTATGCTGAGTTCCATACAGACTACAGCGTTACACAGAAAATAAGTTGTTTAAACAGCTTTTTAACTAAGAGATACAAAAACCCCACCCCTTTTAGCAACGAATAGCTTTGAGAAAAGCCACTCCGGCTGATAAGCATCTCCATAAACCGCAGAGCCAATAAAGTCTGGTTTCCCATGAACATACGAACTCATTGCGGTCCAGTGAGAGGAGGATTCTGACCGAAACATTTTCCACAGCTACGACATCCACAAGACCTCCCTACTGTGCCCATCCTTTTATGCCCAAGAATAGGTTAGCTCATGCTGAAACGTTTCATCTGAGGACAATAAAATTTTCCCTTCATCCGGCCACCTACTTTTAATAAAATTCTAGGGACTGTCTACTTTTGCAACCACTGCCCTGTAGTCAAATTAGACCATAACTGGCCAATAGGGAAGATCATAGGGAAGAAAAGTAAGGAAAAGAGGGGAAGAAAAGTAGACAGTCTGCTACACATGCCTGTTGTGGTGGCCTAAGACCACTCATGCAATGAATAGTGATTGGCAGACTTTCTTCAGAAAACAACAATCATCAATATTCCTTCTCAAGTAACTTCCCCAAAACCGAGTTACCAAGCCATTTTCCCTCTGTTACACACCTCCTCTAGCTCTCTGAATCTTGACTTCCTTCCTAGACAGTGGGATGTACTGAAGAGGAAAAATGTAAAGATTTTCTGCTTTCCCCAGCTCACAGTCTAGCAGCTAAGGCTTTTTTTCATAGTGGAGAGAACTGGATTTAAATTTCCGAAGGCAGAAGAATCAATCCTTCTCCCTCACAACCTGACAAAGCTATTGTATAAAAGGAGGCACTGCTGTGACCCCACTTGGTCTCGCTCTGATGTCTGCCATGGATGAATTTTCTGAGGAGACTCAACCTGCTACCACAGATAAGGCAGGCTCTACAAATGCCCACTTGATTGAGACCCTCAGCAGACTTAGAAGGAACAATTCATTTTGGTATTTTAACTGAGATTCAACTAACTGCTGCTCAACCTTAGCCTTTAGAAGGTTGCAGTACTTCTGTGCATATTCAAAAGCAAAATTTCTCGCACTGGGGAAATTTATGTTAAAACTGATTGGTTGCTAGACAGCAGCTGACTGCGTCTTTTGATGACCACATTTCAAAATAGGATGGAATAAAACATAACATACAACAAGCTCCAAAATGTCATAGCTGATCTGCCCTGAATCTGTTTCAGTAGTATCGAATTCTAGTAACGTTCTTCTAACATAGCTTTTTGAGTGTAACTTCCTGGGGTTTTAAAAAAAGCAAACAGAAAACAAAGAAGTTTTTCAGACAGTCTCAAACACCCACGTTAATTATCACTCAAGTTAAAATCTTTACATCTGTCACGTACTCATGGCAGCTGATGGAGCAGAATAAAAACGGTAGTAGTTTGCCACGCTGTAGGGACCTATTTCGAAGAAGCAACACATTTTGTCAGCATGTTTCAGATGTACTAGATGGCAGCAGAAACCTATTGAGGCCTCTTAATGGCTACAGCTCTCTTTTCAACTCCACCACCCAGTCCAGCTTTGGCTCAGAGCAGCTTGAATAAGCACTGTAAGAAAATATTCCATTAACCCATGAAGCCTATGATAGTTCAAGTGGGCATATCTGGCTTCTCTACCTGAATGACATACGCAAAATTCCTTCACTCATTCTTCACCTTCTGTTGACACAAAGCATGATCAGTTACTATTCAGATGACAGGAGACAAAAAGGGCTGAAACATTGTCATTGCTCAACAGGATTAGTGCAAGTACAGGCTGATCAGGAAAAAGTTACGATAAGCTCAAATACACTCAGCAAAAATAGTCCTCAGAAAGGCTAATAGGAACAGAGGAAAAAAATCATCACTAAACATACCCCAAAATGTTTTAAGTTTAAAAGGCATTGTAACATGCTGAAATATGTCATATTTTCAAGGAGCTGAAGATATATGCCCAAATCATTATTCTGGGATGAGGAAAAAAAAAAATATTTTTCAAACCTCAGTTTTTGAATAGCAATAAAATATTCTGAATGAAACTCATAATGAGTCAGTCACCTAGCATTTCAAGGTGAAAGTGTTAAAAGTTTGAAACATATATAATTAATTGAAGACAAGGAAACATGAGACAACCTAAGTGAGGTGAATACTGAGAATATATGGAGAACTTGACTTGAATTTCTTGAACTGGAGAGTATGTCTTCAATACTGTCCTGCAGAATTCCTGAGGAGAGGGTGGAGCAGGAGGACAAAGGGGAAAAAAATGCCAACAAACAACATCATTTTCTGTCTTTTTCTTCACTAGGACTTATTGTCAAGGCACATTATTTTATGACACCACCACCAGAAGGAAATATATCCTTAAAATCATCTACATTATTATCTTTATCCACTGCTAAAAAGAGACTGGTCATCATAAGTTATGTAAAATGTAGCTCTGACCACAGAGAAAAAGAGACGGAAAGAAAGTATTGACTGAAATCACAACTCAACAACAACCATAATAATAGAGCATTTGAAATTGTACAATAATTGTCTAGGTTAGTGACAGGATGAGATAAGTTTCTTACATAAAGTTCATAACAGTGCTCCCATTATGGTAGTTTTTACTGTCCTCTCCACATGAGCTGCAATGGTATCCATTAAAATTGGATACAGTGCTTTCAAAACAGGTTCCACCGCTTAGAAAGAAAACAGAGGCAAAGAAAGGGTATAAAGTTCCCCAGGTGAGGGCCACAGGGATGCGCTTGTTTTCAAGTTATTGCCCTTTCCTCGAAAGGCAGATATCTTAATTCAAGTGCAATGATTTATCCATAAAACAAACCCAAAATATTTCATAACACAAAGACCTCCTCAAACATCATTCATTATATAACTTTTATTCACCTTGAATCCAGGAAAAGCCAGTCAGCTGGCCATCCAAACAGGAAAGAGGTTTTTGACCCCAAAAATCTCAAAAAATGTTGATAAGACAAAAGATCTATTCACAGCTATACTTTCAGTTTTTAAACTCTTTACAACCAATTTACAAGCAGCATGAAAACAGAATTTGAATCCTAAAGTACTAGACGTCATGCAAACATGGATCATTATTTAAATTACCATTTTTGTACACCGATAGTTAACTGTTTTTTCCTAGTCTGATCCTTAGCAAAATTATTCAGCCTTCAGATCAAGACATGAACTGTCATTTACAAAATCACTCAATACTTAGTTAATGAAGACTCTGATTAAAAACACAACACACAAGTGCCACAACACACAAGTGCCACTGCCTAAAAATGAGAAATACACTTTTTTATTAATTTTTGGTAAGTAATATGAGCAATAAGCTTTAAAACACGCCATGATCTTTAACAGAAATATAAAAATAAGCAGAAATTCATAAACAACAATCCAAAATAAAATACCAAGAGCATGTGTTATTTAATTATCTATGCGTTATTTAGTTATCTATCCAAAAGCAAAACATTCATACCTGCACCTGGAATGATTGCCAACTTTGTTTCAACTAGGCCCATTTTAGCAGAAGAGGCTAAAAAACAGAATATAAATGAGTTCTTACTATAATCTATAGCAAAAAACCTACAAAATATGTAATAATGACCTACAAGATTGTTAATTTATTACGTTTCCTTCATAAAGAACAATAAATCACTTAAAAAGCATTTGTTTATGAAAATAAAATAGATTCATCCAATCTGTCTTTACTAAAAGATCCAACTCCTCCCATCAAGGCAAGTTCTGTACCTTATTAATTTTCACACAGCAAATAAGAAATTACAGTGAGTAACAGAGACTTACTTGCAAAATGTAAAATACTAAAAGAAAAAGACTGTTATTATTTAACATCTTAAAATTGGGTAGAATTCTGTATCTGATTATTATGAGTTCTTTAGCTGACAGAATATTCTCTAAGGGTCAAACAGCTTTATATACCCTAAGCTACTGGCAACTGTTCAGGACCAAATTTCCATTTACTTTCCAATAAATGGCTTTACAGTTCTGACAGCTGGATAGGTCGAGGTTCCTCTTTTTAAGTGTTGTTGTCACTTTTCTTTTGTAACAGCTTAATTACTTGTGTAATAATACTCTCACTAACAACTTTTGCTTTTTCCTTGCAACTTGTTTAGATAAAATCAAATCTCCATCTAGAACACTTCAAATACAGAAGAGGAGAATGCTTTAATTGCTAAATAAAATATCAAAACAACTACATGACCCTTCTGGCAATACTGATAAAATTAAGGTCATAAGAATAAAATAAAACATGTAACAAAAACAATCCAGCTATCACTGGTAAGTTGTTTGAAATTAGACATTAGCAAGTACTTAGACAGGTTGCTGCTAAATCCCTTTAAAATAATTGGTTACAAACGATGTCAAATACAAAATAAGTTTTATAAGATTGCTGCCAAAACAAGGACTAGTCAAGCCATCTGCAACACTATTAATTCTATGTTCTATGAACAGGATTCAGACCTACCTGCCACTCTAATATCACAGGCTAACGCAAGTTCTAGGCCACCACCTAACGCAGTTCCATCTATTGCAGCAATAGTAGGTACAGGCAGATTAGCTGAAAAAGAAAGTACCAGTTAACACCAGCCTCATAAAGAACATCTCTGAAACACCATCTCATTACATTTTGTTCAAAGTACAGTCATGCTATGGGAAAAAAGTTTCATAAAACAAAGTGGGACTAAAAATTGATTGCTCAGCAACACTTTGGCAAAAAAAAAAAAAGACCCTCCCCTAATCATTCTGTAGCTGAACAGGTTTGCAAGCCTTTTTCTCCAGCTTATGCTCACTTTTGACAAAAATCTGAACAGTAAACTCCAAAAACATACATAGCAGAGCGAGGCAAACAATAGAACAGGAATACTTAAAAAAGGCACATACACAAACAGTTCCAGTTGAAATACAGACGTCTTATCATAATCATCTGTGATGCTAGCATAGCTGGAAGCTCTCTGTGTCTTAATATTCCCAGACATGGTGTGGCCACCACCATTGCCCCTTTTCTCCTGTAAAGCAGCAGCCAGCAGCTTAATGGAATGTGGGAAAATTTTCAGTCTGATAAACAGAGGCACATGCTGCCAGCACACACGACAGGTAGCAGGGCTCCAGAGGCCTGCGTGACCGTGGCATGGTTTGTGTTTAATTTATCATCAGTGTTCTGACACAGGGAAGTCATTTAAACATTCAGTTTAAACTACTGCTCTTCACCTCCAACAATTTTAAGTTCTCTTCTTCCCTCTTTACCACGAACTCGAAGTTTGATGAAAAATGTATTTTTTACTTGAGAAATAAGCTTGTATATTACAGCTTTAATTATATCTAACATAGCACTTACCACAAGCTATCAATAATTTTAAACTACACTCAAACAGTATTTCAATAGTACATTTTTGCTACTGAAGTTTCAAAGATAGTCAAAAGCAATTCATTAGCTGAACACTTGGGTGTACAGCTTGTCGAAATGTTAAACCAACTCTTGACAGCAATAGTTTTTTCTGCAGATGTTAAAAAAATATTTTCTTTGTTTTAATGTTTCAGCTACTTGAATTCCATCACCAGTTCATTCAGTCTTAGTTGGAAACCGAAGAAGAAAAAAACCTGCTGCCAAAACATAAATGAAAATAAGGGCTGAGAGAATGTTCTCTCCTTTTATAATCTAGAAGGGTAATGTGACCAAAAATGATTAATTGAATGTATTAATTACAAATAATTTAGAAGTTGTGCTACCTAGCATACCTTTTTCCTTTCTGACAGACAAACTTCAGATAACTTCATTTAAAAAAAAAAAATCAATTAATTGTTAATGTATATCAGCATGAATAAATCTGTATAGAAACAAGTAGTCTCTCACTGGGTAACAAAACAAAATATCAAATTACATGAAAGGCTATTTTTAGCTGCAAATTGACATCCTTTTATGATTAACAACTAACAAAAATCCAATTGTCTTTAAGAAAAGAACAAAAAATTACCAATGCTTTTCGAGATTATAACAGATGCTTTAAATCAAGGTCCCTTAGTTGCTCATTTAGATCATGATTAAAAGTGATTATCTAAATCAATTCCAATGTCAAAAGAGACTGATTACTGTCTGCAATATCAAGCACTTACAGGCACTTAAAGAGCGGGCCCAAGGTATCCATTATATTTGCCATCTACCACAGAAGGCATAGGAGACAGCGGAACAGGACTAAAATCTGCTCTCTCTCTATTTATTTACCTTTTCTTAGTTATATAGGAAGGCAAGAAGAGAAGGCAACTCTCATTTTCAGCAGGGCCAGGTTCCTAACCGAAACTCATAACCCCATCACCATAACCAATTTGCCAAATAGTCTTGCAATCCAAGTTCAAGGCTGATACCCTAGCACTTCTCTTAAAGGAATCTGCCTTTGCCATAGGTAAACAAAAAATAATTTGCCTGAACACGAAGGCGTGCTCATTACTAACTGTAGTTTCCAGCAGTTACTGCCTGCATGTATGTTCCATTTCTCACACACCAGCAAACAGTACCTGGAGCACTATTTACACAACTTTTGCAGTACTCCAAGGCAGACCACTTTCTCTGTAAGTAACTTCCACATTTAGCTATGGTACAATTCAAGTACACTATTACACACAGAAACGAAACTTAAAGAAAGAGTATTACAAAAGAGATTGGTTTCAAGAATTACAGCCCGCATTCCTATTAAGAAATACTAAAATTCATCATTCAAAGGGAGAAAAAGCAGTTTGATACGGTATGTTAGAATCATCACTTCCCAAGGATATTGATTTTAAAGGATCACCTGACGTGGAAGTTGACAATGAATGAAAGGCAAAATACAAATTCTTTACAATAGCTCTGTGCATACCTATCAAAAGAACTGAAGAAATTAATCCTTTTAACAAGTTCTTGTGAAGCATCAGAAAAAGCAATACAGAAACAAATTAGCAATTGCTCTGCATTGTAAACTGAGTTTCTAAGTCACTAGAACTTATTACTAAGGGTAAAGCTGCTTGGAGTATTCATATTTTGTAGCACAAGAGGCCCTTGTTCATGTTTATCTGCATAATTTTAATACACAACTGCCAAAACTGTTCAGCTTATAACAAAAAACGGAGATGATGTTTGACAAGTCATGCCCTGTAGACTTAACTGAGTTGTATGCACTCAAATTTTAAGAACAATAAATTACGTAAAAAGACAGGTCAACCTCCACAATGGTTCTACGTGGCAAGGCCCATTTGCCATGAGTGATAAAAAAAATCTATTTAAAGTTTTCCCAAGAAGCCCAGTGGTTGTATTCTCTAACATTCCACATTTTTGTCATGCTGTAAATAAGAGAGATAAATTTCAAGCAATTGTTGTACTACTAATCATTAGTGCTAATTCTAGACCTGATAAGGGTTTATCTATGTGCAATCATGAGCTGCATAGTAAAGTCCACAAAAGGAATTAGAAATATATATAAAAGAAACAAAATAATTAGAGTGTACAACACACAGACAAGAGCAGAACATGTATATACACAGATTAATGATGTTAGAAGTACTTAAAAAAAGACTAAGTAATAAGCAGCATTAAACTATAGTCAGAGAATTGCACTGAACTACGGTAGTACATCAAAGTGTGGAATATGAAGAACACTAAATAATAAGCCAGTTCATACAATGAATTCATAAAGGATTACTTCACACATCTATTGTATTGTAAAACACGCCGCATATTCTGTAGATATATTTCCATTCTGCATATAAAACAAGTGTCTCAAGCAAAAGCTGACACTCAGGTCCTAATGTAACATCAATGCTTAATGATATTACAGAAAAGGAAGGTCCTAAATACAGTAAAGAAAAAGAAGGGGTCATTTCAGTATATGTTCGTCCTAAGTCAGCAGAGTCAGATATAAGACAAAAATGCATTTCTATATTTGAGACCACAGGAGTAGAAACAGAGTTTGGACTAGCTGAAGACGAGACAAACATGAACAAACAGATCAACCTAATTTTTAAGTATTAAGTTATTTTAGGAATAACCTGTTAGGATAGAAGGCAATACCACCTGTATAAATGGATGTTTATTGGCCCTTTAAGACATGATATAGGTGGAGTGACCAACAGGTAAATGGAAGAACTAAGAAATTAATGGCATGCAAAAAACTTCAGTAAGAGAAACTAAACATAGTAACATGACACAGCTAATTAAGTCCAATGAACCCATAAAAAGCTCAAACAAAAGTTAGAGAAGACGATACACAGCAATATAAAGAAATAGGCCTGTTTCCTACTCCGTAGTAACTGTGTATCTTCAGTTCAACTTCAGGAATGCATTCCTGGTAAATAGATATGTTACATGTAGTTTTAGATTAGGCTGACCAGCAGCATCTTGTAGTCTTGGGATGCCTCCTGCTTTCCTGTGCTCTCAATTACTGAAAGACATAAAGAGTAGAGTAAGCTAAACTCTCCCACAATTTTGTCACCAATACAGAATGTCACAGGAGGAGGACTTCGCATTTAAGCACAAAACCCCACATGTAATGTGTGGGAAGCAATCTCCAAGAATCACAACTGTTTTGAGGCAGGTACTTGTTACTTCAGCTTTAAGTGACTTTCCACATGATGTCCACTGCTGGTGACTAACAAGGGATTTCCTTTCTGCTTAGAAATGATTATATGATGAATGAAAGACCAGCATATGAATACAGGCACCAGGTCTGGAGGATTCAACCAAGAAATAGTTTCTCAGATGTGTGTCACAAAGTCCACACAGCTGATTCATACATTGCGGACACTGACATTCCCCAAATAGAAAGTAGAAGTTGCCTGGATTCTATTGACCTGAATCGTATGTGACTATTTAGTCCTCTGACTAGTTCATTTTAAAAGTTCTTATAAAATTACACATATGTAAGATAATATCTGAGCGGAAACTAAATTACACTTGATACTTTATTAGTAACTATCAAGCAGCCTTTTTCTATTCCTGCACAACCTCACTTTCTCACTATTGACAGACAATGAAATGGTCTGATCAACTAGGAAAAATCTACTTTCTGCAGATATTGAGGAAGAAGAAATGAAGAAGTATGAAGAATGAATAAATAAATACAGTAAAAATGTCAACAATTTATACATGAAAGTAGTCTTGCGTTTATGAAACATTACGTACAGTAGATTTTACATAACAGGCAATATACACATTCTTTAGACAGTGTCCAAGGGCTCAAAAGGAAGACCTATCACTATTACTAGTCCCTTATTGAGAGTTCCTGAGATGGGCAGAGGAAGCATAATACAGTTATCCAGAATTCCAGACTTTGTGATTTGCACTCCTTGTCAACCTACATCAACTTGTCCAGATTGATTAACTTAAAATATATGACACCCAGAAAAAGAGTTACTGATTTAGAATGCATCAAATCCAAAGAGACTGACTTCCTAAGAGTGGCTTCCTTGCTTGCTAAGTAAATTCATACCTGTGGTATTTTCTCTTAGCAACTGTACCACGTATTTGTACAAAAAGAAAAAACATTCTCGAGCTAGGAACAAAATTTTGAGATCTAGGCTGTTCACATGCCAATGAGCTTTCTATGAGAACCACACATATGTAGCTTGACAGCAGTTTCAAACAATACCAACCTGAAGAACAGCTGTAGTATTCCTTCCTATAGCTAGGATATAGGAGCCATCATTAAAGAACTGGAAGTCCAGCAGACCTAGAATTTAGTTTCTCTTAAAGTAAAAGGTCTGCACTGTTACTGCAGCAACAGTTGCAGCTCATGATTCCCACGAATCAGAAAAGAAAACTCCATGGAAGCCCATTCAATCTCTAACAATGCACAAATTATATATGGTCCCTTAGATATAATTAACTTCTATTTTTGAAGCTATCTTTTACAGATTAGGACAAGTATTTTCAATTCAACTAACCACAGCAGTCAGACTTTGGTATTTAGGAACATCCAAATGAAGACCCACTTCAAAGTGTGCCTTTTCAAGTTATTTGATATGAAACACTAAAATGAAAGACAGTCACCTTAACTTCCCTCAGTATTCCTCTGTTGTCCTCCTATACCTGGACAATGTTGAAAATAATGTTCATCTCTCTTCTTACTTCAGTGACCTCCGGCAATCAATCTTCCAAAAGAACAGTTATTCAGATGTAAATCAGAAGCTAGTCACTACCTTTAGCACCTGCTGAAACAGATTCATAAGCCTGACTTATCTTTAATTATCAACAGACAGCCAATGGTCTAAGAAGAATTCTTGTTTCCCAGTACTGACTGAAAAGAAAGTAGTGAGAGTACTCTATTTCCCTCAAAAACTGTGAGTCTCCAACTAAGATAGAAGTAGCAAAAGAATTCAAATTTACATGGCAGCACAACTGAGTTCCTACACAATGGAGAAAAAGATTGTCCAAGCTATTTATTCTGCCTATGCATTTCTGATTATTTGACAAATAAGGTTGATTAGTACACAGCTTACTAGCACAAGCAACTTCAGGGGGCATTTCTAGCAGCTCATTTTTCCTTTTGAATAATGGATTTCATAAAACCTAAAGCAAGGAGTATGAATTGTCTAAAAATATCCTGCATACTGTAAGTATTACATGGGTTACTGGAGGAAAGTATAGTATAAATTGAGGGATATATAAGAAGTTCCACAATTCATTATCTAACTCAAGCAGATTAAGAAAGCGTGGCAAAAATCTGCCTACATATGCCTGCAGCACGAGAGAAACCTTTAAATCACAGAATGGTTGAGGTTGGAAGAGACCTCTGGAGGTCACCTTGTCCAACCTCTCTGCTCAAGCAGCATCACCTGGAGGAGGCTGCTCAAGCTCATCTCCAGATGGCTTTTGAAGATCTCCAAGGAGGCAGACTCCACAACCTCCCTGGGTAACCTGCACCAGTGCTCAGTCACCCTCACAGTAAATACATGTTTCCTGATGTTCAAGAGGAACCTCCCGTGTTCCAGTTTGTGCCCGTTCCCTCTGGTCCTGTCACTGGACACCATTGGAGATAGCCTAGCTTCATCTTGTTAACACCCTCTCTTTTAGGTATTTATACATATTGATGAGATCACCTCCTGAGCCTTCTCTTCTCCAGGATGAACAGTCCTAGCTTGCTCAACCTTTCCTCATAGGAGAGATGCTCCAGTCCATTCATCATCTTCATGGCCCTTCACCGGACACTTTCCAGTAGCTCCATCTCTCTCTTGTACTGGGGAGCCCAGAACTGGCCACAGTACTCCAGCAGTGGCCTCACTAGTGCTGAGGAGCGGGGAAGGATCACCTCCCTCTACCGACTGGCAACACTCCTCCTCATGCAGCCCAGGATACCATTAGCCTTCTTTGCCACAAGGGCACAGTGCTGGCTTGTGGTCAACTTGGTGTCCACCGGGGCCTTTTCTGCAAAGCTGCTTTCCAGATCATTAGCCCCCAGCATGTACTTGTGCATGAGGCTGTTTCTCCCAAGGTACAGGCCTTTGTTCCTTTGTTGAACTTAACAAGGCTCCTGTCAGCCTATTCTTCCAGTTTGCTGAGGTCCCTCTGAACGATGGTACAACCCTCTGGTGCATCAGCCACTCCTTTCACTTTTATATCATCAGCAAACTTGCTGAGGGTACACTCTGTCCCATCATCCACATCCTTAATGATGCTGAACAGGACTGAACCCAGTATTGGCCCGTGGGGTACACACCGTTGGCTAGGGGCCTCCAGGTAGACTTCATGTTGCTGATGACCCACCTGCGGACCCATTTGTTCAGCCAATTTTCAATCCGCTTCACTGTCTGCTCATCCAGTCCATACTGATCAGTTACTCTATGAGAATCTTATATGAGACAGTGTCAAAAGCCTTACCAAGTCAAGGTAGACAATATACACTGCTCTTCCCTCATCTACCAAACTAGTCATTTCATCATAGGTTGTAAGCCTGGTCAAGCATGATTTCCCTTTTATGAATCCATGCTGACTACACTTGATGACTTTCTTGTCCTTCATGTGCCCAGAAGCAGCTTCCAGGATTAGTTGTTCCAGAACCTTCCCAAAGACAAATTTTAAATTACAGGTAAGAAAGCTCCCTCTCTGTTTCTTAGTACATTTATTTAAAAGGAGTAAAAATAATGAAGCCTTCAAAATAATAAAAAGAATGGTCACATGCCCCCAAAATGTCTAAACACAACTAAACACATATTTGTAGATTCCATAATTGATGGGTCAGCCATTAGGAAAGCAAGAAAGAATAAATAGAAGTCATATCATAGAATGAAAATGTCAAATAAAAAATTATGAATTTTGGGTTTATTATTACAAAACAATGTCTTTATTTACATCATATTTATCTTCAGTGAATATTTCAACTAATAGCTTAAAACCACATAATACTGCAAGTCTATGTGCTGATTCCTACATCAACAATGTTGAAAGAAAGGTTCAAGATCTGTTACTTTACACACTTTCTTTACTAACCCAAAATCTGCAAGTTTTCTGGTTACAAGTTAGGAAAGAGTTTTCAAAAGGCCTCAGATGTAAATGTTAGCTAGCTTGCTATAGTAACCGGGAATGGATTTTTAATTTGGTTTTAAAATGATTAAGTTTATACCTAAATATTCGTATCTTGCAACTCAGAATAGACTTCTCTCCTACCGGTTCACTATCCAGATTCTTGATCTCTCTTGGTCATGTTGCTCTTGAGTATAAAATTAAGGTTTTTCCCTTCAAAAAACAAAAGGGCATACTATGCACCTTGAGTGGCAAGTAGAGTCAGTCCCTGGGCAATTATCATAACTGAAATACTCTTTGTGTTGGGAACATATCAATCACAAAATGACACTTTCACATAAGTTAATTTATGTCATAGGAAATCGGAAAAATAACTGCAACACAATACTGTAACTTGACTTCATCTTTTGGGTCTTTTCCTGAAGAACAGTAATAACATTAAGATGGCATATGAGCTTACCACTTACAGAGCAATGTCAAGTTGTGTTTCAGGCATTTTCCTTGCCTTGTAAAAGCTGTTATCAAGTCAGTGACTACAACAGTTTGCTTGCATTTTCAATTGCAAGCATCACCATCAAAAAAGGCCTTTCTATGGGGAAAAAAGCTAACAGAAACCAAATACTTCAATAAGCACTTTCATCCGTTCTGTAACACTATGAAAACCAACCAATGTACGTAGCAACATACGAAAGTGGCTAAGAGAGACTGTCAAATCTTCCTATATGAACTTGAAGGCAAAGAAGATCGGTCAAACCATTTTTGTGCAAGGCAAGTAATTAAATGCTACAAAGCTTTACCTATCATAATAGCAAAAACAATGAAAAAGCGGTTACTCAAAGTAACTTATATATTTACATATGTTTTAAAAATATCTCCATCTGCAAAAAACATGACCACACTTTTAAGTCTGAACAGTCTACACGTGCATTTGGATACACACAATTCTTCTTCATACATTTCCTTGTTACAACTGTGAAAGACTTTTAGCCACCCTCTAATTCCTGTGCTTTGGATAAGAAGCTTAATAGACTGCTACTGTTGATTGATTTATTTGAACATTATTATCTTTGCTTTAATACCTTCAAAGTTCAGGCAGACAATTGGTAGCAAGAAAGAGCTGCATTAAAAAAAATTTATTTTTTAGTACTTGTAAAGAAGTTTTGCTTTTTAATGAAAATGGTTACTGCACATTGCTTACAGTTGATTATTAAGCAAAAGATATTAGTAAAGTTTATCTTCCCTTTATTATGACAGTAGCTAAAGGGTCTTCTTAAGGCATCTCCCTCAATCCCATTAATTTCCCAGTTTCCTCCAGTGATCACTCACTTTTATAAATGACCTAGAAAAAATATTTTTGAATTGGCAAACAAATACTTAATATAGGAATATTACGTTCTTAATTTTAAAATTTTCTGTTTGGTACTTTATTATTGACAAGTAATAGCGACAGTGTGCTTCATATTCTTGATAACAGGAGCAAAGGTTGGGAAACCAATGGGAATGAAACAGGTGCTTTAATCAAACTCTTTAGCTACAGTCTTCTGTAGCCAACTCTCCCATAATTCTCTTTACTATATAAAATAGTTTGCATATTTCATTCATCTTCAGTGATACATTTAATTTTGATAAATTCCTCAGTTTCTTCACATTTACTAATATTCCTTCTCGCAGTCTTATTCTGCCCTCAATAAAACAATAATGAAGTAAACCCTAGATGACAGAATCTACTTTCTGTGCAAAAGCAGAAAAGCTTTGGATAGAAGAAAAATGAAAATTATTTCTTATATTTCTTATCCTTACTAAGTACATTTAAGAACTTATTACTCACACAAATAGCATACCACATACTCAAGCACTGAATTTACAAAACAAAAGGATAATGCCAAGGATAAGTTATTTCAGTTACATTTTTACATTCTACTTCTATGTAAGTTTTTTTCTTTCTTAGAAAGCACACAAAATAAAATTCAAACAGCACAACTATAATCTCTAATACTTAAGAAAATCCAATGGGACAAGTTTTTCATTTTTTTATTGTCTACTTGTTTGATTTACAGTATGAGGATAACACATACTCTAGTACCAGTAGCATTCTTGTTTGACAAAATACAAAGAAAATCCCACAGACTGTGACCTTTTTAGCTGAACATTTCTAGAATTTTTCTCCTGTATCTATTTTCAGCAGTATTCCATATACCTACATTCCTCAGTCTAGTGCTAAAATATCTTTATTTCTAAATTAGCTTAATATATTAAGTAATAGTTTCAGTCAGCTCATTCTCTGAACACTACAGAGGAAACACTCCCTGATGTTTCACAGTAAGCATAAAAAATTTTTTTTAATAAACCAGCTTGGTAATATTACCAAAGCAGCACATACCTAGGCAAAAGCCATGTTCAATACAAGACTTGAACATGCTACTCTGAAGTCAAAGCCTAATGCTGGGCCCAAGTAATGAGCTTAGGATTTCTTCGATAGAAGAGCAGCATAATACTTTCGATACCATGCCAGGAGTCGCTGCCCTTTGAATACCAAATGGTTCTAGGAACAGAGCCAGAGACTGAGATGGGCAAAGCAAAAGCGCTAACAAAGTACTCCTTCTCATTCAGGGACTGAAACACACAATTTCAAACCTGAACAGGGCAAGGAAAGAGTAGTTTCCCAACGTGTCAAATATACACAATGTGGCTCCCTAGAGAGGGAACAGAAGCCTTGGACAGCAAGTCATACCAGAGGCCTGTTTTAACGGTCAGTGTGCAAATTGGCTATGTTGATCTCAATAAACCATTTGAGCAAGTAGCACCCTTCTTTTGGTACAGGTACTTTTTGTGGGAGGAAAATTAAAAAGCCATGTCCAAAGCACAGTCTCTTTTCTTCATAGAACAGCATTTGGAATTACTACCAGAAGGAAAACTAAACTACAGCTGAGGCTATGTTAAGTTTTGTCAAGGCTGTACAAGCAGTGCCAGGGGTCAAAGCAATGAATCAGCAATGCAAAGCCACCTCCTTCCCTAATCTTCAGATCTATAAGGACAGACAATCAGCTCATCCTAATAATATTCAGGTCCTCCATTTCGGCATCTTTTTTTATAACAGTTTTTAGAAAGTTTTTATTATGAGAAAAAAAGTGTATTAGCAATTGTGGAAGCAATGCTGTCATATAAATAGCTAATAAACATCTTGGTAGAGAAGTTTAATGTTGCATTCATTGTCTCAATAATGGTACAGAGTTTAGCATTGTGTTTTTTAATTAAAAACAATCCAATGCAATTTGACAAAGCCCATAATTTCAGCTCTGCAAGGACAGTACTGTCTATTTAGGAAACAGACAATACTTAGTCAAAGGGTATCTTAAATTAATTCAATGTTAAGAGAAGCAGTAAATCTACTACTGGAAAACAACCAAGAGCTCGGCAATGCGTTTAGAATGCTAGCAGTCTTGGACTGTATTCGCGATGCTCTACACTTAACTGAACAGGCAATAACATAACACAGCAAGAGAAATACTGTGCCAAAATCTCCCTTTCACAGCATCAGCAACGTAAGAAGACCATAATGCCTAAGGATGGCTGCTAAGCATCACACTGCTAGCTGTAAATTTGTCCTTTTTCAAATTTGATAGCTACCGGCGACATTTCATTCCACTTCCCAGTGAACGCTTTTTCAAGTTATAGCCAATATCTGTTCTTCCCTAAGAGAGAAACCCACAGTTCTTCTCACTGGATTTCCAAACTAGAGCACTCCATCTTTGCTGCCCGGATTTACCTCCAGCAAACAAGATGGATTTGGTCAATGTTACATAAGCAGTCACGTCTCAGAGTAGTAATCAGGTCTGGAGAGTTAATTACTAAACTGGGATTTTCGACGTTAACCAAAGCTCCACAGAAGCCCCAGAAACTCCAATAGTAAAATAAGGCACTGCATGGACCTCATCAATAATCAGTCGTCTTGCCTATTTTTGAGACTTTACAATGGGAAGGTGGGGTGGCAGTTAGCAGACCAGAAATCCAGTGAAACTTCTATAACCCTGAGCCCACTCTTGGCACCTCTGAGATCAAGTTTTGACAGCTTGCATCCAAGAACAAACTGTGGCATGTAATGTGGCACAACCCAAGAATTTCCAAGGATGCGTGATCTTTAATAGTCAAAAGAGGAACTTTTTGGAGAAGAGACTGTTCTCCTGAAGGATGAACAAGAGCACTCTTTTACGTAAATTAAAAGTTTGATGATGACTGAGAGAGGCCAAAATGACAGAAAATTGCTAAGGAGGAAAAAAAAATAAATCTGTAAATATAGAGTTGTATCTGCTTTGAATAAAATAAAAAGCATAAAATAAAAAAACAAATGCAAGTAACTGACCACAAGGTGCTTTCATTCAGGATGATCTCATTCAAACTGGACTATGTCAAAACTAATCACATCTGTGAAAATTATGTCTAAACAAAGTTACTAAATATCACTACTTATTAAAGTTATATCACAACTTATGCATCAAAAGTAATCAGATGTCTTAAACAAAGCACTATAAGATTTGTTAGAATGAAACATGTCCAACAGAAAACAAGTAAACTTATTATTTTATTAAAAATTTCTTCCTTAGCTTAGTTCAGACGTAGGTTCCATCAGGCCGTGAGTAAGGTGTTTTGCCTCCAAATGTGACATAAAAATCAAGCCTGACCACACTTTAACTTTGATTTTAAAAAGTAACCAAGAAAGTCAGTCTCCATTTTTTTTTCCCCCATTTGGGGGATTTAGGTACTTACACCTTTGCTCTTAGGAAGAGCTTTGCTAACCAATGGTGTTTCTCACTTACGAGAGGTTGGGGCCAAACGTCACTCTGAGTAATTACAAGTACTAGCAGAGTTCAAATTCTTTCTGCAGCATCACTTTTTCTTTCTGTTAAACAAGGTGTTTTTCTGAAGGAGACTGGTTATTGCATTCAGCTCCATGCGTAGCCTCAGTTTGTTTTGCAACTGAAATCCCAACAGATAACATATATACAATGGTAATATCACAGCCCAAACCCCACAGCCAGTATAAAGAACAACATGGACTTCAGGGGAGTCATACCATAAAATATATGCTGAAGATCTGACCCACAATGATGGTGCTTTCCCCACCCCCTCCAAAGCATTAAAAAACAAGTTTTCTGGGAGTCAGTAACATTTGATTTCATTTAGTCAGGCCTGTTTTGTTGTGCAGGGTTGTTAAGAGATCTATTAATGCTTTTCTATCCTAGTTTTTTGAGGGTAAAGCTAACCTTACATCAGTAACAAAGAGCCTCAAGGCAGCATATAGTAATGGACAAGTAGTCTTATAATTCCTACTATTAAAAACAAACAAACAAAAAAACCCCCACCACCAAAAACCCCCGAACAAATCCCTACAATTCTGGTATAATTTTAGCAAAAGCAACCACTGCTAAAAATAGAGGCTGTTTTGATTTTTTTCCCCTCAACTTAAAGCTCTAAGCACTGCAACTAACAGCTCAGTACATTTTTTCCAGCTCTTTCATTAAATGCTTATTTTTATACCAAGTGATATTTACTGCAGCCTTAATACTTCACCCAAATTTAGCAAGAAGTTATAAATTAATCTCATAAAAACAAGTGCAGTATGCTTTTAATTTCCAGAAAATTCTCTTCTGTAGCTGTGTTCCAAAATGATACTACAGCTTTTTACAAAACCACTACCATAAGGATTTTAAATGTAATGAAATTGACAGGAACTAAAGAAAGCCAAAGCATGTCAATTGTAAAAAGCTAAGTTTATCCAGTTGTTCAAGATGTAATTAACCTTTTGTGTATTTTGTCTACAAAGATAACTTAATGGTCTTCTTTCTGAAAACATTGTTAAAAAGAAGCATCTCCTTACTAGGTCACACATCTGAACACAAACACAATTATCAAAACATGACCTATTTCTGAAAAGCAAAAAGTAGAACACATTTTAAATGAGATTACAGCATTAAACTTGGATAGAAAAAGAACAAAGTGGGAGACTGGAAATATTGTTCTCTGGCTATACAGCATTCTGCAGTGGCAAATAATAATTTGAAAGTTTTTTCCACTCTTTAACCATCTCACAACATTCTGGTTGTTGCTGGGCAGGAAAAATATCATTATTATTTTCAATATACAGATTCATTGCAGTAATCAAATGCAAATACAATGTCCCACTAGTTCTACAAAAATTACATTCCGTAATGCCAGATCACTTCTTCAGAATTAAAAAAGAAGAACTGAGAACCTCTGACTTGCTACAAAATTAATGTTCACTTCTGTTCATAAAGGCATCAAACAACATGACGCCCTGTGCACACATCTAATCTAATCTCATTTATAAAATCCACTTTTTTATATTCTCTACCAGTTCCTGATGTGGGAACCACATTTTACATTGCTCTGCAAAGACCCTTCAGAAAAATGTTAGATCCACTCTATAAATACATCTACTGTTGGCATAATGTGTTAAAAAACAACAACGTCTCAAATATTTATATAGTGGGAATACATCACATGACTGAAAAATAAAGGCTACTTATATAATATGAATGTCCAAACATACATGATATGAAAATTGACCAACAACATTAGAAGTGATATCTCAATATTCTTCTCTAATCCTGTAAAAAAGCCTTTTAAAAAATGAACTGGGAGATGGCCAAATATCATGTAACCATTAAACAACCTTCTAGTGACTGTTTTGTTTAGTGTTTTAAAGAAGAAATGGCAAAACGGGGGGAGGGAGAGAGGGAGGAAGAGAGGGGGAGAGGGGGAGAGGCAGAAGGGGGAGAAAGGGGGGAAGGAGGAGGAGGGGAGAGGCACTCACCCAACCTAAGCAAAAGTTTTGTTACAGTATCGGGCAAGGGCTATGTTCAATTCTCTCTCTTTTCCAACCTGCAGCTTGTCTAATTACTGTTACTACATCCCCTCACAAACCTTCCTGTCTAGGTACTTCAGTGACCTAGATTCTCAAATATTAATTCCACTTGCTCACAATTTCATGCTTCTTTCTTGAGAAAGAGACTAGAGATCAATGAATGAAAGCACTCATACTGGTTTCCTAAACTTCAAGTAATTCACTGTTAGCATAATGACCCACTGTAAACCTTTTAGATAACACTGAAAATTTGCTTACATATTCAGTAGTTAAACACTCTCACAGGAACCTTAATGAAGTCAAACACAATCAAACATTTGTCTTAAAGTCTTTTCAACTCTGAAGCAAAACAAAGCATCAAATCACTGTGTATATTTTCCAGTCATTCAGTGCAGAATGCCGAATCCAAATATTTCTTTAGACTTTAGGAATTTTCTCACTTAAAATATTAAAAATAATCAAATTTAAAAAAGCTATTTCCTGATCATAGGAAAATCTTAAAACCAGTTGCTCCTATTTAAACATTAACAGCAGCTCAGAAAGTATTTCCAGTAACTTCAGTCCAAGAAAGGCTAAAAAATTATTACTTAGAGCTAAGGAAGCCTCCCAAAAATCTTACAAAGTAACTAAATGGAACAACTTGTTGCTTCTTGCTCCGCACGCCAATAAAAGGACAAACACCAGCACGAAATACAGCATCAGCTGCAAGAAATTAATGATCTATTCACTTCTAGATGTTTTACTGATTTTATTTATTTAAAGAGCCTTGAGGATCTGCTTCACTTCAAAGACAAGACATTAATTCAAGGACACAAGTATCTCCATAAAGTACCTAATCAAAGATTCATTCTTCAGCAGTCTGTCATTTACCTGCAAAAACATACTGGTTTCCACTTATAACATTCTGCCAAACCAAGATTTGACCCAATGTTATTAAGGAAATGCATCTAAAAACATTCTCTGAGAAAAGATTTATTCCTCAGAGTTTTCTGCCAAAATTTCAAGTGACAAAATATGCTGCATATATAAATCAAATGTATAAAATTAATTGCTTCAAACTTGGTACGCTTGACTTCTCTTTTTGACAAAACATATCAGCAACGCCCTGTTGAAAACCAGTTATATTAAAACTGATCAGCAGAGATGTAGAAACATAACGATTTGATGGTGAATGCATAATGTAAAATTTACAGAGAAATTACTATCCTTAAAAACTGGTACAAGTCAATTAAAATCCCTAACTATTAACAGGTTTTACTACACCAGAACAACTGCATATTAAACAAAATTTTAGAAGGCCTTAGTAGCTAACTTTCTACCAACAGCTAATGTTTAACATGTTTCTAAATTGTATTAAAAACTGTATTAATTATACTAACCACAAGAATGCAATATTAAAAATTACATTCTGAAGTACTTGGATGTCACAGAACAATCCATCCTTTATGAAAACAGCAAGGCAAATCACCTCTATTTTAGTTGAAATTAGCTTTTTCTAGCATTCTAAAAAAAAGTCCAACTTGATTAGGAACATTTTAAAAGAAGTAATGCACCATGATTCGTGTACTACCTGTCAAGAATTAACCATGCATGTTTATGTTATTCCTCTGATCTAACCCTTCTCAAGTTACAGTTAAAATAAGATTGTTCAAGGGAGAGGTTACATACCCATTTCATTAATAGTTGCTCTTGCTTTTGAGACAAAAGAACTAACTTCACTTGAGTGCATTTTTGCTCTTTCTTTAAGGTCAGCACCTGTAAGTGACATTTCACATACATGTTAGCAAGCTGTATACAGTACTGTAAATGTTTTCAAAAGCAAAATATTCCTGTATTCAAAAAAAATATAAGTCTACTTTAAGACAAGCACAGTTCAAATTGGCCACATTCATTTTCCAGATTTCAAGGAAAACATGGACTGTTTATCAAGGAAAAACAAAAACAAAAACCAAAACAAAAATCAAATTACCCACCACCAGATTTTCACTAAGTATATTCTTCCCAGTGACATTTCTTCTTCTCATATTAAAATAGATTATGAACAACAGCATTTATGCTGACATTTCATCTGACATACACTTTTATTTTCCCAACTGTGTCACAAAGTCTGATAAATATGTTTTTCACATTGTGCTCTTGTTATTTTTTTATTGGTAGATCATAAAATACCTAGGGTGCATGTTTTTACATTATCAGGCTATATCTATCTAATTAAAATTTCTACAGTGGACCTAGTACCATTTTTCAACTCACTTTATTGAAATGTATTTTTGAATAAGTTACATATCATATTTCTTGTTCTTCAAAAAAATGCTAAAACTTGACATTTTTAATGTATTTCTTCAAGAATATATGAAAATAATTCTGTTTAAAAAGCACACTGTAACTAGAGATGGTTACAAAAATGTGTTTTAGAAAATTCACTGATATGCAAAACTGACATTTTCTCTCATGAATGTGTGAAGAAAAAGAGAAATAGACAGTAATAATAATAATAGCTAAATACAGCATAAGACAGGAAGTCCATCTTTCTTACAGAGGAAGAATACATGAAAAAGACAAAATCTGCATATACACATTTATTCTCCAAAGAAGTGCAACATTCCCACTGCAACTTAGTGCGTATTTTTTCTCATTTGTTAAAAATGAACCTATTAAGTTAGTCTCTTGGTATATGTCTGAAAAGGCTAAACAAGGCATATAACCAATGCAAAAAACAGTTTTATGTTTCTTTACCCTGAGAATCAAAATACTATCCATTCAGGAAAAGGCACCAGACTCAGAGTAAGTTAAGATTATAACCCTGAATTTTAAATTAAGTAGTCATAGCACCCCCCTTTTACCCTTCTGGACTTAACTCATGCTAGACCCTCTCAACCCTCTTCATCAAACATAGTTTTACATATACTTTTGTTGAGAGCATTAGTTGAAACTCACAACTCCAGTCTAACTCTGTCAAAACCAGTATCTCAATGTGACATTTTCTGATAGACATTCAGCTGTTGTTTTAAGGTAACATGCCCAATAAAGCAGCTCTACATCTCCCCTTCTACTTCCAGCATAGCAAAGCTCCTCATTGCACCCAGACTTTTGTTATCCTTCTGTGCATGTCAATATAAAAACAATGAAGCATCAGTCCTGACTGCATTTGCATGTTTCCCGCTAAATGATGTCAAGTTTAATTTACGCTACCAGACACCTTGCGAAAAGCTTCCAAACAACCTTCTAGTATATGCCCCAGCTGAAGACAGTATGACAGGCCAGTTAAGTAGGCAGTATAAAACAGGAATTATTGTGGTCAAGTCTGCACTGCAGCAAAAATTGCAGTTGCTACCTTAGTAATTCACAACCAATACATACAGAAATCTTGCCAGGAACCTGAAAAGCAAACAAAATTTGCATCCATAAATCTGGGTAGAACTCTAAATCATATAAAACTGCAAGCAACTTTCACAAATGCATTTATGTATAGAGATCTGTAGCTAAAAGCAGCTTTACAAAACAGACAAAACCTGCTTTAAAAGTTGTATCAGCAAGTTTGCAAATGAAAAAATATCACTTCTCTGATATCAGTTAATGTCTGGGTCTAGTTTCTACAACTCTGTCCAAATCACTGCCTATACAAGAACAACAAGAAACTGTGTGCTTTATGAACAAGGAAACTGTATGGCTGTGCAGTCTGACCCAAAACTTGCACACACTGAAATCCTGCTCACTGGGCATACCCTTGAAAGGTATATAAAGAAAACTTCAAAAGAGAGGCACCGAACCTAAAAAATACTTCTAGTATTACTGTTAAGAAAATCTACTGTCAAGATAAGACTGAGGTAATTTTTAGGTTTTCATTTATTCAGACTCATTAAAAAAATTGAGTCAACCCAAAAAACCCCAGCCCGTCTAAAAGAAAAAAAATACACTAACTGCAGACTTCTTCCTTCATTTAGAATATACATTTCCTTTAAGATATTTACAGAGATCTATTAAATTTTCAATAAAAACTTTTGTACGAATGGATTAAAAGGTAGCTGAAAATTTAAAATTAATGGTTTTGAGTACTGTAAAAAAAATGCTAGTACAATAGCCGATCTTAGTGCCTTAACCAACTTCTGTAATCTTACATTTCCCTTTTTAAGTATTTCTCCCTCATAACTGTCAAGGAAATGGAAAAAGTTCTTTTCCTAACCCTTTCCTATTTTAGCCCACCAAAGCATAATAATAGTAACTGAAGCTTTTTCGGAGAGAAGACTTTTAGGCAGAAACCATTTGCTGCACTCCAACAGAACACACGCCTTGGCATCCTCTGGTTCACAGGAGATGGAACTGCCACCAACTTAATACTTTTTTTCTTGTTATAAGATTCAACCACTGATCAAAGAATTCTTGAAGAATTCCTTGACCCATATAGCAAAGAACCATTCACGTTTCTTCGAAACTTGTTCTCAAGTCAGAAGTAGGAAAGGTTAAGTTTCTGAAGACAGTCATGAAGGAGAGTGCAGGTTCAATCAGAGACTTCTGCTCTCTCAGGTACTGAATCAAAGATCCCTCCTCTCACCCCAAGTTTCCCACTTTAAAGCATCTGAAAATAGTGTTTGCTCAACTGCTGAGAGCAACAAAGTAGCTAAGCTTTTCAAACCACAAAAACTCTCACAGAACGAACCTCTGCAACTTTCCCATGGGCCGCAGCTGAAATCTGCGGATGCGTCTGGCCTATCTGCTTCCCCACATCCACTCCCAACAGACGCCGGGGGCTGTACTGCGGGTCCGTGACTCCACACCACACTGAACGCAGGGCTCTCTAAGCCCTTCTACCCAAAGATGTAAGAAAGGGGGAACCTGAGCTACCAGTGAGCTGAGGCAAACTAACTGTTGCAGACTTGATTGTACACTGTAATTATGTCCCCACATCCATCCGGTTTGTACTGAAGCATGAATCATTGTTTTCCCCGTATTACTCTTTCTGGCGTCTCGATGCTTTGTCCCACTAATTGATTCTCATCCGCTCAGAAACATAGCAAAAGCTAGTGAAAACTCACTGTGATTCTAGGGGTCATGCTCCTCAATTCTCACCTCTCTGCTCCCAGCACTTCACGAACTCCCTTTTAAAGACAATGCAGTGCCATTTTCAAATTACTAGTTGTCAGTACAGGACAAAAGAGAAGTGCAACAGTGAAAGACTACATTGACAGTGCAATCAGCCACTTCCTCCTACAGCTACATTAGGATTAAGACAGGTACTCTCCACTTGTGAAGAAACTCTTCCTGAATCAACTTAATTCACAGAAGCGTCACTTCCAAATTTACGAAGCAAACTGCTAGGAGAAAACTTCCCTGCAGGCTTCCAATGAACTTCCCTGTTTGTAAAATACCAGTACAAACAGCAGTCTTTTTTGGAGCTCTGCTGAGCAGCAAGTACATAAACTGGTATTCGCAGATCAGCCCTTGAAACCACTGTGAGGAAGATGCATGTTGCTTTAAATACTACCTACACTTCTACTGAGGTTGGTCAACCCAAAAGAAAATCTCTGTTTGACTTTGATCCATCAGTTTCTTATTTCCCCCCTCCAATACTGGAAGAACATAGGAAAGGTAGTTATTTTTTACCTTACTTCCCATAAGTATAAAAACCCCAATGTAATCAATTAACTCTTTTTGCATGTTTTTAAACATTTGGCTACTCAATGGTTGGCTGTTGTACACTGTCAGTCTAGAGAGTTTTTGCAGCATGTGCCTGACTTGCATTTCCCAATGATGCCAGAGAAAGTGTTTACTTGAGAAAGCCAAGGGCAGTCCAGTAAGACAGGCATATTACTGTTATTCACCAGAATTTTTCCACCTACACGTCTACATGACAAGGATGGCTATTTAACTTAGAGAACACACCAAAAGAAACCAAGTTTTACAGTGATTACTCTGACCCCATGCCTCTTGCCTTATTTGGATATTTTCACACACTTTCTAAACAGAATTTATATACTGTTGAAAAGCTAAGTTTTGTGTTTGAAAAATCTGTTCCAACAACTTTGTACAAGCCTCACTTTCCAAATACCATAAATGTCCAGAAATTTTCTTGTATGGTACTGTTCTATACTATGCTTTAACACATCCTTCCAAAACACACCACAAAAGCTGTAAACTAAAAAGGCCTAAAATTTAATGGTTTATCCATCATACTTAAAATTTTCATGTTGCTCAATAAATAGTTTTATTAAAAAATAAGTCTTTTAGAAATCTGGCACACCAAAATTAAACAGTGAAGTTATTCTACCAAGTGTCGAAAGGTGTCCAAAGTGCCCTTTTCTCTGAGAAGAGGAAAGGAAGTGACACACGCACAGGCATTTGAGGTAGAATAAAGTATTAAATTCTTACCATAGCAATATTATTTTGAGCTTGCCCTTTGATCTTGCTAAACACAGATCGACCAATTCTGTCAGCACACCAAAATTTCAATAAGGAAGTGACATCCAAGAGTATCAGAAGATACTCTTTTGTATACTCTGTCCAACTCCTCTGCATCTTGTTGGGAAGAACTAGGAACACTGAAAACTGCAAAGCACAGAAGCATCACCTATAATATGTTTAATAACTCAACGAAACAGGTTAAGTAATTTATGAAGGAAACTTACAATGCTTTCAACTAGGAGTATAAAACATGCACTACCTCACCAATTAAAAGGTTAAGAACTGCTATGTACCCATAGCTTATTTCCACACAAAGCAATTAAGCAGACTGTGAATTAATATCCCTCCTCTCCACAGAGAAAAATAGATACTTAAGATATTGAACTAAAATACTGAGGCAAATGGCCAACTTCGACATAACTTACAACTACTACAAAAAGAACACCCTTTAGGGTATAAGTAAATATTTTTCCAGAAAGGCAGATATGTGCCTCTCCTAAAGAAGCACTGTAAGAAATCCAAGTTTAGCTGAAATCATTAGCAGAACCCCAATCAACTTTTATGAGGTTAGGAATATCCCAAAAGGGAGTTGTACATACGTATTTGAGGACAACACTACAGCCAAATTAAGTTCAAACTCAGATATACCAACATTTTTTTCTCCAAATTCATAATAATTTCAGAAATCAAGCTTTTACATCCTGAATCTATTCAGGACAACTTAATTCCCAATTTTGAACAGAAACTGCAATACTTCATGAAACAAATATATTTATTTAGAGACAGTGTCAACTCTAAGGCGAGTAAAACTTTGTTTAAATAGAAGTAGTGTTTGTTAAATATATACACCACAGTAATAAGTAAGTTATCAATATTATTCTGCCGACAGATATATACTTCAAGTTAATATCCTTAAAAATGCTTTAAAAAAAAAAATCACAAAAGCATAATTTAAATTTGATGATAATAATGTCACCATGTAGATTAATGATTTTTATTTTGCTTTCAACTACCATTTTTCTGTTTACAAAGCTATATGCTTGACAAATCACAGTACAAAACAAAGTCAACCACTATTGAAATCTCTTGCCTGCATGAAAGAAAAAACAGTTTTATGCTTTGCAGACAAAATACGCATGCATTCCAGTAAGAATTCCATTGCACCTCCCAGTCTAGCCAGACCCAGGATACTTGGATCATCAAGCTCTACCCATTAGAGATACAGCTGATTGTATTCTTGAATAAAAATGAGTCTGATCAACTAAGAACAGACAGAATGCTTCATAAATATTAACTATTCTGGACCATCTCTCACAAAGTAACAAAAAAGATTATCACCTATTTTGTACAATAATAAAGACGTCTAGACTGGAAGAAATCTCTGGAGAGCACCTGGTCCAACCTTCTGTCAAATGCACAGCCCTAGATTAGGTTATCCAGGGTCCGTTCAAGTCTTTAATTGTGCTGGCAAAGGAGATTCCATCACTTCTCTGGGAAAACCATTCCTATGTTTAATTCTTAATTCATTTTCTCACAATGAAGAATTTATTTATTTTATCTGGATGGAATTCTCCTAAAGCAACTTGTGCCCACTGCCTCTTCTTCTGTCACTGTATACATCCTTGCAAATAGAGTACTTTCCTCTGTATCTACCCAGCACAGGAAAACCAGTTCTCTCTCCCCCTCAGCAATCTCCAACGCTCTAATCACCTTCGGCTGGCCTACTAAGTGCTGAGTAGAATAAGCACATGCCTTGATCTGCTGATGGTTCTCTTCCTGATGCAGTTCAGGACACCATTTGCCTTCTCTACTGCCACCGTACACTGCTAGCTCATGTTAAGCTTGCTGTCCCCCAGAACCCTCGGATCCTTTGCAGCAGAGCTATACCCAAGCCAATCAGTCCCCAGCCTGTTCTGCCACTTAAGATTATTCCATTCCACGTGCAAGACTTCATATTTATCTTTGCTAAACCTCATGCAATTCTTGTCGGCCCAGTTTTCCAGCCTGTCAAGGTCTCTCTGAACGATGGCTCCTCCTTCCCACATAACCTACCTCTCCTTCCACTTTGAAGTCATCTGCAAACTCAGTGAAAGGTTCAATCCTAGCATAAGAATATATAGAATAATTCAAAGATACTGAATAGTACTACCAGACCCAGCATCAACCCTCAAGGAACTCCACTTGGGACCAGCTGACAGCTTGACTTTAAGCCATTAACATTACATCATCCTTTGATCATGGCAGGTGAGCCAATTTTCACAGTCTGTATGTCCAGACTGTATCTTACCAACTTGCCTACAGGGATGCTAGGGGAGAACATGGGACCAGCGCTGTTTAACATCTTTGTTGGCTACATGGACAGTGGGATGGAGTACACCCTCAGCAAGTTTGCTGACGACACCAAGCTGTGTGCTGCAGTTGACACACAGGAGGGAAGGGATTGCCATCCTGGGCGACCTGGACAGGCTTGAGAGGCGCGCCCGTGCGAACCTCGTGAAGTTCGACAAGGCCAAGTGCAAGGCCTTGCACATGGATGGGGGCAATCCCAAGCACAAATACAGACTGGGTGGAGAATGGATTGAGAGCAGCCCTGCAGAGAAGGACTTGGGGGTGTTGGTTGATGAAAAGCTCCACATGAACCAGCAATGTGCGCTCGCAGCCCAGAAAGTCAACCGTGTCCTGGGTTATATCAAAAGAAGTGTGACCAGCAGGTCAAGGGAGGTGATTCTCCCCTTCTGCTCCGCTCTCCTGAGACCCCACCTGGAGTACTACGTCCAGCTCTGGGGCCCCCAACACGAGAATGACATGGACCTGTTGGAGCAAGTCCAGAGGAGGGCCACAAAGATGATCAGAGGGATGGAGCACCTCTCCTATGAAGACAGGCTGAGAGAGTTGGCCTTGTTCAGCCTGGAGAAGAGAAGGCTCTGGGGAGACCTCATAGCAGCCTTCCAGTACCTAAAGGGGGCCTACAAGAAAGCTGGAGAAAGACTTTAACAAAGGCACGTAGGGATAGGACAAGGGGTAATGGCTTTAAACTGAAAGAGGGTAGATTTAGGTAAGATATAAGGAAGAAATTCTTCACTCTGGGGGTGATGAGGCACTGGCACAGGTTGCCCAGAGAAGCTGTGGATGCCCCACCCCTGGAAGTGTTCAAGGGCAGGTTGGATGGGGCTTTGAGCAACGTGATCTAGTGGAAGGTGTCCCTGCCCATGGCAGTGGGGTTGGAACTAGATGATCTTTAAGGTTCCTTCCAACCCAAAACATTCTATGATTCTATGATGATGATTCTATGAAACATCATCTCATCAAGAATCATGTTTTTATGTTGTTAGGTATGAGAGATCTGAAAGTTAAGAACAAAGAGAAAGGGAAAAAATATTACTGAAGTACCTACTAAGCAAAGAACTGATAGAAATTTGCTGCTGAGGATCAGCTTCTTTTGTGAGTTTTACTGAAAAGAAAGATCTTGCTCACAAAGCAGTACAACTTACTCTCTGCCTTTTCTGTTCTCTGAGATTTCATATTTTAAACTTTAAATCAAACGTGCATTTAACTGGTAAAATTTAAATTAAAAGATCATTGCCTCAAAGATTAATCTCTAAGACAACTGGCAAAACACGGCTCTGCATAATCCTATTTTTGTTGTTTTCTTATTCCTTAAGGATAGATAAAAATCTAAGATCCACATTAACTTTGCCTGTGCTGTAGAGTACCTCAAAACTTTTCAATGAGGAAGGAATCCCATGACATTTAGTCGCAGTCTCCACACAGTTTTATCCAAAATCTCATATCTTCTCATACTTAAATTTTTCCTTGATATTTATTTTTTAATTTGAAGTTAAACAGACACGATCACCACTTTTACATGGCAAGTATGACTTGGATCTCTACATTTTAGTGCATTTCATACTGGGATTTAATTAAAAAAAAGAAAAAACATACACTTAAGCGATTTAAACAAATTAGGTAGGAAACAAAAACCACAACAGTAAAGAAGTCAATAACATATCACAAAATATTAAGCAAGTGCCAAAAATCTTCTCATATAAAAGGAAATTAAGAACTCCAAAAGTTATATGTAAGTATTCAGAACTCAATTTTTCAGATGCACAAAATTCTTAGAAAGTCAGCAGACTATAAAGATCCAGAATGATTTGAAATGAATGCAAGTAAGGGTACATATGCTCATGATCGTTAGGAAGAAATTTTAATATGTAATGTATAAGGAAACAAAGAAGTAAAACCAGTACATTACCATGGGACCCAGCCTTAAGAGTGAATTAATATACTTAAAAGCTGGCTCTGAAGCCCCAAAGAGCTACAAACAGCCACTGGCTAAAAACACAGACCTTGGCCCTATGCCTGTCTAACTGGGTTGTGTCTCAGTCTTTGGTACTGTTACACAAACATATGAAGGAGGTTATGATACATTTTTCATAATTATCTGTTAAATAATATTTTGTCTAAGAAACTAGTTCACAACACATGGTTATCATGAGGTTCTTAAAGCAGCAGACTTCATAATTCACCTTCCATAACTTAAGAGTAACCACCTACTTTCTCTAGTAATCATTTGCTTTATTGACAGCAATCATGAATCCTGTTGCACACCAGTATAGACATAAATTTTTGCACATCACCTGAACTAAGTACAATGAAAAATGCATTAACATGTAACTTTGATAAAAAGCAAGGTGCATTCTAAATCTCAAAACAAAATGAGAAGGATGCTGGCTGCAGTCATTTCAGTCAAGGAAAAAACAATGTGTCATGAAGGATGCTATGTATGTTTCCTACATAAGGAAGTAATTTAAATGAATAAAAGTATTTATTTTTTATGCAAGACTTTATATTCCTGAAGTTCTCTAAATGTGGATATATGATTTTTAAGTCAAAACTGATATTGATATTCTTCCATATAAGATTTGCTGTCATAATTTATTAGCATGACTTGGATATCTGCACTTTTTGCACATGTCCCCTCTGTGTCACAGAAAAGTTCCTGAGAATCATCAAGCTCTGAAGAACAAACAAAATGTCTGCAATTCCTATATATTTGACCCTTTGGCAGGATGTCAGTCCTGAGCACTCCCTCTGGTAAAATGGCAGTCTTGTAGCTCCATTGCTATAGGTTATCTCATATCTTGCAATAATTCACACCCAGATCAGCATATTTAAAGCACTAGCTGCTAAATTGGTTCCCATAAATGGGATATTTCAGAAAGTACAACTTTCAGGGTTTTTTTATTCTTCTAAGCTTTTGAATCCCAAGCCTTTCTTAAAGGCCAAGGTGCTAATTCAGACAGGTTTCCTCCTCAAATCCAGGAATCCTGACTATAAATGACCCTAATTTTATATACAAAAGTTCTACAATTCCTTTTCAATGCCTATGCAAATTCAGACCAGATATAAATTAAAGTCAGATGGCTCTTTTTCCATCCTGTCTGTCTAGCTCTAAATTTAGATGCACCCAACAATATTCCTCCCGTTAACCTTTTCTACCACAAAATAAGGCAGCTTACACCTCACATGCCTTTCCTGAATTCATCTTCACTTGCCGAAGGTAAAAAAAAAAAAAAGAATCATTATAAGGATCCTAACCTCACCTCTTAAAAACAGAGCCATTTTTTTCCCAAACACCAATCAGTTTTCTCTGTGACACCTCTATCATCTTACAACTGCCTCAGTCACTCCCTAGTCCCTAGTATCCTCTTACGGAGCCAAAACATTGTGTAACTATCACAACTGGGCTTCCTGCAGTTTCCTCCATGGGACATGGAAGAGATCAGTATAGGTGGAAAGGTACAAGAACAGGACAGTCACCGGTTTCCAAACAGTAATAAGATAATATTAACTCTGATTCTGTGCTATGCCTCACTTCTAGTGACCTCTGTCAGGCTAACAAATCAGGACTAGCAGAAGACAGGCATGGAGGCTGCATCATCCTTGACTCTCAGATAGATATAGAATCAGTGGAGAAGATCCAGAAGAAGACAGTGGTGGCAGCAGTGAAGGTCACCTAGTAAGAGGCTAGGAACCACAAATACAGATCTCTAGAGTGATTAAATCATGACAAACCTGTTTGTCCCAATCTTCAAATAATCCCTCATACAACAGCCCAGCTACTCATGGCAAGACCATGAGTTTACACCTCACATCACGGTAATGATAAATATCAGCATTTAATAAAAAGCAATGTATGTTGCAATTATTAATCAATACAGAGCTTTTTTTTTTTTAAACAAAAAGGTAAAGCTACTTCCTATACCACTTGTATTTCTATGTTATTTTCACAATAAGCATTACAGAAGTACTACTTTAATCCAGTCATTCTGGTAGTCTGAACACCCAACTTCCTCAAACCACTTTTCATTTTCAAATTCAACCTTCACTAAGAGAACTTCTACATCACACCTATAACATGATGTGTACCTACTTTCTGGTAATGAAACATAACTGAATTCTTATAAAGAATAACATAGTTCAAATTAGACAACCATAAAAGCTGCATTTTTTACCCTACTGTTTAGCTCCAGACTAACGGTAGAATCATTAATTGTGATTTCTATTTATTCTACACCTTTTATAGAAAATCCTCTGAAGAGATCGGCACCAGAGTTCTCTGTTTTTAAACAAAGAACTAAAAGTAATTTACTCAATAGAATAAGAATATATGGATATTTTAACACCACTACTACTGAAAAAAATAGTATTAATGTTAACACCATATCTCATTTTAATCAATTGCAATAGCTTTGCAGTGAGTCTGCTAATATCTAATCCCTATGATGACAAGTGACACACAGTTTTCCATCTTCTGATTCATAAGCAGGCATTCCTAAAACTTGCTAGTGGCAAGGTTCTTCATGTTTCTTCTTTAACCTTAAATGAATAGTGATACTCAGACCGAACGTTCTCAGTGAATAGTACTAAGCCTTTCAACTCAAAGAAATATTAACACACCAGAAATTCTGAGCAACCTGCTGTTTGTTCCACTTTGATTTCTAGTAAATTAAGTAATCAGAAAAAAATAGACATCTTTCATTGCACTATTACAGATGACTGACTCAAATCTTTTGCATATACCATACATCTGACCACTGCACGTATGTTTTTTTAATGTTAAAAGGAATTGATACTGTGGGTTTATCTATTTTGATTAGTAATAATTACAAAAATAGTTAACTAACAGCACACCCAGTTTTATGAGCTGTAAATAGAAAAGGAGGAAGTGTGTTATGTGGTAAAAAAGAGAAAGTCAGAATCTCTTCTAAAGAAGTCCTGAAGTCAGTATTCAGGCATAAATCCTACTACAGAAAGGAGGAGGTCTTCCTGAGAAAAACCACAATTTGAACTGTTGTATCACCTGAATGTAGATGAAGGCATGACTGAAAGCCTTTGTCTTCTTTTTCATTACCTTCCATCCCATCCCTTGATTTGAAAGGCATCACCCAGTATCTCTTCAGCTGCCTCCCCCGCCCCGCCAATGATCAGTATTAGTCATATTGGTACATTAGCTGGAAACTTCCAGCAGGTCAAGATTCAATGACACTGGATTCTGTGCAGCTATGCAGGAAGTGATACTTTCAGTGGAACATTTAAAGAAGCAGGTAAATAATACATGTAGTATATGAAAATAAACACACCTTGTGAAGAGTATCTGCAACAATAATCATGACTTGTTGCCTCTCAATTACAAGACGATCATTCTCTGCACGCAGCAGACCACAAACAAACTTGAGGAAAGATTTGAAGTAATAACCTTAGAAAGATTAGATGAGGTAACTACTGAATTTGACTGGGAACCTTTTCAAGCTATAGCAGGTGAGAAGAACAAGGACTTTCGTGGGAAAACACAAACAGGAGAAGAAAAGCCTTCAAAGTTAAAGACATCCAGCCCAGCTTTGGCCACTTTAAGTCTCTTCAGAAAGCTTAAATCTTGAACTCCAAAAAAAAAAATGCATTAAAATGGCTAGCATTCCTGCACAAACATCTCTGGCTGATATTAATACTGGGCCAGCACTCAAGGCCAAAGTCTTGCCATTCCACACAGTACTGTGTCAAAGTAAGCACTAGTAAGCATTTGAGCCATGAGCAGGAACATCTCTTAATTATGCTTTGTTCACAGAAAAGTCAGACAGGAAAACAGCAGCTGCAATTCTATTTCTCATAAGCACCAAGTTGAGCAGCTCACAAGCAGTACTTCCCCTTATTCCCAGTGTCCCCAAAGACTTCAAACTGACTTAGAAAAATAAATGAAAATGCTTGCAAATAGCAAAATTTCCCATCCATTGAATATATTTTCAGCACCGATGTTGCAAACTCAATTCTATTTTCTAAGGACTTGTTATTTTAAAATACTTCAGAGATATTTGATCTCTTCTATTTTTAAAAGACCATCCAATCGACTTGTCAGCAAATTACTTCAGAGAAAGAAAGTAAAGGAAAGGAGATCCAACACTGGAATATTACCTGCCATCTGGAGGGGCTTAACAAATTATACAGATTGGTGGTATTTGAGCCCAGAGCTCAATCACTTAAAAACCGTGTCCATCCACATGCAGTCAGTAAGTTCCAGCTGGTGACAGGAACTCCACAAAGAAATGTTAAAATATCAGCAAGAGACCTAAATTTCTTATATCCTATAAAAGCCTGCTGCTTCACTATTAACATAAACTACTGACATTAAGTTGGAAAATACTGAGGGACATTGTAGACAACTACACATCTGCACCTTTTCATCATTAAACAGCTTTTTGGGGACTGTATTTTGTCTAAAACAGGCAGGACCTGACTAAGAGTCACACCATTTCTTTTACGTATCTTTTAAATCTCTTTTGATGTAAGACAATAAAAGAGTTGCCTGATCTGTATGAACAGAAGCACACATATATTTCTATTTATTAAAACATACATATGGGATCAGCACTTAAATAGGAAAAAAGCAAAAATTTTACAAGGAGAAAATTTTCTAAAGAAAAATTTCAGAATTTCTTCATTTTCATATTACCTATATTACCTTTACAAAGGAAAACATTTTGAAAGGTACAAAACAAATGTCCACTGACTGCATATAAAAAACCTAAACTACATACAACATTCATACCATTTTCACTATGGCCAGGTCTCCACCTTTTCCTCCGTCACTGCATGAACATATTGTAACTGTGATTATATAAGCAACTCTATGCTACATTTATGTGGATTCAGTTGTTTTGTTCTCCTCCAGCTTTCAATAGCTGCACATTCAATCTAGATGCTGAAAAAAAATACCTTTTACTGCAGTAAACCTACAGCAAAGGTGTCCTGAAGGAAACCAGTGTAAGCAGCAGGCAAAAACAAGAAAAGAGAAAATAAAAAATGTTAATTATTGGAAGTTTTCCTTTATATTTGTGGCAATTAGCACACATATACATAGTTGCATTGTGTATTACTTTACACCATTTACAGAAGGAAGCAGATACGAAACTGTTGTACATTGTCTTAAGACGAAAATGCCATAGATTCAGATATGTCTAAGTACCTCTGATACATGATCATTTTATTCTTTTCAAAAGCAAGTGGAAAATAATTCTTTACCATGCAATAACTATTTTTGCCATGTGTTGCGCACATGTATTCTATTTCCAGCACACGTTACCACCAAGCACATGAGATCAGGTTATTTTTTGCCAGCAGGTTTTCTCAGCTAAGGATATAAATGGCAAAGTAGGCTCAGTTCCCTCACCAATAAAGAAACCAGGTGCCATAGCCACTTAGTACACCACGGTAAAGGGTTAGTTAGCTCATACGGTGCACTGTGACAACCTACCACAGAGAATTGTGAAGAAAACCAGCAGCCTTTCTTCACAAATCAGGATGACAAATACCCACAGACATGACGTGAGTATTTCAAATGGAGGTCACTACTCAATTAGACTTAATACTTATGGAAGAGATCTTGTCCTTAGACACCGCAGTGGAAAGTCAAATGTTCAGAGGTACATAGGTTAAAGAAGTTAAAAAGTATTAAGTTCCTCATCTAAGCACAAATGTATTTACCAGTGGTATCCTGAGAGGTAGAGGCCCAGCCAAAAGTTATCCTTATCAATTTAGTATTAGCAGGGATAATCAATAATCTGTATCTTTCTGTTAAAGTGATCTTCAGCTGGTTTTAGCCACTTTAAAACCACACAGTTTTTAACCATTTTATATGCAGCATAGATGAGCAAGTGTAACTTCTGACAAAAAATGGACCCACATGCATGCCCTGAAACTGTAGCAAAAGCTCTAGCTAACATCTGAAAATAAGCTTGTGGCTTATGAGAAGATGTAGGAGAGTCTATGACAGACATGGAATTTACACATAACAGAGATTTGATTGCTTTTTTTTAACTAGGATTTGAAGATGATGAAAAGAGTGAGAATTACATGAAATAAAATAGCCACCCTCCATCATAATCATGCTAAAATGGGTCTGGTGTCGTACTGGAGTCAACCAAATTGCTCAACACCCCTACTGACCTGTTATCATCATTAAACCATGAACAACTCGATATTACTAAAAGACAGAATTATGTCTAATAAAGTCCTCTGTGTTTTCTGTGCAATAAATAAAATTCCATTTCAAAATATGCAAAGCTGTCTTGGGAATCTAAAATGTATTTATTACAGAGATGTACAAGCAACTTGGAAAGACAGATGAAGTTCCTGAATTGTCTTAGTGCAGGTTAGGATACTAACCCAGCTTTCAAGAGATCTGAAAAAAAATTCTGTATCTTCATTCTTACATACAGAGAATTTTTTTTCCATCCCAAGATTTGAAATGAAAGACTTCAACCAAAAGCACATTGCTGATAAAGACAGACAGCCAAACAACATTTTGTAATTTAGGAATATATGTCAAACTGGTAATCTAATATCTAATACTGTAAGGCGCTACAATTCCAGACGCCAGTAAAGAACTGCAACTGTCCACAAGTAAAGCAGTGAGAATAACAATCCCCATAAGACATGCCTCAAAGTTTGCGTAAACTGCCAACCATGAAGGGCTAGAAGTACAGAAAGAATCTTTTTCCAAAACCTGAATAGCACTAAAGATACTTTTGGGTTAAAAATAGCTAAAGAGCACCTCTCTAAATACTGAGTTCTTAGTTAAGAGTTCACCACTGCACTCTGAAAATAGAGTGGGAGAAAAGAACAACCCTCTAGGGCTGCAACACCTGTTAGAATAGGCTTAAAGTGACTTCAAGCATCCTACTAGCAAAGTTAAAAAGGAGTATGGTAACATTATAGTAATGTTGGTATGCGTTACCATATGGGACATTTTTGGAGCTACCTCAGCTAATGACTCAAGATTTCACTGCTATTGTCATACAAAACTATGGTTTTGCACTGTGTTTGACTCTGGCTGGCAGCTACGCCCCCACCCAGTTGCTTGCTCACTCCCCACCAGCAGGATGGAGAAGAAAAATGAACGGCAAAAGCACAGGGGAAAAAAGAAACACCTTGTGGGTTGAGATAAAGGTAGTTTAATAAGTACAGGGGAGTAAAAAAGAAGAAAACAAACGATGCAAAAGCAATCGTCCACCACCAGCAGACCAGTGCCTCGCCAGTCCAAAGCAACATCTACTTTGGAAAAACAACTCCCTAGTTTTACTGCTGAGCATGGCGTCATATGTTATGGAATATTCCCTTGCTCAATTCAAGTCAGCTGTCCCCTCCCAGCCTCCTGCCCACCCTCAGCTGCCTCACTGGCAGAGTGAGAAGCAGAGGGGGCCTTGATGCTGTGCAAGCACTCATCAGTGACAGCTAAAACACAGGTACCAACACTGTTTTGGTCACCAAGCTAAAGCACAGCACCATAAGGGGTGCTATAAAGAACACTAACTCCATCCTAGCCATGTCCAGTACAAGTTTTTAAGACCACTAGTACACAAAGCATTTGTTAGCACATAGGTCAACTGCAGGTGAAACAACTCCAATACTTCAAAATAACTACAGAGAGCTACAGAGAGCTGACACATACAAGGATATCAGAGGACCCACCCAAACTGCCCTGTGACTTCAAAGAGCCTAAAGATACCAGTGAAGACTCCATAGATATTCCTGCAGCTTTAGAAATTAAATCAACAGTTACCTAGCTCTAATACACCTGCAGGAATCTACACAGCCTACAGCTTGCCCAAAGATGACAAATTACGCCATATTAAGGATTTTCCTGAACAGGAGAATCTCAAGCATACCAAGACAACTTTGCTCACTTCCACGGAAACAAAGACTGTTCAGATAGAGTATCCTTTCCACTAGTCTACCCTACCACATCAGAGACTTCAGCAGCACTGAATCTTGCAGTCCTCAGACTTTGATACACACACACAGACACTGGAACTGGTCTGGTGATGGTTTCGCAAGTTTCCAGTTACGTCTTTTTTTGCTATAGTCAAGTTCATCTACGCACCTCTATATTATACACACAGGTAATCATAAAAACTATCGATGTCATGTACACTGATAGTCATCTAATTCCAAGCTTCAATGATACAGGATAGAAGAGGGGAAAAATAAAAAAAAAGGTGTGATGCATTTAAACGAGTAACTGTACACGAAGTTCAACACAACTCCTAAGCAGTCCTAAGCAGTGCCAGAAGGACTATATGCCAAAAGTCAAATCCAACTGTAACAAGCATATGGAATGCAGGAAGTCATCTACGTATGCAACCCAGAAAAAGTGGGTTTGGATAAACCTGACAGAAATACTATAGAACACATTTTTAAAACCAAAATTAAATGCATTGCAGTCACAGTAGATACATATTATAGCTATTGAAGATGCATTTCCAATCCACACAAGCTCCAATAAGCCAGGTACATTACCAAAGACATCCGTGAATCAAACCTTAGAGAAGCATATTAAAAAAAGATGACAAATACAGAACAAAACTATTTCTGATTATTCTGTAAATATTGAAACAAAAATTTGGACATATTTTATATCCAGAAAGCCAAGTCTCTTTATAAGAGGAACTGGGAAAACAAATTGTCCAACTACCTAAGGACATCCACTGCAGAACACAGTTTTCCCAATATAAAATGTTCTGCATCCATCTGGTATCTTTTCCATTTTAATTTAGTCTATTCTGGTACAATCCACTCCAGAAAAGACTTTACTATTTGAAAATTCATTATAGCACTTTAAGTAAGGTCTGCATGCACATTTCACTATTCTAGGTACTCAAGTGAGGTGCCTTTCACTGCTTCATAATCATCTTGACAAGATGTCACTTTCATTTAAATTCTGGGACACACTTGATGCTTCTCCACAGCTCCTGCTTGTGTCAAGTTTGCACACCAAGTCACTACAAATTTCTACTCAGGAGACTTCTCTATCATTTCTGTAACCATCCAAAAGATCTTGAGCATTGTGTCAGTTTCAAACATCTCACAAAACTGCAGAAGTTCTCCAGCTGTCCAGGATCCTATTTAATTTGCTTATTCGCAAGCTATATGGTTATATTTATTCTCGTTAATGAAATGACATTCAGTCATATGGTTATAAAAGTCTTAACTCTAAAGTTGGGCTCAAACCCTCTATCTTCCATTAAAAAAGCAAGTTGCATTTCCAAAATTTTCACTCAGCTTAGTATAAACTAGATGTAGGAAGGGAACTCAAAATGGCCAAGTGTATCCTTCAGACTTTTGTCTCCCTAGGTTTTCTGTACAGCTACTCAAAAGATAGGATACCCTGGAGAACAACTCTGACTGCCATACACAGAATCCAAACAAATAAATTTCTCTTTTCACTAGCATATTTATGCTTTGTGACCACTTCTCCAGAACATAATAATGAATTATTTTGAACTTAATATTTCAATATAATAATTGTAGGCATTCAATTTGATCAATTTTTCCCATGCTTTTACAATAGTTTTTTTAAGGGCTTTGGGAAAGCCATTCCTGTTTCCTATTACCCTCCTCTGGTTAAACTAAAGAACTAACCAAATTCCACTCTCTCAGAAATGTATCTTCTACCTATAATTTATTGTTTTTAATATTTTTAGGTGGTTTTCACTGAAAAAAAATATTTCCAGAAAATATCACATTCATTGTGTGCATTTGTTCTAATGGATTAAAAGCCTAAGACAATTCATTAAACTATTCAAACAGAGTAATTTAAAAAGTTAGAATTTTTTTATCAGTAATTAAAACTTACCACAACCTCACTATGTTCTCCAATAGCCATAGGTACACTTTAATTCTGCTTTTATACTTTCCAGCATACATAAGCCAGCTGAATGACACCAAGTATAGTATAGCCCTCTGTTGCTCAAAATTAGTTCTAAAGACAGACACCCATCACATAAAATAAGCCCACACTTCAAATAACTGAAGTAGATGTTGGTTTCTAGTTCCATGTGGTTGTATTACTGAGTCCAGACGTAGGTAAGTCCTACACTAGTAAAACCCTAGCTTGATCATTCTTATCACTGTCCACAAAAACGTTGATTCTGATCACCACATAACTAAGGACCAATTCAGACAGAGTTGGGTTTTCAGGTAGATCTTAAGTAATAGCATGGATCTCAAGTCCAAGACAGCTTCAATTCTAATGGGGAAGGAGAAAGAAGAACGCTTATATAATTGGGATAAATGAACCTTTTACATTTCCATTTTTGAATCAGATGTCACAAGCCACAGACGAGAAGGAATGGTCAGACGTTCTGTTTCATCAGCTTGAAAAGGCAAATCTCAAAATTACATCAATCAAGAAAAAATACTGCTAAAAAGATTACTCTCTAGCTGGCTTTCATAATTTATCTTTCACTAATGGCCTGATCTTAAATTTGTTATTCACCAGCTCTGTGCTCACAAATCACAGTGAGCTATGGTCTACAGCTCATTCAAGACCAAAAAAGGAAAAAAAAATGCATGGAAATATCCACAACTAGCATCCCAGCTGAATACAACCAATTACCGGAAATTTTTTTTTAAGTTTTATGCTGTGGCAATATTAGCTATGAATAAAGTTGTCTCTACTTCCACTAGAGCCTATGAAACACTTCGATACAGGAGAAAAGTACACTGTGGTTGAAAGCACTTTCAATTAAAATAGTCTTCAATCAGTAGAAGAATGGAGTCTCTCTTAGACAGAAATATAATGTTTTTATAAATTGCTCCTGGCACTAAAGGAGCAACTAAACTGAAGTTGTAATTAGAGAACTTAAAAGCTAGAGGAGAGGGACACACAATATTGCATAGACAAGTGCTTGGAGCACACGATGTAGGAAAAGAGAGCCATCTAAACATATGTCCCGCACAAGCCTGATGAAAAGAATCTTGCATCTCAAGTAAAAGATGGAATAAAGAACAAACAGCTACAGATTTAGTCTCTTCTGTTCAAGTTAATCCACTTTAGCTTTGGTACAGTACTAATTACACAGTACTGGTCACTATGCACTCAACTGGAGAGAAAGCTTCCTGACTACTTTTATTTAGCCCATTTTTACACAAGTTGCTCTAAGACTTTTCATGACCAGTCTCCCTCAATTTCATAGATCCTCAAGAATAAAGGTCTTGCCTCAGTCTTATTTTGGAAAATCTATAATAACTGGACGTGGTGGGTTAACTTTGGCTGGCTGCCAGGTACCCACCAAGCTGCTCTCACTTCCCCTCCTCAGTAAGATGGGGGAGAAAATACAATGAAAAGCTCATGGATCGAGATAAGGGCCGGGAGATCACTCACTAGTTACCATCATGGGCAAAACAGACTGAACTTAGGAAAGTTAAATTTAATTTATTGCAAATTAAAAATAGAGTGAGAAACAAAAACAAAATTAAAACATTTACACCCACCCTCCCTTCTTTCCTGGCTCAACTTCACTATGAACTCTTCTCTCTCTTTCTCCACTGTTGAGCAGCGCAGGGGGGACGGGGAATGGGGGTTGCAGTAAGACCATAACACTTTGTCTCTGACACTCCTTCCTCCTCACACTTTTCCCCGGCTCCAGCAGAGGGTCCCTCCCACAGGATACAGTCCTTCACAAACTGCTCTAACGGGGATCCTTCCCAGGAGCCGCAGTTCTTCAAGAACTGCTTCAGCATGAGTCTTTTCCACAGGGTACAGTCCTTCAGAAACAGACTGCTCCAGTGCGGGTCCCCCATGGGCTGCGCCTGCCAGAAAATCTGCTCCTGCATAGGCTACTCTCCACAGGCCACAGCTCTTGCCAGGAACCTGCTCCAGAGAGGGCTCTTCATGGGCTGCAGCTTCCTTCAGGGCATGTCCACCTGTTCTAGCTTGGGGTTCTCTACAGGCTGCCATGTGGATATCGGCTCCAGAGTGGCCCTCCATGAGCTGCAGGGGGACAACTGCTTCACCATGGTCTTCTCCTTGGGCTGCAAGGGACTCTCTCCTCTGGCGCTTGGAGTACCTCCTCCCCTTGCTTCTTACTGACCTTGGTGTCTGCAAAGCTGTTTCTCTCACATTTTTTCTCACTCCTCTCTCTCACAGCTGCTGCACATGGTTTTTTACCATTTGTTAAATATGTTATCACAGAGGTGCCACCAACATCGCTGACAGGCTCAGCTTTGGGCAGCCATGAGTCTGTTCTAGAGCTGGCTGGAGCTTGCTGTGTCCAATACAGCGGCACCTCCTGGTCCTTTCTCACAGAAGCTACACCCCCCTGCTACCAAAACCTTGCCATGTAAACCCAATACACTGGTTTAAAAACTCTTTTCCCAACTACAAAATAACTTTAATAAAGCTGAATATATGAAAAAAACTTCTTTCCTATAATTTCCTCAAGTCAGGCATTGTAATCAGCAGTGAGAGGGCAGACAAATGATTTTTAGCTGAAAGGTTCACAGCTGATTAGAGCTGATTTAAAGACTGCACTGTTGTTGACAGTCCCATCCAACTTCCTACCCCATTCCTTGTGCCTGACTCCTTAACAGGAATGGATCACTCTTTTGGAGATAAAGAAAACGAACATGGTTATATTCTCATATTCTTATTTAAAAACTTCCTGGAAACCTCCCATTTGTATTTTTTCTGCAGCTAAAAGGTGTATGTATATTTATCTATTTTTGCAGCATAAACTAAGCATGCAGCTATTTACTGTGCCACCATGTGCTGCATTAACTACAATCAATTTTTATTTGCTAATTTCCCACTACCTTGTTCTACAATTAGGTGAAGGTAAGCATTGGCAGACTAACATGCATCAACTAACATGCTGAACTCATCTGAACTACATTCCAATACTAGAATCATATAAGTGATCAATTAGGAACACAGTAGCTCTGCAATTCTTAAGGCCAAGAACAAACTTTAGTTTAAGATGAACTTCTCTAGCTCTCAAAAATCTACAGTCATTGCAATTTCTTCTGAAATTCAGTATGCCTCCTCAGGGTAGAAGGTAGAGGAGCATTTGGAGTTACCTGACTAAGGTACTTCCAAAAGAAAGACATTTAAACCAGTTTTTCTTATTGGGATTTTTTTCTGTATAGACAAGGGGATCAAACTACAATCCTAACCGCACTCTTCATTGGCTCGGTTGTTCAACACGTGCTCTAGAAAATCATGATAGCTATTAGTTCTTTCAGAAAAAACAATATCAGAAATAAAACTAAGAAGTAAAATAACTGATGTCAGACAAATGCAAGCTGTAGACTCCAAACTCAACAGATTACTACGTGCACACTTACAAGACACAGCTGTCACACAGCTGACCAACCTGTCGGATTTCACATAACTCATGCTGCCATAGAGGAAATGCAACTGTCATTCAGCCTAGAAGTCTACAAGCAGCTAGCATCAGTTTGAATCTGAACCTTGGTGAAAGTCTGGAATGAAAAAAAAAAAGATAAAAGAACCTAGCTACAGTCTACCTCTGAAGGCATTTATTTTGGGGAATGAAATGTATGTACAGCAACAAAAATATTCAGAAGACACTAAAATATTTTCATGTGTGATCTGAATCCTCAGAAGGGAACAGTGGAGTAATACACAAACTCTCTTCTCAGTTCCTGTGCAGGAGCTGGAATCTGCAGGACCAAAATACGCTCTGGGAAAAAATACTCTCTCTCCTTGCTTGCTTACCAGAGACTGGAGCGGAAAAGGAGACTACACCCACACTAATACTTCCCTACTACTCTTGCTAGCTCTACAAAAATAAGAGTAGGTCAAGTATTTGAGAGCTATTATGGAACTCCTCTCCACCTCCACATCAAAACCTCATAAATGAAGAAGTCTTCAAGGATCTGCTCTACCAGTCTTGTCTACTTCATAAACTTCTGCCAGAAAAACTACACCAGCTGGAAATGGCAGCCGGGAACCACACACCATACAGCCAATTCAGCTGTGCTGGAAACAAAATTCTGATGTAGACAAGTTATGCCAACAGGAAAAGCATTTGTGTTGGCTTTACTCACACCACAGACCCAAACGATGCATTTTTGCTGGCAGAAAGATTAGTTCTGCTTCTCCAAGAGGGGGCTTTATTGGCCAAACTGCAGTGACTTTTAGGTCAAAGCGGTTTGAAGAGCTCTAATACCCAAATTTTTCAAATTGTCTTGAAAGCCAGTTCCAACAAAAAATAAGTTAACTATCCATATTCTGATATGTCTCAAAGATTTCTGAAATAAGGTCTCCAAAGAACAACCTTTTTTCAAATCTGTCAACTAAAAACTGCCCCAAAGCTCTCTTTCTTTGTCTGCATGCATATACAAAGCAAATAACTCATCAATCTCACAATTAGTGAGAGTGTACTTCGGAGAAGCAACACTGAAGAGCCTGTTCTTAACTATTATACTCTAAACACAGTCACCAAAAAAATCTCAAGAAGTTAGAGGTTCTTGCCCCTGAATGCTCTCCTTCTAACTCTCCCATGCAAAAAGAAATCCAGAAGTGGTCTGTTCCTCTAGGGAATCACAGCATTTCATTCTCCTCCCATGAGATGGCAGAATTTTTCTGCATATCAACAGAGGATGAATGGATGCAGGGAAACTGACAACAATTCACATGTGGACTTTTAGGAAAGAAACAATCTCTGATTGGACTGGGACAGTCAGAGTTAAGCAACTGACCTGGCTGGCCAGGCACCGGAGGAAAGAAAATCAAACAGTAACTACTCTGACCTGTAAAACAGCAGCATGGAGTTTTATTTATTAGTACAAGGTGTAAACTGAACCAATGGACTATGGGCCAATAAGTTACTGCCTGAGACAAACACAGGAGGAATACATTTTCTTAAAACACATACAAGTGCGTTCTTGACGGGACATGAAAAGAAGGCTGGAGGAACATGACAGTCCTCTGGGAAACAATAGCACAAGGAACAGCAGGTGGAAAGGAGGAAAGAAAAGAATATAAAAGGAGTCTGTTTCTTTAATTACTGTAACCATAAACAAATAAAACTGTTTAAAAAGAAAAGAATATCACCTGATCTCAAATATCCATAGTTTGTAATTGCAAAATATAACATAATCCCCATTTCACGTCACCAAAGACACAGACAAGAGTGGGAGAGAGGTGGCGGGGGGGAAAGGAGAAGACGTGGAATCACGCAGTAGACTTCAGCTTGCCAAAACAACACTACCAAATGCAAAATTCTGTAATAACTAAAAGTTCTATAAATATTATTTTGCCTTTTATTCAAAAGCCTTAGGAAACTGAACAGCAAAAGCTTTAAGGTGCAGTATTAGGTTGTTCAACTCTTCAGACCACAAACACTATCAAACACTATCTGAAAAACAAAAAAGTAGCTCTTGGGGAATGTATTTTATTTGTACCTTCTTTCAGACCTCACACAGTTAACATCAGAAGAAGGTGTAAGATTGTCTCCAGAATACACTGCCACTCCCAAATAAGGTTTTGCAACAACTTGTGGACAGTCCTTCCTCCCTTCTTCACAGTACTGTATCTCCCAACAGTACTATGCACACACTTAAACTTCCAGAAATTTTTTGAAGATGAAAAATCCTGAAAATCTGCTCACAGAACTACCTGAGCAATATCGCTAATGTACAGATATTAAAATTATGTTAATAATGAAAAATGAAGCTATTCAAGCTGCCTATGTAAATGTAACTCAGCACCTTGTGTGAACACAGCACAGCTCTTCATTACTTGATCACAGACTTTTTACCAATGGGAGACCTGCCTTATCCCATGCACAGACTGTACGTTCCTCAAGGATGGAACACTGCCAGGAAATAAAAAGACTCCTGCACTGACCCACCTGCCTTGGCTGGAGAACTGGGCAGGCACTCAGCGTAGGCTTACATAGGCCAGGACTGGTCATACTGTTCACTCCAGAAAGGCCAATATTTTATTTATTTGGTATTAGACAGAGAAAGAAAGGGGCCAAGAAGTGACTCAGAGCCAGAGCACTTCTGATGGAAGCACAAGAAGGCCTCATAGACATAATGCATCCTTAATCCCAGACAAGCTCTTCTTTGACTTGTAAGTGTCTCTTTTGATCAGCACTAGAGCATTAATGAGGAACTATCTGCACCCATGGATGTACAGAGCATAAGGAAGAAGATATAAAGAAAATAGTGGTAAAAGATTCAAAGTGAATCTTTATGCAGAAATGAAAGGATGCAACTGCTGGCACATCTCTGTATTCTTTTATACAGTTCCCCCCCCCCCCATTTCACCATGTGAAAATTCCATAATTCGGAATCATACTCAAATCCACATCAGTCACCAACAGAGTTTAAATCTTTTAATCACCCACACTGTCATTCTGTGAAAAACAGTTGGATGTCATGTTTTGTGGACTAGCCCTTAGAAGGAAACAAGACACTTGGCTTGTGGCTTTCACAGATTTTTGTTGATAGCTGAGGAATGGCAAGATTTAAGGATCTTGGATTTCATTCCACACATAAAAGGGAATTACATTCTAGGACAAAGTTTCTCAATCTGCGGTCTGTAAAACATCAGATGGCAGTCCAAAAAATCATCATAAAAAATGTATTTTTAAAAACATACATTCCCACACATGCAAGCAAGAAAACATAATTGAGGAAATACAAAAAATAAAACAAACATTCAACATTTAGCCTAACTGAATTGCACTATAATGCATAAGAAAATGTGACAACATTTCACAAGATGCATTTTTTAAGGAAATTAAGTGTTCTTAAAACAACGCATTGTCCTTCAACATTTAAGTTTGAAAATGCTTTCTGCTGTTCTACTGAATTTCCTGAGTAAGCCTCCTCCAGAAATGCCTTGTTACATCCAGTATGTTCCTCCCTTCATCCTACTTCCCTAAGCCGTTACCTGTTTCCTCCATGTCCCACTATGCTTCCTCTAGTTTCATTCTCTCTACAGACACTCCTTAAAGTCATCTATAGAAGCAACCCATCCAGGCACTGAGCTCTTTCTGCCTATTTTCATTGACAGACTCTGCCTCAAGTCTTCTGGTTCATGCTGAATTTCAGTTACCACTGTTGGAACATGCTTTATTTCACTCGTTCAGCTGTAGGAGTTTCCTTTCTTAGGACTCTCCTTTTGCCTGTCACTTTTTTTTTTTTTAAATTACAGACACCTGGTCCACACCCTGCCTCTACTCCCTGGTTTAAGATCCAGATATAGCTATTCAGCCCTAGTCTTTCACAGTCCTCTTTTCAGGGCTAATTTCCCTTCCTACTGTCCACACATAAACATTCTTGCATTTTGTCTACAGTCAGCCGTGATATATACTCTACGTTGCTTTTTCTTCAGCCAGACAAACAGGCAACAATGCCTACGTTCAATGTTAATACCAAAACGGCTCTGCAAAGTTAGTCAACAAAGAATACTGGAGAAGTACTTGGACCTCATAAATACAGTATTAATAGCATACCTGAGATCTTCTCCTTCAAAATCAGTATTTCTGCTCTCATATTTCCTATATAACACCACTATAAAATTCATGAATGTTAAATAAAAAAATTAGTTTTAAAAAAATAAACAATTGATAACAAATCTCAACTAATGGTCACCTTTTTATATGAAGTACATAACACCTAACTTCAAATCCCATTTGCATGTGTTGCTCTAATGCTGCATTCTTCATCAATTAAAAAACCACAGCTTTTAAACTTTTTTCTCTGAAGATTATTAGTAGTCACTGATCTTTAAAGTTTTTTAAAACAAGATACAACCTTTAAATTGAATATGCTGATTCCTATATGCATATTTAACCTATTTATATGTATTACTACATGCTGAATTGATTACTCCCTTTTTTCAAGACAATTCTTTTCACAAATCTTGTAAGTGACAAACTGTATCTGGATGAAAACAGACTTACTAAAAGCAACAAAAAAAGAATTTTAAACTCAACTAAAAGTACTTAGGTATGTTACATAAGTAAAAATTAGAAAAACTATTTTGCATTTAAAACTGAATTAATTATGTTATGTGTGGCTAGCAAGCTTAATGACTGCATAAATTATCAGAAAATAAAGATTTTAGAACTGATCTCCTCCTCTTTCCTGAGAGTTCTATTCATATATTGGAAAGAAGAAACTGAGTTACGTCTGGTTTCAGTTTCAAATGGATTTAAATTAAATTTGAACAAAGTAAGAACTGGACGGGACATTCGAAAATAAGGAGACTGTCCACTTGATAGCCACAAAAGACACAGTTGCTTCGATTGATTTTCACATGTTGACAAATTCTGTTTCCCAGTGTTTGGTAGCTGAAAGCTTTTTTTTTTCCTGAGCACTTTGGCAGGATGCATGTACTGCTTGATACGGGGGTTGGGGTGTGTGCTTTTTGTTTTGTTTTGGGTTTTTAATTTGAGAATATATTCAGTCTGCAGTAACAGTCACGTTCATAACGAATTTTAATTTTAAGTCTGTTTCTTCAATTAAAAGTTAATTTTAATGTGTTTAAAATATGGCTTTGATACAGCTTTCTACATAGTCTCTTTACATGGCCTCTAGCATTATTTGGTCCTCATTCTGAAGTACATGCAAGACTTTCCGGGAGCTCAATTAAATATTTTTCCACCACCATGAATAATCTATTACATATTTTGAAATACTTTATGACACAGAAAGAATAAAACTGATATTCGGTTCTTGTTAGCAATTGAGGAAGATCATATAAAAATGTTCTGTTTGCTACTGAGATGAATATATACAAAAGACATGTTTCCTTGGAATCTGGGCTTTTTTTGTGCAATATCAGATGCAGATTTCTAGCTTCTCAGGAAAATTAAGTTTGCATACCAGCACAGAATATCCCTGGGACTTCACTCCGGAATATAACAGTTCGTACTTTCTTATCAGATTTCAAAGCATCCACAGCTTTTGACATCTACAGAGAAAAGGAGGAAGGGGAATAACCAAACACTTTTTAAAGTACTTAATTCCAATACTTCACCTTTATACTAAAAACTATTATTTTCACTTACCATTTTTAAAAGATTTTTGTTAAGTGCATTCTTGGCATGAGATCTGTTTAATCCAAGCACCACAATTCCTAGAGGGGAAGAAAAATTGTATCATCGTTACAATGTATAAAATATATATTATCTATGTAAATTATTATTTTGAAATTACTAAAAAATTATCATTGAGGACTGCAAAAAAATGCTAGTGTAATCACTTAACTACTGAGTTTTTGAAAGAAAATAAATTGACTTACATTTTCCAATGTTAAACTTTTCAATGTTCAACAGAAATTACATTTAAGAACGAAAATACGGCCCTGACACCTTCACATGGAAATAGTGCTTACAAAGGTTGAATGTATAATTACACAATTGCATTGCATGCACAAATTTCATGTTTGTGTGTGAAGTGCTGACGTGCAATCAGGAAAGATACTCAATTGTAAAGCATATGCTTCCACATTTAGACAGCCTGCCTTCAGAGACTTATTAAAGCAAGAAGTGCTACCACAGCTAAGACTAGCAACTCTGATACAGGTAAAAGGAAGTCACAAACACAGAAAGAATGCTATTAACAGGAAACCTGAACTGTTATTTAAAAAGAAAAAAATCGTGTAAGAATTCTCCCCCAAATCACAAAAACTGCACTCAATGCTTGGTACACAGCTCCAATCACACATTCACACTCCCGTAGTCCAGCTAGAGATCAGTTGTCTAGTGACTGTAATCAGTCAGTGATACATTGGTTTGAATGTTGCAGCAGAAACACCATTTGTTTGTCCTTATTTCATCCCCCTCACCTTAACAGGTATGATTATCAAATGGGAAAATTCTGAAAAGTTTATCTTGGTAATGTCTAAGTTTACCAAGCCTATAGCAATCTTTTAGACAATTCCTTCCTGAACGCAGTGCAATTCCCTGAATTCTAAACACCAGCACACAGTCCTATTAAATTGATCCAGCCCTGGTAAGGTCTTATCAATCAGGACTTTTTTTTATACTTGAAGAACGCAGGGGTAAGGGGAGAAAGACAAAGGACCAGGACAGGGACCAGGAACAAAAGACAAAAAGGGAGCTCTCTGTCTCAAACAAAAATGCCCACAGTATTGCCATCAATCTACAAGTTGAAAAAAGAATATCCAGAAACTCAGTATTTGCCCTGGTATTTACTACTTCACCACTCAGCTTTGCATGTATAATCTATATGTAATCTGGCTCTTGTAGCCTCCACAGGGTGCCTGCCTTGTCATCTCAGTGCATACTACTTCTCCTGTTTCAGGGAAATCTCCCAAAGGACTGACCTATCACTGCTTGAGCCCACTCCCCTTCCTCTTCTTCCTCCTGCATGTATGCGCACATGCATGCACACCAGACAGGATGAAAGAGAGCTCCTGTTCCTTCAGCAGCTACCAATTTGAAACCAAACTCCTCCATTCGCCAGCTACCACTCTCAAGATTCAAATAAAAATGGTTAAACCCAAGTAACAGAGCATACATGTCTCTTGCTTGCTCCCAGGGCACAATCAATTGCTATGTATAGATACCTCCTAAACGGGGAGAGGAGCCCTGCTAACCCAAATGACCTTCACTCCCTCGTTCTGTAAGCCTAAATTCCCACCTGTTCATCCCCCTGGTTGGAAATATTCATCTAGCACCTCCTGCAAGGGTCCTTATTCAGCACTTCCACAGGAATGTTTTCATGTTTTGTTAAGCAAATGGAAAAACGTTCAAGTAGTGCTTCTGACTGTAGCACTTTTCTTCTACTGTCACAACTTGTTCTGCAGGAGGATTACTCCAAATTCAAATACTCCACATGTTCAACACAAGTAGATTAGGCAAAAGCAGCACCACACATTAAAGCAACAAAAAGACACTTGACCTGGCTTTGATTTTAAACTCTAAGGCACACTGCAAATCTGATGTTTGAATAAACTAGAGATGCTATCATCCCCAACTCTTCTTCAGTTAGAAAATAAAGTCCTTTCCAGAAGCATGTTTTTTTCAACGGCAATGATGCTTTTTAATTACACTTGTATTTTTCTTCTCCCCATCAAAGCCCAAAGACTGCTGCTCCACCACCAATATTAGTGTATTCAGAAGGAAGTTCCAATTAACATTAAAGCAGATTTAATATTTTTTCCTCACAGAGGGATGATCCTTGAAGACAAATCATACGAGTTGATTCTTCTTAGCAGTGTCATATCAAGTCATAAATCTACCACTTCTGCCTCCCTCTCCAGACAAATAAGAGGTAAATACAGATGACACTCACACAGCTGTTCTTTTTCTTAAATAGGAAAAAAAGATGAAGCAAGAGCTGCAACAGAAAAGGCATAAAAGGCTTACAAGAGAAAACTATATATCGCAGTGATGCATACAGAAAGACATTCCTTGAATTCTCGTTTGAGTGAGTTTTGTTCTAATATGCCATTACTATAGTACCTGGGCATCCTTAAAACAAATTCTTAGGTTTTTTAATACTGCAGTAAGATTTGGGAAGTTTTCCCAATGTATTAATCAGCGACCAAACTACAGACAGACTTGCCCAAAGTCACAAAACAGAAATTGAAAAATAGACTTCTTGATTTCCAGCTGAGAATTTAATCCTTCTCCCTTCCTCAGCCCACCCCAAGAATCTCCTGGCAAAAACTGTTTAAGGCAAGTTTCCCCTGTTTTGCACATTTAACAAGATTTAAACCCCTGGTCACATGGGTATATCAATTTTAGATGGGATAAATTTCCCTAACCAGGGCAAAAAGGAATAATCAGGCTCCATATAACACTACAGAGCCCCATCAACCCAATTATAAAGAAAAGGGAAAAAAAAAAAAAAGGAAAACGTTCAGACAATACTGCCATACGGGTAACGATTCTGACAAATCCTGTTAGTCATACAGAAAACCTGATTATTTTTATGTATTTTAAAATACCTGTTACATCTTCATTTGAAGCATTTAATCATGGTTCATTCTTCCTAAAGCACCCACGTATAGGTGTGCTTTCCAAAATCTTTTTTTAAAAAAAATTGTTTGAAAAATCTATTTGTGAAAGAAAAAAAAAAAGTCATCATCACATTCATCAACAAATATCAGTATAAATAAGAATAATAATAAAATTCCAGTATCTGTATGGTGTCAAAAAAGTGGCAGCTATACTAAGAAGGAATAAGCATTCACATAATGCTAAACTCAATATTAATTTCATAGTTTTTCCTGGGAGTCATCAACACTCTTCAGGAAATAATGTGCAGCTATTAAAAATTACATCCACATATTAAACACTAACTTTCACCCTATTAGCTAGGCTCTCCAAGGGAACAGGATGACTCCTAATGCTGTCTAATATAAGCACTCATATCCCTGTGTACTACTCGCCTAGCCAACCGTCAGAGGAAAAGCACATGCAAACATACAATATGTTCTCTGCTTGCAAGTTACCTTTGTCAAAAGAGAAAGCTGCCTGTGATATAGTTCTTAATGTTTAAGAAAAAACTATATTAAAGTCATACATAATAAAAACAAAAAATGTCTTCTGGTGAAATAAAGATACATACATACATGAAAGATAGCTTCAAAATACCTGCAAATTCCCAGAAACATCCTCATTTCATAGTGTACACTACATTTGGGATTTGCATATAAGTAGTTCATATTGAAAAACTCTTGTGTTTTAAGAATGATAGCAAAAATATACGATGCTATCATTACTTAAAACTGCTGAGAGAGAAGATCATATTTCTTTCTATACTGTACAAAACAGGGTGGGCCAATTTAAGTGAAGTGATTAGATCACAGTTTAACTACAGTTTATATCAGCACACAGGAAATCTACTTTAAATATTGATTTTTATCTGGTTTATCTTGTACTTTTTAGTTTTCGAAAAATATTCATCCTCGTTGTTTGGTAGAAACACATTTAAATGGTTACTTACAAATAAATCCTGTCTTTACACTCGTATTAGTAATTTTATCTGACTTAGAAGGATTCACTACACCTGTATAAAAAGTACTTATGGAAATACCTTTATTTGTATTAAGTATATACACTCACACAAATGATCTATCCAAATGTACTTTTTCATAACTAAAAAAAAAAAAAAATCTGAATTATGCCCTGGAAAATGGAGCTTTTTTAAGCTTGTCGCACTTAACTACTCAGATAAACTAAGGCAGACAAGTTGACTTAGATGTTTATTATTCTAGAATAGTTTCTTAAGCAAAACAAGAACCTATGGCGAGTGTATCATGCACAATTCTGGTGGTTTCCATTGATCGCCTTATCAAGAAGTATTTAAGTGCAAAATCATACAGATGTGTACTCAGCAGTATTTTTAAAAAACACCAAAACGCTTTTCAAAATCCTGTGTCCGCACATTTTTTATCTCTAAACACCACTTAAAAATCTTACCTGCACTTCTTAAATTAGTAAAACTCATCTGCTCAGCCCTGCTTTATTTAAGGAGAGCAAAAGAAGGGAAAACTTTTCCAATTTATCGGCTAGCTATCAGTTTCCAACCTCTGAACAAACAACTTCAACTGAGACCATATTTGTTCTGCCCATTCTATGTATGTTAAAATTCTAACTGATGAGGACAAAAAGCTGTCTTACATACTCTACCTGAACTAAAACCTGCTGGAAAATATAAGCACAAAGGATCGTTCTGGTGTAAAATCTAAATTTTACAAATATTTATATCACATTCCAGCAAGTGACACTGCAACACTTGAGTCAAGACTACAGAGATGTTCTTCCTAATTCCATCCATAACTTAAAGAGCAAAAGCCCTAAGTTCATTAAAATTTGTAATGGGATCCCTAATACAACTTGGCTAAAAGTTCTGAAATGTCAGTAGTTGGAATATATTTCAGCCCTATTCAGTAATAATCAAATAGAACATCAAATAAAGTAGAAGATATGTATTTAATTAAAAAAATACTAATGCACTGACATTCACCTATACTCATAGAAAACCGATACTAAAAGCTTCACAAGTTGTAACGTTGTTCAGAATACACAGGCATTTTACAATCACATCTTCAAAAATCTCACATCTTTTGTATTCTAGTTCAGCTCAAATTTGGGAGCTGGAAAGTCTTGCATTAAAATTTCAATAACTAGCCCTTCCAAATACAGTCTCATTTTAGTTTATCTTTAACAACTTCCCCAAAACTGTGGTATACGAATCACGTTAAAGTGTCACGAAGCAGGACAGTTTGCTACTTTGCCTGCAGGGAAAGATTTGTCTAGAGCTGCAAGGTGTGTGCCTCTACGTGAGGCAGTTACTGTCAGTTTTCCTGCCTCCCCAGCATCCTCAGCTGTAAGAGCCCCTGGACAATACATCCTTCTCCAAGTAGCACAGAAACACTAGGAGTGGACAACAGCAATAACCACAGCATAAACAAGCATGTGTGTGCTATAAAAGGTGGTCAGAGGGACAGAGTCTGTCCCCATGTGTAGTCAAAGGGACAGGGTCTGTCCCCACATGTAGTCAAGAAGTACGTAATGGAAGAATACGATGAGGCAACGGCACCAGGGTGCCACTTGGGGAGGTCTAGAACACGAACTGGTGGAAAAGGAATGGTAGGTTAGAGAAGAGCAAGAAAGACCACAGAGGCTTATATGGAGTTAGCATCCTAATGCAGCAGGGGTACTGCATGCTGTAAGCAGATAAAGATAGACGAACTTGACATACAAGGCGAGGAGGAGGGTGTGCAGTAGCAGCACGGTGAGGAAGCAGAGACGCTTCTTTCACAGAAATGTGATCTGCTCTTTGTGCTGCTGAAGGAGGCATATGAAGCTTATGCCTCTTTCTGGCTTACTTCTAGACCCTTGTTCTTATCCTTTATAACAGACAGTATTTATTTCTATTTCCTTCTGAAAGGCGAATCCAAAGAAAATCCCTTCCCCTGAAGAGAATTCATGAATTAAAAATGCATTGACTGAATGCTTCCTTATGATAGCCACAGTTAATTTAATACTCCAAATGCTATATCCACTTTTTGGGGCATTTTCAATGCCACATTTAACAAAGATGTATATTCTGAGAAGGAAAAAGAAACCAAACAACTTAAAAAAGATTTTTTCAACAGAAAAAATAAAAACAGGTGGGCTATTGACATGCAAAACTTATTGACGTGCAAAACTGCACCTTTTCTTCAAAAACTTCCTTCAATTCTCTGCACAAACTTACAGTATCTGCATCGAGAACTTGGGATAGATACACACTACAAAACACCTTCATAACTTTACAAAAGCAATGATTCCTAGCTGATTCAACAGCTGGAACATAGTACCTAATTCTATTGTTGTGTAATAGCAGAAATAAAAATCATGATCTTGGGTAGTACTTAAGTATTTTCTACCACTTGTTGGAAAAGCACAAAAGAAACAAGCAAAAACACTCCTCCACAATTTTACGAAGTCTTTTTTGCCTCTGCCTTGCCTCTTCCTCAATTTAAAATAACCTTAAAAAACTAAAATTGATGTTTAAAGCTAATTCTGAGTTCCACAGTTGGTTAAGAAAATAGGACTAAAGAAGCGCGTCTTCAAGGCACTGGTAAGAGTAGGGAACAGAACAATCACTAAGACAGAAGTGGATTTCAGGATCAGATTACATCAGCAACTTTATTGACCCTTAACAGTAACAGAAAAACCTGCCCTCAGATGAAAGCAGAACCTCAGTTTTCCTTTGAAAAAGAATTATCTTCTAAGCTGCATGCTAAAATTTGAAGTTACCTCTGTATATGTATACCAATCTATATATATGCGTACTCAACTTACAGGCGTTTGCCTGAATTTGCAGCAAGTCTGAAATAACTGAGTTAACGTGCTGAAAGATGTAAACCGAATTGTGCCTCTGAACATATGGTTATTCCAAGACATACTATCCACATAAAGAGATTCATGCGCTGCAGATGAGTAGAGCTCCATCCCTCTCCATAAAAGTAGGTATAACATCATGACTCTAAAAATAAATCCTCAGGAATGGAGCTTGCAGTTACTGTTTCTCCACCATTCCTAGCCCTGCTGCACCCAAATGGGAAGGATGGGACAAACATCAAAGGAGGTGAAATACCTCCAAAGGAAGAACACCTCCAAAACCTGGTGAGCACCAAACCAGAAGAGGAAATACAAAGTGTCCATGTTGTGATGTAACAGCTCCAGATCACTCTGGAGCACAGATTTCTTAACCAGGTGGGTTAAAACAAGACTCTTGGTGTAACTAAGAACAAGGTCAGCAGCAGTTGACAGCACTAAAAGCAAGGAGGAGGATGAGATGGTTACTAGGAAAGCAGCGTGAGATAAGCAAGAGTGCTGAAGCGACATCTTCCAGAACAGGAAACGTGGATGCAACTTCTGTGTCCTTGTCTGCCCCTGCACACAAGCACATTACAGGTGCGTGCACGAAGCACCACGACTGTAGCAATTTGCTGCTAAACTTCATTTTCTGCCATTTAAGTAGCCAACGGATGCCAACTCGGCCAGGTGCACCTCGCACATACCGTACATACAGTGCAGTACTCTGAAAAAGAAAAGCCAAGAAAGACCAGGGTGACCCAGTTCTGCAACTGCCATGCCGGCAATCCCCAGCCGCCTGCGACGAAGCCACCCGCCGAGATGCCGAGGAGGAGGAGCCGCCGCTCTCTTCCCGCCCCTCTGCCGCCGGGTAGCTCCCCCCGGGGACCTCCCCCTCCCTGCCCCGCCGTGGCGGCCGTCCTACAGTGCCGCGGCGGCGCGCAGGGGTCACCCCGGCCCGGCGGCCCGGGCCCTGCCGGAGCCAGGGCAGCGGGGGAGGGCCGCCCCACCGCCGCCGCCGGCGCCTTCCCCTCGTTACCTTTGTGCTCGTCATCCAGATACCGGACCCGCAGCTCCTCCTCTTCCTTCGCCTCGGAACCGTAGCTCCTCCCGGCCGAGGGGAGAGCGGCGGCGGCGCCTACCCGCACCGGCGCCCGGCGGCCGGGCCGGCCGATGGAGGAGGTCGCGGCGGCTGCAGCTGCCAGCCTGACTCGGCCTTGCAGGAGGCCCAGGCCGCCCAGCGCCGCCGCCATGCTGCTGCCTGCGCCGCCAGCGCCGCCTCAGCCTCTCGCGACCGCCGGCCCCGGTCCCGCCGCCCACGTGACCGGCTGCGGCACGCACGGGGCGCCGACGGCCCCCTCCCCCCCTGCCGCCGTCGCCGCCGCCGGGGCGCGAGGACCCTGCGCGCTGCCGCGCGCTCGGCGCCGCCCGGGAGCCGTTGGTCCGTCGCCGGCCGCAGGCAGCGCGCGGGGAGGGAGCGGCTGGGGCAGCGCGGCGGCTGGCCCGGGACGGCCCCGGCACGGCCCCGGCCCCGGCCCCGGCCCCGGCCCCGGCCCCGGCCCGGCCCGGCACGGCACGGCACGGCAGCGCTGGCGGCGGCGTAAGCGTGCGAGCGGGCCGGCCCCGGCTGTGGCTGACGGCGATGCTGAGAAGAGGCTTGTTACCCACCAGAGATCTGGGATTTTTCGCACACGCCTTAAAATACGCTGGTGTGTGGAAAAGCGTCTCATCGGCGAAAATTGCGATGTGGTTTTAGTGAGAGTGCTTGATAGTGGTGGAAGTTATGCAGCACATCTATGTGTGGTGAGCTTACCTGGATCCCATCTTAAAGGCACCGTGCTCAGGCTTTCTTGCACTGTACGATGTGGTGCCAGAGTGAATGCACATGAACTCTTCTGCTCTTGCTTCAAGTGTCACGACGGTGCCCAGGCCCGGTGATGGCATCAGCACTGACCAAACCAGCTACAGTCAGTACCATAACCGGGTAGCGCCTGGTTCTGTGTGCTGAGATAAAAGGCTGCTTGCATTGGTTTCCCCTCTCACTCTGCACCCACCCTCCTCTTTTTAGGCGCTCAGAATTGCTTTGCAGAAGTAAAAGTACCAAATTAATACGACTTTGTATTCAGAGCTGGGTTTAGTTGTGGAAGCAACACCGCCATGGTGTCTGCTTACCCTCCATGCACACTGACAGGCCCACTGGCATGAAGCAAGTCAAAGGATATAAGCGGTAAGAGTGGAGGCAGGAGATAGTTGCCATCTTCAGTTGCAAGTTTACGTGTTACAAGACCACTGTGACCTGCTTCAAAAGGACGGTAGAATTTCTCCCATCCATGCGTCAATACCGTAACACTTAGTTGGGCCAGAGTATCTGTGTATATTGGATATAAATGAAGAAGTTCATTTGACTCCTTACACAGGACTTGGGAAAGGTTACTATAGCTGCAGTTAATCCAGGACAGTAATGAGGCTCCTAAACCTGTGAAGTTTGTCTTCTTCAAGTTTACTTACTTTGAAGAATTAGTCCTTGAGAATTGAAAACATGCCTTTGAGCCACCCCATGTCATTTTCAAAATTCAGTGTTACTTGATCAGAGGGATAAGGCTGTACCACTTTTGAGCAGAGGCTCAGATGGAGCCATTTTGATTGTCGTTTGGGAAAACCAGCTACTGCATTCCTCTCCTTCATGCAGTTGCTCAGCAGCTCCTCCACTGCCTTCCTTCTGGAGAAATAAAAGTCTAAAAATACTGTCCTATTTGTTCTTGTAGAGCACCATGAAGGGCAAATGGGGGGGGAACAGGCAGACTATCGCCTTGCATTTATTATGTTTTACTATTTAAACAGGACTATAGCTTGTGATTAACAGCCTGTTCCAATAGTGCCTGGAATATGCTAAAGACTTTTTCAGCAGAAAGGCATGAAGAATCCCTGTCCTGGAAATTTTGTTCACACTTGAAGAACATTATATTTTATGAGAATGAATTTGAAAAGATCGAACCCAATTATGTCAACAGAAACAGAGAGCACTATTCTCAAAGACACAGGGTAAGGTAAAAAGACATTAAAAGCAGAACTAGATTCACTACAGTACCATGATGTTGCCTTGAAGCTGAAGGCAGATGTGTTGTCCCTGTACAGCTGTCATTTGCGGTGGTTCCCAGACTCAAGGACTAGCGAACACTTTCCTGAGCAGAGGTCAGCGCATGGAATCAAGCCCAATAGCCTCGTATCTGTTGTACAAACACCCACAGTCATGGTTAAAGCTGAACGAATTTTAGAAGTACAATTTTCTTTTACACATTCACTGTTTGATTTTACTTTTTTAGCATAAGAACTGAAAACAAAATTTAATTTCTATTCACTTTTTCTGCAGTTTCCCACATCTACATTGCTAAGGCACGTTTACCCCTAGATAAAAAGTTTTATTTCCAATGACCTCTTTAGTGTTTTTGAAAACAGAATGGTTGTGAAGACTGGTAATATAGCTATCATTGTAACATAACAAAGTTAAAGCTCTTGGAGATTGTTTGCAGTACACAGAGTAAATGTTTTTTTAAAAAATGAAATTTTAAATTTTTGGCCACAAAGAGACATAAAGATGCCTGCTATAGTAGGTCATTCTGTTCTTTGAACTCTCTGTATTAATGCTTAAAACTGCATAATACTCACATAAGTGTGTTTTATTTTGGTAATTTAATACTACAGTGCATTTTGTAATACTGTGTATTCAGTTCATCACATTGCACTGACATTCAAGCATGAATCAGGACTCTTGGATGAAAACAAAGTTTTCCATATTCTTGTTCCCTGTTTTTTTCACTGTGGTTTAGTTCTAACAACGCAGCTTTAAAGTCAAAGTAATACATGGAAAGCACATTTAGTTACAGAGGAAAAGTATATTGACATGCAGATTATTATTTAAACATCTATCCTAATAAGGAAAAAAAAATAAACCAAAACAAAACAGATCAACTGGAACAAAACTGTTAAGTAACTACCTGCATAACATATGACATTGCTTGGTAACCTGATTGCTGCTGCACACAGAAGTCCAAACATTGATGTTTGGTGATGGGTAAAATCAATTCATTTAGCACAACTGTATAAATCTTGACTCAGCCTCCCTTATGCCCAGAGAAGCAATGTTAGCGTGAACGAACATAGAACCAGTGTAGATGGAGAATAGCTCAGCAATTCTCTGCAGTCAGCTGTTACTTTTAATATGGTCACTCAATCATAATCTAATCCAAGGGAAAAAAACTTGAAGGTCCTTCACCCTAATTAATTATACATTTGGAATTACCCTGGAAAGCCCATTCACATCAGGTTGCAGGTTCTCACAGTGTACAGGACTGAAACAGAAAAGGGAAATGTGCAGCCCCTTCTTTAGCTTTGCTCACGGCTTTTGTCTGAAAATACAGTCTGAAGATATGGGGATTTGGGGCTTAGGGTGGGGGGCTCTTTTTCTGTGTTTTTGATGCAGTACTGTTGCAACTTAGCACAGTGTGTAGGTGCAGAAATTAGAGACTGGCTACATGGCTAGTGGGGAGGAGGTTCTTCAAAACATTATTCAAACGTGCTTCAGTGCAGGGCACCTGCCACTTTCTAGGGGAACAATCTCACTCCTAAGTATAATGGAGGAGTGTGGCCTCTAAACTTAAGATCTAAATTAGGTACCTAAAATCAAGGAGTGTGAAAGTACATGTGGGTGTTCAGTTAGACATCTAGTATTATTAAAAATACTAATAAAACATTTGAAATGAGACAGAAAAATAATTGCATGTGGATTTATACTAATATGTGACTTTACGGGTAACAATGAAAAGGTGCAGACAGTATGTACAACGAAGCAGGAATAAGGACGAGAAGGAATCTCACCTAGTTCTAAGTTGCTTTGACTTTTTTACATTGCGCATGTTGATGAGGTGCAACGAATAGTTTCATTTTCCCTGGATGAGCGCGTCAGTGGCAGTGTATAACTAAAGCGAAAAGGGAACCCATTTTAGGGGAAAAATGGAGCACCCAATTTTGGCTTTCGAGCTAAATCACTTTCTCGCGAGTTGGAAATGAGTTGTCTCTGTAAAGTGAATTGTTGATATTTGAGAGCGAGATCCATTAGCTACCTGTTCTCTAAGTTGGTTTATAAAGGTTGTTTCAATTTCACACCACCCACCAGGAGCTTTTGTCTCTTCTAATTTTCACATATTTGCTTTTTATTAATGGTAGAATTTTACTGATTAGTATGTTATCCAGTTAGCACACTTGCATTTCCAATCTTGATTTTTAACTTTTTTTAAAGCCTTTTTGATCTTCTTTTAACACTGATACGGCTGAAGAAAAGTCCCTTGTTGTTATGTATTATTAATAAGCATGTAGCATACACAGCATGTTCCCTTTCTGGCACCATGCCTATTCAATATGTTTTGCAGGCAGCTGTTTCCTGAGATTGTCTATTTTCTTTCTGCTCCGTGCAGCTTTGAGATTATACTGCTAAGATATATGATGTTTTTACATCTTACTTTTTCTCTTCAGAAATTATTCTTAGTAAACTCAGTCTACTTGGGTATGCTTAGAAGTTTGCTTATGTGTCACTTGTTACCTGGTTCCAACACGTATTGTTGAAAAATGTATGTATGTGTCACTCATGCCTTGGAGCACAGGACCGATTTTGTCTTTGCGTTCATGTCATGTATTTGTGCTTATGCTCTTGCATCTTGAAAATGGAGACAACTGTATTGGATTGATTTAGTGGGCAAGCACCTGGCATATGTGACCCAATCACACAAGGGACTTCTTAAAATCCTAATTCCCAAACATGGAAGGCAGAAACAACCAAATTGTCTGCCCATTCTCTGCAGATCACAAACAAGGCAGAATGCTAAAACAATTACAGGAACATAAACACGCTGATCAAGGCTTCTCGCGTGGGTAAATTGGCAGTAGTTGCCACAGAGCTACAGCCATGTAATACTGGAAGATTAGAGCCTAAGGAGGGTCTTAGGTACTTATAACAGGAATTGGGCAGATATTTAGTAATTTTGAGGCAAGGCGCACAGTTTATCCCAAAAGGGCATGAAATAAAGGTGTTTATTTCTATGGGGCTAGATGTAAGCCAGGCTAGTGGAAACAGAGAATTGACCAACGGTGGAGATGATTGCTAAAAACTGAGAAATTTGTATTTACTCACAACTCCAAGTCTTTCAATGCTGATACGTCTCCTTTTGCCAAAGCTTTTAAAAAGCTTTCTTGTGTTTTTAAAGTAGCTGAGCAGAACAGACATTCACCTACTCAGTTAAATAACTATGCATTCAGGTAAACTGCAACCGAACTGCATCATTGCATACTTTTCTTACAGTGGATGTACTATGTTCACCTATTTATAAATATTGTTAAAATAATTTATTTTCTTCACAATCAGGCTTCTAGACAAGCCTTTGTATGAAGCAATACTTCCCTTCCATCTTTTTATCCTTTTGAAGAACTCCAGAGCCAACATTGTTGTTAACTGTATCTTAGAGGATCTTTGCTTTGGCAACTGAGAAGGCAAGCTCTCATATAGTACAGGGGGGTCAGTGAAAGCCGCACAAGAAGCACAGAAACCAGGTAGAACACTACTGATGTAATTGTCATTTGATTTAAGATAATTGATATGAAATTCTAGTAGAAAATGGATTTCCCATTTTATCAAGGTGCCTTTATGTGTGGTAAAAAACTATCATCTGGGCTGCTGCTAAGGAGGCAGTAAAACAATCCTGTCAAATCTGTGCTATCTAGAAGAATGAAATAGAACTAGGTATTAGCCCAGAGAAGGAAGCATTTTGGAACAAAGAATTACCAAATTAGTAAAAACAATATCTAAATACAGAGAGTGGGGGTTCCATCCAAACAAGCATTTGGTGAAATAAAGGGGCAATTCATCTGAATAACATTTTGTTTAAAAGTTCTTGATTTAAATTAATAAAGGGCATTTCAGAAGAACTCTCAATGAAACAAATTAAAAATTACTGTCATCGTTACCATCAGGAGATGAAAAATACTTTAATGTTTCTGTCCTGATGTAATGTGATTTCTAGTGGAAAGAACTCACCAAGAAACTCTGCACTGTTTAAAGGCATTTCATTTGTCATGAAATCCAGGTACCTACTAGGAGCTAAGAGAAACCTGGTCTTTTATGCCGAAGTTATAAAATGTTACAGAAAAATCAACAGCACTTCATAGACTGTTTTTGTCAGATGTAATTCTTTATTACTGTTCAGGGGCAAGCCAGGAGTTAAAATGTATATTACATTTCTGAGTGGCATAATTACATTTCCCTTCTCTTCAGCTAATTTCTTTTTTTTTTTTTTTTTGAGGTGGTTTATGTCTAAACACAATAACTGAACTTACAGAGGATGTACTGTAGATATGTGAAGTTTAAGATATTGTTTACTTTTGCTAAAAACTGCAGCATTTTTGAAGAAAATCAATTGCATAGTTACTGCTTGAAAAACACGATGCATTATGCACAAATCACTTGAAGGTAAATTTTAAGCTGTTATGATGTGAAACGTTTATGTTCACTGCTTTTCCTTTTTAGTCTTTTATGATTAACAGTATGTAGTGCAGAGATCTTCTGAATATATTTAATTCTTTCTAAGAAATGCCTCACATTCATTTTCACGCCATATGGGGAAAACACTGGGGACTTTTTTGATCTTCTATTCTGTTTCATTGGACTAGGTTATCTCCTACATTCTAACCTTAACTGTATTTTCCTGCATTCTTTACTCTCTACATACTGGTGCAATTAAGGCAGTTTGATAAGCTGAATAAGCACTTTCAGTGAAAGCTTATTCTGTCATATATAAGAACTCTTCTAATGTCAAAGAATCTGAATGACCTTATGACCCAAATTTCCTGGACAGAGCAAAAGGTTAAATAATCACAGTCTGTATATCTCACATGGGTACAAGAATAGATTAATTGGGATCTGCATAAGCTAAGGACTCTCTGTTTTGTCAAAATGCTTTCATCATAACCTTCTTTCTGTTTAAACACCCCAGTGTAAGTCATTTGTCTATGTAAGAAAGGAAGATCTGTAAGATCAAGAACAATGAACCTAGCAACTGGTATGTGAAAATAAAAATACATACTAAGTGGCTAGTATTTTATGTGCCTAGGCACAGACTGAGTACAGAGTTATTTGCCAATGCCAGTAAATAGCTGTTTCCAACACAGCAATTTTCAGATTTTTGATTTCTTAACATTCTTTAAGGCCATGTTTTTGTGGATCCTCAAAATCAAGATCTAACCTAGGAATCAGTTTTTGCAATTTGTGAAAATTAAGTACCAGTTAAAGAAAAATTATCTACAAAAATTAAACTGTCTTCAGAGTCACAGTTAACATTTTCTTTCTAGATAGTATCTTTTTGTGTATGTCACTTTACATTTGGAAGGTGAAACTATATTCCAGTTGCCTTATGCCCTGTGAAGTATGTTTTATCTGCTAAGCAGAACATGATATACTGTGTCTCCTCAGCCCTGGCAGCAGCTGGCAAAAAAAAGGCCTATGTATCTAAGTACCTCAATAAAGTGCAAGACTTAAAAAAACCTAAACCAGGTTTCCAAGACTAGGCCAGAATGTTGGGCTAATATTGCCCACAGTCTTCTACTTCAGGAATGGCCCATAACTTTCAGAAATTTTGTAGCATTTGTGCTGTTTCAACAATATACCTGAAAAAAAGTTAAGAATATGGTTTCCTTCTTCATTGAGGTCTCTTAAACATACCATTTTCCTGTGGTATATGCAGTCTAACAATAGGTGGAAGAAGTAAAAATATGAACAAGAATGGGATGTTTCCATGTTCTGAAAGAGTATTTTAAAGGATTTCTTTCAGTGAAAGAAATTCCCAAGATGTTCAGAAGAGCTAGTAACTGTGAACACTGGAATACATATTTAATACAAGTAGGTATACCGGGGCAGTTCTTAGTGTTATTTTAAACCCATGTATTAATTAGACTCTAATTATGACCTGAAGATTTATATTTCTTGCAACAGAGATATGGAGTATCCTTGGCGTCTTTCTCCCCCCTCATCCTGCACCCTCTGCCATGCAGCTTAAAGGAGGCATGCCTTACTTCTTTGGATTCGTGCATCTTGGGCAGAGCAGGCCTAAAATTGACAATCCTGCCAGTAGCCACTGCACAGAAACATAGAATACCGTAGCTTCTTTAACTACAGAATAAAGCTTTTGTCATTTTCTTTGTAGTTTTGATATCACCACAGCATCTGGTTCCTCAGTGGCTATATGAGCCTTGTCAGTATAGCTTCAGTTGAGCTACACAGTATAGAATGAGGTGAGAAGAAGATGGAACCTCTGAGGAGGTGTCACTGCTTACTAGGGTCTGCTTTGACCCCGGAATGAGATTTTTAGTAAAGTTTGTAATGCAACCAGTAGCCCTTTAACCTGGAAAATGTGGAGTAGGAATTTGACCCAACAGAAATCCACATCCATGTGTATGTCTGCGTTATACTCAAGACACTTCATAACAACAGAACTCAGATAAAGGGAATGTCATTTACAGAAAACAGGATATTTTTTCATTACATAAAACAGATTGTGCTGGACTAAAAACATTTTTAAAAGAAGTGGTTTTATGACTCTTAATATGTTAAACCAATGGCATGTCTTAGTATAAGCTTACTAAGACAAATGCGCATACAGCTGTATTTCTCAACGGTTGCCTATGTTCCAGTTTTTCAGCGTTCAACCTGAAATGTTTTAAGCATGATTTTTCAGAGGTGATGAGAGCCTGGTACCTCTACTGAGCTTATTTACAACTGCAAGTAGTCATGAAAACCCTGTGTCTTACATTAGATACGTAAGAACAAGACTAATGAATATGTCTGAAACTTTTGGCAACGTCTAAGTGCCACAGATGTTACATCAAATATTGTGAACATCTGAAATAAATAACCACAATGTATGGACCATCACGCAGAACTGTAATGTTATAAAGTGGAGTATATTCAGCATTTGTATTCCTTTCTCTGCCCTTTTAAGCATTGTGCTCTAATAAAATCTTGCTTGCTCATAGTCTTGTTTTCCTTTTACTCGATCCTGTGTTGAATTTGTCATAATCCTGTGTTTTAAGCGTCAGTCTGTTGCCATGGAAATGACTGATGCCACAAATTCAGTTAGAACTTCATGACAGGATCAAATATAAAAAGAAAATGGGGCTAGAGAAGAAGAAAAACATTGTTCAAATAGCAAAGCTTAGGTAACAAGCTAAAAGGAAAAAGTACACAGGGATATGCAAAGAGTAAGGCGATTTATTATTTAAGTCTGTTGGAGAAAAATCCTCCTTTAAAATTTTCTTTCAAATACAGAGTGATGTTTTTAGAGTTATATGTGAAAAACATACACAAGTATATCATAAAACCAAGCTTTCTAAACTTTTACACCTTGAACTATCACATATACCAAAACAGAAGTACACAAAATAGCCACAACAGTGAACAAGAAGTGAAAATAGGTGGGTTTCCTTGATGAAAAAAACAGGCAAATAAATAAGTTTTAATTAAGAGATGGTGTATGTACTCTTTATTCATTACTGGAAAAATTAATTGAAGTACCATTTGAAGATTTATTCAAATTAATGTTGGCATGTTCACAAAGTGACATTTCCCTGAGATCAGACTTTGCATCTTTTTAATCATTTTTGCTGTATCTAAGACTCCGATTTCATGGGCTGGCTGAAAACTTCTTACTGGCTGTATCATGTGGTCTGTCAGACTTGTCAGATACGGTATGTCTTGGAGAAAAAATGCACTACAAGATGCTCAGTGACACCAAGTGAGCTACTTTTCCATTCCCAGTATAGAATGTAACCAGCTGTCACACTGTTATTAATAGAAAACTAGCAACAAAGGTAAGAAACAGATTAATGATAACAATTTGGAGGCAGCAATTTTTGGAAAAAGAAGATGCAAAGAGGTGCTGCCACATTCCAAATATATTTGTAAAAATCTCAGTAAGTGGCAAAGCAATTTCTTTCATAATTACAGGACTAAGGAGCCTTATGAATAGGATAAAATTTTTAAACTATATTGTTTTCCTCAGTGTTTCCCTATTGGCGAGCTTAGATTGTTTGCCACTTACATTGCTTTTTTGATATCCCACTCTTAAGCATCCACCTTTTCTCATGGACATGTAGGTTCCAAGAGCCTATAGAACCCAGCAGAGCAACCAGGTGTCCTAAAAGTTGGGTGTTGAAACGCTCTGTATCATGATACCCAGCTCACTTGTCGAAGAATTTAGCAGTAAAGCTCACTTTTTATGCCTGAGAAAACTGCCGACTATATTTTTTGTACAGAGTAACAGGCGCCACAGTGTTTACATTAAAGATACATCATACAGGTGCACCTCATAAAAGATGCAGGTGAGGCATGCTGTAGACCCTTTCTATTCTGCCCCCTTTCTAACAGAGGGACAAAGATGCCCAGATCTTGCCTAAACTGGGAGCCAGGAGATAGCTGGAATGTGCAGCTAGACCTGAATAGGTGGAGAACCACCATTTACATGTGACCTGGCAGATCTAAGGAAAAGGAATAGATATCCTCCTGTCCTCTGTTCTTCTGGGTTAGATTATTGTACAAGATGATAAATTTATAAACCACTTTTATTATTCATTTTGTGCAGTACTTGACTATTTACCCCATATTAGCAACAGCTGCACATCTAAGACCCCAATCCAAAACCCATTGGAATCAAAGAGAAGTGAATTGGGCCAAGATGTTAAAAGGAAAACCTTGTTCTGTTAAAAAAAAAAAAGTCTTGGCAATGTTATAAAGTTGGGCACCGAGGTTGCTTACAGCTAACATATTCCGTCTTCATAATAAGAAAGAGTTTGTGCTACCTAAGGTTAGCTTATTAGTATCTAATTGGAAGCCAGGCATAAGCTTCTTTCAGTCAGCACTTCATTAAATTTACAAGCATTCCCACACACTTGTGTGGGGGATGCAGAATAGATTAGAGACATTGAACTGCTTGGAGGCTGGCTTTGGCACAGAGCTATTCATCCAGACCCACCCACCGGGTTTCTTCCGTACGTGAAGGGCAAAAGCAGAAAACTATTTCATATTATAGTCAGATGCCACCTACATTTGTCCACCTGCCCACACCATAAAATGGTTTACAATTGCAATAAATTTAGCTGTTCAGACTAAGATTTGCCATGCTGAATGCCTGCCTCAGGCTTTGGCTAGGTTTAAGCTAGAATGGCCCAGTCATTTCTAAGATTGGCCTTGGAGGAAATTAATTGTCTTGAAAGATACACCAGCTAGCCTTATGGGTCATCTGCGTGTCTTATTACAGAGAACTACACTTTGTCAGTGACATCACTGGAATGCCAAGTATGTGCCTTTTGCTAACTTTTCACCTTTCTGTCAAAAGTCAGGCAAACTGGCTAAGTCGCAGTATTTCCTTCTTGGAGACCCTACGGTTTAGAAATGAGCCATGTGAAAAGACAGGTATGTTCTGGATAAAAGTGGTGCCATGTAGTAATATTGAAGCAGTGTCATAGCAGGAGTTAAATCCATGCAAATATCTGTTTGGTTTTTTTTTTTCTACTCTGTTTGAAACCACTTTTAAAGCTACATTTTGTATATAGTGACTATAACAACCAAAACAAAGTACTGTCTTTTTACATCGCTGCTTTTTCCCCCCTCAGTGGAGTAATGAACTGCTCTAAAGTAACAAGTTATTCATGTAGCTGTGCAAGATTCTCAAAAATAATGTGAATAACATTGTATGACCCATTAGCGTCAGTTCAGGGCATGTCCTCGCGTGGAAAGTTTGCAAGAGCTTAAAGATAAATGTGAAAAAATCTTTTGCTTTGAGGTGGCGTAGCTACCCATATGAGAGACATCAAGGACGGAGGGAAGAGAATTAGGAAACTCACTCAGACTGTTGATTTGTGTTGTCCAAGCTCACCTCATGAAAGTTTTCAAGCAATAATGTGCAAGATCAATTAATTCTTTGCAATGCTGGGCTTGTCAGTCATAAGTGACTTGTAAAATTTCTCAGGGAATTTGTAGGTGGCCTTGTTGTCTCCCTTGGTCTGCCTCTCTAAGAAGACCTTGTGTACAGGAGCCTCAGGTAACAGGGTTTCCATGAGTTCAAACGGAAAGAAGTAAATACTGCTTGATCTCAACGTCTCCAATACCCCTGCAAGACTTTTATTACAAAGGAGTGGAGAATTTTTCATCCCCTCCCAGGAAAATTCCAAAAGAGACTGTAAGACCTGCAGTTTTCCCTTCTAATAAGTGCTAAAAATACAGGAAAGGACTTTTTGTAAAATTAAACTTTCACCTCTGACCTACATATTTATTTTTCTCTTCTTAATGACAAATTACACAAGCAAAATGACATGCATTTGCTAATGCTTTTTTTCCCTTAAATGGTTTCCTAGCATGCTCAGATTCAATTCCCCAGTTATGCCTTAACATCGCTGGGTATATTTTTTGTTATGCTATAATGCTACTGAATTATTTTATTTTATACACTTAGGAGTTTCCAGAGATTTCCAAAGAAAGTAACTCTTTTTACAAGACTTGGCAGATGAACAACAAAACAATTTTGGCAAAAAAAGCTATCTTTTAACTGACTAGACAGAAAATGTATATTCAGTTTTTACATACATTGGAAATTTTTACTACAGAACACTGTAAATTAAAAAATTAAAGCAGACAACTGAAATTGGATTATTGTTGGATAATTCATACAAGATAATATTTTTATGCATTCAGCTCTGTGACAAAGTAGTAGATAGAAGACCTTCACTGTGTCTTCAGATTAAATTAACTTTAAAAGTATTGAATATGTTTCAAGATAAACACAGTAAAATGCTGGTTCCACTGAACTCTATGGCTATATTCCTTTTAACTACGTTAGGGCCAGGATTTCACTTTATTTTATCCTGAAAGAAATGTTTCCTTAGTTTTTTGTGTATCATTTTAATCCGAATTCTGAATATTTCTTCTGCCTCCTCTGCCTTTCTGCTAAATTAGATGCATTTTCTCATAAACCATGTTACTAGAAACACACAATGCAATGCCAATCCCCTGCATTTGAAAGTGACTATGGATTTTAGCTGCTTTAATCTGAGTACACAAAAAGGTCTTATTTTTAGAAAATTTCCATTCCTCACTCTGAGAAAGCCATACTCCTTAAAAGATAAGGTAACTGGAAAGGGGTGACAGAGCTAAAAGTGGCAAGGAAAGTAAAGATACTGAATCTAGGCAGATCTGTGTTTGTAGGGGTACATGATACAGTTAGAAAGAGAAAACTTGTATTTGAACTGGATCAGGAAAAACAACTGAGTCGTATCAATGAGAACAAGTAAGGGAATTACTACAGTATGAACTGAAAATCCAGTAATTTGACAATTTTTAGATTAGCCTGGAAAAAATAGTGAAGAATATGTTCTTTCGCATTACTGGTAGATGTGACTTAACTGTAATTTTCCAACTGTAGTATCTGTGATTCATTGTCTGAAATCGAAGTAAGGAAAAGGCTCAGAAAAAAATTAATGTCTAGTCAAAGGAATTACAAATTCCTTTTCTTAAGAATTACATTTTCCAAAAGTACATACATTTTTTACTACTACAGCCTAGCTAATAAGTTTCAAAAACATCTTTGTTGGACTGTACAGCTTTTTCACATTATAAATGTGAAATACCACAGTTTTCTGTTTATCTGCATTTTTTAACTAAATCAAGTTCCTAGTTAGATCTGTATTCAAATTTTGATCCAATGAAGTAAAGCTTTTTCGAGAGAGAATTGGGTCTTCTTACCAATATAATTCTTATTGCTATGCAATAAAATAATAGTAGTAATGATTTGACATTTCAAAAGGAATTGATGAGGTGATAAAGTGTATAATTAGGTAGGAATTGGATACAGGTCAAAATGTGATAGCAACTCTGAAAGATAATGAAAATAATTTATAAGTGAAATACTCCCTTCAAAATGTGTGATTATAATAGACCTATTTTTCTTAAATAGAACCATAATTCAAAAAGTACTCAGGGAGCAGATATAGCTAAACTACTACCTGACATTTTCATGTATTATTAGGGAACAGTATGTTTTCAGTAGTGGCTGAAGTTGGATCCAGAGCAAATCATAACGGCGATATATGCATTTTTACATGTTATTAAAAGAAAGCATGTCTTCCAATTTTATTAAACTTCAATCTGTAAGATTTTATTTGTAACAACAGTGATAACCTGCAATAAATAAAAGATGTGATGAAAGGGAGATGGGGAGAAGAGTAAAATACTAACATCTAATGAAAGCCGGGCTGGATGTAATACAACCATCTTGCCCCCTCTTAGTAAGGACTGGGAGTACGATTCCTTATTCTACATACCAGTGACTCCTGCAGCATCTCCACTACTATATGTATTTTAGTCATACGATTTAGTTGTAGATAGTCCTGTGAGGAGCAGGGAGTTGGACTCAGTGATCCTTATGAGTCCCTTCCACCTTGAGATATTCTATGATTCTATGATATTGCTGGCAACAGTAAATCCACATACAGCTGAGCCTATGTTCCTAAGTAGGGACACACATGGTTTGTACAGCTATAGATAAGAGCATGAATTCCTTGACAATTATCTAAACATTGATTCTTTGATTGTACTCATAAGACAGCAATCTGATCAGCACTATTCTCAAGTACATTGCAAATACTGATTAATTTTTATGCATAATGATTTCTGAGGCAGAGAAGGTTTCTTAAGGAGATAAGCAACTAGGGCCAAGACAGATTACAGAACTGCACAAAGGTAGGGCTAAATGAGCTTCAAGGAATAGACCTATTTATCCCCTTTCCCCAAAAAATAACATCCTGACAGACCCTTATCTAAAGTGCTCTTAAAAATTTCCAGCAATGGAGACTTCACAGCTTTCACAAGTGATCTGGTCCAGTGCTTCTCAACCCTTTCTGTGAGTTTTCCTCAATGTCCAGTTCTAATTTTTCTTGCTGTTGTTGAAGCCTATTACTTCTCATCTTATCCCTCTTGAATAGACAATAAATAATTACCTTATTCTTTGTAGCAACATTTTATGTACATGAAGATTCTTATCTGTGTTATTCCGTAGTATTTTCCTCTTTTTTTAGGTTAATTGACCTCTTTTTTTCTCAGTCTTTCTTGTAGGTCATGCATTTGATGAGCTCCTTCTCATGGCCCTCTTCTGGATTCTCTGCCATTGGTTGGATTTTGCTTCATGTTCTTCTGGAAGGTAGCATCCAAAACTGCAAACACCCACGGCCTTAGTAATGCAGAATTTCTGTCTGCATCTTGTATGCTGTTCTGCTGTTTATAAGTCCCAATATACTTTTTTTCAACAGCATGAGCTTGTTAACTCATGATCAACTGCTAACCTATTACAAGCCACAGGTCACCCCCATGGAGGCCTGTCGTGAGCCAGTTGCTACTCATCGTGCAATTGTGTGATTGAACATTCTTGTCTGAATATAGTATCTTGCATTTACTCTTGAATATCGTCCATTCACTTGCATATCCTTTCTCCAGTTTTGCCAACATCATTTTGAATCTTAAACATGTCTTCCACTTTACAGACAGTCTCTTTCAGCTCCAAATTGTCTGCAAATTTAATAAACACATTATTACGGTTTCGTAGTTTTAATGGAAATATTTAACAGATGAAACTAGGGGCAAGCTACTGCAAAATTCCACTTGGTGGGATTGCTTTTGTTTAGTGATGAAAAACTGTCGACTCACCGTGAGGTATTGTCATACTACTGCTTTTTCATCCCCATTTTAGCAATTTCATCTTGATCACGCTTCCCTAGCCTACTATGCGTCTGTCATGTGAGACAGAAGACCCTTATAGTAGTCAAGATACACACCATCTATTTATTGTTCCCTGCCCCATGGCCTGTTCCCCTGTGGTAGAGTAAGACAGCCTAGTGTGTTCATGATGAACTCCTGTTTGTTCTCACCTGTTTCGTCACTAACTTTCAAGTGTTTACAAATAGTTTGTTTATTTATTTCAGAATTTCCCAGGAAATCAGATTTATCCATAATTTTTCAGTTTGCCTCCCATTTTTGAAAGAAGCGATATATTTCTTTTTTTCCCAGAGCACCACCCCATTTCTCGAGAACAGCTACTGCAGTATCTGAGATAGCTATGGATGGTTGTTTAAGGAAGAATCTCGCAAATCCTTACTTTGGATTTGCAAGAATCCAAAGTTGAAATTCTTTGCTCTCCACCAATTTGAAAGCATCCAGCTCTGTGAAGTATTCTTACACTGTCCTGTACAGGTGTTGTCTTGGCCACATGCTTGCATTAACTTTGTTAGAGAATGCTAATCCAAACATATTAAGCGTTTGAATTTTGTCTGCATTGTCTATCATTAGTTCCTCTTTTCTGTCCTGTAGCAGAGCAGCAATTCCCTTCTCAGTCTTATAGGGCTGATGTGCATATATGCTTCTTGTTCCTGTTGATGTATCTAGCTCATTTTCTACCTCAGACCTTCATATGTGCTTACATAACCGAACCTAGTTTCCACCTTCTATATGTTTTGCTTATGCTTGGTGCCAGTGAAACTCATCATGAAGCAAATTGCTGCCTTCCTACATTCCCCATCTCCTCCTTTGTGTCCTTAGAATCGCTTCTTTCTTTTCCAGTTCTCATAAACCTTTTACTTCTTTGACTTGTCTTCCCAATTTCTGCATTTTTTCAGTCTGCTGATTTCATTTTGCATTGCTCCATCTCTTTATAAAAGCGATCAGCTTTCATGTCATGGTCGCTCTGATCCACTTTACTTTGCACTCTCAAAGTTCTCAAACTCGTTGGTTAGAACCCAACTTTAAACACTCTTTCACTATTTGCATACTTTGCTGTCTGCATCAAAACATTATTACTGGCTCATTCCAAGAAATTGCTGAGCAGTTTGTGTACTGTCCTGTACCTTCCCCAAAATCACAGCAGATTTCTGCAGAATTTAGTTGAAGTTACCTCTGTTAACCACAGAACATCTTTCACCAGTGAAAACTCTAAATAAAGATAGTCATGCATTCCTTGATCTAACATGTACCACCACCCCCCATGCAGTTTATTTGGAGGGTTAGAAGTAGAAATATTCTTCCCATGTTTGGAACTATTTTTGCTTGTTCCATACCATCAGCCCTTCAAGACGGATGGTAAGGGAATGTAAGTCAGAGAGCTTTTGCCATGCCTAAAAGGCGTAGAGGCTGTTCGGGCTTGCTTCCTTCCTGCGACATTTGGGAATCAAAAGGGAGAGTCCAGCGCAAAGTTTACCAAACAAAACCCAAACCAAGATCTGGGTGCGTATCATACCCTTGGTTAACAGCAGCATGAGACAGAATATTTGACATCGTACATTTGCAGGTCTGATGCACATGCGTTAATAATGGCATAGGAAACTAGACCAGTTGGTTTTCCTAACAGCTGGAATATGCCTTACTTTGTAATTTACACAATGAAAATAATGAGATCATAGACCCTATGATTATTTTCTTAACTATACATGATATTTTATTCAGTAAGGCATGACTTTAACCTGGGGTCTGAAAGACTAATCAGTGAGCAAAACCCTCTGATTAAAATGTGCTCTTATTTATAATGTACTCTTAATGTTCCCTAAATCTTTAGCTGATGATTGAAATGCTTTTTTGATAATAATACATGCTATTTTATCTAGCTTTCTTTTTCTCTAGAAACATCTGCAAAACAGAAGGGATGAGACTTTCTCTTAAAAATTGTGGGAACACATAAAATATACAGTACACTTCCTGTTATAGAAGGCTATTTATTAGTCTAAATACTTGTGCAATATGTGGCAAATGATCAAAACTAGTTTCTCCTGATGTGTTTACAATGTTCTAAATTAAAAGCAAAGCCCATTTTCAAGTGACATTTGTCATACAAACTGAAATGTTTCTCTCATGCTGCATGTGGTTGTACTTTCTGCTTGACAGGATAAGCTCCAAATGTTGAGTACAAAGTTTGCAACAAAGTTCTTGTGAGAATTAGACTTGCCATCTAGCAATTCTTCTTATAAGAAGAACCAAAGGAGTCTTTCCCCCAGTGTAGGATTTTTTTTCTATGACTGTATGTTTACTTAACTTTCTGCCTGATGCTGTACTTAATCAGCTACACTGAGAGAAATTCTTTTGATTTCATTGCATATTCTGTTGCTCTTTACCCCGTTTTAATGTTCTTTCCCATAACCTTTGAGTGGTAAAATGGTCACAGACAAGAACAGAAGAGCTCCCATTTCTCTAGTGAATGCTTCAGAAATGTACTAAGGCATAAATTTAGCAGAAGTTTTGAACAAACGCTGTCTTCTGCATCAAACTGTGAAAAAATAGCTTGGAGTGCTACAGAAATGCTCTTTCAGTGTTAAAAAATTACTCAGCACCATATGCAAAACATTTTCTTTTCAACTCAGATTCAAAACGTGTTATACAAACCTGTTTATTAATTATCATTATTGTTTCCTAAGGGGTTTTGACAAGTTCTGGGAGAAAACTGGGTCAGTTCATAATAGCAGCTTTTGAGTGTATTTCAGCATTACATATGTATTCAAAACCCATGCAACACTTAACATGTTGCACAGGAAAAATGTGCTTGGGTCATGTTTCATGCTATAAATAGATAGGCAAACACATACACTCTATCGTTTCCAAGAAAAACACTTCGTATTCCAGTAACCTGTCCCTCTTTTCCTATCTCAGATTTTGTAATCTTTTTACTGAGTTGCAGACTGCCCTTGGACTTTTAGTCATCCTTGAATTTAAATAAAAATTATTGGCATCTGTAGTTTTATTTCTTTTTTCCTTTACCTAAGTGCTTTAATAACCATGAATGGTCCTGATTGAAATTCCAATGAGAGACTGTGCTGCAGCTCAGGAAAACCACCATTTGCCATATGCAGGCAACTGCCCTGTGGATATTTCGGGACTGTAGCTTCAGCTGAATCAGGGATACTTGGAAAGAGAGTGAGTAAAAAAAGTGTGTGTATGCAGTCTTCAAACAAACAAACAAAAAATTGTCTTGTGTCCCAACCCTTGAGTACCTCTCCAAGGAGCACATTTTGCTTCCTGTTCTAAAGGATTCAAGTTGCAATGAAACAGGTTTTTTTCCTATGAAGTAACTACAACATAATTAACTACAGTTTTTGGAGCCAAGCATTTTTAGAGATAGTGCAGAAAATACTTAACAAAGCTGAGGCAGACAATCCAAGAAAATAATACTGAAAGCTAGTTATTACATCACATTCTGTAAAGAAAGACTTGTATAATAAATAACAAATATGGCCCAAGCTATGAAACCACAGTTACATGACAAAGAATACGCTGTTGTTGCTTTGCCTTTTTATATTCTCCCCATTGCCAGCTCCCCTATTACATTGCACAAAAAGATTCTACCGTAACAAAATGAGATCCTTGTTGAAGGCTGGTTCCTGGTTCCTTCATCTGATGTAAGTATCGAGTACATACAATGTTGCCAGAAAATTTATGCCAAATTAAAGCCATAGTAAGGTAGTAGAATTGAGATTATCTCACTACACAGGAGTCAGGAAAAAAAATTTAGATGGAAAGCATTCTGTGTATACAAGAGCACACCATAATATCGTAATAATCAAAGTGATAGTGAGAGATACAGTCTGGAGGGCAGGAGTAAACAAGGAGGTCAAGTTTCTTTAGGCTCAGCTCTAAATATTTGCATTTTTTAAATGTAATTAGGAATCCTCATTTATACTTAAATACCCATAAATGCTTTTTGAAGAGATACAGATAAACACAATAAAGATGCAGGTAGCTGAAGAAAGAAACATTTCAAACTGAGCAAGGATGCTGAAGTCAAGAGAACTGTCCTTGGCTAACTTGAGACTTTAGTCAAGGGTTGCTCATGGGACTGAACTAATGACCCTGTGATTTCCTTATTTTAGGAGATGGCTTCAGCAGCTCATGGAAAATTTGAGCATCTGGAATCTGAACTAGCTGCAATGGATGGGAAAATGAAACAGCTTCAACTAGATCGCTACTGGTACTGAGGGAAGCTTTCTGAGATCTGCCCATGGGAATCGACGGGAGGGAAGAAACATCTTAGTCAGTGATTGGGGGACATGCAGTAATCACTCCTGAGCAGCAGCAGCAGCAGTGTATTTTAGGCCGTTGTTACCCTGGTACACTCCAATGCCCTTTTAGGAAAAAAGTCCACTTCCAGCCACATTATAAAGACATGGTGTAGAGAGAGGAGGCTCTGGCACGGAGTCTCTGGAGTCTCTCTGTAATCTCTTGAAGCCACACATGAACACAAAGAGAGTATCTTCCTTAAGGAGCATTATCGCATGAGTTTTATGTGAGCAGGATTATCAGGAGAAAAATAAACATTAACAAACACTGCAGACTCACATGAAAGCAAGCTAGTGAGTGAAACCATCAGATTAGCAAGGGTCGCATGGACAGATTGTAACAGATAGTGATAAAATGGCTCCAGGAGGCTCTCGGGCTTTTCTTACTGCTAAAATTCATTATATGACATCCTACTTATGACGTAATCTTCTGAGAGCCAGCTGACTTTTTGTACAATCTGACATGCTAGTTAACTGTTTATCACATCAAGCATGATCATAATACATAAAAGTGTGGAGCTTGTAGCATTTTTTAGGGTAGAGAAGTCAGTTTCCTTCTCAACCGTAATCCTGCACTTACTAAGATGAGAGTCTTCTGACAAAACAGAGTGGTTTATAAAGAATTCAGACTGCAGATTATTCCCTCCACGTGTCATCTACAGGTCACACTTTCATTTTTTCCATACCTGAAGAGACTAGTGAATAGATATTATATAAACCACATACCAGGAACCCAGTATAAACATAGAAAGTTCCATAGTGGACTCTCAGGTACAAGGCATTCTTTTTAATTGCCATGTATCTCTCATTGTGTTGCTAGGATTTACAGTGAAATTTCTTGTTGATCTAGAAATTGATATAGATTGATGCGTAAACTAAAAGACTGTACCTGCCTTCCATACCTGTTAACACTAGCACTGATGAGTTACTCTATAGACATTTAGGAGAAATCTCTGGATTGGTAGCCGTTGTCCTGATGGGAGATTTCAACTTCCCAGGCATCAACTGGGAATACCATACTGCTGTGACAAGCAAGTCTGGGAAATTCTGGGAGCTGATTGAAGATAATTTCTTGTCACAAGTACTCAGTGAGCGAGCTAGGAAGGGTGCCCTCCTAGACTTGCCATTTGTGCGTAGAGAAGGACTCACGGGAGATGTGATGGTAGGTGGCTGTCTTGGCCACAGTGATCATGAAATGGTGGAGTTTAAAATTTTTGGTGTAATGAGAAAAAAGTTCACCATAGTTGCTGCCCTGAATTTCAAGAGAGCCAACTTTAAGCTGCTCAGGGAGCTACTTCTCAGTGTCCCCTGGGAATCTGCTTTTGAGGGCTTAGGGGTCTGTGAGTGCTGGTCAGTTTTGAAAAAACACCATTTAAAAGCACAGGAGCAGGCCATCCGAGTGTGTCGCCAGTCAAGCAAGCGACTTGCGGGGCAGAAGACCAGCTTAGCTGAACAGGGAACTCTTCTTGGAACTCGGAAGGAAAAAGAGATTGGATGATCTCTAGAAGCAAGGTCAGGCTTCACAGGAAGATTACAGAGACATGGTTTGCAAATGCAGGGAGAAGACAGGAAAGGCCAAAGCTCAACTAGAGTTGAAACTGACCCGTGTTGTGCCCAACAAGAAGAAAGGATTTTTAAAGTATGTTAGTAGCAAGAGGACATCCAAGGAAAATATAGGACCCATACTTGTTGAAGATGGTCCCCTGGCAAATAGGGGTGCAGAAGAAGCAGAGGCATTCAGTGCTTTTTTTGCCTCAGTGTGCAATACTAATGATAGACCTTGGGCTGTCCGGTCATCTGAGTTGAAGGACCATGACTGCAGGAACAGTGACTTCCATTTGTAGACATGGAAATTGTAAGGGGCCAGCTGTGTCAGTGGAATGTTTGTAAGTCCATGGGACCTTGTGGGATTCATTCTGGAGTACTAAATGAGCTAGTAGATGTGATGGCACATGTAGAAGGACGTGTCTCAATCATGTACCAGAGGTCTGGGGAGTCAGGGGAGGTCTTTGCTGCCTGGAAGCCAGCCAAAGTTATTCCAGTTTACAAGAAGAGCCTGAGGGAAGACCCAGGAAACTACAGACCTGTTAGTCTCACCTCAGTACCTGGAAAAATGATGGAGAAGATCCTACTGGGTGCTACTGAAAGGCATTTCAAGGACAATGCCATCACCAGGCACAACATGGGGTCACAAAGGGAGAATCCTGTCTCACTAATCTGGGATCCTTCTATGACAAGGTCAGCCACCTGGTGGGTGAAGGGAAGGCGGTGGATGTGGCTGTTCTGGATTTTAGTAAGGCTTTTGATACTTTACCTCAGCATCCTTCTGGACAAGTTGTCCAGCTGTGAGATGAGCAGGTGCACACTGCACCGGGTGGAGAATGGGCCTTTTGACATTAGAAACCTTTCTTTACCAAGAGGGTGATCAAACACTGGAACAGGCTCCCTAGAGAGGTGGTTGATGCCCCAAGCCTGTTAGTGCCTTAAAAAGAAGCACCTGGACAACGCCCTTCATAAGGGGCTTAAACTGTTGGTCAGCCCTGGAGTGATCAGGCAGTTGGACGAGGTGGTCATTTTAGGTCCTTTCCCACTGAACTGTTCTATCCTATCCTATTCTATCCTGTCCTGTCCTGTCCTATCCTAAACAAATGTTTGTGAAAGCTGCTGAACCAAATGAAACCAGAAAGTCGAAACCTTCTGGAAGCTGTTGCACCGCTGGAAACCTCTGGTGTATTTCCCACTGGCAATGCTTTCTCTTGCAGCACCTCAGCAAGCATCCCTTGACGGGCTTGTGACAGTTGAGCTCTGGGTTGTGGCCACCCAGGTCTTGAAGACCTCCAGGCTCAGGGATCCCACAGCCTCTCTGGGGAACCCACTCCAGTGCTTCATGATCCTCACAAGGATTTTGGTTTTCACTCCTTATCTCCAGCCTGAACCTCTCTAGTTTCAGGAGGTGCCACTGTCTCTCACCCTCCCAGCAGGCAGTGCTGGGAAGACCCTGTCCCAATCCCCTTGATGCCTTCCCCATAGGCACCGGGGTGTGCTGCGAAGTGCCCCAACAGCTTCTCTGCTCCGTGCTGAACCAGCCCCAGCCCCACAGACCCTCCGTGCCTCCCCTGAGCCCCTCTGGTCTGTTGGCCTCCCTCCTGCCCAGGACCCCAAATGGGACGTAGTGCCTGGACGAGGCCTGATGGCCTGATGATGGGGTGCTGAGCAGAGGGGATCACCCTTGTGCCCTCCGGCTAGGGGACAACGATAGGAGAAAACTGATGAGAGCAACCCAAGGGCTGCCTGTGACCCCCGCGGGAGGAAGCCGGGGAGCCCCGAGGGCTGGCCAGCAGTGCTGGGGTGTGGGGAGAGCCTGTGGGACTTTGTCCCGCAACTTCGCAGGGAGGGACGAGCTGTTATCCAGTGAAGTCTCTTGGCGCATGTGCCTGGAGACGTCTGCCCCGGCCAGAGCACCCTGACGGGGCCCTGGGAAGACACGGCCGAGGCCCCAGTGACTGGCGTGAAACACCGATGCCGAGCACGAGACAAGAGTGGGGGAATGGAGTGGGCAGTGGTGTTGCAGCAACCCCAGATGCATGTGCTGGGGTCACAGTGCTGCTGGGGTGAGCGCTGTGGGCCAGGATGGCCCATGTGACATCCCCGAGCAATGGGTTGTGACCCAGTGTCCCTCGCTGCTTATATTTGGGTGCCGAGTCTCACCCAGCCGGCTCATGCCCACACTCCAGCTGAGCGAGGTCGCAAGGTCTGGAGTGTTGAGCGAGGCCTTTGGTGCTGGTGTCGTGCTCGGGGAGTTGTTGGTTGCAGCTCTCTGTGCCCGACCCCAGAGCCATCAGAGGACTTTCCCCGGCCCTGCCAGGTTCAGGCAGCCGGGGCACCCAGGGGCCACACTCGCAGCAGCAGAGGTGAGCTGTGCGGGGACCCCCCAGCCTGGGCAGCTGGGTGGGTTTCCTTCTTGAGGGACCTGGGCATCTCTTCCACCCCTCCCTGGCACAGCCCGTGACCGTGGCCTCTCTTCCTTTTCTAGCGCGACACCCACTGCTGCAGCGCCGGTCAGAGGGAGCAGCTCCACATCCCCAGCTCCCCCCAGCCCACCGCAGCGAGTGGAGAGCATGGCCACGGAGATGGAGGACCGCTGTCCCATCTGCCTGGGCAGCTGGGAGGAGGCCAGCTACGTGATGCCCTGCCTCCACCGGTTCTGCTACCCGTGCATCCTGCGGTGGGCCGAGAGCAAGCCCGAGTGCCCCCTCTGCAAGAGGAGGATCCTCTCCATCTTGCACTCGGTGCGCACGGACGATGACTACAGGGAGCATGTTGTCACACCATCCGTGCCACCATCAGCCAACGTCCGCCAGGCGGGAGGAGCTGCCAGACACCCAGCCGCCCACAACCTCCATCACCCTGGAGCCCCCCAACGGTGGGCTGCAGAAGGGGTGCCCAGGCGTCCTGTGGGCAGCCTCCAGCCCCCAAACTGGCTGAACTCTTTCTGGAACAACCCAACGCTCTTCCAGATCCTGCAGCCCTTGGGCCAGCAGGAGCAGGAGGAGATCTTTGGCAACAGGGTGCTGGAGGCAGCCATTGTGGAGGACAGCGGGATGGAGACAGTGCTGCCGGGTCGGATGCTGGGGGTGTCCCCCCAAAACCGCACAGCGACATTTGTGCAACAGCGTGCACATGTCGCTGTGCGACGGCCCAGCAGAGAGGCCCGCCGTCTGCTGGGCTGGCAGGGCGCCCGTGCTCCCGGCGGGCGGGAGGGCAGCCCCACGGGTGCCCCCGGCCCCGCTGCCTCCCAAGGAGGGTCTCTCGCCCCCAGCCCAGCCCCCTCCGGCAGCCCTGAGAGATCCAGCGCGGACGAGCTCCCCGGCACCTCATCCGCTGCCGTTGGTGGGGGTCCCGGCAGCCCCCGCTCTGCTCCCGCTGCCCTTCCCAGGGAGCCAGAAGAGCCCCAGGAGGAGCCAGGGGAGGCTGTGCCCGGGCCCTCCGCTTCCAGCCGGGGCAGTGAACGCTCCCCCGGGGGGCCACAGAGACCCCCAAAGAGGAGGGCCTGCAGCCCCGAGGCCTCTCCCGCCACCAAGAGGCCAGCGCCGCGGCGGTGACCCTGGAAGGTGCCGCGGGGGATGGCCAAACCAGGAGCGGGCCATCAGCTGGGGGGTGCGCCAGCCCTCAAGGGCTCCCAGCCCCCCCCATCCAAGTAGCCAAATAAAAGAAATGCAGGACAACTACAGAAAAAGTCTCAGTGTGACTGACAGCGCAGGGGCTATCCTCACCCTTTGGTGCTTTTTGGCCGGGAGGGGTGGGGTGTTAATGCCGACACGTCCTTCTACACGTGCCAAGTACTATTTCATTGTCCCCCCCAAAGGCGAGTGCTGCCCAGCTCCAGGCCGGCACCTCTGCAGCTGCTGCCGGGACAGATGTTTCCAGCCGGGGGGGCTCCAGGGCCAGCCCCTGCCCCACCGCTCAGCACCCCAGGCCTGGCCTCCCCCTCACCGCACCCTCTGCCCCCACCTCCCGGGGCTCTGCTCTCCCACCAGCCTGCACTGCCCGCTGCAGCCTCGCTAGGGCAGCGCCCAAATCCCTCCTCCTGCCCGGAGTCACGACTTGGTGCTGCTCTCTGCATCGGCCTGGGCTCGCACCCTGCCAAGGCAGGAGCCCCACGAAGATCTCTTCTCCCTGGGATCCAGCGACAGGACACGTGGGAACGGTCCAAAGCTGCGTCAGGGGAGGTTCAGACTGGACCTGAGGAAACCCTTCTTTACCCAGAGGGTGGTCAGACGCTGCAACAGGCTCCCCAGAGAGGTGGCCGATGCCCCGGGCCTGTCAGGGCCTTAAAAAGAGGCATGTGGACAATGCCCTTCCTAAGGGGCTTGAACTCGTGCTCTGCCCTGGAGCGGTCGGGCAGCTGGGCTAGGTGATCGCTGTAGGTCCCTGCCAGCTGGAACTATTCTGTTCTACTACCTTTCAATACCACCAAATCAGCATTCTTTGCCTTGCTCCAATTTCGGTATTTTTCACTGCCATAAACATTATCTGATGAAAGAAGCTAAAAATCTTCTTTTTGAAAGTAATCTCATCATTCTTAGAGAAAATGAGAAAAGAGAAACAATGCCCTCCAGCCCCATACAATATTTATAGGCCATGCATGTTGTCGAACTCCTTATTGTCTCTTGTCCAATATCGTTTTGCTTACATAAATATTTCTGACGTTTGCTTGTTCCCATTTTTAACTACCAGGCTTTTAAAAGACGTGTGTCGCCAAGACTTTTTTTGAGAATGGGAACTAAATGCTTTGTGCACATACATGGACTATTGATGTGTATAGTGTGGACTTGTAGTTTAATGTGGACTTTTAAGTCATGGATCAGCCCCTGAGAGTTTATTATTTCACTTTTGTTCTCCTCTAAACTCCCTCTAGTATTTCTAAATCCTTAATGGGAACAAGGCCCAGAGAAAGGAACACTGTGTTCTGCTACAATGGCCCTCATTGCATTTTATCATCTTTTCAGCTATTTCATACGATACAGTATTATGCTTTGGTATTTTCTGATTGTTATACAGGCCATTAATATCCTGGCTTTCAGGGCTGCATAACACAAATCCCATGGAAATCAATGCAATATGTCCTCAGTATATTTATATACAAAACTTAAGAGAATTTTTTGAGGTCCAAAATGTTAGAAAGAAACATGTTTAGTATCATGTCTCAGAAATGTAGACATAGTGGATGCCGACTCTGGCACATACAGATAGCAGGGCAGACCGATCTTTTTACATATGTAAGTTATTAACTTAGATGCATTTGCACATCCAAGAATCTGAATAGCATGGAAAAGTGTAAGAACTGCCTGACATTTCAAGTTGTGCATCCATTTGCAGGGGGAACAAAGGACAGTGGAGGAAAAACTGACCATGTTATCTGAATGTTGGTAGTATTAGATGGCCATTTAGCTTCCCCAGAACCTTTGGACTGATGCAGGCTTTCTCAGATCAGATCTCCCTCAGATGCAGTACAAGCAGGAAGGATGCTTGCATGAAGGAGATTAAAACCCACGTAAAATCATGGCAGAGTTGCAGGCCCTGCATTTGGTCCTCCTGAGCACTTCTGTTTGTAATCCTGTGGAGCTCCATAGTGTTTAAGGAGGAGGAATTACCATAACTCCAGTCATGGCCATTGGGATTGGCACACAGGTAATAGCTGGTCGAATCGTGAAAAGCATAGATGCATTCCTGCTATTTTTTGGAGTCCTGAACCTAAATGTCTTCTGATGCTTTCTCTTTCAAGCAAATAAACACTACGCCTCTACTCTGAGCTTTTGCTTATAATTCACCGAGTCCTTTTAGAGCTGTCATTGACTAAATAATAGTTGAATATCTGGCTGCCTTCTCTTTTGTACGTGAGCAAGTTCCCTGTGACTGCAGTGATGTGAATAAAGTGACTCATACATCACTGTTGTGTCACAAGGGAGCTAGCCTTAGAGATAGGAAAATCAGTAGGAGCCCGTGCCATGAGTGAACTGTAAAGATGATGTCTTAGTAATGTTACTCATCTTGAGTAAGTCCCTGATTGCACACGTAAAAAGTCTGCTTCATTAAGGAAAGTAGAATCTAACACTGAGTTAAAAGCCTTAGGATTTGGCCTAGTATTATTAACTTTTAATTTGGCACTGTAATGGAACAATATGTGCTACTCGTTCTTATGCAATAAATACCAAAAATTGTTTTGTTTTGTTCTTGTAGTTACCAAGCTCATATTGTGCAATAAACTGTAAAAGTATTTTTAAAACAATATGGTGTTAATAAAGGCCATATTAATTGGATTCTCTGAGTTTTCTGCTAAATTCTTTGTACACTGCCTCTTTTCAACAGCATATTTATGTACTAGCAAGCAGAAAAGATTTTTAGAAGTTGGTATTTTAATAAAACTTCAGAAATGTGTTTAGAGTGCAATTGTACATTTCTGTTAAGTTCTACAGAAAATAAATGGGTTTAGTCTCATAATCTGCTCACATGGACGTAAGGGCCGTAATGAAAATATCCAAAGTGATAAGAAAGATTAACCAGGAATTGCCTGTCTCCTGTTCATGAACAAGGGGATATTTGGCTGTACAGAACATTAATAAAATGTAAATATATCCCACGCAATATGTAAGTTTTACAGAAGGCAGAAAGTTGAGGGGATTCAGAAGATCATAATATATAGGCTCAGTATATGTATGGGCATATCCACATTCAATCTTTGTACCTACCAAAATATAGGTGTTGATAGAACATGAGGATATATTACTGTGTTTATACATAATTAAGTCAGGCAGATTTAACAGGGGACCTGATACTCACACTTCACAGTGTTGATTAGCCACCAGTTGATGTCACCAGGAAAAAACTTACCTCGCTAATCAACAGTTATTTTCCATGGACTTTTCTTAAAACTTTCTCTGAAGCCCTTCATACGACCGATTGTCACAGGCAAGGTTCGGGACTAGCCAAACTGATCTCGCACGGTAATTCCTGTGCTCCCATGAAAACTGGCAGTTGATATGGCTAAGTCTCTGGGGTTCCCAGTTTCTGTACGTGGTCTTCCTTAACATTCTCACTTGAAGGCACACTCTACAGTCATTTTTCAGCTACTTTCCGGTCATTCGTGTTCCTTCACGTGAGAAAGATGCCACTTTCAGCATGTTTTGTGTTGTTTTGTCTGTTAATCGCTGATCTTACAAGAGTTTTTATAACTTAGAGGATGCGATACCAGTTTCTATCCACTCAGGTAAAGCCCATTTTGTGCTGAAACCAACCTTCCGATCTCCAGCGGAGAGCCTAGTAGGCCAGGCGAGGATGTTCTTTTCACGGAGGCTGGTTGTTTTCTGCGGCACGGGGCAGGCCGGCCGGAAGGGCACAGCGACCCGGTTCCCCAGCGCCGCCGGCCACGCCACACCTCACCGCGTACCCGCCGAGAGCTGGAGCAGGGGCACAGAGTCCCGCTGCGCTCTCTCCCTCCCCCCGACCGCGCGACTCTCCGGCTGTCCCGGAGCCCCGTGCTGAAGGGAAGCAGGCCAAAGGTGGGTGAGGAGGGTGAGGGTCTCTGGGTGAGGAGTGCAGCTGAGCAGCTGAGAGTTTCCTCTGGCCAGTTTGCAACTGCCGCCAAGAATGGGGCTTTGCGTGTGCCACCCACGCTCCTGCGCGTTTCGTGAATTTACAATGTCTGCGGAAGGTGCGCCAAATGTTAGGTGCAGAAATAGTAACTTCAGCACAGGAAGATTTGTCGTCAGCTGCCGCTAACGCCTCTGTGTTGGACTAGGACGATGAAGGCAACAGAAAATCATGTTGTAATTAGATCTGGTTTTGAACAAAAGACAAATTATTTATTTCTTTCTTCAAATGAAGCATAACACTAAGGTATAAAGGGAGTATAAATAACATCTGATTGTGCTCCTAAGCTCCATGCTATAACTTTCTTGCAATGACATCCTTCAACAAATTAACTACATCATTACTGTTAAGTATTAATTGCACAAAACAGATACACAAAATATATAATGAGCTAGAAAGAGGACAACATTCTTCCATTATGACAAACAACTGTAACAAGAAATGGAAAAAAACCCAATAGATCTAGGCTTACACAGATGGCAACACTGAGAGTTTTAAGTCCTCTCCTTGAACACATTACATGTGATAAATAATATGCAAAATATTTAAAGAATTTTATTGTTGCTTACAGAAGATACTTAGCAAGCAAAGAGACAGTAGCAATCACTGCCTCATGTCTCATATCCCCATCATTCAATGCAAATTTTTACATTTCATGCAATAATCCTGAGCTTATTTTCAGTAACATTGAAATGTCATCTATATTAATCACCAAATACATACAGAGCCCAGCTATGGGGTCTATTGTATTATTAAGGCATGAAAAAAGAATAACAGTTTATTAACTCTGAATGCCACAAATACAGCACAGCAGTTAGAAGGCTCAAAAAAGCTCAGAAAGTACCAGTGATTTCTGTGCCAAGGTCCTCCCAGAACACGACTGCGAATCATCAGCTCCTGAAAAGGTACAGAATCCAATCCTGGCCTTGCTGACATCAGGGAGTTTTGCCATCGCCTTGACTGCTGGACCAAGCTTCAGAGCGATCAGGAGTGACTCAGACTCCTCTTCATATCCCCAAAAAATTGACAAACTTCCTCTCACTCAAGTCAAGTATGAATTTAAAAAACAATACCTACATATTGTTTTCTTAATTAGTATTTTAAGTCTACAGAAAGGTTCCATTCATTATACAGTATGGCAATTAATAAAAAGCCTTTTCAGAAAAAGCTTATTTGTTAGTCTGATGTGTTAGTACGTTAAAAGAAGGGGGGGAGTATCACAAAAAGAACCTCTGCCAAGTCTACGCTCTACTTATAAATTATTTTTGATTTTAAAATGAAAGACTTTGGTAAGCCAAACCAAGGATATGCGATGCGATTCTAGTCTCCATGGTTCAACGGCTCTTCTCAAAGACTAAGAGCACCGCAGCCCTGTCCAGTCATCAAGTGAAGAACTTATCATCTGCATAAATCGTAAGGGGCTGGTAGCATCTGGGTTGCGCAGTTCTTCACATCGCCTCTATTTTACATTTCAGAAGTTCCTGCCAAGTGCCCTGTAGCGAGCCAGGGTATTCCAGTTCAGTTAACTAAGCCATTGAAACCAAGGCCAAATGGGTGGCGAGACTCACTTCACACTTACGGTTGCATTGTGTCCCGCACCGGGAACTAACATAGCAGATGATCTCCTCAAACTCTGCTACGACTATTGCCTGCCCCTTGTGTAGGTATTTGCCGAGCTGAGCTCAGAGTCTACAGATCCAGTAGCCTCGTCCTTCACCTACAGGTGGCCCGCGGGGAGAACCTCGGGCTCTTTTATGCAGCCTTTGTGCAGGCTTCTCTCCTCGCCTGCCCCCCTTGCCCGCACGAGCCACCCCTTGACAAAGACGGTGGTGTCCAATTCCGTCACTGCAAGGCTCTGAAAACGTTGCAGATGCACAAATCCAACTTAACTAATTTCATCTAAAACACCAGGTTATAATATTGAAAAAATGGTTCGTCACAATAAACCATTCAGGAAACTCATTACTGTCTCATTTGAGATAGAAGGAGAAAAAAAGGTTGTTGATGTTAGTTACTGGGTTAGAATTTGCGTGGTTTTTGGTTAACTTCTACTAATAAATAAGTTAAAGAAGGCTAAGGCTATAAATTGGTACTGTTTCATTTATAAATATTCACTTTATTTCTATTCTGTTCTAAAAAACGTGTTAAGGAAAAAGGTGGCCAGAAGGATTACACATGTTGTAAATTGTAATTTGGTTGTTAGGCTGTAAAAACCAAACACGTAAGTGAAGTTGAGCACAGTGTAAGAAAAAGCCAGTTTTTAATTAACAACTTATTTACAAGTTCATAAAATCAACTGAACTGGAGTAGATGTTCTGTGTTTGTCACCAATATTTTATTGTAACTGGTAACTTGCACGCTTTATAGTAGAAGAACAAAAAGAAAATAAAGTTCACTATATACAGCCTTTGTACAGGCTACTTGACTATACACAAGGCATAGTGATCATAACACAACCTAGTCTTCATAATAATTTGTGCACAAAAAGACACCAATCAGACGTTATGTGAACATTACAGTGAAATGACATCACAAGTCCAGTGAAAATTCAGCATAATACAAAACATATTGATCTACTGCAAATGACATCCTTTAAAACAATAAGCCTTTATTCAGTAGTAACTTAGCCAGAGTCTGATGCAGAGATTTGTTGTGTAGTTATAAGTCTTTTAAGTGACGCAACCTCTGCAGATAAGTTTGCTATGCCCTGCTTCAAATACAGGTTCTCTGACTCAGAGACATTGTAGATATTGTCTTTTATTTCAACAACTCCAGTTTTGCAACCGCTCTGAATTTTTACATTGAGTTCCTTCTGATGCCAGAGTTCTGGTTTAAGTGACCAGTCTTGGATGTTAGTCACTTGAACCGAGAAAGGAGTGTGAGAAGAATGCACCAAGTTTTGTGCACCATGTTTTTCAAGCTCAAAATGTCTTTTTGAGGACATGTCAATGGGTGATGACAATTTCTGTGTTGCATCATAGTCATTATCCATTGCTTCCACTTTAACTTGCATGGCTTTGGCTTTAATTCGAAGCTTGTGAGGCAAAGCTGAAGAATTCACTTCTGGAACTTTAACAGTTGCATGAACATTTTTATGTTCAACTGGGGAATGGATTGGACCCTTAGGAACCTGCTGTTCATCTTCTCCATCGGATGACTTCCCAACTACGCCATCATCAGTTTCTGACGTTCTGGGGGAATTACTGGAGGACCTATTAACTTGCAAGAGAGGAGGAGAATGTGAGTACACGTTAAAGGTAGCTCCCATGTAGTTTGGATATATGGATGCTTTATATGAACCTCTGTCATCTCTTGGCTCTCTCTCCAATTCCATGGGCTCCTGTTTTATAATCTGGAACTTATTTTCGGGGCTTCTGCAGTTGCTTTGTATACGACTCGGCTGAGTATGCTCTACGGATGATATTTCAGACACATCGGACATTGAGCTTTGAGGAGAATGTTTAATGACAGAAATACAACTGCTACCAACTATAGATGGTTCATGTTCATCTACAAATGAGTTAATATTTGATTTGGAACTCTGATAGTCTTGGAAATACACAGTTGTGGAGCTACTGAGTTTCTGTATCTCTTGGGCATAGGCTGCAGAACTAATTAAACCAAACTTCAGCTTCAACGAAAGCAGCTCCGCCTTCAAAGTGGCATTCTCCTCTCCCAGTGCAATTAGTTTGTTCTCTAAGACAAGGTCATTCAGTCGTCGTTTTTCACGAGATCTTTTGGCAGCTTCATTATTTTTCCGCCTTTTCTCCCAATACATAGCATCTTTCTTTTCATCTGGAATGAATTCTCGCTTTCTGCGGCAAGCTGAAGATTTGCTTTTTCCACTACTTGCTTCAGTAAGTAGTATCTCTTCATTTGTAGACAACTCTTCAGACACTTCTGCTAAAGTAGACTTAAGTACCATGATTTTGTCCACATTGCTACTTGTGTCAACAGGTCCGTGTTCCTTTTTAAGGGTCTGCATTTTTCTCAGCTGCATCAGAAACAATTTGTATTAGATCTACAATGAGCAACAGAGTAAGCTATTTCCCCAGTACTTCTCGCTCCACAACTTGAAAAATACAGTAATTTTAAATCCACACACATTCTTCCTTTTCTTTCATATTCTCAGACAGAGGTGTCTAGAACCAATTTTCTTGGCAGAGGCAATGGGAATCTTCTTAAAAACCTGGAATAAATAGAGAATTTGATTACTATTTAGGAATTGCTGGTTCAGGACATACAAAAGCAGCTTTTGATAAAAAGCTTAGACTAGCATTTGGTTCATTAAACCTGCTGTAATATGAAGACAACTCAACACTGAAGCAACCGATATTGCACGCTTTATGATACCTAGGTAGCAGATTTGCTTCCAAAACAAATACAACATGATCCAAGGAAAAATCAATAAAAAAATATTTGAGTTTTGATCCTACAGTAATGTTGTCACAGAACTTTCCATGATATCACTGACCAACCTAAACCTCCAACACTTAACACTGCAGGACACCAGGCATGTTGATGAGCAGCACTGGAAAGTATCTTGTTCTTCCACATTAAAGCATCTCTTCTGAAAACAGCTGTGGTGTGTGACTTAGAAATGCTATATATTTGAGTCCTTCATGGATTAAAAATAACATAAGCTGATTTAGAGAAGCTGGAGTGCTTTCTATTGTCTTAAAATAACTCCACTATCCATTAAAGCTATTAGAGATTTAATTATTGGTTTTGCATCCCATAAAAAAGATATATACACATATATATCTATCTATCTACAAATGTTTATACACACACACACTTGGAATTTTAAAATGCCTTTTTGATCAATCATATCAATTCAAACTAGTAAATGCACACACATAATTTGGGCAAATACCTAACTAGCAAAAAAATACTGACAAGAAAAGAAATGTATTGCATAATTTTTTGATTGTCTCTTACAAAGAAAACTTCAAAATCGGTACTGAAAAACACATTAGAGAAATAATTAATAATTTGCATTTGAAAAATAGTCTTATTACATCAAAGTAAAGTTTAATACCATTGAGGCATGGGCACCTTTAGAAAACAGTGTTTGCAGTAAAGTGGAAGTTTAGATCTGAAAGTCTTACCATTAACAAAGGAAAACTAACTTAACCTTTAGCTTCAGACATTTTAATCATTAGATTTGAATTTAGCATTTAAATTGGCCTTTGTTTTATTTAGCCCCTCTTAATGCAAAAATACTTCATTCTCATAAGATCATTTGGTCTTGATCTGAGATACAGCTTCTCAGTATCTCATTTTCCACAGTCAGTCATGTTCCTGATAAAATAGATGTGGTATGCCAAGTGCTTTTATAGAACTGACTATCAAGTCAGCAATGACTCTTGCCCATATAACAAAAAAAAAAAAAAAAAAAAAAAAATCAGCCACTTCAGATTAATGTCACTATTTATTGGGAATGTTTTTACAGTGACTAATGAAACTAATTTTAACATTATCAGTTGGGAAAGTTATAAAAGAATTAATGAATCGGTTTCTGCCAGTTTCTCTTGTCTTCTCCAGAAGGCAAAGAGGAGGGAGTGATGTAATAACAATTAAGCAGGGTCATAAAGACTCAGGTTTCAAGCTGGGTTCTGTTCCATCAAACCATGCCAACTCTTCTGTCATGAAAAATTAACACATTTAATAGAACAGCTAAGTAGAATTTCCTAAAATCCGTGGTTAATTACGGACATGTAACTATTTGTCTTTGATAATACAGCCTTAATGGAAAATAGAGTTAGAAGCCAGCCACACCAAAGACAGCATCTAACATTTTAGTGCAAAAGCAGCACCACAAATTGCCATGTTTGTAAAGGAGAAATGTATCTCTAATATATAAGCAATTACATAGTTAGATCCTCATCCAAAATTCAAACTGGAGTCAAAGGGAGTTTTCTGTCAAGTTAAATAGGAGCTGGATCAGGTTTAAAAACAGAAATAAGCCCCACAACAAAGCAACGTCAGTTTGCCCAAACATTCAGTATAATTTGATTTGCTGAAGAAGCCGTATCACCATTCTGTCCATTTCACTGCTACATGTAATCAATCGTTTAATTAATATGCATACCATTTTAAATCTAGTGCAACCTAATACTTTAAAAAAAAAAAATTATTGAACACCCAGAATTTAAAAATAAAAAAAGACAAGACAAGGCCACCTGAATTTCTGTGGCATTTGTAGAATGTTCAGTCTCTGTAACATAACTTTACATTAAAAGAAGAAAAATACTGGGAGTTTATTTCATTATTCTGTAGCATTGAGAACGCACAGCTATTGATCTGTAATTGTCTTGATATACTACAATCACTGTATTCACTTGTATCATTAACAACTGCATTTCTGAGGAAATGCGTACACCTTCCATGACACACAGCAAGAAGCAGTATAACATGCACTGAATACCTATGAAATCATCACTTATCTCTTAGTATGCATCTCAGCCAACTCTCACTGAAGTCCAAAGGGTTCAAAGAAACCTTTGTGAAATTTCAGGGCCTTACCAATACAGAGGTCTTACTGAATGTAACAGTACTAGAAAGCTACACTCAAACCCAAATAAAAATATTTATTCTCTTAGAAAAGGGATACTCATGTACATTCATCGTTATTTTCTGTATATTTATCTGCCATATACCCTGGAACATCTACACATACTTGAAACAGTAGCAACAGCAAGGAAGTGCTTATAAACATAAGATTTGTGCATATTTTAGAAGAATGAAACTATATCTACATGGATTTAATGCAACTTTTTTTTCGCTCTTAAATGCCAATCTTCTATTTCCACATGATATAGAAGCAGGATGTTTTGTTTTGAACAAAACTGTTTCAGGATAAGAACTATGACTTTGTGCCTATCTGTATGATCTCCAGCTCAACGTGATCCCACTTTGGTGTTTGTCCAACACGGCAATCTAGGAAAAATACTAATAACGATAATAATAATGACAATAATAATAATTCGCAAAAAGTTGTTGGGTTTTTTTTCCTAAATGAATGCAGAACTAATGGCATAGTTCATCAGTATGACCACCTACGTATCAGTAAAATCTCAGCTGCATGCCCAAACAGAATCTCCTGCAGCCTAACACTGACACTGAGCTGCACTTAACAACCCAACAACCTGCAGAGTTCCTGTCCCTTCTTCCACAGGACTTCTGCAGTTTGGGCCATTCCAGTGAACAATCCGCTGCTTTCTGTAGCACTGGGAACTCCTGTTTAGGCCAGTCTCCCTCCTGTACACATTGTTCCTGGCACAAATAGGCAGAATGTAAGTAGCATGCAAGTCTACAGCAAATGTTAAGTGTGTATCAAAACAACCATGTTTGTGCATGCAGTATTCAACTTTGCTCTCTGCCAGAGTCCATCAGTAAAGCTGTCAAGACAGACGTGTAACCCACTGACACAGTCTTACTGGTTTGCTATTTATGTAATTAGTTCTAATGCCACTACTTTAGTGAACCAACAAAACAATGATAAATATTTAGCTCTTTCCACATCTTCCTTGAGCACTTTTATCATGGTAACTGGAATCACTCCTTTACAAACAGGAGTCAAAGCCCTTGTTTATTAATACTTCTCCATGTGGATCAGCCCAATGCGAGTCTGTAAACAAATTAAATTCCATCTGATGATAATGGCAAAATGCCTTCAGTGAAACCAGCCATTTCACTTCGCTTGCATTTTATAACTCCACTGGAAAACATCAGTATTTACACATAAATTAATGAAGTGTAATGATTCCTCTGACTATATTTCAAATTCCAATATTTTCCCTTATGATTAATTTTTCAATTGCTTTATCACTCCCTCATAAAGTGTTATAAAACCAACATTTAATACTGCCTTACATTAGTCACTGTTAAAGATTTTTTTTTTTGGTTGGTTGATGTTAATGGCATTGAGTGCCAATTCAACAATGTAATAACACTCGACCCTATTAACTTAATTACGACCCAGTCTTGCTCCCACAGCAATTTTGCCATTGGCTTCAATAGAAGCAGGATACAATCCCAGATCCAAGTATTAATGAGACTGTTGTGTAGAACTCATGCTATTGAAGCAAGAAATTATGTATGCAGAAATCATGAAAAGTTAATTTATCTATGGACTTAAAATACTTAAGTGATCTGATTGTGTCAAAATAGTACATTAAGGATCTGATCCTGGGGATTTGTGTATTCACACTGTAATAATAGAAGTATTTCAAAAGGTTGAAGGACAGGGCCACAGTCTTTCCTCTCTCTCTTCTGTGTAATTTAATTACATAAGTAATTTCTACTTTAGAGAATGCACATGGGCCTCCCCATGTACATATGTTTCCCCACAGAGTAACTGCGCATTATTATTTGTATTTAGCAAAATAATTCATGCTATCTGCAAGCATTATTTTCCAAACGTATCCTAGAATGAGATAACTAATTGTTTAATTCTATTGCTCTGACATTTTGATAATGATTCTATGAAACTAAATAAAATCCCATTTCTAGCAGCTGGATGCTCAAACACAATTCACTTTTGTACCACCATGTGTCCAAAAAATTTCTCTCTCAGTCCTTCAAAAATGGAAGAAAATAATGGCTAGGTACAAGGTCTTGTTTTAAAAAAGAACCACACCTCTATCACCATCACCACTATATGGAAAACCACAGAAAAATAATAAAAGCTCTTAGAGATATGCGTCTGTGCATATTTTCAGTGGTTGTTGTCCGTGTTTTGCACAGGTACCATTAATTATATTACTGCTACCATTCTGTCACAGGTTATCTGTTTTGAAAATCTGTCTACATAGCAGAAAAGCTGGTGTAGAACCTGCTTGTAGATACCAAAATGACCAGTTTGCATTCCAAACTTTGAAAAACTGAAGAATATGGTTTGTACTTTATCTTCGAAGTGTTTTAAAAATAGTTGCTATCCGTCTCGAGACTTTTATGAGGTACAGAAAAATACCATCCTCATTGCACGTGCAGGACAGGAGGCTGAGTTGAAGCTTAGGTGATGAATACACAGCCTGCCTAAACGCTGCTGAAATACTTTGGAGCCACTCTACCTCTACTGCTTTTTCACAGACAAAAATTATGCCATGAAATTCTGCACCTCTCAGGTCTATCATAACTCAGAAATCCTCTCCAACAGAGGATGTGGCCCCATTCCAACCTCCACTGAAATCCTTTAACATACTTTTTCTTGCCTTTTATCTAGCACCGTTAGTAAAATTATGTTGCTGTTGAAGAAAAGGTTTAATGCTGGCTCCACTGGAGGAGTGATAGTATCCTTAGGATAGATTTGCAGGCAAGAGGGTCTAGGCAATGTAGAGCAAATGAAGTTCAAACTTTCTGGAAAAAACAAGGTAACTGCTATGATGGACAGGTTATCCACGGTCACAAAGGGGAAAAGTGTGTACAATACAAATGTTACCACCAATTACTGCCATTATGTAGTTGCACTCATAGAGACCATGAATCCATTACAGCGGCATGGAGCAATGCAGAACTATTGATCCTGTACACAGTTCTCTTTCCTTACAACTTCATGGGCATCTTAAGTGCTTACGGTTTCAGGATCAACATGTAATTAGGTCAGTGGAACACAGATGATGATAGCTTTGTACAAGATGACCCATTTTTGCTAAAATGTTGATCATCTTTTATTGAAAGAAAAAAATGGGAGATGTCTACACAGTATAGTCCATTGGGATCATCAAAAAATCATTTACTACGACACTTTTCAATCAAATATTAAAAAAATTAATAAGATCATCTTGGAGCTTGGAACACTATTGCACCTTCATATTACCCACCTCCACGCTGCACCCAGAAAGTTGATGTAATATGTAATTTTTACAAAAGGCTTTCATTGTTAGGAAAATTACTTAAGTTACTGTTTATCTTAATAACTACAAATTAACTCATTAAAGTACAGCCTGCTTCCCAAAGGTAAATTACACAAATTATGCAAATAAAATTATTATTTGGAGAGCATGAAACACATGTTAGAGGTAGGTGTTGCTCAAAAAGGTCAGTCAAGGTTAATAGGTGCAAATTTGACCTATATTTTCTTCCATTTCCTTAGGAAGACAGTATGATTCTATCAGAGCTGTTCAATTTTTCCAAAACAAGCTGTTCACTGCTCTAATTTAAGGAGGGGGAAACAAAATCTAAGAATGTTACACAAAGCACCAGGAAAAGCTTTAAAACTGAGAAGCAAAGGAAATGTATCTATTACTTGTGTAAATATTTAATTACATATATATAATATGTATAGTATGGGTATGTGTACATAGATCATGCCGGTTTAAGTATCACATAACTTTCCAGTATTTTTAATAAAACCCCAATAGAAACAACGGTTACTGAAGTTACAGTATTATGACAGTATGCTTCTACTTATTTCAATAGCTACTTGACAGCAGGAAAAACTAGACTGCAAAAAGCTATAACTTAATAGTAACAATGTTCTGGAAATACGATCTCAGCTTTCCCCTAGTTGAGAACTACCAAAAAAAAAAAAAAAAAATCAAATGTTAATTATTCTGACAACAAATGGCTTTCTATTATTGAACTGTGTTCTTAAAATGCCAAGCATGGACCAGACCTTCAGCTGACCTAAATTTATATAGCGCTATTTACAGGCAGCAGAATTATGTCAATTAATCCCAGCTGATGCTCTAAACATGCATCTTGTTATATAACAACTGAAGTACAAAGATGTAAAACAAACACCGCCTGTAAAATGTTGGTATCTACCACTCACTGCAAATGGAACAGAGAAACAACAATCTTTAGAGGTCTGATTCCGTGAGATGGTCCGGGCAGGAAGACCACTGCCCATGCTGAGCATCATTTTCTTTATTCCACTCATAAGAGGAGGTCTTGCAGCACTGGCACCTATACTGTTAACTGCTGCGCAGCCACCTCTGTGGCAAAAACTGGTTAATTATTCAAATACTTCAGGACAAACTGAAAATTACACCAAGATGGAGCAACTCAAGAAAGGGAGAAATCCTCCCTATCTTAAATAAGGCATTCTTTCTCATAGAAGATAGATTTGTGTAATATCTGTTACCAGATTCAGTCTCATAGTATGCTAATTTGGACATGGACCAATTCAACACGTGAATTAGGAAAAAACCAGGATATCTAATGAGGTCTTAATAACAATTCACTTCAAATCTACCTTTTAATACAACAAATTTTTAAGAATGTTTCTTCTATCACATTTTGAGTCAAGTCCAAGTATGCCCTTGCTTACACAATCTTATTTTTGACAGTCATGCTTAGCACCAGTATTAGACAGTTACATATACCTTGTGGTTTTTTTTAAAAAAAAAAAAAAAAGATTTAAAAAAAATTCTTTTCAAACACTGTAAAATACTGTAACACAGAAATCAACTGCCATTTTCTTTTAGAACGGACTGCAGGAATTGGCCATCTATTTGCATTTTTTTTCTATTACATATCCTAAGCACATTTATATCTCATAACTGGCTGTAATGATCATGGCAAGGTCACCTAGAAGAGTCAATTAAGCTGATGAGTCAGATACATTGCTTAACAGTGTGTAATAAGACTCAAACAGAGGATTTTATTGTTCATATTATTGCATCATAGTGATGTTATAACAGCAGTGAGATTGCTGTCTGGAAAAAACTATTGCATAAGGATAGTTTGCATAACTATTTGTTAAAATAAGTCAATTTAAAATGAGCTAAAGGTTTATTTTATTTATTTCAGGATAAAGGATTGAAAAAAGCAGCATGGTACTGATGTCTTTCACAGAGTCTATTTAGACTTTATTGCAATAGAAAGAATGTCTGTATGTTCTACAAATTTTGGCCAAAGCATGGCAAATACTGTTCCTTCTTAGGATGAGATAAGCTGTGAGGAGGTCATGTAAGTTCGTATTGCTCATAGGAAGACTCTAAGCTTTTTGACACCTTTCAGATCAGTTCCTTTAAAAAAAAAAAAAAATTAAAAAACCACACAGCAGAAACTTGAGGCTTTGAAGTCAAATCCAGGAAGCTGGACATTTTAAAAGCTAGTTAAGAGTCCTTTGGAGAATAAGATGAGTTAAAAACAAAGTTAATAAAAATGGAAAGTAAAGGCAGATCATCCTAAAGAGTGTTAGCACTTCAACAGTCAGACACATCTGTAATGTGAGAACTTTTATAACAATAAATATTGGTGCCAATGATATTAAGGATCTTTATTCAGTAATCCTTGAACTTGTTGGTTTAAATCCGGTCTTTGCGCCAAAACTTGAATCCTTATTCATTCAAGTTTCCCATCAAAGTCAACAATTTGATTGAATAAGGACCGTAAAAGTGATGCACATAGCAATATTTTAAATGAGGCTCTGGATTGAATTAATTACTGAGGAGGGCAAAGATGACTCAAAGTAGGTTACATACACAGGAGCGAACACAATGAAACTGAGTGCAATCATTCAAGTTACAAGGACAAGAAAAAAATATATATAGGGTTGTTTTTAACACAACACTAACTCCAAGACAGCTTCGTGATCAAAGCTGTACTTGACCCCAACAATCAAGTAGCAGAAAAGTTTATGCATGTTGTCAAGAATATCACATTTTTAAAATACTTTGCTGCTACCTACGGCAGGTATACGGAACATAAAGACAGTGGCTGGGGTACTCAGTTTGGTCTTTGGAGGTTTTGGTCACAAGCACAGTCATGTTGGTTTCATCTACTTAGAAGACCATTTTAGTCACACACAAAAATCACCTCATCTGGAAAGCCAAGTTTTCACCAGCAACTTCCAAGCTATGCTCCCTCCAGTCGAGGGCAGAGCACAAGCTGACCCCAGAGTACAGGACGTCCACCCATGGCTTTTGCCACTGCAACGCCGAAGTGACTTGGCAAAATAACAGAATTGGGCAATGGCCATTTTTTGTTGTTGTTCGTTACGTAAGGAGAAAGCCGAAAACACTCGGGCGGCGGGAGTGGGGGGTGCGCTAGGCTATCTCATGCCTACCTGCGAGACGTACCCCTCCTGCGGGGCGAGGAGGCAGGCGGCAGCGCCGGGGAGTGTGTGTGGAGGGGTGTCCCTTTGTCTGGCGCTCCCTGCCTGCAGGCGACGGTGGGACATGGGGGGGAGACGGGCGGTGGGTGGAGTGGACGCCCCGCTGGGCGCGGTGCGGGGCCGAGCTGCGGGGAGGCGGCGGACACCGCCTCCCCGCAGCTCGGCCCCGCACCGCGCCCGCCACAAAGGCTGCCCGGCTCGGCCCGGCGGTCCCCTACGCGACCGGCGGCGCATGGCGCCCGGCCCGCTCCCCCCTCAGCACGGCCCCGCTCTATCAGCCCGCTGCCCCCCCCACCCCCTCCAACCCGCCCGCCGCCGCCGCCCCAGCCCAGAACAAAGGGCTGAGGGGGAGCGCCAGCGCCCCCAGCCCTCGCTCGCCCGCCGCCGCGCGGCCGCCGCGCCCCAACGGCCACCAACGGCTCCCAACGGCCGTTGGGGAGACGGCGACCCCCGCGCGCGGCGCAAGCCGGAGGGGAAGGTGGGCGCGGGATCGGGCTCTCCGTACCGGCTCCGCTGCCCGCCGGGACTGTCACACTGACCTACTTGCCGTGCTGGCGGCTGCCCCCGGGGCCCGGCTCCGCTGCCCCCGGGGGCCGGCGGCACCTGGCCCCCCGCCCGCCGCGGCCGTCAGGGCACGGGCGGGACGGCTCTACCGCGCTCCTCCGGCGCGGCTGACATCTCCTAAACGCCTTCCTCCCTTAAATTAGGCGTTCCTTTTTTTTTTTTTTTTTTTTTTTTTTTTTTTTTTTTTTTTAAGAAACAGCAAGCGAAAGCCCGTACAGGAGAGATGGCTCAGCGTCTGAGCGAAATGCCTTCCTAAAAATACAGCCTTATCAAAACGTCTCTGAAGGCGTGGAGTTAAAAATCCGAGCAAATGGCCTCGAACGTCTACACGCACAGCTCTGGAGAAAAGACCAGAAATAGCACATGAAGCCACAATTGCTAAAATGCGATGGGGCTAAATATAGACCAACACAAATCTCGTTTTAAGGCACCCGACAGGCAGCCGGCGAGCGCGCCTTGCCTCCCCACTTACCCAGTTGTCTACTTCCCTTATTAAACGCACTTTAACAAAATCTGTTACAGTTACGGGTTTTGGGGGCTTTTTTTCAGGGCGAGATAGTCCTAGTTTCTTTGTAGCGAGATTATAAAATCGCATAATTAGCTCCCTCTTCCCAGCCCGGCTGCCAGCAAATTCTGTGGTTACATAATGCAACATTTCCAGGAACTATTATGCGATCGGTCCCGCAGCGCCTGAAAAACAGCGACAAAAGTGACGAAAAGGGCTGAGGCAAGCGCAGCCCCGCACGGCGCGGGGACGGGGGCCGGGCCGCTGCCATTAATCCCGCTTGCCCGCGGGCTACGTCCCCCAGCGCCGCCCGAAGCGGGGGGTTCTCGCCGGCACGCTCCGGCAGCCCGGCGGCACGCAGCTCCCGGTGGTTTGGGGGCCGAGGCGCGGTTGGCGCTCGGGACCCAGCCCTCCGCCCCGCCGCGGCAGCCCGCTGCCCGCCGGCATATTATGCAACACGGGAGAGCGGCTCCGGCGGCGCTGCCCCGGGCTCGCTGTGGGGAGAAGCGGGGGATAGTGCGGCGCGCCGGGAACGGGCAACCCCCGCCAGGGAAAGCCTTCAGCGGGCATCTTCCGGGCTGCCTCCCGCGCCGCCACCCCTCCGCCGAGCCGCCCGCCAGCGCGCAGAGCCGGCCCGCCCGGCGGACCCCTCCCCGCCCGGCGGCAGCCGGAGCCGGCTGGGCTCGCGTTATGTAACAGCCGCGGCGAGGCGCGGCGGGCGCCGCAGACCGGGCGGACACCCTAACTTTACACCCGCGCACCGCTCCGCGCGCGTACGCGCGCCTTCCTACCTGCAGCGCGCGGCGGGGCGCCGAGCACCCCCCGCCCTGCGCCGAGCCGCGGACGAGGCGAGGCGGGCGGGCGGGCGGTGGTGTGATGCGATGCGATGCGGTGCGGTGCGATGCGGTTCCGTGCCGTGCCGTGCCGCGCTGTGCTGTGCTGTGCTATGCTATGCCGTGCTGTGCTGTGCAGGCAGCAGCGGAACGGCCGGGCGGGAGCGTGCGGCGGCGGCGGCGGCGCGGAGGGATGTGTGTTAGTAGGTCAGGGCTGCGCGGCGCGGGGCTCATAGCCCGCATGCCAGCCGCGCCGCGCCGTGACTGGCGGCGGCGCCGCCCCAATCGGCGCCGGGCGCTGCCGGGGGGCGGCCAATGGGAGCGGTCGGGGGCGGGGAGGGGCGGGGCGCGGGGCGGTGTGTGGTACAGTAGGTCTGTGTGCTGGCGATTGCATAACCGCCGGCGGGGCGGGGGGCGGGGGGCGGCGCGGGGGGGCTGGCGGGGGGAGAGCGGCGCGGGGGGCGCCGGCACTTACGTAACCGCCGCGGCGCCCCGCGGCAGCGCGCAGGGGGGCGCTCGCCCCGCGCAGCCTCCGCAGGGGCGCAGCGCCGCGGCACCGCGCCCCCTCCCCGGCAACGGCAGCGGCTGCGCGGGGGCTCGCGGCGGGGGCTGAGCGCCGCCGCCCGCGCTGCCGGGGGAAGCGGAGCGCGGCGGGGCTCTCGCAGCCTTACCGCTGCCTTGGTGCGTGGCGTCATCAGGTTGTAGCTGTACGTCGTGTAAAAATCAAACCCTCAGCCCCGGCGGGAGCGTTGTCGTCTCAGAGCAATTGCTCAAGACCCGGGAGCCGTGCTCCTGAGGCACGTACCTGCCACCTATCCACGCATACGGGTAATCCGCCGGTGGGTCGCGCTTCGGCTTTGGCTCGCGGAAAATAGTAATAATCATCATAAAAGGGAGGGGAAAAATAACAGGGGGGAAGGAGCCCGCTGACGGTGGCCGGGCGCCGCGCTGGGCGTGCTCCCCGCCGGCCCGGCGCTCGGCACTTCGCACCGCGGGCGGCAAGGCTCTCCCTGCGCGGCGCGGCCGCCGGCCGCCTTCGCTGATCGTCGAGGGTGAAGGATTTTGACAGTATTTCTTGCGCCGGCTTCGTCTCTGCCCTCATCCCCGAGGCGGCAGCGCTGAAGCGCTGCTCGAAAGCGGGGAGACGTTTTGGAGAAACTCGCCCGCGCCGCCCGTCGCCCCTCGGGGCGATGCCCTCCGGCGCCGAGGGGCGCTGCCTGCCGTCCCGCCTCTCCGCACCCTCGGCCCCTGCCTCTCTCTGCGGGGCGTCGGGGTGCGACGGGAGAGTCTGGTGCCGGTTTGACCCCTGTTTAACCTCCCTTTTAGAAAATGACACATGGCCAGCGAGAAATCCAATTCCCGTCTCAGAATGTGTTTGAATGCACACACGTTTGATTAAGCGTGCGATATGTATCTTCCTCATTTTTTTCCTCGCAGAAGGTTTGTCACTCCCTCTTTTTTCCTTCACGAGTAAAATTTATGGAGACAACAGAAAATTTTCTGTATTAAATCCTAGTTCTAGAACATAAATGTTTCCTGATTTCATTCTGTTAAACACTCTTACCAAAATAGCACAGTCCTCACTAACATAGCCCTGCTATATTACTCTGTCATCCCATATTTATATGTCAACAGAGACAGCCCTCTGGAGCAAAGCAAACCTAACAGCAAATTCAGACACCAGACGAGTTCGCTGAGCACTTTTCGGTTTATCTCAGCCCTCAGTCTTTTATCACACGTACCCATATCGTCCCTCCACAATAAATCTATGTGCCTTGGATTCATTTGTATCTCTCCAGATTATTTATTATGCAAGTCTAATAACCTTTACTCGCATTGATTTTCCCCTTTTCCCTTCCTCTTTCTAATGTCTAAGATGTGGAGCCTTGTTAATGGTAACAGGCTACGGAGCCCACCATGACTAGAAAGGGGACTCAAAAGCAGCCCGAGCCCGAGAGGTCGACCGCTGCTTCCATCTGGGTGCTGCAGGGTCGATTTTTTTGCCGTGCTTGCGCTTGCCAGTGGGTGCACATACATACAAAGGCAGTTGGAGTGCTCCTGGAAATGTCAGGCGTGAGCTCTAGCAATGAGCTTGAAGACCTGCATGCTCATAAATATTGGTGATCTACTTAAGGCCTTAAGCACACTGGAGAACCTATGCGAGGAAACTCGTGCAGCACACATCATGTCCCGTGCTATGCATATTGTACTAATACAACGCACTGAGAGTCTGTCAAAAGCTAAAGTAAATCCCAAAACTTCAGGCAGTTTTTTAAATGGAAAGGTACATGCCATGTTCACCATGGAAAGTATTTGTGATGAATCCTGGGCATATACTTTTAACAACCTTAAATCTCGTATCTAGAAAAAATAAATGCAGTAACTCAAATCTGCCTTCATAACTTAGATTCTTGAAATACAGAAAGAAGTCTCCAAGGCAATAATATCCTTCCTATGTGGGTGGACAGTCCTGGAAATAATATTCCAGATGGAGTTTGGTCACCTATTTGCTTATATGTTTGTCACTAATTATAATCAGCCATAAAACCAGACCTAATCTTTCTCCCAGATTTGTAAGAAAGATCATTTCTATATTTCACGTTACTTCTACTCTGTGGAAGTCAGGAGAGTCAAAACTTCTATAGCAAAATCTGTTCTTACTCTCCAAACCTTACGGTGGGTGCTTGGCGAATCCAAGGGTAAGGTGAGCTAGAGGCCTGAATGCTGATGTGGCTGAAGGAACATATTCATCATTTTTCCTCCTCTCCTGAGGCACAGAAAAAAATAGCACGGATGAAAGCCATAGCTAGCATTCTGCGCAAAGGGAGTCTAAGGCTTCCGGGAAAACTCTAAAAAGAGAATCTTTCTATGATTACCCACCTCTGCTGATTTTCCTGCTGGAGGGATGAAGTAGGTCATGAAGATCTTTAGCTAAATTCTCAGCTGACTCTAGCATGGCAGGATTTATACTTGCTTTTGGAAGGCACGGTATTAACTTCAGCTCCTATGGATTCATCAGTATTTATTACTACATGACTTAAACCCCCTTAACGCTGCCTCTGATTTTGGCTTAATGAGTATTGCTGAGCGTATACTGAGTCATAGTACTACACAGAGGGCCTAGAAAAGGGGCATCTGAGAAGTAATTAACAAAAATACGACAGAAAGTAATGGCTGTCATCTCTAAAATTGATTGACTCCCTTGCATTCACTTGTGTCCATGCCTCTTGGGCTGTCTGTAATACAAGCTTTGAGTATGACCCAGCCTGAAATTCAGAATTGGTTGAAGTTGATGGTAAAAGTCCCAGTGCCTCCAAAGAGGAAAGGCTTTATTTCCTCACTTTTTTTATAGTCCACATACAGTACAACATAATAATTGAAATAACATATAGTTTGGAGCAAAATAAGAATAAAATACTTTTAAGATTATGATCTATTAAACATATTTTAATTATTTTTATATGTGTGTGTGTGTGTATACACACACGCACACACTGGAATTAACTGAAGATATGGTGACTCCTGCTATAATCGTTGGTTTCCTTGCATTACATTCTTTCTATCTGTAGGAGGTTTACTACATAGCAATACAATCACAGAAAACTATATTCACCAATCTTTTTATATATTTAATGTGATCAGTGCTCAAAAATGTTTAATACTAACCAAGTCCTCCAGGGCTTCCTGCTCAAGATGAGTAGTAGTGAAAGTTCCATAAAATAGATGATATTGTGATTTTATAAATATCAAAGCCAGAAATAAAATACATTAAAGAAAAAGGCAAGTCATTTGACTACAGTTCAAAGTATTAATCAAAATATTTCCATGCGTCTGGGAACATTTGTGGAAACTGTACTGGAAAAATATTTGTGCTGTAATGTACTCTTGCTAAAAGCAAACCCAAGAGAAATAGATGTTCACATTGTAACTTAGGCAGACATATGTGAGGCAATGTTTACTGGAGCTGTTAAATGTGAAGAAACACCAAAAATTGCACAATAAGTGCACGGACTAAATAAAGAAAATTTACATGATACTTTTGCACTGCAACAGCCAACTTGAGATTGATGGGTCATTCATACCCTTCACATGACACAGAAGTGCAAAAGCAAACTCGATGACTATGAATGGCTTTCATATTCTCAAGCAGACCTACAATGTAAAACACAAAAGTAAGACGGTTATGATGTTGAAACATTTTCGATGAGTCTAAAAGCAAACAAACGTGTCCTGTTTCTTAGGACACAGATAGCAGTTCTGCCTGCAGAGCCACTAGCACGTTACCCTACTTAGATTCAGAGGCAATCTAGAGAACAGCAGTATCTTCAGGACTGAAGGAAGTATCTGATTTCACCTGAATATTTCAAACACGAAGAGGAGTATTTTCAAAAAGGTTCTTTTAATTAATGAACACATATGCCGCTAATGCATATAACACTGCCGTTACTGAAACTCTGAGGTAGTACTGCCAATACTGTGGAAAGTGGAAACATGTATTGCCATTCATTTTCAAGATTAGACTGAAAAAAAAATCACTGGAAAGCCCTCAAGAATGTGAAAATGTGCCATTTTATGAAGTGTATAGTATGTATATAGAAAGTGGGAAATGCTATGAATATCCCTGGGGAAGAAAAAAAAAAAAAAGGATGAGTCCTAGCTTTCCTCTACACATGACTGAGCAGCAGACATGTTGAGTAGGAAATCTGGAGCGCACCACATAAAAGTACTGGAGAAGGAAAGCAGCAGGCACCCTCAGCTGTGACCGAGAAGGTGAGGCACACCTTACACCCACATACGTTTGAAAGGAAGGGGGAGATGACGCACGGGCAGGGAGGTCAGCAACATCTCACGGCCAACAGCACAGGAGGGAGACAAGCGACATTGCCATTCCACCAGGAGCAGTTGTTCTCAGCCTGTGGTGGAACCAGCTCACCAGGCAGCGCACTAAGTTCCAGCTTCACGGCACCTTGCTCAGAGGTTGCCAAGGACCAGGGAGGTTTGAAATGTGTAGTTACTCAGAGCTGCCTCACTGCTGACATTTGAATCGTTCCAATTGAAAGAGACAGGCCAATAATTTGCAGGATTTCTGATGTGAAGTGACAATTTCTTGAGAAGTAAGACCATTTCTACTAGAGAGGGCCCAGAAGTCCCTCATGTCCAGAGGGTCTCCTGATCTACAGTGTCTGAAGCAGCTGCTGACAGGTTCTAGTCTAAAGCCCCAGCAAATGAAGCTTTCTAACGCAGAAGCAAAAAAAACCTACCACATAAGCAAACAAACAAAAAACCCCCCACGTTTTCACATTTTCCCTTTAAGACAGTTTTCTGTCTACATGGATATGAGCAATCTTATCTCCAAAACAACGTAAAATTGTCTTGCATAAAAGTTACCCAAATGACAGAGTTAACACAAGCCTGATTCAGTTAGTCATCTAAATGAGATTACTCAAAAATGATGATACAAGTCAAAAACTTTACTGCCTGGTCTCCACCAGAGCCAAGACAAGGGAAAGTCAAAACTCCTAGGCAGAGTTTTTTAGATATGACCTAACACTATTCACCGCTACTTTTCCAGTCATCTACTTTTCTGCTTCATTTGTCATACTCCAAGGTGAGAGATGTGTAAAGAAACCAGTGGGTTGGGTTTTTGCAGTCATTTCTTATATGCATTTGAGGCTTGGTCTTGCCATTTAATCTTTGTTCACGTTAGTCATCCCACTGACTTTGATGATTTACATTTGTGAGTAATCCTTACTTAAGTGACAGCACTAAATCTATAAGAAATGTACCTCACGTGATTTTCACCAAACTGTTTGGAAGTCTAATATGCTTGACCACTGAAGGCAGACAAACACGGAGGACGGATATTTTTCTGTGACGTGCTTTGAGGAATGATGCTGAGAGCAAACATCGCATGATGGATTTTTACAGCCACCATAACAACTAAGAATAGTAAAATGTGTATTAAAATACTGAGCAGTTGGCTCTCCTATGACAGTAATTATCAGTGAGTCATTTGTTGAAGCCACTATGCTTTGCAAAATAGTTGGAAATGTGTTCTATTGAAGTGAAAATTGAGTAGTAAACTTAAAGACATCAAGAGCTATAAAAAGTTTGTCACATAGCAATGATTAGCAGAAAGACAAGAAGAAGCCTTTGTTCTGTCGAGGGGATGTCTGTGCTACTGTTTTATGGTTATTGTACGTTAAAGCTGTGCAAGCACTGGGCAGGCTAATTATAGCCTTGTGAGAGAATGGAGTATAATTCTTAGTCTTAGACCCTCGCTCTCAAGGACAGTAGAGAGTCTGGAAAACACCCTTAGCAGGGATCACTGAAAAGCATGCTCCTGGTTGCTCAACAGCCATTGTTGCATGGACTTCATCATTTAAAGTCAGGCAGATGGCTTAATTCAAACTTTTGCTCCTGAAATTCTCTGCTCAGCTACTTGGTAATCTCGGAGGAGTAAAAATAACATTGCCATCATTCCTTTTCACCCTTAACATGCTCAGATGACTTAAGTTTTTCCTTCTATACGTGCATTTTTTTACATCTTTATTAATGATCTGGATGAGGGGATCAAATGCACCCTCAGTAAGTTTGCAGATGACACCAAGTTGGGTGGGAGTGTTGATCTGCTGGAGGGTAGGAAGGCGCTACAGCGGGATCTGGACAGGCTGGATCGATGGGCCAAGGCCAATTGTATGAGGTTCAACAAGACTAAATGCCAGGTCCTGCACTTGGGTCACAACAACCCCAGGCAACACTACAGGCTTGGGAAGGAGTGGCTGGAAAGCTGCCCAGCAGAAAAGGCCCTGGGGCTGTTGGTCGACAGCCGGCTGAAGATGAGCCAGCAGTGTGCCCAGGTGGCCAAGAAAGCCAACAGCATCCTGGCCTGTATCAGAAATAGTGTGGCCAGCAGGAGTAGGGAAGGGATTGTCCCCCTGTACTCGGCCCTGGTGAGGCTGCACCTCGAGTACTGTGTTCAGTTTTGGTCCCCTCACTACAAGAAAGACATTGAGGTGCTGGAGCGTGTCCAGAGAAGGGCAATGAAGCTGGTGAAGGGTCTAGAGCACAAGTGTTATGAGGAGCAGCTGAGGGAACTGGGGTTGTTTAGCCTGGAGAAAAGGAGGCTGAGGGGAGACCTTATTGGTCTCTACAACTACCTGAAAGGAGGTTGTAGTGAGGTGGGTGTCAATCTCTTCTCCCAAGTAACAAGCCATAGGACGATAGAAAATGGCCTCATGTTGCGCCAGGGGAGGTTTAGATTGGATATTAGCAAACATTTCTTCACTGAAAGGGTTATTCGGCACTGGAACAGGCTGCCCAGGGAAGTGGTTGAGGCACCATCCCTGGAGGTATTTAAAAGACGTGTAGATGCAGAGCTTAGGGACATGGTTTTGTGGTAGACTTGGCAGTGTTAGGTTAACAGTTGGACTTAATAATCTTAAAGGTCTCTTCCAACCTAAAGGATTCTATGTTTCTATGCAGCAGGGCGGTGCCCTTCTTGCAGATGAGTCCAACTGGGACCTAGAGATGTGGGAAACTGGGACCTCTTCTACTCAAGTCCAGAGTAGGGCTTTGTCTGACAGGCATTTGGAAAAATCTCTGCCAACCACTGCTGTTCTAAACCCCTGTTGCCCTGGTGACTTCCTAACTCTTGGACTGCAGAGTTGTAAAACTGGCATCCAGGAGGGTGGGTAGAAAGTGGGCTAACATGCAGAAAAAGAGTTTAAAAGTCACCAGAGCAGACACAAAGAGCAAAAGTGAGCTTGCCTTTTATAGCGTAGCCATCAGGACATTCATCATGGGAGAAAGATATTTGTGTTTCACTACTTCAAGGACAGTTTATACATTAAGAGGCTGGACCCAACCCTGAAGAACATCCTGTGTTACCTGAGATAAATAGATAGTCATCATGGATTTGTGCAAACATGTTTTATTCATTCTGTCCTGAACCACCCCAATTCCCTCCTAGGGCACCACATGCAAAAAACTACTTATTAGCTAGCTCAAAAATAGTTCTCTAAAAATAAGTATGATGGAGACTTACACAATAATGTACACATAGTTTCTTCATTGTGTTTCATGCAAGAAACAGATGGCAAATGCAAAAAAAGATCTGAATGTAGTAAGAGAGTGGGGTTGGAGAATATGTAGTCCAATGAAGCCAGTAAGGCTCAGCGGTCTGTAAACAAAGCTATTTCAGAGGTATCTGATCTATTAATGCCTATGCTTTTCCTTTAGATAGGAGATGGAAGTCTAGTGTGGCAATCTATTTCGATTACCACACTCTTGTTCTTGATGCATAAACACCAATCCCTCAACAATATTGAGTACTAATCTCTTATGTTAGAACAGGTAGACATGGATAAAATCTATTGTGAAATTGAACTGGAACTATAGAAAAGGAAATCCTGATTTAGTGTTCCATATACCTATGTGGTTGCAACACTTAAAGAGTTACAAGTATCTTCTCTCCAGAAAAATTAATTCATTTATGACTTCAGAGCTGCTGCTAGCACAAGTCATAGCAACACAGGAAAACATTAAGCTTGACTATAATCCTACTTTTACATTGAGCTGTCTGAAACACAGGGCAAAGGTTTGAAATAATGCAGTAAGTCAAGTAATGGTTTAAAAAGCCTGCAGTGTTAGTGACAAGCTAGCTTTACCTAGTATTGCTAGCCATCCAGTATTCCAGTGAAATATTTCTATGTTAGAGCAACTAGAGAAATTATTTGAATTAACTCTAAAAGCTGAGCTGTGACAGGCCAAGGAGGAATGGGGCAACAAACTAAAGGGATGGAGGTTTTTCCCCTGTCTTCTCATTATTATTGCCTGCACATGGCACACACCCTTGCTGGCAAGCCAGCCAACCTCCCTTCGGAACATGGCGGAATCTGTCCCCTATGTCTGCTAGTGATGACACATCCTATAGGAAAATTTTCTCGAGATTTGTTAAGTTAGCTTTTGAGGTGCCTTTCCTCACGTTCAAACAGAGAAGGAAACACCAGATAGGGAGAAGGACAGAGCTGAGGAGAGTCGGTGTTTGCCCAGGGGAAAAACGTGATGTAGCTGCATGGGTTTGTGTTTGAGGTGTGAAACGCTAGCTGTGAACTTCTTACCGAGTGGTGAGAGAACCATGGTCCAGAATTAGGTCAAGGGGACTAGGCTTCCACTGCTGGTGATGACAAGTACAAAAAGATCCAGAAACTAAGTATTCTCTCAAATGTCCCCAGAAAAAAATCTGAGGAAAATAAGCGATCAATGAAGCAAGACTTCCTGAAGGTATTTAACAGTGAGTAAACATGGAAAGAGTAAGAGATTGTTTCTTTTTCCAGGCCAAATCCCAAATGCTCTTCATGCAATTGGTGAAAATAAGCATAGAATTTGCCTCCATAGTCCCTGTAAGTTCTAAGGACAAGGCCATGTTTTTAATTTGATTTTACTTGTGTTTGGCTCAAAACATATGTGAGAAGATAAATGTTATTTCCTTGGTACAAATAGTCTTCTCGGACACGAGCCTTTTCCCTTTTAAGCTGAGTGGTTGACTAGAAGGCACAATATGCACCGTCTTGAGCTATGCGAGCTTAGGAAGACAGTTTTGATACAAGAGTCAGCTAAGTGGTAGTTGATGCAGCTGTACTCCTGCCTAGCGTACCTAAGCTGAACTCTGCTTGGGCTAATTAGCCATAAACGGATGTTGTCAAGTCTCAGAAGAATAAGCGTGGACAATTCCTTCCAGACTGACGTATTATTCTCTAGCAAAAAGCTGGTTTAGTTTTCTGTCAACAGTTCTCATGGAGATGAACTGGCCAGTGTTCCAGTGCAGAGTTCCAGTGGCCAGTAATGGGAATGCAGTAAAATGGTCAAGAACACTTTTCATCCAAATCACCAATTTGCCATTTTTGTTTATTGTACCTCAGATATTATTCTTAGAATAAAATCTGTTCCCTCACAGAGTAGAAAGAAAGCAATAAAACCTATTAAAAAGAAAGGTTAAAGACGCATTTAGCAAGACGATATTCTCAGCCACAGGTTCTCAGCCCTCATTCCTACCCCAGGCCATGGATGACCTGCTTACACAATTTGTGAACTGGTTTCCTGTGGAAATCTTGGGATCAAGCAGGCAGCAGGCGATGGGGAGCTGAGTAGTTTGAGGGCTGACAGAAGCCCACTACTACCCACCAGCCTTTGCGGAGATCCTTCATGTTCTCTGCCATTACACGAAAAGAGCACATCCTTTAAAGGATGAGGGAGACAGTACGAGGCCCCAAAGTTGCAAATAAAGATAGGCTACCACTTCCAGAATGCCCCATCCAATATATGTCCTATTTCCTTTTATGTTCCTGAGTTGTTCTTGAGAAAGAAAAAAAAAAAAAAAGAAAAAAACAATGTTAGGGACAGGTTGTTTGAATTGCCGCTAACACTTGGGATGTTTCCTGGGGCAATTGCAAACCTGTGTAGCGTAGCAGGCGCATGGTGAGTCCTCTGCTGCTGGGAAGAAATTGATCTACTATCCACATGCACTGCAGCCGCTCTGCAGTACACATCAGTAAACTGGGCTTGGTACAAGCTCACCGTATGACAAAAAAGGGGCTCTGCTGCTCTGTCCTGCCCAGCGCAGAAAGAAGTTAAACTGAGCCTAGAGGAGAAAAACGTTGAAACTCTTCTTTGCGTACACAGACACTTTGATCGATAAGAGTCTTCAGGTAATTGAGCCAATTTAGTGCTGCCCTCCTCAATGGATCCAGAACAGGAGCTCCCTCAAAATAGGGTCAGTTGCAGCACTAACCAGGGCAAAAGGAAATGAATATTTTGCTGTCCTTCTTGCAGCCTTACTCCTCCTCACTCCTCATGTACCACTCCCATTACAGAAGTCCCAGGCAAACATCTTTCTTGTCCTTCTCAGGGCAGGCAGCCCTGGTCTTGCCTGCCTTTAAGGCTGATAACCAGTCTAGCTTTGTGACGGACAGCCTGCAAGCCCAGGGTCCCCCAGCACTGAGGCACTTTGTTCAACAGGCTGTCCTAGCACTGGGAAGTCTGAAGGCCTGGCATGTTGTCTCCCCAGCAGACTGCTGGGCAGACTGCTAAGGAGCTGGGTTGGCAAGCTGGCATGAAACCGGGAAGGCTTTTGACTGAAACCTGCCTGGCAGGCGAGTTTGGAAATGTGCCTGTGTTTTGTAAGAAGATTTGTTAAAACAGACACATTCCCACAGAATGTTCTGATTTTGATTAATCAGCATTTCAGTGTGGGTATCATGTTCCCCTGGAACATTTCTGACCGTCTTTGCTGACGACAAGCTGCACGATTACAGCACACCCCATCGCAACGATCCTTCAGTACTTCCCACTCAAAATGCTCATGCTGACAAGAGTCTGAGAGCTACCCTGCAGGAATGCTAAGCTCCACCGTGCCTGTCATGAATAAGGGCAGGGTACGACATGGGCAAAGACGGCAGGCCTGGGCCATTTGACATTAGAGGAATACTTTGCAGGCAGACAGAGAGAAAAAGCCCTTCCCATGCACTAAAGTACCTCACAAATATTCATAATTATGAGTTTGTTGCTCAAGTTAGTTCATCTCACACAAACCTGCTCTCAGTTTGCAATTTAATATTATGAATTACAGGCACTAAAACTGCTGAATTAGGAAAATAATGGAACATGGAAAACATTATGCAGGTTAAAGAAAAGAAACTCCTATCATTCTCTGCTTTGTTTTCTTTGCTCTTGCTTCTCATTACCACCCTCACCACCACCCATGTGTCTGGTATACATTTTAAAAGCCAATGTTATATGTTTTCATCCTTGCCTTTTTGAGAATAACAACAAGGTTCTGCCTGCTCTGACAAACTGAACTTATTCGCAGGCCCCGTATTTCAAAGCAGCATTTGACACACAGGAAACCCAGCAGAGAATAAGCCTGTCACACTTGTTTTTCTTTTTGGTTTAACTGATTCATTTATTTTCTTTTAAGATACTGTAGGGCATGTAATGATCCTCCTGCACTTTCTTGCATCTGTGACTCATGAGGTAGGCTGGGTCTAAGAAAGGGGCCAAGCCACAAAGTTCACATACAGATTCTTGTTTTTCCAAGGTCTGAGGAAGTTCAGATTTGAGGTTTTGGGTTTGGACCATCTCAGGAATGTACAAGGATTCCGTTCCTAGCTAAGTAATTTGACATATTTCTCTCTCCTTTCCCTTCCACTCTTGCTACTTTGGATTTTATTTCACTGATTGTGTTAGCCATGATTGGAAAAATGAACGAAAAAGTCATCACTGTTACATTGTCTTTCTGCTGGAGGAGTGGCAGGGAGAAGGAACAAAAATGTTCCACTGGATGATGATAATATTTCCCACACTTGCAGTCATCTATGGCTAACTAGTTACTGATATTGCTACTTATCAGTAGTATCTGAGTGCCTCACAAGTAGCATCAGTGGGAATGACAAAATCCCTAATGGACTGCAGGACCAAGGATTTTCAGGCTTTTCTTTTTCAGGTCAGATCTCTCTTTTGTTGGGGAATGAGGAAGCTATTAGAGTTTGTCAATGAAAAGATATATCTGAAAGGAAACATTTATGACAAGAAGACTGTCTCAACATAGAGAGTTGTTCTTGTTTCTGAAGAATGTCAGTCTCAAGACTTTCTCATCTTCTCTACTGAGGTAACTTAACAGGGGACATCTTGTTCCTAGTTCTCAAGTGCTTATCTTGGACTTGGAGATCAGTACTGTGCAGAAGCACACAGCTGTGTCAATGCACGGGCTGGTTTTGATACTGCTGTGAGACACAGTGGAAGCAGATAGCCCTACACCAGAATTGCTCCAATGCTTTCTGTCCAACAAGACTGGGAGAGCAAGTGTAACTTCTCCCTCTTGAATCGCCCTTCATTTTGAAGTTCTACAGAGGTCCATACCATCTCAGAATATCCATGTGAGTATCATCGGCTTAGTGCCCACCTATAGATCTTTGACTAATTTAAACATGACCACAGGTAGAGCATTACCCTGCTTACAGGAAATCAGGCTTTGGATGAAGACCAGCCGGTATGAGCTGAGATCAGGCAGGAGAGCTACTCTGGAATGGTTCATCTGAAAGGCACATGGGTCTCTTAATCAGAATAGCGAGAGACCCTGGCATTTGCATACCATGCAAGGACCCTCAAATGCCCTCTTCCAAGTTCAGTGTGCTAAAAAAAGTCATCCCTCTCTGCTCATGAGGAACCTGTCCATCAGGAGATTCATACTGTGGTCATTTCTAGGATGGATGACTGTAATATGGAAGATAGTGTTTGGGCTCTAACACTTATCATATGGCTACCTGCCCTCTCTCTGACTCAGGCCAGCATAATCAAATTAATCCAGCATTCAAGTTCTTTCTATGGTTTCCACTCAGCTTTTAATGCCAATTTAAGCATTTGGTTAATTTGTGGATCAGGCTTCAACTTCATCAAAGACTGATTTTTGATGTAGGGCTAATTTTACTTGGGTTGTCTCTAGCTTTTATTGTTTTCTGCAGCAAGAGATTAGAATCCTAACTTGCTATAAAATGCGCAAGTGCTGCTAGCTCTTCACCCTCTTTATTTCATTTTCTGCATGTTGCTGTGTAAAACCCTCTGCAATCCTTTGTCTCAAAAATAACACATCTGCATGTACACTTTTGAAATATGTAACGAGTTTCTTCAGGCATATTTGCTTTTTCACAAGTTGGTGGAAAAACCATTTTATGGCAGTATAAAGCTTGGCCCTAGTACATAAGAAGAGAAATACTGGTAACTGAAAGTTTAGGAGGGGAGAAGAGGAGCTGTATGGAATTAACATCTTCAAACACACCTTGGATGTTAAAATCAAGAGAGTAGTTGATCCTGATAAATAAAACAAGCTTAGCTTAGGAAAAGGCTAAAAACCATGTTCTGTTTGCCGTTTAGCATTAATAGCGAAGTACCAACTAGTTTTTATTGGCTAGACGTAGCACCAACAAGGTGGCTAGGGAGATGAGGAACTATGAAGAGTATAAAGACTGATGTCTCTAGTAAATGCATGATGTAGGTCTGCAGATTGTGACTCAAGCAGAAACATAACCTCTTCCAAGTAAAAGATCAGACTATGGGCTATTATGGTTAGTATGTTGATGGCCCACATCAGCAAAAGAATCTAATGGGAAAAGGAGGCAGGAACTCCTGTGTACAGATGACATGGCCAAGAGGTAATCTTAAAAAAAAAACAAAACAAAAAAACAAAAAACGGAGAGGAAGTAGCAAATTGATGTTAGTAAAACAAGGAAACAGGCAAGCAGACACAGGAGGAGCATGAGTAAACAGAGGCTATGGAGGTCAGTAAAGATACCGGAAGGAAACTGGATGCACAGATTAACGGGGCTGGCCTAAATGGGACTGACTAATACCGCTACTTTGGGTAAGTTACAGCAGACAGAGAACTTGACCATGAGAATCAGTCCAGTCTTTGGAGGGCAGGAAGAGCCTGGAGTAAAAATAGCAAAGACATGGTATAGGAGAACCATATACCGCCAACCTGTGGGCAAGCAAGCACTGGGTGTGTTGACTGTACAACCTGACCTCAGATGATGGGACATACTGATCTAGTTTTCAGTTAAATTTTCTTAGTATGGAACTGAGATATTCCTTCCACGTTCACTTTTCACAACTGTGCTTCATGACTCAAATTCACTCAGTTTATTTCAATCATAAATCTTGCCCATATCCTTCTGTAATTTGAAAAGAATTAGCCATAGGCATTCTGAAAAAAAAAATGCCCTAGTAATAAACCATATCACTGGATGTAGAAATACCAGTTGTTGTATTATTCTATTTCAACTTACAGACTAATAGCAACATAAAAGGTTTTTTCCTCCTGTTCTGTTCCATCTCCTTCCTTCTTTCTCTATTTGCAACAAATAAAAATAAATCTATTTTAATCAATAAAAACCAAATGTTTGTCACAAAACAGTTTTCTGCAACAAACTAAACAAACCATCAATGTCAACACTTGTGCCCTGACTGTCTCTACCAACCAAGCCAATATTTAACTGGCTGTTCATATGGAGTCTTTTTTATGAGCCTTATGCTATACAGGGTGCAGCAGCAAGCAAGCGAGTCTTATGTTCCTCTTTGCAGAATTCGGTGGCTCAGGAGTACGCATTAGAGAAAACTTCATTATTACAGCAGGTACAAATCTTTTGACAAGGCTATGCCCTGGTACCCCAGTGACTGACTGGTCACCTGTTACCCAGGAACATGCTGTGCCACTCTTCGGTGCACAAACACCCTCTGAGTGCGGCAGAATAACTCTCATACTTGTCAGTAGTTTTTATTTAATTCCTGGCCTCTACATAGCAATGGCCACACCTCCTCAGTGGAAGAAATGAAATCAGACTCCTCTGTATCACGGCACATGTGAAGGCTTAGCTCCAAGGACACCTCATGGCTAAAGAGCAAAAACAAGCTTTTTGAGATTTGCACACCTCTCTGTAGGTCATGGGTGAATAAACCCCATGAAAGCTAACTTCGCGTAGATCATACGGGGTTTTAGCTGCCTTCTGTGGGGCTAGCTGTGACCATCACATCCGTATAATACTGCCAGTTTTCATACTTTGACTACTAACAGGGATTTATGCAGTGAACGCCGCATCAACACAGTGTGTTTGCTACTCCTCTGAACTACGCTAGATGCAAGCTGCAGTGCTCTATGTTACTGTTTGAAATGGCCACACTCTGCACATAGGGCCGGGCCTCACCCAGCCGAAAATGTTGTGTGTTCAGTGCCGGCTGTGGGCTGAGCCGGTAGGTGTTTCACATCTGAGCAGAGCGAGCTCCAGTTTCCCATTGTGAGGTACTAAGGCTTTTATTACGGGCTCATTAGAGCAGATGCACTGTGGGTTGGGCAGCTATAAACTAGTTCTTGATTACTGTTACCTCGCTGCTGGTTAAGTTGGTGTTCTTACTCACTGCAGGCTGAACTTCGGAGCCAAGCCAATTTGGCATTTGTACTTTCTTCTTAAGAAGCAAGTTTCCGTCTTTCTGTTTCTGATATCCCTCACCACAGATTCAACGCCTACTCATCTTCTTGATGTGTCTGAAGGTGATCTGTGTATGGTTATTGTCATGGCTTACCAGCAGAGCTTTCGGGGAAAGGGACCGTCAGAGACATGAAACTTGTCCAGTTATCATATAAATATCTGTATGCTGCTCCAGATCGGAGGGAGTCACTAGTATCCAGCTTCCCAGCAAGTTCACAGCAAACTTTGCAATGGCTGGAAGCTGCAAGTCACTCCTTGACTTCAGGAGTGAAGCAGATTAGCCTCCAATTTACAGCTAGAAAAACCTCCATAGAACCTAAGGCCAGCAATATGGGTTCCCCGGCAGCTTCTTCGTCTGACATATTTCTACATCCTGTCTTTTTGTGCAATACGTGCATAGCTCTGAATAACACGGGTTTAAGCATCTGGATTTAAAAATTCTATTTACTCTCTAGAGTAATATCAGGTGCGTATTGCCATTTCTGGGCTCTATTTAAGTATCTGATCATCACCCATGCACGAATGCCAGCAGTTTCTATTTCCTTTTGCAAAATGCGCAAACAAATTCAGGCACTACCAGCTGTCTGTGTTTGTTGCTGAAGCTGCAGAAACATGTCCTATACACGATTGGACGTTACTGGGCAAAAAGTCTCCAAGAAACAGGTTCCTCTTTGTCAAGGACTGGTATATGCTTCCCAAAATCATACAGGATTTGCTTTCAAAGTGTCTTGCTGCTGTTACAGAGCGGGTATTAGAGCTGCTACGGCACAGACAAAACTCAGCATTGTCCTGGGCACAATTTTATGAGGATGCCCATGCTGTTTGGCTTGTGCAAGGAGAGCTAGCCAGAAGATTTTTATCTTCTGGAGCCAGAGGTGCCTACAGAGCCTGAGTGGTGTGCAGGGCTGGGCTCAGGTGACTTGCTGCCCAGTGCCACGCCACGGCTGGGATGTGGCACCTCGGGTGCCCAGCGAGATGGGGTGCTGCCAAGCAGCAGCCTCAGCACGGCTTTCGTTTTTAATAAGGTACATCCCAGGCAATATTAAGCACTGTGAGGAGATTCTCAGCTAGGAAAAGCCAGCACGTGGTCCTTATCACTGCGCTGGAGCTACTGAATCCTGAAGGGTCACTTATGTCACTGTCTCCGTTTTGCTACTTCATCAGCTTGCTCAGCTTCTTCACTCATCCAGTCATCTTTCTTCCTGACCCTCAGCTAAGTATTAGAAGAATAAGGATCATTACACTGGTTTTACATTATAAACTTTATTTTACATTGCAATAGTTCTGGGCTTGATAGAAATTTAAATAAAGAGGCTAACTGGTGAAAAACTGAAGAGCAGTAACGTGATGAAGAGAAAAAGAGGGAAGAAGGTGGAGTCAAGAAACAGCTGGGATGGTGGAAAGAGATCTCTACATCTGGCTGCACAGGCGACACGCCCTGCCCCAACCAAGCCTCGCTTAGACCATGTATATACACTTCTATATGTTTATACAGACTCCACTGGTTCCATTCACCGTTTGGCCTGCAGCAAACTTGCAAAGTAGTCGACATCGATACAGAGGAGCTTTGAATGTACACAGCCTGCTTAAGTTGAGTGTATTTTCTGCAAACCTAACCACCATGCCGGTGAGCAATATTCTAGAGCCAGTTTCAGTGGGAGGACACTGATGTAACGGTATGCATGATTCAGGAACCCCCTGCAATGATAAACTGCCATTTTCATACATCGCTGTGATGACTGTAGTCGGGGAAAACACCATGGGATGACAGAGGTGAGGCTTGAAATTTAAAAAAGGGTTGTAGAAAGTTTTGTTTTGTGATGATAGCACAATATTGCAGCGGACCAGACATAGCGTGTTCTCCCATCTCCACGACAAGGAGCACCTTCACACCGTGAGCTGCTTAATATTTCTAGATGTCTGTGTTTCTTAAACATAGTCATATTGCTAATTATGATTTCCTGTGAACTCTGTGTTATTAGTACTGCAGCTAGATTAGATGCTCAGAGCTGTTGAAGCTGTTTAAGATAGTGACAGCAAAGCAAGTAACTCCTACTCTCCTTCTTAGACCAAACAAAAGCTTCAAGTAGTCTTGCAAGTTCTCTAGTTCTAAAGACACGCGTGAAGTACAGCCCTCAGAAATGTCTTCAAAATAGAGGTAAATTTAAAGAAATAAATTGGATTTTCCTTTACCATTTTCTGTGTTTATAAAAATGAAATTGCCATAATACGAACAGCAGGGGGAAAATAAGCAGTGAAAGAAAATCACCATTAAAGCACTAATCGTGAAGCTGACAAATGTATTTTCATAGTATTATCTGAATTCCAAAGATAGCTCTGAAAAAGGAGGTCAGCCTGGAATTGGGGCATTAAAAAAATGTTGGTTAAAGACAAGAAAGGTCACGACTGTTTGCACAGTGCTCTACTTTCTCCATTTTAAAAAAATACAGTTAAGGAGGGTGATGATTCAGTGCTGGAGGAAAAAAAGCAATGTGTGTGATTGGTGAGCACACTCGCCCCATCTATGAAATCATCTACATGCGTGGCTAGATGAACATCTGCTGCATAAAGTCAGCACTGGTTTCAGTATGCCACAAAACAATTTGGCTTTTGCTTATTTTCTGAGGAACGGCACAGGAAGAATGTGTGCTATACCCGAGTAGCTAATAATGTAGCATTTAATAATGACACCAGTGAGCAAGCAATGCTAATAAAATTCAGTATCTTTGTCTCAAATGTGTTGTTAATCCAGCATGATTCAGAAATGGATGAACGGGGGTGGGAAAGTAATCAAGCATACTTGTTTACGTTATTTCCTCTATTCTTTATCAAGAAAACTAAATGCCAGCATGTGATCAGCTCTGACTCCAGCACACAGTGAATTTGCAATGACTGTTTTAATGGACTGCTCGAACTGATGGCAGAATGAGAAAGATCATCCAATAAATTCAGCATATACATACAGTATAAATCTGGCCTGTATTTATCAGTGATTAAGTATGACAGGGAGTAGTAGCTTATCCAGGAAATTCCATATGCTACGTGGGCCAGATCCTCAGCTGGTATAAACCAGTTTAGCACCAGCGAAGTACTAGCAGTACAGTAGGATCGATCGTAGCTGCCAAGTTTGATGCTGCACCATGTGTGATATTCTATGCCAATTATTTAACAAGCTTATTAGGTATTTGCATCTAATTTGCATATAACCAACTTCCCTTTTGAAAGCCTGCACTACTGCTGTGGGGGTGGAAAGCAGCCCTGCTTAACTACTGAGCAGTCACCAGGGGAGGTTTTCATAGCCACTTGTGTTTCTGTAGTCCCTTCCCTGTGACTGACAGACCTATATTGTGTCTTCTAGTAACTAAAAATAATGGCAAGGAATTTGTGTCTAGGCGCTGCAACTGAGAGTCCTTGCCTCTTCCATCCTGCTCCCTGTCCCTAGCCCCCAAATCCTGTGCCTTATAGCAGCCACAAAACATCAATTACATGTGAGCAGGTTTAACTCTACAGATCCAGGTGAGATTTATGCTGGTAAACTACAGCCAAAAGATTATAATCAACAATGCTTCCAGGCATTTAGTCTTCTAATAGAGCACTAGGAACCTTCTCAAGAGAGATATCAGGGGTTCTTTGGAAGGTTCCTCCATGGAAGTGATGGCTGAGATTTGGGAGCCACCACTATGCAGACACACATTATTTCAGTCACTCTACCCCACCCAGTTCCTAAAAAGTCAGCTCTCATCAACCCAGATAGCAACAGCAGTAGACTGTGTGTGCAAATTCACCTCTCTTAACGCAATATTTACATCACGGGAGTGTATGTTAGGATGCTGACATTTACACATTTTTTTTCTTTGACGTGGCTTTGGAATGACAGCCTCGGAAGGCATTGCACAGTCCTCCTGTATTCTGCCAGCAGAAGAAGGGGTGGAGAAAGTCATGCTGTTATCTGCTAGAGAGCAGCCCTCTGAGTGCAACACCCTTTGGGAGTGCAAATGTTGGGTTTCAGGATTTCCTGGGTTCCTTCCTTGCTTCAGGAGTAGATTGTAATTTAGCGGTCAGAGATACTTTTGGGTTTGGGTTGACTGCAGGAAACTAAATTCAAGAGAATTCTTTTCAATCCATAGATCTTATCACTTGAGATAAAAGATCATGCACATTAACATGGAGACTTATAAACTGCTATGCATTGTCTAACCAGCTCAAGGATAAAGACCTATCCTGCATCATGAGCTTGGCTCCTTACTCTGAGACGCAGCATGGCAAAGTAGGGGAGAATGAAGCCTACGATGCTTGAGAAATAACTCTCTAACTCCCTCTGTAATCTGACTGTAAAACTGCTGGTTTCCTGATGTGGAGCAGGATCTATTGATTAGCAAGATCATGAAGTGCACAGGAACGCAAGAGGTTGTCTTTAAAAGATGTCTTGTGTCTCGTTACACTTTCTCCCTAGGCTACAGAAAGTATGGGAGAGCCCATTACACTTTCTCCTTAGGTTACAGAAAGTATGGGAAGAGCCCACTATCAGCAAAAAGTGAGTGGCTGAGTACCGCTCACAGAAGAGCTAAGACACACTAGTAAAATGTGAAGGTCATATAGGGCCCACAACCTCTAGCACGTTTGGTAAGGGACCAGGCTTTGATATACTCCTCAGTGAGCAAGGGCATCACAATCTGACCCAGATGGGAAGCTTGTCTGGGAGGATACCAGAGTGGTGATAACATCCCAGTACAAATGGTTACAGCCAGCATGAAATGAATGTCATACAACACATTTCCTGGAAAAACAAACTAAAATAAGATGAATGCAGCAGAGATTTTCTTCAGCTGGAGCTAAGGCTGTCTGCTGCCTCAGTTTCTCCCTTTGGAGCTCTCTAGAAGTATCCCACAAAGCCTAGGTCTCAGGCAGCGTTCCTCCTCCTCATCTCGTTTAATCTTTTTTCCTTTGCTCTGTTAATTTTCATTGTGTCCCTTCTTCTGGCTCTTCATTCATTCGAAAGGCCAATATCAACACATTCTGGCACTTGCTGTGCAAATACATGCCCAAGGTGTACTAAACGTGGTATTAGCAATTCCAGCTCCAGCACTGCCATTAGCTTTCTCAGTGCAGACATCAAATTACAATACATAATCTTAACGCAAAACTGTCAATCGGTTACTTCATTATACCTACTGTATAGTATTACCAGGCCAAGACTATATTAACAAAAGAGTTAAGATAGAAAGCATAGATTAAAAATGTAGACAAAATAAGCATTACAAGAATATTGCAAGTATCCCCAAAAAAATTATTAGAAACCTTAAGATTCAAAGTTCAATCTATACTAAAGAAATTCACAGTGAGGTCATCAAAACAACCTCAACTGTGGCAATGCTACAGGCTTAGGGAGGAGAGGCTGGAAAGCTGCCTGGTAGAAAAGGACCTGGGGGTGTTGGTTGACGGCCGGCTGAATATGAGCCAGCAGTGTGCCCAGGTGGCCAAGAAGGCCAACGGCATCCTGGCCTGTATCAGAAATAGTGTGGCCAGCAGGAGCAGGGAAGGGATTGTTCCCCTGTACTCGGCCCTGGTGAGGCCGCACCTCGAGTACTGTGTTCAGTTTTGGGCTCCTCACTACAAGAAAGACATTGAGGTGCTGGAGCGTGTCCAGAGAAGGGCAACGAGGCTCGTGAAGGGTCTAGAACACAAGTCCTATGAGGAACGGCTGAGGGAACTGGGGTTGATTAGCCTGGAGAAAAGGAGGCTGAGGGGAGACCTTCTCGCTCTCTGCAACTACCTGAAAGGAGGTTGTGGAGAGATGGGGGTCGGACTCTTCTGCCAAGTAACAGATGATAGGACAAGAGGAAATGGCCTCATGTTGCGCCAGGGGAGGTTTAGATTGGATATTAGCAAACATTTCTTCACCAAAAGGGTTGTCAAGCCTTGGAACAGGCTGCCCAGGGAAGTGGTTGAGGCACCATCCCTGGAAGTATTTAAAAGACGTGTAGATGCGGAGCTTAGGGACATGGTTTTGTGGTGGACTTGGCAGTGCTAGGTTAACGGTTGGACTTGATGATCTTAAAGGTCTTTTCCAACCTAAACAATTCTATGATTCTAAGTAGTGGCAGCCCACAATAAACAAGCAAGTTAGCCTTGTAACACCAACAGCTGCAGTAGCATGAAATATTTCTACAGGTTGAAAGTAATGTTTTCTTCCTCATATGCTCTCTTTGTAGTGAACTTTTATATGAACAGTAAATACATGTAGTTTTCTTTAGCAGTGTATGTGGTATGGCTTTCTTCTAAAATAGAGTGGAAATACAGGAAAAATGGTTGTTACATTGGACATATAAGCAGCTCTGAACAAACCCCATGTGTCTTAATGCTAAGAGACTCCAAAAGAGTTTAATCTTAGCTATGATATAAATCAGATCACCTGCTTTTATAACGTATATTTTGTCTTGCATTCACAGAGTTCATGACAATAAAATAACACACATCCTCAGCATGTAATTACATGTTCGACTGCCTACAGTGTAAATAGTGTGCCCTTTAAAAACAGTTACTGGCATATAACTAATTAATGAAATTGTTCAGGGTTATTTCCCACTTACCAGCAATGTTCGTTACAGAACAGTTTACATTCAGGTTTAACCAGTTTGCAGCCCAGCTGGCTGGCCACATTATTTTCCATGATAATGCTTTTACCTGGTTTAAGAAAACCGCATTTTAAGGGAAAAAAAGCTATGACACAAAGTAAGGCTGGAAATAAACAACACTGAGGGCAAAATCCAGTCTTGGCGTCACGAAGCTGCGTGCAGCTACAAGGGAAGAGCCTGTAGCCCATCAGGCAGAAAGGGTGCGAGCAGCTGCTTGGGGAGGAGGGGGGCTAGGGGGGCACGCGTGCTTGGCAACATGCTTTGAGAAGTTGCATATGATCTCCCTTCTGGGTCCTGTTGGGAAAGGAAACATCAGCTGAAAGGAACCAGGAGCTTCCCCCAAAACCTGGCACTCAGGGGACCCTTGGCTGGAAAAGGACCCCGTTCCTGTGCATGTTGCCCTGCCCTTTCGCTCTCTTTCTGAGTTCAGACTGGCAATTTTTTCTCCCTTAACACCCAAGCCCCAGCAATGTGAGCTGAGGTTATGCCGTTGGCCCTGGAACTGTATTTCCTTTGTTTGCATTGGTTTAAGCAAATTCCTCTTAATCACTTAATGTAATTTAAACATATAGTTGTGGGCCACATGGGTGTAAACAGGTAGGTACAGCACCAGAAGTGTTCGCGGAACTGCCTTTGCTTACACCGAAGGCTGAATTTGGTCCAGTATTTTTGCACAGAAAGGCAATGTGTAATGTTACTGCAACACATTTTCTCTGGCACTGTCTCACTGCTGTTGGCACAGACACAACTCTTTGATATTGAGTAGGTGAGTGATTTTTCTTGCCAGCTTTCTATCTGTAACTTTGACTCCCAGTAATATTTACTAGCTGCCATCAGTATGGCAGCTTTTAAGTTTCATTTCAGTCATAGACCAGACGTTAAAACAAAGCTAGAGGCGGTGCCTGTCCTGACAAGTCATGATATTCTGTGGTGATGCACTTGTGCGTCATCTCACAATGACAGTATGTGCCATGAGAAAGAAAAGGAAGGGGGAGTAGGCTTACGTCTGCATTTAGCAGAAAGCACAAACACACACTTCTGTCTTCATTCCTGTGAACAAAATCTATCCACAGCTCTCCGGAAAAGAACAGACTGCAACACTGTAAAACAGTCAATAAAATTAGTTGGGGAAGGCTGGGTTTTGGGTTGGGAAAGGAAAAAGGTGAACAGTGATGATATACCAAATTTTACCTCCTACATCTTAAATATTTTAAGACATTAAAGGAGGATGGTTTCATACCGACAACTACCCATAAGCCACAGGAACCAACTTGTACTTTAACTGCAGCTTGTCAACTGCAAGGTATTTTCTATCAAAACATCAACAAATGTGATTCAGCCTGTAGGGCTGACTGTACCAATTCTACGTAATTTATTGCCTCCCTTTTTCTCTATGCTGACGTATTAGTCTACCAATTTACAACAGAGTACTGCAAATACAATGCCTTCCTGAGTGCCTAATAATAGAAATAATATTCTAATAGTATTAGAAATAATATTCTAATCAAAACATGAGAGCTGAATTAGAAAGGTCAGTGTTTCCCACCTATGGAGAAGAGTGTGCCTCATCAACGGGAAGGGGCTGGTGCAGGAGAAACAGGGAGGATATTTGGCTCCACATGTACTCATGCTTTGCTCAATGTGCAGTTTCACACCACAGCCAGCTGAATGCAACTGGGACGTTTGTTTAAAGGAGCTCCTGCTCCTCCTCCTCCCTCCCCCATTTGTTCGCTTGCTCCTGCTTATAGCCCATCTTGCCCTCAGGAGCTGCAGGGCTGGCCAGTAAGCGGCTCGGACAGATGGTGGATTAGGCTCTGCGTTGGTTCAGTGAACTGATCCAATGCACCCTTTGGCAGAAAGATCACTGGATCCGATGTACTTCTTACGCCTACATGTGTGCCAGAGCTGCAGCCATCCCTGGCTCCACCTCAAGGACCTGACAGATGAAGCGCCTTGCAATCCTGTTCCACTCCAGGCAGCCTCACGGCTTAGCTGGCTCCTTACGAAGTGCTTTGAAGATACGTGGAGCAACAGAAATACTACTTAGTGGTGTGAGTACGAAATGTAACTTTCACCTTCTCAGAAGCAGCACAAAGGGACCTAGGCTCACCCACCAGCTAGATGCCGATGGAGGACAGTGCTGAGCCCGGGTTGAAAGGCAGCGACAGGGCATGCTGAGGAGCCGTGGGACAGCTGCAGTCACCCTGAACCTCACCTAAAGCCAAAGAGCTGACTTGCATCTTGTGGGGCTGACAATCAAGCAGCTAGTCCCAACCCCTGCTAAATTAAGTTAAACAAAGACAGCTAATTTTGTAATTTAAAGTGATGGTGTTGGCGTTACACCCAGTGCGGCTTTTCTTTGAATGCTGCCCGTCAGCCTGCCCTACTTTCTGGAGGTTGTGGGGATGCTGTAATGAAAGGGATGCAAATATTTCATAATACTAGCACATCTTCATAAAGGCACTGTTTCTGAAAATTACCGATCATCACTCGGGGCCTGTTATTGCGAGCAGCACTCAGGGCTTGCAGCCCAAGGAATGCTGCTGCTGGTTCTGCTCCTTCGCACGACTTGTTTGTCCTGTATCCTCCACGTCCAGAATGTTCTTCGCAGGTCAGATTGTAATCTCGGGTGAATTGTAAGCAGCATGGTGTACCTGGAAATATCTGCAGAGATACATGATTATGCATGCTGTGAGCCTGAGATTAGAGCTTGGCCCAGCACCAGGAGTTAGGAAACCAGACCCTACCCAGGAGTTAAGAAACTTGCTTACATTCGTTGTGTACTATTTTAAACATAAGAACAAAGAGGAAAACACTCTGCACTGATCCTTGCTGATGTGGAAAGTCAGACTAAGACACCTGTTTATGTTTCACAATGTTGAGGAATATCTATTACTTCAGGATGACAGTCGTGCTGAGCCTGTTGTGCAACAGGGATTTACAAGAACTTCTGCAAACTTACCCTCTTAGGTACTAAATGAACTTAAGCCTCCCCATGTTTACTACACAAAGTTCATTTTGGCACTAAAATAGTTTGTGGCACTGTTTGTTCCATACTTGCTTCACACCCTTCAGCAAGCAGCACACCACACGGGGCTGGAGGCTGATCCCTGCCGATACAAAGGGGTCGGTCTTCAAGCCAAGAGTGGGGTCTCTTTCCTCAGGATTTTTCCCCAGGGGTTATTTTTTTTCTTCTTTTCCAAAGGGATAAAAAGCCAATAAAGCCAATAAAGCCTCAGAGTTTCCAGGAATACTTCTTAAATGGGGCAGATATACTTTGAAGCATCCTCTCTCTCATGTCAGAGGCTCAGGGGGGCTCCAGGGGTGGCATCCGGTGGTCCCAGGTAGCTCAGAGGCAGCCGACGGGGTCCAGGGAGGTGGCCCAGGAGCAGGCAGCTCTCGATGCAGTCGTCACAGCCTGGCGGGACCACTGCCTCCAAATCACAGAAAGCAGCCGCGCAGTCACAGCCTCAGCTCAGGTGCCTCGCTGGGATGTTTTAAAAAGGTGGATGAGTGAACCTCAGCCCACCGGAGGGAGTTTCCCAGGATGCAAACAGCAGTCAGGGCATCCACTCGGGTCAGCAGTGAGTGCAAGCCAGACGCCTGGCTTTGAAAGGTTTCTGGGCAAAGCGACATGGAGCCCTTGTAAAACTAGGTGCAGAAGTTGGGCTCTTACAGCAACAATTAGTTGCTTACATAAGTGACCTGATTTTTCAGATGCGCTGAACATCCGACAGTTCCCATGGACTCCAATTAGGGCTGCTGGCTGCTCAGCAGTTTTGGAAATCAGACCATTTCTTTGGATGCTTAAATACAGGCTTGGAGACGCTGGCTCTAGCCACTCCGACTTACAGATTCTGGTCAGGCTGTTTCTGCAGCAATCCCAAATTAAGGTGAGCAGAGTAAGAAGTCATTTTAGAAAAGGAGCCTTACTACACTTCAAAAATCTATCTGATCTGCTGACGTCATTAGGAAATTAAATGGAAATTTGTGTATTATTTATTGATAATCATCTATAAAATAAAACAAGGGTGTACACGTACTTCATCCTTTGGTATTTGCGGTTCTGCTTGCACTTGGAGAGAAGCCGCAGAACATCAGAAACTGATTTTGAAAAACTGTCCGTTTAGTATACATTCCAGTTACCCATCACAAAACACAATGTACTTTAGCGTGGGGAAAGACTTGGACTTCCTTTCATAACAAAGAAAAGAGAACAGCGATAAATAAAAGGACTAGCAGGCAGTGGTCAGTGTTGAAACTTGTTCTCAGGTTGTTCTGCAAGACTTCCTTCCCTCTGCCCCATCCTCCTCGCCCTCCACGGGGAGAAATGCTCAGGGTAACAGGGAGCAACAGGCTTCAGAAGCATTCTGACAGTTACAAAAAATTTTGCATTCCCCTTCAAACTTCAGCCGATCTGAAGGAAGCTCTTGTTTGCCATCGATAACGTTTAATAGCCACCTAACAGTCAGGTTAGCCAGGAGTGAAAGCGCGCAGCGCAATCTGAGTTTGCGCGGGTTCCTCGTGGCACTGGTGTGCGCTAGACAAGCGCTGTGAGAGATATTCGTACCTCTGTTCCTTTAGCAAGCCTTCTCTAAACACCTCTTGACTTCCCAGCCGCTCTGCCAGCTCTCTCACCACTGTCTGTTTAATGTGCCTCCACGCTAAGCTGGAAATGTGAAAACGAGGTTGCGAGCCAATGCAAGTTGTCTGAACGGTGACGGAAAAGTGCTCTTGCTAGAGTACTTGGCTTAAGCTTCTGTATTTGGGCCCCCAAAATAGGCATACTTGGCAGATTTGGTGTTAAATGAATTACTAATACTGGCTTTCAGCAAATTTCCTGTAAGGCTTTTACACTGATTTATTCTCCTGGCAAGATTTTTCCAAGTTCTGAAAACATATTTAGATATTATCATTAACTTATGTAACACTCACAGAGAGCATGGCAAGTAGTATGGAAAGGGAGCTAATTTTCATTTGTATAGCTGACAGAATCACGTAACTATATGTTTGCCCATGGCCTGTTTGCATGCTGATTCCTGTCCCCGTAATTTTAATGTAATTATGTAGAATCTTCGCCATGACTCACATAGGAAACTTCAAAGACAATGAAGTTCATTCATTTGTGCGCTATGTATTTCCCAAATTTAAACAGGAAAGTTATCATCACAGCATCCCCCAAGGGGAGCCCAAGTGATAACAGTTGCCTTCCCTTTCCCTGTAAGTACTGCTCAGAGTATTAAGTAACTTTCTCATGGACATTCCAGAGAGGGTAATGTATAACCTACGCCTTCACAGAAGGCAAAGAAATCCCTGCTCGCCTCCTGTAATGGATCTCCGCTGAATAAAGACAATTCATTCTTAAACATATTTACTTTGAGGTGACAGGGGCATTTCATAGCCTGTAATAGCAGTTTCATATATATATCCGTTTGCTCAGGAGAGCTTTCCCTGCAGTACTGGAGGTAATGCTGCTTGTAACACTATTTCTCTCTCTCTTCTGTTTTTGTTCCCCCTAAATGTCTAAACACTGATTCCGCATCTTCTGGTGGGTGTTTCTTCTAAATAAATAGAAGAAGGAATAGTACTCTGGGGCTGGCTGGCATAAAGCCGTGTTCTTTGAGAAAAACCCTGCCATTCAGCTTTTTGATCCTCCAGAAGAAGGGGCCTGGGCATACTGCAGAAGAATTAGCTGTATGGGCTGCTCAGGAGCTCCATTGCAAGATGTTCAAAGGAAACTCTAGCTGTATTCTCCGGAAAAAGGAAAGATTTTTGTTGCAGTGCTGAGTGGATCTTACTATTCAGAACAGGAGAATTTCTGTATTTTTTTCTTTCGGCCCCTGTCCCATCGGTGCACTGAAGAGTTACATTTAGAATTTGATTTATTGTTCCTCATTACTGACAGAAAGGGGAATTTTTACTTTTTAATCAGAAGAAAAGAGAGAACACTCACTTTCACAAGACATCAAGAAATCAGGTTGCAGATCCAGAAGATCCCAGCAGCGTTCCACATATGCCTATACGTGCTCCATCCACGTCGGTGATATGACGTCCTCAGGTGGCAAACTTTAGAGACTGAGCCGCTGACACCTGAATTGAAAAGGCACCTTCACTCCCTGAACTACCCTCACCTCTTCCTCATCGGTCCCTGCCTCCGCCCTGGACCCCACTGCAGTTCTGCTGGTTCACAGGAGGCCACGGCTGGTGCAAACTTCCAGCAAGCGGGTAACAGAGAGGCGGTGGGGGTAAGTATGTGCTATGCTTGTGCACAAGACAGGTCTTATCTCAGCTTTGATTGGAGGCCTTGAAAACATATTAATTGCAAAATTATTGCTTCTCTAACTCCTGCACAGATCAATGTACTTAACTTTAATGAACATATTAATTAAATGTAATTCCAGTTACTGACTGTTTAGGAATAACAAGGTCAACCAAACTCACCCCAATAAAATCTTTCTGTCAAATATTTGGCATGTATTTTCTCTGTAGATTGTACATGTATTACCCACAGAAAGCCCACCTTAATACTCTTCTTCTAAAAGACGACAAAGTTAAGCATTCAGGATTTAGGAAATCCCAGCATTAAGGCTCCCTGCACAACCTTAATTTAACCTCTGTCGCACGTATGTATTTCCATCATGTCTGGTGACACAGTCACATAAAGGTTTCTTGTCACAAGACCTCTGCCTCATTCAATTACTTAGGAAGGACAGTGCCCTGTAGGTGTTTAATATTTTATTCTTTCCTTGTTCAATACACTGTTGCCTAATGCGTTATTCATCGAACATTACTCAAGCCTGCTCTGAAAAAAAGAATACAAAATTTCCTCAAGGGCTTTTCTGTGGTGCTTACCATAATAGTGCTGGAGTGATACACAAATGTTAATGAATCATTTCACAGATTAAGAAGAGGGGCGGAGATATTCAAAGTTGGTAAGCAATTTCAAATGTCTGCAACCTGTTTCTTATGATTATTTAGCATTGTATTTTCAAAGCCCGGCTCTCACTAACTACAGGTGCAGCTGTGAACATTCAGCATTTCTGCAACATGGTCCTACAGCCTCAAGTCAGAAAACGAGGAAATACGGGGAAATAAAATAGTGGCCAGGCCTGGGAGTCACCTGGAAGTCGCCTAGTTAGGGCTCCCTCCTGGAACAAGCCAGGTTTACAAAACTGGTCTGAACCAGCCCAAAAGTGAATCTCTCATCATAAAGATTCCACTCTGGGCCTGAGAAAAGTTTTGTCAAAACTGGAATGTGTACCTGAGTGTCTTGATTTTGATAAATTGGCATTTTGTGAGAAAAACATGGTATAGAAAAATTCCCAAACAGCTTCACTTGCAGCAAAGACGCACCAGGGAACTAAATTAAGGTTGCCCCAGCAACGTTCATTTTTTGGTATTTCTTAGCTTTTTGAATGCTTTAGAGTGCATCCTTAATAATAATCTTTTACCAGTGTGTGTGTGTGCGCGCAATCTAGTTCCATACCAGTGAATGCAGACATGTTCGTATTTACATATGCGCGTAGACATAGATGTGCTTGGACACGGTACTACATAGACTATCAGTATCCTTACTTTCATTCACGTACTGTGATCGAGCAAGATAGAAATAGTATATAAACAAGCAGATAATCTGTTGCTTCTGACATTATTTTTTTTTAAACAAGGACACGAAACTGCCTCAAGCTTTAGCTTACGCTGGAGGATCTGGTTGTTGGTGATTTTCACAGCTATAAACCAGTATATAAAGACAATAAATAGATTTCCAAAATATTTCTCTATTCATTGTTGTTGCTGTATTATTTACATCTCTAGACAGGTTTCTAACTCATTCAGGAAGGGGGGGGGGGGGGGGGGGGGGCGGGATTAGGAGATGGAGAGGACTTTGTAATGGGACTAGGCTATACTTTCACCATAGATGTTATTCAGAAAGAATTTTAATAAAACCACCAATTGTATTACATCAGTGCATCCTTTTAAATCCCATGGAGATTTTCCTAAACAGAGCTAAGCCATTTGCCTCAAACATCTTATCTATTTCTGTCACTACACAAATCCCCTAAATATTTCAGTCACTGCAAGGCCAACTGAAATGGTAAATTACCTCGTATACTAAAGGGAAAACTGTTGAATAGCGCTAGGTTCAGATCCTGCTGAAAATGAGGCTGCTGGGATTGAAGGCAACTGCAGGAAAATCAGAATTATAAGCAGTATCATCCCCATCCAACAATTACACTATTGCCTATTGGTAACATTCCTTTATACTTCTCCTTGCTTTTCTTTTGTCTGACGAGACATTCTGCTATTTTCCTAAGCACATGTTGAAAGAGAACTGACAAAGGATGGCCTCACCTATTATTCTTTGTAATGGAAGTGTTTGCAGACAGGTCACCAGGGGCTACTGCAGCTTTTGGAAAAGCTGACGATAATACAAAGAAAGCATTTCTGAAACCTAAGGCTGCCACTGCTGTACTTTTACTTCTCCATTTTACAGTGTCAAATGCTTTTCTTAGTGCCCCTTAGCTAATTCTGGAAGCAGGGACTTTTATTAGATGGATGGTTTAACCTGGGAATAAAGCTAGCGGCACCAGGGGACAAACCCAAGTGGCTCAGATAAGGTTCAAATTCACTTACAAACTTATTCATAAAATTCTACAATGAAGGACAAATCCAAAGAACAATTAGCTTCTGCCACTACATGAATTATCTTTCTAACAAAACCACCAGAGCGTTAGCTGTGATCCCAGGAACTGACAATTCATAATGATGACATCAGCCTACAAAGGGAAAGCAGAAAGAAATGCATAGAAAGGATTATTATCCTCCCTTATTCTCTAGGATTATTATTTGTGGTTTGCGGTACCATCGCACTTGTGACACAGACATTCAGTTGTAAGCTTTGCCACTGACTTTTTTCAAGACGTCCTTATCAAGAAAAGACATAAGGATTCTATTTTCAGCAAAACTGTGAGTTTTGTGGCTTTTCCACAACCTTTATAGGTGATTCTGAAGTTTAAGGGCAAGTCAGGAAGCACATGACATCTGTACTAACGGAGAGCAGACTCCAGAACGCACACCTTCGGGAAAAGGCTGGGCGTACACCTTTCTGCGTGCCAGCAGATACCCGTCATTAGTGCAACCCCATCCCAAGGCCTTGGAGGAGGTCCCAATGCTCTGGACTCCTCAGAAATCAAAACCGTCACGGTACCACAGTAGTTGTGACATGGACATCTCTTGCCCTTGACCACCATCGGGACAACTCCGAGTCACAGCGGCACCTGTATCACATTAAACACCTCCTGCTCCCCTTCTCATTTCTCTACCCTACCCCTTGCCCCACCAGCACTGACCCCTGCACTGCCCTGCTCCTCAATAACGCAGGGAATTTGGTGTCTTCCCCTCATGTCAGGGCAGCACGTCCTCCCGACCCAAACAGCCCCGCACCCGGCTTGCTGCAATGCCCCTCCTCGGGACAAACGCATGCCTCAGGGCTGTTCTGCTCGCTGCTCTTATAACAAAATTGCTCGCTGTTTGCTAGGGACTGGCCTCGAGAGCTTGGAGTGTTGCCATCCTGCTGTCAAACACCCCCTACTGCCACCCCTGTCTTTGTTTTCATTGATGTCTAGTACTTTAAAGCATTAAGTCTGCCCGGATATGATCGGATATCAAGTGGGATGACGGTGTGGCAGTGCTGTCACAGAGGAAAAATAACAGCATATTTCTATTTTGGCAGAACCCAGTTGCTCATCTGGGACTGGAATCTCATTGAGTTGCGGCTTGTACTGTTTGCACCTTAGGAGCAAGCAGCGTGGCCGAGCTGCCTGGTGGAACACACGTGTCTGCTTAGCATCTAGATTTTAAGACACGGCTACGGCTGCACTAGCAGAAATGCGTACTTTCCTGTGAACTGACTGAGGTGCGTGGATTCACAAAGTTCCCTGCTGGGCTTTTTAAAGAGGCTGTCGTATGTACATGCCTCTAAGAAGGAAGTTCAAAAAATTAAAAATAGTTCTCTCTCGTACAATGATGACATGATAATACCAGTTTTTTTTCCTGTTCTGAATTGAAACTTGTGCTCAGGAGGAAGGGGAAGGGAGCCTTCATCTCTCTTTTTTTGGAACTCTGTTGAAGGCTGACACCAAAATGTAGTTATATGGGTTGGGCACATTTTTTTCCTGAAAGAGGTCAGAGGGGTGAAATCCCAATTTCCTCTGCCTTCCCTGTGGAAAGAGGCCACAGCATATTTCTGCTGAGCAGCGCTCTGAATGTTTATACTTTTCTTGGGAAATGTCTTTCTTTTTCTTCTTTAAACAATTTATGACATTTTCTGGAAAGCAAGGGCAGCAGCAGTATGTTCAGACCAACTTAAAAAGCCAGAGGTTCACACACACTTCTGGACAAAAGTTTGCCAATTGACAGTTTTGAAACAAAGTCAAAGAGGGAGGTCTAACCCCAAGTTTCGTTTTGCCTGGTTTATAATTGTTTGGAAAGCAGTGGCAGCTTCTCCTCAAGTGGAACTTGAGGAGAAGATGAGGATGAGGAAAGGATGCAATTTCCATATAATCTGTGTGCACCTGCAGGCACGCACGCACACACTCTGTTTTACAGTCGTGTGGCTCCAATTGCAGCATCCCAGGTACAGCACCCAAGGACTGCTCCTCCTGATCTGTGCAGGTCGAGAGAAGGAAAGAGGGAGGTTTGGTGTCGCAATGAGCGCGCACTCTCCCAGCGGGCGAGGGTTGCCCAGTGACCTCCGTTCTCCTTCTGGCGTGACTGGACTCCACAGCCTTCCTGCCGTGGGGCTCTTTCTCAATGCTGTAGCCGAGCCACAAGCCTGGAAAGCAATGCTGGAACTATTAGAAAAGGCAAGAGTGCTGTTGCCAGGTACTGCTCAAAGCCACTTCAATCCACTATAGAAAACATGGGTGTTTGAAAGAAAAAGCACACTGTACCTGTATGTAAAGAGCTAATTGAAGTCAGCAATAAAAGAAGGATTAGCTGATCGGTGAAGTATTTACTGAACTCCCCCAGCTACAGTATACAGTTTCCTTGAATTTAATATCTTAATTGCAACCACAGTTTCTTTGGGCACAAAAAGAGAATGCAAGAATGCCGTATCCCCTGGCGTGCAGGCTGCCGTCAGCTCTGAGTCAGTGCCTACCATCTCTTCATCTAACCCTTGTAGTACAGAACAGTTCTTGGATATGGGAGAAATGAAGAAAGATGTGATTAATACTTGAAGCTGTTCACTAGTTTCCGTGCTCTTGGCAGAGGCTGTAGCAGCAACGATCATACCCGTGCCAGCCTTCCTATATCGTGGTTTGCACAATCAAAATCCCCAAAGGTTTGGTGCAATCTACAAAAATCCTGGAAGGCTGCATTTGGACCATTGATTTCTGATGTTGCCCATTTCTGATGTTGCTTTTGGCTAATCTGTTTTAAAATGAAAGCCTTCAATTTTGGTTTTATTTTCAGTAGGATCGCTAGGAGTTAATAGAACTGTTCTCTCAGTACGGGCTGTGCAAACACTAGAACCAAAACTCAACCTGAATAGTTTTCATTCTAGTGTCACCTTCTAGTGAAAGATTTCAAACCACTTTGCAAAGCACTAATGAAATAGCCGAGACTGGCAACACTCGTTTGAGCTCAACAGGATTCACTCTTACTTTTTCTGGTGGTTCCTTTCCTCATGAAGAAGATGAGACACCACAGTAATAAGTAATTTGCCCAGATTTGGCAGTCCAGGACGGTGGAATGTTGTCTGTGAAGAAACATTGCCTAAAATGGCAATAGAGCCCTATGCTCCAGATACCATAACTCACACTCACTTGTCCATGAATTAATTTTAACTTATTCCTGATAATTGTCACTTGCACACAGGTTCTAAACTACAGACCTATAGAACTAGGTATGACTCCATCTCAATTTATCTATGCTGGGTTCATCTCTACTTCAGAATAAAGTCCATACTGTTATTTTTAGACACCAAGCAACAACGTGCTTCAAGTATTCTATCACCACCCAGACGTTATTAAAAATGGCTCTTCAACTATTTGATTAGTGACTGAGGAATCTAAAAAAAAGGGGGGGGGGGGGAGGGCAGAAAAAAACTGTTCGGCAACATCAAAAAATAATGAAAGCAAGTCTCTCATCCAGTTCACAGAGAGAGATTTATTTGGAAAAGTAATAAAGCAGACTTGACAGTTTAGAAAGAAACAATTGCAGTTAAGAATTCTAAAATACAATAACAACAACAACAAAAATACAGCACAAGATCCAACTCGGCTAATATTGAGGCCATCAGACTAACTTACGCTTTGCACAAAGATTATTTTTTTTCCACTGAGAGAAATACCTCTCTGCATCACTCTTGATGGGGAAAATCCCTCCCAAGTTAGATGTAGCAGCTTAGACAGGAGACAGAAATTCTGCATCAGGAAATTAGCCAGGTAATTAAGTATTTGTCAGCAGGAAAAAAAAAGCTACAGGCACAGATGGGTTCCCAACTGAGATTTTTAAGCTTTTGGAAGTAATATCTTCTCCTAAGCTGTTTAGAATCTTTAATGATGTTTTTAAGTCAAGGGCAGTTAAAACTGAATGAATCTGATGGAAATATTGTCACCTTTAATGAAGACAAAGCAGTAAGTCTGTTGCCATTTGCCATGCCGTTTCAATATCAAAAATACCTTCAAATAATTTGGCAAACAGATTGGAAAACTGCATAAAGCTCTCGATTAGCAGAGATCAGGTTGGTTTCAGTACTGGCAGGTGGATAACATCTGGCAGCTTGTGGATTGAGTCATTAAAGGAATGAAAGTGACATCATTAAATGCCATAAAAGTTTTTGTTACAGTCAATGGAGATAATTGTTATAAGCATGACAGATAATGGAGGAGGAGCAGATCTGAACAGCTAGAGCAGCAAGGGCAGGCCAACCATTTTGCATGAAGGAAGAATTTGTGCACTTTGGAAGGAACGTGTAGGCAACAGTGACCTCTCCCTTTCACCTCTGCTTTTCAACCTATTAGGAAAGGACAAGTATAGCAGATCCAGACAGTGATAAATGAGGAAACAGCAATAATTAGCTAAGCCAGAGGAAGGGCTAATGCACCAATGCAGGCGTAACAGGTAGGTTAAATTAAAGTTTTGAAAAAAATAAACTGGCAGATATCTACTGATAGCTGACAGAAAGGTTAACACTGAAGAACAAGCAAGCTGCCTTTTTTAGAGTACTAGCAAAGGACATGAGTATGTCTATAACCCTAACACCTGACATGGCTAAACTACTCCAAATTGTTTTAGGCTGATGTTATCCAAGCTACAAAACCACACTGGTGACTAACTTACTGAGTATCTTGGCTGGATGCAGCCAGTATTGTCTCCATGACCATATCTTTTGCCTGCTCATATTCCCAAATAGTTTTAAGAGACAAAAATAATTTTTAGAAGTGCAGAATTGGTGAAAGGTTATACCAAACGTTTGCTAAGACACCAAGGATTCTTTGATTACCTTGCTTTAAGAAGCCAGAGAATCCACCCGTGAGATTTTCAAGATGTCCCCTGAATCTCTCAGGGGGAGCCAGGTGAGCAATAATGCTGAAATACCAACTTCTACTTACCTCAGACACACGTCTGCAGGTGACATGAGTGACACAGCTCACCACTAAGATTATATAACATACACCATTATAGAGACCTCAGCTTCAGTTTTTCTGAACTCCTACCAGGCTAGATACAGATAGTGCGCCTCTGCTATTCTTGTACAGAAAGTCCTAAAATATTTCACGTAGAACAGGCAGTACTAACCGGCATTTTCAGAGGAGCCCAGTAGACTTAAGTGTCCAGATTCCATGAACTTTTCTGCTTAACTCCAATAAGCTCTAAAAATTCCAGCAATTTGTACAGAGCGATGAAAATGACTTTGTTTTCCTAGCTTCATTTAAAATTACACTGCATTTCAAACCCTTCAGTTCAAATTCCCCTCGAAGTTTAAGAACTTTACAGTCATTCTTTCAACATTTAATTTTCAACAAGATTTAATGTTAAAACACAAATATGATATTAGCTACAGTTGATTCCTTTCCTAAAGAAAAGTATCAGCATCAATATAATGAGGGTATCTAGGAATTTTTATCAAAAACAAGGAAAGAAAAGGCTTAGAGGAAAATCTTTTACCTTGGGTTTTTGGTTGTGGTTTGGGGGTTTGGGGGTTGGGGGGGGGGTGTGTCTGTTGTTGTTGTTTTTTGTAAACAAACAAACAAACAAAACTTTTGGGGGATCAAGATGCATGAGACAAACCCAGAAGGACTGTAATCCCAACTCTTCCTTTTTACTTTGACCACAGGGTCCAACAACCTCTTCAGCAGCTCCCAGTTCCCAAATGATACTAAGCCTTCTTTTTCTCTGTAAATAGGAAAAAGCAGGCCTCCAAAGCACAAGAGAATTAACTGAAGGGAGGAAGGTCAGTGGACTTTGAGATATTACAAAAGCGTTTATATAAATTTCATGTGAAAAAGTTGTTATTTCAAACCTCTGAGAAAGGGTAGAATTTGCAGACCACATGCAGAGGCAAAGAGGTGATAATTAATTCTATGGAAGGTCCAAGGGCATAATTTCAAAACACAGCAGTGAACTTAATAAGCCTGATACAGAAGACAAAAGCTAATTATATCAGTAAGTATGGGAAAGGCTTCTGATAAGGAAATTCCCATTGAAGGAGGGTGGCTTTCTTTTCAAGATTTTTTCCTAGCAGTGAAACAAAATCATTAAAAGTTATTAATTCAGAAGTACCACAACAATTTCTTCTTTCAAGATAATTTACAGAGATGTATCACTGGCTACTGGAGAGAGTGTGGGCTGAAAGGTAACTTCATGCAGATATGGTAGACTCAACCAGAACATATGGACATTAATTGAATGTTTAAAATGATGTAATATTGGATAAAAGGTGAAATTACCACTTCCTGCATTAGTCTTATAACAAGACTCATGAGTATATGCCATAAAAAGAAATGCCTTTAGCACCAAAATGTGAGTAATAAGCCTAATGTTATTAATTCTGGTCAGTTATCGTGCATGTTTAAAACCTGGATACATAGATAGCAACTTCAAAGCTTTCTTCTACAGAAGAAAAAAGATTAGACTTCCTCCAATATTTTGATGAAACAGTAGCAAGTGGGGTTTTGTTGTGGGCATATGGAATTAGTTTGCATTAACAGAAGAAATATGTGCAGTACGCCAAGAAGCGATTTGTCCTGCCACTGGAAGAGCAGTGCACATAAACACATGGAATATCATGATGACATCCACACTACCCAAATCTCTAAGCAAGTATTAAGACACAGATTGAGCTGACTCTACTCAAAAGAGTAGAGCAAAGATAGTAAAACAGCACTATGTTGGAGTATCCTAAACTACATTGAAAATGGGCTGCCAAGAAGATACCAACCACCCAAGCAAAATCTTAGGATTTCATACATATTGCAAAAAAATCTTTTTTTTTTAATGGCACAAGCAGTAATATTTTGTTCTTTTGCTTGTGTCTTATGATTTTACTGCATAAAGTTGAAGGTATAAGAAAGATGCAGGAAAAAGAAAAAAAAAGGTCAAATACTGAACAGATATCCATTTAAAAACTCCATTGGTCTTGTAAGACAGTCACTGTTTTTTCCTCTGTGATACACAGCTTTGTCTTCCAAATAAGATTATTTGTATTTGTTTCACTTCTGCCTGCCAATTTAGAGTGCACTCAAAGAATTCCAGCACATTCATCAGGCATAATGTTTATTTCAGGCATCTTTACAGCTTGTACTTTCTTCACTGAAATATTTCTAAGTGCTCATAACCCTGGTCTTATTCAATGTTTTCACCCTCTTCAGTCAGAAAATATTTCAAAATGTGGTGGAAGACAACACGAAAAGCAGAAGCAGATCAGAAGGAATTTTCCTGACAAAGTCATTCTGTCATCCATACAGCCTAGTATCTTACCAAGGGAAGTTCAGAAGTGGAGTAAATTGCTAGTAAATGTCCCTGTGATTCACAGATTGAGATTTTCATTTAACTTTTGATTAAACCAGGATTCATAAGCCTGCTTTTGCGCAGATCCCACTTGAGAGTGATGTACAAGATTTTTTTTATAGCTTTTTCTTATTTGTAGGCTCCATTAGGAAAAGTGGATTGGAAAGCCAGGGGCATAACAGGCACGGCTGCATACAGGCAGCAAACGCTTTAGCCATGCAGGTTTGCTGCTTGTATGCCAGAAATGCTCATGGCCAGTCATAAACTTTACAGACCGCAATACAAACCACACCAGCTACTCTTTAAAACTTTTAAAATAAGCACCGTGATTCTTTGTCACTGGAGCCCTTGGAGCACAAGAAGAGGCCCTGGAATTATTCACTAAGCACCCTCATTATCCTACTTCAACCCTCTCCTTAAACTTCGCCTTTTCCACGCTGACACTGCTCAGCTTGTAACGATAAACCCCCTGTGTCATGCTGTTCAGTGCCACCTCGCGCCTCCCTGAGCCCCAGCCCTGTCCCACTGCACGTACCTGCAGGCTCCAGCTGCTTTGGGGATTTCAGGTTCCGTTTCATCAGGTGATTCCCAATGGTTAGGACGACTCCTTTGCCTTGCGGCTGACTCCACAGACCGAGGCTATTTGGCCCATTTTATTTTCTCTGACTTGCTACCAGTTTGTCTAAGAAGCCCCAACAAATGTAGGCATACTTGATAGTGCTCTTGTCTTACCAAGAAAGCTAACACACGAAGTTGTTTTTCTTCAACAGATAAATAATGCCTACAGATCAGCAAATTATTCGAAGAAGCCAGTCCTCTCCTCTCCTTTGCTCTGCTCTGCTCTGCTCTGCCCCTCCTTTCTGCAGTGGATTCCATCCTGGTGGGCACTGCCTTCTTGCTTTCCATAAGATGTCCAGCAGAAACACGTGAAACAGTGTTTTAGTATTCCAAGGGTAAGTTGCTTCTCCTGTCTCTAAGAGCACCGCCTGACAAATAAGTCTCTAAATAGCAAAAACGTGGCTGTTTGCTGGAGGGATCTGAAGGCCAAGCAGATCTGTTCTCTAGGGTTCTTGTTGTCGCTTCCCAAGCAGCTGAAATCGGTCGTAATGATGCATACAGGCAGCGGGGACTCTGTTTTTTTCCGGGCCAGAAACACCCTGAGGAAGATCTGAATCATGGAGAGAGGTTTCCAGTAGGCAATTCGAGCTCTGCAGTTTCTCTCCATGATCGTGAGTGCCAGAAGGACCTTGGCTCACATGCTGGAGGTCAGCACACCTTTCCTCCCCTTCCCAGCACATGAAGGATGCTGACAGCCACGGCACCCTGCAAAGACTGTCCCCTCTCATCCCCAGTTCCTGAGCTTGAGTGGCAGCTGAGCAGGGAGGAGATACACATCCAGATGGATGATGAAGCCCCCATAGCCTGCGGTCCGCATTTGAGTTCTTTACCGAAAAGAGAGCCTCACACAGAAAAGATCGAGATGTATCCAGAAAAACAATCAAGGACCCCAAAAGAAAACCTCGTTTCACATGATGCCTATTTTTTTTCAACTTCTTTTGTTTCTTTACAGCCTCTCGCACATAAACACACAGCATCTGGGATGTGAACAAGCTTGGACCTAAATTTGAGGTACTTGTAGAGTGCCTTCACTACCAAGGCTGTAAAGAAATTCAGCGGGGCAACAGACAGTAACTAACCTCGAAGAGTAATGCTTCGTAGTCTCTGTGCTATTCACCACCTTTCCTACTTGCTTGTAATACCCCAGAATCTATCACGAGTTGTCATAGCTACTAAGGGGGCAGATTTTCAAAGTTAAGTGCATGCCAACATCCATCTAACAGAAAGATAGAGTAGGTCTTAAATCTGTAGTTCTTTTCACCAGGAGTTAATGATGCAGCCAATTTGGGCATCGCAAGGCACACAAACATTAAAAATGTAATGATTTAAAGAAAATAAGTTATGACAAGGCAATTTTAAAAATGTGCTTACAATCACCGATCCAACCCAAAGCAAACAAAAACAATCATTTCACAAAACTGAAGTGTGTGCCACAAGAATGTACTGCTGGCTGGTGTTTTCAAAAGAATTCTATTGTTCAAAAGTAGCTGACATTGCCAAAAGATACAATAATTTTATTACATTGGCTTAATGAACAGTAAACCTCTCTGCGTACCATAAAATGGAGAAAAAACTGCAGGATTTAGAAAAGAAGCAAAATCTGCAAACTGAAACATCTCAGCTGCATGCCTTGGACATGAATCAGTCCAAAGGAAATATTAAATATAGAAATAAATTATCTGAATTTTACCAAAGGCCCAACACCTAGCTGTTTGTTTCTACAACTAATTAGCTATAGACAGCTATAACAGCAGAAGTTTGGAGGTCTGTGCTTAAGGTAATTGCAAAAGACATGTAAATTTAGACAGCGAGTCAGTGGAAAAAAGGAAGACATGATTAATCAACAGGATTAGATAGAAAATTTCTTTACATAAAATTGTAAGGAGCAACAGTGCTTTAATTGTAGCATTGAGAGAATATGTCTTTCAAATGCTAAATTATTCATCGTGTTAGATACTTGAATGATCTTTTCTTAAATCTTCATGTAGGAGGTAAAAATTCTACAGACAATAATTAAGTGAAGATACTGGAGGAAAATTTATATGAAAAATTTAAAAGTCTCTCATCTGCCTAGACTGATAAATAGTAAATATGAAAATGGAAAAAAAATGAAAAGAAGAAGGAAAAAAAAAACCTTAAGGGAGAGCCATGATTTGAGAAGCCTGTTTCTTAGAACAACAAATAGTGAGTCATCATAATAGAGAAAGAATTAGTCATTCTTTGCAATGCTACAGTACATCCTCTGCATGAGTTATGCAGAAGATATGCAGAATATGGACTAGACTCTAAATCAGGACATAAATGGCTGATTTTTAACAAAGGTTCAGAGAACAATCAACCAAAGGCTGAAATCCCGTGCATTACAGCGTTCTGTATACTGCAGCATCAAGCCATCACCAGCATACAAACTGGGTTCAGTCAGGCAGCTCAGAGATGTGGTTAATCGCAGAGCCTAATCCTGACATCTCACACGGGCAAAGTTACCCTGGATTACACCAAGAGATCTTGCCAGAATGAGGATGACATGAACAAGATTAGGCATTCCTCGCAGAAACCAGTCGACTAACAGCTGATGTCATCTATCAGGATGTTATCTGGCTTCCTGATGCTGTTTTTATAGACAAATAGGGGCAAGATTGGGACAAATCATCAAATCTTTTTTATGTGGGAAGTACTCCATATTAAAATATATAAACCAGAATGTTTTATTCTACACCAAAATGTTGTGTCACGTGAAGCCATGCAAATATCTGTACTTTGGGAAGTAATACTGAAGATTTATTCTTGAATAACTTAACATAGAACACTTACCAATGAAAGAAGACTTTTTTTTTAAATCTACTTTTAAAGGTAATTAAATTTGAATGAGACATTCTTATTATTCTCTTGCATAAATGCTTAGAATATATTGTACTTTAAATTTACATTTTACTTGAATCCCAATGTAAATAGAAACTGTGTATTTTTACTTTTTAGCTTAACCTACTTCCAAAGGATACTGAATAAAAAAACACTTTTAATGGAGAACAAGTATGTCTATATAGAGACACATGGAATAGTTATAGGGCAGTATATCATCACATTAATATATGTCTTAATTTCCACATGTGGACAAGACTTTGGGACCCAGAGACTGACAATGCTACCTACATTACTTCTGTAAATAAGGACATTTGTACTCATTTGTAGTTACAGTATCATAAAAGTATTGCAACAAAACACAGGATCAAACAAAAACCAAAGCATATTCAAAAGAAGGAGTGAGAGAAGCAGTCCACTGCTCTGTTAGTGAACAAAAACAGGTTTGTCTGGCTGTGGAACACACGTTATGTCTTGCACTGCAGGCATGAGCTCAGTAAAATACAATTAAAGAATTAGAGAACAGTTGTGGATCCGTAATGGGCAAAGGGCACCCCAGAGCGCCCAGTCTTCTCAGTGGAAGAAAGACGGTTGCCTTGTAGGAACGTGTTGAAAGCCCCTTGCCTTACTGCACTTTTACTGCCTCTGAAAGGCCCAGCTTATTTCTTCTCATCACTCTCTGTTAACGTGCCAGTGTCTTCTATTTGTTTCCACTAGAACTAACACAGTCAACAAACTAAAATGCAGCTGACTCAGTCTGACCAGGAGAGCTTTTTCTAAATTACGTTTATATTTATGAGATGCTCAGGTTTATGCTGTGCTCTGTATCTGTTCCAAAATATTTCCAATTGTTAAAGAAGAGCCACGTTAGCCAAAAGAACAGTTTATCTACATAAAGAAGTGATACCTAGCAATCCTGCCAAGTGAGAAAAAGGTCAGCTATTTAAGCAAGCAGTGAAGCTGACAAGTAGCCCCCCCTCCCCCAAGCCTGTTCGGATCTATCATGTGGGAACTGTAAGTCTGAATAGGGACAAACTAGCGTTACTCTTGTCTTGTTTAACCTGACCATTTCACTTTTTTTTTTTTTTTTTTTTTAAATGAGGGGTCTTTGTATGGTGGGCACATTTTATTCCTATTTCCCGAGGTGTTTCATATTCTAACTTAGATTTTTCTACAACCAAAATGGTTTGAATCTAAGGCGGGTGAAGTATCCCTTCTTTAAAAAATGTGTTTACTTGAATGAATTTATAAACACACGGTTTTTAAGAAGAGTTACAGCTAGATCCACTGGAGTACTGCCTCAGGATTTAGGTAGAACACCCAAGACACCGCTGTTTGGGTTTGGGGCTTCAGCTCTGAACCTCCCAAGCTCAGGAGCCAGCAAAGCCTGGAGCTGCCCGGCGCCTCATCTGATTCCCCCATTGCCAGGTGTCTACAGCAGCGACCCTGCGGATGGCCAGAACCACCCATCTTTTTGGTGCTAAGCCTACGTGCTGAACAAAGTAACAAGGATTCAAGAGCAAGCTGTGTTCCTGCCCAAGTCCTCTGGGGGATGCACATTACAGTGGGCCCTCTGAGAGCTCACCTAACCTTTGGCCACAAGTCGCATTACAGTATCCTCTTACAGTATTTCTCTTGTTCCTAGTGCTTCTTGTATTTCTTGTTTTGCAGGAGAAAAGCTTACAGAGGAGGGGTGGGGATTGCCTCCAGCCAGCTTCGCAGCTAGCCTGGTGCTGACAGCACTTTCCTAGGAGAGAGATAGGAGATAAGGTTTTTGACAGCCTCAGGCTGAGGAGGGCAAGTAACTCCTCTTCTGTTTCCTAGGCAAACACTCCAACCACTCGGCTATTTTGCTTGAGGTAAGCCCAGCTACCATCTTCCTCCTCCTCCAGCCCAGTTTTGAGTCCTTTCTAAACAGTCACTTGTCTCTCAACTCTGGGGACAGCGCCAACCTGCGAACCTGAGGGGAGCAGAAGAACTAGGCGCTTGAATAGCGTGCCTTGGCTCCCCGCTTGGGCAGCATTTCCAGCATCTTGCTTTTTGCGAACCTTCCTGACAGTTCTAGGAAGCAACTTGCTCAGGAGTGAGACTGTGATTTTCTCCATGTGGCTCTTCCAAATGCCTGCTTCTCAGCATGCACCACGTGGAGAGCTAATACGTAAGGTCTTGGGTTGTTTTTCCCAGGCCAGCTGAGCTCCACTGCCAAGTGGATAAGGAGGTCACCATCCCATGTCTCTTCCCTTTCCACCCATTTGCCTGGCTGCCACTGTGCTTTTTTCTAAACCGTGCCGTGCAATTGCAGCTGTGCATCCTTCTCCATTAGAGCTGAAGTTGTGTCAACCTCTAGGTTGCTCAGCTAAAATGAGAGGTGCTACAGGAGCTATCCTCAAGGCATTTGTGGTCTTTTTTTGGCTCTCATGATTAGGAAAGTCCAAAATATGTTTCTGAGTTCAAAGCCAAAAATGACATACAGAAAGAATCCTTTACAAATTAAACTTCTCCTCGGCCTGAATTTGATATACCATGCAACTAAAAACACCACTCCCAAAATAGTGACTAGGCCAAGTTGCAGTGATTTGATGGACTTCAGCGAACTTAATACTGGTGAATACTGGTTCAGGTTTTCCCCTAGACAGCATGAAAATATTAGTCAGACCACTTTGTTGAAAATCAGCTAAACTTTTTGTGTGTGTGCATGAAATAGGAAACATTAATAAGATTTTGAGATATTGGAGAATTAGATTAAATTAAATCCCTCTTAGAAATGTTAGTGCCTGCTATGGTCAGGGTTGTGTTCCAGATTCAGTATCAAATTCAGTACTATATACTCACTCCCAAAAAAGGATGACTGATAACTGAAATCAAAGTAATAATAAAGGAGCTATTCACTTACTGTCTGATTGGGACTCCAAATTCTCATCAAATCAGGAGCAAATACAAAAAGTGAATCTGATCATTTCTATTTTAGGGGTTTTTTTTGATTTATATTCAACATGCAGATATGGAAAGATGTTGTTTTCTTTTTCAAAAACATGACTCGATTTTGTTGATTGTTGAAAATTAGCTTCATGAATATTTCAGTAAGGAAAAAGCATTTCATCAAGTATTCACCGACTTCACAGAGCTAATACACAATTGACTTAAAATAACTTACGTTTACAAGGCTGTATTACATGGAAAAAGAGCAACTTGGTTGGTCCAAAGCTGGGTATTATTCATCCCAGATATCAAAGCAAAAGATCTCTCAGCCTTTTGGAGGCAGTCAGAGTGAAAAATATTGCAAAGGGCATTCCTTACTAGGCTATATATTTTTAAAAGTAATGGGTCTGGGTCAGGCCCAGAACTTCTGAACTGACTGCCTCTATTTTGCCTCCTGAATCCATTTCAACATTTCAGTGAACGGACTAGACAAATTCAGATAAAACGCTGAGAATTTTTACGGATTTAACAACATTGAAAATCAAAATCACATTAATATTTCTGATGATGCATAGCCCGTAGTGAGATTTCCTTGGGAAATCACAACTTTGTGACTGAGAACCAGAATAAATTTGACTACCAGCTATGATAAGTAAGTACAAACATTCCCATTTGACAAACTGGCTGGAAGCCCATTTGCTAAAAACTGTCACCATCTTTATGCTGATTTGCCAAACACAAGGTTACAAAAATTCTGTTGGGTGGGTTTCAGTTCATACATCAAATCTAGAAGGCATACAGATTTCAAACACAAAGTGGTCTTGTCATGTACTTACTGCTATTTTGAAGACACATTTAATAAAAAAGTCATCAGTAACATATGTTTGCTAGGCTTTTTACAAAAGCAAGCCACCATCAAATCTACTGGGGAATTTACGCTATAATGGGATTGCTTTGAGCCTTATTATAAAAGGTAAGACTCAAAAAAAAGTAACTTTATCCCATGTATAGTTCCTTAATAACAAGTCTAATATTCCCCATTTATACTCTGCATTTTCTGAGTGGTGATAAACAACACAGTTTCTATGAACATCAGCAACAGTGTTTTTAGCTGCTATGCTTACAAGTTTAACAGTTTGGTTTGTTACCTCTCAGATTTCACAGAAGGGAGGATGTCCAAGAAACATTTTGCTTATGTACAACACACCATGAAAGGCCAGGGCAGACTCCAGAGATCTGAAGAACTAGAGTAGAGGTAGTATTTGGGCTTGTGGTTTTGGAATTAAGCTGCTGAAACTGAATGTAAATATGCATAATTACATTTTTATCATGTAAATCATATTACCCAAAAGTGTGGCCATTTCAGGAAACCAGCTGATCTTACAATTTTTGCCATCTTTTAAAAAAGATCTGTCGAGAAAGGTATTCCATTGCTATAGGTAAGTACAAGTAGGCTGGTTCTCACCAGAATCTGCACTATCTTGAATGGATAGTAGAAAAAAAATCTGTTGGCCATACAACCCAAACTCTCCGGATAAACGAATTCAGCTTAAAACCAAGAATTATTTTAGTTCTAAGACACTAGTTCTAGGACAACCTTAAGCTACAGATAAATGTCAGTTCTTAATTAGAAGGTTATATTGATATCTATGTCACATTTGTGTGGTACTTACAAAGACACTTACTAAAATGAAGGCCAACTGATCAATTACTAATCATAGAATCATAGAATCATAGAATAGTTTGGGTTGGAAGGGACCTTCAAAGGCCATCTAGTCCAACCCCCCTGCCATGAGCAGGGACAACCTCACCAGATCACGTTGCTCAGAGCCCCGTCCAGCCTGACCTTGAATGTTTCCAGGGATGGGGCTTCTACTACCTCTCGGGGCAACCTGTGCCAGTGCTTCACAACCCTCATTGTGAAAAACTTCTTTCTGATTTCCAGCCTATATCTCCCCTCCTTTAGTTTAAAACCATTACCCCTTGTCCTATCACAACAGGTCCTGCTAAAAAGGTTCTCCTCATTTTTCCTATAGGCCCCCTTCAAGTACTGAAAGGCTGCAATAAGGTCTCCCCGGAGCCTTCTCTTCTCCAGGCTGAACAGTTTCATATAGTGTATCTGCAATGCTAGCTTTGCCAGATGGAATCTGATTCTGCAACTTTTTTTATGAAGAGTATATTCTACAAACATTTACACACACTTCTTTTAAGTAAACATGTTGCCCCAGCTGATATTATCTGCTGAAGTTGTAAACATTTTCCATATTGAAGCCCTGCAAAGGCCTACTGATTGATTATCGTTGGTGTGGCTGCCAAATAATATATTTAAATTCTTAAATTTCTGAGATTATATTGTGTAAAAATTTTTCAATTTTCACCTTTGACTAAAACATATGAATTTTTATTTTTGTAATTGAATTTGAGAATGATTTTGAAGAAATATCATTATTCCCAGTATATATTTGTCAGAACAACAAACAAAAACAACGCAGTGGCCAAATATACCTCACAATTGGTATTAAATTGTGTAACATGAGCTCAGCTGGACTCAATAGCTGTCCTGCTTTCTGCCAGGATGGAGCTAATTTTCTTCCCAGTAGCTACTGTGTTTTGGATTTAGTATGGGATTTGGTATGTGAAGAATGCTGATAATACACTGATGTTATTAGCTGTTGCTAAGAGATCAAGGACATTTTCCAGCTTCCCAGGTTTTGCTAATGTGCAGGTGCAAATAGCTGGGAAGGGTATAGCCAGTACAGTTGACCCAAACTGGCCAAAGACGGTACTCCATACCATAGACGTCATGCCCAGTATGCAAGTCGGGATCAGCCAGTGGGCCGGGTGCCTTTCATTCATTTGGGCTTTCATTCGTTTGTTCGTTCATCTGCTTGTTCCCTTGCTCGCTCTCTCCGGAACGTGGGGTTCCAAGATCGCTGCTGGGGAAATCGCTGTTCCGAGATCACTGCTTGGGATCGTTCCGAGATCGCTCTCGGTTTCACCCTGTGATCGCTAACTGGGACGGGCTGTATCAGTTATCAGGTTGTTGGGTGGTGAGAGATTGTGCATCGTTAGTTTTGCATATTCTATTATCATTATATTTTATTATTATTATAATTATTAATATATAATTATTATTATCTTTTTCTTTGCTGTCCTGGTGAACTGTCTTTATCTCAGCCCATGAGTTTTCCTTTCTCTCCGATTCTCCTCCCCGGCCTACTGGGGAGGGAAGAGGGGAGAGGGAGCGAGCAGCTGTGTGGTATTCGGTTACCATCTGGGATTAAACCATGACAATAGCAGACACACGTAATTATCTCCCTCCTTCCTCCACTACTCCCCCCAAATGAGAGAAAATTCATGCAATCAGCAGTGACAATATACAACGGAGTCCCAGGTATACATGCATGATACCTGAGAAGATCAGACTGCAGCTATATGTCAGCATAGATTTGCAATTAACGCTAATGGGAAGTTATAGAATCAAAGAATGGTTTGAGTTGGAAGGGACCTTTAGAGGTCATCTAGTCCAACCCCCCTGCAATGAGCAGGGACATCTTCAACTAGATCAGGTTGCTCAGAGCCCCGTCCAGCCTGACCTTGAATGTTTCCAGGGATGGGGCATCTACCACCTCTCTGGGCAACCTGTCCCAGTGCTTCACCACCCTCATCATAAAAAAAATTTTCATTATATCTAGTCTAAATCTACCCTTTTCTAGTTTAAAACCACTTGTCCTACCACAACAGGCCCTGCTAAACAGTTTCTCCCCATGTTTCTTGTAAGTCCCCTTTAAGTACTGAAAGGCTGCAATAAGGTCTCCCCGGAGCCTTCTCTTCTCCAGGCTGAACAAGCCCAACTCTCACAGCTTGTCTTCACAGGAGAGGTGCTCCAGCCCTCTGATTATTTCTGTGGCCCTCCTCTGGATCCACTCCAACAGGTCCATGTCTTTCCTGTGCTGAGGGCTCCAAAGCTTTTTCGTACCAAAAGAATGCAATTAAACACTGAAACCATGCTGATTTGAGATACCATTGACTAGTTTGTGTCACAGAACTCCGTAATGAAAATCAGTTTCTTTCATAGCCAGCCCTAAATGTTATCAATCAAAACCCAGTTGCCTACGGATGTGGACACCCTTTGAAATAATATGCTATCAGGATAAATACGGACACTTCCATTTCTCAGCATCAATGGAAAAGCGCTCAAAGCTTTTGGCTGCCTGTTTATGAATTTTAATGAGGCCTGGATTTGTCTCAGAAGGAGGCAGCCTTAGTTTTCTAAGTGATTCAGACAAGTCAGTACAATATTAGAAAACAGTACAAAAGCATGAGGGATAATATAATAAAGCACTTCGATGAAGCTATGTTGGGGAGGGGAAGCCAACTTACATAAAATCACCCCCGCTGTTTCTCCTCCTAAACTACAAAATTACCAATTTTGGATCTCAGTTTCCAATGTCATTTTCACCTTTTGTTGCTAAATAGTTTGTGGTATCGAATGAACAGTAAAAATAGAGGCTAATTGTTGTATTTTAGTCTCAGACGGAGGATGATTTGACACTTCTCAGCCATCAGACAATTACAGGGCAGACTCAAGTTAATTTTGGCTTTAGAAAATGTTTGCTTACTTGAATTACTTTAGCAGGGTATTTAAATCCAGACTATGATTTATCTTTAGCAGAACCTAGTCCATTAGCAAGTCCTTCGAGGTTCCCAGTCTAGCTTCTACTCTTCAAGTCCCCTGGACACGTGCGCACGTCTATGTACCGCAGCAGCCCTGCAATGCCTTTGTCCCAAATATGGCCACGAACGGAGGGAAAAGCTGCGATGGCTGGGCCCGGGATCCTGTTCCAGCCTCTTTCCTCGCTGTGTTTCTTACATTTCCTATATTTCCTAGCCGTGGGCAGGCCTATGCATTGTTTTCTTATCTGCAAAATGGAGAACATCAGTGCGCGCTGTGGCAATACTGGCACGAGGCTCGCTTCTGCAGCATCCTTGACTTCTTCCACCAACCAGCCTTCAGGGCTCTGTGAAAACCTGGGCCCTGCTGGCATGGGCTCAGGAAGAAACAATAGGTGAAAAAGAAGTCAATATTTGCCAAATAGAAAAGGCTAGCTCCTGCGTAAGGTTTCCATGGCCTAGTGAGTCATGTGGAGCGAGAAAGGTCATGAACACTGCCTCCATTAAAATCTGGTTACTTTAGGTGAATGCTGTGGTGGCTACAGAAGACCAATGCTTACAGCGAAAAGCCAGCTCCCAGGTGGTCACCCTCTGAGCACTGGATGAGCTACCAAAGACCTGGGAGCTGGGAGGAGGAAGGGTATCTCTCTGGTTGCTGTAGGAAAAAGGCAGCCCAGGACCCCAAAAGCTGGGAGAACAAATTGATTTCTCCCACTCCCCCAGCTCCATCACCTGATCCCTCAGCACGAGCGGCCCCCCTCCGTGCTGCCATGTCCCTGCCTCTCCTGCTGGAAAAACGTGCGGCGGGAGGGTCCCTCTTTTAGCCTCCTTTCTGCAGTTCTTCCTGCTGGAAAGATGGCACTTCTGTAAGATCTAGCAGGTGAGCAGAAATGAAATGAAGTGACGATTCCTACCTTGATGATAGGGAGCAGAGTATGAGCTTGTTAAAAATCTCTCAGGGAAGACCTTCATTTGCTCTCTCATCTGTGTTACTTAGGACTTGCTGTACTTAAGGTCAGAATCTCCACTTTGCTTTCTGAAGGCAGAGCCTTAAATGCAACAGCAGATGGAAATCCCAGGCTTGTTGGGAGCCTATGTGAGTTTTCACATGTTCAAACAAAACTCTCTCAGTTCCTTCTTTGACCTTATTGCCAGGAACTTCTAAAAACACTCACCATTCTGCAGAAATGAATGAGAATCACATAAACTCGATGCTGCTGTTCTTATCTTCTTTTTATGTTGTTATACTCATTTCCTTCCACCTCCTTGTTTTGTTCTCATCTTTACCTACTGCATTGTTTTCTTCTCCAACCTTATTCCACGTTCTCGTATTCCTTGTTCATGCCTCTTTCTTACGCAGCCGTTCAAAAACATATCTGTTCTTCTAATTTCTTTTACCTTTCACGTTCACTCTGCTCCCTCTTCCTTCGAACCGCTTACTTATACTGAGGTCCAGCTTCCAAATACTTTTTAATTCCACTGCACTTATGCTTAGTGCCACACCCCAGCTGATCTTTTTCATCTTTGTTGCATTTCCCTCATCTCTCCCATACTTCTGCTTGTTGTGAGAGACAGAGGAGACAGTATTCTTAGCATGGCAAAGACATAAACAGAACAACTGTGCATTTGAAAAAATCAGTTCTTTATAGCCAGGAATGGCAGACTGTAACACAAGTTAAGTATTGTCATAGTATCCTCCAGAAAAGGTTGGAAGTAGGTGCGAAAAATTCCGTTCACTCCTAAACTCAGCACTGGTTACTACTGTACGAGAGAGCACATGATACGTTATATTCATCACACCCAGTTAATGAGATCAGTTGATGGTATAAAGCACATTTAGGAAGTGGTAAATTCATGTGATATATAAAATGCTTTATTCTGGCATTTAAACACCGCCACACCCAGAGAAAAAGGTTTTCTGCCTTGCAATATGTTAACCATTAGCCCAGCACCAGAGTAGTTGTTAGCTGACTCTGTTTACTGTCTGGGCAGGTGATAACCACACCTATCCATGAGGAGAGTCATTAACATTTTCCTGGAAGGGGCATGAAATAGTTTGGAAGTCTGAAACTTTTACCTGATTAAGGGCTAGGGCATTGTTACAGGCACATAGCATATATTTGGATCATTACCAAAAAAAGGACGATCTCGCAAATCCCTTCCACCTTCTGTAAATGGAGAACAGATGTATAAGGACTGACCCCAGAACCACAGGCTAAGTCATGCAGGTGTGAAGCGTCATAACCAGCTATCAGCCGGACAATATCTAGTAAAAGACAATTTGGGATCTAATCTAGTAGGTAGTTAGATTGTATTCTCTTTTCATTGCTGCTCACTTGCTTCTGTAACCATTGGCATCTCATGACCTACATTTGGATTCTGGCCGAGAAATTATTTTATGTTCTTTTAACTTAGCTTTTCTTAGAGCAGTTACAGGGTAACCGCCAAATGTGAAGGTCTTTGTAGACTTTGCAACAGCGACTCTTTAAACCCATAGTAGTGTGCCAGTTTTTCAGACAGATCACAACCCTAGCACATTGCTTCAGGACATCTAAAGAGTAAGCCTGAATTTCTTGAATTTGCAGTGTTCAGACTGTAGGTAATAGCGACGTCTCTTCCACATTCTTAATTCCCATTACTTTTTACATTATCCTGGTGCCTGGGAGTCATAGTCATGGATTTGGGTCCCCTACGTGCTGGTTTGGGAAGCACCCTGCAAAGATAATCACAATCAGTGCTTCTGTAACCCGACTATAAGGAAACGTGTTCTGACCCCAGCCTCCCAGTAACACTTTTTGTTGTCCGGGAATGTATACTACAAAGCCTCATCCACCAACAAGAGTATATATATTAAGTCAGAAGATCCCCTCCCTAAATGGGTCGGACTGTGGAAATCACCCAGCTAAGCCACATGAAAAGATTGCAAGCTGGTCCGGGGGACAATCAAGACAATTTATGTTTATATGAGAGCTTTTTGCTCAGGATTACTCATCTCCTGACAAAAAGGCTGCTTAAGAATGCAGTAAAGATTACGAAACCAGATAAGAACGTACAAAGACTTTAAACAGGGTTGTAAAGATAGTAGTATTTATTAAAAATCACGTCCTCATGCATCTCAGGGCACCTTATCCAAAGAGAACAATCAAAACATTTAAGAAGCATGTGAGTTTGGAGCTCAGGTACTCCCTCAGAGGTCTGGTGCTATTTTAACATAAAAGTGACATTTATTGCCCAGCAGATGAACAAAATATTTTATGTCCAAAACGGCAAATCAGTTCATTGAAGTGCTCATGAGATGCAATGCCTATTTTGCTAAGAAGGAAACAGAGGGTGTAGAATTTATGTAATGACATGACCTTCCATGCCCAAGCCAGGGATAACATTTGTGGTACCTGCGGTTAAAGGTTAGGCATTCCTGGGTCCCAGACCCATGGTCAGATTTGGAAACCTCTTTCCACTCACCGTAGAGTAAGCAGTGACAATAAGCCTTTGCCAGAAAGAAGTGCTTGAATATCAAAACAACTGTCAAGCTTTAACCTCATCAGGTGGGAATGAACTTCAAAACAGGAAAGCATAAAGCAGTACAAGCCCTAAAGCCACATTCTGTGTCTTGAGATGGAGGTGATGAACCACGGAAATCCTGTGTCAGCAGATCTCAGATCATGGTAGGCATGCAGGGAATAAAAAGATTATCAAAACTGGGATGCGCTAAGACCATGACGTACAACCCTGCAAATGACCTGCTATTCAACAGATGCCAGCACAGAGCTTTCAACACTGGGGACAGATGTTTGAAATGCTTAATGGGAGCAAGAAGCCCTGCCTCTGCATGTTGAACCTGCTCCTGGAGCATCCGCAAGTGCTTGGCCAGGCAAGTACGGCAGCAGTTTAGTTTTCTGCTCCCAGAGTTACGACTTCCTGCACAGGCTGTTGGGAGAGACCCTGCTGCTGGTCTAGGTGAAACGTTCACATTCTGTGTTTTGAAATAAGCAGGTATCTGGCAACGGCATGAGATTTGTTTGGTTTTCACACGTACAAACAAAGCCGCTCTAAGCATTGCAGCTAAAAGCGAGCATGAATATTTGTTACAGAGGAGGTGAATTCACACAACACCAGGTACCCATAATTCCAGTCTTATAGTATAGTAGAAGAAAATAATGTGTTTAGTCAAGTGATCTATATCTTAATAAAAACACAGTGCTTCATATTTCCAGCCACTGCAAACAAATAATCTTAAAAACATCCTTTTAGGTATTGGGGAATGGTACTCTTTTCTTCATCCCATTTTACTGATGAGAAAATCAAGACCGCAGATTCTTGCAAGAGGAATTTGTCATAATGTACATCTGATCTCTGGCACTGAGAGGAATCCTATATGAGGCCCTTTCCAGCTGTAACTTGAATTAGCTTTACTCCTGCTTTGGGTGCACACAATTATTTCAGGACCTTGAAATGAGAGCAGGACTGTTTGAGCTAAGGCTCAAATGATCAACTAACATAAATAAGCATGCCTTCCTCTGTTTGACTAGAACACTGAAAATACAAGCGATTATATAATCCTTCTTTTTTATTTTATGGGAGTCTGAAAGTATTAAGCACTTCAGTCCTCCCTTTCTTAACAATTATCATTAGGAGAACTTGTTTGAATGGATAACAACATCAAAACAGTAAACTTAACTTTACTGGCCTATGAAGTCTGTCTTTACTGCCAACTGATTTGTTTTTCTTTGTTATATCCATTGCTGAGATTTTTTTTAAGGGATTAATTTTTCCTCAGATGCATATCATTATTCTAGATAAAATCTTGGGTTGAGGTTTTGTTCTTTGCCTCATAAGTTCTGACCCCACAGATTTTTTCCCTTAATTTGGAAAGGCTTATGGCCTGAAATTGGAAATGCAAAGACCATACAAGTGTTGTCCTTCTCTCTATATTTAGATATTGAACTGTCTGTTTAGCTGCTCTGTGGACATTTTAGTTTATGGTACAGATGCTTGTAGGAGAACAGAGAAACCAGGAAAAATATTTCCCTTTTCAGAAAATTTGTACTCTCTACTTACGAAAGCCGAACTCGCCATCAAAGGAATCTTTGGTCACCTTTTCCCCATCATGATGAGTCCCAAATAAAAAGGGCACAGCAGGAAAGAAAAATGGACAGATTGATATTCTCCATACCTGTATACTGAACTTCATCTACAGAAAGGCTGTAACAGTGGTTAGGAAGAGAGGACACCATTCCATCTTTTTGGGGGTTCGTCTCCAAAAGAAAAGGCCTGGATAAAAAGTGCTGGATTTTTCCTACAGAACTTTCTATGGCTTGTCTGGTTTAAAATGTCGCTGCCTTGGAGATTGACAAGAAGGTCCAGAAAACCCTCCTCTGGATATTTGAATAGAGGTGCCTGGGGATCTTGGAATTTATTTAGAGATTATAATATCCGCACAATGAAAATAATTTTTCAAGCTTTCAAAGGTTTTTTCTAGCTTCCCACATTTCTCCAGACCTGTGATTCCAAACTATGGTCATCATTCTTTCCCCACCTCTTAAAAATTGATGTATTAGGCTGCTTCACATTCTTTATTCCCCATTACAGAAAAACTAAATACAATTGTTCCTGCCTGAAACATCCATTTTCCCAGTAAGCCACTCCTCCCCCCTGTCCAACACTGCAATATTTAAATCTGATAAACATGGTGAAGAATCTTAGATTTTGTGGGATCCCAAGGCATTAGGGAATTAGCAAGTGCTCTTCTTGTATTTTACAGCAGTGCTAATAAAATACATAATTGCCATTTTTTTCTTCTTTGTAATCAAAGGCAATTGAACATTATTTACTGTGTGGTCAGTATGAGCCTGAATAATATGAATTATAATCACAAAAGAGCTTTTAGGTGAGTGGGAAATAAGAGCCAGTGGGGTTTTTTTCCCTTAAAAAACCAACAAAACCCAGGAACACAACAAACACAATGCCATTTTAGTGCATTTCTGGGAATACTTAATTAGAACTACGCAGCACAAGTCAATATTAAAGCTCCATAACAAATTTATACCTTTTAAAAATTCACTGGGATTCAAATCCAAACAAAGGCTGCTAAGTGACAGAGAAATAATAGAATTACTGCTGTATGCTAGGATACTGGCTATAACAAATAATCACGCCATTCTCTATCATCAGTTCCACAGAGGTCCCAGTAGAAATGATTCCTCTTGTGCTCCAAAAGAGAAAAACAGAAATAAAAATATTCCCAAACCTGTTCCCTCTGTACAGGTGTTACATACTGCCTAAATGGAGCGATGGTCAGACAATTAAGAGAAACGCATCCCATACTGCAAAAGATCAGTGATTAGAACTAATTTCTCAATGTTTTAAATATGGGTCTGTCATACGGGATACGAATAGCAAATAACATGCTGAAGTGCACATTAAAACTGTTAACAAACAAAGTTTTTAAGAGCTTCATGAGCTTTTCCACCACACAGCTTCGTCAGCAGCAATACACCTTCTACAGACACCTTTCATTTTCCTAATCACTGTTCCATTTCGTTTCAGTGCAGAAACATACTCAAATTCAGCCAGCTTCATGCGGAGGCAATCTAACATTTGTATTACAAAGTAAGCTGACCGGCAAGAAATTTGATTCCAATTACTACAGTTTTTGGCTTCAGGTTTTTCTACATGTTTGGCTTCAGGTTTTTCTACATGATAGTATTGTTATGTAGAAAAATTTTTCTTCTGCTGCTCATCCACACTCTTAAAAATTATGTCCAGACTCTTTTTTTACAGCTCAGCCACTGGCAGATCGTGCTCTCGGCCCTTGACTAATGCCACACACACCTTCCGCATTCACTCGCAGCCTTTCCTTCTGACCTCCTCGTTTTTCTCGCGGACTGCTCTTCCCGTCTGCTGCAGCTTTCCCTCCTCCCACGCATCGGCCTAAGCTGTTCTTGCCTCTCTGGTTCACGCACAGCCCATCCTCTCCCTGTCCCTTCCTGGGGCTGGCTCCTGCCTCCACGCAGCCGAATACACCAGCTATCGCTTCTCCGGCCAGCGCCGTCCAGCTTTTCCAGGCGCCGCTCTGAGATGTGGAAGGAGTGCCCAGGGAAGGGGCAGCAGCAACCTCCTTTGTGAGGATGCTTGGTGAAATATGTGAGGTGGTTGTGTCCTTGCCACGCTGGTCAGTATTGTCTCATTGATACTTTCTTCTCCAGAGCCTGCTGATTTTCAAGAAAGACATTGTGTTTGATGTTGCAACACCCTGCCAAAATGACCTCTGTGTTGTGTTTGTGCAGTCACTTTTGCCTGGTGGATGTCCTCAGCCCTCAGCATCAAATAAAGCTGGTAATTTAAACCTGATGACATTACAGGGCCATGAAACAGAACTTATGAAAGTCACTATTGGCATGCTACATGCTGTACAAAGTACTCTAAGCTTGGTATTTGCACAGTTCTTCCACAGTGACTGGATGAACAAAGACATGCCATACGGTCTACGTCTATAAAATGCCACATAACCAAAAATTTTTTTCAAGGAGTTATGAGGCAGAAGCATGAAACAGTTTTAATATAAAACAAAAAACATGACTTTGGTCAGTAGTTAGAAGTGAAATCTGTCCTTAGGCCACCTCTTTTATATGCAGGCATCAGGAGAGCAGAACAGCATCTTGTTAGAGGGAGACTAGCAATGAAGGTGCTAAATGAGAAAAAGCATCTTTACAGACCCTTAGCATTCAGTGCTTCCTATAAACCCAGTAAGTATCTCAATCAGCAGACCTCCACAGACAAACAGCATTTCATAGTCCGATGTTAATTATCCTTTCCTTTATATTAAATTCTACCTCGGTGACCTTGCTGCTCTTCAAAGGAAATGTGAATAAGAAAAGGTTCTGCATTCCTGCTAGCATTCATATTTCATACACACGCTAAAGTCTGAACACATTTTTAAAAATTCAGGTATAACTAAGATGTGGCAAAGTAGATCATACATATTAAAGTGCAGTGTGGATTGCATATGCTAAAGTCCCTGTATCTATCTAGGCACGTAGCTACAAACCAGCCTCTTGTCAGAGATGCTTCGACTAAGCACATGCATCCTAGGTGTTTTAATATTTTGTGGTGTAGGTTTTCACCCTTTAGGTTTTGGTGTATGAATTTCATTTTCAAAATAAATGTTTGTGGATTAGTTTCGGTCTGCAGACTACAATTTAGCGCATGGATGAAAATGAGACAAACTCAAATCTAATTCACACTATAAAATGCAGCTGAATGTGCTGAAGTACAGCTGGGATGCACAGGCATAGAGTTCATTGATGGTTACAAATATTCTGAACTATCTGAGCATTTCCAAAAGCAGTGAATATAACACATATTAAGTTTTCCTTTATGAAATCACATTTCATTTTTTCAACATTCCATGTTGAAGAATGAAAGCTAGAAAAATCTCTTTTAAAATGCAGTCTGTTTTGCCTTGCCCAGCAAAACATTTCTTCCCTTTTCTAAACAATTCATGTTGAAAAGAAATGATCAACCTGATTGGATTTACTTTTTTATACACACCATATATCAAGGCAATTCTGAGCTGAATTTTACGTTCCATAATCCTGTCCAGAAATGTTTTTATCATGAAATAATAATCGCCCCCTTGAAATTCAAATCTATAACACATAATTGACACATTTACTTTAGATGGGTAAGAGGATATGTGGAACTATTTTCAGCTGCTATCAATTGTACATGGCTGTGCTTCTGAAGCGCTTCGCACACACGGATTGCTGATACGTTTTCTGAAGGGGATAGGCTTTGTAGAATGATTATTTCTGTGAAGAGATATATCGTAGGTTTTTGCCTTCACTTTCCATAATGCACATAGTCATGTCTGGGAAAGTTAAACACATTGTAAAGAAAGCAGACCATATAAAATAAATTGAAACTGTATTTTAATCCCATTTTACACCAGCAGTGACATTGCTTTATATATCAAGAACACAGTATGCACAAATATTTTCTCATTTGGCTCCTGGGTTGGAGATGACATGACTGGAAAAATTGCTTATACAACTAAAATTTCGTCTGAATAGTTGTGTGTGTGATTCATGCAATTCTATTCAAAGTATAATTTTAGTCTACTTTCACTTGCCCTTGAAAAGCTTTTCAGGAGAATCTTGAGAAAGTCTAAAAGGGAGGGAAAAGATAGGAGGTAGAAAAATACCATTGTCTTTGTCCTCACTGTGTTTAAAGATGCACCAAAATAGCTTATCGAGGTTATAGACTGTTTCCAGTAAAAGATGGACTACAATGGAACTTAGCAAGAAATTAGGTGTCTAAATTGTGATCCCGAGAGCCTTTGCTGTCCAACTCCATTATGTCTTCCTTACCGACTTTGAGGGTACATCTGCAAAGCACTGAGCTTCTTGTTACAGTGAGCGACAGTGCCCTGGTGCAGGATGCGACCTGGCCACAGCAGCAGGGGCCATGCTTAGGGTGGCACCAGGCTTGGTGGCTCCTCTCCCAGCAGTGGACAGCCCTCTGCCACCTGTAGCACCACCAGGCTGCACAGCCCTCGTCTGGGCTTGAGCTAGGCCCCAAAAGTCCTCCCCTAAAAGGAGACCAACGCTCAGTTTTCTCACAGATTGAAATAGTGGATGTACCTCCAAAAGAATATACTAAAAGACAGAGTCAGCCAGCCCCAGAGCACGGTCGCTAAAGGAAGAAAGTTTTTTATGGTGTGATGAGAAACAGCCCCATTTTTCAGTACAGCTGTGTGTGCCATGTCTCCTCCAAGGCACACACCTGACACCACCAGTCAGAAGACCGAAGAGGTGCCTGTCATGTCACTGGCTCATCAAATTCCCTTGTACATGTATTCACACCTCTCATCAGTTGAGCCAGTGACCATTCCAACATATTTCCTTGTCATCTTGATTTATTAAGGAAGGGAAACTTGAGTATTTCCAGCTTCTCTTATGTTGAAAACATAACTGCCTAATCCTAAGCAGTGTAAGCTTATCACCTGGTCATCTTTATGCTTAAAGAATCACTGAGTAAACTATCACGGTGAGCTGTACCCGTGCTCTGGGTTAGAGCCTGCCTACCTTTCGCATCGCATCAGTCCACTCTCCAAGGAAAGGAGCCATTGGTGCTTGTACCCATGCTCTGGATGGTGTATCTACTTTAAAACAGATCTTTTGCTAGCAAAAGATGTTTCTAGGGCTATTATTCTTCAAAGTACATATTAGAGATTTCATATATATTCAGCATATTGTTGCAGATCAGTTTTGTGAACTTATTTTGTTGAGCAACTGGAATCTGTGTGATGTCGTTTGATGTTTACGAAACTCACACCTTTGATTTTGTAAAAATACTTACGAAGTCTGTATCATGGGCCCATAGAGCTTATGGAACCCAAAACACCCTCATTATCTTCCCTAAAGCAAATGTTTCTGTTGAGACGCTCCACCAGAACTCTTCTACAGGCTTTCCTACATATGCCTTTTGAGCCTTGGCTCCTCCGCTGATGCCCCTTACGCAGAAAGGTAGATATGCTACTAATGTTAGTGGCAGATTTGTATGGTGAGCTTTCTTGTGTGTAGTAGGGTAGTGTTGCCTGCTCTGCTCTAAGCATGCTCTGTTGATGCCTTTAGCAGGGGATTATCATCTTCTAGCTACCATCGTTACCTTTTACCTTGTTGCCTTGGCCATGGGATACCTTTCATGAACAGGTTGGAAACAGACTTTTCAAAATGTGGCATGTTTTCAAATCCTGGATATTTAAAATATTTGCAGTATGGAAAAAAGTTACATCATATACCTAAATCTGCCCTCTCAAAGGCAATTCTGAATAAACCAAGCTTTACTAGAACATGTGGATCACCAGCCTGATGAACTTGAGCTTCCAGTTCCTCTTCAGATAGATATACAGGTATGGAAACAGGCTCCCAAAACCTTAAAAATAAGTATATGAAGTAGAAAGTACCTATTCGAAGCCATTCTATAGACTGAAAGAAGTCCATTTGGAAAGAAAAAGTCTTCTCATCTACGCAGAAATTAATCTGCTGTGAATATCCCCCTATTAAAAGGATGATAAGTTCATCATTTTAGGAGATCATTTGAAATCCCACTTCTTAGTAGACTTAAAATATTTTTCAGACCACCAAGCTAGGCCATTTGGCATTTAAGCTTTTTAAGCAACAGAAGGAATAAAGTCCAGCTTACCACAACATGCTGAACTTTGTCGCTATTACAGACTCTCCTTCCATACTGCTCTCCTGAGTTTCTTCTAACAGGCCAGAGACAGGGCATATCATAACTGCTCATCTGGAGCTAAGTGGCTGCTTACGGTACCAGCCAGTCTACACATGCACGTTGATTGACTGGATCACTTCTGCCAAACACGCTGTATCTTTGCAGAGAAAACTCACCTATTACAGTGACTCAAGTCTCTCTCTCTTCCCACCCTCCCTCTTTCTTGTTTAGACACTGATTTCAACAGACATTATAAGAAAACGTCTTTGAGACTTCTATTCCTCCAAAGTTGGTAAAAATTGGCCAACAGATTCAAAGTTCTTAAGCAAAAAGGAAGACAGACAGACAAGTAGAGATTGCATAATCGTAATTTCCTCAGGAAACCACGTTAAAAACAGATTCCTGAGTCCTTAGATGTAATAATTACAGTCATTACCACATAATATACATCTCCATTAGCATTAACTCACTGAATACAGATAACCTTTGGAATTTAAAGTGGATAACGCCCTTTTTTGGTCATTTAAAAAAGAATTAAATCTGAGGTAATTAAGATTCGTTAAAGTAAATGATTCATGGAGACCCAGTTTTCAAATCTGAATGCCTAAACTAGCAAGATTTCTACATTTAGGTGTTGAGCCAATATGCTAGATGACATTTGTCATATACCCAAGTACTCTGCTGGAAATTTCAAAAGCCAGATACGGTCTTGATCTCCTTACTTTACACAAAAAAGTTTGAATGGCAAACTTGTAACACATCTGTATTGTTTTTTCTTACTACGCAGATTCTCAACTTGATGGTTTTACACCTCTCCAGGTAGGAATAACTATACTACCTGCTTATGACAAGGCACATAACAGATCAGACAGGGCACATTATAGTATTTATATGATCACAAGCAGTGGAGATGTATTGAATAATTATTCCCTGTTCAAAACCTGGTGAACTTCATATAAAGCTAGTAGGTGGCAATTTCAAAGCAAACAGGAGAAGACACTTCTTCATACAACATGTACGAGTTCAGTGGTTGAATTTCTTGCCACGTGAGGTTGAAGATGCTCTATCAGAGAAACTGACAAAGGGACACAAAAACACCAGTGATCTGCAAACCACAAATCACTGAAAGCCAAAGGATTATTCTGGAAAAGTATCTGTCTTGGGCATCTGCTGCTGGCCAACATTTCTTCTTTGTTTTGTGAGGAAATGGGATTTTATTCAGCTAGTATCTGTGCAGTATCATTTATCTGTCAAGCATCCCAAACCCCTACACACAGGAGCAAAGTCTCCTCTCTGCTCTCATGCCCTATGGTTGAGGACCAGGAGATTGCACCCAGGTAGTTACCTGTCATTACAGCATGGAAGACGTTCAGACCATTGCTGTTGTCCAAATGTCAAATTTTAGCAAGCAAGTAGAGTTGGGGAAAAAGGGACTTCTAGGCCCAAAACAATTCTTACATTCTTTCAAGCTGAGTTCTCAGCCTATGAAAGAGAGGCCCTGGTCTTCCTGCCGTACTGGGACCTGGTACACAAAATGCTGAGAACAAACCACAGTATATTTCAACATCACTTTTAATTAGCTGTTTTATAAGAAAGGAATATTTTATCTTGTTTATTTTTCATACTCATTGTTTTTCATATGATTTCTGTTGTTCTTCAGAAGCCTCGCCTCATAAGGTGCTACGTGTATTTCCTTTTAAAAATTAGCACTTTTATAACTGCCAAAAACACAGTGGTCAGAAGGCATCAGAGGCATTTTTTCATCAGGACATATTTCATTACTTAAATATGGCTTCACACAGCCCTTTCATACTAATGCTTTATAAATTAATCATCAGGAATGGATGCCAAGTAGGTTATACGTTTTCTTGGTGTGGGGGAAATGCAAAAGGCCAACCTCCTATTTGCTCTAAAACAGAGGCCTCCTGTTTATATCTTGTTGCCTATTTAATTGAAAAAGTTATATTTATATTTCCAAGAAAGTCCCCATGCTGCTCCTATGTACCTAATATGAGATACTTTCCCAAATTAAATATACTTACATTGTCCTGTTTTAAAGCATGCTATTTAAAAGCACATTTATAAATATGAAGAACATCCTATGCACATAGTTCAGATGAACTGCACTGAAAAATGCTATTTCAGATTGATGATGAGTGTGCAAATGACCTCAAGGATAAGAAATACCAAATACAACAGTTTTTGAAAATTTTAAAGTGAATGCAATATTTCAGTGTTTTATCTTGAAACAAAGCTTTTATAATTTCAATTTATTTAGTTTTAAATGAAATTTATTGTCAAGGGGAAGATTTCAGTTGAGTAAGAATTAATTTTATTTTATTGTCCAGACACAAAATTGACACATTCATTATCTGCAGAGCTCTGTTTGTAGGTAAAGTCAAAAGGTGACATTTGAATAAAATTAGATAGAACTTACTTCATTAACACCTGAATATTACCAAGATAAACTTCTAAGGCCATACTTACATAAAAACACCTAGAATTTACCTGCTTAAAACCCTAAATCTTATCTAAGGTTCACTGATTTGCCTCAAAGTTGGCCTACATGATAAGTACACCTAGGGAAGGTATTTATACTTGTCGAAAAATGTGTGCAACTTCATGTTTTCCTCTAGTCTCTCTAATTTTTCTGATTTGTACATGCATGAAATTCAGAGCATATGAAATAATTTTAAACTTTATCTGACACAAATTACTCTCAAGTCTACACCAGACAAAACACAATTAACTTCTTGCATCTCTACATTAGGAAAGGCAGCTTTTATACATTGTGAAATCAAAACAATGTCAAGAGAATATCAGAATTGTGAGGAGACCACACAGAGAATTGCAAATTAAAACACAAAGCCTTTAAGCTCACTAAATTCCCTTTTTCGAGAAAGAAACAATACCTGTTTGCTGCCAAAGTTTTAAAGACCAACTTGTGGAACCAGGCAGCTCCCCTAATCAGACTGGAAAGGTGAGAAACTCTTCTGCCGATACAGAGAAAACACTTTCTTCAGTTTATTTGACTAATTCAGTCCAATACATGAAACTACTGATAGCCTGAATGAGTTATTAAAAAAAAGCAACACCAAAACCTAGAACTTTTTCTGTTCCTATGAAACTAGACTGCAGAACCTGAGGTCTACGAGTGATAGAAAGACTTGGTGATCAGAAACAATCCTTTCATTTCCATTTATGTAGATAATGCTTTCTTGCTTGACTAGATACATTCATTTAGTGTCTAAAACATATTTTAAATATAGAAAATGGATTACATATCCAACACATTTATGATAGTGCTACTGGTTAATAGACATACTTTTAAAATGACATTTGTGTTCATTTTAATTGAATTCCAGCTCTATTCAAAAGCAATGTGACATCAACCATAAAGAAAAAAATAATCACTGAGTAAGTTAGAACTGCACCATTGACCATTTTTAACATAATAAGCTACAAAGTGCTTAAATAAACATGCACAGGTATATTACAGGCTTTTGTTAGCCTTACATATAAATCTCAATGTTAAGTTCATTAATTTGCTAATCAAAATGTTTTTGTTCTTACCAAACAACAACAATCTAATGTTCTTTAAGAAACTAAAATAACCATTACAAAAAAAATAAAACCATTTATATCAATTTTGCTTGCTTGTTGATGTAAATCAATCAACCTGGGAAAAAAAATGCTTTGGACTACCTTAAACTCTTGTGAGATGATCCTTTTCTTTCTGCAAAGGAAGATACTAATTTTCAGAGAAGCCAGGACCACGCAGATTTGTTTTTCTGTATATGCAACAAAATGATGTTGCATCTCCTGTGTCTTAGACTGGTCTAAAATAGGGCTGTTATTCAGTAGGTTTTCCGATAACTGACTCTTTATAGATGAATCATAACATGATGCTGGAAACTTGGCAATTACATCAATGACTCTGCACCATGCATTGTACATGACCTGCATACTAAGGGAGAAGAGTACAAGTAGAAAGGAATGCTTTTTGCAGTTGCTGAAACTCACCTCGTCTCATTATATCCATTGTGTGCGCAGTCTGACTCGCTTAGAAGACAGATGTAAAACCAGCAGCATCCTACAATCCACACAGTACTTGCTGTTACTGCTCGAGTTCCCATGAAACTGTAAAATAACGACTAAATATCCTGAGATGTGCAGCTGAAAAATCTCCAGAAAAAAATATTCTGAGACAGATTCGAATTTGTAGCAGTGCTCACAAGATATTTAAAAGATTCAAGCCAAAGTTTCGATTGTGGGAGAAAGTGCAAGTGAAGTACCTAAGCAAAATTGGCCTGATTTTCAGAGATACTCAGCAGTTTGAGCTCCCATTTAGTTCACCTCTAAGATTATACAAAATAGTCTGTTTGTATAATCTACAGCCTTGAAAGAAAGGTCTCCTGTGATCTCTCATAAAAGAGTCTTGGCAGATAAATGTGAGTAACACAAAAGACATTGTCTTTCTTTCCTGAAAGTAAGTGCCATAAGCCCAATAGGTTTTCCAAACACATTGTTATAAGCACTTTGTTCTAAGACGATGAAACTACCTACAACACTTTTAATGTTCTTTTTTCCTCAAAGTGTATTTCTATTTGGTGGCTTTCATCCAAGTTGTCCCAAATTGCTTTCTGAAGTGATGAGGAATACTTGACGGAAATAGGAATAGCAAACACTACACAGAAAAGACAACAATGTCTGGGAACAGACAAAATAAGTCCAATCTGTTCCGAAGTGGAATTTTGTTTTCTTTCTAGCTAAAGAGAGAAATGTCCTGCTTCAACATGCTTTGCCTAAAAAGGAACCAGTGTTTCTAGGTGTGAAATTATCTGCCTAAAACACACACTATGGAAGTACATTTTTATATAAACATGGACACATATGTCAACACACACACACACACACATCTATGTACAGTGTATTAGTGTATATATATCCGCTTCCCACTGAATGTAGTTTATGGTTTACTGCTTCAAAAATTTTTATTTTCACTCTTACTTCCACTTTGTCACTTAAGAAACAGAAGTCACAGTCTTTGCAGCACAGAGTCCGTTGCAGACTCTGAAACTCAAGAGTTTGTTTCCTCTTGGCATCATTAAAAGACCTGTCATTAATTAAAGGGCTAGGGAATTATGACGATGTCTACTGGATACACGACTCTAGATAGGAGTTCGTTTCCCCACCTTCAAACGCTCTCCCCTTGGACCCTTTCCTGTAAAGGGGAACTGCAGATTGGGAACGGAGGTGCGCAATGTCTCACCAAGGGAAGACCATGTGTAAATACAGGAGACGGGGCATGGGAGGGAGAGGCATTGCTTTTTGTCCCCTCCTCCCCTGGCATTGCATGACTCCACAGGGCTCGGGGACCAGCAGAGGAGCCACAGCGCAGCAGACAGCGCTCAGGGTGCCAAGGCTGTGGCATGGGTGCCAGCGATTATAGGCTAATGTGCCTGTAAAATCTCTTCCCACACAATGCCTGGGGCTATGGGTTTACCTCCGTCTTGTGATGTGACACGGAGATTAAAGACAGAGGGTGTTAGAGAGTCATCTGGGCAGAAATCAGGTCAGCCCACAACTTGCCACCGCCACAATTAAGGTTCCCTTCTCATAGGATGGGCCAACACTCAAACCAGAGCTGTTCCCAAAGATCTAATCTTCATTTTACCAGCTGATAAAACTAAAAGAGAAGTGTTAAGTGACTTGCCTAGCAGATCTTAAGTGTTCTTTAACACAAAGAGCTCATGAATATTTAACTATTGATTGGTACCTTTCCTGCAGCAGCTGGAGGAAAATTCGGTTCAGAATAGACTTTGTGTCAGAGCCCCCCACTGGGCTGCGGGTGATGGATGTCAGGCGCTGGGTCACAACAGGCAGGGGAGGAACTTGATCCTGGGTGGAGCAGGTCTCAGTATGGCTGTCCTTTATAGCGGAACGTGAAAGAGCACAAGGGAATTCAGTTTTGTTGTGATGCAGAGGGGAAAGGCCTGTGGAGAGCAGACCCTTGCTTCCCTCCGTCCTGCCAAGGACATTCTCATCAGTGCAAGCACTACCACCCAGTGCTTCCTCTCTGCCAGCTCTGCTCTCAGACCTTGGAATATAATACATGTAACCCATTTCGTACTAATCCGTATTGGAACACAGTGGAGTGTTACGGCCATATTTACTTTTTATAAACCCTAAATAAGGGCAGATAGAGACACTGGATGACATGTTAATGTTCAGAACTGCCTTGAGCCCAGGATATTCTGTACCCAGCCAAAACAACACCCAGCTTGCACGATCTACAGCTGTGAAATACAGATGGAATTAATACAGCTAGTATGTGCTTATTCATATAGTCACTTCAGAAGAAAATACTTCTAATGGAATGAATCCTGAGTACTAGATAAGATGAATAAGATTTCCCCAATGACTACTTTCAATCTTTGTTTACAACATCAAAAAAAAATCTGAGACTCAATTATTTATCTACCCATTATTTATTCATTCACCTAGTAGTATCTCAGTAAACTAGCATGTGGTTTGGCTGCTCAGTTTTCCCCTAAGGATTCTGGCCAAACACTCCTGCACAAAGGAAAGCCGAGAAGTATTTTCAGTTGAAAACACAAAGAAAGCAGCCATATCTTTTCAAATCTCTTTCATTACAGCTTTAACTGGTGATGGACATATTCCAGACAGTCTAGTTCAAGCTTGGTTAAAGTCTTCAAATGTTTGGAGACTTCTGAAGTACCCTCGTGCTTTATTGTGCCCCTGAAAGCGGCTCCCAGAAAACCTCCTTATCTCTGGAATACACTGAGAAGGTGTATTTGATTACACATTCCAAATACAGAGGAGAAGAAATGAACGTGGGCTTACACACACACACACACACACACACAACTGCCTCTGTAAACCAAACTAGTTTATTTGAGGATATTGTTATTCTCAGAAAGTGTAACTCGCAACTCCAGCAGGCTTGCTCGGTCTTGCTCTGAGTTCCCCTTTCTTGCCTTTTGCCTGAGAGTCACAGGTCCGACCCTAACTATGCAAAACCTGCTGCTTTCACTTCACATCATTTCCCCGAAATTCATTCCGCTCTATCACTTGTTTCTCTTTTGTGAAGAAAAAAAAAAAATCAGTCACAACAAACAAAGAAAGTGTCAGGTTTTGTATCTCATCATTGTCAAAAAAGGCAAAATCTATGAGGAAGGAAGGATTTGGACAAAATTTGGTCAGGTTGTGGTAAAAAAGAAAATTCACAATATGGTAAAATCCTTCCATAAACCTGGGCCAATCTTCACCATTAAAGTACTTCACATCTCTAGCCTTAACCACACCATCTTGTAAACCATTTATAGCTAGAGTTCAGCATGAATGCACCAAAGCTCAGCCACCACAGTGACTATTAAAGTAAACAAAGAGGGGAAAAACAAACAATCCCCAAGTCTTCATATGAAAAGAGCCAGAAGCCGGTGGCTGGAGAAAACCGGCTCTCCATGTAATAAATGTAGCAGGGAGGGTCTGAGGGGCAGCAACATACCTTCCTTACTAAAGAAGAGAGATGCTAGGAGGCAGGAAAATCTGAATGAACTGAGGTAGCATAGCAAAAAACAATTTGGTGGAAAAATGAGGTTTGGGGTGGGAGTGAGTCGTACTCAACCACTCACTTAGGTAATCCGTATTTTAAACACAGTTGGTGTATTCTGAGGAGAATGATGGTTCACTAAGACTATATTATCTGGATATCTAGAAGCTCTGAAGTGCTAGAAAACTGCATCAGTCACTGTAGTCTGTCATAAATTTTATCTATTAAACAGGATATAAAAATCCTGATAAAAAAGGTTATAAATTGGGTTTTGAAATGGAAGACTTAGCAATACTGAAGTACAGAGCAAGATGGCACACTCTATGATAAAGTGGTTTAACGATGACTCTGCAGAGTACGTCTAAAAAAAAATCTGTTTTTTTCAAGTCATCACCTTCACAAGAGGAGGCAATAAATATTGTGGGAAGGCACACAGAGAGGGTTGTTTTCATTTATAGCAAGACAAATTAATCCATCTCCATTTATTGTGACCACTGTTGCTTCACTCCCTGATCTCAAGGATTATTTGTAAAGTTTTTTGAGATCCCAGGAGGTAGGGTAAGGCACCTAAGTCCAAAGTATTACAATATTATAACACCGCATTGAGAATGAAGTTCACCCTGACTATCATTTAAATCAAAATGCAGCACTGTGCCGTTTTCATAGCAAGAAGATTTTGCCTTGTTTTTTTTGTCCAGGGCTGAAATTTACTTTATCGTATATTTACCATAACAAAAGGACCATGCTTAAAAAATTCAAAGAATTTCAGTTTCTGTAATAAAGCAAAACCTCTCTAATGACTCTGTAATTAATGTACTGTAATTCAGGAATCCAAAAGATCTAGAGATTTCAATAAACTAAAACATTTCACTACATTTGCTTTGGTTCAGGCATGCCCTGCATTTACTTTCTCAGTAATCCTCTTTAGACAGGCAATTTACCTAAAACAAGCATAATTGAGCATATTTGTAATAATGCATGTGGTAATGTGTCTCACTAAAACAGTTGTATACAACCTAAATTTTCTCGTGTCAAAAAAAAAGGGCAATAAATAAATTATGGCACTTCAGGACTCTAAGCCTTTATATCATACTCATCCACCTCACAATATGACATCCACCTCGCAATAAGACATCATAGTGGGCAAACATAAGCCATGACAAAATTAACTCCTAGAGAGACAGATGCACTTTTGCTATGAGCTAACTTACTTCTGTAAGAACTTCTGTCAGTCCTAGTAGTATCAATGATGTCAAGGACACTTAGATGGCTCAGTATGCAAAACACTTTTAAAACTGGAATATCTGGCTTCTGGAAAAACAAAAAATCTTATTTTTCCCACCCAACCTATGTCGTCGTGCTTGCACTACACTTAGTCCTGCAAAGCAAGCTGATAAAAACCTCTGTTGTGCCACTGCCCCGTCCTGCTACAGTTGCTTTGGAGTGGGACTAAGCAAACCACCATAAAGCCCAAGAACTCTAAATCACAAACCGTGAACAACATCTTAAGGGCTGGTGTCCCATGCAGGCTCTGCAATCAGATCAGCAATACCAGGAGGACTAGGAAAGAATGAAATAACTCGCTACCGGATCCCATCTAGGCATAGGACAAAAGGGAGGTTGATTTCTCTCGTTGCCAGTATTGTCATTTTAAATAGGAAGAACAATTGCAATAAAAATATTCATAGTTTAGTATTTTCTGTAAGAGAAGAAAGTCCTTTTACAATCCGGAAAATGCAAAGGTGGACATCAGCATGCCAGGTCCTGATGGCTGCAAACAGCCCAGTGATGATACATCTCTAAAGACAAGCCTCCGTCTGGCTACTTCACTTCAGAAAGATTGGAGAAAGCTTGATCAAAACCCATGATCTCATGGTTATTTCTCATGGATGCCCTTTAGGCCATGCTTACATGTCTACCTGTTGTAAACTGTACTCTTATCATAGTCTCTATTACTTCTTCAAACAATTCCTAATTGGCAAGATAGACTGTGACATTTCACGGTATGCAGTTATGAAGGTGTCTTTCAGTGGAACTTGCAAAATATCCAGATTGAAGCTGCCACTGCCTATCGTTTTCCTTTTCTCTTTTTTTTTTTTCCCCCCATAAGCTCATTATAGTTAATATTTCAGTGGACTCCACCAGGGATTTATTATAAATTTTAGTATCTTAGCCACATGAAGAGGGATTGGGTTGAGAGGGTTTTTTTAGACGACGTTTTCCAATTGAGCATTAAGTGCCCATTGTAGCACTAAGTCCCTCATGGTGTAACAGATGCCTTTGTAATTTAATTCATGTGAGTTCCATGAATATTTATGTATATTAGTTAAAAACAATTCAGCTACAGTAATAGTGTTCTGTGTCCCCTAGTCAACAAATAAGAAGAAGTGCCCCCCTTGCCACACGCTTATCTCAGTTATTAATGTACAATAACAAATTCCAAACTCTCAGCTGGGAACATTATATTGTAATTGCTTAGTAGGCTATTAGGGCATACCTGTCTGTCAGAATCAAAATACAGAAAATAACACTGCTGTTATGGGAAGAGAACGATTGATTTCTTGTGCCATCTCGTGGAAAAATTATTAATTGCAAGGCGATCTCAAACTATTTCACATGGTTCTGTATAAGCAGAAATGTCAGGAATGTAGTTCAAGCCAGCTTTGCTTCCTACACGAAAAATCTGGTGCCTATAAAGTAGTAACTTGGTTTGTTAACATCTTATAGTCAAATTTTTTTGATCAGTCGACCTAAATTCAGTGGCTTATCTTTCTGTATGCCTTGTGGATTGTACAGTCTCCATCATAAAGCTCTGGTTTGTTTTCCTTGCTATAAACTATTTTTAGATATTCCTTCGTGTTCAGATTTATACAGAAAGATAACATGTTTCTTTTAAAATTCACTGCACAACAGAAGTATTTATTCTCACCTGGACTGCTGGTTGGAATCGATTTTTTTTTCCCCAGCACTTTTTTGAAAATCGCAAACTAAGTGTTCTAACAATAAATATTCACTGATTGCTTAATTAAACTTATTAAAATGCAAATTAAAATCCCAAACCAATGACAATAATTAAAAAAAGAACACATTACCAAAATGATGAAAGATCAGATTTAACTTTTTCCATTATCCAATATAATGTCAATTAAGTATAATTGGAAAATGAGCAAGCACAAAAAAAGTCTGAAAACAGCTTTTGCCACAACAACTTAAACAGAACTGTGTTACCTCTCACAGAGCTCAGAAGAAGACTATAGAGTACTATTTTGCAAGGGGTTTACGTCATCTTTGTGTTCTAAGTCCACTTGCAGTCCATCAGAATTTGAAACACAGCTAAATCTTCTTTCTGTCCTCTCCCGTCCAGCCATATGATATTCCATCTGTAGGAAACCTAAACACTTATCTAAATCCCATATCTTTAATCTATAGACGCTTGCTAAATTACATTCACAGAAGAACATAGGTGATAAGCTCTAAGAAACCCCAGCGAGAGTGTGGTGGAATAACAGTAATGCTTGAGGATTTAACCATGCAGCTCTTTTTAGCATTAATGTGAGTCAACAAAGTTAATCTCTATATTCCACTTTGAAACTACCCTAACCTACTCAGGGTGTGAATTATTTCCTTTTATTTATGGTTATCCTTTGATAATGCTTCAGAACATGAACACTACCAAACAAGACGACAGTGGAGCTCAGCACCATTTTCTCATTGTAAAATGAATTAGAATTGACCGGGTGCAGTCTAATCCAGCAAACATTTCAGGGACTGCTCCATCCCGCTCGCTCCTCTTCGTCTCTCACCTCAAGAGATACATGCCCTTTTGCCATATTTCTGCTTCTTTCTAGAGCAGATGTTGCTCTCTCACGCTGCTGCATGATGTATTTCAGTTGGTCAAGACTCCTCCATGGACAATGTCAAGACCAACAAATCGAGCGATCATTTAAATAAAAGCCATTTGACATGGCAAGCTACTGTGCTAACATATTGCTGCACTGACCTCCTTCAAATTGTACTATTTAAATTCCTCTGACCTATTAAATGCCCTTCCTGCTTCGCTGTTGCTGCAATACCTTTGTGCTGTAAAGCATGCTGAACCTGTCAGAGGGACGTCAGGCTTTGTGGAGGAAACCAGTTATTCTTTTGGCTGTGTCAAGATCTCATTACACATGGGTCAATCACAACACAGAGAAAGACAGAAGCATCTACTGCTTATGGAAAAACTATAACTCCACACAGCTCTTTGCTACAGCTCTGAGCCCTGAATCAGTGGCATGGAGTCCTTGCCTGTCCTTCTTCTTAACCCACCGCTGTGAGTGGACACAGACAAGAAACAAGATGCAGCCCCAGTCCCTGTATTACCCTGGTCTCAAGCATGCGCTGCAGTAGGAGGCTGTACATGGGCTTCAGTTCCCGGCCGGCTGCTCTCTCCACCTTTGCTGCGTGCCCTTGTTTCCAGCGGCTTCACAGCCTCAATAGAAAGGCTGCAAATAGCCAGGTGTTGAATTACGATCTCTCCATACAGGCCTCGTCCATGTCACGCTGATGCGAGAGCTACCATGAGCCAGTTTTACTCTGACACAAATATTTTGCTTCTTAGTGTGGGACACAGCTAATACACTATTCTTCATAGGTTTTTTAATAGGAGCAGAACTGAAGTCACATTTCAGTCACATACAAATTAACGAGCCTATAAAATTAAAGTGCTGACAAAGTACAAACGATTATGCCTTCTTCCTTTCAGAATGTGCAAGAACACAACGCTCTTGTGTAACAAGAATTCAGGTAAGCACGCTTTCCCATTTGTTTTTTGCTGCTACTGTATATCTGCTGCAAATAGCATTGTTTTCTGGTCAAAATCTTCCACTCAGTATTGAATTACAATAGTATAAACTCATGTCAAAATTTTGTCCCTGATACCTCCTCAAATAACTTTCCTGCCTTGCCTCAGACCCGGTCCCCAGATCTGCACGTGCTGAGGATCCCTATGACACCTGTTCCGCTTCAGCATCACTTCCAGACCCCAGATCCATTCGCTCGACCGTGTATGCTTGGACAGTTTATAGATTGGGTAAGACAACTGAACATCCAGAGTTTCTTGTGTTGCCAACCTTAAGCATGCAAAAAAACTAACCACTGAAAATTACAAGATTTGAACAAATGAAGGTGAGTCAAAGGAACTTGTATCTTGGTTTTGAGACTTCAAAGTCCTGTTGAATCTTGTTTTCCAGGTTGTCTTTGAAGGATAAAGTACTGATACAGTTTTCTGCCTCCAGGTGTGGAGTTTCAGAATTCTGCCAGATATTATGTGTGAGACCTGGTAATGCTGTAGCTCCTGCAACCCATTAAAAATTAAATCTAAGCACCCTTGACATAGAGAAGTCAATAAAGATTTCTGAGGTCAGCCCGAGTCATAGGACAATTTGGTAACTACGTTAATGGAGCCATATTCAAGGAGCTGAAGTACATAATCAGCAGTAATAACGATTCTGCAAGACAAATTAGATGGTTAATAACATGTAAACAGATCCACAGTTTTCAGATTATGTCATTAGTAATTGCTGTGCAACTCCGATGCCGTCAGAGAGAACGCACATACAGACCTAAATGGAAATTGCCAAACTGTCTTGTTGATAGGGAAGAAAGGGAGGAGAGCTGGGTCGCACCCTCCCAGCTGTGTTGGCTCTGCAAGGTTAACAGGAGTGCAAGGTAGTACAAACTTAATTTTGCCACTGGAAAACCTGCCAGTTCTCCATATTCACATTTCACAGTATAGCTAATGCTTAACCTTTCTTCTCTACCCTCTTACTTGATGTCAGGCATTTTCTTTTCGATACATTCCTGCACTGCTTCTTGACATGCTTTGTTTCTCCTTTTTAATCTCCCTGTACATAAAGCAGCGGTGGTGTACAAAGCGTCATCGCTCGCCTCGGAGAGGACTTTAGTTTCTCTAGTCCTTCTACAAGGAACAACAACTCACTTTGGCCCTTTGTGTCTAAGCTGTGTGCATAAAGCAGAGGGTATGACCATCTATGCCCCCATGGATATGACGTTGGCCACAACGCCCTTAACTGTTGCAGCAGAACCGCATCAGCTTCAGTGTTAAAGATTCTTCTTAATATAAGTCTATGTAATGACAGGACAGTAATACATATTTACAAAGTGTTTTGCTGATTCTTTCTCAGACAGTTATAAAGTATTTCTTAGATGAGAGCTTTTTACACTTGATGAATAGCAGATGATTGTCACTACTTTACCATTTAATTTTTAAATTAATTTGAAGTATAATTCTCCAACTATAAAGTGCTCTGAGACTACTAAGAAATGAATCACATTAAATGAACTTCATTATAAATCATCATCTTTACATGACACTCAAAAGTATGCACTGGAAGAAATTAACGCATCAAAGCAGGATTCTCAATGTTTCATTTAAACAGAAAATGCATTTCAGAATTAATTAAAATGAGAAAACAGTAGGTGAGTATTGAAATTGTTTGTGTGGAACTCCCATACCAGAGTTACATAAAGCCCAAGCTTATACTTAGTGAGAGCATACAAATTTGTAAGCCCTGTGAAATTTTACACTTATGCATTAGATTCAGCTTCATGTAATTAAAAATTTAAAAGAGGGTTACAAATCTGAGCAGTGACCTGCAGTCTTATGCCACAGATGAACTTTCACTGTGGTATTACATTTAAGAACAAGAAAAGCCAGTAATGTACAAAGGAAAGCAAACAGAAACTTTGCATTACGCTTTCTACATAAAACCACGACATCTTCATATCGAAAAGAACAACACCAAAAACACAAAACATAAATATTAAACTTACTTCCAAATGGTCATTAAACAACACTTCTTGGGAAAAAACCCTACAAAATTAAAAGAGACACTGTAAGATAAAACATAAAGCACATATCGGAAGCTGCATTTTTTTAACTACAGTTTGGTCTCCTGGTAAAATCCAATCCTTTGGAATGAGAAACGAAAAGAAAAAAACTAGCTCTGAACTAACATGGAACCTGCCAATTTTCTACAAACATATGGATATTTACAAGTCGTTATTGCAATGACAGTAACCAGAGGCAACAGGTTGAATATCCAATCTATTCAGCTGAGGCAGCCACGCGGAGTATTTCTACTGAAACAGAAAACTACAAATTAAGAAAACACAACTTTTTAGACTGGTGTTCAAATGAAGTTTTAAATTATTTCAAAACAAAGTAGAGTTTGCGTTCCGGTAGGAGGCTTCTTGTGTAGTCTTTCTGCTAAATGCTCAACCATTTAGAGGTACTATCTATTTACCACAGTGGACTACATTAAACTATGGAGACCCCTGTTATGATTAGTTTAGGAACTTGTCTGTGCTCTACTCACCCGTTTTTTTCAGCCCTTGCTACTTTACAACAAAGAATAAGAATGGAAAATGTAAGTCTGAAAGGTTAAGTTTGTCAACATTTTTCAAAAAATTGTCCAAACCACAAACAAGTGCTGAGAATGAAATGCTACAGTGAAATGCTGGAAACCAACACAACTTAAATTTTAGACCTCACACTCACCTCTTTAGAATTATTATAAAGAAACAGCTATACGATATGCAGACTTAAGGCTGTAATTGCAAATATAGTACTAGAGCATTTTTTACATGGCGCTTCTGTTTTTTATTAATAAAAAGGTTTGCTAAGGTTAGCCATGTGGAAGGGAATGCTACTTTCTGCATATCTACTAAACAAACAGAGAAGAGAATGCAAAATAAAAACAACCCAGGGCCATACTAACTAGATCTACCCTTAATATGCAAACTAATTCTTAGTCTTCTGTAAGGTTTTAGGGAAGTCTTAGAATTATTGACAAAGACTTTCTGTAACAAAACCAATGAGCTTTCTTGGTTGGAGTGGACTCACTAGTGTATCCTCATTGTAAAAAGGTTTGGGGAAGAGGAGAATTTATTCTTCTGTGCATTTATTTTGCTACACATGAGCAAGACATTTCATGGTCAACAACTGAGAGCACGAAATACTAATGTACAGAGTCCAAACAGCACAGTCTTAAATGGTTTGTTTTTCTTAGCTGGTTTATGCTTACTTGACGAGGCAAAGGTCTACAAGACGAGTATTTTACGACCCCGGACCAAAAACCAAAAAAGGCAACATAGCTGCCCCTGACCCTACATGCCAGGAAAAAAAAAAAAAGAAGAAGAAGAAGAAGAAGAAAAAAAAAATGTGTGGTAGAGGGACTGCCTTTATTTTGCTCCAAAATAAATATTTACTTGCTTTTTCAAGGGAGAGAGGGAGGAGGGAAGGAAAACACTGACTTAATGGAGCCTAAAAGAAAAGAAAGTTTGTTAAGTTCCTGCATTTGTCCTTCCCTAGAGAATTATCTCATTTAAATGCAAGACCCAGCCATGGAAAATGGGAAAAATAAAAGCTTTGTGAATGTAGGCATGAAAAATACTTATACTTGCAGTAAACAGTGATGAGTCAATATCTACCCATTTGGAAGATTGGTTTGGTGTAGTATATAAACATAGGTACTCATTAAAGCCTGAATCTCTGGAAGTTGACAAGCACCACACCTTTGCTGTTTCTGTCCGTGATAATCCTGAAGGGGAACGTTTCTGTGCAACAGTTAAGCGTCACAAAGGCCATTATGTGGTATTTAATTATTATGTTGGAAAAATGGAGCATCACACACATCTATGATGTAAATGTGGTTCAGGAACATGGAGTTATGAGTGACCTTTTCTAAAACTAAAATGGATGTGAATATATAAGAAGGAGCAGCATATTCCACAGTATTTCAGCAACTAGGCAGATCTAAACCAAGATGTACAAGTGAATCTGACAATGCTGTAAGTGTACTACAATTTATAAATAATAAAAACTACAGACATAAGCTGTATAGGCATATACCTATTGTTTTATCCGTATATTCCTTTGGGTTATGTTTTCATTGTCTTCTAGTTATACTTGCCATCTGTACTGAAACTGCTTAACAGAATGGTCCTTTATCACCAAAGAAAAAATGTATCATCAAGATGTAGAAACACAAATTCTTTAATTAAACAGAAGTAAATGGTAAAAACAATGCCTTATAATTAAATCCACTGGAGATACAAGAAAAACTGCAGAAAAAACATCAAGTGTAATAGATTATACGTGGATTACAAAATACGTGCACAGCAAATGGAATTTATGGGAGTAGGAATAAAGGCGAATGTATACCAATGTACCATCTGCAGTAACAGGAGCACTGTCACTAGCATGAGAGACAAGGTGCAAAGGTGGAAGCTTGGGAGACTGGTGTCTCGGTAAATCAAAATTACTGCTCAAATAAAAGTATTACCCAAGTACAGAGCTTCATTTTAACGGAGATAAACTAGGCAGTAAACGACCAACTCAATTACCTCGTTTTCCATAAGGTTGTCAACACAAGACGTTTTGTTACATAACAAAGGATTCCAAATAAACTCATAGCTACAGTGCCATCATGGGTAACACATCTTAATACTCTGCTATTGGCAATGCTATGCTCATACAACACTTTAACCAAATCAATAAAAACCTTTGAGAAAGTGTGAAATGAAGCATATGGGCAAATCTGTCTCACTATCACAACTCCGGGATATTCCAAAAAGCATCTGCCTCATTCGGTGCCCTTCATTTTATTAAACCCTAGAGGTTTTGAGTGGTCTTTTTTAAGACTGTGAAATTAATTGACAACATATAAATATTGATTTTATTTTTTTTTTAAATTAACAACAGTGCCTAGTTTCAGGATTACTGGTAATAGACTCATGCTTCTGAGAAAAATGCACGAACTTTGGCCTATTAGAAAATTTATTGAGGGTCTACTGGTAAATCAAGGCACACTGATGCATAATTGTATTAGTGGTTTTATCCTCTTATGGAACACAGTACAGCACAAGTTTCTAAGTTCTTAATGAGAAAAGCACATACACAAACTGAATTTCAAAAGTACAACAATGGAACATGTCATTGTGTATCTCTCCTGTCCCATCTCACACTTGTGTAAAGAGCTGGCATATTTCTTAGAAGTCTTTCTGTGATTTATGATTTCTATAATCACGTTTTCATTGTTTCTACAGTCGCTTAATGCTGTCCTATTGCAAGTACACTTGCAAAAATCTACCTATTGCAGACATACAATAGTCAATATATCTCTGTATTTCCACAGAAAATAGCTTCAGTGAAACTTTTCCCGTGTTCCGTCAGCTGCATCTCAATGTTTCAGAAGTAATTATTTAAAGACACTCACACACCTGTTTCATTTGAGAGGCAAAATGCCTCCCTTCACCTAGAAATCACAGGTCAAAGCTACGCTTATGGTTCAAATACCTCTTGCTCACACCCCCTAGTGATTCCAGCAGAAAAATAAAATGTTGTTAAAGAGGCCGCTGCTGTCTCTAACTGCACATCTCTGTTCCCCCCAGTCGGCTTATGTGACCATTAACGGCCCGTGCTGCCACCTATGGCACGATAAGCAGGGACGTCCAAGAGAGCATGGCCATTACCTTTAATGAGACATAGTTTCTGCACTGGCAGCAATATTCAGTAATACATATTCAGTAATACTCCAAGGTAATGGAGAAAATGAATTTTTTAAACATGACTCTCAGGACATTGTACTCTGTCATTACAGCTCTCATTTTTGAGGTCTATGTTTAGCATTAATCGCAAAAGCCCCAAGAATTATTTTTGTGCCTTATGTTAAGCATATACTTACAAGTCTTACCAGATCTGGGCTTATACAGAAAAGAACAGCAAAGAGTAAATGTCAAATATAAAAAGGAATCTCGTTCCATATCCTTTTTCTTGTAAAGTGAGACCTACACAGGGGTTTGGTGGTGCAGTAAGGTTAACTCATTAAATAGAAAACCCTACTCTCTTGAAAGAGTCTTCTATCGCATCTTTTAGTGTTATTTTATTTCTGATATGCCAACTTTTTTTCTGTTTAGCATAAACTGAAAATCTCACTTCTGTTACCTAAAAAGACTTTTATACAACCTGGACATCTGTAGGCCTGAAATGTAAGATGTCTTAACAATTGTGGACCCTTAGAAAAGATGTATTTTGGAGTACTGCTGTTCAAATCCCCCCCCTCCCCCCCCTTTTTTTTTACTATGATAAGTGAAAGTCAAGACAAAGAAGAGACCAAGGTCAGAGACCAAGAGCAAGCCAGTTTTACACTGACTTTTTTATTTGATTTTCATCGCTAGGTGGAACTTGAATTGCAACAAAGTGAATCAGCCTAGTTTCTCTCTACTATGTTCTATTCTAAAGGAAAGTCAGCTTTCAAAAATGGAAGATTTTCAAATTATATCTAGATCGACCAGAAATGCCAAACCTTGTGACAGTCAGGACTCACTCCAAAGAACTGGTGAAATGGCATCTCTCCTTGAGTTCAGCAAAAGCAGCACGGGTATGACAGAGCTTATCAGCTCGGTTCACTGCCGCTTCCCACTTGCTCTTTCACATGTGGCTGGGATCTCCTCGTGGGGATGGGACCATGGCATAAGCAAAACAATGTAATAGAAAAGAAAAATATTCTTGAGGTTGGTTCTTAAATGAGCTGCGTGAATTTATGCCTTCTAATCAACATCAGTGCAGAAAACTACACTGGAAAGAGTGGTTATGATCTACAAAAACAAAAGACCAAGTTCATCATTTACAATTTCCCTCATTTACAAGAATTTATAATGCCAGGTGAAATGTCAACCTACTGCTCAGAACACGAGAAATTCTTTGCCAGTAGCTCACTGGATTCCATCCCTGAAACAGTGGAACTTAGTGCACGCTCACTTTTCCTTGAACGTTTTCCTGGGACGTGGCTTTATTTTTAAATAAATGTTTAAAAGCGTTACTGTTAAAATCCCTTTTAAAAAGTGCTGAAAGTGCACCCTTTGCCAAAACAGCATTGTATTTGCCTGCGTTATGTGAGAAGGAGGGTCAGTTTGTTTAATACAGCTTCTAAAACACTGAGAAATATTGCCCAGTTTTGCAAGTATGTTTTCATTCAATGGTCTGCTCAGCCTCTGTGACAGTACAAAGGTAGGCACATGCATGTGTGTACAGCAGGAATCTAAACAAATAAGAATTTAAAGTATGTGCAATTCACTTCAAGGTCAAGTTTAAAATTATTCTGTCTTTAGTGGAATTTCTGTGAAAAACTCTTGAAGAATCACGTCTAGCATTTCCTCAGAACAATGCAAACTAAGGACTTTTTTAGGAAAATATCACACCTTAATGATTTTGACATGACGGTGCGATGTTTAGCGGAAATATAAAATCTTGACTTGCAACCCAGTATTCACAGAAGAATCACTCAGCGAGAAACACCAGGTGAAAGTCTGTACACAAGAACACACATTGATAACAGTGTCTTGAAAAACTGCAAGTGAAAGCAAAGCAACTAGATAAATGTGGAAGTTACATGAGTACCAAATTGCTACGTTAAGGACTAGTATAATAAACGTGGTGTATTAAACCCACATAAAGAACATGTAGATTGATTTTTATAAAAAAAATCAGTGAATCTAAAACCTGCAGTAGACTTGCACCAAATGCCTTCTGGGACTCCAGAGAGCTGCTTCTCCCCTCCCTATGGCGCGTGTCCCTGCGTTCGGGCCAGAAGCAGAAGTGCTGGAGCAGCGGGAGGAGGTCTGTGGGGCTGCGCTTCCGTCCTGGAGAGAGGAAGCACTAACAACCCCCCGCCTGAAAGCCTCCTTTCGTGACCTTGCTGACAGAGCAGGTCCCTGCCAAGACGAAGACGAGGGTCTTCTTGTTGGTCTTGCTTTTTCTGGAGAGGGCCAGGTGAAATCTCACCAGCCTTCAAGACGAGGGCTGTCCCCCCCGAACCCTCCCGACACCTCGCTGTGGTGCTGGGCAGCTGTTAGTGTCCACCACCGCCTCCCCTAGAGCCACATGGAGCTGGTGTTTGGTGGGGGGCTGTCCCCCCACGACGCCTCGCTGTGGTGCTGGGCAGCTGTTAGCGTCCACCACCGCCTCCCCTAGAGCCACGTGGAGCTGCCGCAGTGGCCTTGCTGTGCTCAGTGCCCTGGGACAGACCCTGCATATCAACCCCTTGGAAGAAGGGAAGACAGACCCCAGAGCTGGAGGCCAGCAGGGAAGGGACCAGGCTGGCCGGGGGGACTCAGCTGGGATGTGGCCCCAGCCTTGCCCCCAAGCTCCCTGGCCCTCGGACTCCCACTGCGACGTTGGCTGTTTTCAAGAAATGTTGCCACGAGGCAGAGCAAAATCTTGCTCTGATCCTAGCCTCCCCCTTGCTCGGGCACACTCTGTCAGATCTGCACCTCGGGCTGGAGGTGGACCCCTTCCAAAGCTGCAAGATCCCAACTCTCCACCCTGCTCCCCCAAAAGCCCTTCATACGTTAGCATGCTTAAAAATGCATGAGCAAAGTAGATATATTAATTCCCACTTATTAAAATCAGATTATTGCAAATATGTATGCTGATTTCCAAGCAAAGCCACAAAGAAAAAAAAAGAGGTTTTCATGCATGTTATTTTGGCAAATATTTTTCCCAAGGGCATAGGCTAGCGAACAGAATGATTACAAGAAATTACAGTATGTACCATGAATACTTTTTGGTATGCACAGAACAATTTAAGGTGTTATAATGTCACACTGCCACATTAAAAAAAAAAGAAAAAAAATCACGAGCTTTCTAAGTTATTCAGAAAAGAATACAATGTTCGCTCTGTGTTATAGAAGCTATTAAAGAAAAAAAAGATTTTTAAACCATGCCTTAATAACACCGTGATTACAAGTTGGGGAGTGTTTATCTGAAAGAACAAGATGAACGTTTCTTATGGCCTTAATCCAAACCTCTTTGAAGCTGAAGAGTTTTTCCCAATGACTTCAACGGGCTTTGGTTCAGGCCTCACGACTATTTATCATTATAAGACGTATCTATTCATTTCAGACCAATGTCCCCCACAGAAGTGCTACATCTGCACACAGTATGTCTATAGTCAGATAGCCTGCACCAAGCCCAAGAACCCCGCAGCCGGTTAATGCAATGATCTTCTGGGGAGCAGAAGATGCCTTTTTATAACGCCTTTGTGCCGTATCTGGTACGAAGCGCAATCTATCATCAGGCTGCTAAGCTTGTCTGCAGTACGAGTTCCCTTGCACCTCATGAGCTTCCCCTCACGATACCTGTACGAAGCACTAGCAATTTTGTTGTTTGCAGGAGAAACAACAACAACGCCTAAATAACTTACAGGGTCCCACATGGTGCCAGTGACAGAGGTGGGCACTCAGCCCAGAATTAACCCCTCCTCAGACAAGCACTGTTAGGAAAAATACTCAGCCTAAGTAGGCCCGCCGTCGTTTTGAGTCTACTTGGGGCAGTTTAGGAGACGGCCACCTTCAGCAGTTCAGCACCAGCTTTCAGCGTGAGGCTCCGGCCCCGTAAGGCACCCCAAGCCCCTGACCTCCTCCAGCGCTACGTCAGTGGCTTAGCACCTCCAACACGGAGCCAGCCAAAAAGAGCGGCTTGAGGTCACGGCGGGTAAGGAGGACTCGCACCGTTCCCTGCTGTGCCTTTTGCCGAGTGTCCCAGAGATAGGAGGAGGCCTGAGCTTAGAGCACCCCGCCTGTTTCGGAAGTTAATTCTGCATTGGGTTGGGTGGATTCACGTGTTTTAATGCGGGGTAGCTCTTTCCACAAAAGCAGCCTTAACGGACACCAACAGCAGAAGACGGTTAAGAGTTGAACTGCTTACATCAGATACCTGGGTAACAGAATGGGTAAAGAAATTATAAAAATATTCACCAACTAAAAGCAAAGACGTTGTAAAATGTGGCTGAAAAGCCAGCACTGATGTTTTATAGGATGCAAAAGTGCAGGCCACAGCAAAGTCAGCAGCGAACTTGTGCTGAAAACCAAAGGTCTTGCTTCCATACACCCTTTCGTTTAGGAATGTTTGAGTTTGCAACTTAGCGAACAACAAAATCCTCACACTTTTACCACTGCATGCTTTTCAACATGTCAAGACTTAGTTCGTAAACGTATCTATCTATAAATATATAAACTGTGTCTTTTAGTCTGCCTTTAGAGAACAGTATTTCAAGTAGAGGAAATGCATTAGTGAATGCTGTGGTTGTCCTCTGAGAAATACCTAACGGAGGGCAAGGGCGAGGAATATATTAAAGGAACAAGGAACAGAGGAAGCAAAGACAGCATGAAATACCTTCGCTTCATAAAGAAACAAATTCTTTATTCCCAGTTCTCTCAGTGTTAACAGTGTGTAATTCGAAACGCTTCCTCAGTAATTTGTACCAAAATGATCACCTAACTGAGCTGGGAACAGAAAGATATGCTGAGGAGACACGGGTTTGGTGTGGAAACAAGACAGTGGGAAAAAATGGAACACAACATCCCCTCCTTGGTATGAAAAGCACACGGCTATCAGCTCTTTTACAAGATATTTCTCCCAACATTTCAGGTTACATCTCAGATATAGATTTAATTTAAATCTGATATGAATGTAATTAAATGGCAAACCACATCAAGTTATGAAAAAAAAAATTCATAGGATTAACAACAGAGCAAGACAAAGATCTTTACCATAGCTGTAAAACCTCGGACGATGTTTGGGAATAATCAGCCTCAGCTGAAATCATATTACATCTAAATTAAATTAATGCTATGCACCTGAAATGTTTCTGGTTTTAAATGACTTGGAGACAGTCCCTATGTGGTCAATTACTTCTTTAGTATGCCGCCTATTTTCCTACCTACCATCCCGTCTGTTAATTACAATGTCTTTTGTGGTTCTGAAAGGAATTCCTTTCACTTGTTAATGGTGGTGTATATCAAATAGTTACCTCTAAAGCAGACTGAGAATTAGAGTTGGATTTCTTCATAAGATTGTTAAAACTGATTGTTATGAATCAAAATTACAACAGCTCCCAGTATCTCCAGTGACTACTTTAGTAGTTTGAAAAGAAATTTGCAAGCAGTCTATGTGGAGGATGGCTCCTACAAAAACTATCTTCTTCAGTAACAAATATAAAACATGTGGCAACAAAAGCACTTTCTGTAAATCTCCATGATGGTTATTTACTATTTGGTGCATGGAAACAAACATTCAATTAAATGCATACAGTAATTTTAATCTAATTTTTCCCCCCAATTCCACCACTTCCAGAGTTAACAGAAGAACCTACTGAACAGATGGGTTATTTCCAGTTTTAGACACAGATCTTAAAAAGGACAGTTAAACCATCAGGTACACTGTAATTGAGATAAAGTAAAGTTCCTCTTTCAGATCAATAGAAATGAGAAGTAGCTACATCGGATTCTGCGTTCCCTCAGTATTGTATTATTTTAAATTCCGACTCTCCCGGAGATTTACAGCCCTGTGAACCCCATACTATTTCCAGCTCCTGCCATAACCTCAGTTATATTACTTCCCCCTGCTTGTGCAATCTTGCAGTATTCAGCCAAGATTTAGAGCCATGTTTTTTTCATTTAAAGCAACTGGACGGGGCCTGGGTCAGGGAGAGCACCAAGACCCTCAGCGCGGGGGTCGGAGGGAGAACGGGAGCCTAACCGTGACAGTGACAATCCCCTCTGCAAGTCCTACGCTGGGGCAGCGCCCCATGGGTGCTGGCAGCGGATTCCTTGTGCCAGGCTTGCCCTGTTTGTCTTCTCCTGGCATGGCCCCGAGTACCGTGACTGATGGGAAGCAGTGCCACGGAAGGGCTTCACTTTGCACGAGGAGGAATTGGGTTTGGATTCAGAGCTGCAAAAGACCTCACACAGCCCCGGAGTATCTGCACATCGCAGAGAGGGCAAAGGGAGAAACACCCCCCAATGAACGGCGATTATCTGAATACGCATTGCCTCTTGCTGTTTCGTGTCTGTATGCACGCATACGTATGTATGTACGTACATGTGTATGTGTGTACGTACATGTGTATATGCGCGCACACACACACACACATTTCATTTGACCCTGAACACAGAGCTATTGCCTTATATTCCAGGATACTTTTTCTTCCAAAAACAGGCATGTGTGCACACACGCACAGGCAGGGGTTGCCTTCTACTTGAGGTCGCAAAAAAGCCGGGGGCCCAGACTTCTGCAGTGGGAACCCAGTGTTAGGAGCCCCCACCATGTATCTATCAAGGAGGAGCAGTGGCTATAGAGTCCAGACACTATAACTCTTCAACATAAAACATAGAGCAAGACAGGAATATTAGGTGCAAAATGTTTTTACAGCATTTTTCTGGAAAGGAAACCCTGCCAAACCAACTCTTCTACATTTTATCACAGTAGGTACAGTACGTTTTGGTCTAGAGAAAGATCTGCCTGGGCAGGATATCATGGACTTGGTTTCTCTTGCCAGCTGAGCACATTCATTATTGCTTGACAGTCCCTAGATTGCTCAGACCTCATATTGCTGATTGAAGGAGCCAACAACTTGTCATATCTGCAAGCTGGGCAAAACTGAAAGATTACACAAGGGCACTTCTGAAAAAATGAGAACAAAATTCAGTTTTCTAATAAGACGGAACTAAACCTTGTTCACTGAGCCATGTCACTGTTCATGCTGTATGCTACTACTCTTCTAATCTTCTAATACCCCTTTCCCAGTGTCTGAGAAAATCCCCAAAACTTGATTCCTGTCATTTCATTAACATTTCATAGATCTATTTATAGAACAGGAACATACATTGTTCCTTACAATATGAATTTAGTCCCTTTCCTCAGAGGATGGCTTTGCTAGTGGATTTTTTTCTTCATATTTTGTGTAACTGAAATGCTGGTTTTGAGAACAGTTTGCGGGAGAGTTTGCCTGTCTAGAAACAGAGAGTTACTGTCTACGCAGGGTCAAACTATGACTTAAAAACATTAAAGAATGGCTTTTTTTTTTAAAGATACAACTGTGCTTGTGCTTGTTTCATCCTTACATTTGTTTTGGCAAACACCTCAAGGTCTGAGATCTTTTGAGAGTGCTCCAACTCAACAAGTGTCCCTAAGCTCTCTCCCAGAAAACATCAGACCTCTTCCCTTCATTCCCACACGGCCGAAGCGAGACGATTTCTCTGAATACAGAAGAAAGTGACATCTAATGAACTCCTTCAATAATGAGAAACAAATTCAAATTCATATCTCTAATAGAAGTTTGAGGTACTGATACTGTGAAGTAATTTTCCTTTGACTTACTATGATATTCATAGCCATGGCAGATACAGGAAGCAAGGGATTAATATCTCCACAGGGAGCATGTCCTTCTGGATCAGCCCTTAGGGAAATCATTAGATAAAACTGAGAGTAGTGACATTTAGATGAAGGTGAGGGAATGAAGCTGCCTATCAAAGCTTGTAATAATAAGGCCTATTTGTACTTATCAGTTTGCACTGTGGGTGAATCCTCTGTTCTTACACAGTTTTTTATACTGCACTTTTTACAGTTTTGTCTTCCCCATAGTCCCAATGGGTAACACAGATGAAAACACCCTGCAATAACCCAGATCTCGGACAACATCAGAATGGGGTTCAGGCTGGTGTTCTTGCCAGGCTGCACTAGCATGGTGGAGGAAGCGTGCACATCTACAGTCACTTAGCTTCCCTGCTCAGACTACGAACCATCCCCGTTCTTCCCTGCCTTGCGATGGCAAATCCATTCCTCATCCACCCCATATGCTTTTGCAAACAGGGACCTACACTTATTTTCAGGCACAGGCAGATGCCCAGTTGACCAAGGCACTGTTGGATCCTATAGACCTTCGGTTCCTTATGCTCTGGGACACATGAACCCTAAGAAAGTCCTGTCATAGGTCAAGACTTTGCCTGGGCACTTGTGACTGTGCTACACCCAAAGGCCTACTCCCTCGTGTTTCAGCTTCTGCCTCCTCACCTCTTCCTCCCCAGGACTCATGAATACGTGCAGTGCAGACCCTCAGGCTTGCTGGTGCTGGGCTGACCTCTAGCCCTGCCCTGGACCTGTTCAGCACAGGGGTGCTTTGCCCTGCCCGGAGGTGAATCCCAGCAGCATTTTCATGCTCTGCAGGCATAGGCTGCACATAAGGGAAGGGGCTGATGCCACTAGGGCTCCTTTCAGCTCTTTCTCCAACAGCTCTTTCTTCACAACAGTCTGAACCAAGATCAGACACCTGCACCATACCAAAGATTTGAGCTTGAGTGAGGACAGCTAAATCAGTTGGTATGGGCAGGGGGGGAGGGCATGCACCAGGTCCAGCATCATGTACCACAGGAGATGGGGAAGAGGCAGTCTCTGTCAGCCACAGCCTCCTGCCTCATCAGCGGGCTGCTGTGGACACTACCAATGTTCTAGCTGCCTTTCCCAAGGTCAGTCCCCGTCTTCTTAGGAAGATCAGATTGGCTGAAGCAGAGTAGGGAACTAGCAAGAGGCAAGAGAAAACTTTTGGAACATTCCACAGTCTTCTCAAAAAGACTTTGCCCTCTCTTTGCCATCCAGACATATATTTGTTCCCTAGGTAAGTTGTTCTGCCACCAGGACAAATCCCAGCTTTACTAGCCCTGGCAGGAAGAAGTAACTTTGCATGGCGTAGTGAGCAGCATTGTGCTGCCTTTGCTGGGCCCCAGCCCCAACCCTTCCCTCCCCTATTCCCACCTTACCACCTTGTCCCATCCACTTACCACCACATCCCTTCCCTGCTTTTCCTTGGCCTGGCTTCCAAATCTCAAGAAGGCAAGGCAGATCCTGACCCTGGCTGGGTCTTTGCAGCAGACATCACAGCGGGGAGTAGCCTGGGGAGTTGCAGAGCAACAAGTTACTGCCAATCCATATGACTTACAGTAGCCACTAACGTGTTGGTAGTGGTAACCACTTGTGCAGAGGTGCTCACCTGAGCCGCAGACGAGGTGTTTGCATGCCGTCATGGCTGTCATTGCGGCAGCTCAGGGAAGTGTGCCCGCATCAACAGAGGGGAGAAAACCCCTCTGCGGTACTGTGTGTATCACCACGGCTGGCCTAGGGAATTGTATACCACTCCTCTACCACCACTTTGAGAGCGCATCCACATCTCGGTGGGGATGGGAAAGTCAGTATAGGAGTCTGTCCTATTTTTTCTGACTATAGTGACTTATAGGCTTGAATTTAGGAGGCTTGAAGAAAGGAATTAGGAGTTTCCCAAACTGCACCCAAAGCACGCAAAGTTGTAATGCTTTGACTGTCAGAAATGGGCTGAACTTCACACAGTGCTGTACAGAAGCTTCCATTGACTGCCACTCATTTATTCTCTCTCTTCTCTCACTGACGGATCTGTGGTGTAACTGGACCACTCACGCTCCATTTTTCAGGCAGTAAGTTAGCAAAGGAAGCCAATGTAGTTGATTAATGAAGTTTATTAATCTGAGAACGTGAAACCTAGAAGAAACAAAGAACTTAAAGTAAATAAACTTCACATTTTTTTATTTATTTGTCCTTTATTTAGTAATAGCACCCAAAGCTGCATTATATTAACACAAGTAATAAAGCTTTTGTATTTTATTCCTACCAGTGCATTTCCAAATCCAGGTGAAATGCTGGAAATAAGTAATGCCGCCATACCATGAACACAGGGTGTAGATCACAATGATACACGACTTACAAGTGAATCCCAATGTAATAAAATAAAAAGTTGTAGTTTAGGTATGAAACCTGTAACCTAAGGAACTGTGGCCATTTCTATTTCTGCAAAGTACCGTAACAAAACAGCGGCTGTAGGAACTATAAAGATAACATATTTAATCATACTTTTTGCATCACTTTATTGAATACTCCATGTCAGATGTACAACTTATAGCTATAGTGTGTGTTGGCTACAATGCTACAATGAGAATGTGTATTGCTTGTATTACAGAAAGGGTCATGAAATGTATGGACCTGTCTGCATGTTTAACAAAATGAAACAGCAATACAATAAAACTGCACCACATGTGAATATTGTAAATGGTTAAGTTATAAAGTCATTCATTCAAAAATCCAAATATTTCAATGAAAAAAGTATATAAAATGTAGTAAAACATAAATTACATTTAAAGGTCTGTACATGATTCATCCTGCAAATAGAAGCACAAATAAGTATTGCTTATTTTGGTCTTCTAAAGTTCAAAGATTCGTTTTTACTAAAGAGGCAGGAAAAAACATGGTTTCACACGCAATCCAGCAGTAATTGTGGTAAATCAAGTAAGTCTATAACCCCACACAAAACCCAACACTTTTACAATGTAGGAACGTACATGTGGAGCCCTTTTCTATACTTGATAACCAATATGCAATTAAAGTTGGATTGTTAAGTTAGTGCACACCTACAATATCCCCTACAATATCCCCATTTTTGGTTAACAGTGTATTAAGGCTGCTTGCTGCTGAAAATACACAGCAGAGGAGGAATACTTTCATCCACAAAGGCAGGCAGACGATCTCATTTGGAAGCTTCTGTCACAGTCATTCATTGGGAATGATGAAAGAAAGCCATCCTCTCTCCTCTCATGTTATTCCACAGGATGTTGTGGATGCTCTAAGTTTATGTGGGTTCAAAATCATTTGGATAAATTCATGGTAGAAAATTCCATCGAGGGCTATTAAACAGAAAAAAATTCCACTTCTGGCTTGGGAAGTCCCCAAGCCACAAATTGCTGGAGGCTAGGGAAATACCCTGGGGAAATTCTACAAGGGAAATTGCCCTTGCAGTCTTCCCTGGGCAGACATTATCGATGGCCTTTCACGACATGCTACTGGGCTGGACAGACCCGTGATCTGACTCAGCACAGTCAATTTTATGTTCAGTTTCCCTGCTTTTCTGGTTATCGTAATACAAACACGGATCAGTATTCTCAACTTGTTATTTTTTCAGACTCAAAAAGCAAACAACAATCTCGTGTCCATTATATCAAAGAGATAAATACTATAAACTAAGCTGTCCATCACATCCAGGGCACTTCTTTATGTTCAGAGCAATTCTGCAACCATAGTTGGATTCCTTTTTGTGTTACTGGTTTAAGCATAATTCACTAACATTACACTCACATACCATGATATACATGATGTGCAATGCTACTCCGCAATACGTTGCACAGCAACAGTACATAACTGAAAAGCAGCTTCCCTCAAGAACTGTAGGACAGTAAAAAAGATTAAACCCAGCAATTCTATACCATCATATTTGCAAAAATCTGATGGTGGCAATGGTCAAGAAACCTGGTATATCATTACTGCTGCACTTTACATGGGTGTAGGTTTTTTAGTTTTGTTTCTTTTAGTCAGATCAAAATCACTCCTATTAAGCCTAAAGATCTCCAGTCTCCATGCACGGAAGTGATGTGAAATTCTTAGCAATGAGACCAAATTCCTTAGGCTTCTGATTGAATTTCTGCTTCGTCCATCTGAAGTGTGTCATTATCACCCAGCAATTCTGTTTCAGGCACAGAGCCCTCCTCTTCCTCCTCCTCCTGGACGGGATTCTGGGCGATGTCTTCCGTTCCATTGTGCGTGTCATCCGTGCCCTCCGAGAGCAGAGCAGCCCTGTCGGCCACCGACGCGTTGGAAGGCGCCGTTGTTACATAGCCTGTGCTGGTGGATCCGCTCCCGCTGTGGTGGGAGCCTGGTTTGGGAATGATCTGGGGAGGCATTTGCTGAGGAGCCATTTGCATTGGAATTTGGACGGGATAAAAATTTGGCAAGTAAGCACCATAGGCAGGCATTGGCTGATAACCATTGACTGGAATGTAGAGCTGAGGAGGTGGGACCATTGGTCTCATCTGCCCTTTCATTTGTATGAACTGCGGTTGAGGGAAAGCTGGAGTTTTCTGCTTTGGTCCAATGTACCTAGCATTGCTGACGTTGCTAACAGGGCTTGTGCTGAGAGAACTTGTTTGCGTGGTGTTGCTTGCCCCAGAGGTTTGCGCTGAGCTGTTGTAATTAGAAAGGTTTCCCCATGTTCTTAGTCTGTTGTGTATATCTTTAAATCTTGGTCTTCTGTTGGGAAATTCATTCCAACACTCCAACATCAAAGTGTATATCCATGTGGGGCAGTCGTCAGGACATGGTAAAACCTGCCGGTTCCTGATCATCTCGATGACATCCTGGTTAGAATAACCACAATAAGGCTGCAGGCCATAGCTGAAAACTTCCCACAACACAACTCCGTATGACCATATATCCGAATCAATAGAAAACTTGCCGTACATAATAGCCTCAGGGGACATCCACCGGATAGGAAGAAGGGAATTTCCCATCAATTTGTAGTAATCAGCAGCGTAAACTTCCCTGAAAAGGCCTAAATCTGATATTTTCACATTCAGTTTATCAAACACCAGTATATTTCTAGTGGCCAAGTCCTTGTGGACAACGTGGTGGCTTGAAAGATATTCCATCCCTGCAGCTATCTGCGTCACGATGTGGAAAAAATCTGCTGGTTCCAGAGTGGATTTTACTGTCTTGTCATCGTCAGTGCTGCCAACATCTGAATGGGGAGATCTCATCACCAAGAACTCATGGAGGTCACTGTGGGAACAATAACTAAATATCATGCTTATGGGTTGTTCCTTTGTCACTATTCCCAGCAAACAAACAATGTTTGGGTGCTGTAATCGTGATCTCATCATTGCCTCATGTTTGAATTCTTCCCGAAGAGACAGTTCTGCTTTGTCTTTAAGTGTCTTGATAGCAACAGCTTGCGTCTGTTCACCTGGCGCTGTACCAAAAAGATGCCCCTTGTAGACTTTGCCAAATCTCTCCTCTCCTAGTTCCTCCATAAACCGCACAGTGGACAGATTGATTTCTTTAAGTTTAGCCTGAAATGAAGTAAAAAAAGTAAGTCAGTAAAAAATCACAATGTTTTCTAAGCAACAGAATCTCCTATTAAGGAAAAGCTCCTGGTGGTTAGACGCTCCAAATGGAAGATAAATTGGGTTAAAATGACTTTTCAGCTTTTTGTATGTTCACATCAGTATATTGATTTTACAGTTAACCTTGAAATGAATTATACTATTATCAGAAGTGTAAATTGAATTATGCTGCAAGACGATGAGTATAATTATTTTTACAAAGGAGCGACCATATTTCCTGCAAGCTAAATGAATAATCAGTTCAGAGTAAATCTGGCAAACGATGACATCTATTAACTGCAGCTGCACTTGCCCTACAGATCTGCCCACTGGAGATCTGTCAGAAAAGCTATGGGCACTGGCTGAGGAGATGGCAGCCTCAGGGTGAACTGAAACATCCCTTCCAGCAGAAGGAGGAACAAAACCTCTCTCTTTCAGTTTTGCAGTAGCAGAGATGCCCTTTCTCCTCCATTGCACTACAGGAACGGCCCCTGCCTGTGGGTAGCAGTACACAATACTCCTGCTGAGAAACCTCGTGCTAGCTCTGAAGAGGGAGGTGGAAGAGGAACAGAAGGAAGAAGACATTTCTCTCTGGTACTTGAAGGAAAATGTGGCAAAGCCAAGAGTGAGAAATTCCCAGAGCCTCCCTCCTGCAGCTGGCAGAGAAAGTGAGGGAGTTTGTGACAGTGATCTAATGGGTCCATCCCGACCAGCATGGGCTGGAGGAGTCCCTGACAGAGCCAGATGCAGCTGGCACAGCTTGATACACAGAGCACCGCAGCAGGAGGGAGCAGGGCAGGCTGGAAAGAGGCGTTAACAGGTGATTTGGGAACAAGCTCTGATTTTAGTGGCCAACAGACTGTGGACTGGACCAGACAGTTTCTAGCACAACCCAGACTCAGCCATTAAATCTCCCCCTTGCCACATAAAATCAATGCAATTTGTTACAATTGGTAATATCCCGCAAACATTCTACAGTTTCCTGAACAGATGTTGCCAATTGTTCCAAATTGAGCATTGTTTTTTAGAGCTTGCATCTTGTAAATGCTGTGATTAAAAATTCAGCATCAGCTCTGAACAGGATTTAGTTAGTTGACCCAGAAAATCATATGCAGGAGCTGAGGTCTGTAGACAGAAGTTCAAAGCCATTTTCGTTTCACCGTCCTTTGTGATACACAGCCTTAGAAAGATGTTGCACCCCGGCTCAGCTCCCCACTCGGTGGTGGTTCAGAATACTAGCAGACTGAGCCAATGGATTAGACAAGAAACCCCACCGTGCATCCTGCTTTCAACAAGCAAACCGGCCACATGATTACCAGGAGCGAAAATGAGCTGCAGGCTGAAGACTGGATCAGAAATAACAACACCTCCAGTCACTGAGACAACAGGCAGAATAGGGATTGACAGGTAAGGAGAAATGTCATAAAATACTTTGTCCTGAAAGCTGTTGCCTGAGGTCAGGATTTCTAGATACAGCTAGCGAGTGCAAGACTTGTTTTCACTGAAGTAGGTGGCCAGCACAGTATGAAAATTAGGTTCCTTACAACACGGCTCAATTTGAACACCGACAACCTGAGACACTGAAATTCACAACGCTTTGGAAATATGTGGCCTAAGCAAATTCTAGACAAAATACCTGTTTGTGTTGATTAATGAGTGGCATTTCCATGTCCTGGCTAGGAGATGCCATCAGCTGGCGGCGCTGTGGTGTAGCAGCCGATGCCTTCTGCTTGTTTCTGCACATACAGACCAGGAAGAAAAGGCAGGCGATAACCAGAGGGATGGCTATACTGGGAACCAGGATGTAGAGGATTCCCATTTTACTGTTGTCACGTGGACCTGTCAGGCACAGAAATGTTCATTGTTTACAATAAGTATTTTTAATGCATTCAATAGTAAAGAAAAAAAAAACAACCCACAACCCAGAAAAATGAAAACCAAAAAACAAACTATGGTATGATTATTAATACTATATTTTAAACAAAAAGTACACTTCTATAACTTGAAAACAGAATTCACATTACCCTCTCCCCCTTCTCCATAATTTTCTATTAAATATTTCAAAGAAGTTTGAATGGACATAGCAACTAGCAGCATGAAGATAAACTAGGAGCTCCACATTTAATGTGTTGACTGTAACAGTATGTGGTTTATTTCACTTTATTTTTGAGGCTTCCAGTTGTGAAAACTGCAGAACATAGACCAGAGTATCGTTGCATTATCTTGTTCAGGGGATAAAAAACAAGTGAGTAGTCTTCATCACAGTATGCAAAGCAGTGAACTCAATGTGATAAACCAGAGCACAACGTTGCAATCTGGCCTTCTCGCCCAACTTCAGCCATTTCATCATCACTTTGCCCACTTTTTACCTCCACTAGTACTACTTCTGCCCAGAATAAAATAGATCTCACTTCTCACTGGCAGAGATATTATTTGTTCTGTGCTTAATACAATTAAAGTGCTTTTATGTCACAGTGAGACAGACATGAAAGAGCCATCGCTATGCTTAATAAGATTGTTCTGGAACCTTCCTAAAATGTTTTTTTCTTGATACTTAGAGACTATAGGAAAGCATAGTGATGTCCAAAATGTTCACTGGAACTGCCTGGGATGTTTTTTGCAATCCGTGGTTTTGCTATTTGTGGCTACTGCTTTCACCACAACCACTTCCCAGTGTTATCTTTACAGCATGTTACATGCAATGTAGAAATTTATTATAAATGTCAAATCACATTACTGTAAAAAAGTGAAGTAACTAAGAAATTTCATATGAATTTTGAGCGCTCTTAAATATCCAGGCAATGTGTACTAAAACCACTGTTACGGCTTCCATGATACATCATCTGCTGCAGGAAACATGCTTTTCTTCCTAATGAAGCACAGTATTAAGTTGTTTTGTCATGTCCAAAGACTGTTAGCACTGTAAGAGCTCTAGAGTGAAGGCTGTACCAATTCAGGGAAGTGAGTGGGACAGTATTAAGCTGTGAGAGCTGTGCTTTTTATTTTTGCTATCAGTTGTGCTGTACAGAGCCAGTAGCAGATAGCTTAGGACTTTTCTGGTAAGATTGTCTGTTTTTATGACATCTCTGCTTCTGCACTTCACACGGTTTCCTTCCAGCCAAGCATGGTGCTATATCTCCCTCTACAGGATCTGAAAATCCTTGCTGCCTGCAAGATGCCATACAGAGCGAAAGCAATGTACCATTGAGTAGCATGAGCAAACCAAACACATACAGCTGATAAGCGTGTCAAGTCTGGCATTTGACAAGTTAGAATACAAACTGCAGCGGTATTGTTAATTGTTATCTCAGCTTAAGCACCCAATAAGTCATTTAAAAGTGTCACAATATCTCAGTTACAAGCTCTGATCTCCAGAAAATATTAAACGCCTACAACACAAAACAAGGGTGACACATTACAGCAAGTGAAACATTTGAAAGCTTAACCCTCTTAAGTGAATTGTACTTGTAAAAATAGGGAACATTCAAAATTACACAGGATTCGGGACAGTAGTAGGGAAAAAAAGAAAGAGAATACATACTACAAGAAGGTATGTCACACAGTTCCATGCGTACGTTTTTATTCTTTGTAAAACACCAGGGCCCATCCATCTGACCTCCAGGATTTCGGCAATACGCATGTCCTCCACCTAGCTCTGGAAACTGTGTGCTTGTTAGATCGTGGTTGTGGGGACTCTGGGAGTCCCAGAGTTGGCAAGTGTGGCCAGACTTGGTAACGCTGACCGTCCCTCTGTAGTCTGCTCCAGAACCATTGTAGCACTGATGATCTGCAACACAGGGTTTGACAAAACGTTGCCAATAACAAAACAATCAAGGGCCAGCAAGACCAAAAGGGTTGAAGTGTATAGACCATGTATGCAAAAAGTACTTGAATTTAGGTGCTTTGGGATCTAAATGAAAGCTGTGGGTTTTGAAATTTCAATTCTGCAGGTATCTGTACTCTTACACCCAGTTATTTCTGGATGCTGCCCTGGAGCGTCTCAGCGCCATGGCTATACACACCAATATTTGGTAACTCTGAATGCAAGTTGATACAGAGGAGCATGTATGGACCTTCAGATACAGGACAAGATAAGTTAAACTAAATTAGAGAGATGAGTTTCACTTCAGGAAAAGTCTTCAGATGCCAACAGGGTAAACTTCCCACCACTTTTATTTCTCATAATCTTCCTGTCTTCCTCACACTGCTCACTTCTTAGAGAAATTAGTGCTGCATTTTCTAACACCTCTTGCCAATTTTTCCTTCTTTTCTTCTTAGAAAGAAGGGATCCAGGCTTTTCTTCTCTGTAGATACATCACTTTCATATCTGCTGAACTCCTATCTTTATTGTCTCTCTGTTTTGCTGCTATCCTCTCTTCATACTTTTTGAGTGCTTGTCTCCCATATGTATCGCCTGAACTGTATCATGCATTTTTCTGCATGTTTGCAACATTACCTTCTCCATTTTTCCGAGTCACCCTCCCCAGCCCTCAGGAATCCCGCTCTCCCAATGGCCTTCCTCCAAACCCCCAGGTACTCACGTCGCAGCTGTTCCGCCACAGAGAGCACCGCCGGCTCGGAGCATCACAGATGACTTTTGCCAGACTTTTTGTTGGTTTTATTCTCATTCCTTTTGCTTGATACCTCTTCCCTGGCTGATTTGTCTCTGTCATCATTGTCTCAGTTATTTCTGCATCCCAGCTACAGTGCTTTTTATTGCCTTACTAGCACACAGCTAGTCTGCTATGCCCACTGTTATGCCATGACCCCTGCTCCTAACTGCGGGTTCAGATAATGGATATTCAGAATAATCTTATCACACTTTGAACTTTAAACATCTTTAGTCTCTTGGAGCTTCCTTGTTGAACATTGTAGGGGGTGGTGATTAATTGCTAGGAAACGGAGTAGGCAGAAAAATTGTCAGCGCATAATTACTGACAATGGAACAGCCCTTCTACTCCTGGATGCAAATATAAATTCACAGAAGCGAGATTAATGTTTTCACCCATCCTGTGTGGGTGAAGAAAGACAATTACACTCCATGCTCGATTTACAGGATTAATATTGTTGTGGATTTCCATATAGAAAGAATGAACATTAAATGTTTAATTTCTTAACCGACTTTTCCAGTGAAGCTTCCACAGCCTGTTTGAGGTTTATTGATAGGTAAACAGAGCTCACAAATAGCTGTATGGGGGGACTCATTCAGAAAGGCAAGGCAGGCACGTGGGAAGGGAAGCCTGCAACGCACTGCTGCCTCTCGCAACTCTGAGTCAAATCAGTTGTGTGAACACAGAGTTTTATAGCCCAGGATGGTTGACACAACCCTTTTCAGTACTAAGCAGCATCCTTTAAATTTCCTCACCATCCTAGCTATACCTTACAACAGTGCAAGATTATAGTCAGTACTAACATGATAAAAAGCAGTAGCATCCAGTATAGCAGTATTTCTTTACAAAAAGAATGACTGATATGTCTCTCGGACCCAACCTGAGGAAGCAACGAACTCTACTTTTTCCCAGTGACGAAACACCCAGACTTACATCGGCTGAGTCTCTCCACGGGAATTCCGATCCTTATGCAGTTGGCAGCTTCCAAGGTGTCAGGTCGTGGGAGATCCTCACACTTAGGCAACTGTAGCTGCATCAAGATGAGGGGGTTTGACCTAGCGATGTTGTACTCCTGCCTGCAGAGATCGTTCTCCAGAACTTCACATTCATCCCGGCACAGCTCCCGTGGCTTAGGGGTCCGAGAGCGCTCGTCACACAGGGGAAACACAAAGTGGCAGAAGGATGGTATAGCGAACTGTGAACACTGATCGGACAAATGCGTGGAAGTGCCAATCATGGTAAATGCAGCTGGAAAGGAACAAAAATACTGCCTATATTAATTCAGGAAAAGCATGAGAAACAACATAATGTTCATGTCATTTGCTTTTTACAACTTTTATCTTTTCTTGAGGGTCTGAAAGCCTACTGAGCAGTAGGGAAATGAGGTCATTTCTGCTGTAAAGGAGAGGGGACAAATGGAGAAAGCAAACCCAGCATCCCAGTTTCCCCCTGCCGTCTGCACAGAGCTTGTAGGACCTCAGTTCTCAGGAAGTTACCCAAGTGACCAGCATTGAGTGAACTGTTGGTGCTTGACTTTTATTTTAACTTGAAAGCATAAAGAGCAAAGGCAAGATACACCTGCCAGGATGCTGACATGTATTTCCAAAGTTCCTAATTAGTTAAAATCTGAATGAGGATCACACAGCTTCTTCCTCCTATAGACATTTTGATCAATAAACAAGTGTTTTTCAAGTCTTCACAGGCAAAAGGAAGTATGCCATTGGTATTTGGGGAGATATTGGTATTAATAGACATGAGAAGCCTAACAGGTAGCTCAGGAAAAATGAATGTAATCAATCTCAGCATACTGATCACATTAAGATGAATGTCATAATGAATTAGGAACTTAATCCTCCCCTTCAGCTCTCAGCATCTACACACTAATATTTATCTGAGAGTTTTCTTGCACATGGCAAAGAAAAGTCGAATGTGCATGTGCATCATGTGTCTGGCGATGAATCCAGCTTTAAATGTAGGAACGTTCATTCCCACACTGGAAAGCATCATTTGTGAGTGAGGCTTGCTAGACTGCACGTTCCACCAACGCACACTGCAGAAAGAGAGGAAATGAGCAGTTCAAGTCATTCAGCAGTCTATTTACAACCTACAAATCAATTCTTTCCCTCTTGTCCAGCTCTCTCCTTTCAGCCATCTACTTCCTGCTGCCACCTGCTATCAGAGAGTCTCCCGTCTCTTCCTAAACACTGCACGTGCAGCAAGCAGCCCCAACTCCAGCCTTTTGTACTCTTTACACCTTTTCTTATTTTAATACAGGAATATTAACACGGGAACAGAAACATTTACCAGTCATGTAGGGAACACTGCATGCAAGCACGATATCAGGCCTTAAATGACAGCTGTGACATGTGCTTGTCCCGAAGGCTAACAGGGAAAAAATAAACCTGGAGGAGTGAAGAGGTCACTGTTGGCTATTTGAAACAGCACGCTAATTTTTGTGAAGGTGTTACAGAATTTAGATTGGCATGAGCGAAGAGTGCACGATCCACAATCATGTCCTTATTTTGATGGGAGGCACAAAAGCCAGCAGGACTGTGTGGTGGCATTTTTTTTAGTTATTAAACAGCACACCGAAGACATTGCTAGCCACAGATATCCATAGGTCAGGGGTCAGGTCCATGCTGTCTTCATTGTTGGCCTTCCAGTCTTTCAAGTCATGTCTCAAGTTTTTCTCCAGAAACGTCCTTCTTTTTTTAAAAGAAGGCTGCAATTCTCACCTAACCACATGGCCAGGATCGAACAGCACCAGGGGCCGTAGAGACAAAGGGAATGTATTTCACACATCAGCACAGCAGGGAAATGAAAATCCAGAATGAAAATTCCCCGTAGAAGTCGCCTGTAACCTAGTTAAATGTTCCTGGCGTCGGGCAGTAGGTGTCACCGTTTCCCACGCACAGCCTCCCCGAACGCCTTACGGCTCTGAGCACAAAGACCTTCCACCAAAAACTGCGCTTAGGAAGTATGGGCACAAATATAAGCAAAATCTCAGCAGCAATTATACAGCAGATTTTTTTTTTTTTACCTACTAAGTTACTGCAATTTCAGAAATACCCTGTCATTTGGACAGAGAACACCCAGTCTTGCAATACTTGTTTTACATATAAGAAGACTCGTAAGAACCAAGTATGTTGTGAAATCCTCAGGGTTATTTTGCATAAGGCATTCGGTATGTCCTTCAGATGCATATCGTTTGAAAATGCCATATTATTAATGGATTATCATTACTGCTTAGCTAGGCACTGGGCAGCTATACATGGTGGTTCACAGAGTTTTCCTAAAAAAGAATGGTTCCATCAGAAATTCTCTTCAACTCCAGGACAGAGAGTCCCAGCCCCCAGCCTCCAAAATCTAGCCAATAACCAGTGGTATTAGGGATCCAGCAGCCAGATTATGAATGTATGTGTTGTATATTCCAGAAACAAGTATAACTTGATCAATAAACATTTTCTGGAAGATACCACAGTTTTTTGGTTGGCTTTTTTTTTTTAAAAGGACACTATGAACCTAATTCATGGAGTTACAGATTTAAGCATTTCAGATAGCTGAACATTTCCATATTGCTGAAAAACATCCAAACAGGATAGAGATTGTGTCATAGAAAAAAATGGTATCAGCAGGATGAATTAATTAATGACATCATGGTAAAAGAGGAATTACAACAGAGTACCGGAGAAAGGAGGGTGGGGAATGAGTCCTAACAGCACAAGGAAAAGTCAGCACCTGGGTTTTGCCAGTCCCAGAATCTGATCACCATCTCAAGAGTGGAAAAAAACCTGACCTGGATTCCTGTCTTGACAATAAGCCTTTAAGGTAATATCTTTAAGGAGACAGAGCTGACAAGTGAAGTCAAACTCTTCTTGGCAAATAGTTATGTTAAAATTGCAGATTCAATTAGTGAGCCATTAGGCCAGATGCAAATAAGCTCCTGCTGGACGGAGTTAATTGGCCATATATTATGATAAGCAGTTTGCTCTATTCCAGAGATTCATTTGCTTGCTTTTCTTGTGTACATCAGAGTTGCAGCTGCTAACGTCAGCTAACTGAGGTACAGTGAAGAAAACCCGTGTTGATGTACAGCCCATTAAAAGTCATTAAAGTTTTGGACGCATGTTTGTGACTCTACGAAAACGATGCTCCGAGAAAGAGTCCCTAGGGGCAGAGCACAGGAAGGTTGGCTCTTGTTTTATATAAATCAATGTGAAATCTAGACTCTGCCAGGATTATGCAATAGAGGAGGAAATCCAAGGTAAAAGCTACCATACATTTTTCAAGAAAATCAAAACCCAGTAATTTTTTATTACATCACAAATCGATTTTAAAAAAAATCTTCTATTTGAATCCATCATGCAAAAAGCTCCAGTATAAACTACAAGCTGTTAAAAAGTCAATGCTCTAACATTTTACTTAAGTACACGGAAGAAGCTTCTACACATGACAGCAGATATTCATCTTCCTTGCTCCAAATTTTGCTAACTGCACAAGTAGGAAACTGGCACACCTCCTCTAAACCTTAATATAAGGATGTCTTAGTCATTGACTGATAAAACTTAAAAGGATGATAGCACTACGTATACTTGAATTGGATACTTTCACGAATCTTTTTTGCCCTGCTACAGAGATGTATAAGCTTACCAGTAATTCGGTTTTCAATTTCCCCTTGCATCTGGAGGGAGTCCACATAAATGGTCCTGTTTCCAATGATTCGTGCGCACGCAATTCCCCTGTATGGCTGACAGAACCCGTCTTCATGGTAATCTTCTCTGAAAAAGACAGGTTAGGATTTTATAAGCAGATGTCTAGCTGTCCCCAACGAATTTTTACAAAATATATTCTTATAAAAGGAGAGAATCCCAAAGGACTGTAAATCTGAAATTGTTCCATTCCCCAGGTGCAGCTTTCTCCTCCAATTCTCTCTATACTACCTTAGAAGTATTAATGAGGCACCCTGTAAATAGCTCATTAGAGAAAGAAGTAAACCAAAACCCAAGATTAATTTAAAAATCATATGCTAATAGTAATGAGATTTGACAGACGAATCTATTAAAAAGCCTTTAGACTGAGACAGCAACATAGATCTTGTTAAATGCCCCCGTCCATTTTTGGCATCTAGCTGCACCCAGTACAATTCGGCAAACAGTTGGTTCTCTTCTCCCACCTCTCTCTCCCTTTCTTCATTTCCTGTAGTGAACAGCAGAAGAGATCTTGCCAAGCTTTAATTAAAACATGGAATAATTTTGAACTCTGAATTAGGTAAACAGAATAAAAAGTAATCAAGGTTTTAACCTCTTTTCCTCTTCTCACTAGTCAGAGTCAATGCCAAATTCCTCTTCCAACATATATTTTAATACATTTTTCAATTCAGTGAGGCTTTGGGCCAAATTTAACTCCCTTACATCAACATAAATATTTTGGCATAAAAACACTAGCCTCAAGGCTCAGTGGTTCAACACATCATCCCCAAAGCCCCAGTAAATAATACAGAGCCGATCTGCAGATCGTAGCTGTCTGAGCACTGAAGAGGGGCTTCAGAGTGCGAGTGCTCTCCGAGGTAATGCCCAGTATGCCGTGTGCTTCCTCGGGCACAGCGCGGCCTCTGTGGTAGGATTCACGAGCCTGACGGATTCACATTGTGTCATTCACTGCATGACGGACCAAAAAGGGCATCAAACATAATCTAGAAACCATGAGTCTAGAGCAATCCTAGGACACCCAAAAGCTTAATCAGCTTTTGTAACTAAACAGTCAGTTCAGAAGTCTGAGGTACCTCTCCAATACCTGCGGTTTTTGAAGTATTACTTCAATACTCTTCTGCACTTTGTACTTTATTATCTTTGGATATCAATACCTGTTTTGGTCATCCCCGTTGCCCCTTCTCTTACAAATATCTTCACCCTTCCTTAGGGTGCCACACGAGCAGGACAAAACCGTCAGTGAATACGTGTAAAACCACATAGCTTCAGCTGGGCCAAATCAGCACGAAAACCTGGTGCCTGACAACAGCTAGCCATGACGAGCACATTACCCCACACCTACGCAGTGCTGCGTGCAGCCCGTTATTTCCAATATCTTATTCGGTCTTAGGAACTTCTTTTCATTTTTCCTCTGCTGCGTCTCCCTGATAAAGTTCACATCTTCAGGGAAATGTTACCACTATTTCTTAGAGTGTAAACTCTTTGGCAGTGGAAGGTTGGGCAGGACTGTCCATACAGTGTAGCCAAAAGCTGGAACCATCGATCACCACTCGAGCAGCGTCTCTCCCTTTCCTCCCACAAAGACAATGATTTAACAGGACTCGATCCATCACACAGCTGCTAGATAAACCATGGTGATATGAAGTGTCTCATGCAGTTGTTGTCCAGATCTGGCCTTTATTTCTTATCACAGTATGACTGCTAAATATTCCTGAAGCAGCATTTTGTCTACAAACTCTGAAACAAGTTCTGCTTCCACAAAGATATGCAAGTTTTTGATTATGGTGGATGAAGTAAAGGAGGAGTCTTTCAGGATCAATTAATTCCTGCAGTGAAATTCTTTCACTCTCATAACAAAACCTCTAATTTTGCAACAATTGCATCATGCCTGAAGGGACAAAAATATCAAAGCATTTTGTCTGTGCCTGTTTTATGATCCTTGACCACCTCAGTAGGAAGTCAGCAATTCCCATAAGGAGCTGAATGAATATGAAACCTCTATTTGACCTCTTTCTCAAGAGTAAATTCATACCCCTACCCTGCAGAACAAAGTCTGCAATGTATCTTACTGAAACTGTACCTCACACTTCAACTCTCAGTGCAGGGCTCTCTTGCCAGCACCAAAAAAAAAAAAAAACCAAACACAAAAATCTATAAAAAATAGCATTCCAAACAGCGTAGGTTTGGTGACAAAAGCAGTGTGATCTCTTACTTAGCTCAGTTTATTTATTTCTGTCAAGAACTTATAAATACAGCTTAGATACTATATATACACACATATGCTCCCCTCTCCCATGTTATAGTCAACTGCTGATTAAACTAAACTGGATATGACCATTACCATGGATGCAAGCAAAAGTAAACAGTAACCTGATGTCAGATACTCTGACAGAAGCTGGGCTCTTATTCTACACGCATCTTTGTCAGGTCAGGAAACTTAGTGAATACAGTTTGACTAGTACTAGTGATCGAGGAGACAAAATTACATTAGTTGTCTTAGGAAAATAGTTGATTTCAACAAAGCTGCAGAAGTGGGACCACTTAAGAGTCTCCTTACAGATTACTCTTTCCCTCGGCTACATGTACACTCAGCACATGGCAAAACATCCGCGGCAAAAAGCAACCTGGGGGGAATCTGATAAAACAGCGCAGGAGGGGCGTCATGCTCAGTTCAAACAGGAGTCTTTGGAACCACGTGCGGCTTTGATTTGTGCTCCAAACCATATGCCAGCAATTCAGTTGCTGATCAGAGCAAGAGTTAAAAGCTGCTGAAAATAGGCAGAAATACTGACTCTTCAATTTCCTGCTGCTTGAGCTGTAAAGTCTGCTCTGATCAAGAACCCTGGTAAAAGCAGAAATCTGACTCCGTAAGAGGAATCCAGAAGAGTTCAATTTGTTCCACTTGCAGAAATCTTACAAGCTAACTGCCATAGGTACTTTTTTACCTTTGTTCTTTGTTGTTTCTTTCTGAATGTTTCAAGATGGCATTACCTCTTCTCACTAGTGATTTTCTTCCATTTTTATATAACTATTTTTTTTACAAAATAGAGTCAGGAACATCCTAAGTGTTGACCTTCTTTTTTCACCTTTGCTGGAGGGCAGTCTCAAAGACAGCACACCTGGAACATTAATTTTCTCAGCACTCAATTAGAGTAGAGGTAAGGTATATTGTCCTACTGAGAGAACTTTCCTCCCAACTACTTGTCAGATGTTTGACCAGAGTATGGACTTAAAAATAAAATCATAAAGAAATCGGACTAAACAGACCCTCTATTCCTAAAACGCCAACTTCCATTTCTTAGGATGAATGCCATTAGTTTTCCAGGCGCATAAGGTGATCTTCTGCCAGAACAATAAAGTTAAGATAGACCAGGCTTACCAGGTCTGGAAACATCTTGAAGAACCAAGCGCTAACCAGACATTTACAAGTTCCTTACCACACATGCACTGCACCGCATGACTAAATACAGTCTGCCTTCAGGTTTGTGGGCAGAAGAAGTCTGTATGAAATGGAGAATTAACCAAACAAGCCATGTAGAAGAAAGATGCAGGTTCAGTGGTAGGGTGCCGGTTGAGTCTCCTTCCACTCACAGAAATCATAACTTCCAGGGACACCTGGGTCTACAAAGGAAGCACTGGAAGAACCAGGTGCCTCTGAATAGGAGTAAAACCCAGCATGCACGAATATGAATCTCTCTAGATGGAGGTCATGAGAAACTTCCATAGGGTAGATACCCGCTCTAGAAGTATACAGAGAGATTTCTAGGCATACTGCATGTGCTGCAAAAACATACCGAACATTGCCACCTGCACCCTCGCATGAAGCATTACTTTAATTTCACATGTGACACAGAAAGAACACCAAACAAAAGACTACAAAACAAAATACCTAGGAAACAAAGAGTCTTTTCTTAACGGAAAATCTAAATGCTGAAAGAATACATCTGGGCACAATTCTCTATATGGTATCTATGTAACACAATCTATTGTATGCAACTGTCACAGCTGAACAGTCCAGAGGGCATGTGAAACAAAAAAGTCCCAGTAAATAAAAGGCAACTGTGGAAACTCTGTTCAATACTAAAATCACCTTGTGAAGCACGTAAGTCTGATGAGAGCTTTCAGTGTGTATTTGGTGCCCCTGAAAACACAGTGAGTGCAGACCTAGTGGTTTTGCTGAAAAATAGAGAGAACACATGAAGGCATAACAATCTTTAGCAAGGGTTCACAGAGGGAATTCTGAAAGCAGAGTTGAGAGGTACTAGATATTTATTTGCTAGTAAGATACCTTTTTTCTGATTGCACCCCACAAATTTAACTTACAAAGACAACAGAAACTTGTAAGTTAAATCTGTTTTCCTGAAAATAGAAGAGACACAACACCATGTATCAGCCATAAAAAGAAACTCAGAAATCTTTCAAAAAACTCAGAAAAACTTTGATTGACTACAATTAAAAAAAATCTAATTTAATAATACCCTACCAACCTACCCTTGTAATAAAATGAACAAAAATGTTACTTAGAATTATAATTTGAGAACAATTTATTTTAATATAGTCAAATAATAAATTTATAAGTTATTTGGAAGGATACATCCTCAGCTTACACTTTACAAAAGTAAGCGATACTAAGCCAATTCATAGAATATAACAGGATATTCCAGAGGTTAGTTTTTAAAAAGATAGTAGAAATAATGTTACAGCAGTTTCCCACAAGCAATCTAAGTGCAGTTAAAATTTCCTATAAATTTTCCCACAACAAATAACAAAATTGAAATTTTGACCCTCTTTCATATTGTCCAGGGACTAAACAGCATTTAATTACAAACTGTTAAATACTAAGAGAGGATATTAGGACTCCCTCTCATATTCCAATACAAGTGGAGTAGCAAAGCAAGGACAAATGCACAGAAAACCACAGTTAGACCGAGACAGACGAAGGAAAGGACAAATTATTTATGTCATCCTATTTGCTACGGGTAGAGAAATACAACATTTGGTATACGGTCACTCATCTTGTAGGAAAGTCTCAGAGTTTTTGATAGCTACAGCTTGAAAACTGATGGCAGAAGCTGTGTAAAGAGGCCGACTATGATCGAAGTAAGATCAGAGGGAAAAGGACAGGCATCGTATTTCAGATTATGAGTTTACTTAGCCCTGTGTGTGGCTACTTCATAAACATAAAGCACACAAGTTAAATGACCTGCAATACAAAGAATTAAAGGAATAAAGGGTTTATATTTAATCAAAGAGAGGCAAATTACTCTGACTTGTGGGAAGGGCATTACAAAGGGCTGCAGTAAAAAATCAGGAATTTCTGTTTTTAATATACATATGTATTCATGGTTTGTTTATACTGCATCTCAAAATCAGGACCTCTTATAAGCTGGCACTACAGTCCTTGTAATTTGTTACCCTTACTCTTGACATGTATCATATCATAGTGCCGAGGAGTGAACTTGACTCACAAGGGGATCACTTTTCGATGGCTAAAATGAGTTCACATCTTCAAATATCTCCCTCCCACTGAAATGGGTCACAGAGAAGAGAAACATACTACCCTTGTCATATGCCATATCACAACTATAAAATTTGCCTCCTGTCAAGAACATAGCGAATTTATATTAATGCCACTATAGAAAAATAATTTGGTACTTTCTGGTCAGGTCTGTATATTTACCTTTCAGGGAAAATATCAAATAAAATGCTCAATTTCTTGTTTCACCATGAATTAAAATTTGTCAAGAGTGTTGTCTTTTAAAGTAATAGTTACAATAGGCTAGAAAATTGCTCCTTGTCATAGGCCTCCTGTTGTGCACAGGAGGTCAATGGCAGTTTTACTACTGACATTCAAGGCAACAGGACAGGGGTATAAATATTTGATGGAGGAAAAGAATGGGATTTTTCAAAACCAGTATTGCCTGAACTATTACTGTTCACCCATTGAGAAAGGCTGGGCTAATGCCAGATGCTCCTGACATCGCCCATAACTTCTGCCCATACAGGGCAGAAATTCAGTAACACGCACAAATGGGTTGGAGGTTTTAGCGAAACTTCCAAAACCCAGGTGCACAGGAAAACCTCAAACCCCCCCCCCAAATCCACAAACCATAAAACACCAAAAAACCCACACCTGCACATCTGTGTCCTGCCTGCTGAAGCCGAGAAGTGAAAGGACGGCAGGGACAACTTTGCTGGATCAGGCCCCTGCCTGGATGGAGACACCCTGCGCCCACGTCACGGGAGAAGGGCGCAGGCTTCCTGCCCTACCTGTTTCCATGCTCTGAACAAACAGTTTCATTCTCTGACCAAAGGTTTATCTGCAAATAACCCACCTTTCCGGCACATAAAATCATTTGTTTGCACATCTTCACCCACGTCTAAAGATCAGCGCTCCCGGGATATCAGAAAATACCCATCGAAGTTGTTAACACCTCAAAGACAGACTTCACTAAAATACAAGAGGGATGTAAAAACTTTCCCCATTCACTAAAGGAATGTAATAAACAGTATCAGAAAAGAAGGAGAGTCTAGTGTTAAAAAGCCAAAAACTAACAGGCAGGGGAATTTGTATAAATAGTCATAGCTCAGTTGAAGTCAATGGACCTATGACAATTTACACTCACCAGGGATATGGCCCGTGAATTTTGCTACCAGATGCTCATTGAGTGTAACAACAGACCCCAAAAGCAAGATTCCCTTATGTCTAGCATACAACTTAGACAAATATTAACAAATAGCATTTATTTTTGTGCTTTTTATCTGAAAAGTAGTACATAACAGAATCCCTAAAAAAAGGTACTTAAAGTCACATTTACTGAACAGAGCAATTGTGCTGCGTTTGATTTGAATATTGGTCTGCTAGTTCCTAAAAAAGCACACTGTGAATTGAAACTCCAGATTCAACGTGTAAGATCAGTAAAAAATAACAGTTGATCTTCATTCTACTGATTCTACTAAGTGATGAGTTTGTTAATGTTAATCATAGGATTTCAGACACCACTTTAAGCCAGGTAATAGATAAAGTAATTCACTGAAATGTCATCAGTAAAAACACAGCTGCAAATGGACTTCGTGTTTGTGACAAACTACAGAAAAGTAACCAGTTTGTCAAACAGCAACTTGTAAACAACCACCTTATTTTTAGCCTATTGCAAGTATTTCCACAACGGATTATAAAAATCAATATTTTTAAACACAAAACTCAGGCTCCAAAGTCTGTCTCTAAAACATAGTCCAAATAATGTTTTGAACATATATTCTGATGTTACCATGAAAGGAAGATGCTTTTCATGCAAGGTATTTAAAAAGCATTTAAACAGAAGAAAGGAGGAGGACATCGATAGGGTTTAAGTATATGCCTTCCTTGAATCATGAACCAAATTGTTCTCCTCACACGGCATTGCCTTAAGTGGGTGTCAGCACTCCTAGCTGCGCTGTGTCCTTGCTAAAAGATGTCATATTCAATTATTTAAGTGGATAAGATAAATGGAAAAATGGTATTGCTTTCCTTCCTTTCACAGAATCATCCTCCATCACTTCTATAACAAGAAAAACATACGGCCCCCACCGGCAAAGATGTAGGAAAGACCCGAACACACAGAACTATGGCAGGATGCTCATTAGGTAACACTACACGCTGCCACGGTTTGACGGTATCAGAGGCATTCACATATTTATTATTGCTTTACATATTTAGAAAAGGTTTCAGTGTACCAAAACCTGTTGCTGTTCCCAAGTACAGTAATCACATACCGAAGTACAGATACGGGTGGCAGGATGGCCATTACTACAGTAACCTGGGTAAAGCAGTCAAAGAAGCAAAGCTACACAAGGGCATCGACCTCCTGAATTTCTGCAAGGAACAGAGGATCATCCCTGGAGGTATAACCAGCCATAGTCCTCTGATGACCACATGGAACTGCAAACAGATGTCCTAATATTACTTCTACCTACAAACTCTCTCAATTTACTCAAATTATTATTACATTTTTGTAAATTCCCCCTCTGCTTTCGTAGGTGTCAGCATGTTGGGATGAAATCTTGAAATCAGGTGAGTCAGCTGGCAGTCCAAGGAAGGCTGCAGGTCTTTTTTCCTGGGTGTCAGATATTTTTAACAGAAACATCTCTGTTACAACCAGGGTTACTGAAGAACTGGAGAAAAAAAACTTCAGAAAACTAATTTCAATGGGAAATTCATGGAGCGAAGGGCAGCTGTGGTGGCTGTGATGCCACAGGAGGGAGGGATATCGGGCCTCACCGAGGGGGCTGGTCGGGGGATAGGGGTCCCTTCTCACCCCTGGGAGTGGGTGAGAGAAGGGCAGCCCCCCTCCCGCCGGGCTGCTCCAACCTTGCCTAGCACAACCCTCACCCCGCTCCATAAAAACCACCTGGGATAAGCATGACATAATCAATTCTTAAAAAAAAAAAAATCCTTAAAATTTTCAGGTAGATATTCATGCATTGTGATTTACCTATACAGGCAAATATTATGCACAAATAGAAATTTTATATTATTGTTCAGTTCATTAAAGTCCACTGATGGAATTCTATACGTATGCCAGGAAGACAGGCAGGAGGTAGAAAGTCTTGAGAGAAAAGAAGACTAAGAAAGCATGGGAAAAATAGCCAGTTATATAAATCTAAAGAGAAAGAGAGGTTACAAGAAAGACAAAGGAATAATTTAAAACAAAACCTGAAATCCCATGGAAGTGCCTCAAGCTTTCTGGTTTGGGTTTTTTCTTGAATGATGGGAAATATAAGTTTTCTGCAAAGTGCTTCCTAGCTTTTTAGTAAGGGTTAAGATTTTTTTTTTAAAAATTTATTAAAAACCATTATTAATTAAAAATTGTTTCAGAATTAAAAATGTTTTAACTGACCATGCCATTAAAAATGTAACCACTTATGAAATTATCGGAGCAAATGAAAAAAATTAAAATAACTGTACTGGTATAATTTTTTTCCTTCTTTCTTCTTTTTTTTTAAACATGGCAAAGGTGGCTTTTCTATTTCAGCTAACACAGAGATTATACATCTGATAGCAGAGAGCTTTGTAAAACAGCCAGAAATTATCACAGCATCATCTATAAATTGGTTACATAATTATAGGTACGTGCAAGCATTCATCTTCAAAGTCTTTCACAGAACATTTTTATTAAAGCTACAGAAACATCAACTATTTATAACCATATAATATTGAAGTGTCAGTTTCACAGTAGTTTTTCCAGTCTTAAGGAAAAATTAGCACATTCCATTTATCAGAAAACTCCAACATCAACGAAATTACTTCTTTAAAAACATCTAAGCAACAATATGAAAAACTTGTTAGCTTCTCTGTTACTTTTTATGGATATAATATGAACTACTTATTCTAGGCAATGTTGCAGAAAGTTACAGTTTGTGAATAGTTCCCAATGTTAGAGGCTGTTTTCATCACTGCTTTTAATGTTGTAGAACTTATTTGAGCTGAAATTTTCCATAGTCCAAAGATAAGTTTTGGTTTGGTTTGGTTTTTACTTCAAAAGAAATGGTTAAGGTGTCTCAAAAAATGAGGCCAGAGAAAATTAGCATTTTTGTCTTTAGGGGAAAAAAAAAAAACAAACAAACAAAAAAACCCAAACCAAAACCACTACCAGGAAAAGGAGCAGCCATGTGGCTGTGATGTTATCATGTTGCTTTGCTATTGAGCAGACACCTGAGACTTGCTGGAACATACCTTTTGCTGTTCCCATGAAACACTACCCAAATTTGTCCAGCCTTTACGTCATTTCCATCTTCATGTGCTCAGCCCAGCCTACGAAAGCGTAGCTGATACGTTCTCCAAATACCCCGCCTACAGCAAGCTTTGCAGACGTGTGTGTGAGAAAATAAAACTGCTTGGCACCCCTGTCGGGGCTAGCGCCTGAGGTTAACTGAGGCAATGGTGTGAGGAGTTTCCTGAGAGCCCCAGAGGACAGGGGCTATGGAAGTGGGAGGAAGAGGCAGGTCAGGGATGCATAAAGGGGCTACCACCAGGAGAGCACACGGTCCTCCAAAATCTGGAGCGAAACCTGGTATTTCTGGTGTCTTACCATTTCTTCCTGTCAACAGATAAGTAAGTATGTGCCTCCTCTTCTGGGCTGGTCTGTACTGAAGACAGCAGTCTATTATTAGCGCTATGCGCTTGTCGGCTGGCTCCAGCGACCGAGGTCTGGGTGGTATGGCTAAGGAATCCAGAACTCATGAAATAATTCTGGTGTGTCATCATAATTCCACATAACAGGATTGTTGATTTTTTCCAAATTAGGAAAATGAGCTTTTTCTGCACAGGAAATTCTATGCCAGTTGCAATCAAATCCTCTGGAGTTCTCAAGAATTAAAAATAAACAGACGCTCTTCTACTTCAGCCACTGGAAGAGGGTAGAAATGAACAACCTTTGGCTCTGCAGCTACCCTTTGTTGGGGCTGGGGGCACAGCACCCTGAAGCACCCAAAACTGCTGGGAGGGCAGGGTATCCATCCAGCCCTCATGTAATCCCAAATGATAATTTCCCCTTACTTTTCTTTCTTTGGACTTAAAATTACTTCCTGAATCTTTATCAGACCTTATTTCCAAAGACTCCTCTCTTCTTTTTTTTCCCTATGTATAACCAATTAATGCCTGAATGTCACATTTTTTCATTTAAATCTTCCCACAATATAACAGTGGATACTGCATTGTATCTCAGGCAGGGTAAAATAGCTCACATTCCAAAGTCAGAGTTATAATTTATTTTCAGATGCCACACACATGATGCCATGCAAACAGCTTCATAGGCTGTGAGTAGCGATCATAGCAGTACCACAGTTCCGTAAATTAATCTAATTGGGCTTAACATTATATAAACTCTTCATGAATCAAAACATGTAGAAAACTCAATTAGGAAATCAAATGCTTCTCCAAGTTTAGCATTTCAGCACTTAGTTTTCAATGCTTGAAAACTAAGATCCTGTATATACTGATGTATCTGTCAGTCTGAACGACAGAGAATTTAAAAGTGCAGTGATCACCCATTGCACGTTCTTGCTGGAGTGCCTGAGTCTTGGAACTATTAATTTTGTACTACATTTTTGCTTTTCTCTCTTCTCCTCAATCTAATGCTGAAATAAAAAATATGCAGCTAAACTTCATTACCCACTGAGGTTGTCTTTTCCACTTTAACTACCAAACACAGTATGAACATGCTACCTGGCAGCTACCAACAATAAATGGAGAATATCACCACAGCAGCTCAGAGTCAAAAAGCAGCTACAGTTTTAGTTTTGTTAACACGGCACACTCACAAGCATGTCTTTGTTCTAAGTTTCAGATTCCTGTGTAATTTAGCAGATCTTACACTTAAGAATATGTTTTTATGTAACATGTAACATTTTACTGTTGGACTCGATGATCTTAAGGGTCTTTTCCTACCTAAACGATTCTATGATTTTATGTAATAAACTGTAATCTATTGGAGAGGAAAATAAAAAGCTTGCACTCCTCCTGTTGAAAGCATAGAAGATTTGTTCCTGTGTGAAACAATATTTTCTTATACTGCTTGCTGCTGAGACAGACTCTTCTTACTTTGGGGGAAAGACAGACTCTTTCTATTTTGGGGATTGAGGTAACGTTGCACGTGTTCCTTGGGGAGGTATACAGTGAGCTGGGTGAAGAACTGGCTGCATGGCAGGGTCCAAGGTGTTGCAGTGAATGGAGCTACATCTGGTCGGTGGCTGGTCACCAGCAGTGTTCCTGGGCTCAATTCTAGGGCCAGTTCTGCTCAATACTTTTATCAATGATCTGGAGGCAGGAGTTGAATGCACAGTTGTTAAGTTTGCTGATGATACTAAACTGCAAGTTGCTGTTGACTCTCTCGAGGGACAAAAGGCCTTGCAGGGGGATGTAGATAGATTGGAGCATCGGGCAATCATCAATGGCATGAAATTTAACAAAAGCAAATGCCAGCTTCTACACCTGAGATGTAGGAACGCCAGACACACGTATAAATTGGGAGAGGAGTGGCTGGAGCGCAGCCCTGCAGAAAGGGACCTGGGGGTGCTGGGTGGCAGCAGGCTCACTGTGAGCCAGCAGCGTGTGCCCTGGCAGCCAGGAGGGCAAACCGCGTCCTGGGGTGCATCAAACACAGCGTAACCAGCCGGTCAAAAGAGGTGATTATCCCGCTGTATTCGGCATTGGTGTGGCCTCACCTCGAGTACTGTGTGGGGTTCTGGGCCCCACAACTTAAGAAGGATGTGAAGGCCCTTGAATGTGTCTAGAGGAGGGCAACAAAGCTGGTGAAGGGGCTGGAAGGAATGTCCTGTGAGGAGCGGCTGAGGACTCTGGGTTTATCTGCTTTGGAGAAAAGGAGGCTGAGGGGCGACCACATCGCGCTCTACAGCTTCCTGAGGAGGGGAAGTGGAGAGGGAGGTGCTGAGCTCTTCTCCCTGGGACCCAGCGACAGGACGCGTGGGAACGGTCCAAAGCTGCGTCAGGGGAGGTTCAGACTGGACCTGAGGAAACCCTTCTTTACCCAGAGCGTGGTCAGACGCTGCAACAGGCTCCCCAGAGAGGTGGCCGATGCCCCGGGCCTGTCAGGGCCTTAAAAAGAGGCATTTGGACAATGCCCTTCCTAAGGGGCTTGAACTCGTGCTCAGCCCTGGAGCGGTCGGGCAGCTGGGCTAGGTGATCGCTGTAGGTCCCCGCCAGCTGGAACTAAACTGTTCTGTTCTGTTCTGTTCTATTCTATTCCTTTACTCCTCTACTCATGGTTTTGCAATCTGGAACTACTTTGTTGGCATTAAGCAGGTGAAAAAATGGGAGTTTTTTCAAGGTAATTTTGCAAAACTGAGTCAGACGAAAGTACCAGGGTTTCTATATGCAGGCCAGCCTGCTGAGAGTGTCCCACTGAACTGAAGAGACGGATTTCCCAACTTGAAGGAAAGCATGGTGAGGCACGTGTGAACGTGCTTTCTGGCCTGCAAATTGAACTGTTAAAAAAACTGGGGGCGGTGGGAGAAGAAAGTGTGTGTATGTGTGTGCACACATATGTATAAAACCAAAGTTTCTGTGATATATCGAATATTGTTTGTGTGCCACCTAAAGTAATCCTTTGCCTCTTCTGTGTTATTATCAGATTGAACAAAATGAGAAATGGGACACTTACGACTGACCCTTTTGAGGAGCATGAGAGACTGCTGATGAGACATGCTTCTTGCAACTTTATTTTTAGAGTAGTATTGCCTCAAATACTTCAGATTTTAGACTTAACAGAGCAGTACCAATTTAAAAGAGAAGATTTCCTTACTACATTTCCTTTCTCCTTTCCTTAAAACATGCTTTCTATCACTCTTAATGTTATTCAGTTTTGAATGGAAATGTTCAAATTTTATCAGTTTGTATCATCTGTTTCACCTTTTCTCAAGTACACTGAATTAGTTGCATCTATGGTTTGTCTGGCTCTTTCAAACTGAAACGGAGAACAAAATAATACAAAAGTAGGGGAAAATTAACCATAAAGCTATAAAAATTGAAAGGGTGATTTATGGTGTGGTGTTACAACATTATCTCATTTTGTTAAATTACCTACTTTTCATTAGAATAGTGTTCCTTTATCCTTGTGCCTAACTACAACATTCACCCTTTCCTTGTATGCACTTAGAAGCTATTCAGCATCCTAAGGAACTCTAATTAAACTCAATGTGGCATCAAATGCTGACAGGAAGTCTCAGGGACATATAACTGTCCTTTTGTAGGACATACAATAAATACTTTGAAAGCCATTTAAGCTACTGAACGGAGGAGAGAAAGGGAGGGAGAGAGGGAGGAAGTAAAATCAAAACAAACTAAAGATTGCTGGTTATATCAGGGATGTCCAACAGCTGCAGAAGCTACTTGCCAAAAGCCCAAGAGCCTTTACTACTCTGAATATCAATTTACATATATCCTTAAACGGATTAACAAATGTCTTATTTCGCTTGCAACTTCTCTGGTAGTTTAATACAAATTGTTTCTCTGAGCTGCCCAAACCTAAGCACCTGCTGCTGATTGGGAATTTGCTGGGAGAGGGCATGTTGGGGTCACGTATTTACAAAGTCAGAGCTGTGTTTGGCTCTTCGCCATACATTGCACACCTCAGAGTTGCACCTTACAGCTGGCCTGATAGGACAGCCTGCTGGCTATCAGAAACCTAACCACCGCTCTGCAGAGTAGGAAGCAGGCTCTCCCAGCACACAGGCTGTGGGTAAACTCTCCCCTACAGAAACCATCAACTTCCTTTAATATCCACCTACAAGCTAAATTTCTAAATTTTGGAAAGCAGAACTCTTAGGAAAGAAAGTGTTTCTTTGCTTTGGTGTACTGCATGCTGTAGCCCCATATATAAATGCAAAGTGGTAAGCATCACATTCATTACGCTGTTGATCCAACCCATTTTAAAAAGTATCTTGACAGCAGCCCCATATATAAATGCAAAGTGGTAAGCATCACATTCATTACGCTACTTGATCCAACCCATTTAAAAAAGTATCTTGACAGTACTGTTAATCACAAGTGGGAAGGTGCTTCCTCACATTTAACCCTAAGTTAGCTTAACTGTAAGAGGAGACAGAAGTGTAACTAACCGCTGCTTCTTCCTAAGGTATTTGGAAACCTTGCCCAACAGCAGGCAAGTCCCATAGGGCTGCTTTCTTGTCTTTGCAACCAGGCTCTCTCAGTAAAGCAGTGCAAAGTAGCTGCATTACACCATAAATCTCAGGGGTATTTGATTTATACAGTAGCACAAAGAAGGTAAAGCTTTTCTGGAGGTCTATTTTAAATCACCTTTGCATATGCTTGGCTTCCCTTTGGTTTTGGGGGGTTTCTGAACAATATGGATTAGTGAGCATAAAGGATTGAAACAAACTGTTTTCCTTTTTTTTATATTCCCTGTCAGCTTCTTTCCTTTGTTCTTCCCTTCCTTTGAAGGAAAGGAAAAAACTACCACTTGCAATAGCTTCCCTAGATAACAAGTTGCAGGAATACAGACACTTCTGTCTACTCAAAGATGTTATGCATATTTGTTTAAATACACATCTGGCTTTTAAAATTAGTCAATTTTGTAAGCACATATTGAATTTCTACTTCTATCACTAAATAACATAAAATGCATTATATTGTTCATCATCTCTTTACTAGTGATTAGACAAGATTTAAGTGGAAGATTAAAGCTGAAGAAATAACATAGTGTGGGAAGAAGCTGGGATCTGGTGTGATGTAAAGCAACCCAAACCAGTACTTCCACTGATCTTTAGCTCTGCCTTGAATTACACATATTCTGGGGTTTTCCTGAGAAAAATTATATTTTTTGGAACACAAAAGTAAGATTAGGATAAAAATTTCGCAGTTTCCATTACAAGACAGAGGGTCAGCTTCTTCTGAGTGTACTCTACAGCTCTGGACAGACCAGAGTGTAAATTTTGGTTATATATTATTTGTGACACAGTATACCTGTAAGCCCTACTGGGCTGTATCCTACATAACTGGAGTATAAACAATCACTGTAGCGAAAAATTACACTCTAAAATAGATAAGAGAAAAAATGAGTATGTAAAATGGTTTAGTGCAGCCTTGGTTTCGTTTCCCTCCTTCCTCTACAAATTTCCTGTCTCGGCCTGAGCAACTGTCAAAGGGCATTTAAACCAATGGACCCAGAAGCAGATCTGAGATTTTGGATCAAAATTCCCTGAAAGGAGCCCCAACCCCACACCAGGGTGAAATACAGCCTTCCCCCCCAACCTTGAAAGAAAAAAGGAAACTGACACACAGGGGCTAGGAGGGAATTGCAGCATGTTCCAGCCAGATCCCCAAATTGGATTGTCAGGGAGCCAGGAAATCTGCCAAGGCAAACACATGCTGTTTAATGTAGACCAGCCCGAGATAATCTGTGCCTCAGTTCCTCATTCGTAAAATAGGAATAACGTTCCACGCTTTATGGGGAGAGAACGTACCCTAAACATTTTGAAACAATCTGATCCCATAATAGAGGAAGGCAAAAAATTTCCAAGATCGACCATCTTCATTTGATGTACAAAACATGGAGAGACAAAGGTTAAACAACTTGCTGCAATCACACATGGAGACAGGAGCACAGCCCGAAATTGAATCCAGACCTCTAAAATTACAGTCCAGTGTTTTAATCACAAAATCCTTCTTCTTCCTTGATTAAAACAGGAAACCAGAACACAAAGTATGTGCTTATTCTGTAACTTCAACATGTTACCACAAATATCTTAGAAAAATATATATACTTCAAACATGGTCATCTCAGCCAAGTGTGTATTTCGATGAAACAAAAGGTGTGCGTGTCATTCTGGAAGAGGCCCATTGTTGAACACCTGGTCCTCATGGGCCTGAATACACTGTAGTTGAGACAACCTTGTATTGGTTATAAAAACATCTATTTATGTGAATTTTAAGATAATGTTGTATAATTTACAAGATTAAAAATGTTGTTATCAGTGGCTGAACTGCACTGATACTAAAGACTATTTGCCACGCCACCCAGGGAAAGGACAAAGATACTAGTGGTGCTGCTGTTTGACAGTAAGAAAAGTATTCTTCCTTTTTAACGTGATGTTGGGTACCTTTGGTTTGTCAGACAGATTCAGTTTACAAAACTACTTGCCCACACAGCTACTGTCTTTTACCGGGAAGACCCCAGCCATGGGCAGGGAGGTGGCCTCAGGGTGAAGCACTCTGGTGACCCACTCCTTTCCACCCTCTTTCCCAAGGCCCCATATTCCCTTTTCCACCTTATAATTACATGGAGATTTGTCACATGATGAAAACATACTTGCCCCCATCATAAAGCTGTATGAGCGCCCGTCACATCATGCAGAAGGTCCCCTTTGGGGTCACAGAAGAGATGTGCTTTGGCTATGTGATAAAAGCCGTGGCATATGTACACCTATAGAGAATAAATTGCCCTCCCCAGCCTCAGGGTTCGTCACCAGAGTTTTGACTCAGACATGTTACAAGTGTTTAAAGACATTCTGTTTTCCATTGTTTGAAAGAACTGTTTTTTTCTCAGCTACAATTGCTTCATCACTTTTCTTCAATGGACCGAATCTTAAAATTTTTACTGTTGCCCCAAAATACCTGAAGAAAATAAGGCATAAGAGCATACAAATTTATTCTGAATGATTAATATCTCAAAAATTCCTCCCCAAAGTAATGATAATTTCTACTTGATGATGGTGTTTCTTCACACCTATTTCTCCTTCTAAGGATCCAGCATAAAGCATTCGTGACTGCAAACTCCAAACTTACCTTAGTCAGAGTTCAATAAAACGGGGGCTTCTCAAAGTTTCTTAGAAAGCCCAGCTCGCCCATGCAGGGCTCTGGAAGGAGACGTTCACCTCCTGGCATCCTGAGCAGACTGCAGAAAGGTCATGTAGGGAAAAGTGCAGCACTGGACACAGAGCCAGTTCTGTTCACCTACACTGGGCGAGGGCTGAGTTTATAGCTACTTCTTTCTGCCTGTACTCTCTTGTGCTTTCCTCACTTCTGCTAAAGCCTCATCAGATTTTCCAGAAGCCCTTAGAGCCAACAAACGGCCAGATACCTTCCATCCCAAGTTCCCTTCAAGGTGGCACCACTAGAGTCACAGCCTTAATGAGAAACCTAAACAGCTTCAAAACAGGAATTTGCCCAATGGGTAAAATTCAATCTAACCATTCAATTCTGTTAGACTACAGAACACGTAGTCTTTTAGAATTACATTATCTTGTAAGAGCAACACCTCTAGAAGGGAAGGCAACTGCGTTTGCTCTCCTACTCCAAGAGATTAACATCCATTGCTTAATTTTAAATCATGCTAAAAAAACATTCTCCGGTATTTGCTACCAATTTATTTTATTTGCACACACTCGTACCTTTCTGAACAGACAGGATGTCTATCTTTAGAAAGGCAAAAGATAATAATGTTAGTGATATAAAAGATGAGAGAAAGGATTCAGCCTGCTGGCTTGTCCTCTAGTAGACCAGTCCTCTAGTAGCACAGTACTTTGGACTGCAAAGGCTAGTCAGAGACTAGTTTTTTATTAGCTATTAATACTCTCAATAATTTTAATACTTTTGATAAATAAAGTAATTTGTATAGATTGTATTCTTCCATTTCTACAGAAAAAATGCCTAGAAGCTTTTACACATATGGACCTTCACAGAAAATAAAGACCTCTCCACCCTCTTAAAAAAATCCACACCAGTTTAAGACTATGTATTTGGTTGAAAATTTTTACGTTAGGATTTTTAAGGAGATGTCTCAACTTCACTACCTGAAGGTCAGGGCCCTTCTTTGCACTGGCAAGTCTGACTGCATAATGCACATTTGATCTCTGGCAATCTGTAATTGTAGATAATTTCTAGAAATCCACAGCGGAACACATGGACTGCATAAAAATACCTTGTTAGATGGTATCTACATAGGTAATGTCTTTTATCCCTTAATAATTCATTAGGTATAGTTTTAAACCAAGTTACAATGGTTTTAGGTTTCAGCGCTTCCACTGAAGCATGTCTTTTTGGAAGCGTTAATGCCAGGAGAAACAGCTCTCGGGTGGCTCAACACGAGACTGTGCTGCGCAGCCAGCAAACAGAAAGAGCCCTTTGTTCCACGCGGGCTCCTTCCAAGCAGCTAGGTATTTCTGTTGCCTTTTTCCTCTTTCCTTTTTTCTGGCTTACAAACTGACCTGCACAATTTTATACAAAATATTCAGTAAAAAAAACCACAATCAGTTTCTGAAAAGAAAAAAATAATACTGCCAAATTACGGCATTTTATTTGAAGGACTAGGTAGGAGGCACAGAGCAGAGGAGCACAGGAACAATTGTGAGGCATAAGAACAGGAAAAAAAAGAAGGACAGTATCAAAAGAAAGGATAGGAATTTCGGAAAGGTGGGCAAAAACCTGGTTAAGTAGGAAAGAGAAAAAAAATTGAAACAGCAGCAGGCATGCAATGAGGCAAAGATCTGTAATCCCTGAAAGCTCCTGGACCTCATATAAGTCCCTCACGACTTCTCACTAGACCTTTGACCTGAGCTTGTTTTTCTCAAGTTTCAGCTTTCTCTTCAATATCTAGTGGACACTAAAAAAAAAAAAAAAATCTACCAGCAGCATACTTTTCACTTCACCTTTTAATGGCAGGTCCAAAACAATGATGGTACACTGGTGCTTCCAGGTCCACCACTGATACCATTGGTACAAGACCGATTTAGAGGTGTCGTAATCCAAATGAGAGGATTTTTTGTTGTTGTTGTTATTTCTTTCTTTATTTTAACTTAGAGTTCAAAACCAGCAAAGGTAGAATAGTCAAGCTTTCAAAACCTAGGCAAAACCAGAATGAAAGACGGATTGGGAAACTTAATTCACTTCCACTTTGGGGGGGCATGTAATTAAGAAATATGTGTCACATAGTAATTTTTTTTCACTTGATCAGTTGGATTTTTTGAATTTATGTTGATATTAAAATTTTAATAAGTTAATGCTCAGTACAGGAGAAGAGTTTGGGAAATACTAGGGAAATCAAAAGAAAGAAGATTAATTATTTGCTCAATAGCAAAAAGTGAATCAATGTAAATCTTGGTTCCCAACTTTTCACCTTGTGCTCGGCACTTGCTACTCTTCAGTTGCATTTGAGAACTGTTTTTTGAACTTGAGTTCAGTGCTTCACTATGCATATTTCAGTTTGCTGTCTCTTGTACCAGTCTCTGCCTCCTGATCTCATAAAACATCAGACAGCTTCCTAGTATCTCACTATTTTTCTCCTTTGTAGAACAGTTGCATAACAGTTTTCTAAAGTGCTGTAAGATCGGAAGTAGGATTTCAGTGGTTACAAAAATGATTACATTTTTTGTACTCTGTCATCAACAGCTGGTCTTAATCTTCAATAGTTAGCAAACAATTTTAAGAAAAATATGAAAACTTGTTAAATCCCTATAATGCTGAAATCCTTTAAATTCATTTACACTTTCTGTGCATATAAAATACAATGTGTACCACGTGGTATTATTTTTATATATGTAAGACAACTGAGTGAGGTACAGGTAAGATGGATGGATCAGTGGTTAGCCCACTGCAGTTATTTAAAGTGTGTCCACTCAAGCCATTGGGAGTTCAGAGATCACAAACACTGATCAATAATGCACTTCTGAAAAGCATCCACGTGTCTTTACAAACTTGCTTTTACTCTTATTTTTAATTAGTCCGTCACCAACACTAATTTTATGGCATTAACACATGAAAAGGCCTCAGACTGCATTCCTCACTCCATTAATTGATCAACTGCAGAATCTATTTCAAGTAATTACACAAAATGCAGTGTTTAAATTAAAACTAACACATAAAGCAATGATGATGAAACAGAACTGATCTATTTTCATCCTTATGACTGGATCAGCAAGTGAGCCCAGGAAGCTAACAAAAATCACCAACAAAGTCAAAATGACACTAACAAACCGAGATTTTACCTAGCTATTCAAATACAGAATTCTAGTCTTGTTTTATCTGACTTTTCAAGTTATAATAACACAACAGGGGTAAATTTACAACCGCAGCAACCTAAGCATTTTACCCACTCATTTTTAACCACTCTTCCAGCCCATACTTGCCCTGTAAACAATTACTGTGCAAACATCATGACTTTGTGGTATTGCTTGTCCAAAATATGAAATAAGCAAGTAGAAGTTGCTCAAGAAAATTCGATCAAACCAAAACCCACTGTAACACAATGCTATCCCTGTATGAAAAAGCTTTATCCATTCTGTGAGTTTTTGATCAAATTAGATATTTTTAGCAAGCACAGTGTGGTTGCAGGCAGTGTTTACTGAGTTTATGAACTAAATTCTTACAGAACAAAATTGGTTAAGAGTGCATTAAGTAATTTTCCAAAAAGTACTTACTGAAGATTGTGATTTGGGCTGTTTGTTGGACCTGTAAACATAAAACAAACAAACATTGCTGGCAAGTTTGGCTCAAGGACAACAGCATAAAAAAAGTCAATAGCAATCAAAAGGCAACTGTCTCTTTAAGGAAGGTTTGTCTCAAGATTCAAACAAAACCCTCTGCGTTCCTGCACATAATTATATATTGCTATTTTGAAAGCCACAAATAAAAATCACATGAATCTTCTGTCTGCTCAGGCAGCAACTTGAGCGGACTTAATTTTTGTTAGAAAATATCTCCCGCCATAAAAAGACAGGCTGTTAAAAAGTGTGTTATCTTGACACATCACTTACCTCTTAATAAGCCCCACCTGAGCCTTACTATCAGAGTTTATGGTATGACAAAGGCATGCTCTTAACCTTTGTCACAGTGGGAACAAGGTCCAATACCCCGCACTTAATGAATCACTACAAACTAGACTGTGGAGTTAGCTATTTTCATTACAAAATTAGAAGAAATTTTAGGAAAATGTCTCCAGAATTTTTTCCCCTATTGCTTCAGAAGCAAACTAAATAAAAGCTTGCCTTCCAGGCTGGATGATTAAGTCTCCAAAATGCAATATAAGTACTTCTTGAAAGGTGTGGTGTACCCTCAGCTGTCAAAGGTCAGAATTTGAGGCCAGGCTTCACGTAGCAGTACAGACGTGATGTTTCGCAAGGATGGACACAGGGCTATGAACATCACGGAGAAAACTGCTTCTCATTCTTCTCTTCAGTTTTTCTTAGAGACTGAGTTCAGCAGTAGAGTGAAAACTCCAGGCAATGAAATGTTACCTTTTTGTACTTTATACTGGCACGTCTTTAAAATTTTTTCTTCACTACGTATTTACAGACCTTTCCATCTGTATTTACTTTCTTTTATTACCAGTAAACGGGTATCGAGTTCAACCAAGAAGTTCTGTGCTGGGGGAGAGGCCCCAGGCAATGGCTTTATTTATTTCCTTTCATGTTGAGAATTCTTCTTGAAACATCAAATTCATTTCTCATTATGCTATTGTGAAGACTAATACCTAGTCTATAAAGCAGTCTGAGTAATTATAAAAGCCAGGAACTTACCGAGCCTTACAAACAACACTCCTGTTGCAGTTATCGTCTTCATCCCATTCGAAGCCACGCACTGGTAGTATCCCGTGTCTGTGGTATCCAGATCCTGGATTCTCAGACGTGAACCATAATCTGTTTTTCTGATGATAATCCGTCTTGGCTCCTGAACTACTGGGGCATCGTTTTTTAGCCATCTGACATTCGGAGATGGATTTCCTGCTACCTTGCAGTGGAGGATTGCTGTTTGCCCCTGGACTACAGTGATATTGTTTACTGGTTCCAAAAAGGTCAGGAAGTAACCTAAGAGGGTAGAAGGTCAGAAAAGATCAAACTTCACTTGGGTTGCGATAAAAGCCTGCCCAAAGGCACATTTTAAAGAGAAGATCTTAGGAACAGTTTCAGTTTTCTTTCAAGCATATACTCCAAAAAAATGCAATTCGCTGTCCTAGGGACACCATAGCATCACACTCCAATTTGTCTTTCATGATTGACTTCATGTTTGTCTGCAGGTAGGTATGCAGATCAGAAGGTCAAGCATGAATTAATACCACTACAATCCTGTCATGGTTTAACCCTAGCCGGCAACCAAGCACCACGCAGCTGCTTGCTCACCCCGCCCCTCCCAGTGGGATGCGGGAGAGAATCGGAAAAAAAACCTCATGGGTTGAGATAAAGATGGTTTAATAGCATAGCAAAGGAAGAGAGAATAATAATGATAAAAGAATATACAAAGCAAGTGATGCACAATGCAACTGCTCACCACCCGATGACCGATGCCCAGCCCGTCCCCGAGCAGTGTTCCACCCCGGGCCAACTCCCCCCAGTTTATATACTGAGCATGAAGCCATATGGTATGGAATATCCCTTTGGCCAGTCTGGGCCAGCTGCCCTGGCTGTGCCCCCTCCCAGCTCCTTGTGCACCTCGTCGCTGGCAGAGCATGGGGAGCGAAAAGTCCTTGACTTAACTCCCTTTGTGGACATCTATTCTGAAGCAAAAATGACTTTTTCTGGTTAGTTTCTACATCTCTTGGGAAACGGTTAGTGCTATAACAGAAAAATAAACCCTTATTTCACAAAAGAGTAAAACCAGTTGCAACCATATTAGAATATCATTATAATTTAACCACTTAATCTTCTTACATGGTTATATATTTGTCTTTAAAATAACTAAAACTGGAAAAGTTACTTTTAGATATTAATTTGACTTGTCACATACTCATCTGACACAAAAATCTTAAGACAAGCCTGATTTGGATAGGTTTATCTTACGATTGAATTTTAAAGATGGTAAATCTCACATTCAGTTTAAAGAAAGGATGTGTCGATTGCAGAAGTAACCTGTGATACAGAGGGCACTTTTAAATTGATTACAGGCTGCCATTTTTTACATCAAGTCCTAAATAGTGCTAAATTGGCCAAAGAAAGGTCTGTATGGATATTGAGTAATCAGGTTTCATGGGTTTAGTTTTATAAATGGAAACAAAAAGCACTAATTTATGGTTTGTTGAAAGCAAAGGGCTTGTCAAGAATCACGTATGCTGTATTGGTGATCTCAAGTGATAAAAAAAAGAAATAATTGACGGAAGAACACTGTAAAAACTTGACAATCAAAACTTCTGTAGGTTATTATTTTTTAAATTTAATTTGGTGTTAGGAGTCCTGCAACTGACACACATCACGTGTTGAAAGCTTGAAAGCATATAATTCCACTGAAATAATAATAATGTGATTGTCAAAACAAGTAAGAAAAGTATCTAGCTGTCATGCTCATATGATTGTTTTGATGAATTTATACTGTCTAGACGTAGAGCATCGGGAATATTTCATATTACATTACATTTTTACGTCAGCTGGATCCAAATACCAAATAACTTTGATGGATGTCCACATGTGCCATTTCCTATCAGTTAGGATTTTTTGCAGTTGTTTAATTAGGAAATAGCGTATTGCTGTGCAGGAATCTAAGACCAGCAATGCAATGGTCAACGTTTGCAGTCTAATTGCTGAAATACCTTAAGAAAATTGATGCTCTGCTTTGATTTACGTTTGACATGACCATGAAAATCAGTTCATCTGTAATGGCTAGGTATAGCACTGGAGAGGGAAGTAGTAGAAACATCAGAATACAATGAATTTGCAAAGCCAGATTTTGCTGGAAAACCGTGTTTTCCTGAGTATTACATTGTTCTCTACCATTGGCCTTCAAAAGAAATCCTGCTTTAATGAATAATATGAAAATACAATGTAGGCAAGTGTGAATTTAATATGTCACTAAATAGAAAATTAAGTAAACCCAAATACATATAATTTCCACATGACATTGCAAACTTATGGGAAAATTATTTTGTCATCCTTTTTCCTCATAAAATAATAAATTACTCTGTATGTAATTTTACATTAGTTTTCCCTATTGTTAGCCTACAAATTTTTAGTTGACTTTAAAACATTTTGACAGAACAAAAAAATTACTTCTTTTCAAACGCCTGATAAAAAAGGGAGAAAAGTACATGAATGCTTTCTCCAATGTCATGCCACAACAATATCATTTGTTGTGGTATCCAGTTACATTTCAGAGCTGCAGAATTGGAATTACTAGGATGACATTCTGGCAGGGAACAGAAAAACAGCAAATTACCTTGTTGATACAGGGAATAGAAGTAATTGATTAAAACTGTTACTTAAGCCAACATTTGACATATATAAGCATTTCTAGCAGCCAGAAAGCAAGCATGATCAATCCGACCACAAGTTAGAGAAGGAATTTCCATGGCTACTTCACTCTTAGCTCATTAGTTAGGGAGTACCACAAATTATTTTGCCACTTTTTCATAACCTGTACGTAGTTTATTCTCATCAGCACCATTGAGGCATAGTATACAGCCAGGAAGAGAAGAAGTAAGCTTCCATTTGTTTGAAATATGTTCAACAAGGAGTTGTCATACTCAATAATACTGCTTAAGTCAGAAGAATCAGTTTATGAAAAGAGGTGCAAAAGTGGGAAAGCTGAACAATTCTTCTAATTCTAGCAAAACAACTGGGGCATTGAGGACGTGCAAGGACATGTGGTCATGGTAATGCTGTTGAGTTGTTGGGTGGAAGAGGAGTGGAGCCACAATGTGGGGCCAAGAAAGCACCAACTGAAGCAATAGTTCTGGCAAGATAGAGATTGAATGTGTGGTCAGCAAGACAAGTAGCAAATTAGCTCACAGGCCACACTCAGAGGGTGGTGATCAATGGTTTTTACTCAGGCTGGCAGCCTGTCACAAGTGGGGTCCCCCAGGGATCGATACTGGGCTCCACACTGTTCAACATCTTCACAAATGTCTTGGAAGATGAGATTGAAAGCACCCTCACCAAGTTTGCTGATGAGACTAAACTGGGCGGTGATGTGGGTAGAAGGGAGAGCCATCTTAGAGAGAGACCTGGACAGGCTGAAAGAGGGGGCAGGCAAGAACTGCATGGAGTTTAACACGGACACGTCCAAAGTCCTGCACGTGGGTCAGAGCAACCAAAGAGCCCAGTACAGGCTAGGATCTGTGTGGCTGAGGAGCAGCCGTGCTGAAAGGGAGCTGGGGGTCCTGGTGGACAGCAAGCTCAACATGAGTGAGTACAGGGCTGCTGCAGCAATGAAGGCAAATCGGATCCTGGGCTGCATCCACAGGGGCATTACTAGCAGAGATAGAGATGTGATAATCCCAGTGATGACCAGTGCTTGTCAGGCCATACCTGGAGTATTGTGTCCAGTTCTGGTCCCCAAAATTCAAAAATAACACGGAAAGATTGGAGACTGTCCAAAGGAGGGCCACGAAGATGACCAAAAGGCTGGAGAACCTGCCCTATGAAGAAAGACTTGAAGGAGATAGGTTTCTTCTCCCTGGAGAACAGAAGGCTCCGGAGGGACCTCATCACAGTTTTCCAGTACTTAAAAAGTGTCTACAAAGAGGACAGAGAGTCTCTCTTCACAAGGAGCCATATGGAGAAGACAAGGGACAATGGGTGCAAATTGCATCAGGAGAGGTTTCATCTCAATAGAAGAAATAAATTTTTTGCACTGAGAAGAATCATTCACTGGAAAAAGACCTCTCCAGAGATGTGGTGGAGTCCTCATCACTGGAGGTTTTCAAGATATGATTGGACAGGGTGCTAGATGATCTTGTCTAGTCTCCCTTTCCCAAAAAAGGTTGGACCAGATGATCTTCTGAGGTTCCTCCCAACCTGGGCTGTTCTGTGGTTCTGTGGGTCTATGATTCAGTAATCATGGGGGCAGCCTGAATGTGCTCACACAAGGGAGGCAAAGGAGACAGTTTAAGGTCTTTTTTGAGAAGAGTCAAGTCAGTTCCAGTATGGAGTCAGCACAGAGGTACAACCATCTGGCTCAGAGAGGCTCCTGATTCCTAAGAAGTGAAAGAGGTGGAGAAGATTCTTTCTATAAAGGTGGAGCCAATTTAAGCACTATAAGCTGACAGCCAGGGAGTGTGGTTCTTCTACCTCTTTGATACACTTTTTGTTTTTAACACAGAAGTATATGAAAGGTCTACATTGTTCTTGTACCACTGGTCAGCTTTTATGCCATTTGTCAGCTTATAGCTTGCTCAAACACTTACCACTATTTCACTTTTCCTGATTTAAAATGAGCCGGGTTGAGTCTTCACTTCGAGTTAGTCATGGATATTACATTCAAATAAATTTGGATGAAAACAGATACTAAATTTACTTATTAGGACCAACAAATGTTATTAACTCAAGATTAAATCCATGTTAGACCTTTCTGTTTTACCAATTAAACGAGAGTTACTACAGGAAGTAATTTGGTCCATAGCTTTTAAGCAATCCAAAATATTTCATATGAATTTATGAATCAGATCCTATTAATAGCTAGAACAAAACTATTACCACCAAAAGCAATGCCAAAGATTTATGGATGAATTCAGACCCAGTGTGATTAGATACACTTCCCCTGAAGTCAGTGTAACTGAATCCTTTTCCTGCAGGTCAGAATTTGGCTTTAATTCATTATTTCTCCTGCCAATTTTACAGGCATTTTCTGCAGTGTTTTATATTACCCTGTTACTACAAATCAAGTAATAAATATTTTAACCTACTGAACTTTGAAGCACTTGTGTTTTCTTCAAAGTTCTGCAGAGGAGCTCAGGAGCAGTAGAGCAACTCACCGCCTATCCACTGCCTCTGTCCGTACCCTGAAGTGCACTCCCTGTATTCACTAGCTTCATTTCCTCCTTGAGAACTGATGCTGAATTCTGGTGTTTATGTACTTACTGAATCTGAAGTAATTGTATGACAGAGTGGGCAGCCATTTGTTGTGCTGCTCTGTTATTTGGTGTCCACTTTAGATAAGCCACAATTGCAAATCTTTCAAACAAAGCGGAAAATTTAACCAACCATGTTCTTAAGAATGTTTTCCTTATTTAATTTCTGTGGTGATAATCAGCAGTTACTTTTTGTGATGTACGTCACACCACAAACACTGTGTGGATGCCAGTTTGATGCAATGGTTTGGGGAAAAAACAAACTGTTTCCCAGGATAAACTGGGACCTCAACAACATGCAAAGCAAATATTTTCCAATGCAGTTCTTTTTCTCTCTTAATAAATATTCATTTGGACAGGTACAGAGGAAAATGAAATGCGAAGGCACCAGAACTTGTATTTAACTTGTGTCCTATATTTTGTGTTATGAATCAGTCAACTAGATTTTTTTAAAACTTGAACACATTTGCTAATCTGTTTTAACACTGACATACCTTTGAAACAAAGAATAAATACTCTCTATAAAATATTTTGGGCTTGCTATATATAAACAACATTACTAAACTTGTAAATGTCATATTATAAACAATTATATTTCATTTGGGATATGGATATCAAATAGAATTTTTTAAAAATCTGAGTATAAAGGCCAGCAATTTTCTGTGTTACACAAATACTATTGTTACATACTATTTTCTATACTCTGGCTTGGTTCTAAGGGTCATTGAAACGAAGGAAAATGCTTCCTTTGCCTTCAGTGGTCTTTGGCTTGGCTTAAAGTACTTCAAAGGGAAAAGAAATCTGGTGGATATTTCTGCATTTGCTGTAGGCAAAGATGCTCTAAATTAAATTTCTCTTTTATTATGGTTTCTAACATAGTGTACAACCAATACTAATATTTATTTTCCTTGAACAGAGTAAAAATTGTTCTGTCAAGAAGCTATGAGAGGATAATGCAACTTAATCTATATATTATGTTATACTATCATAGTCTATGTACCCAATGAATAAAGTAGCTTAGGGAAATGACTGACATGAATTCCGGCAAAACTCCTTCATATTTTGAAATGCCTTTGTTAGGTTGCCAGCACTTTATATTTTTAAATGGAATAAATTTGATATAAATATATCAAACAGAACCCCACAGCAAATCAAAATTAAGATGACAGGTCTATTTTGCATGTTTTGGCAAGAACATAAAAATAAACTCTTCCTGCATGTGTCAAATCATTGTCAAGATATGGACAAGAATAGATAGTAAGCTAAAAACATAAAGGGTGCAACTATCATTGAGACCTCACATGCATATTATTTTTCTTAGTTTTATTTATATTATTCTGGCACTGAGATGTCCCAAGTTATTGGCTCAAACCATATGTGCTATTCTTGGCATAAACACAATATAAAATGATTGCTCTGGTTCTGTTATTTTAAGATCTTAGCTGTGATTTTGAAGTTCATTCTAAAAAAAATATTTTAAACCTCTTCAGTTACTTTAGATCAAGTTAATTCTGGCTTAGCTGTTTTCATTTCAAGTTTTGGTTTCTATTCATTTTTTGTTGTTGTTGCTCCTTTTTCCCTACTATGCATTCATAACTTTCAAACCAGCTTCATGATGGCCTCCAAGAATAGCAATTATTAAAAAATTGCAACTCTTTTTATCTGAGAACTTCTAAATCATTTATGAATATTGATGTCTCATGAGATGAGAAGATATCATCAATCTTATTTTCCAAATGTGGAAACTAAAGCAAGGGGAGTTTAAGTGACTTCCCAAATTCACACATGGACTAAGGGGTAATATGTATGATACTATACTGAGTTTCACATCTTTATGTGTTCCTGAGGTAATGAGGATATGACATAATCACCCGTTTTTATGGAACAGTTAATTCCGTTTTCTTTCTGCATTGGCAAGGGAAACAAACACTGAATGTCCAATTTCTGAGAAAATGAAAGGAAAATTTGAGTCATAAATTGCTAGATACCTGAAGATACAACAAACTCTTCAGAACAAGTAGTAATAATTACATGTACATTTTATTACTTTTTAGAATACGTATTTCTCGATAAGACATATATATGTATTTAAATAACTTTAGATCCAACAGTCAAAAAAGCCCATAAACCCATCTGTTCGGTATTACAGAACACATCACAACTTACAGCAGTGTTTGCTTTAGATACTCAAAATTTAAAATCAGCTGTTTTTAAAAAAAAAAGGAAATACTTTTTGTCTGCATAACTGCATACCATTTAGAGCATTTTCAGATTCATGGCATAAATCTTTCCAATGTTCAAAACCACTAAAAATATGTGTATGATGATTTGTTTAAAAAGCAATGTGGGATTTTTTTTCCCTCAGCTCCTTACTTTTTCTTTTTTTTCTCCCTCCTGACCCTTTTTCATTTTTGTCTTCAAATAACACTTTGTTCATTTTGTTAGATAAAAATAAAAGAACACGGTCTCTCTCACCACAGTTCTTTCAAATGACAACCCCCTGTGATGGTGTTTTAAGACTAATATGACCGTATATCCAATACAAAATATTTTTTTTCAATATTTTGAGTAATTAATCTAATGATATTTCCATTAGAAGTGAATTCATAATTTCCTATAATAAGACATAATTTTTCACCTAGGAAGTATACTTTAGCTTAAGGTATGGCTGATTATTAACAAGGAATGACTTGATGAAGACATCACTGTGTCTTCACCCAAATTTACTGTGTCATGAATACAGTAATAAGTATAAAGTGTTCACAGAATTGACAGGTCATCTATAAAGAATATCAAAGAGTTGCAGAGTGTTCTGGGCTTATAAAAGAACTGAACGCTATCGTAAGAGAAAAGAAACGTGAAAGTTGCTGAAATTCAAAGCATTTATTTCTAGAGGTGTGTATAGCAACACTGCTGTAAGCACAAGAGTTTGGGGGATGTGGATCACACCATCACACCTGAGCGGGTGGTGGGAGTTCAGTAAAGTGACTCTTTCCACAAGTAAATCAGGACTGGAAATACACTGAGAAACACCATCCTAATAAGGAGGGGAGATAGAAGCCTGAGACTCGTGATTTCTTGCACAGATCATTTTCCTAAATACAAAGCAGTCTTCCCAATTCTTCACCCCTCTGCTTTATTTAACCACAATATGAAGATGAGTGATCTGTAACATATTGGAGCCAGGTTAGGAAATGGAAGGGATGTTGGCAGCTCTCCCAAAACACACATGAACAGTTAAGGAAACTACACTGTTATATACTGCCACGTAATATTTCCAGATGAATTGATACCATTACAACCTAATTTAATCCCGTTATTTTCACCCCATCTTCCATACTATTTGTGATCTCAATGTACAAAAATGCAGCCAGAAGCATGTAAAATAAAGTGATTTGGATCACATGCACTTCAAATATACTTCGGCAATTCAGGAATGAAGCGGAATTAGCATTGAAATACTGCCACAATGTGCACATTGTCCCCCATACTGAATCAGTGGGCTTAAGCTCTCTTATTAGCAGAAGGAAACCTATTTTTGAGCAGTATTTTCTCATACTTGAAGGACTGAAGATCTTACCTAGCCCAGGAATCCAATTCTACGGAGTGGAATGGTTTTGTTTTCTTGTTTTCTGAACTCCCAGATGAGACTGTGAAGAGGCAGGTACCACCTGTCCTAGGCTACTGCCCATTTAGGAGCAGATCTTTGGGGGGCACAACAGTGCAGTTAGGATGTGGACTGTTCTTTGGGTCACCAGTCGCACAGATAAAAAGCCATCACTTTCAGAATACACACAGATGAGTCCTGACAGGTTACCTTATGTCAAGTCAAAGCAACCAGGACAGTCCAGTCATAACTTGGATTTATCATATAGGTACCTCTTGAACCAGAAAAAGTTCCCGAACAGACTCGTGCAGAAACCATCATTAAGGTCAGAGGCTTGAGGCATCACGTCTCCTGGAGCAACCCAACTCACTCAATGTCTCGGCTATTGCAGGTTGCCCTTACTCATGCTCTTCTTTAACTATTAAAGTGTATTGCTGTAACATTCCCACCACCAGACGTTATTTACAATGTAAGATTTTACTGGCAGCTCATCTATGCATGAAGAGTTCGTATTTTACCCTTTAATACCTTCCCCAGGCTTGTTTTAAGAGTATGAGATTGCAAGCAGTGAGCCTCTCCGTGACGATGCACCAACAGTGCTCATCACCGAAGAAAAACATTTTTTCGGCTTGTGCCACAACTCTTGCATTTATTTGTGATTAACAGATATGTTCCTTTTCTCCTCTGGGCTTCAGAAAGGAAGGCTCCCTGTTGGCCTTGTCCTGGCCAACCCTCTGCTGCAGTGAGAGAGAGAGGGAACTTTGCTCCTTCCCCAGCATCACCTCCTTCCCCAGCATCACCGTCAGGAAAAGCTGGCCAAGTGCAGGAAGGTGGGCAGAGACCAGCGCATGACCTGGCAGGCAACTAGCCTGGGTGCTTCCAGAGAGAAGCAAGGAGCTGATGTGGTTCTGCCTCTTGAGCAGGGGAAAGAGACTTTTTAGGAACCAGGGAGAGTTTGTTAGAGTGTTTGATGCAAAACAGAAAGCCATCAAGAGATGCTCAACTGAAATCGAGATTGGGGAAAAGATCATCTTTGTAAAGACTCACTGGTCTGGGAGGAGATTTGTGTCCAAATCTCTTATTTTTATTCCAGAGTAGACCTAAGTTCATCTACAGCAAATGCTCACTGTTCTGCTCTGGTTTTCAGTGAAACATTGCTCAGAGGCAGTGCTCTTCTGGTGGTTCAGGTGCTCACTTAAAGGAAACAGGGGAAGATAAATTCTCCTCAAAGCCCTAGCCGAGTCATGGTCCTATCCCATCAACTATGAGAAGGCTAGCTTCACTTCTAGGAAGAGACTTGCAACTTTTTTAAAGTGCACATTATTAATAATACCTTCCTTAACCTGGTTACTTCTTTGGAGACAGAACCATTTTTCAGGACTTCTGGAGGATTTAGAGGAGAGGGTAACCAATACGGTTACTACTTCTAAAGTGGCTTTAAATTTGGCCATTATTAAAGCCTATTTACCATTATTTTCAGGCCTGGTTTTGGTCTATTCTACAATCATAAAAAAATAGAGGTCATAACCAAATCAGAATAACTAAACATTTCTCAAGGAAGGAAAGAAGGTCGACGTGACGGAAGAAGCCGAAGGACGCTTTCTAATGGTCTCAATAGCATGTACAAACTCTGAAGTAGAACTCTCCAATGATATTTTGAAACAAAACCTGCTACTTCACTATGATACAGAAACACATGGGTTAACATTTCAACCAAAGAAACAAAAAATTTCAACCAATGGATTTTTGCTTATTTGGAGAATTTTGTAGCCACAAAAATAAAAGGGGAGCAAAATGAGGCCATTTCCAGACCAGGCATGCTGGAAACTAACAACTGATTCTATACCAATGAGTCATATAAGAACAAGGGTCTCCTTTTTTTCTGAGGGAAATACAAAATCCTTATGATGTAGACATGTTTGAGATGTGATTAATTACTTCCGTAGACAGGTATTGCCTGTGGCCCTGCAAAAAAAGGAAATAACTGCAACTCCTTTCTCAGCAAGAATTTAACCAAGTAATGTCACATGAAAAAGCATTTTCTTTTATGTCTATACCCTTAAAAGCTCAGACATAACAAAAGAGTAAAGTGGGACCAACTTGCCAAGTAAACAAGCCTGTCAGATGCAGTTAAAGATTAAACATGGACCTTTTCCCATCAGAAGTAGTTGGTACATGAGTGTGGAGTGAATAAAAGAACTGTAGTATACAGTGCTGCTGACAGGAATGACTGTTACTGAAATTTATTCCCATAATGGAGGACAAAGTTTAATCCTCTAAAATAATTTGGGAGCTTCAGGAAGTGGAAAAGGGTTGAGAAGAGGAGTACACCAAGTCTTCCTCCCAAATAGGAGGGACACAGTCCCATGCTGATGATCAGAAGGAACGTGGTTAGAGACATGCCAACATAAACATGTCTTTTTTTTATCCAATTAAGGATAGGAATTAATGGAAGACTCTGAAAAAAAAGCTTCTAATAAGCACAGTCAAGGTAAGAAATCTAACCAGTGTTCAGGTGAATCACAATAAGGATTACATGACATTGGATATCTATGAGAACAGACACAATATTCCAAGGTACCCTCAAAATTTATGTTCCTCTGAAAGAGAAGCTCCAAGAAGAACATTTGACCAGCACCTCAGAACTTTGTAGGCTTCAACACGTGCTCATATTGCTGAGAATGCTAATGATAAGGCAGAAAGCAAGCTGAGCTCTTCATGCGAACAAGATTATCTGACATTTTTTCTAAGCATAAGGGTTGACCTTTCTACAGCAGTGCACCCATACAAAGAAAAAAATCTGTACAAGTGAGAAAACATGTTTCTTCAGGTAGAACACTAAAAATGTCCTGCTTTAGGAAGTTGCACAAAATTGTAATTGGAATCACAATTTGCAGTAAATATGTGCATTTTCAGATCCAAGAATAGCATTTGGATCTAGAATTTAAGTGACAAAGTATCATAAAAATTTATGCAAACTAACAAATTACTAGAAATTCTGCCATTGCAGTCTGTTTTTTAAAAAAAATCACTAATGCTTAGAGCTACTTAAAATGTAAGTATTCTTGTGTTGCCATGGGCTAGATTTCATTATCTCAAACCAAAGATATTTAGAGATACCAATACTTAAGATTTACCTATAGATGCCAAGTGTGGCACTGTACGAAATTAAATCATTTTCATGGCACCAACGTGACAGAAAATATGCTTGGAAGGTAATAATAGCCCTCTGTGTTTGAGTCAAACATCTAATCCCTCAGTGTGGGGGGACTGAACATGCTTAAAAATTAATTTTTATAGACTCCTGTAACCTTGCTATCCCTGCTTAGAATCAGAAGTCTTAAGTCACACAAGGCTGCCTTTCTTCAGGCTTGTATCCACAGGTAAATCAAGTGAACGTATAATAACAGGATTTTGCTGGTCCTTTCTAAAGTATGCTTGTATTTGGGCAGGGGAAAGAAAAAGTAACTACAATTAATTTTACCTTTAGGTGTTGGAATTGGTCTCTCAAGTCCATCCGCATGACCTAAGGGGTCATTTGAATCTGGAATTTCCATTTCACCTAGGAAGAAAAAAGATTTTGTTGAACTGAGGTTCTGAGTTTATCTTTCTCTTAAACAGCACTAGGGCAGTGAGTTCAGCAAATGCATTCAGTCCAGATCCTGGCTCCAGAGTAGCACACAGGAAATATCTACTAACAAGGTCAGGATTTATCCATCGCAGATTAGAAAACTTTGCAATAATTTACCGTATGAATTTACCTTGTGCTTAGCAAATACGGGCAGCATTAAAAACTACTTTCCAGTTCTTACCAGAATAAAATTCACACAGTTTTACAAAGAACGGAAACATTTCCTGAAAGCAGTGCTGGCCAGCAAATTAAGTAGTACCTGAGCTTTATTGACAATCTCAGTTAGAAAATGGTACAAATCTGCTTTTGAAGTTACATTACAGTAATTCAGATTCTGTTTCCAGAGGTCAGACTCATCACCTCTGCTGACCTTCTTATCCTATTCTCAACCACATCCCTAAAAGATATCTCCCAGAAAGAAAATGTAATAACCATTAGCCAAGTATTCCAAAGGGTGATGGAAGGGATGGACATCTTTCTCTGTGCCCTCCTTGTTTGTGTCTAACATACATCAGAAGAAGCTAGAAACAACATTTAGCCAGCAGCTGCTGCAGACAGCAGACAATGCTTCCATGTTGGTTTGTTTTTGAAGGTCTTACAAAAACCTGACCATTATAAAATGAGGGTTCACCTGTCCACTCTCCCTTTTGAAAACATGATGCTGTGAGGAACGGAGTTGAACTTGTAAATCAGATAAAGCTATAGGGGTGCTTTTACTGAAACAACTTCTCAAATGACATCCCCTATATTTTTGTATTTCCTAATTTACATTTAGTCATCCAAATTCCTTATCACCTCGGCATACCACCAAGAGAGCATGCAAATCTAAGGTCATCAGGATCTGAAGTGAAAGATCTGGGTTTTGCTGTAGATTTGTTAGAGGTGTACATGGTAATGTTTTGGGTAAAATGAAACTAGGGAAAAGGCTCTCCCTCTTCCTTTTGTCCCCATTTCCCTTCCTTCAGACTAAACCCCACAACACCACTCTTGACTGCAAGCCACAGGGACGAAACGTCAGTAACCCCATCCCTATCTTCCACCACATTACGAAAGAAGAAAAGAATCAAGACTGTCACTATTTTTTATTTTTCTTTTATGCTTTTACCCATTATTTGAGAACAGAAGATTTAGCTAACTTGCCTTTAAGTTTACCAGGTGAAACACAGAAATCAGAGCCATCCTCTACCTCAGGCTGGGTCTGAAAGTATTTACTTTGTCACACTACTGCCACCTTGTCCCTACTTCACCTCTCCCTTCATCTCCCACTGCTTGAGGTTCCTAGCCTGGCAGTACTACTGATTCCACTTGAGTCGTGCGCTCGTTCCCAGACACCTCATTTAATTAGAGCGATGGTGAAGACAGTGCTGCACCCCTGGTAAGACACTCTCTTTCAAATTGGAACAGCTTGGGCAGACACCATCTTTTGCCGCTCCCAGCACCGGCCAGTGGAAATGACAGATAGTCTTCATCTGCAAACTGGAGGGAGAAATGGAAATGGTTTGCCAAGATGGAGGCATCTTAAATTGCCATTGTAAATCCTGCCCCAGTGTGTCTTCACACCCCTGAGGGCATGATGCAGACTCAGCGCCTGACTTTTTTCTGTACAGAAGCTTTGTTGATTTGTTTGATTCGGTGTGAACTGATGAATGCATGATAGGGATATTTCTGACAAATTTCAGCAGAGATATGTCACATCTCATTTTTACCAAGGGGCAGCAAGGCAAGTTCACCTCTATTCCCTTGCTTCTGCTTGACCTCCTCTAAGTCACACAAGGAGTTTAGAACAGGACAGCAACATTTGCTGGCCACAAGGAAGATAAATCCAAGATGAGACACTGGAGTAAAAAGAAGAGTAGGAAAAGCAACTGTTCTTTTAGTCCATAAGCACCTGCACTTGGCTTGTTCTGGTGATCATAATCCACCACATTATTTGTAGAAGCCCATTCTTAGGGACACTTGGTTGCTTAACACTCAGATCTCCAGGCTCCAAACTGCCCAAGATCTGAGTGGCACTTTCAGTTTAGTAACAAGTGTTCAACTTTAAAATAGTTGTTCCCATTTCTTCAGTCATTTAGTGGGATTCACAACAGGAAAAAACATTGGAAGCTCAGATAAATGAGCACAGAAATGTCCTCCTCTCTCTTCCCTCCTTCCCAGACCCTTATCTCTTAATTTTTTAAAGCTTTTCAAAACAAAGATGGAAAGAAACAAAAGCATTTGCTGATTTGAAAATGTTTCAATAATAGTTTTGTTTGATTCACTCTTGTACTTGATATGTTTATGTCTGTAAAAAACATTAATCTCCAGATGTTCTTTACCGGAGAATAATTACAAACCATAGACACCACCTACCAGCAAAGTCTCCATGACTAAGCAAAGTTAAAATTGAAAATCCTTGTGTACTTTGTAAATTATAAATACAAAACAGATCTGTGACTTAAACTTGCTTTTATGAAAGAAACATGTATGTTTTCTGTAATCTGCAAAATTCCTCTTTGACCACATATATTATGAATTACAAGTTTTAACCCTAAAGTTTCTGTACCATAACTTAAAACATCAAAAAGTTATTATCAATACAAAAAAATAAGGTTTTTACACCATAAATGTTTCTGAATCAGATGACCAACAAGTCACTACAACCAAATAAAACCTTTTCCTCTTGAGTTAAACAGAATTAAAAAGTCCTGCAGTCAAGAACTTGAAGGAAAAAGCTGTGTATTCCTGTTGAATATTATTCTCAGTGCTTTATGATTTTGCATTAATAATTTAGTACATTTTTCCTGCTAGGAGTAAATCCATGGTGTTTTCCTCAATGGATAATAATTCTTGTTGTCATTTTTTCTTCAATTCTCCTCGCTGCGGTGCAGATGCACCCCTGATCATGTGCCATCACTAATTCTCTGCAGTCTTATTCTTGTGTGAAGACCCCTACACAACTGTGCTCCTGTCCACATCTGATTTTAAACTTATGCCCCTTTTCTCACTTTGTTTATTCAGTATTTCTGTAAGGGTATCCCATTTTGCTTTTCTTCTTCCTACTTTCCTTATCTTTTTCTGGCAGCATTTTTATCTGTTGTTCCACTGCCTGAAGGGGAGAAAAATCCACAAAGTAATTTCGGTGTCCAACTTTCACTATCAGTCTTGATCAGTAAGCAGCTACTGCTAGAAAAGATATAATTGTTCACTAAACTGATTTTAGATGCAACAAAGATATTAGATAGTCACATCTTTTTTCATATCTATTACAAATACAGCATTGCCATACAATGCTAAGAAAAAAGGTAGACTTGCAAAACACAAAACTGGCAGAACAACAGCAACCCACAAAAGTTGTTACTAAAAACCAGTAAGAAGAGAAATGCTCAATATTTGAACCTTACATGTGATATTATCAACTCACACAGGCTAGAAGTACGCTAACTAGCATGCTACTACATAAATATGTAGCTAACTGAAGACAAATCAATCACCATGGTGTCTGGAAAGTGTCTCAATGAACATATCCACATTGGTCTATGAGGAACCCCCACAGCCAGCCGGACAACTGTGCAGGTACGTACAGAAAACAGCTGCACAGGCTTGCACAGCCCAAGCCTGAAAGAGTTCCTGGCAGAGGGCTTTGGGTGGCCCAGATGCTCCTGGAATGGAGAAGACAAAAAAGGAACGGCTAAAGGGTATACAGGCTATCTGAATCTCTTATTCAAGGCTACTAAAGAAAGTGAAGCAGACAGGGAATGGGAGTAAAGGTAGACCTGACTGAGAGTAATGGAGACAAATGGAAAGAGGTGCACTCAGGGAAAGCTTATTCTTAATACAAGATTTGTTCAGAACTGACTGTGACTACTGAGGACCAAGATCTTGGGCTCAGAATAGTTAGTTCCATCAAAATTGAGTTATGTTCTCAGAAGCAGTACAAAAAGCAAATCCAGCCAGTATTGGGTAATTCTAGGAAAGGAATAAAGAATAAAACTCAAAGCATCATTATGGTGCTGTGTAAATCTATGGCTTGCTCTCGTACATTGAAGACTGCGTGCTGTTGAGGTCCTCTCATCTCAAAAAGGGTACAGAAGAGTTTGAAGACTTTCAGAGAAGAGTAGTGAGGACAATTAAAGTTATAAACCAGGTTTTGTACAGCTACTAGGATTTGCCGCTCTGGGAAGGAGATGGCTGAGGTCAATGACAGTAAAGGTCTATGGAGTCATGAGAGTCTTAGAGAGGATGGACCAATCTCTCGGTAAAAGAAATGGCAGTATGAGGGAAAACCAGCAAAAAGCAATTTCAAAACAAAGCTAAAACAAAGTAAAGTTTTCTCAAACAAGATGTAGTTAGGCTGTGGGCAGAGTTCACACGGGCTACAGGTGAGACTGGGCAAGTTCATGGAGGAAAATCCATTCAAACCTAACTAACTCATAGAAATCCTATGTGGGCAAGGAAGTCCCGGAGCTCAAAATGGCTGGAGTCTAGGTAAATACCCAGCATAAAGTAGTACTATGTACGCCAGACCTCTTCTTACAGTTTTACTTCAGCATCTCTTTTTTGCTGCCATCAAAGCCAAGACACAGGGTTGCACAGATCTTTCATCTGCTCCAGTATGGTTACTCTCATTTTTTTCACTTGCATATGTTCTCTGCTCAGGCACTAAATGTATCACGGCTTATTTCTGAACACCCACTTAAATTCACATTTGCAGTGATAGTGTCAGGTAGAGAAGATCACCAGTGTCTGTCCTCCTTGCACACTGCATGACCAGACAAGACTTCAACATAACCAGAACTCAGCCGGAATCCCAATTGCCAGTATGGGACAATGTATGTGCCAGATGTGCCACATGTCAGATCCCCAGGAACACTCCTCTTTTCAAGGACCACAAAGTCAAGTAAAATGCAGATGCTATAAATAGTACCTCTTTTAAACTGCTCGTCCACACAAAAAAGGTTTCTCAACTTTTCAGGGCAATAAAGGAAGCTACTTCAATTTAAGGAAAAAACCCAACTCCAAAAGAGAAACCATATTTAAAGTCAGTGTTCCATATTTCTGATGTACAAAATACATTCTGTTCCTTTGACTCACTATAGCAAACTGCAGCAAGAAAACAAGCAGTATAGAAAATCCTTTTCCAAATTGAATGTAAATAATTATTGCTTCTTTTGTCAATTCCCTTCTCCTGAAAACATAAGCAAGATTTACTTACTGACAAGGTCCAGCACAAGTAACCCCCTGCTCCATTTTAGGCACCAATGACCAACAAAATACACAAGCAAACATCCTGTATTATTGAGACAGGAATGCCCTTTCACATGTTCGAAAACTAAATTGCCGAACTGATCACAATGTCAACTCACAGAGCATACACCATTCATCATAAAAGAGCTAAATTTTTCCCTCTGAAATGCTTATGAGTTCACAGATCATTCATTACTTGAGAGGTAATTGCAATAAACAGATTTCAAAATGATCATGGCCATAAGCAGACATCAAAACAATGCATTAATCTTCATCAAAAAGCCAGTCACAAGGAGGCAGTTATCATAATTGATACCAGGGACAAACCAAGGCCTCAGCCTCACACAGGAAGAGAATAACGAAGCCAGGTATTTTCAACCAGAGTGGGCCTGATTAATTTAGAGCAGTTAAGGGCTGGCTGATGCAATGCCATGCAATGTTAATAACTGTCTTTCAGTTCATGCAGAGCACAGATGAGATCTTAAAAGATGGGAAATTGCACAAATAGTTCCTATTATTTATTAAAAAGGGTAAAAAGGAGTGCCAGAGAATTATAGACCCATCAGCTTAACTTCAATTCCTGGAAAAATAATGGAACAAAGAGGTTATTTTTAAGCATTTACAATAAAGCAGAGAGATGAGTAATAACCAACATCGAAGCCAACATTGACTTGGCTTACATGGATTAGAATTGAACATAAGTCAACAATCTCAAGCTATTGCAAACAAGGCAAACATCACACTGGGACACATAAACAGTAGTAATCCTTCCAGTCTACTCAACGCTAGTAAGGCCCTGGAGCGCTTTCTCCAGTTTTTTGTATTCCATTTCAAGACGGATGTGTGTAAAACTGAAATACTACAACTAGTGCCATGAGGATGGTCTACAAAACATGACCAACAAAAAGAAAAAATGACTGACTACTATGCCTGCTTAGTCTGAAGGAGATGAGGCATGGACTGAGAGCTAGCATTCTTCAAACACACAGGGCTCCGTGAATGAGATTTTCCAGGGTGGCAGATTAGGCAAGCGTCTATTGCATATGATACTGCACAGGTACAGCTAATGCTTCTTCTCCCAGGGTGAAACAGGACCTCTTAAGATCTTTTCCAGTCTCGTGATTCTATGAGGAAAACAACCATCCTTCTATCGTTGTGTGTTAAATCCTAAAGCTTACAAATAAATCCTTCAACACTAACAATTGCACATAGCTACCATCAGGGAAACTGCAGATTTTTGTTCAGCCATTCCTTCCACCCATCAACAATCTTGCTTCTGGAGCTGAAACTATTTTCAGATTTAAACAGCAATACGCAACCTTTGCTTCCTGCGGCTGTAACCTTTGACTCAGGTCCTAACTTTCTTCCAATAACATAAAACTCCCCAACTCTCTCTCTTCAGCCTAATACCCTCTAATATTCTGTTCTTTTCTTCATAAAACTCTGTTGACCTTCTGTCAATTACTAACCTCTGGAGCTCCCAAACAAAGGGCCCACTGTACCCTTTGATTCAGCTGCCAATCTGATTACTTTGGCTGGGGGAGGCAGGCTGCTTGGGCTGCTGAATCAGGGCCTTTCATTGAAATTTCTCTTTTCCAACATCTGCAGCCCCTGGCAACCAATTGCAGAGTGGGCTTGGCAGACCTGTAAACGGTGGTGAATAGTCTACAAAAGATGCAGTTTGTAGCATAAAATCAGTGCGCCTCTTTCATAGTGATGGCAGATTAGAACTTTCACAGCACACGTTGCTTAACTGCTGCAGCTTCACATAAAAGCAGCTGAAGGTGGGGGAAATAACCTGCGCTTTTCGTTGCAGTTGCTGTACTCAGACGACTGTGAAGTCTGAAAAACTGGCACTTCTTAGCTTGCTATAAGCTCGCAAAGCATACTATTCACAGGATAGTATGTTAACTAGTTAATTTAAATTTATTCTTTAGCCATCCAAAATTCTTTAAAATTACTTCCAGCTAAATTCATAGTAATAAAAAGCTCTTACTATGAGACCATTAGAAAGGCAGTAAGCTTTTCTAAGCCTGCTCTGTTATAACATCAAAATAACATTAAATAAGTATATTTAAAGTAAAACCAACACCAGCCTGCAAGTCACAGAACCTTCAGAAAGCTGGTAGAAAAGACAGACAAGAAACCTTTTACAAGAGCCAGGGTTGAGTTATACAGAATAAATTCCCACAATTTATAAGCATTCCTTATTGAAGCAAATCTCTTGTTCCATTAGTGTGGATTTTCCCCTCTTTAGATTTTTTTCTATTTTACCTAATAGCTATATTGAAATGGTTTCATTTCAGGAAGTATCAGGAAAAACACTCTGTTGCAAAATACGGGAGCTACACGAGGGGACAAAGGCAGATCTGAGGTTTATGATCTGTAGCAATGAAAAGGGCTTCATTATTGGTTTTGGATAGAAAATTTATCACTGACTTAAAGTAAGATTCCAAACAAACACAAATGTTAAACCACCTTCATTCTGCACAGTGAGACCTCATTTCTCAAACACATCTTAACAGAGATTCAAAATCCTATACTTTGACACACTTTTGTCAGTTAAATACATAAAGAGGGGATCTGCATATTGCATTAATCTCCATTACTGTAAATGTTTGTGTTCACAGACTGATCCAAGATAGACTAGTAGTCTGTTTTGGAAAAATAGTAGTCAAGCACATGACAAAAAAGCTGCTTTACAAATTTCACAAGGTTCCTGCAGGAACTTCCTCATTTAATAAAACAATCCTTATTAACCTGCCATGAAACCACTCTAAAACACAGTAAAAGAGATCAGCTGGCCATCAGCACAAAACTGCAGAGAGGAATGATTCTTGATTTCCACACAGAGCTGCAATGAACCTCCAAAACAGAAAAAAGTATACTCAAGATGCAGTTTATCTTCTTAGTCATCAGGCAGGCGCCTCACCAAGTACTATGAGGTCAGTGTGAAAGGAACAAAATCAGATAAGTCATTTAAAATATTATTACCAGGGATTCAAACACAGACTTCAATGAATACTTTGATTTATTTTAATGCCTCATACTGTTAATGCATATTTTACATTAACCACACAGCTGCATTTTCAATTGCAGTGTCAATCTTTACCCTTTCATTATACAACCCTCATCACTGAGCTCAGCTATTAAATAACTTAGATTCTTCCTCCTGCAACTCATATTTGCCACTTAAAATGAGAGTTCAGAAACGTTAGTGAGACGAACCAAAGATAAAGATTTATTCAGATTTCACTCAGAGAGGAACCCTCATTGACAGCTGTCGCAACATTACAGTAAAGCAAACAGCACCCATGGAAAAGAAGATACTCATTTTAAGTTACCATTTTCAGTGCACAACCAAGTTCTGAAGATGATAAGATTTGGATTATAAATGATTCTATTAATTCACAGCCAAAACACTCTTTTGCTATAGTTGCAGTAAAGTCCAGCTCCTCTTATTTTACAACACAGCATGGAGATCGTTAAACAGGAACCCAGCCTGCACGAAGGAATATCCAAATCCTGTTCTCAATTCTTAGGGCTTCCTGCAAAGTCCTGGCCAAGCCACCTTAGGCCAGACTGCTAAAAGCATTTGATGCCAAAAGATGCAGACAGATGTCTACCAGGATTTTCAAAAGCGTGTGGGCACCCAGATCTCATGTCTGCAGTAAATATTCCTTAATCTTTTGTACCTCAGTTGCCCAGGGGCTGAGAAGGGGGCAAGGTTTGCTCCCTGATGTGGTTCCCAGTGCAGCTGCACGAGTGCTTGAGTCAGCACAAGGAAGGCAGCAGCATGGAAGCAAGAAGCTGGGGCAGACAAAAGGCAGGACAGAGTTTTTTGATGACTGTGGTGATTTATACCACTTTCAACTGATCACGGAATTCCAGACTTAAAACCTTATTCCTGCACACTGCAGCGGAGAAACCCTACAGTCACTGCAGAGCCCTAGCTTTGCTCCTAGTAAAGAAAGGCAAAAATTAAAGCCCTATTTGGAAACAAATTAAGATGTAATTATGCCCATAAAACTGTTCTGAATGTTTAATAAGTAAGAATGAACTCCACGGTATTTACAGTGTAAAATACTTGAGGCTTTTTAAACCACAAATGCATTTCAATGTCATTTCTAATTTAGCAACAATGGAACCAAGTCTACTAGCTATCACAAACATAGCTTTTCTGTACAACTATATGTTGAGCAGTCCAAGACAATACACCAAGGAGCACATAAAAGCCTTCAGCCATAGAAAAAACACAAGTCATTCTGGATTTCATAACAAATGGTCTTTGTTGGTAATGCCTTACGCTAAAAAAAAAAAAAGGTTAAAAAAAAAAGTAAAGCAATTGTGGGTACATTCCAAAGCTCTTCACCGCCTCAGCTGTAAAATCACAGTTTAAACACAACCAATAGAGGCTCTGAACACACCTGCAGTAGCTCAAAGAACACCAAGCAACATGATAATTATCCATGGCATTATTACATGATTGATTATTTTACTGCTTCTGGCTGTGAAAACAAAATAGTCTCAACCAAAAGGTTGAAAATAATCATGATTTATGAGTATAACACTCCATCAACTGGGATAAACAACGATTTTCACAGTGCTCTTTTTTTCTGAAAAATAATTTGGAATCCAAAAATGCCAGTCCTGTTTGCAGCCTTAGGCTGAAATCTTTAAGACTCCAATTCAGTAAAACACTCCTAGTCAGACAGACACTTGAAAATGGGCTTATTTCTAAGCACATTCTTAAATGCTTTTCTATATTTGAAACAAAACAACAACATGAATCTCCCTCAGTCTAGGTGGTAATATAAAAAAGAGCAGAGATCACAAATGAGCGTAACAGAATACAGTATAAGCTGCTATTACCTGTCCTAGTGGTTATCCTGACTGGGTTGACAACTGCAGGCAGTGGAACCACTGTAAGTGTAAAAAAAACTCCCCACAGTTTGTTTAGTTTTCACTCTCTAATTGTATTTCAAAAGCAGGAATCGCAGCACCAGTCTTGGAAGGCAGGGAGGTTACAGCCAGCCACTCCGCTCTCCGGAAAATAGTGAGAGTAAATAGCACGTTTGTATTAATCAGAGCACTTTTTGAATGATAGAAGTACTTATGGGTGAGTATTACAACCATCTTCCTGACAGAAGGGATACAGTGGAGACCAATGAATAATTAATTCTCAAACCCCAGTGCCTGATACTAAACACTAATTGGAGAAACGTGGGCATCCAGGCTGGCGGCCTGGGTTATCAATATTTTAAGAAACCAGGGCTGGCAAATGAGCCACTGATAGGGCAATATTCATCCTTAAGTAAAATCATTAAATAGATACTCAAGTTCTTTCCTATCACCAAGCATCACAATTTTTTAAAAGACCCAAGTAGATAGAAAAGTATGCTTCTGGCTATCTGGAGCTCTGCCTACCCACTTGGGATTTGTCTCCACTAAGTCGTATCAGAACATGATTTTACGAAGTTACGCTGCCAATATGTAACACCAAATACTGTGTTGAAAGAGAACCAGCTGCTCACTAGTCAAAATTATTTCTTACTATAGGTTTTGCTCATGACCACTTAGCATAGAGTTAAGTGCACCAGATTCAATTCTTAGAGAGGGTAAATTTCTTTTTAACGCAAAGTATATTGGTTTCTAGATCAATCGCTTAAAATTCCTAATTTTCTACTGAAAATTCTGTTTATAATGAGTAATTAGTTGTGGTCTATATACACAAAAAAAGGAGTAATTCCTCTCCCCGACTAACAGTTCAGCTTGTACTGATGGCCATGGAGCAAGTATGGAGGGAGCAAGTCAGCGTGCAGGTGGTGTGGCCAGGCAAGTCACAAGTGAGCACTCCCAGCACTTGTGACCAGATCAAATATTGTTGGTGGCTAAACATCACCGTGTGTGAGAGTGTGTGTGTGTGTGTGTGTGTGTGCACACGCGCGCGTGCGCTTTTGCCTGTGTGTGTGGAAAATGGACGACAAAGATAAGAAATGATGCCAGGTTGCAAAGGAAACTAACACCTGATCTATATTTCAGCCATGGAAAAGTGCAAACCAGTTATTCTAATTGAAAGTTTAAAAGATATGTTGTTGATTTGTTTTAGTAGGTTTTTCTACATTTTCACAGTATGGAGTTATTTATTTAAATAACATTAATAATAAAGTTTAAATAATATTTATATGTCTTCATTTGAGAGTAAATATCTAAATCCCACAGTATTTCTGCTAACGAGCTGCTTGTCCAGACTAGATAGGAAAAATCTTTTTCTTCCTACTGCAGAATCTGTTTGACTTCTTGGATTACAACTGAATGCATACAGTGAAGTCATAATAATTGTCTGCTCTGAAAGAAACTCCCATTTCTCTTTCTCCTGTTGTTTAAACTACCTTTGCTGCTACAGGGGAAAAGAATAGCTTAGATGCATGCATAAGTGGGCTTTGATACAGTTGTTCTTTGTTATTTGTCTTTAATTAACAGAGCCACGCAACACTTTTCTGCATGAAAAGAGATGGGATATTATTTGCTTATACTCTTCTCAAAAACAATAATAAAAAAAGAGTAGAGCCCTGAGGTGGAAAACAGAGCGAGCAGAGTGCTTCCAGATGTGGATACACGCCGTTTTCAGTGGGTGGACGGTGAAAGAACTAAATGAAAACCCGGCCGCAGTCCCACTGACACCAGCCAACACGGCCACTCCCAGGCGACACAGTGATGCACAGGAGCCCCTTTCTGCCATGCCCGCCCGCACGGAACGCAAGGAGCAGCTGCCCTGACCCAGCGGGGCCGGGGAGAGCCCGGGCACGCGCGCACCAGCCGGCGGGCTCAGAGCCCTTGGCAGTTTCCACCCAACTGCGACGTATTTCCCCAGGCCAGGCAGGGATTTCCTCAGCTCCCGCTATCATCCCTCATTATCCAGTTTAACGACGGTAACTGATGCTAAGCACAAGATCGGCCTTAACCACTTTATTACGACTTCGTTTCAGCAGCAACATTCAAGGCTGCCACACTGCCATTTTAACGAGTCCTGAAAGCAACACTCGTGTCAAGAGCAGTGCGCTTTCAAAGTTGCATCTTCCCAACAAATACCTCTGACTCTTGCATGTATAAACTCCTATTTTGCAAACTACAAACTTTCCCACCTTTTTGTTACTGTGACGGCAGGACTGACACAGTTGTTTGTTCATCACGTGGGTCAGTTTTGCTTCTACATCATCAAAAATACTGTGGCTGTAAAACACCTGCTTTCATGACTTGTAAGCGAGAAACAAGGCACACAACCTAATTTTAGATTGCAAGGTTAACTCGTGGCACTGAGCCACGCCTCAAGTTCTTACTTATATATTGAACAAATCTTGTCTGAAAGTCACATACAGCCACAGCCGAGATTTCATAGACGTGTTTTCAGAAAAGCACTCACTTGAAGCGACAGCCTCTTACTTTTAACAAATGCAACAAAAAGCTCACATCTGTGAGTCAACTATTGCAGTCATAATCATAGATGGGAGTGGAACAAGCTGTGAGGAACCAGCAGCATTTACTGCTGGAAAATTGGTTGGTTCCACCCTTGAAGTGTGAAGCGCACAAAAGCTGACAGCTACTCCAAGCAACTGCCAAACACGCTGGTCTTCATTCCTAACACTTCTGAGCCGTAATGCAGATCCCTCAGCTTCGGGATTGAAAAAGATTGTGTTTTAAGGAAGAAGAATGTCCTTCACAGCGAGAATTAAAATTGGGACATACTTGTATTCTGTTTTCATGCATTTTATTATGTTTCAACATTTCAAAATATACATAGCAGGTATTCTGCTCAGATCCAAATGTTACTTTTATATTTGATACATTCCCTTGCAACCACTGTTTACTTAATCAAAGTGGACAGCTGTGGTTTTCATTATCCTTAAGCAAATATTTGCACAGGTATTACTTACTTGTGTTATACATTACCATAAAGTTTTGCAAGCAAAAGCCAACCATGCCAATCTAAATGTCCTCGCGTATGAACTTTTGTAACAAGTGTGAGCAATTGCCAAATAAATTGTTCCAAGTGTATAAGCAGTTGCCTTCCTTCATGTTAGTTATGGACAGCTTTAAAAATGCATTCGCTCCAAAGCATAGAAAAAGATTGCTAACTCTATTAAGCAGGAGAGGATGCTAGAACCAGAATACATCTGTATACACAGCAATCAAAGCAGCCATTAGAGCAGAGAGCAACATTAAGAAATGACGTGATTGTAGGTACTTGTAGGAATCTAAGACTTTTGTTGATAATGAAGCTTCAGTAGTAGTGTCCCATGTTGTGTGATGTACATGGAAGCAACATATGCATAGTTGGCAGTTACTGTGCAATGAAAAGATAGAAAACGGGCAACTTTTTAACTGCAAATGCTCTTGTTTATTCTCCGTACTGGGTATTTCTAAAATACTAACTGTGTTTCCTCCGGTATTAAAAAAGAAGTAGAATCACATCTTTCCATCCTTGCTCGCACATGTAGTCAAACCACTTTCCCTGCACTATGTGAATTTCCCAGGTCTGGCTGGTACAGAGCCCATCAGATAATTACCAGCTCGTTCTGCGCTACTGCACAGGCTGTGCCCTGCGGTATTTGGCACAGCAGCTGATTCAGAGAGGGAACTGCCAGAAATGGAGAAGATGGCAGTTTGAGCTCAGCACAGACAGACCAGGGGCTCAGTCAAGACCGAAAGGAGCCAAGCTGGAGGAGTGACAGCGGCATGCCCAGCCAAGCAGGGTCCAAGAGGGAAACTCACAGTAGTGCAAGACAGTTGGCTGGCAAGATGACTTCAAAGCAGAGCGCATTTCTTCCCACTCGTCTGACCGTTTTGCTGCCCACACTAGTCAACATTAATATGAGGCCAACAGTTTGTTTCCCATCAAAAGCACAGATTTCCTGTTATGAAATAAGACCAGTTGCTTGAGTTTAACCTGACAAAGCTTCACAGCAATGGCAATAATTATCTGATGGTTGCCTGGGGGCTCAGCCTCATTTATAGTAAATAACATTTACATGACAAAAGACTACCATAAAAATTAGCAACCACTAGCTATCTGTGCTAGCAGTCACAGAGATGCCATCATTAAAGCGATCAGAGTTGATTGATCATGGTACCGAAGACCAGGAGAGTTTAGTACATCTGCCACCAGTTTCATGAAAACAGGGCTTTTTCTTCTGTAGTTCTATCAGGCATTAATTTCTCAGCACTTACCTTTTTAAAATGTTTGTTATTTACAACATTTTTTTTGTGAGCATCCAGCTGTTTCCTCCTCACTCTTTGGGGGTATGTGAGAATCTACATCTTCCTATAACAAAATTCGACTACAGTCGAATTTTTAAATCTTGGCAGAGTACCTGGATTAGGTAGCAGTGACTGTGTTACTGAAGGGATGGGAGGTTATTATTCCTGGTATGTATGCATGTTACCATGCTTTGGGAAAATACTTAGAGAATTCTGTTCAAAGCACCAAGTGGGATGCTAACCAGAACCTAACCATTAGCTGTCTGCTGTGGCACTGAAGAAATGCATCTTTGAAAAGACTGGAGTGGTTATTTGCATGTGCTGCTCTTTCTGTCACTAGACATGAAATTAAGACTACACTGGGAAAAAGCTGCTCTGGATCTTCGCTATGTCCACTACTTACTGCTTCTTAGGTTTTCTACAAAGCAGCCAACATGAAAGAGACTCGGTGATTTACAGTCTACGAATGTAGATAAGATCTGGTCAAAGATCTAAAACAAAACAAAGAACTCTGTATTACTCTTGGAATGGCTTCTCAAATATTTAAAACTACTATGACCCAGAAAGCCAAACAATTGATATATTGCCCTCGACCTTGTCATTCTTGGCTAGTCTGTTTTTCTCTGCTCTGTCTCTGTATTCTGTCTTGTATATATTAATCTGAAATACCTAACCTCACTCGTTTGATAAAGTAAGTACTGTACAGATAATAGGTTATTAAGTGCTCTGCTCAGTTACTCGGCTGTGCATGAGTATCTCCTGGCTATGCAATATGGTAGAGACATCATTTTTGCTGGTATGACTTTTCAGAAGAAAAGTATCACTAGAAAAGCCTATTAAGATGCCTCCTAGGATAATGAAAGTCACGCTTGAAACATATTCTAAGAATATTTATTTTCATTTAATTTATTTATTAAATGAAATTATGTATTATTTGCATTTTCTCCTACTTGGAAAAAAATGAACAGTAAATTACTTTATTCCTTGAAAAAGAAAATTCTTTGTGTATTTATAAACATATCTATCTCCAGTAAAACTACAAGCCAGTCAAACTGCTAATGCAGGAAATATTAGTTATAACACAAGGTAAATGAACTGCATTTTCTCCTTATACTTGCCTCACTAACACAACGTATACCAGTCTTCATAACAGAGAGAAGCAGGGGTAAACTTGAACATGCAAACATGACGAGTCAATCTAAATATAATAAATGAACAGAAAAAAATTGTATTGTGCATATAGAGGAAACAAAGCAGGCTGCACTACATATACATATTTCTCCCTCCTATTTTTCTCCCCTTCTGCACAAAAATAAGTGCACAAAAATAAGTACACAAAAAAATCCAAGCCCTCCCTCCAAAACCTGCAAAAGAATCTAAGTTTCACGGTTCAGGCAGAAATTGAAAGTGAAGTCAGAACTGAGTATCTGGCACTACAATTCTTGCATGCTTGCCACTGCTAATAGGAAATTGAGAAAAAAACAGTAACAGATGGAGTCCTTAATTGGCATAAATCCCTTTCCAGGAAAAAGTCTACAAAATGGCAAAAGTAAAATTAAATGATAATGACAAAGAAGGAGATTCATAGACTGCAAAAGTCAGGTTTGAAGAACACATACCCTTGCCACAGCACAGCAACTCAACTTTTCATAGTCACAGGAGGACTGAATTCCCTTACCATAATCCACCTTTCTACCCATCGCTTTCCACGAGACAAAGGCTACCACAAACTTTCAGTCACTTGGCTTGGCAGGACTTCGTGAAACCACTTCATGAACAAAAGAGGCAATATATATACTGTATTATGTTACTGTAACAAGGCTTTTAAGCAGATTTGAAGTGACCTTATTGGCCTGAGTCATAAAACGGTAATTCTTAGTGGACTTACAATTTATGGTAAAATTTGACTTGAGCAACAGCCCCTTGCTGGTTTAGTTAGTATAAAAGGCTATATCATGTTCTGATTTATGGCACTCTGATTGCTATATTTTTAACTTATTCTTTTAGAAGAGATTTATAATAATGCTATTAATAGAGGTCCAGTACAATGACAACAAGCAAGTCAATAACCAAACACTTTCATATGCATTTTGCTTTTCAAATAAAGGCTCTAACACTCAACACCAACCTCAAAGTGCTAGCATATCAGCTGCAACTATTATATCAGCTAGGTTAGTATAAGATCCAATTATGTCAGTTCACTGGAAAAGTGTGCCTAATGAGGTACGTCATTGAGCAAAATCATTTATTACAGGATTCAAGTGTGACGATTGAATTTCTGTAGTTTTCTCACATTCCAGTGACTAAGCATTCAAAAGAAGCTGCTTAGGTGCAGTAATGCTTAACACAGAATAATAAAGTAAAGGGAAACCTTTATGTTAAGTCGGCATTTTCCTCCACAGACTTTCTAGCTAAGGTTTGCAAGAGAAAGAGCTCAGGGAGACTAAGCACAGGTTGGCAAACAGCAGTGGGAAGAAAGGCTGTAATTACTACTCATCCCACTTCAGTCAACCAGAGCATAAAAAAGGCTGACCAAAATTTAGACTTGCTTGGAGGACGTCTGGAGACTAAACTATAATTCAGTACCAATAGGAATGAAATTATTCAATTCAGCATTACCTCAGCCTTTTTCATAGTATTAGACACTGCAATTTTCCGAGTTTCGGATATTTTAGTTGTGGGAAATCTTTTCAAGAGTAAAAGTTATGCATAACCAATTTGAAGACGATGACAGGACTCAAGGATAGAAACAAACAGGCTTATGTCAAAAATTAATGTGTTAATTCTTTGCTATACTCTGTGTAATGGGCCTACAGAAGCATGTCTTTGGGATGGGAGAATAAAGTGTTGTGTTAGTTGTACAAGTGAGAAGACCTTTGAAATTCAAAGCCGTTTAAAAAATTCACATCTATCTAGAAAAAGATGTATCAGGGGAAAAAAGTTTCTTTCAGATTTCAAAGTTTTCAAAAATAAGACAGTTTTAAGACAAGCACTTGTACTTACATTGTCTCTCAAATACTGTAGGCCAGAAGTCATTAAGACATAAATGTTTACAAATCCCAAGCATTTGAAAATGTGTTTTTATTAGATTAGCAGAAAGCAGTTGCCGCACCTAAGAAAGTGTTCAGGTTTTCGTTAGTAAATGTCTTTTTCTTTTCTTCATGGGGAGAATAGGGGCATTAACCAGCATCCATCCATTCACCTCAAGCTGCAGCTTGTCAGGAAACCTGGTGTAGTAATTCTGGTCTCTGCCATTCTTTCACCTTTAAGTCTTGATTTCAATCCAGATAAACAGAGACAAAAATGCATTACCTCCTGTTTGTACCTGTGATCCCCTAGCCATAGTTGAGGTCATTAGACATTATTCTTATTATGCATAGAAATAACTAAGGAATTCTGATAGTGAAAATAATCCCCCAGATCGGCTCCTTAGAAGGTGCCACACAAACACACACATTGGGTAACATTTTTGAGTAAGCTGGGGGAGTGTATGAGCCACAATGTGCAGTGCAAAAAACCACAGTCTTTGCAACCCGAGTGGTAAGTGCCGCCTGGATCCCAAAGGCAGTGGAGAAGAACGCCTAAAGCGACAGAGGCGCTGCCCTTTCCTGCGTGAAATGCGGCAGGGCAGCAATACTGCCTTTTGGCACCTTCCACCCCTGCTGCCTGGAGCTGCGATTCCCCCCGGCAGCCTGCAGAAAGCTTCCCAATGGCAGATGTGAGGGAGATATAAACTGTACCAGCCAGCTTCGTCTCTGCTGTGCGTACCGTAAGGCTTGCTGCTGTTGGAAATGAAGGATCAAAGGGGGGTATCACCATTACATTGACCACTGCTTATGGAAAGGACCTCTGAAGTTGCTACTTACCGTTCAGAAGCACTTTCAAAATCCCTGATACCACGAGAATTAATAGAACCATTAATAAACCTACTGTTTTCTTCCCACTTGCATTTCCCCACGTAGCTGTTCTTTTCCTAGAAGGGTGAATGCTTAGGTGGCAATCCTCACCCTGACAAACCTGGGTGGACAGTCTATTCAGAAACAGGAGTTGCTTGCTGTGAGACGTGTCACTGTTGTATTGCAATAAATAAAGTGAAGGTTCAGCAATCTCATCAAAGTAGGTAGTTTAAAAAAAACCCCACACATTTATGGAGAAAAAAACCCCCAACCTTGTGAACTAACAGAGATTCTCACTGTGAGTGTTTCAAAACAGGCAGCTAAGAAGAGCGCCCTGCTTTAATTCTGTACTTTCACTCAGTAACGTAGCACAGCACCTGGGTAGTTTATGATTGCTCGTGTAGTCATATTCTCAGGCTAACTGACAGTATAGACTACAGTGTTTCTCTAAATATTCTGGACAAGAGCCATAAAATATGAACCATTCTCTGTTTATTTAAAAAATTCCCAGGACCAAGGATACATTTCAACTTGGTGCGCTCATGGTCAGTCTGCCCTCTCTCTCTTTCCATTCATCTTTCCCTCTTTTCCTCCCTCCTCCTCTCTCCCCTTCTCTCCCCCCCCACCGCCTCCCCCCCAGGAAAGCTCTTAACTTTCCTCATGTTTTCACTTTACCAATTTAAGCCAAGGGAGTTGCACTAACCCTAGTGAAAATATTTAAATTTGCTGGCTTGAAGTTAGGTTCTCCCCAAAACTAACCAAATTTGAGGTGTTGGTTAAGCCATTTTCCACTGTGGTTCACTGAAATTACAGGTGTGTGGTTACTTTAGGGCAGAGGGGAGAACTGAGCTGCTTCCATTTATGTCCTTAGACACGGGGACTTAAAGGCTCAGATCCAAAGTTCTTACATCTCTTCAACTAGCTAAGTGTAAGAAAGCACAAACTTTTTAATTATTATCTAACTAGAAGCACACTTCTGACTCAACTAGCTTTTAGTGTTAAATTAACTTTAAATCTTAACATGTGAAGAAATAAATTTCAATTAATATTTTTTGCTCTGTTATTCTTCTTCTTTCTTAGTTTTATCCAGGGAAAAGATATTTATGACCAGATTTCTCTATAATGTTGACTCATCACTCACCATGCAATAGAGCACTGTGCTCTGTTTACAGCACTGCAAAGCTTAATGCATTTTGTGGAATTTTTTCTGCCAGATGTTGCTCTATTCAAAATTTGTACACAGCAAAAGAAACATAACAGTGAAGTCCTGCCTTTTGGCAAAATGATAAAATAGACGTACATTAAATGTCAGCTTTCTAGAGTTTACATCACTCACACCCCTCAGTCTACAAGGACCTACAAATTACAGCTGTCAAAGTTTTTGCATAACCTAAACTTTCAGCTCTAGAGAACCCTTACTTGTCTACATTTATTTATATTCTTGGTAATGGAGTGGTTCATTATTTATACTAGCTGTTGAAACAGTAACTGGGTTGTTTTAGGAATTGTGCATTTGTGCAGAGATGGGCTGTGCATTTTATGTATCTATCTGAAGAAAATCAAGATTCATCAACAAAAGTAAGCTGACTTAAATTTGTACAATCATAAAAGTAAAATATTTTTCCCCTAAAATCTTTTGCAATAGTTTTTGCAAGCAAACAACGTAGGTTAAGTTACTTCTCACATCTACTAGTCATGTTGCTTGACTGTTAGGATTTAACATTGTTAAATCTATAAACAGACATGGCTACATTTTCAAGTCTCCTTTCATTTTTAAAAATGTGTAACTTTGCTCATGTGTAAACAACAGCTCTGGAGACATGTGTTATGGAAGAGTTATTACCTACATGCTAAACAGTCTCCTAACTGAACTTAAAACCGAGACTGGTGCTCTGCAGACCTTCAAAAATAGAAACGGGTGAACCTTTTCAAATAGGGGGCCTTTTGATCTTGGAGATTCACAGTGTCCACAGAAGTAGCAGGAACGCTTGCATATCTTATCTCCAGCATGTTGAATGCATGTTTCCTTTCAAAATCGACTGCATCAACAGAATTGATCGTTATTTGCAGGCAATTGGAAACCTGGACTGTGTATGAATGACAGATAGTCTGTATTATACCGCAGAGAGTGTTAACATAGGTAGGAGTATGCAGTATGTGCATAAATACGCACACAGTAAATATTAATTTGGACTTTTTTCTCTCTCCAGTCCCATTCCTCCCGTATCTTTTAAGCATGTACCTTTTAAGAGATATTCAACAATGTAGAAATTCAAGTAATTTTCTGAAAACTAGTTCAAAAAGTTAAATAAAACAGCATTCCAGATCCCACATTTCAGACCTTAAAAGCCACTTAAGAAAGAAGTTAAGGGTTTCATGCTAAAACACTGGTAGTGACCATGTACCCAGCACAAAGGTGAGTGTTTATGACCTCAGTGAGATGGGATTTCCATTTCCTTTAATGAGCCAAGACATCAGACCCACACTCTTAACTCACGCTTACACAGAAGCCGCCCCTGGGACAATACGTCTGTTTCTGCGGAAGCAAAGGCAAGTAGGTGTGGAGAAGGGGTGGGGGGAGATGAGGACGGGGACTTGGAGAAAGACCTGCGTAACTAGACCAAGACAATGATGGTGTCTGTGATGTGGCCGATCTTTGGGCCAGAAAAAGAGCAGAAGAAAGTACAACAGTGAAGTTTTGCATTGGGAGTTGCTGGTGGCTCCCGTACTCCCTGGCTCTGGGTAGCATGTTCTTGTTCCAAAGACTGAGCCCATCAACAGCCCTGGTCACCGCAAAATACTGATTTCCAATTTGCTGTCTCTGGAACAATGGCTCTTGTTCACAGAGTACCATGTTTTTTTCAGAGGTGTCTGGATTTTGAGCTTGGTGGGATGGCAGAAACGTGTTACCCCTGCTTCCCTATCATAACATTTAATACTGGTAAAGACAGCAAAACCAAGGTGTCAACTGTACCAGAAATGCTGTGCAGTACTTAAGGGCATCTTGTTTACTCCTATCATTCACTGTTTCTTCCTTAAGTAAACAGGCACATCTCAGACCTACAAAACGTGGGCCACGAAGTCAAAACTCTGCCTTACCACCACTGAGAGGCAGGCTGTGGTGTTTAGCCCAAGGCTCTCGGAGCATGCAAGTCTCCTGATCGGAGAGTGGAGACTGGCTGGTGAGTGAGGACGGGTGCACTTGCCAGCTGTAACGTCCACATCTGGCTGACCAGCCACGACCCTTGCCAAAGCAGCATGTGCTGCAACTTTGGTCTGGCAAACCCAACAACAAAGGGGAGAACTTCCATATGGAGACGAATAAAAAGAAAGGCAGGAAGGCAAAGGGGAGGCAGGGGACCTGGGGAAGCCCGGAGAAGTCTTCAGAAAGGAATGGGGAGCTCAGATATGGAGGGACTGCACGAATCTAGGAGAAAAGCTTAGATATAGTGGTGTATGTGTAGAGGGAAAAGAGGTCCCAGTGGGGAAAAACAGGAAGCCAGCTGGTCAATGAAGTTCTCAGCAGAACACCTACCCACATGCCTAGTATAAACATAAGCTCCTTTAACCATATCACCTAAGCATCCAGTTCTGGCCTGCGTAGCCTCAACTACTCTAACCTCACTCTCACAGACCAGAGAAGCGAAGGTTTAAAGTAACCCAAGTCTTGGAAAGGTCTTTAGACCTATGAAAAGTCTTTAGACCTATGAAAAAAGAGTTAAAGAGGAAAATAATCCGTGGCGTTTGAAATACAATTTGGTGGTCCCAATTAGAAAGCCTTTGATGGATAAGATATACAACATAAAGTGCACAACTGCTTTGCCCAAAGATACTCGTAATTTGAAGTGGTACATTGTTTTATTTTTAATCCCAGGCTGAAAAGATTGAGTCTGCATGAGTACTAGCATTGAGTTTATTTTTAGAAGAATACACTAATAGCTTAATTTACAGGCAAGAACAAGAGACGTTTGGGTAAAATACTTTTTAACTACAAGAATAATTAAATGTTGGATGACTAATCCTCTTCCTGGAGCTTTTCAATTTCTTAATTAATATCTAGGAAAAGCTATTAGCTGCAACTCATTTGTTGCAGCTGTAAAGTGCTGTGAAGTGCCAGACTGAGTCATTTCATTAACTACTGTTTTTGAAAGAACAGCTTGCTATCTAATTCTATAAAGTCATTCAACCTCCTGGTAGCACATGTGAGGAAACATAAGCCAACCCGGAGCTTCCCCAGTCAGTGTTTCTGAGAGCAGCCTGACAGCAACAGAACCAAAAACAGGGAAGGGGAGAAGTGCACATGGTTTATATCTGATCTCTTAGCCCTTGTCATAAGGAAATGTAATCTGCACAGACAACAAATTATGCTCTAGTCAAAACGCTTGTGTAGGTATCTGCCTCAGCTTCAAGCAGGGTTTTAGCTGTAATCTACAAGTTCATAAGACCTATGCAGCCCAGATGTTCCACAATCAGAATAACGGAGCTTCTGCTGTTACGGAAAATTAAAACATAACTTTGGATAAAACAGCCCTACAGGTAGCCATGATTGTTTATCATCTTGCTTATACCACACAAAGTAAGTGCCAGCAGAGAGCAAGGAGAGTCAAAAGGATTTTAAGGAAGCAGAAATTTAAAATGTCTTTGATTCTTAGCAGCCTATGCTTACCACTTAACATGCTGAGGTACCAAGTAGATGCAAGAGTTGTGGTTGATGTAAGAAACAGGATATTAAACACAGGCATTTACTCTTCTTAAACCAACCAGTCCAGATCTCTAATGCTACACATGCTAGTTTATGTGTGAAAAAGCACTACAGATCCTCATCATTCATTATAATAACCATACAGTCCAAACAGTTATTTTCTTTTGAAAAACAGCTTTATAATAAGTAAGCAGTACATTTTAACCTCATAGCAACATGCCTCAAAGCATCTTCTTTCATTAATACGGTTTGTCATTTTACAGAAATATATACTAAGGCTATTTGTATTCTACACAAAGCTAGGATGTAGGACTTGAAACAGAACACTCAACATTTAAGGTAAAATATGTACATTTCAATTCCGAATGAGGCACTAAATCAGCCAAAACTTGCTTCTGACAGACTAGTGATGAATTATAGGATTTTCAGTAATCCTCCAATAAACAAAGTGAACACTGTTCTTCATGCAGAAACTGCTGGTTAAATCACACACGACATAGATCTGGTATTCTTGCTGGAAAATATGACATTACCTTGATTGTCAGACAGCCTTCTAGAAACACTCAATTTTCCAGCTTGCCTCTATGTAAGCACACCGTTTAAAAGAAAAATTATGTGATAGAAGTCATAAACATACAAAAACCCTACCTAGCAATGTAGATCTTGAAAGAATTTTCTATGCTCCGGATCAAGGGAGAAAAATTCTTTCAAAAATATACTGTGAAGGAAGGAAGAAGGATTACATGAAGCTGGAATTATTTTTGCAAAAGAAAATGAAGCCTGTCATCCCTCTCCAACAGGCTGTAAAGATGCCTAACGTTAAAATCGGTTTGTCACCTGTAAGAGGTAGAGTTCTGCATGGTGTTTGGAACAAGACCTGCCTTGCGATGGTAAGCTCCCTGTATGTTTGGCAGCGAAACAGCACCATCTGCACTATATGGCAAAACTTGTTTATTTGTGTACAAGGCCAAGATCACACACTCCTTGATGAAACATGTCTGTTTCGAACAAGCTTGTGGAGCAAAAATGTGGTGTATGTGCCGCGCTGTGCTTTAAAGTGAAAGTTTGCCACAGCAGAAATCATTCACAGAATAATTTCAACTAAAACATCTATTCTAACTCTTGGACAAAATACTTAACTTGTATAAACGGCAGATTAACGGAATGAAATTACATCACCTCCCATCTGTCTGCTTTTGAAGTGACGAGCAAAACTATGTTTAGTGAAGTGGGAAAACTTATCAACCCTTTCTATCAAATTTCCTTTCTTCAGAGAGCCAGCTTCTCAGATCTCCATAGGGATCTAGGCAGGGTGGATAAAAATTAAAGAATTTTTAAAATAGCTGGCTTTCAGATCTTGCTTTATTTAAAGACATTTTCTTTTCAAAGTCCCCATTTATATTTAAATATGAAATTATTGTATCCTGTGCAAAGTAGTAATCTAGTAAACACAATTAATTTAAGCTACAAAAACACTCAGTAGTATTTAAAGTGTTTAAGAAAAATCAAATTTCTGAAGAAGTAGAAGCCAAAGACAAAGCAACTGGAGCTAGAAAAAGCTGAAATGTTAAACTAGCTTTTGACAGAAACAGACTGTTCCGCAGGTGCATGGTGAATATTTGCTTCATTCCAAATTTCAACTACTTCATTCAAAGCTGAAAAACCAACTGGGATTTTAAAAGCCAGGAAACCTAATTTTCCTCTTACAATCCATGAATAAAAATGAGGTGAGAGGCTGAGATCCAGTTTTAAAATCTTGAAGCCCATGGTAACGAGAAACAATCAGTTCAATTCACTACTATAGATAAAATTGTATTTACTAAGTCAATATGTTTTAAATTAAAAACATATTTTTGCAAAGTTATTTTCTCTTCCATACACATGTTAAAGAGATTTTATTTTACTATTTTTTTCCAAGGCTTGTTTTATGCACAAACAGCACAACCATGGGTAATAAATGCTCACACTAACATTGTTTAAATTTTGTGAAAATGAGAAAACATAATAAATGTATATTAAACTACACTACTGCTGAAGTGCATTGGCCCGTCAGAAAACAGGGATATCAGTAACATACGAACCTTTAAACTGTTTTAATTATCAAAGACGACCAACATTTCCCTAATCAAAAAACAAAAATTAAAAGCAGATTGAAAACAACAGTTTTCCTATTTTACAATTTAAATTATAGTCAGAATCACTTAAGTTACTTTAAACTTTTCTACCCTACTCTTCTTTGCCTAGAACCTGAAGGAAAAGGGAGATCAGTTACAGTCCTTGGAAACAACTTAGCCTCTCTGCTAAACACATTTCAGGTTTCTTTCATAGCAGCAGGAAAGGGTCCTGATGCAGAGCTGAGAGTACTTCTGTTGAGGAAGAGCACAGAAATTCATTTTCTTCTTTTGATAAAATCAAAGTGCTGAAAATATAAGCTCTAAAAATACGGTGGTATGGAGTCGACAGTGGGATTTGCTGGTTGGCACCACCCCTCCCCATTATCTGAACGTTAACAAAAATTAAAAAGAGCGGTTTTAAGACAAATTTCCTCCCTTTCTCATGGCATAGGAGCAGTATTTTCCCTTCACCTTTAAACAGCAAGGCACGGTCTCTGTGGGGGAGAACAGAGGGAACTCCCCCCAAATTAAAATAACTTCAGTAAAAAGGACAAGGGAGGCACTAGCCTACCCCATTTGAGGCCACAGAATGTCATTGCTTTAAAGTCTCAGGGTGGGAGCATAATAACCGCTTTGATATATAACAACACCTCCCTAATTACTGATATTGTACAGTGAAAAGACTTCATCAAGTTGCTTTCAATTAGGTCATTTGATGTTATAAATTTATCTTCAGTTTCCTGTCAGAAAGAAATGAGCAGTGAGTTGAAAGCGCCCGTTTAGGCTACAAAAAGGTGTTTTCTGCAGTAGTCAAGTTGCACGGATGAAGTCAGACCACTTCAAATCCCTAGTATGGGCCAGGTGCCTAGTACAGCTGGCACTTGGATTCAAAGAGTTTGATATTAAACAATGTTAATAAACACGTTGAGGACAATTTTGTGCAAAATAAAGACATAAACTAATGTTGGTTGTGTTGGGGTTTTTTTTTCCCATTTGACCACCTAGCAAACTTCCATAGTTGCATTTACCAACAGAAGCAGAACTAGCTTAGCCAGCTTCATAATTAACTAAAAACTCATACCACTGGCTCAGTTAATTTGATGCATCCCTGATCTCAGTCTGAAGGTCTGTATTTTAACCAGGCAGTTCCATCACTTAAGCAAAACATAAATTGTTTAAGAATGGAAATGGGAGGTTGTGATACAACTTAGGTGTTCTGCAGCAAAACCACAGTGCTAAGGGACTATTTTTTTCCCCTGTTACTTTGCCAATTTAATCAAGCTTTCCTACCCCAAGACTGATTTCCTTGCTAACATTGCTTGGCATAAAATTCAAATGTATTTTTCTGTTGTACTGTTTATTGGCAGATATTTAACAAGAAGTTTTCCTCACACTTTTGATCTTGAACATCTTCAATATCTTTTTAAGATAAAGTTATTGCTATTCAAATGAAGCAAATTCATTCAGATAGCTACCTGGTAATGTAGAAGAATAAACACTAAGTTTTTTACTGCAGACGTATCATATAGATATATTGTTGAGCCATGCGTATAGATATGTACTATATATAATTGCTTATGACAATCATGTATGCATAAGTTTTAACAACTCTTTTATTTATCAGAGAAAAGCAAACAACTTATCTTATAAAACTTAATTTGCTCACAAGCCAGAACGAGTTACCTGAAAGGTATGAAGCTGATCCAGTTTAGCTATGCTGATATAACTCTTGAGTTGCCTGAGCAATCATACCAGTTTAGGCCGTAAAAATGCTACAAAATGGATGAAACTGTACTGTTATAAAGATGTTTGTATCCATGACGTCCTCAGGTACGGGTGGCCCCATAGACATTCTGGTTGTCAGTGGGCAGTCACCCCTGTTCTCCAGCTATTTGCTCACAGGATCAGCAAAAGAGGAAAAGTGAGGACATAGGAAACTGTATTGAAGATGAATGCAGTATGACAGCAGTAAAAATTCATTCTTTTGAGCGGTGTTTCAACTTTCCAAGCCATTTCCTCCCAGCACCATGAGGCCCAAGCACACACTCAAAGCAGCTCTGACTGCTCCCAGCATCAGGCATTTTGCAGACGCTGCATGACATCAGGCTTTAACCTCCTCTATGGCAGGAGATGGGTCAGTGGTAGAACTTGCACTTGGGGCATAGGATGAAGGAACAGAAGAACACAGCAGAGACCTGACTGATGCTCTCTGTGGACTCTGCCTGCTCACTTGCTCCCCCTGAGCTTGCTTTCCACTCAGAACCATCTTTCCTTTCATCTTCCTTTACCGGGACCCAATAGTCTATGCATTGGCCCTCCACAGGCTCAAGGCTGAGCAGATGGAACACCTAAGTCCGAACACTCTGGCTTACTAGAGTTCATATAGCAAGAACTTTAGGCAATGTAAGAGCCTCACTCTCCCATTCACCTTCAGTACTACGCAAGATGGCTACCTGCACCATGGGGTTTCAGAGGTTGGCAGGAATGTGTTAGGGTGAGTTGGTAACCTAGTCATCTTGCTGAAGAAGCAGGTTGTGTGGTCTTGCCCGGGAACACCTCAATGGTCACAGCACTGAGGAGTCAGTGGTAGGTGAAATGACTTCTGACCTAAAACCGTATGACCGCACATGGCTACAACTGGTTGGAGTACCGGCATGTGCAAGGGAACAGAGAACAGAAGTTTTCTTTCCTGGTACCCAAAGAGAGATTCTTTTTCTCCAGTATCCAACAGAGAACAGTAGAAATGGTTTTCAGTTGGACCATAAAAAGTAGACAAGGAGCAGAAGTACCTGGGAACATGGATCCTGCAACATCTGAAAGCAGATGGGAAGGGCAAAGTCACCTCCAGCTGGGTACAAATGAAATGAGCCCTACACACTCAGTTCAGAAATACAGCTAAATGTTTGCTAAACACAAACCAGAAGTAATAGCAATATTGGCTTGATCCCAGAACCTACGTAGCTCAGATACAGCAGCTAAAGCCAGCTTATGGTGGTTACGTGGCCCGCATTTGAGGCAGTAAGCATTCTTCCACCATCCCCAGATAAAATAAATCAGGCCACTCTTGAGCTGAAATAAAAATGTCTGTGACATGTTCTACCAATTATGACATGTTCTACCAATTAATGTGTTTAATCATATCTTTTTTTAAACGTGTTACTTTCTTGCACAGTCATCACTACACATGGCTTAAACTGACAGTCGTGGACACTGTCCACAACCAATGTCACGCTGGTCTAACAGTCAGTGAACCATCACACTTCAATTTTCAATGTTTTCCCAAGCATATAAATACTAAGCATATAAACCCCACAGCATTGTAATTATGCAGTAGCAACAATATAATTATAATTGTATTGACCGAACAGGGACAGTTCTGGGGAAGAAAAGGAATGTCAAAGAAACATCATTAAATAACAAAATAGTAAATACAGGATTCAGCAACTTAAGTGCAACACACGGTATCTATCTTCTTCTGTCATTCAACAGAACACGCAATCCAGAAGACTTCACTAGAACTGATTTTAAATACCCTCAGTTCAACACATTTAATATGTATTTCAGAGTATCTGGTTAGGCAGAAACAGCTTCTCCTTCTCTATATAAAAAAGAATAATTTTAAGAGACAAAAATGAAAACTTGACCCTTCACAAATACTGCAAAAGCTAAAGGCTGGGTTCTCAAATGAAGTCAGCACCCCTAAACTCTCTTTCACATGTCGTGGTTTAACCCCAGCCAGTAACCCAATACCACGCAGCCGCTCGCTCACTCCCCACTCGGCAGTGGGGTGGGGAGGAGAATCGGAGAGAAAGGAAAACTTGTGGGTTGAGATAAAAACAGTTCACCAGGACAGCAAAGAAAAAGATAAAAATGTATTAATAATGATAATAATAATAATAATAATATAAGGATAATAGAGTATATAAAACAAACGATGCACAATTTCTCACCACCCAATGACCGATACAGCCCATCCCGAGCAGCAGCCAGGGAGCAGGGATATTCCCCACCAGCTATCCCAGAACAGCAAGTTCCAGAGAGAGCAGGCGAGGGAACGAACAAATGAATGAAAGAACGAAAAAGCCCGAATGAATGGAGGGGAAAAAAAAAAAAAAGAAGAAGGGAAGAAGAAGAAGGGAAGTGGCACACCGGCCGACCCTCACTTATACTGGGCATGACGCCTATGGTATGGAATACTCTCTTTGGCCAGTTTGGATCAACTCTTCTGGCTCTACCCCTCCCAGGTTTTGCACCTGCACAGTAGCAAAACCTGGGAAACTGCAAAAAGTCCTTGATCGTTTAGCAGCAACCAACACCACCAGTGTACTATCACCATTTTTCACACACTAAATCCAAAACACAGTAGCTGCCGGACACAAAACTAGCTCCCGTCCCAGCCTAAACCAGGACACGCAGAACATTCTTTTCACAGCTGCTGAGCATTGGGTATACCAGAATCTTACCGTAAGACCTTCATTTCCAATTGTAAAATTTTATATATATGTGTGTGTGTGCATGTGTATAATGCAACAATTATAAAAGCAAAGCAAAAACTTTAGGGAATTAGTTCAATCAAACTCTTACAAGAGACTATTTACTAATGGTACAATTTAAGTTCATGGTGCCTGCATGTAATAAACCTACTGTGAAATAATTAATTTTCTAAAACAAATACAAATTTTATACTGCCTATGTCTGAGATCCACTGGAGAGAAGTAGATTAGATAGTCCAGGTTAAGAACTCATGCACTGCCTCTGCTTCTGCATTCATAGATGCGGGCTGAAGGATCTAATGATGCTGTGTAATATGGATTTATTGGTTCAGACTATTGCTAGACCAAGTTTCTTAGAGATTTTATAGTCAGTAGTGCCACTAGTCTCTCTCTCATTTATAGTTTTGATTTATGTCCAAATTATTGAACCATCTCTCTTTAACATAGGTAACCGGTAGTTACAACACTTGTAACCTTTAACACTTACCGCCTCAAGAAATCTCCATCAACAGAGAAAGGAGTCTTGGTTAAAATGTGTTTTCACTGATATTCAACATTTTAGAAGATTTATTAGCGATCTTTTGAAAAGATCTCATAGTTTAATAGATAAATATATTCTGAAAAGTATCAATCTAGCTAAACAAGAATATCATTATTAAATGTTTATTCTGTTACTTTATATTTTCAATGAGAGTTTTCAGCATATTTTTGCTCATCTGTTTTCTAAAGACCTAACAAAACATTATGAATCTTGCACTACACTACCTCTGTGAGCTGAAGGCAAACAAATCAGCTAGCTCTCATGCTCCTAAGCAAACATTTCCAGAGAACCCCTCTCAAACATACATTAGAAATGTTCTTCAGAAGCCAACGGCAGGTCCCTAGAGTCACATGAGGAAAGACAGACTTGTCATGCCATTAATCCAGCTCTTTCTCTTTACCTCATTAGTTATGTCTCAGAAACAGTAATTTAATTAAATTTGGAGTGCCCATCAACAATAGTTACGGACTTGGGTGGAAAAGGGATCTTGAGTCAAAGAAAAATTAATGGAAAGCATGTATCTTCACATTGAGGACTTTTGGTTCTGTTGCACGACGCTGTTAGCAGAATTACCTGAAACGAACAAAACCCAGGGCACTACACAGTGAGTAGGTGAGGACTTTAGCTGAGGCAGGTGAATAAAGAGACAGTGCTTTAAGAAAAGCCTTCTGGGAAAGAGGAGTTTTTAGCTCAGCTGGTGACCCAGGCACCCCGGAGACACCTTCTGTTCCCTGCATTCAGATGGGGGATATTTGGTTAGAGGAGCTCAGTTCCTGCAGTGGAGAGAAGAGCACGTTCAGTTTGCCAGCATTTGTAGGGACCAAAAAGAAACCCTTGTGGATGAACCAGGCGAGGCCACGGCCAGCTCAGGCTTACGTCCTTCTTAGCAGCAGCAGGAGACGTAGTACAGGCTCCCAGCAAAAGGTAGCCAGGTCCCAGGCATCAGAAATAAGAGATACCGGAGCCAGCTCTTGGACAAAGAACCATGGTTAGACCATCATGTAACTGGAAACATTTACGCGAGGGCTGGGAAGACAGCGGGCTTGGGAAAACAGAGGTAAAGACTGCAGATCCAGAAGATCACTCCTCATTTGTGAATCCCCAGCTGGTAGATTACAGGGACGCCTCACGCTTATCCACTGGATATGCTCTGCTCTTATAATATGCCTATATACAAAGTTGCACCCTTGTTTTTTAGTCCCCCGTCAAGTGTCTCTGCCCTTACACAATTACTGAAATCCAGAACATATTTGTAATGCAGGCACAAGGCACCTCTTCACAAAATGTCACTCGGAGATGCAGAAAAGTTCTTTTAGATCTTTACACCAAAAATGAAGGCGGTAAGGGAGAGGACAGCTATCTAACGCAGCTATTTCTCACTAGCTTTATGGTCTGTTCTGTTTTCCCTCAAGCAGTAAAAAACTGTGCAATGTATGCTTTTCTTCTCTCATTTCTCTTGTTTGCCATATTAAATAAAAACAAAAAATAAATAAAGGTGGTGAGAGAAAGGCAGAAAAAGTTAAAAGTCGTAAAAGGTACCCAAAACACAGCAGTCCCCCAAGAAAACAACCATCTTGCAATAAACCTGGACATGTACCAGCTGAAGGGTTAACAAATTTGTTCCTAGCCTTACTTTTCTTAAACAGATGTTCCACACAACATTAAATAGGGGCTAGAAAGAGGGGGGAGGCAGAGAATGAACTTTGGTGCAATATGGAATTTTTAAAGGCATTTCCTTCTCCCTAAGAGCCAAAAGCTGTGATCACTTAAGTCTTTGCTTTTTTAAATACATATTCAGTTTGTAGCTTTTGCCAAACTAAATGAATCCAGTCTTTGAAAACCTTTTTAAAAAAAAAATCATAATTTTCCCAGTCATACTTGAAGTCTGACTTTTTTCCAAGAATGTCAACAAAAATGTATATGAATTTCTCCCTTTACAATGAATTCTTCTTAACTGTTCAGATGTGTGCCACAACAGTAAGTTAGTGTTACAGATCTTAAACTTTCAGATCTAAATAAATTCATTTTACTCAATAATTAGGAAAACAAGCACTTACTTCTTCTAGAATGGTGTTTCTGTATTCTTTATTCTGGTGGGGTTTGGGGGTTTTTTTCTGGGGTTGTGTTTTGGTTTTGTTTTTTTTAATCTGCCAAAGATAATATCAAGTAATGATAATACAGCTGTTGACCCTGAAATGCAAATACTGCTTAGCAGTATAGAATAATATTATCAAACTTTATAAAATACTTTCTAAAACTGCATTTGGGAATGTTTTTCTTAATGAATAACTTAAAGTCAATCATGTTTCCAAAGAATGTTCCAGTTTTCTGACTACACAGATGTTTGATATACCTTACTCTTCCTTTATGTGAAGTCCTGAATGGAAGCATAAATGATTCAGGAACATGGGACTCCCAAACAAAATATTTCTTTCACTCCTGAAGAGCTATAAAATATTATAAAAAATCAGAATGTGTTAAAAATGTTTTTAAAAAAACGAGTATGTTAAAAATGTTATAAAATTAGAATGTTGTTACTTCTCAAATGACAGTGTAGCTCAGAAGGCCTTGCTATAAGAAAGGGAGACATTTCTCATCCATTGCAAAAGAGTTATACATCTGCTGAACTATAGGAACTACAAAAGTTAGAAGGAAAAAGAAAAATTAATTTCACAAAAAATGTGAAAGCTGTTTTTGTTTCTAAAGGTCCAGAGTAACCTATTTCTGATTTTTCTATATTCTACATGTGTACATTACACATTGATAGCACTTGTCCTGCTCTGCTTTCTCACCTCCAACTTCATGCCTCTTACATTTAAGAAAAACAATCTTGAAAAATATTAGCCAGTTTTAACAGGTATAAAGGAAGGCAGGTGAGAAAAGAAAACAACAGAAGAATACTGATAAATTATGGATCATGTGATAAAAAATTCTTGCTGGCTAGAGCCCCACATTTATGCGTGTGTTGAGTGTTCACTGTAGAAACAACCTTTAGTAAACCATCCATAGTAGTCAACTGGACTGCAATGTGGAAAAAACAGCTAAATCAGTTAAATACTCTGAAGAAAAAGACAACCTTAGATGTCCAAAACAAACAAAAATTAAAGTAGCATTAGATGATTGCCATTCAGTATTGGTGAAGATCCTCACGTAGGTGAGGATTCCCAATGCAGATGCCACTCACATGAAGAGGAGGAAACAGGCGCACCACTTTTGGTTCTAACATAGGCAAGGTATCCATCCTGGAGGATAAATGGGAATTTTGCTTTTGCAATGTGTAATGCAATGCCCAATCTTTTTCAGACAGCTTTTTTCATTCACTTCAATTCCAAAACATTAATGGAATGAAAATTATTGATTGTTTTCTCTTATTCATTTGCCTAGAAATTATGCTTTCATCTGCTTTAACCAATGTTTGCTGTGTGTTGAGAAATTCAGCTGTGTCTCAAGCTTCTGTTCCAACAAATGCAATATTTTGTCTCTTTTATAAGCTCAAAAAGTAAAGATCATTTATTTCTCTTTCTCTGCTACACGCCTGATTTGTTTAGTCACTGTATATCCAATAGCAAAAGTCAAAATAAACAAAAAGAAAATTTATCATCAGATCCTCAGTAAATTGAGAGTAAATTCTGTCTTTTTGAAGGCTACATAGTCCAGCACACCAATAAAAGCTCTGAAGGTCTGTTATGCTACAACAACTTCCAGCACTCTTTTAATGCAAACTTTTACCAGGAACAAAGGCGCTGAAGTCAGTGAGGAACTTCCTAGTAATAAACAATGACAAATTATAATAATAAATATTATTAATAATTAACAACAGTAATCAAATAAATTAAAATAACCACTTCTGACTTGGCAATATATGGGACACTAGAGTTCCTGATACTGTAGTGCTACTTCAAACACTACAAGAAAAATATGTACAACACACAGATTAGGCATATAGCAAATAAATTCAGTTCTCAATCTTAGATATTTATATGCATTAAGATGATGTACTTTCCGCAGCTTTTGAAATGTAAGCAGTAATTCAGAGCATACTCTGCAAACAGAAGCCATTTGACTGCAGTAGAAGTACCAAGCCTGGAGTCGTGATAGAACTTGACCCGTACACACAACAAGGGAACTTTAACATCCAGCTCTTAGGAAAGCTGGCAGTACAAAGCCAGAACTTCTGGGAGCTATTGTAAGAGCTACAGAGACAGTTGTGCTCCCTTCTTTTCAAGCTCTCGCATGCCGTTTTTCTTTGAGTACCTCAGACCTGCAGGAAATGTGGCCTCCGCTGCATCGTATGCATCGCACACGTGATGAAAAGCAACAGCAAGAAGAGAAGGAAGAAGCAAAACACAAGCTGATTCATAGACCGCTCACATTTTTGACGGAAAGCATACACTCACATCTTCAGCAAAACAGGAGACATACTACTTGCCTTTTAACTGTACGGAAATTCAGTAATAGCCCAAATAGTCCAGATTTTTCTGCAGGGATATAAAATAAAATGGCCCTCGCTAAAACAACAGCTTGAATCTCTCTCTCAAAACCCTTCTTGCCGTTAAGCATGTGAAACTAACTTTGTACTTTCTGGTGATGACAGAGGTAGCTGAACAAATGCCAAATACCATTAAGACTTGTTTCAAAATCTCCAATCCTCCTGAGAGTTCAGAAGTAGTTCTGTAGACACCAAAAGGCTTCATGGAGCTGGAGTGCTGCTCGTGACAGCACACCAAATTCTGGGCACTTGGTTAGAAAAAACTCATTGGTAATAATCTGTGATATTTTCCCCAAAATGAATGAAAATAGTCTTCAGAATGTATTGAACATCACTAAAAATGGAAGTCACGTTCACTTTTCAACAGCAACGTTGCAAAGGAATCCTAATTATACATCTTTATTGTACTCATCACTTTACATTAAAAAAAAATCCAACCAACAAAACCCCCTCCAGCCCTTGCACAGTGAATAAACTATTATTTACATGAAAATAACTAGAAACTTGACAGTCTTTTTTTATTATTCTTCTTCTTCTTCTTTCCATGTTCTGTTTATACTAACCATGACACTTCTGGAGGAGAACGGTTCACAGGGGAAGAGAAAATCAACTGTGTGTTCAATGCTTTAGGGCTGTGATGTCAGGGCCCTGCTGTGCAGAGACCAACGTTTGTATTACAACCATTAACTTAATGCTTAGCAAGAATAAGTAACACTGGAAAGATAACAGAAATACAGTAGATTTTCATATTCTCCTCAAGTTTCCAAATGCAGACAACACACTGACAGATGATAGAAACTAAAAGTAAACTGTCCTTTTAATTTCTTAGCAAGGTAACTGTTTTTTCAAAATCTGTTCCCCTTAGCATAAGCTATTTTCATGGAAATATTTTGGGGTGCTCACTGCCTGCAGAGCAGCTGTACTTTGTCACAGTTTGATGAAGCAGACCTGCTTTGACAGGGAACAGGGTTACTAAGGGCTGTCATTCATATATGCTGAACCAGAGCAGGAGATCAGTCACTTTCTGAGCCCATGCCCTGCTCTTTATAAATATTCCCATGTGTTTGCAATTAGTTAGTGGGCTATTCTGGCAGCAAAGGTTATTGAAGGCTGTTTTCCAGACGTGGCTTTTTTTTTTTTTTCTCCTCTGCACAGCTAAGACTCAATCTTAGCATGTTTAATAGCAACACAGCCAAACAGTAGGCTCCTGTACATATATATCAAAAAACACCTTAAATGGAAGAGTTTATCTGCCTTCCCTTGCAAAAAATGAACATGCTTTAGATCTAGAGGGCTGCAGAATACAATTGTGTAGCTTTTAGCAACCTATGATAAGCAACAGAAGCCTTGCAAAGCACAGAAGATTTCCGAAATCTGGTTTTAGCTGCTGTAGTGTTCAGAGTGCACTGAATATGGGGAAGGATTCGACCCCTGCTGATCTGAAATTTCAGTGCGCTAGTTATTTAATTAAGAAATTAAGTTAGTTAAGTATTCCCCTCCAAGATCTGTAAGTATTTGCCCAATTAATGCACTATCAATCAGCTGCATCTCAAGAAATACACTCATTTGTTTATGATAGAGGTGCAACCTACATCTTACTGGAGTAAATCATCATGGCCTTCAGGAACATGTGGCATGACATACCACACATACATCAAAATACCATATTTCTGTTTGTTCTTTACTGTAACTTAGCTATCAGCCTAACTGCCTATATCTCATAATTGCAAGTACCTTGTTTTATGAACATCAGTAGAATAACCATACATAGCAAATATCCTGAATCAGATACAGCATTGAGGACTATTCGTAATATACCGCTACAACACTAGGGAATATGCTGGATTCCAGATTAGCACTGAATAAAGAAATATAACATGATTAAGTAACTTTGTAAACAATGCTTGCATTTCAGTAGTCTGTCTCTATTGCTCAGTGAAATTAAAACTGTAGCGTTTACTTTAAAATCCTTGGACACAAAAGGTAAAAATGAACAAAGTGCAGAGTAAAATGCTCGAGTCTAAGAGAAAGGTCTTATGGGATTACTAATTTACTAACCAAACCACCCTTTATGGTTTATGTGGCTCATGAACTTAAAGTAAAGTAAGCAATGAAGTTGTAGCGTAAAATGTGGGTTCTGCAACCTTAACCTGACCAGGTGACTGATATCCTCATAGTACTGTCCTGCGATGGCCAAGAGCATCTGAAGAGAACAAGAATAAACCTAACTTCTGCTGCTAACATAAGCCACTGTTTCTTGTCCAAGTCATCCTGTTGTTACAGTCTGCTTGTTCACTGCATTACAGAGAAAGGAAACTGAGTCAATACCAAGCATCAGATGCACAGTCAATAGTAGCAGCAGTTAACTCATGCGATTTTCTTTGTTACAAGAGCGATTTAAATACACAATAAAACCTGCCGTTTTCATTTGTTATGGAAATTGAAGGGAATTTAAAATATATCAGACTAGGAAAACCTGTGTTGGTGGAGCTATCGAAGCCAGGACAAGTCCAACCTTTCATCCTTCTACACACAAGCTAGACCAGCAACATGTAATCATAAAGAGGATAAAATGGATTGTTCTTGTGCAGTACCATTGATACTTATGCATTTTAAAGAAGATGATCAGGAGAGAATACAGTCAAAAGAGTTGACTCGGCAAAGGGCTTTCACATTGAGTCATAATCAGTAGGATTATTCACTTCACTAATTGCAACTCATTATGAATTAGGCTTTAAATTAAGAAAATGTCAGGATTAGCTAACACACAAGAAGGATGAGAAATAGGCTGGATGAAAGTGAGGAATCTAAAATTATGCAGTCTTCAAGGAAGGCAGCATACCATGTTGGCACTTTAAAAAGTCTGTTTAAAGGGAAAATTATTAGATGATTCTCGAATTCCATAGCTACACATAAACCATAACCAATTACATTCAAACCATATCTCCATATTATATATTTAATACAGCTGGGTTAAAAAGCAAGCCTAACATCTAGTCCTCTTCAGTGCCTGGAAGGAAATAAGGAGTTTGATCCAAAACCCAAATGCAATCTAATTTTTCCAGTACTGAGTCAAACATAGATGTAACCTTACAAGGTAATTCGATTTCATGATACTTTTACCATTTGGGAATGAAACGGTCTGATAGCAGCTTCCAGGAATTCAGCATAATTAAAGCCAGGCATAATCAGAACCAGGATTTGGGCATGAGACCAAATTATAGGTGAAATTTCATTCAGATTCACCCTTCAAGTTCATCTCCAATATTTGTACTATTAAATACACAAGAGGAACAGACCTGAATAGAAACATAAGGACATTAAATGGAATTGTACTTTTTAACAGTATTTACTGCTGCAAACGAAAAACAAAATAAATGTTTTGATTACATAATGAAGGAAAACAAAAGAGAACCAAAATGAGATCCTCATGCACACTGCTTGAAAAGATCGGTCAAAGACTATCAGTTATTTACAGTCCTAGAGTACCAAGACTGACAAATATCTATACTCTGCAGAGGCGTGAAAATCTGTGTAGCTGGTTCAGTACAGGATTATACTTTCCTGTGTCCACTCTATTATGAACAACAGAAAGGCTACAAAAGCATTTCACGATTGTCCAGGAAACTAGTTGAAAATTCCTGTCTCAAAATTTTCCGATCACCAGCATCTCTGTTTACACAAGGAGGTTGCCTTTACAAGCAGATAGTGCAGCTTAACGTTGTTATAACACACTGACCTCCGATGTCAGTTGCTTTCCAGAGTTTACAAGCCTCAAGCCTCACTGGAATCCAGCACAGTATCGCATTCACAGTTGACCGTAGTGAAGGAATGCTTGCAAGGGAAGGAACAAGCAAGCAGATAAAAAGTAGTAGGTATGGCCAATAATATGACTGCACAGCATACTCTGCATTTATTTTGAATTTTCCATCCAAAATTCAGTTGTGGTCTTCAACAGCATTTGCCACCTACGATTCACAGTTGCTAAGAGATGTAAATATGTAACAGATCCGTCATTCATCTCCCTGCCAATGGAGAATTACTGCATACAGTGTGTTTTCTAGTATTTATCCAGCTCAGTTTTATGAGTTCCAAGAAATGGAATCTCCCTTGAGAAACCATTCCTGACAGTGACAGAAACCTTCTGATGGTACAATGTATTACACTGACAGTAAAAAAAAAAAAAAGCTTGCTTAGGTTTACTGTTTGTCCTGGTTTCGGCTGGGATAGAGTTAATTTTCCTCCTAGTAGCTGGTATAGTACCGTGTTTTGGATTTAGGATGAGAGTAATGTTGATAACACACCGATGTTTTAGCTGTTGCTAAGTAGTGCTTATACTAAGTCGAGGACTTTCAGCTCCCCATGCTCTGCCAGCGAGGAGGTGCACAAGGAGCTGGGAGGGGGCACAGCCAGGGCAGCTGGCCCAGACTGGCCAAAGGGATATTCCATACCATATGATGTCATACTTGGTATATAAACTAGAGGGAAAGCTGGCCAGGGGGCCACTGCTCAGGAACAGGCTGGGCATCGGTCGGTTGGTGGTGAGCAATTGTTTTTCATTTGCATCACTTGTCTTTCTTGGGTTTTATCTCTCTCTCTCTTTTTTGTTATCTTCCTTTTCACTACTTTTTTTTTAATTATTATTTTATTTTATTTCAATCATTAAACTGTTCTTATCTCAGCCCACGAGTTTTCTCATTTGTACTTTTTCCAATTCTCTCTCCCATCCCACCAGGGGTGGGGGGTGAGCGAGCGGCTGTGTGGTGCTTAGTTGCTGGCTGGGGTTAAACCATGACAGTCCTTTTCAGCACATGACATGGGGCACAAAGGGTTGAGATAACAACAGATCTGACCACAGCACATTAAAACAAATTTGTTATAAGCATTCATTATATTAGTTTAATAGTCGCTGGTCACAATGTTGATTTATTTGCTCTCAGAGCTGTGTTATGTAATACCTTACTGGCTGCATATGTTCCCTGTTCTTCATTATTTTACCATATCCCTTACTATCAGTGATGCTTACACCATGTAAGTATTTCTGTGCTTGCACCTTCCTATGCCATCATCACTTTCTCAAAATGCTCACATCTAGCCAATCCTCTTCATGTGTTTGTACACATATACACAGGGTCTGATTACTTTTGTTGCTTTTCTCAGAGCTCCTTTCAATTCATTAATATCTCTCTATTAATGGCAAATTCACATCCGCAACAACCTAGCAAAGTATTTTGCCACCTCACAGAAAAGATTGTTTTACACAAAACTGTTCCTGTGCAGTCTACTTGCCAGCCCAGCCCTTGTAAAGCATGTTCAGAGACCTTTCCTTCAGAAGCCATGCTGTCTTAAACAGTCTTTACCTGCCCTGTCCTGACCCTTTTATCTCAGTATGCCTGTGGTAGCAGTGTATCTGTTTATCCAGCCATGCTGTGATTCGGATCAAGCAACTAACCAGGACAAAAATAACCCAGCAAAAGAGGAAAAGAAAAGGTTATTTTAAACACAAATCAGTTTTCCAATCCAGTTCACTACACGGATGCACACCCTGTTGTACCAGTTGATTGATGGGGTCTCTGGAGGTTGGAATAAGTAGCAGAAAGCAATGGCTGCAGTGCAGAGCGGCACTGTCAGAAAAGGATATGGCCATGAAACTACACGGTCTTCCCGTGAAGAACATCTTGCCAGAGAGTGCCTGGAACAGCACTTCATCGCCTGCCCAGAGAGCCCTGTGCTGTGATGAAGTGCAAAGAAACACTCATTAGTGTAAGTGAGATACAGGCCAAATCAGGTGAGAGGGTCTATTTTTATTCTGTATTCCAAATAAAGCAATGTATATCTTTAAAAGTAGAACAAGGCAGTATATTTTCACCACCAGTGAAGTTAGCGTAAGGATCTCTACCCTTCCTCTCCACAGAACGTTTTTCTGTCACTTCAGCTATGCTCCTGCAAGCAGGATCACTGACACAATGGCTTAGAAACGTGCCAGACTTTAGAAAAGAGGTTCTTCATTTAAAATCTCACTTTTTAATAACTATGACCTTCAAAATAAAATGAAAACCTTGAGAAAACAAAGAAAATACTTCCCATGGATTCATTAAAATCGGTATGTATTTATGTTAATTGGGATCCAGGTGTCTATGGATTGTGTTGGATACAGCAAACCTCTGACAGAGGTTACCTTTTCCAGTGACAAGACACCAAAATTATCATAAACCACACTGTTTTTATTAACTTTTTGTTAATAAAACAGAACCTGGGCTGAGAAAGGCCTGAGAACCTACCGCTCTTCACTTTTCTCTCATCACTGTAAGGTTAAAAACGTAACCTGAAGAAACACAAAATGCAAATTTACTGTCAGAAGGAAATGTCACTTACATACATTCTCCTTTGGGACGTGACCGGTTGCCATTACCCTCTCTACCTCATGCCCTCTCTGACGGGAAGGCAGCTACCCCGTTCACACTGCCCGCCCCAGCCTCTTGTTCCTGACGTTGGACGTCTCTCTTCCCTTTCACAGCTCTTTAGTCACTATATTCTCCCTTTACGTTGCCTTTTTTTGGTCTCTTTCTGCTTTGCTATCACTCTTTGCAATACATTGCTCTGGATTCCCATAGACCCCCAGCTACAGTGCCCTAATGCGAATTCCTTCTCACCGTCTGTGGCCCATTCCCTGCAGCCTTCCAAATGGAGGGCAATGCTCAGAGGCTACTTAACCATCCGAATTCACATGGTAATTCAATACAGACTGTCCTTCACACTACTTCTCCCCAGAAAACAGAACCAAAATATTGTCATCTTTATGTAGAAAGCTGAATGTTTTTTACTCGATAATATGCAAGTTAGCAATTTTATTGGTAAGAGAACATTATTGGTGAACTTTATTCTTTCACTTAGACAGTGACAATTTCCTTCCTCCACATCAGATCCTCAAAAGGTAGTGACTGATTTTTACTTTTGCTACCGTAAGTATTTATATTAATTGCATTGCTATGACACCTCATTTCACTTTCTGCAGATGAGAACAGTACCAAACTTCCACTGCCATCCAGGGAACTTTATCACATACTCACACGATAAGACTTAAATTCCTTAACAGGACCTTTGAAAATATATACTACTCAGGAAGAGAACTTCAAGCAATTCCAAAGTAGGCAATTAAAAGTAAATTTGAACAAATATTGATTTTAAATCTTGCAGTGGCATCAAAAGCCTTGCTTTCGTCAGACATCCAATCCAGTGATATCCAAAGCAGAGATACAATAAATGTTCAAAGATAAATGACAACACTACATGAACTGGCAGCCTGTAGAAAAAATAGGTGATCAACTTGATGAAATACATACAAAAGATTGATGAAAAGTCCATGAACTAAAGAACTACATTTTGTACCAACTGAAACAATATTCACTCTTGACCCCAGCACAGCACATACAGCAATAGCTTACCCTCCAGGGCATGAAATATATCCTCACCCACCCAAAGATGAAAGAATATTATGGAAAGAGCTTTGTGATTATTCAGTACAAAGTAGACTATGTCATAAAAATATGCCTGTGCTTGTTGCAAAACCTTTTCTGTATTATATGGAAGGCAAACACTATGAACTTAATGCTGTGCAGATGAATCATCCAGTAAAGATCTACTATATCATACTGCTGACAATTTTGGATAAAAAAAGACTGCAAAGTCTTCATTGCTGGTCCTGCAGAGGTAGCGTCACCATTTTCTTTTGTGCTCTGTATTGGGTTTGTGTGGCAAGGTTTTGGTAGCGGGGGGGCTACAGAGGTGGCTTCTGTGAGAAGCTGCTAGAAGGTTCCCCCATGTCTGATAAAGCCAATGCCACCGGCTCCAAGACGGACTCACCACTGGCCAAGGCCGAGCCAGTCAGCAACGGTGGTAGCGCCTCTGAGATAACATATTTAAGAAGATGAGAAAAAAAACATGCAACAGCAATTGCAGCCGGAGAGAGGAGTGAGATGTGAGCGATACAACTCTCCAGACACCAAGGCCAGTGAGGAAGGAGGGGGAGGAGGTGCTCCAGGTGCCAGAGCAGAGATTCCCCTGCAGCCCGTGGTGAAGACCATGGTGAGGCAGGCTGTACCCCTGCAGCCCGGGGAGGTCCATGGTGGAGCAGATATCCACCTGCAGCCCGTGGAGGACCCCACGCCAGAGAAGGTGGATGCCCGAAGGAGGCTGTGACCCTATGGGAAGCCCACGCTGGAGCAGGCTCCTGGCAGGACCTGTGGCCCTGTGGAGAGAGGAGCCCACGCTGGAGCAGGTTTGCCGGCAGGACTTGGGACCCCACAGGGGACCCACACAGGAGCAGTCTGTTCCTGAAGGACTGCACCCCATGGAAGGGACCCACGCGGGCGCAGTTCGTGAAGAACTGTAGCCCGTGGGAAGGACCCATGTTGAAGAAGTTTGTGGAGAACTGTCTCCCGTGGGAGGGACCCCACGCTGAAGCAGGGGAAGAGTGTGAGGAGGCCTCCCCCTGAGGAGGAAGGAGCAGCAGAGACAGCGTGTGATGAACTGACCGCAACCCCCATTCCCTGTTCCCCCTGCGCCGCTCAGGGGGAGGAGGTAGAGAAATCAGGAGTGAAGTTGACCCTGGAGAGAAGGGAGGGGTGGGGGGAAGGTGTTTTAAGATTTGGGTTTTATTTTCTCATTACCCTATTCTGGTTTGATCGGCAATAAATTAAATTAATTTTTCCGCAAGTTGAGTCTGGTTTTGCCCGTGATGGTAACTGGTGAATGATCTCTCCCTGTCCTTATCTGCATCCACGAGCCTTTCGTTATATTTTCTCTCCCCTGTCCAGCTGAGGAGGGGAGTGATGGAGCGGCTTTAGTGGGTACCTGGCATCCAGACAGGGCCAACCCACCACATGCTCCTTGTCCCATGTTTTGACAATGCTCTTAAGAAAACGTTAAAGATCTCACTGTATGTGGCTCCTTACCTGTGCATCACACTTCTGACTCCTCTAGGATAATATTTGCCTTAACACAGTAAGTGAAAATTCACTTTGCAGTTTTGGCAGTGTTACCTACGCTCCAGGCACCTTCCTTCCCTTCTCTAAAGGACAGGGGGAAAGGAAAACAGCAATTCAAGAAATAGCACCCTGAGTCATCAAAGTACTATCTCTAAAGACAAAATAAAGGGAGTGGCCACAGCACAACAAAACCCTTACTATGATCAAATTTATTCTGGCAATCATTACCGCTCCTCTTCCTTTTCTGAATGGGAGGAACGGCAGAGAGGCCTTGCAATTACACTTGCTACACAGACTTGGATGGTATAGGAAGGGAAGTTGCATTTCTTCTATGATTTGGATTTACCTTTGTGTCTACAGGAAGCCAGCCGTGAAAAGCCAGGTGCAATGTAAAGATAAGCAGAACAAGAGGCTCAGCTCCACTTGAAAATCTGGGGAAACAGCCTTCTCTGAGTAAGGCTGGCAGGACTGACAAGAGGAGACTTACACTGAGCAGTGGGGAAAAGGCTGAGATAGATCTGTAATTTCTACACCTAATACACAAGAGAAGGTAAATCAGGCAGATAAGAGCACAGCAATAGGTAAATAAAAATCAGTAAGCAGAGGATGGAAAGCAAGGGAAAAGTCCTAATATGAATGAGAAAAGCAATCAGGTATGCAAAAGAAGTAATTGATAGGACTGTACCTTATACAGCTAGGATTTAGGGTGTAAACAATCAGAAGCAACCAAAATGTGATGCAGGCATTTCCAGGCCAGGACTTCATTAATGAACAAGGCTTCAGAACAGATTTTTAGGGAAAGAATAATTAATATGCAGATAAATTGCAAACAAAACAAATTATAACACAGGATCTATAATAATTCCATCAGTCTTACCCAATATCCTTCTCTAATAACAGCACTGATTTTATAGACAATGTCTTCTAGCTTAGCTTAAGTAAAGCATTTGATATATGGAAATTTATACAGTGTCAGATGAATGATGAGGTACTACAAGAGCAAGCCGAAAAAGAGATGGCAATAAGTACTAACAAAATGAGTTTAAGACTGGCAGGAGATCATTAGGGAGGTCCCACACAGGCTGGTGCTTGGACCAATCTTGCTTAATATTTTTACTGATAATGCTGGAACAAACATCAGAAGTTTGATGCTGAAATCACTTAATCAGAATGCACAGTGATGGCACTGTAAAATGCCTAAGAAGAATGACCTTGAGGTCTGGATAAGAAAAATGGAATGAATCAATATCAAAATCATGAGATCATGGAGTTAGGGACTAACATAGAATTCCATAGTATACTGGGATCTCATCATTTAATCGAGGTAAGGATGAGTCTGAATGCACTACTAAAACACAGATGTGAAACAGGAAAATAAAATCCTTAAACATACCAGGTGAGACACTGCAACGCTGCAGAACAACTAGTGCTGCTGTATATCTTATATAGAACCTTGAATTAATATCACATACATAAAAGAATGAAAGAGAAGATAGAATAGATGCAGAAAAAGGAATTGAGAGACAGTACTTACAGAATATACGTAAACAAGATTTGCTTGCTTCCCACAGCAAAATGAAATCAAAGCGAATTCATGTCTGCTCTCCATGGAAATTTCAAGGAAAGTAAGCTCAGGATGAAAAATAACTGCTTGCACAAAAATAGATAGATATAAACGAGCAGTGGATAAACTCATGCTCAAAACTGAAGATTCCTACCTGTTAAAGCAATCAAGTCCTGGAACAGCCTTTCCAATGGGAGTAGCAGAGGCAAGAAAACATTAGCTGTTTTTCATACAGACTTTGATAAGTTTAAGAAAGGGGCTATATGGCACAGTGCCTTCAACAGCAGAAAACTGCTCAGTGATGCAGGAGGTTCCTTGTAGTCCTAGGAAACCTGCTTTTTCCCCCTTGGGTTCAACAGCTCATAAAGAATTTGGACTTCCACTCTTTCCCTTCCAGCTGATCCCTGTTACAACTTATTGGCTGTGAAAAAGGAGTCCCTGAGACAGTACAGAATATGACCACCAAGAGCCATAGTGATTAACGCCAGAATGAGGAGGAAATAAGAAGCCAGCAATGTGCTTCGCACTTCATCCTGCAGATGTGGACTGACCCAAGCAGGATATAGCCCAGATGGGTCTTGCCTGACCGAGAAGGTGACAGGCATGTCACCCCAGCAACAGGGTTCTGGTTTGACTAAGTTTCACATGAGACTCTGGAAAACATGCTGGTCCAAGACCAGCACCAGAGGAAAACAGCTGGGAACGGAGAGGAATGCGATTGCCCCTTTTAGCAGCAGCAACGTTACATCAGCTTAACTGCAACATCAAATCTAAACATGTGCTGAATGTGGGCTAATTCAGTGCAAGACCAGCTTGGGTGGCTCTGCTCGGTGCTTATAGCACTGGAGCTCTGGAGAGTGTTATCTGGAGACATCCAAACACTGCTCTGAAAAGTCACAGCTCAGTCCAGCTGAGTTTATTAGCTGATCCCAGTGCTCCTGGTGCAGACCTAGCTGCAGTGAAGACACACCCGAAGATGAAAATCCCCGGCGGGGTATGACGACTTTTGGGCACGGGGGTGAAGAGGCTAAAGATGAAGAGCTAGACCCTGTGAATCTCAAACACCACTTTTTTTCTCAGCTAGACCACAGCAGCATAAAACCACTGCTCTAGAGCACATAGATCATAGCTTTTAGCGTGGTAATAAAAGCTGTATACAGCCCCCTTTTTTTTCTAAAAGCGTGCAGCTTACCTTTCAGATACATACGTCACGTAATTCTTAAGCCCATCTACCAAAGCAGCAGTGGGCTTCTGAAATGGAATTACTCTTCTTTTTTTCTACTTTTTTAACACATTGTTTTGACAAGAGGCAATTTCTGAACTGAAAAGAAAGTGATTTCAAAATTAAATAAAACATTTCTCCCTGGTCCCATACTTCATAAAGGCACAAACCTTTAGATGCAGCACCAGGGTTTACCTAAAATTTCCATTTCTCTTTACTCCCACAAGGCCCAAGATAAACAGTACCCTAATAAAAGTTGATAGCATGGGCTCTGTTCAAGTGAAACCACTTTATAACTTGACCAAGTGTGTTCTCTGCCAGGAAATGATTGCTTTTCCAGTTCAACCCAAGAATGTTGCTCTGCCTTATGTCTGCTGGCAACAACTTCTCTGTTTATGGGTGGGCTAAAAAAGGAGGATTCAAAGGCTAAGTTTAGGCCTCAGATAACAGTGCTAGGATTAAGATTTGGTCCTAGATTTTACCATATCTATTACCATACTGGTTTGTGAGGATGAGCAGACAAACAAGGAAGGTACCATAACATATTACATAGTTTGCTAAGCTTCTCTTTTTCTTCTCCTTATTCACTACATCTCCATTCAAATCAAAATCAGGTCTACATAATGAAACCACAAGCAGGTATTATTTATTTAACTTCCTATACCACGTTAACACTGTCACATACTCTCCGGTCAAAGTCACTGTATCCTTAGAGATTTTTTGTAAGAAAAAATCCTTGTACTTTACTGTAGAAGATCCTTCCTGATCAATGCAATGCAAAACCAGCACTGTAATTGGTAAACGTCTTGCAATGTACCACAGCACTACCCTTTAATGAAGAGAAGGAAATGGGCTCCTCCCAAAAGAGAAAGATATTCAAGCTACTTTAAGAGGTACTGCTGCAGGACACCACGCAGCGCTCTCGCCAGGGAGACTTGTGGTGGAACATGCTGCCGGTATTCCTTGTACCTCTAACACAGAGAGTGAAAATTAAAGTTAAACTATCCCCTTACCCTGCATCCAAAAGCAAAGCGCCTCAACATTAAGCTACATACTTTAAATACATTCATGGGAATTTCCCAGGCTTGAGGAATTATGAAGAAAATCTAGTATAGGTCAGAGTGTTAAAGAGTTACACTTCACTGCCTGAAACTTTCTGTAATCATCAAACAGCCTAGAATATAAAGTGAATTGTGCTACACAGTCACATTCCATTTATTGTTCTACCTGTACATTGGCTTCTTCACGTGGAGAAAAATTATATTTTTTTTCAGAATAAAATCCTTTTGCAGGCAAAACTGTCTAGAGTTGGGGAATTTTACTGCAGTTAACTTATTGCCACACAACACAAACCTCTGATCGCTGATTTAAGCATTGAGAAAAAGGACATAAACTATTAAGCAAACACTTACATAAAGAAATATCCTCTTCATTCCCCAGTCTCAACTTACCTCATTTTCACCACAGATTAAACTCAATTCATTCACCTGGCTCTAGCAAGGCGACAGGCAGTAGAGGAGGTTGAAGGGATGCACATAACGGATTTTGTCTGCTACCCTGTGCTTAGGATTTCTGCTGCCATATGCTTAATAGTTTGTTGCAGCTTCACATGATGGTTTCTACCCTTCTGTTCCTTCGTGCCCCTGCCCCAGCATGGGCCACCTGTGTGTGGGCTGCAGTCCCTCAGGGATGTTCCTGGCCTGGCCTGGGTTGCCTGTGGGCTGTGGTCTTTTCAGGGTGTCCCGCTCTAGTGTGGTCCACCCATGGGCCCCCCAGGTGCAGTCCTACACCACCGCTGCCCTGTCCTACTTACAGCCTATATAACATATGTGTGTGCGTTCCCCCTATTACCTCTGCCCCTGCAAAGTACATCTTTAACACTACGTTACAGGAGTTAATGTCATACAGTCTGGACGTATTTTCTTTAGAGACCTTTTGGAGCAGAATCATTTCAGGAGGAAATGCCAGAACAGTTGCAAGAGCAGTGATGGATGAAAGAAAGAGTCATCAACAATGCAGCTATGGAAAATTCAGATGGATATGCCTAAGCAAGAAGGGCAGAGGAGGAGAAAAATGGCTAAAATGAACTTCTACAGAGAAAAGCAAGATGTGAACATCTAAATTGAAATGTGCCTATTACTAGGCTATCAGAAAAAACAATTTTATGTTAAAACAATTCCGTGGGAGCAAGGCTTACCTTCCAAGCCTGAGCACAGACATTTGGTAGATGAATGTCTAACATACAACTCAAACGAACACCAGCCTTCTTAAATTGATACTTGGAGGCCTTTATTTAGTTTAAACAGTTTACTTCCAAGTCCTTCTGCATTACTCAACTTGCTAATGCAGACTACCACTGGGAAGCCACCCTCATATAGGCTCAGAAGTAGGACTTTTTTAAAATCAAGCTCTTCTTGGACACACTTCTGCTAGTATCTTGTTTCGGTTGTCACTAGAATTTTTTAATTGTTTGCAACATAAAGCTTTTATTGCGAATGAAGAACAGGGAAAAATTAACTTTGGGTAAAAACACTATATGTAAAATGAAGAACTATTACGGTCTTAGCCTCAAGATTTAATTCCAGACAATAGACAGACTACACAAATACCTTCAGAGAAAGGAAGATGTACAGACCTAAAGGAAGCACAACTGTCAGAGGAATTAATACATCAACTGTATTTTTCTACAGGGCTTTACATAGAGAATAACTGGGCAAAATGAAATGAGGTGCTCTCAAGCACAGGGACAAAAATATAGCAAAAAGCATACTTGCCGGGGAAAGAAAAACAGCAGAGTAGTAATATAATATTGACATTTTAGAGACAAAGATAAAGGCAGAAGAAATAATATCTCTGGTGTATGAAGGGCTTTTAAGGTAAAGAAAATATTCAACCTAGTTTTTTTTAAAAAGCCACTTAATGGACTAAGGAAAAGGTGGAAACATATAATCTTAAAATTCAACATCTTGTAAAGGAGAATGTAGCAATATCTCTGGAATGCGATGCAGAGGAGGACCAGGAAAGGTTTCAAGCCAAAACTGAGGAGAGGGGGAAGAGAAAGGGGAAGAGAAAGAGGGCTGTGAAGAGAAATTACAAGGATTTAAGATGGAAAAATGAAGCCTTATTTTAGACAGTTGAAAAGGGCAGCAGGTTAGCTGTAAGAGGTGTCAGAAATTCTGATCTGGAAACAGAAGCAATCTGATCTAATCACCATATTAACAATACTAGCAAATAGAAATATTTAGAAAACAGGTACATTTCTTAACCAGAAACATAAGTGAATGTTTCAAGAGTATTTAAACAGAGCCTTGGGAGACATGAGGATTTTTAGTTTAATTTTTTTTTAAAGCTATTGACATTAACGTGACTAGGTTAGTTGTTGAAAAAGTGGACATTATTGCTCCAGATGTACTCACGCTTGAGTCACAGGCAACTTCAGTAAAGTCAGAGTCAGTACAAAAGCCTGTGGTTATAGACATCCTACGTTTTTAATCTCAGCTTCTTACTGATACATCGTTAGAGCCTGCTGGTTGTTGCAGTCAAGCACTGCACGGCCATCTATACAGCTCTGATTTCTGCAGCGAGCAACCATGTAAGGATTTTGCTGCCTGTACACCTAAAAGACATCTCAAAAGTGGCTGGAACAATAATTTCTGTAAGAAAATGAACCCCTGTAACAGCATATATATACTGTGTTAATACTTATATAGCATATGGGAGTTATCATGTTCATGTATTCCTCCCAGTTGAAGGATCTCAGCTTCCTCAGGTATATCATTGCATGAAAGCAGATTATTATTTCTCTGATTAATGGCTATAGAAATATTCGCAAGGTAAGAATTTGTGCTCAGTGCAAGCAATATCCTGATGATGCTCAGGTCTACATTTCAGCCACCAACACAGTAACTGCTATAAACAAATAGGCTATATCACAGAGGCCATAAACATTAGCTTAAGAGCAGCTACTCAAAGCCCAGGAAGGAAAGCAGAAAAAAACTACTTGCAAGAAGAAAACAGCCAATAAATTTGCTAAGGTATTGCTTGTGCATTTAAGAGATGCTAGAGCGTGTCCAAAGAAGAGCAACGAAGCTGGTGAAGGGTCTAGAGCACCAGTCCTGTGAGGAGCGGCTGAGGGAACTGGGGTTGTTTAGCCTGGAGAAAAGGAGGCTGAGGGGAGACCTTCTCACTCTCTACAACTGCCTGAAAGGAGGTTGGAGTGAGGTGGGTGTCAGTCTCTTTTCCCAAGTAGCAAGTGATAGGACAAGAGAAAACTGCCTCAAGTTGCGGCAGGGGAGGTTTAGGTTGGATATTAGGAAAAATTTCTTCACCGAAAGGGTTGTCAAGCCTTGGAGCAGGCTGCCCAGGGACATGGTTGAGTCACCAGCCTTGGAGGTACATAAAGACATGTAGATGCGGTGCTTAGGGACATGGTTTAGTGGTGGACTTGGTAGTGTTAAGCTTATGGTGGGACTCGATCTTAAGACTTTTCCAACCTAAATGATTCTATGATTAAGCTCTTGTTAAGTCTTGCTGTACAACACACACAAAGGACAAGAAAATAAAACATCCTTTGTTCTGAAATGAAGGGGGTTGGACTAGATGGCCTTTAAAGGTCCCTTCCAACCCAAACCATTCTACGATTCTATGAAGAAACTGCCCCTGAAATGTATTTTTCTTTTCTAGAATGGGTTATTTAACTCTGCTTATCCGAGGATAAATGCCAGTTCCACCAGGGATCTGAAACTCTTGAGCCACACTCACAAACCAGCAAAGATGGTTATGAACACGTAAGACCAATGCTCCTTGAGCTTCATTTGCTGCTTATTCATTTCAGGATGAATTTAAAGTTCGGACCTACAGTGTTCTCAATAGTTGAGTGAGAGTTTAACACAAAGAAAAATCGTAAGTCCATTTATCAACTATTAAATACTACTTCTAAAAGTCACAGGACATCATGCAGTTATACTGCGTTCAGATCTAAATACAAGAGCCATCTCTTTGATAAAACCTTCCCTTATAATGGCATCTTACCATAAGCAAGAGAAGTCAAGTGAAAACAGTAAGGAGGAAGGAGACAGCAAAGAACTATGAAGGAAGGACCAGGCATACCACTTGATATGATTCACCGTCACTTCACCTGTGGAACTATGGTTAGATACAAAGACACTGGGAACCTTTTGGGCATATAATATATTGACAATGCCAGTTGGCTCTTTTGTCGGTGAAGCACATTTGTGTATCAGTGAACTTACTTGGGAAGCATAAGATACAGAGGTGCGTTCCATGTTTTCCAAGTCAGTGTATATTGACGCATGCCCATTGAATTAAGCAAGGCTTTATGCCAAACGCATACAACCTGAGGATCTCTTCAGGATACAGATCCTCCCCAATCATCTCTCCAGTCGTAGAGTCTCACTATTAAGCTGTGACAGTGGGAGACGTCCAAGACAAGTTCATAGCAGACAGAATCACAAATGAAGCCTCTGAACACACACCATAAAGCAGCATTGAAAGAAAAGATGACCTTTGCTTTTCTTACAGAACCAGATTTCTTAAATCCTGGGTAACATAACAGATAAGCAACTTTTTCATTTAAAAGAGCACTGGACAAAACCAGACAAGGATTCCCACCCCACCAAGCCCTCTGCAGTTTATCTTCCTACACGAGTATTGTTTGTACTACAGTAGCTGAATTCTTTCTGTAGAGTCTCGCAGTAATGCTAACTCTCTGCATGCTGATGCCTAGAAAAGGAAACATAAAACTCTGATGTTTGTATGGCATATCATTTCACAAATTTAAAATGAGAACCAGTGCAAGATTAGTTCATAACAATGTTAAATCATTTGAACAACAGTGAATTTATATGTCTTTAAACAGCATTTTAACTATTTCAAGATACAGAATCTCACAGGAAGAATGTAAGAGAGAAATATGATTTTTTTTTTTTTCATTTAAATTATTTAGCTTTCCCCCAATGTTTGCTCTCTGGTATTTCCTGGTCCCTGAGACAGATATTCCATATATAATCAGGTCTCCAAAAAACATACCCCAAAATTTAGCAAGAAGTCCCCGTAAATCTGTATTTTTAGCTTCAAACAAACTAGAGTGGAAAAGAATACAACTGCTCTTTCCTGATCTCACTTATTTTTTTTCTTTCTTTCCAAAAACATCAAAAACATCACAACCTGGGATCAAGAAAATTACAGTCACACTGTAGTTTCAGAAAAAAACTCATTCATAACACTTTGTCTTTTTATTGTGGTGACAGGAGATGACAGAAATGAAGGTGAGAATAATTTTTAAAATTTGACTTACTATAAATAGCTTATTACAACTTCCATTGCATCCTTCATAATGAGGCCTTTCTCCTGCAGTATCTGTTCACAATGCAAAGCTAATAAAAGCAATTGTTTGCAGGATTGGGACCTAAATTCTTCCAATAATTTTTTGTACTGTTAGTTACATTCATGTTTACATCCTTATATCATAAAGGTGTTCAGAGCCTAGTAGTAAGAAAAAAACAACAGCAAAAGAGAAAGAATGCACACAAAATGGTCATTTATTCATACCATAACAATAGCTGCTAAATTTACCCATATATTGATAACTTTCGTGTGTACCAGTGAAAACTAATAACACAAGCAATCCAGAGCAAAGTAATTGTGTCTCTGGCAAAACTGTTCAAGTCACCCATAACAGAGCGGAAAGTACTCAAGAGGGGTTGCATTTTGAATTAAATCTATTTTTAAAAAAACAGCTTTTTGCTCGAAGAAAAATGTAGAATTCTGAATAGAAAATCCCCTTCATCCTCCTCCCGTGGATGCTCATTACGTGAGTACACCTTGGATATTTTTAAAGCGCCTCTTCATTCTACCTCTTCTCACTAAGCCTGGCAAACACAATACCTAAAACTAAGATGGAAGCTGCTAACTCAAGTCTGTCATCGTCTTGTCATCAGTCTGTGACTCCTAGGTTTTGCACAGGTTCAGCAACGGTGCAGAGCTGTACAGCATGAACAGGAGATGTGCCAGGTATCGTGGCACTCCTGCCACAATAACAGACCACGCTTGATGCACAGCCTACAGCGAGCTACGGGCTTCTCTCCTTTGAGAGGCAATTATCATCTGTAAATCATCACAAAGAACTGAAGAAACATTCTAATTCCTCTTTCTCATCTCAAATAGATTGCTGCACTACACAGAACTGGGGGAATGAAGCAACAGCATTCATGATCTTCAGGATATAGGGACTTATTCTTCTGCTTAGCTTGCAAAGAAGGCAAGAAAACGTAAGGGTCACTGCTCTTCCACTCTTCATTTGCACCTGTGAAGGAGCAAGAAACATTTTTGGACTTGCATTCAAGATATAAATATTTAACTTTTAAATTGCACAGTCCTCTGGAAAGGTAAAATATATTTTTCTGTAGCACAAGAAAAATTAAGTTATTTAGTTATAACTGTTAAAATTTTACAGTGGAATCCCTTGGCTGACATAGCTAATTTCACTGTACTCTTCTTTTTTTTTTCCAACGTAAATTGTAAAACTGTTGTCTGAATCTTTCTATACGGTGATGAACAATTTTGATTACGGTCTGTCATCAGCAAGGATTTAAGTATGGCTCTATTCTAAACCTTAACAGAAAAGTGCTTGTGATTTTCCCCACAGTTCAGGTGACATTTTAATTCAACGGTTTAGTTCTTAGGGTCATCAAAGACATGCCTACGAAACAACACAGCACAGTGACCAGTATAAAAATCACACAAGCCAGCATGGCATTGCTCACGCTGGTGGTGGGGGAAAGCTGCTGGAAGGCTTCCGCTGCCCACGGCCGTCAGGGCTGCCGGGGGTGTTTCTGCACGGCACCACGCGAGGTTGTGCTTCGCAGGCATGTAATCACAGCGTGTCCCCTCACACTGGTGAAGAACATAAAAACTCTTGAGTGCAAGCTATCCCCGAAAGCCAAGCCAGAAGATGGATTTTGTTCCTTAATGCCCACCAAACATTCATTGCCTACCTGGTAATAAGTAAAAGCTGGATCAAACATTAAAGGCAGTGGGGTTATACAGATGTAGTTGTAGCATAATACACCATTCTCAACAGCACGTGAAACGTAAAGCCTATGCTTCAACCTAAATCCAAGCCTAACTTACAGAGCTGGGAGATGTTTTGTGTGTGTGTGCATGCACACGCATGTGTGGTGGGGTGGGCACATGTGTTTTGGGGGGGGTGTCTCTGAATGGATGTAGGTGTGCATGTATGGTGGGTTTGTGCATAGGAGGGTATGTGCATGGGACTATAGATGAGTGGATTTGCAGATATTGGTGTGCAGGTATGTGTAGGCACAGCGGCACATGGGTATAGGGGTGTACATGTCTGTAACCCTGTGTGCAGGTGCATGTGTGTGTGGAGGGATATATAGGTGCATGTGTGGGGGGGTGCATATGTGTGAAAGTATATGTGGGTTCATACGAGTGTGTGATGGGGCTTGTGTACAGTTGTGCATGTGTGCACAGGAGTATGTGTAGGTGCATGTGTGTGGAGTATGCGGGGGGGTGCGCAGACGTTTGTGTTTCTGTGTCTGATTAGGGGTGTGTAGTGCCGTATGTAGGAAATATGTGTGTGTGCGTAGGTGTGGGCTGTCACAGGGAGGTGTAAAGATGTGTGTGCAGGTGGGGAAGTATAGGGGGAGGTGTTTGTGCAGGGGTTTGTGATGATGGGTGTCCATAGGTAAGAGCGCGGGGGGGGGAGTGCATGCACACAACATAATCCAAGCATACGTAACATAGTATTTAACAGAATGTAGATTTTTCAATACAGAAGTCCATTTTCAAATAAGCCATTTTGAGAGAACTTAATACTGACTTATACTTAAAGGTCATTTAGAGTTTGCTGTGATTTCTGTGACTTTTACTTTACCACAATCTGAAGAATTAAATATGCATTTGGAGAAGCAATGAGTATACAGGCTGAGTATTCACAGATTATCCATTGACATTGATTTATTTAATTTCACAAGGAGACTGTGAGCAGCCAATTTCTTTGAAAGACTTCATAGCCCTGGTGTATCTAGTTTAGTGTCTTGCATTAGCCTTGGATTTATCCAGAAAGGGGATCCTCTACATTTTCCAGCACCAACGTCATTTTATAACTCAGCATTTTATAATATATTACCATGTTCAAGGGAGAACTGTCTTCTGAGAAGCTGTTATGTGGTGCCTTCTTGTTCGATTTATTAGACTGCCATCTATCATGTAACGGAGGCTTTACTATAAAATACATTAAGCTGACATTTTCATAAGTATTCTCTTTAATATACAGTAAAAGAAATATCTGGATTTCAATTCACTTGATATTAAAATTAAACCTCACTTCTAGGCTTTAAACATATCATATTGAAAAAAATTACCTATCCAAAACCTTCTCTGTTCAGGAAGAAACTACAGTATTTCAGCACAGAAGGGAAACAACAGTATGGAAGCAGAACTTTTAGTAAAAGAAGTTATCTGTGTACTTAAGAAAAACAGACAGAGAAAGACAACATTCATGGCAGCACTGATCCCAAGACCAGTATTTTTCAAGGGGAAGAAAATCAGAGCATCTGAAACTGGAGATACATTTCTAAAAACGTGGCTATAAGACCCTCAGTGTGGTAGGAGAGGTGAGCATAGGAACTATGCTGTAACTCTCCGCAGCTAGTTCTACTTGCATCGCTTTGGGAGCTATCAAAACATATATATACCTTAACCAAAAAGCACAAGGAATTCTTGACCTGAGTGGCAAGGCAGAAAATTTACGCTATCCTGCTTTATCCCCTAAATGTTTTCAGTTGTCAGGCAGTTCTTGTTAAGTAATGAGGACAACGACAGGATGTTTACCACAGAACACCTGTAGCCACTTCAACTAGGGTTACTTCATAGCATTACCTCAAGGAGCTCCAGGTGCAAAAAGATCTACTCCACCAGAAGCGCGATGCTGTGAAACCTCCACGCTATGCAAGCTCCAACAGCGCTCTAATAAAGACACAGGAATGGGACACTCTTTTATACACGTCCCATCTAGACCCAAGAGACACTGACTAGCCAGTCTTCTCTTCCCATGTTGCTGATTTTCTCACTAGTGAGCAGTGGCAAGCATTGAAAAGTAATTACTGCCCACATATTATATTTTGCCTTATATTGAGGATCATGGGTCTGATATCCTGACTCTGAGCAAAGGTTTACTCAAGATTATTTTTCGTAATTGACACCCAATGTTCACAAGGGTTTGTTTGATGATGAACAAGGGAACGAAGCAATGAAATAGCCATAATGCAATTGGGGGGGGGCAGATTGATAAGAAGATAAGAACATTCCAGACCTTCTTAATCAATAATAAAGAAGGTAAGGGCAGATAAGCATCACTTCTCCCTTTCACAAATGTTGTGTTTCCCTAGACAAGCATTGTTTGTGAGGTGGGTCCCCAAGTTTGAGGGGAAAGAAGTGGTAACTTCAACACAAATACAAAGAACCACTCTTTCTTCTTGCCAGAATGCTCTTCTCCCTCAGCCCACGAATGAAGTTATGATCAGTGTTAACAGATGAATTATTTACAGTGAAGAGTAACAGATTTACCACTACTAAAAGAATATTACTAGATAATGCTGCAGTTTCTTTCACATGGAAGGCAGGTAGCAATTGCATACCCACAGAATTTTTTCATCAGAAAGTGAAATGAAGGGTTGTTAGACATGCAAGACAAAAATTTTTAAATGACAACATAAACTGCTATCTTTCTGAAAGCATTCATTCCATCGAATTTTACATCCAGACATTATTGAGAAGAATTCTTTTTTTCTTATCACTCTGGTACACGCCATGCAGCTCCCAACACACTCTGTCTTTCTTGTGGAAGAACCTAAAACATGTTAGACACTTTTCAGTCACAAAGGAAAACTAGAAATTCTTGTGCTGAGGACTGTAACTAAGACTTATTGCTGAACCCACCTGAAACCCATGCAATTATCACCACTGAGGCACTGCTCAGGTACACTCTAATAGAAAAAGCCAGGCTGTGTCAAACCAAGGATCCACCTTCTCGAGTACCCAGTCTCCACAGTGGTCCACGGCAGTTATCTTGAAGAGAGTATTAAAAAATAAAGAGGAGCTTCTAATGGTATCTCCAACATATTCTCACACCTTTTAGCTGCCTGCAGCTGAAGGGCTTCCTGAGCTAAAGGTGGTTTCTTGGTGTTTAATAGCTTCTGGAAATTCTAATGACTCCTCAATGTACAGAGCTGGAACAAGATGCACAACTTACTCCACTTAACATCTTGAGAGAAAATTGATAACAAAGACATGAAAACGTACAACTGGCCACACTGCATCAGATCAAAGGACCTCTCAGCCCAGTGCCCTGTCTCTTAAGAGCAGCCAAAACCAGATTCATATATGACACTTCCCCTTAATACGCTTCCAGCCTCAAACTATTTTCAGGCTCAGGGAGTTCCTGAGGTGGATGTATGCTCAGTAACCCTCAGTAGATTCCTCTTCCATGACCTTGACCAAAGCTCCTCTTGAAACTACATTTTCACAACCAACATCCCCAACATCCTTTGGCAACTGGTTCCACACCTCTGTTGCCAGATGCATGAAGACTCATCTCCTGCTTGGTAGGAGCTGGTTCCTTACAGCTTTATTTGATGCCTTTTAGATATTCCGAGCCGGGAATGAACTACACTACTTCATATGTTCCTTCTAAAAATGAAATATGGACACAAAGAATGTATTTCAGGCAGAAAAACAAAAATTAACAAAGTGGATATGTGGTCAATGACATTTTGATACTATAATTACAGAAGCCATACCTGGAAGTTGTTTTTGCAAATGAAATATTCACAAATATCACGTTCTCAAAGAAAAGAGGTGTATAAAAGAACAAGACCACATCACTTTTGCTATATGCTCTACAACAGCACTTCACTAAAACTAGAGAGAAGGTGAGGTGTCTTTGTGTGCTCTGAAGTGAAAACTAGATTAACTTCTGTTTTAGCAGAGAGGAAAACCTAATAACTAAATCCTGGGCAGAGAGTCAAAAAATACATTAAAATACAGATACAGAAAACACACACTGTACAGGATCCTGATGATATCCATACTTCTCAAGAGCAAGGCATACCTCAAAGCCCATAATGATTCAAATATGGAACAATAGCACTTAAAACTTTAATGTAATAAAATATCAAGTAATTTTTAGGAAAAAAAAAAGAAACAAAACTTCCCGCCCCCCCCCCCCCCCCCCTTGGCCTGATTCCTGGCGCCACTGGTTGAGCAAGGAACCACAGGCATAGCATATTTACAGCAAGCTTTCCAGATTGCGTTGCAAAAGCCAAGAACCTCTTCTGTAAACTGAGGCCTCAGTCCACCCCACACACTTCACATTGCAGCTATGTGCATTTAATAAAGCTTCACATTCACTTTTTTATTTTTCTCGTTACATTGTTTATATTACTCTGCATTAATTTCCTCTTTGTAAAATCCCCTAAACTGCTCATAAAACTGCCTTAAAAAGAAGTAAAATGATCCAGCTTGGAGATCAAGGAAGAGAAATGGGGCCATTTTTCACTAGAGATGTAAAGAACAGAAAAGAAAAATAATGTATCACTCACTGCTGTACAAGGCCTGCCAGCAGATACAATTCTGGATTCTTGCATCCCAGGATTTATCCCAAAACAGTACAGGATGGTGTTTGAGAGAAGGCACCTACAGACATACTTTAAAAGGTATTTCTGAGCATAGAAATACAGGGATGCATGATCCTCATGGAAGTTTAGCAGGAACAGGGAAACCATATACAACCAAATTTTGATAAACCTCACAGGTTTGAAAATCAAGACCTCCTGAGTTGCCTTGGTAGCTATGAAGATGTATCCCATCTGACATGAAGACAGAATCACTTACAAGAAAAATGAGATAAGGTGTAAAGAAGTAACATGTTGAAAAATAACTGCCACAATCTAAAAATCAAGAGGAAAAATCTTAAAACTCACATGTATCATAAAAGAATATACAGGCAACAGAGATAACTGTGTTCAAACAGCTATTCCATGTAGAGATTTATCTTTAAATCCTTATTTTCATAAATCTTCTCTAGTTTAAAAAAAAAAAAAAAGAAAAAAAAAAGCGTAGGCTGATGACAAGCCCACTTGGCATGAGCTACTATAAATATGGCAAAGTTTCCATTTCTTTCTCTTCAAAAAAAAGCACAAATACAGTCCTTTTATGTTCCCATTTAAGTAATCACTTCCAGGTTCCATACAGACCCATCCCCATGAGTAAGACTTAGAGTCTGCTATTATGAGCAGAAAGGATAAAACTGCCCTTTGGCAGAAGTACTATTTTTGTGTAGTTAGACTTTTGGATTTCTACCACTTCCCTTGTTGGCTTCCATTCTTCCACCCATCCCTACTTGCATACATACTGGACCTTTAACTTGCACTGCCAAACAGCCTCCCTCCAAAGAGTACATCAGGGAAGAGAAAAAGGAGCGGTAAAAAAAAATCAATTTTGCTTTCCAATGTTGCGTAACAAACAAGCCACAAAGGGACTTTGAGTCAGCAGAAAACAGTAGGTGAATTACTGTTTATCCCCTAGAAACGTTGTCTTCTGCCCAGAAGGGAAGCTAGGACACCCACTGGAGTTCTACCTATGCTGCTCTGGCTTCGCTGATTCTACTGGGTTGGCAAGTCACCATATAGCATTTCATGGGAACATTTAAAATCATACCCCATAAAACTGTTAATCAGAATATGGTTATTGAAAACTTGTCATAGAACACAAATCATTCAATGTGAACCACAGCAGACATTCAAAAGCCAATAATCACCAAAATAAATTACTATTAAAGCTGTAGGTTTTGCCTCCATGCTGACTCACACTAAACTATGCCATTGGATTCTTAAGTCTTAATTGTTTTGCAGGAAACTACAATAACATTTAAAAAAATTGACTGGAGTTCACTCTAGATTTGTAGCTGGTAATTTCAAAACTAATGATGTTGCACTTCCACTTTTGAATAATCAACGGGACATATTCTAAGGAAGCCTGAGTTTTGGCAGAGAGCGCTCAGCAACTTCATGAAACTAGGTTCCTTTGAAGTGCCCCTAGTTGAGTATCAAAAATAACTAGACTTTTCAGTCAAAAAATTCTCTGAGAAGTCGTAGAAGAGACAACAGGGACAGTAACAGGGCAACATGCCCAACATGTGAGATGTCTATATAGAAATGTCAGAAGTAAGGAGAATAAACAGGAAGCACTGTCAGGTCTTCAGAATCAACCAAAATTACCACTGAATCCACATCACAAAGACTGGTGATAAATTGCAGAGCTGGAATTGGTGTGGAGGGGTGCAAAGAACTTGCTGATGAAATAAAGCAGGGTGAAAAAAAGAGAGAAGGTCTTACACTGTAAATCACGAACACATACACTTGCTCTAAAGTTCAGGAAGAGTTGAGAAGCAGACTTTTAAATATCTCTGAGCAAATATAAAATGTGAAAAGAGCGAGGACAAACATGTCTTGTTATAGACCTGCTATAGATCGACTAGAGGGAAAAATGCATGGTGTTTTTCCCTTAAGTAACTAGTAGAGGCATCCAGAATAAAAGAGTTGATAGTAACACGGACTTCACCAAGAAATCCACAGGTGAGGAGGAGAAAAAACAGAAAAGAATATACAGATACTCCAACAAGATTTTTGAGAAGATTTCTTAGGTGGGTGAGGTTGATTTATATTTAACTCTAACTAAAGGAGGGATGAGTGAAGAAACAGAACCCAAATTAGTGGTCACAAAATGACAAATTCTTTATTCTGTGGAAAAAAAGAAACAAGATTGACAGATCAAAAAAAACCCCTGATACAATAAGAAATGTCGTATTCAGAAAGGGATACATAACATGCTAAGGACACCGGTAAGTAGAGTACCTGGGGATGAAAATCTTGAGTAAAAAGAAGCAACGAGAGAATTTGTCACAACATAGAAGAAACAAGAAGCACAGCAAGGGACCAATGCAGCTGTGTAAGGGCCTCTTTATAATCAGGAAATGCAAAAGGAATTTTAAAAAAAATCTAGAAATAAGGACCTGTGATGAATGATTAGTCATAGCATAGAGGAATTACAGAAACACATATGGGTAAAATCAGAAAGGCCAAAGCATGCAATGAGTTATAGTCAGCATGGATACAAAAGACAGTGAAAACATGTTCTCTATAAACTGCATGTTTAAAGAAAATACAAAAAGTAAGGTCCGTACTTAACTGGGAAAGAAAACAAACAAAAGAAGAAAGAAGCAGAAGTTGTTTTCTCAAACAGGTTTTTAAAAACTGATTAATTATGACTTGTGTTCTTAACAAAGGAGTATGATCATAAGCTTGAATAGAGGCAAACAAGCAAATGCTACATAAATTGGGGTTCACAGAATGATAGGGGTTGGAAGGGACCTCTGGAGACCATCTAGTCCAACCCCCCTGCCAGAGCAGGGTCACCTAGAGCAGGCTGCACAGGACTGCGTCCAGGTGGGGTTTGAATATCTCCAGAGAAGGAGACTCCACACCCTCCCTGGGCAGCCTGTGCCAGGGCTCTGTCACCCTCACAGTGAAGAAGTTTTTCCTCATGTTCAGACAGAACTTCCCATGTTCTAGTTTGTGCCCATTGCCCCTTGTCCTGTTGTTGGACACCACTGAGAAGAGTCTGGCCCCGTCCTCTTGACACCCGCCCTTCAGATATTTAGAAGCACTAACGAGATCCCCTCTCAGTCTTCTCCTCCTCAGGCTAAACAGACCCAGCTCCCTCAGCTTTTCCCAGAGGAGAGATGCTCCAGTCCCTTAATCATCTTTGTAGCCCTCCGCTGGGCTCTATCCAGTAGTTCCTCATCTTTCTTGAACTGGGGAGCCCAGAACTGGACACAGGACTCCAGATGGGGCCTCACTAGGGCAGAGCAGAGCGGGAGGAGAACCTCCCTCGACCTGCCGGCCACATTCTTCTTCATGCACCCCAGGATGCCATTGGCCTTCCTAGACGCAAGGGCGCATTGCTGGCTCATGGTGAATTTGTCATCTCCCAGGACTCCCAGGTCCTTCTCCGCAGAGCTGCTTTCTGGGAGGTCAACCCCTAACCTGTACCAGTGCATGGGGTTGTTCCTCCCAAGGTGCAGGACCCTGCACTTGCCCGTGTTGAACCTCAGGAGGTTCTCCTCCGCCCAACACTCCAACCTGTCCAGGTCTTGCTGAATGGCAGCACAGCCTTTGCTGTATCAGCCAGTCCTCCCAGTTTCGTGTCATCAGCAAACTTGCTGGGGGTGCACTCTGTCCCTTCATCCAGGTCACTGATGAATACATTGAACAAGACTGGGCCCAGTACTGACCCCTGGGGGACACCACTAGCCACAGGCCTCCAACTAGTCTCTGTGCCACTGATCACAACCCTCTGACCTCTGCCACATTGAAAAACTGTCTGCCTGCAGAGTAATTCTCCACTGTCAAACCAGAAGAGAAGCTCCAGTAGGATTTCACAGGTCTACTGTCTTGGATTTTATTCTATAAAATATTTTAATCAGTAACCTCAATGGTAGACTAGAGTCTGAGTATCAAACCCCTGAGTAACTCCCATGCAGGAGGTACCATAAGCATCCCGAGGAATGGGCTCAGAGTCCAAAATGACATTCACTAACAGGAGGAAGCGTCTAACATCAAAAAAGATGAACTTTAATAAGTCTGACATGTGAAATTTAGTAACACTTAAAAACTACAACAGTACAAAATGAGGAAAAAAACCTCAAGTTGCAATACTGCAGAAAAACTTCTGGATGCTGCAGACAATAAAAAAGTAGACTGTGGATGCTTAAGACTTAAAACCTAAGAAAATCTTACTGGAGCTATCATACTGAGATACCAGAGAGGATTATTTTGCTCTACTAGATGTTGATGAGGACTGGAAATAATTATTCTGCTGATTAAGTGCCAAGGTCCTTGTCCAACTTTGGGCACCACTGAAAAAACTACCATCAACAGACAGGTCCAAAAGCAACAGGAAACATGAGTCATAAAGAAAAATTGCACAACCAGGTTTAAACATAAAAAGACATAGGTAAGCATTTGTCCAATGTATAAAAGTTTGTTATAAAGAGGACAGAGAGCATCTGTTTTAATTTCTACTACGTGAAGAAGAAGGAGAAATCAGCTTAATTTGCAGCCCAGAGGACTTGGGTTAGAAACCAGGAGACCATATCTTATTTTAAGGATAGGTAAGCAAAGGAACACACAATATATTCACTGGAGATTTTAAGGAGCAGGATAAACATCTGTCAGGGCTGGTCTGAAGTACACATAGCCTGCTTTAGAGCATGAGTTTGAACAGCATCACCTCTTGTTTGTTTTAAACTTAAATTTTTCCCTAAACCTTCAATTACTTCATTGTGGTTTTTATCCTACAACTGAAATATCTGCAAGGAACTGACACTTTTTTTTTCATTTTAAAAGAAGGTGTTTAAGCTCCTAATATTTTAAAAGTTCCTTCCTAGAAAATTCCTAGATAATTATTATACCAACCCCCTCTTGCCAGCTACAAGCTTGATAGAAATGAAATAGCCACCAACATTTATCTTAAAATTGGTGGAAGAGGAAGGAGAAAAGTCGTAGGTGAAACTTGCTGGACACAAAGTGGCCACCTTATGGGCAAAGGAAAAGGCAAAACGAAGATAATGGACAGAGTACGGGTGAGCTATGGCTAATTCGAAGGACCCGTGGTACTGGCAGGTCTGAGGTACCATTCCCCAGGTCCCGGAGGAAAGCACTTACACAGATTAAGCTTTCGTTCAAAGGACACAAGCAAGGCAATGAGTAAAACCCTAGTTGTGCGGGCTAAGCAGACATGAAGCACTTTAAAACAACAGAACAAGTAAGAAGAACCTGGAATTCATCCTTTTCATGTTTGAAGCCAATAACCTTCTTCCAAAGCCCTTCCTGATTTAACATGCTTGAATTTGGCTTTAATAGCTGTTAAAGAGGTGCTGTCAAGAGGTGTCTTTTCCAATAAGCAATACTCTGTTGTCTCTTCCACTCCCTCTCCCTACCTAAAAGAGCAAAACTAATACGCAATCATCGCCTCTAGACACCCACTGAGCCTAGATTAGGCCTGAAGTCATACTGGCAGGAGATGAAAGTGAATTCTGATCACAGTCCAGAGGCTGATTTAATCTGGGAGAAGGGAGAGGAGATAAATGGGCGTGTTAATTCCTGAATTTAGGTTTTTTCCGTTCATCTTTGCACTGAAAAAGAGGTGAAGCTGGAAGTCTTTTAAGGATGGGTGAATATACTGCAAAACAGGTTTAAGCACATGAGCCAACTTTCAGAAAAAACATTCAATCTGAAACTGCAGGCTTGCATACACTGGAGAAAAGTGAAAACACCACTAAGTCTCTTTTTATCAAAAAATGTAGAGGTGGAATATTAGTGTCTCTAATATTTTGCAGAAGAATTGTTCCACTAACAAATACAAATGATTGACCAAGACAATGCAACTAACAGTAGTAAAACAGAAATATAATAAGCATGTTTTTCTTCTATATAAGTGATCATAGATTTGCAACATTATATGACTTATATAATTAAATAGCCAAATATTAATGTCTGAAGATACTTAACCTGCACTTACATTAATAAGCGTCACTCTGACGTTTTGGTTCCCTCCCCCAAAAATGTTAAATAACTTGAATAAATTAACTTTGACTATAGCAAAATTTCTGTGGTCATTACACAGGCATTATCCTCAAAAAAAAAAGTTAGACCTGAGACTGTTTCAATTCTGTCCCATCATCCTGTTAACAGAAGTGCTCTTTCACCAGTACTATTCTACCAAAACTAGCTGTTTTGCAGATCAGATTGCTCCACAATCTAGTTCAATATTTGGTATTTTCCATACTAACAACAAAATACCTCACCAATTGCCACAAAAAAAAAAAAGCCCCAGAAGGTAAATCAGTTCATTTCAGTGTTTCTGCACTGAAACTAGCTTTAGGTGATTTCCAGCTAAAATTATTAATCTCATCTAAACCTCTACTAAAAATTTGCTATGCTGCTACTTAACCTTAGGAAACTTCTTCTAAGTGATCCAAACATAAAGAAATCCATACAGTCTTTGTGCTCCCACAGCACGCTTTCTGCACATCTAATTGATCGCTGGGTGGTCCAGCTACACGATAGCATATTCCACAACTGTCTGGAAGGTGAACAGCCAGAACGGGGAGGACGTGACCTGACCCCTACCATTCACTATTTTGTATACAATTTATTTCTCTCAGTTGCTGACATACCTTTTGTAATGTTTTCCAATAGTTTTCTTTGGAAACAATTGAGATTTCTAAAGAGGGCATAGATCTCAATCTGAAAGCCCTTCGTGGAAGCATATCTATTTCTAAGAAGCACAGACTGAAGCACAAATCTTGCATGAGTCTGAGGATAGGAAACTTTTTTCCCGAAAAAAACCTTTTTATTATTCTTACACGATGAGCTACCCACCCTTCATCCACTTTAAATTTAATGCCAGTAGGAGAATTTCAGTACAGATCTCATTTATCGTGAAGAAAAAGTTCAGTAGGAAAATGATACTATTCACCGCGGGGGGGTGTTACATGGAAATAATCATTATGTTTTGCTTTGTTTCAAGCTACTGGCTTTTAGCCCAACTTTTCTCCCCACCTAATTTGTCAAAGTGGGTAACTATCTCACTGCCATGAGCACTTAATAAACATTAGAATAATTACTTTCTTCAGTGTGAGTAACCCTGAAATGATGACACACTCTTTTCTCTCCCCCAAAATGAATCCATTACTTATCTGATCATTTTGTCTGCTTACAGCTGATAGCATCATGTAGTTCCAGTTCCAAACCACAGAGTCCCTGCTAGACAGTGTGTGACTGGAATCCCCTTCTTAATAAAGAAATTAACTCTGCAGACTGACTAGGCATTGCAAAAAAGCAGAACAAGTTGGGGTTTTTTTAAAGTTGTGTCTACATTTACTACCCATGCATTTTTAGCTTTCTCGTATTCTAATGTTAAGATGAAAAAGGTTACTAAGTATTTCCACTACAGTAGTTATGCTATAAAAGAATGACGCCAATATAAGAACAAAAACAAGCAATCCAACCTTAAAACCCCACATTCTTCAGCCAAACTATCTAATCCCAAAACTGCGTACAGTCGCGTTACCGCTGTTGTTGGGCAGCAACGCCGCTGTGCGCCGTCATCAGTGCTAAAGCTGTGCCTCACCTCTGCCACTCAGGCTTGTCTTGCCTTGGCCTCTGTAGCCCCTCCAAGATGGGTAGGGGCTGAAGCCACCGCTGCCTCGCCAGAGGTGATTCCCCTCTCCGCAGCAAAGAGCCAGAGAAGCGAAGATGACGTTGGCCAGGTTTGCCAGTCCTGGAGGTGAACAGGTAAAACGTGGGTTTATGCTGAACTGTGGAATCCCACAGCCCATGTGAGAGAAAGCATGTCCCAAAGACACTAGCAGAACATCTGCTAGTTCACAAGGGAATCAGTCTATTTGGGAATGGGAGCCCCTGAACAAGGGATACGGGAGGAGGAAAAGAGGAAGTAAGACTTATTTTCCTATCCACCTCCTTCCAGAAACTCATTCACCTCTGGGCAAAAGGTTTAATGGGATAGCAATCTTTTTTGTGCACATTATGAAAAGTCCAAATGGTATTTCCAATTACTAATTTTGTCATCATTTCCATGTCAAATAATCCTGAAGTGTAGAGGAAAGAAGCCAGTCATCTTCCTAACCACCCTAGAACAGAACCAAGCTCCCTCTTTTTTTTTTTTTTTTTTTTTTTTTTTTTTTAAGAGATTTCTGTGTTTACACAGATAGATGAGCCAAAGATAAGCCAGGAAAGGTTTTTTCTCCCCAAATTGACTTTTTTTTAATTGTATCTGATCATGACAGTGACTGAGAAAACACATTCAGAAAGAAACCCCAAACCCTTAATTCAAACATGTAAAGATAAACATCACCAGCAGGATATTATCTTTCATTGCTGAAGAACTACTACCAGTTATATCCCAATATAACCAGAGTAGTCCTCTATGGGTCAGAGTTCCTTTGATGTTGATGGAAACCTGCTTTTCAATTAATTCATAAGAAGGGCAGTGCACATATTTCCATTGCAACTCCCAAGGTAAAATCTCACAATAGTATATAAACTCCCTGCTAAATGCAGAACAGATGAGCTTTAAAAGAAAGTTATTTATATCATAGAATCTTTCAGTCAAATTGGGAACTAATGTTGACTTATCACCTGTCACTCTCCATTAACACTACTTGAGTATGGATATTAAAACTGTGGATATGCTGGGAGGAAAAAAAAACCCAAAGAAAAGAGAGTCTTCTTTAATAGAACTCCTACAAAAATCTAATGACACTTCTGATCTGTAAATTTTGAAAGAGCAAGTTAACATGAACAATAACAAATCAATGGACCAACTTAAAAAAGAAGTTGGAACTTAAGAACAGATTTGCTTAAGTCTTCCCATTTTTATACTAATTATGGTTCCACTCTGAGCAGCTTCATAAGAGGCATCACTGCATTCCAGGGTTATTGCCTCAATGATTTCCAAAGCAATGTGCTCATTTTACATTCCAGCTCTGCAAATTTGACTTGGAACCCAATCGTCAAGCTGAGATACTTCCTCCTTTTATAAAAATCAAGAATAAAGATGAGCAACATTCTGCCATTATGTGACACTCCAGAAAATCTATCATCTCCATCAGCATAGCAGAGATTACATAGCTGCCTTGTCAGTAAACCAGGTGAAAGATGAACTATAAGGAAGGAAAGTAAAATCAGCTCAGATGGATGACAGAATTACAAGTTTCGCACATTATCGCTATAATTGTGTACGTTTTAGTTTGGTAGATATCGTCGAGCTTTAGCTGAAACACCACCATCTCCATCCAGCTCTTCACTGAAGCTCACCAGTGTAAGTCTCTTATTTCGTAGCTCAACTGGAGCCACTGACATGGTTACAGATTGCTTGTAGCACACAGAGCAAAGCCAGACAGGTTTGCTCAAACTGATTTCACTAGCAATATATATGCTGAACTGGCTGACTTCAGACAAAAGAGATAGGCAATGTTGACATGTTCAGTTCCCTGAATTTCCCTGGCAGAAGGTGACTGCAGATATAGTATATAATGCAGATACATAAATTCTTTCTTAATGTGAAACATATAGCAAACACTGTGCTTAATAAAGAAAATTCCCATCTCTCTTGCTGCCATATACAATTAAAAAAAAAATAGATCTTGACACCTGTGAAATTTCTGCATTTTACACTGTTCCAGGTAGATGGCTTGGAAACTGATGTGCAACTTCGGCTTGGCAATCAGCATAAATACCAAATAAACTGACCAATTGAAAAAAAAAAAAATGCTGTTTTCCAATTCCCATTTTCCTGCCCTGATAACATTTCTGTATTAGTGAGAACAAGGAGAAATACTAAATAAAATCTATCACACTTTTTTATTATTAGCCAGCAGGTTTTTCCCAGTCTAAAACCAGTATGCTAGCACTGGTCAATATTGCACCTTTTTTTTCTCTAGCTACCTAGCTAACCAGATGACTAAACGGAGAGTTCTCTGCCTACGCGGAAACACAGTTAAAGAGCTTTCCTAACACATGAAAGACAAGAAGATCAGACTGTTCCCTCCCATGGTCAGAAGAGATGCTTGTCTCTCCCTCGAGCATCTGTGACGTTAGATTTCCAAGAGATGAGATGGCAGCTGAGCAACAGCAGTTAAATCCTTGCATGTACAACCAGACCAGCCCATCTTACCTCCAAACAAGACTCCGCCATATAACTTCTCAGGAACAATTTGAGTTTAAAACAGTAATAACTTGCTACTATTGTTACCTGAAGAACAGACTAGATGTATCAAGAGTCCTTACTCTGAAGCTGAAGATACAGCTTCAGAGATGTTGAGAAGATACTACCTCATGTGTCTCACCCGTGCTTTTTGGACAAACTTTTCTGATCTGGTCATGAATTATGAACCGGAATGTCCCTCTGTTATAGGTGTGCCAAACACCTATGACAAAGCACAAAGGGGAACAACCAAGAGAAAAGTATCAACAGTGGTCCTCACAATTGGACTTGTACTACTTGTACTTTAAATGCTTAAAAATAAAGCCCGCATCATAATCCAGACTGGCACATTCATGAGTAGAAACATAGCTTATTCTTTCTTAAAGTAATTTTAAGGTAATGTTTACAATATGGTCTCAATCTGTAATTTCTGATGATAAATTAGCTCATATTATCTTGAGAAACATTGTGTAACTGTCATCATAGCATTAGCAGCTGATAAAGCCCTGATATAGACTAACAATCTTCTATGGCCTGGGCCAGAATGCTTCTCTAACACTAGATGTAAATATATATAAAGAGAGAAAATGTGTATCAGATGTATTTATTTGTATTTATATTTCCATGTACTGTAAGTACAAAGAATGCAGCCAAATCTGCATATAGAAAGACTAGAATCTGTAATTTAATCAGATCTTCTCTGATACTTAGAAACAGTTTTTCCTGGGTAGAACTAGAAACTTATTTCAAACTTTAAAGAACAGCAGGACACGAGATTTTTTTAAGTTACCATAACAAATTATGACCAACCACAAAGTTCTATTATAGTTAGTCAGATTAAAAGTGAATATACTATTTTGCCAGAAAGACTGAATAATCCAACAGTGATTGGCTTACATTTTCTTTTCACTTTTTAATGTTCTCTTATAAATTTCTATCATCTGGTGTGTTACTGCCTCAAAGTAACTTCAAATAGGTGAAAGCTGACAGCAACAGTGGAGTTTTCTCTGCCAGAAGTATACATTTAAAAAAAAAAAAAAATTTGCAAGCACGCTATGCTATTTAAAATGAGACTTTAAGGCACCACAAGAAGAAACCCTTTATAAATCAAGGGCACACTGTATACAGTAATTCACTTACAGTACTGAAGAGAGATGTTGTTAAAATCTACTAATCCATTTTTGGCATGAACTGCAAACAGGCGAGATAGTTTACAAATACAGGTTATAAGCACTGTTGCTAGAGCTGCCATTCCTGTGATCTCAGGCAAACTCTAAAGCATGTTGCTTCCTTTCTGAAAAGCTTAAATATGTTTCCTCCCCCCACACACCCTTAGCTCTGGACAGTTGAATCATTCTCACAGCAGATAAATCTTTCTGACTGCTGATTATTCTGACAGGAGGAAAAAAGGCACTGTGTGTGACAGGGTCCCTTTTGTTTCATTACAGGCACAACAATCTGTTTTCCATTGAACAGAGTTTTTAGTTCTCCCTCCACAACATTTTTCTTTAATTATGATAAAAGACAGTAACTTAATCAGGCATAAATCCTGTTCAAGTGAACATAAGAAAATAAAGGGGTTAACTTTGGAGGTAAAAAGTTAGACATGTGACCTCTCAATTACAACTCTAGATAATACACCGCTAAAGCACTGACAAGTGAAAAATTGTTCGTTCCTCAGATTTGCACTAGTATCACTACAAAAATTAATTAAAGAAACCCACAAACATGTTTATTTTGATTAACATGCTTTGCCTAGAATGTAACTATTCAGTTATAAAATGATCTTGACTTTTACTCCAATAGCATAGCCATATGCACAGCTGCTCCCAGAGAAAAACATTTTCTTCGTAATACGCTATTTATTTCAGAAACTCTGGAGACCAGCACCTCAATTTGCCAAATAAGCTGGAAAAAAATTAAGAGTTTGGGACTGATACCAGGAAGGAAAGACAGTCGGGCTAGCTGACACATGTAATACAGGCAAGACGCAGATGAAGACTGGGATCAGCATTCTCAGAGTACAATCAGTATTCTCATTGCCAAGTCCCAGAATTGGCACAGCAAATTGCAGTTTTAATTTGGTTTAGCTGTTGTAACCAAAACTCACCTTGACCAGCTGAACTGCAGCAGAACTGGCCGCTATTCACATAGAAACAACCATCAGTCACTTTTTAAGCTGTGACTAGGCTGCCTGTATTTTAACCCACTCCAATGAAGCACGTTCAAGCAGGACACTGCCTCCACCCACCTTCTCAAGGAGCTGAACACGCCAATATCCCAAATGACTCACCTCTTAGAAAGCTGGAGATGGTGGAAAAAGAGGGAGAACATGGTCTAAGTGGAGCCAAGTGAGAGGATGCACCAGCAGACTTGCGTGCGAGGGAGCCTAGAAGTAGGGGCAGGTGAGCAGGAGTAATGACAAAGACATGGAGAGATCCCAGTTTGACAGACTAGGAAGTTAAGATATCTTCGGGGTGGAGGCATGAGGTCTTGTTAGACATTGGGGGAGGAGACAGCAAGGGAAAGAAATTTGAGGGCTGAAATCTGGGAGTCACTGGAAACATGGATAAGGTGTGCAGAATGTATTCTAACTGAGCAGGCATTGAATCTTACTGAATAGAAGAAAAGGCCAGAGGCAGTTTCTTGGCCCTGAGGAGAAGTGAAACAGCGTGGGTCACACCCACATACCTGCAATGTCTCCTCTTGCCCCCAAAGAGGCTGGCCATATCAAAGCTAACCCTGGGAACATGTCTTGCCACATGCTCCTCCCCTGCATGATACTCCTGCACTGCTGGAGTTACACCTACAGGCTAAAACTGTGGCAGAAAGCATGCTTCTCAAAAAAACAGAGCCAACTGCAGGCTGGCGTCCAAGCTTCAACCTAGATTCTGTTTTGTTTACGGTAAGGACGTAGCCCAGGCTGCTGGAGTGAAAAGATTATGTACACTGGGGAAAGACAACAGGGACAAAAATTCACCACTAAAGACAACCTAGGGTAGCCATAGGAAGTCCTCTAAATATGGAGGAATGGGAGGATCGGACACAAACACCTTGGTGGGCAGAACAGGTGCACCGCACAGGTTTATGCAACAAGGATAGTGCGCAGACCCTGCGAAGTACACAAGTCCTCCACTCCTCCCATAAGAAGCAGTAGCTGCCACTACCAATGACAAGGTCCATCAATCATCACACTGAGCTTCCCCATTGAGTCTCTCCAGTTGTATCTGGTTTGTAGTTAATACCTTCTTTGCATAACGAGCACCAAGATAGTAGTTTTTAAGACTACAATGTCACTAAATGAAAAAGATAGGTTTTGTTAATTGGTTAAAGACATTTCTTTGGTTGCTTAAGTTAAAGATATTTCTTAAAGCTGAATAAAATGTTGAACATTCAAACTACAGATGTCAAAAGGAAGACAAATCCCTTGGGTTTGGGGTTTTTTTGGCCAGTCTGGAGTGCATTATTTCAGGCAGCGTGGAACTGCCTCTGGCTATAGTTACAGAGTAGACTTTAAATGAAAACTGGTGTTGGTCTGCATAATATTTTGTGCACCTGGGGAAAATATTTATCCAAGCAACAGCCAGATCTGTGACCACCAAACATGTTGAGGACTCACTTGCATTATGTTCAATGGAATCTTTGAAAGTACCAGCAGACACTGTATTTAAGCTAGCTGCTTCTCTTTAAAATTTATGAACAAAACTTAGTAAAAGAAATATCATCTTGAATTAGCAACTAGGATATTCACACAACATGGTCAAATTTGCTACATAGTTGGTCTCATAGTATGTATTTTCAACACAATTTTTACAACGACAATTTAGGTTTACATGCATGACACTTGTAATTAGTTTTCCCCCATTAGGCATTTAATAACTTTAAAATGTAAACATATACCTAGGGTTTTAACATCTTTAATATAAATCTACCCTTTTAAAAAGTCATATACAGACTTACTCACACACACCAGTGTTTTTTCCAGAAGAAGCATTCATGATATGCCATACCAGCTTTGCAGTAATCCAACATCCGAACGCTGGACTTTTAGGGTGTGTGATGCTGTACAGAATCAAGAGTGGAACCAGCAATGCTTCCTTAACAGGAAAGCAGACATTTTAAAGTACCAACATTCTTCGTTTATATGGAAAGCTTAATATATAAACAAACATACATTCCTACGCTGCCATGCAGTCCCAACATCTCCCTGTTCATATTAGCGTGCTCATGCATCTTACTACTAGATTATTTGAGACACTGGGGAAGTTTTAGTTAATGCAAACTAAATCTGAACCATTTAAAGTATAGATCACTGTCTATTTTTCTTTCCTGGAATAAAATAAAATATGACAGCCACTTCAAATACATTCAGAGCTACATTACAGTTTGCGCTGTCCCTCCCCCCACATGTTAAAAGAGCTCTCTTTGTAAAAGAACTCTACTAAAGAACGTCTCTGTTACAGAAGTGCATTTAGGTACCTTCCTAATCCTGAGATAATTAAAATCTGCTAAGGTAGTAAAGTACTAAGTCTGTAAAGACTTTATTGAAGAAATGCTCTCTGCATTCTGAATGGCATCTACAAAGTTTCCACAGACATACACAGGCGTTTTTCCTAACCAAGTAAAAGTATTTCTTCTCAGCAAGAGTAAAAGTGGAATTGTTGACAGAACCGCAATTTACGCACTGGAGCACAGCTGCCTCAAGCCACGTCAAAAAGCATCCTCAGCACATCATCAGCACTGCCCTGCTCTTTAGCCACACGCTCCTTGAAGTAATTGCTTTTTGAAAGACCTCAGACTATAAATTACCTCTGACAAATTGACTTTCATTTTGTCTTCTAACGTAAGAAGACCAGAGATGCCACTTAAAATTACACTAAAGAGATTATCTCTTGTCCCCCCGTGACCACATTGCCTGGACTATGCCAAATCCAGTATACAAGCCATCCTTTACTACTGCTGACCTGCAATCTATTTTACATCCATAGGTAACCCAAGCTGAGGCAGAGGAAAATTACAATGGCCACCTGGAAAGGTGGGCTAACAACAACTCTGCTGCAAAAACCATCACAAAAGCCCATGAAAAACATGCTAAAGTTGCAGGGGACAAATTTGAAAATAAAAATCCTAATTATTTCTGAGGAAACTTGATAGAGAAGCAGGTCTATTCTGAGATCATCTTAATTGGAATATAATTTTCCAGAACATGTAATGTTAGGAATGAAAAAACTTTGTAACTTTACTACCTAAAATCTTTTTACAACCTTATACGCTGTTAACTGAAACACATCTTTAGTCCCAGAAACTACACTGCATAATGAGAACATAAAATTCTAAGCAAGCACGTTTCTTGCAAATTTCAGTTCTAATTTACAAAAATTTGTAATCACTATTAAATTTATAAAAATCCTTTCAGACCAATGCATCTCAAAGTATTTTATCTACTTATATATAGCCACAACTGTTTTCAGAAGCCCAAACTAAGCCAAGGGAGGAACACGACATCTTGGTTTATTTTTTAAGGTGAGTTTGTTTGACAACGTTTCACCAATTAGTATTTTTTAAGATGAGGGAGGTGAAGGGCTAGACATCACAGTTGGAAATAAAACTGGTTTTTACACCTCCACTCAGTGAATTTGCACTACTGGATCACAAGCGCAGCACCTTAAGTAAAATCTGATAGACAAAAGAAATATTAGTGGTTGTCCCCACACTTGATTTTCCAAATAACAGGATGAAGATCACATAATTATTTTTGCTGCTGAGCAGGATTCCTTGGGTCTTTTTCTTCATTTATTACATGACAGAACACACTGTATTCAGGACATGCTCGGTGCAAAATACAAAGTACCAACTTTTAGACACAACTCTTGCTCTTTTAATGTCTCTTTAAGTTCAGAGTCTGTCAGTAGACAAAAAAAGAGCATGTTGGCTACTTACATAAAAGCGGTATCATACAGTTCAAAAGTGCAAAGTTAGAAGAAGTGGGAAGGAGATGCCAGTGAACAATCTTTGATAACTCAACAGGCTAAAAAAATATTAGCAGACTAACACAGCAGAGACACGGAAAACTCAGACTCCATCCTCTCTTACCACCACCCATGGAGCAGAAGCTATTGCATCCATATGATATGATTATGCCTTTTATGGGAATGCTGTAGAAAACATTTAGCAGAAAAACTGCAGAAAGAATGAGAACTGCAAAGTGAGAGTGACCAGGGTCTTCACTTCTTCACCACCTCACCTAACCTCTCAATTTTACTTAAAGGCTATACACCAGATCGGCGGCTAAGTCAGTGGCGTAACAGCTAACAAGCTTATTCAGCCACTTTCTGAGACTCATCAGCGATCAGATATGTCAGATATCAGATGTTCGTATGCGAAACATCACTACACCAGAGCCAAATGCATAAAAAATACTGTTTACAACAGACCGATGAACTACTGTATTTAAAGCAAAAAGAAGCAATGGCTAAAACTGGCAAGACTGAACCAATAGTTGCTGAGGATTCATTCTCAAGAATAGTCAGGAAGGAAATGCTCTTGGACATCCCTAATGTTTTTAATTATCCCAACCTACTGCATACATATTACTGTAACTGTTTCTGAAAGATCAGCTAAGAACCATCCAATATTAACAGACTGTTCAGTTATTTCTTAATATAAATTCCTGTCAGCCGCCTTTTCAATTCCTTGCTTAATTGAGGAAGAAATAATAAAGATTACAATAACATTTAAATCTGGTACTACCCTTTCTTGTTGAGAAATTGTTGGATTAGAAGCAAGTAAAGCTTTCTTTTTTTTCTTTTCTTATTTTTTCTTTTTTTTTTTAACTGCCTTAACAATCCATTTGGCAGAAGAAAGAAGCCTTGATTGTTGGCAGTGAGGAACACACTTAGAAATCTGTGGTTGGACCAAAAAAGTCGCGTCTAGTGCAATAATGGAAAACATAAACCCATCATTCAAAAACGCAACCAAAAAAGAAAAACAGGCCTCACTTTCTCAAAACAGTGAATCACATATATCTTCTGTCCTGGAAATTCTTTACATCAATTAAAAAATGAAGACTTACCAATATCCCATCCAAGCCTGGAAAATGTGGTGTTTGGGGGTTTTTTCTTAAAGTTATACGCCTTCCTTTTAAAGTGCATTGCCTGTTCCTTCTCCCTCCATCTTCTGCTTGCAAAATGACACCCTTATGGTTGCAAAGATAATATTCCAAAAAACAAATGCAATGTTTTCATTCCAAATTCACAACTGGGATAATACAGTATTAGGACTCTGAGTAAGTTTACAACTGCTGCCTGTAACCCCACAGGCAGTAAAACTACCGTGAACCAAGTCAATTTCTCATAGCTTATAAAAGCTGCAAAGAAGCATGAAATTAGAAGCTCAAGTTATTATCTATGGAGAAACACCCAAAAGATACAGGCTAGGAGTAGTAAGTTTTTTTCTGTGCAATCTCATCAATATCCTACACGAGCCAGCTACATGTGGGGAGCCGTACAACTTCCCACTCACCCAGATGCATAACACAGTTTCTCCCCCAAAACCTGCAGCCAGAAGTAGTGTTTACAATTTTACTAGGAAACCAACACCCAACAGAAGCGCCCACACTCATGGAATAGAAAGCGATAAGGCTGATGGGAGAGGGAAAGAGGAAGTCACCATCCCTCACAACCAGCCTCCAAAAACGTTTTCTAGACCTTCAGACACATAAGGGTAATTCCTGATCAAACTCAATCCATTCAGCTTTTCACAACTGTAATTCAAGGTTTCTCTCGAACTGCGTATGAAGAAAATGGGTTTGAAGTATATGCTGGATGTTCTAGCTCTTTGGAGCCCTTCGCACTTCAAGACTGAGCTGCTCTTTGGGGGGGTGGGGCACAAACAAAAAAAACCCAAAACAAAACAAGCCAACAGCCACAAACCACACACCACAAACAAACAAAAAAAACCCAGTTACATGATTCTCACTACATGCAGGAACGATCAACTCTATGGCAATCAAATCAGATAAACAAGCTTTTGGTATTCACAGTTCATAGTCCACAGGTGCTCAGAAAGAAACATACATATAAAAAGAAGGGGGGAAATGGGGGGGGTGTGAAAGAAATAACACCCCTGCATAAGAACTGGAAGCCAACTAATCTGATCTGGTGTTATTTTCAAAAAGTCATTAATTCATATTGAGGTGTAAATTTATTAATTCTCTAATAAGAAAAGCATCATATACACATCTTCACATGTGAATATACTCCTAGTTTCATCCTCTGTTATGAAAGCAGACCCTATGTACCATAAATTCAGCAGGCTTAAACAGAATATACATCAGCTGAACAAAATAAAAAACTGAAGAGAAAAGAAAGGTTCAGTATAAAGCATTCTTTTAAACAGATGTTCAAGGTGTTACTGGAAAGTGACAGAACCACAAGAGCCTCATTGTTGCTTCAACTGACTTCATGCAACCGCTTCTAAAACATTGTTCTGTTGACTTCTTCTGTGTTGCTTCTGCTTGGCTTCCCAACTTCAGCTGTCAGACTGACTTAGGCAGTCAGGATGAGTACATGTATATTCAGAGTTAAGGCTAGTGCTAGAATCTTTACTAACATTTTGAGTTTCTCTGCGTGTAGGTGTGTCACTAAGTGAGTTTAACTTTTCCTTTTTTTGAATGGCATTGTATTTTTCTACCATACTCACGTGATACCTTTTTTTTCCCACTTGCCTGTGTATTTTCTTTTCATAGAATCATAGAATGGTTTGGGTTGGAAGGGACCTTAAAGATCATTTAGTTCCAACCCCCCTGCCATGGGCAGGGACACCTTCCACTAGACCAGGTTGCTCAAAGCCCCATCCAACCTGGCCTTGAAGACTTCCAGGGATGGGGCATCCACAACTTTTCTGGGCAACCTGTTCCAGTGCTTCACCACCCTCAGAGTGAAAAATTTCTTCCTTACACCTAATCTAAATCTACCCTCTTTCAGTTTAAAGCCATTACCCCTTGTCCTATCACTACAGGCCCTTGTCAAAAGTCCCTCTCCAGCTTTCTTGTAGGCCCCCGTACATACTGGAATACTGCTAGAATGTCTGCCTGGAGCCTTCTTTTCTCCAAGCTAAACAACTCCAACTCTTCTCAGCCTGTCTTCATAGGAGAGGTGCTCCAGCCCTCTGATCATCTTGGTGGCCCTCCTCTGGACACACTCCAACAGGTCCATGTCCTTCTTGTGTTGGAGGCCCCAGAGCTGGACGCAGCACTCCAGGTGGGGTCTCAGCAGAGTGAAGTAGAGGGGGAGAATCTCTTCCCTCGACCTGCTGGCCACGCTTCTTTTGATGCAGCCCAGGATACAGTTGGCCTTCTGGGCTGCGAGTGCACATTGCCAGGTCATGTTGAGTTTCTCATCAACCAAACCCCCAAGTCCTCCTCCTCGGGGCTGCTCTCAATCCATTCTCTGCCCAGCCTGTATCTGTGCTAGGGATTGCCCTGACCCATGTGCAGGACCTGGCACTTGGCCTTGTTGAACTTCATGAGGTTGGCACGGGCCCAGCTCTCAAGTCTGTTCAGGTCCCTCTGGATGACAATCCCAGAAAGTATTCTAATATCTGTCATTTACCATGTGATGTTTTGGTCTTGTAATCTTTTAAAATCTTTTTTTAATCTTTCAGTCAATTTTTTTATGGTCAGCTCAATATGATTAGAAGTATTTTATTACATACTGCACTATAATTGTATCACGTCTGCATGTCTTTCTAAATATGAACACTGTGGAAGCAGAAATGTGGTTAGGATCTTCCATGTGAACAGGGAAAAGTGTGGTAGGTACACACGGTTAGAAGAAAACAGTTTGATATTTTGAAAACTAGAATCTGCAAAATGAAGGAAAATAAAAATATTCCAAACCTGCAAATATTCTCCCTGTGCAAAGTCTTCTTGAAGCTTTTACAATGACAGAATTTCTACTTTAAAAAACCAAGAAGTTAGAACTTCATAAAAACAAGCAATTTTTGTCAAATACTTAAAACCAACACACCTAACTAGTCTCACACCACCAAAAATAAAATTCTTGTGCAAGCAAAGACTGTACGAAAAAACAACACACACAGTTTTCCTAAAATGTGTTCAAAATCAAGTTGGTAGTTTTATTTTAGAAAAGATCTTAATATATCATGATTTTTGTGAGTTCATAGGATCTCAGTTTAAAGGACAAAAAATGTTTGCAACACCTTTTAAAAATATTGTACACATGGAAGATTATAAGTACATTTTTACCTCCACCTCAGACAGCATTTTAAAAAATCCCACAACATCACAAACACTTCCATACTATCATGTTTCCAGATCAGACTTGAACTCCTACATCCCAAGAATACTGAGTTGTTCACTTTTCAGTTGATACTGGTAATTGCATGCAAGCTGCAGGAGGTTTACAAATCCATTTTCCCAGACCCAGTTAACTTTCTGAAATAGCCTGCAAACTGTAATAGAGCTTTCCAGGAATGCACCTTCTAACTCCATTTCCTGTTGTATTTAAAATCCTGCCAAAGGAACATTTCAAAGCAGAACGCAGGATGTAAGTGTATGATGGAAAGTTCATTGAAGGCTTCCAAAATGTAGACATGCTAATTTAAAAATGAGATGTGAAATTGTTTATTGAAGAAATACGGACTATGACGTTCAAGTAGGTCTAGGAAATAATGCTAACAGTGTTGCAGCCCCTGCAGACTTGCTTTTAATTTTACATAAAAGGTTGTTATTGAAATAAAGCACAACTGCTCCTAGAATTGTCTTCTCATTGCTTTGCTCCCTCTAATATTTGGAGTAAAATATGTTCTGAAGAAAACTCATTTAAATACTGCTTACTCTAGGCTTCAGACAGAGGGAGATTTTGAGCCCTCCCTGCAAATAGGGACCTGACCCAGCCCTCAGTGGAGCCAACAGGGAGCTCTGCCATCAACCTGAGCAGGAGCAGAGCCCCAACAGGGAGCTCTGCCATCGACCTGAGCAGGAGCAGAGCCCTGAGCGGGCCTCCTCCAGGTCCAGCACCCAGCAAACAGAGACCTCACAAGCTGTACTTTTTGGCTGTCCCTGTAACTCGCTTCCCACGGTGAACTGTAGCAAGAGCATCGCAGTGCATTGGTCTGCCTTCTTCATTTGGTCCATTAAATAAGCAACTTGGAGAATAACTAAAAACTCTGTATTTCAGTGGCATCGCTTGACAAATAATCTGGAAAAAGATACCTGAGGAGACTACAAGGTATTTGCAGGGAGAATGTGTTAGCAGTTCTCCTCCAACAGCAGTTGCCATTCTTGGAAATGCCACAATCGCTATACATGAAAAGAGAACAAAAGCTTTTGGCCACACAGCACCAGTGAGCAGTAACTGTGCCTGCTGCACAGCTGCCAGCAACAGCTTCTGAAACCGACAGCATCTTCTCTCAACGTGGCAACATAGGTGCAGAGCTCAAAATGATTGATGCTGTGATCCCGCGACGTGCCAGAGACTCCCTCCCTCATAAAATGAACAAACATACGCATTTGTACAGCTAGGAAAGTAAGAGCCTGTCTTATCTCTTCCTTTACCAATACCATTTCCTTCTGAAACCTGCAAACTTGCAGGGAGAAGCAACATAAATGGGTTGTATTTGGAAAACTTTGCTTTCCAAGTGATTGTGAGCAGAAAGTTGCATTTGGATCTTGGATTCACTGAGCAACTTCTGGAAGGAAAAAGCCAGTATGCAGCAAATGAGTGAATGCAAGAAGCTGTTCAGCTACAGAGGCACAGACACCGAGCAAACAGTCTTCAAAGTACACAAAAATATAGGAAAAATGACATAGGCTGACATGAACATACGACTAACTTCTGCAAGCACCAAACTTGATAGAACCGAGTATGCTGGCTATCTTAGCTACCAAGATAACGTTCAAAATGCATTTAAGAGGTACTGAGCTTTTTTTTTTTCCTGTTTTGCTGTTTTCCATAGTATTCTTACTTACTCAGAAATACATGCTTTTCCTAGGATTTTTAACTATGCTTCCCTATTTAGCAAAAAAGACCTGTAGAGACTTAAACATCTGATTCTGGACTTAGGGTAGAGTTTTGCTGCAACCCTTCTGAATGACTGCCACCAAATGTGGCCTTTTTTGTAGTGAATAAAAATGTCCTAATTTTTGTGAGGTTTTTGTGTTGTTTTTGTGGTTTGTTTTGGGTTTTTTTTTAGGTTAGCCATTACTTGTATTTAAGGAACAAATTTTAAAAGGAGGACAAATTTTCGGGGAAAAAAATCTCCAAGATGGTTAAGGAATTGAATGCAGATGTCAAATCAGACGTAACACCTCTATTGTAATCACAGGTCAGTGTTAGTTCTCCTAATTTTCCTAGGAAAAGTATGTTTTGAATAATGCTACTCATGAATTCTCTTAAAGAGAGATTTATTTCTGACAGCTGCTTTCATTTTGCATACAGAAATATTAAAGTCTGTGATTATTACAGAGAACGTATAATTACAAAAAATTTAACACTTACCTTCAGATGGTCCCCAGATTTCCCCCACTCATCCCCATCATCTCCACTACCATGTTATTTTCATGTAAGAGGCAAAGAAATACTACACCATATTATTTTAAGATAGTTTGAGTTTAAATTATACTAGCTTGAAAGCATATCTCGTTTTTAAAGAAAGTTATTTTAATCCCTCTGCAATCCTATTTTCCTTTAGACTTAGAATTGATTAAAACAAAACAATGCTCTGTCCAAACCTGCATTCTTTTCACGATTTTCCCATCCTTCCATTATCATCCTAAAATACTGTACTCTTACAATATGGAATTCTTTAATCAGTCCTGACATGCATCTACTTTTTACTTGGCCCAGCCCCAGCAAATACAGTCGTGCTGTACTACACATCATTTCTCTCCATAACCTCTCTTTTCCTTTGGGTAACATACTTCATTTCAAAACATACCTTCCGCTACAAAGAAGGACTCCAGGCTTCTGCAAGGGTTAAATTAGAGGTTGAATAATGGATGCACAAGCAGAATTCTGGTTTAGTTCGCAAATACTGCTCTCATTCAATCTGAATTTTGGCCAAACCAGCTGCAAAACTAAGCTTTAGTCCGCCTAATCAATTGCCATAGCCTGTTATTGAAATCTTCGTTGTACTTTAAAAGACCTAAACTTGAGAGTGTGTTCCAGGATCTATGACTCTTCAGGTTCATTGACTCCAATGTGGTATTTAACAAAAATGATTACAAAATAAAGAGGTAAAACGTCAAGTCTAAATATTACTTCTCCTACAACTATCACCATTTGGGAACTCAGCCCAACACCACCAGTATGATGGTAGAGAACAGAGAGATAATTTTCCACTACCACACCACTGGCAAAGCAAAAGATACACATATATTTTTCTAATAATGCTAATAATAATGTGCAGAGGCACATCCTTTCAGAGAGTAAGCCTTCTGCCACAAAAAAAAAAAAAAAAAAATCCCCATTTCAAAGAATAGGGATACTTAAAACTATATATAGCTTTCCTAGGCCGACGGGTTTGATCCAAAATCCACTAAAAAGGGTTACTCTGCCTCTTACTTTAGATGAAGTGCCAGTAGCCTTAGCAACATATTAAATTATGTGCAATTTTGGGGCTCTGTTTTTCATCCACCATGCTGAAACCCTAAAGATGAAACTTTTAACTTCATGTTACAGCTCTTTTCTTGAGGAGACTGTTGACTATACATCTGTTTTGTATACAGAGTTCTCATAAGTAACAGAAATGTCTCCTTCAGCCATCTCCCTTTCTTTTTGGAAAGCTGCAGGAGAGACACCATCCACTAGTTCTCATTTCATCATATCGTGCCATTTCATACTCAGTTTAGACACAGTCATGCTGGTAAACGTACATCACAGTAGCTAGGAGAATCGGAGGAAGACTTGAAGGAAGAGATTTTGAAAATATCCGCACATCCTGAGACAACTGCCTTGGTGGCAGGAGCAGCAGGGGAGGAAAAAAAAAAAACCAACACAAAAACAAAACACCACACCAAAACCAACCACAAAGGAATTAAGCTTATGACTTCTTTATGAACTTGCATATGAACAGAATACAATGTGATCCTGGACGTTATTCCACAAGAGCACTCCAGTTTGGAGCACTTAAACAACCCACACCTTCAGCAGGTCACATGCAGGCAGCTCAAGAAGAAAAGAACCGGTTGCAGAGTTGCTTGGGACTGACGAGTTTTACACAGCATTGTAAAATGCAATGGACGCTCCCAGACGTGAATACAAAATGTGCTATTAATTCTTTCTTTCTCTACACCAGAATGTCTTTATGGTTATACTGGGCAACAAATTTACACAGGAGTTCTGATTTTTACAAACAATGCATCCATAATTCTATTTCTGCATAACAATAATTAAAAATATATATATACCTGAAATATTCATAAGGTCTTAATCCACCTGGGAAGCGATGTTCATGAAGTAATATTGTGTTTACAAAAAAAGTGGCATCAAAGAGTCTACTCATGCCATCACTTTCCTCCTGTGATGCAGAGCTGGGGGAAGAAATTTAGTAATTTGCTTAAGAATTTGTAGAAATCAATAAATTAGATGTCTCTTACACAACTGTATTTTGAGTTGTGTTTTTCCAACAAAAAAATATGTGAATCACAAGAGAAAACTAAACCCTTTTTCCAAGGCTCCGGAGTCCTTAAAGCATGTGGCTAACACGCTTAAGGCCCTATGTTGTCACTGCAGCAAGAGAGAACGCGCTTTAGCCGCGGGAACGAGCATGCACATTTTATGAATAATGCAACAAGCAGACAGGTAAAACTGACACCACAAGCTGTTGACAGGTGAGGCAGAAACCCCCTCCAGGCAACAGGGAGTGAAAGGAGGAACTCCTATTTCTGAGCGTAGGACTCCGTTCTGCTGGAGACGGGCTGGCAGCCGTACACCTCTCCTAAAGCTGGTCCTTCGTTTGCACGTTAGACACAGCAGCTGCCTGAACAAACAAAGCCATGTTGAGTCAGCGTGTCCGGCAGCCTGGTCAGACTAGGACACATTCATTGCCTGGGTTTTTTTTCTTTTTTTTAACCAAATAAGATTTGCACAAGAATAGAAGACAGGGCTCACCGTTCTTTACAAGGGCAGCATTACTTGTAACATTTTCCGAGATAAAAGTAACTTCGGTATTTGTCAAGACAAACTTTCGTCCGCTGCCTAATGGAAATCTCTTTTGATCACAGCCTTTCCACTAGCAACTGACACATTACAGGTTCTTGTTAAGAAAATGAAAAGAATGATAAGTGCTTTTTGCCTTGAGAAGTCAATAAAAACAATATTATCACCAATATTGTTAAACAACTGTAAATACTTAGGAACCTAAGAAAAAAGGGATTCTTTTTTTTTTCGTTCAATTATATAAACAGATCAAGGCACACTTCAATTCTTTTGTTTAGGAAAATCTTTAATACTTTTTTGCTTTGTTGTCAAGAGATAACATTTTTTCACTCAGGTTAAAGATAAGCCTTATGGCTCTCGTTCAGATAAATTATCAAAATTCCATGCCTGATGTTTGACCTTAATCAGTAGGACCAGCCAAACGACTTAGATGCATAATTTTCTTGTGCCAATTTATGTTAATTTTTGCTACAGGGTTTATATGAAAGCAAATGTCAATAAAGGCAACAATAAAAGCTCCATTATATTTGCTCTGAACTACATGGAAGTCACTAAAAATTCTGATTAAAAGACTCTCAAAGCAGAAAAGAAAACTTTTAATGCATCAAAATGTAAAATATAAAAGAAACTTAAGTTTACAATATAGTAGATGGTTATCATGGATGAAAAAACAGAAAAGCTACCTACATTAAGTAAAAAAAAGTTTTGCTATTCTGTTAAACATCTTTTGTACTATGGTCAGTAATGCAATAAGCAGGTTATGCACCTAAGCAGGTCTTTCCTGTAACATATTTAAATCCCAGGAGGAGAGTCTGGCCTCTAGCAGTCAGTGTGGATCATCACCGACTCCAAATATCTCTTTCAAGACAAAACGTTGTTTTGACAGCAAGCTTTTTCCTTGTTTTGTCGCCACCACAACTAAAATAAAAAGAAGACTGAAACAAGCTCATGCTGTGCTTAAATGAGTACACACCTGATAAATTAATTACAATGCTAGTTACTCTAGATGGAATGGTGCAATGACTGCCACAAAGATTTTGCACAGTTCAAGACTTCTTTTCTTCTTAAGAGGGAAAACACATTCATATGTATGGAGGCTGGCAAATGTGACGCCCATCTACAAGAAGGGCCAGAAGGAGGATTAGGGGAACTACAGGCCTGTCAGCCTGACCTCAGTGCCCGGGAAGGTTATGGAGCAGATCATCATGAGTGCCATCACGCGGCACATATGGGACAACCGGGTGATCGGGCCCAGTCAGCACGGGTTTATGAAAGCCAGGTCCTGCCTGACCAACCTGATCTCCTTCTACGACATGGTGACCTGCCTATTGGATGAGGGAAAGGCTGTGGACGTTGTGTACCTGGACTTTAGTAAAGCCTTTGACATCGTCTCCCACAGCATCCTCCTGGAGAAACTGGCTACCCATGGCTTGGATGGACATACTCTGCGCTGGGTAGGAAACTGGCTGGATGGCCGGGCCCAAAGAGTTGTGGTGAATGGAGTTAAATCCAGTTGGCGGCTGGTCACAAGTGGTGTTCCCCAGGGCTCAGTAGTGGGGCCAGTTCTGTTCAATATCTTTATCAATGATCTGGACGAGGGGATCAAGAGCACCCTCAGTAAGTTTGCAGACGACACCAGGTTGGGCGTGAGTGTTGATCTGCTGGAGGGCAGGCAGGCGCTACAGAGGGACCTGGACAGGCTGGATCGATGGGCCAAGGCCAATTGCATGAGGTTCAACAAGGACAAGTGCCGGGTCCTGCACTTGGGTGACAACAACCCCAGGCAACACTACAGGCTTGGGGAGGAGTGGCTGGAAAGCTGCCTGGTGGAAAAGGACCTGGGGGTGTTGGTTGACGGCCGGCTGAATATGAGCCAGCAGTGTGCCCAGGTGGCCAAGAAGGCCAATGGCATCCTGGCCTGTATCAGAAATAGTGTGGCCAGCAGGAGTAGGGAGGTGATTGTCCCCCTGTACTCGGCCCCGGTGAGGCCGCACCTCGAGTACTGTGTTCAGTTTTGGGCCCCTCACTACAAGAAAGACATTGAGGTGCTGGAGCATGTCCAGAGATGGGCAACGAGGCTGGTGAAGGGTCTGGAACACAAGTCCTGTGAGGAGCGGCTGAGGGAACTGGGGATGTTTAGCCTGGAGAAAAGGAGGCTGAGGGGAGACCTTCTCACTCTCTACAACTACCTGAAAGGAGGTTGTAGAGCGATGGGGGTCAGTCTCTTCTCCCTAGTAACAGACGATAGGACAAAAGGAAATGGCCTCAAGTTGCGCCAGGGGAGGTTTAGATTGGATATTCGTAAAAATTTCTTCACCAAAAGGGTTGTCAGGCATTGGAACAGGCTGCCCAGGGAAGTGGTGGAGTCACCGTCCCTGGAGGTATTCAAAAGACGTTTAGATGTGGCGCTAAGGGATATGATTTAGTGGTGGACTTGGTAGTGATAGGTTAACGGTTGGACTCGATGATCTTGGACATCTCTTCCAACCATAATGATTCCATGATTCTATATTGCAGCATTATTTTAAAACACTGCCAAGTAACACTGTGGGGACCAGGTTTTTTTAAAAAAACATTTTGGTATATGAACTGTCAAATTTATCATTAAAATGTCCGCAGAATGTATTGGGCTGTGTTTGAAAATAGAAATGGCTAGCTGTCAGTAGTCCATCACTTACACAAATACACGTTTGTCACAACAAACATGTCGACTTTTCTATGTTTTGACCCTAAGCTCATTTATACTTCTATCACAGAATGCTGAAGGCTGAATATGCCTTTCAAACAGCTCCCATGGGCCACGTGTTATCATCAACTTCAATGTTATCTAGTAAGACGGGAAATCCTCACATGGCTGTTGCCACACACACCCTTTGGGCAAGAGATTTCCCTCCTAGTTGGGCACAGACACTGCGGTCAGATACCCAAACATTGCAGTAGATAATGCAGTACACAACTGGATCACAGTACACAACTGCAGGGGCAACCCATGAGGTGCTCAGCTTCAAGTGTGAAGATTTTGGAAGCAAGGTGAGGCTCATCATCTGAAGGTTTAGGTAGAACTTGAGAAGATCCCAGAGGAATCATAGAATTGTTTTGGTTGGAAGAGACCTCCAAGATCATTGGGTCCAACCATTAACCTAGCATTATCAAGTCCACCACTAAATCATATCCCTCAGGGCCTCATCTAAACATCTTTTGAATACCTCCAGGGATGGCAATTCCACCACCTCCCTGGACAGCCTGTTCCAATGCCCGACAACCCTTTCGGTGAAGAAATTTTTACAAATATCCAATCTAAACCTCCCCTGGCGCTACTTGAGGCCATTTCCTCTTGTTCTGTCATCTGTTACTAGGGAGAAGAGACCGACCCCCATGTCTCTACAACCTCCTTTCAGGTAGTTGCAGAGAGCAATGTCCCATGACACATCCATGCATTAAGTTTACTCGACAAATGGCCACCTACCTTCTCTTTTTCCATTTCCAAGTGATCCTCAGGAAAAAAACAGGCTTCATTTAGACCTAATCTTAGAGAAATACTAATCCATTTTATTCCTTCATGACCATATCAGCACATGTGCTGCTTCACTAACCTCATCAACAACATTCTAACCAAGAGATGATGGAGGAATCTCATGCTTCAAAAGCATCTAGCTCAGTATATGTAGTACTCAAACCAAAATAATATTCATGGAAACAGTAAAAGAGAAGTCTGATAAACTTCTGGTAGCTGAGCTCCCAGAAGGCAAGCAGTGCTAAATGTTTTCCTCTGAGGCTTTCTTTAGAAGGTAAGATACTGAGTTCTCACATCTACACCTAAACAGTCCCGTGTTCCCAAAACTTCAACAACAAAACTAGTAACTGATCAGTCACAATTAAAAAAAAAAAATAATCAGTCTCCAGATCACAAGTAGATGTCTCAGCAGAGCAAGCACTAGAACTAGTTCAATCCGAGTAAAACTCAGCCTGAAAAACCAATCAGACGGTGTCACAGTAATCTGAGAACCCCAGGAAATGCCAGAGTTGTCAGGCCACCACCTTCTCAATAACATTTCCCCCAAATTAGAAACTGGATACACTAGGTCACTAGTTGGCAAAACTCCCAGCCTCAAATGATGGCCTGTCAAACAAGAGAGAAGGGGACTCTTCCATCTCCTGCACTACCAACAGGAGGGCCTGACAGTCTCTGGAGAACCGTACCAATGCTTCACCACAAAAAAATGACAGGGACGTATTTTTATTTTCTGTAGAGTACTGCATTCCCCAGCAAACCAATTTCTTCAGAATTCACGAAATGGTCTTCTCTTCAAAGCACTCCACTTTAAGGTGGTGGGTAACTTGATTTATTGCTATGTAACGTACTTCACTGAAATTATAAATTGCAACTGGGAGTTCATTAGGAGTGGAGCAACCTGGTTATCGAGGTGATAAAAACCTCACAGTAACTCTGTTGCTAAATACCTTTTAAGTGTTGATCCCTTCATAATAATTGGGATGGGGGAAGGTGGTGGAAGATGGAGCATTAATAAATGGTCAGTAAAGCTTTTTCTAACAGACTTTCAGAAAAACAGCCATTTCTGAATCATATTACAATGTCAAGAATTCCTTTGCTCACTTACTTCCCTTTCCTTCCCACCCTTGAAGATGGCCCACTGCTACAAGCTCCATCTACACATATCATGATAAACATAGTGTCGCAGTCAAACAGGGACATCCTATATGCCTTTAGTATAACCAGTCCTTCATTTCAGCCAGATCCTAAAATGTTTATGTGGCTCCCAGTGGCAACATAAATGCCCCAACCCCTGTAAGGAAGCTGACTGACGGGAGGGAGATGTGATCTCTCCTCTGCATCATGGGGAATGAACGCTCTGCAGAACACCTTGTGGCTGTGAGCACCCTGAGTCTCCAGAGCACAGAACTCCATGTACATCTTCATTTCTTCCCTGCTCAAGAGCTTAACCATCTTTCCAAAAGGAAGCAAAGTATGTCGGACCAGTGCATACCCAGTCTGACCCTGACGTGGAATCAAAACACCCTGGGATGCATACTGGGAGACCAGAATGAGCAGGCACGTCCTGAAATGCATTTGTCTGCAATGTATAACAGGTCATCATCGAAGACATCAATGCAAAAGAAAAAGGCATCAAAGTAATTGACACTGCTGAAAATTCAGATAACCATAACTAGGCTACGGTCCATTTTTGCTTACGGAAAGTGGGGACATCAAATTTAACTTAAGGTGAGGCTATAAAGCCTTTTGGAACAGAGATTCTCCTGAAATGCCATTATGCAGAGGCACACTGTGCCAGTATGCTTCAAGTTAAACATTTACTAGACACTTGAGAGAAACAAAACACTAATATAACTAGGGGAAAAGAATCTCTTAGATTCTCTACAAAGGTCACATGTATAGAATACAAGTCAATCAAACCATTGTTCTGAAAAGCAGAAGTATAAAAATCACCAGAAGAAAAAAAGAGAGAAAAGAGCAAGATCCTAATTTACTTTTCAAAATGAAACAAAACAAAACCAAAAAATTCCCACTCCTATTCTTAAAGAAGGCCTGGTTGTTGAAATCTATCAGGACGAATCACAGAATCATAGAATCAACTCGAAAACTTCCTTTTGGAAAGACTTACTATGAATTTTTTCCCAACCAAGCTGAAATTATCACTCTCGGTACAGCAGAAAATGGTAGGAAATAATGTGTAGTACAAATAGCATTTTAAAAATTCCATTAGCTATTTAGGGTTTTTTTTGCTTTTGGATAAAAGCATGGTAGCTACTAAAGACTGCACATAAAGCAGAATTCAGAAAATTACAGGATAGATTTATGTGAAAGCATGCATGGTTAATTCCTTTTAATACTACTAACCTGCCAAAAACTCATGACTTACACAAAAAGTAAAATACAATACTTAGTACAAATTATTTTGCCGTTTGAATAAGTAAGTTCCAGTGAAATTTACAGGAATGGCCCATGCTCAGGTGTAGTTTTTGGCATTTACAGACCTGTGTTTTGGGATAAACTAACTTCACTGAAGCAGAACTGGAAGCCAAGCCTTTATCTTGCACAAGCTGATTGAGGAGACAGGAGCACTAGTCTGGCAAACTTGAAAGTTGGCTTTCGATGAGGAAAATCAAGCTGCTGGAGGAGGGGGAGGGAGGGAAAGTAGACGAGACTACATCAAAATGTCACCATACTGACCAATTCTGCTAGGCAAAACAGAGACTGTACGTATACCTTGACTTTCTGCCTTGAGATCACCTATCTGTCATCACAGGGACAGCAGTGAGGCAAGAAAATACATCTTCCTATCGAAAGAATTGTTATCAGGGAAGAAAATATTGAGCCACACTTGAGAATTTAGCTCATAAATATCAGCATATCCGACAAAGGAGTTGGAGGGGGGGGGTTGTCTTACTGCAAAACAGCCATCTCCTCCTCTGAGAGGACAGGAGCAAGGCTTGCAAGTATGAACTAAGGGTTTGTGTCACAGTGTTGAAACACGGACCTGAAGGTGAGGTAAGGGGGTGCCCAGAAGGCATCCGCTAGGACGACCAGGCCAAGGGGTTGGTGAAATCCTTGAGGCAGCAGGAGCCAGTGCCTCAGAGACCACCTGGAGCCACCATGGCTCACTTCCCCCACCCGGGGAACCGGCCGCCCGCACGGGCACGCACCACGCAGGCACGGTCAGCCATGGGCGGCGCGCACCACCCGCGCCCTGCGCCGCACGGGAGCCAGGCACCACCGTCACCTTTTCGAGGAAGGGTACAATTTGGACTGAAGGTGTCAAGGAATTGCTGTGAGGACAGCAAGCCAAACGCAGCCAGAACTGGGCTGGGCACCTTCAGGTCTCCCTTCTCTCTTCGCACGGCAGCTTGCTGGTGTCGGTGCACGGCCACCTACTGCCACCGTAGGTGCAATTCACCTGCTGCTTCCCCAGCAGCTACTCCCGGGCAACACCCGCAGCATGGGGCAGAACAAAATCATCTCACAACCTGCCTCTTCAACCTTTCCAGTTTACGTTAACACAGACATCAGTCCAGCAAAAAAGCAGGCGTAAAATCAGAAATAACCCGAACACCAGCTAAAGGAAAGTATTTAAAATATACCAAAAGACTGAAGAAGAAGCATCCAGCATAACGCAGGCAAACAATCCTCCAAAATTTAAAACAACATTGTCAAGGATTTGCGCCTTCACACAACATGAACAAACTTTTCACCCAGTGTTTTCCAAACATCATGACAAACAGAGCTAAACTCAAGCAGCATCACTCTAGGTTATCATCACTAAATGAAGTATAAATAAGGCCAGTTAACAGGCCACAAGCTTCATCGCAGCACTTAACTTCCATCTCAGCAAAGGCTGAGCAATTTTGGGATTTCTAAAACATCTCTCGCCACTCTCCAATAATTGAATGTGTCGTGGAGGCCAGCAGAGAAACGGAGAGCGCCATCCAGGAGACCTCAGAGCCATGAAATAATTTTACTTTTGAAATGTGCTTAAATAATATTTCAGTGTGAAGAAACAGACATCTTTACTGTGCACCACATTCCTGTCATTCCAACTTGTCCACAGGTTCCTGTTCATGTTCTTTTTCCTCTGTATACAGAAAGCCCTCTTTCTCGAAAGACACATTGCACAGGGAAATTTCAGAGCAAGCTACATTTTCAGATGACATGCTTGAAAGTTTAAATTATTGAAAAAATACTATCCTTTGAGAAAGAAAAAAAAAAAGAGCAGGAGAGAGACGTAGACCAGATGGTGTGGGAGGCAAATCAAAACAGCACAAGGGTTATTAAATTGCATCCACTTGGAACTCTTAACTGGCCAAGAATCAGCAAGACAGGTTTCCAAGTGAGTCTGAATATCCAGGGCTAAAACCCTGGGCCTAAAACTAGCTGCAAAATCAATATCAAAACAGTGACTCTGTAAACATGGGGGGGAGGGGGGTATAATTTATTTAGTGTTTAATTTATATGCTTGCCACAGTTACAACAGTATATTGGAACTGAGCCACCTTTCTGATGGGAGAATATGAATGCTAACTTCTATGCAGAGTAGCCTTCCCTACCAAAAATATTCTTCTTGTACATGATGTGTCACAATGAGAGAAAAAGTCATAAAGAATACTTAAAAATTTCAAAAGCATATGCTTTTTCCAATGAAAGCTGCAGATACTCTGTAATTCTGAAAATGGAGTCACTTAAATTTAACAAGCAATTTTAAACACCCAAGGTAGAAAATTCTGGCCAAACTGCACAGCATACAGGCGTAAATGCTTCCCGAATTTGCAAAATACAACATGAATTACAACAGCTCATATTTACTGGAATGCAAAGAACTAGTTTTTCCCTTTTATTCTTACACTCTGAACTGCAAGGGGAGTGAAAAACCTCTTATGAAAGGCTGAGGACTAGAGTAATACACCTGAAACTATTATCAAATTTGTCAGCCTTTCAAAGAAACAGATGGGCTAGGAGGACATTCGCCTAAATTATATTAGGTAAATATAATGGCAGCTCAGATCCTGCAGGTCTAGGGCAATTAAGAAGAGTGGTTTAAACATAACAAGAATTTTTGAGGCTAGACAACACTTTAACAACTCTTTCTGAAATGTAGTTAAAGTATACAATGCAAATAAAAAAATCACAAAAGGATACATTGCCTGTTAAAGGGAAAGGTCTTAGGTCAGGTATTATCAGTAATTACAGCTATATAACCCCATCTTCAAAGCATTAAACAATGAGGATGCTCAACTCCCCACTGACTCAGAGTATCGTTCCTATTATGCATAGAGAGAAATTAAAGTGTTGATGGCAACCTCACACTGCCAAGTTAGTCCACATGAAATCAAGCATTACAGGCAGAAGTTTGACTCATGCTTTTTTGAATTCACAATTATGATTCTTGAAAGGTCAGAAAAAAATAAAGATTAAAGACATTGTAAAGCAGAACTGCCGAAAGAAATGAACAACGCTTTAGTGAAATCTGTTTTTTCTTTGCGTGTTTAACTTAAAAGGCAGAGTAGTAATAGGGGAAGATCTCCAAGGCTGACAGGAAAGCTGTAACATCCCAGGGCCCTAAAAACAAAAGATGGGCAATAAACAATGTATATTTTCAGTATTTCAGCTATTTTCTTCTAACAATTCAAGAACCTGTGGGAAAAGGCAAGGTTAAGAGACTGTCTTAGAATTCAGGCTTTCTTTAAGCCTCCAGAAATCAGAAGTTATTTCTGCTGTCAGTCATAACTGTGGATGGGTACTTGGTAAGAAAGGGTGTTTAGGAAAGGATATTTCCGAAATAAAGTTCAAAAGAATATTTAACATTTAATATTGTTAGCCCTACTCTGAGCAGGGCCTGGACCCCAAGAGGAATTGAGGTCCCTTCCCACCCTAATAATCCCAGATTGCGCATATTTCCACTTCATTTGTCTGCTCAGTGTCTAGCCTAACTAATGCTCTATTGGTTTAACTTTTCGTCATTCCTTTCACTATTAGATTTGGTCATCAGTTCATCTTGCAACTGAACATTTGCCTCTTCAGGTTGACCACTGCTGTAAATCCAGCCTGTGAAGAACCACCCCACACGTGGTCGTTGGCTGGGCTCTGCATCTGTGAGTGCTCCAGCGCTCTCAGAAGGACTTCCCTCAGTAAAAACGCAGAGATAAATCTGAACATAAGCAAACTGCTGTAAATTAAAGCAGACTCAAGGCAGAAGTTTCCTGTGACACTTGCTCCAGTAAGATAAAAAGCAAAACCAAGATCTAGTTTTAAATTCTGTCTCCACAAGCCTCTTACTGAAGAGTGAACCTGAGAGCAACAGGTATAGGACAATACACTACTAAACTAAGCCAGAAAAATAGCCATTTAGGCAAATGAAAACTATCAAACTTCAGAGTAGCCTGCACTTCATTCTACGCATGTGAAAATCTGCACGTTCACTAGCATATCTACCAGGATAGCACGAATTAGAGGCACAAAGTCAAATTTTTAAATTATCTTTCATTTTAACCAAATTGCCGTTAGTGTCAAAAAGAATCTCTATCCTGTTAGCAATCTAAAATACGCCACCTCTCTGATTTACACTTAGGAAAAAAACCAAAGCAAATAACAAATCGTTAAATACTGTAAACAAGTAATCCAAACAATAGTGTTCAGGCATCTCTTAACTAAATATTAATAGAAAGACGAAAAATAGGTATTTTGAAATGCAGTAATAAGCAACTGCAAAGACATACAAAAGTCCAAGATTAAATCAATTCCTGTATCTTGATCCACGGCCAGAGGAATGTTGTTATTTACAACATCTATACTGCTTCAAGGGGAGGCCAGTTGGCTTGAACACAGACTTTCTAATCTAAAACGTCTTCAGGAACTAGAAACATCATCTGTCAAGTCTAAGAGACCCTAAATTTAATCTTTGTTTGAATGTTTATTAACATCCTCAGTGTGACTTCATCGACTGTAACAGACTCATGCCAACTTACAACAGCTGAAGACACGCATAACACTTTTTGTAGTATTACCCTGTAGCCAGCATAAGCCTCTACATTCTGCAATTATATAAACAGAATACAGGATGAGAGGAAAAAAAGAATTGCAGACGAGATGCCCTGGTAGCATATGGCACTCCTTCTGTAGTCTGCAGTACGCAAAATCCCACTTGGAGAAAAGGAACTGTGCTGGTATTTCCTTTAAAGATGTGCGTGTTTCTTGGTATGCACTTCCTCCTGTAAATTTTAAAAAAAATTACACGTGCTTATTGTGAGCAAGCTCTTTCTTCAAGGCAAGCCAGTGTCTTCACAGCCACCCTAACATCTATGAAAGCTACTTCTCTAAACTCCCGGTGCAGGTGCTGCTTCCTTTCGACAGCAGCAGGATGAGTGAGCGCCTGGACGACATTTTAGCCTTCTGGTCCCAACAAGGCTCTCCACCACTCAGTCTCCTCTTTCAGACAAAATCCCTGCTCCTATGCCCATAAAAACATCAACTTCTTCTCAAGCCTGAAAGTCTGTCCTCCACAGAAGGTTCTTTAAAAACTTGCCATTTACTGAGTGAATGATGGCATACGGAAATAATGACCAATGGGAATCAAGTTGGTCAAGTACTTTAACTTCATCTTCGTGAGGATGGAAGCTGGAATTGCCCTTAAAAAAAAAAAATTGCCTTGCCAAATTTTCTTTTTCCTGTTCCCCAAATTATTTCAAGCAACTATCTCAGGAACTTTCTAATCACTAGACATATCAATCTGAAAAATACTCATTTTCTCCAAAAATATACTACAACTGTAAGTTACAGTGGTTCCATGATTCAAATTATTCTCCAACTGTACATTTTCCTATTTTCTAATAAATCCATTTTAACAAGAGAAGTTCTTAGACTCAGACATTTTAGAACAATTGTTAAGTTTCCTTCCAGTTATGACATGCCTATTTTTCTCCTATGATTTCTGTTTTAACCTGCAAACAGACTTTTATATGTCTCTTTACAATTCTGGTTGGTATTAACTTGTTCATGACACTGCTCTAGAAATGCTGTAAGTTTTTGCCATTTATGCTGTGTTGTCTGTCCCCTTTTTTAAACCAGTAATCATTAAGAATGAACCACGGCAGTAGGCCAAAGCTACTTCAATGCAGTAGGGTACATATATGCCAAGATATTTAAATGCAGTGAGAAGAGCTTAAATTTCATATTTCCTTGGATAAAAATGCAAGCAAGCTAGTTGCTTTACTTCTACTTGAATCCAAATCAACAACAGGAATTTCTAATATAGGGGTTTTATTTTAGCATTTTGGTCTGTTATTTTCTCTTCTTAGAATTTTACGAAGTTCTTCATTAAACATCATATTACGTATATGCACAATCATGCCTGGTGCCACATGTTCATGGACACACCATACAGAAACTCTTGCTCACGCAAAAAACTCTCTGGTCTCAGCACACTTCACATACCTTCCTTCTGTCTCATTTGTAAGATAAACAAGACCTTCTCGCTTTCTCTTGCAACTTGAAAATTAATTAGCATTTATAAAGTTCTTTCACTTTGCAACAGGAGTTTCAGGAGGTGTAGCTGACTCCACAAAACAAGATATCACTAACACCTACAACTGTCTCAGTGAATTGCAACTCCCTGCTCTGTTTTAGATGTTGAACTCTAATGGTTGCAGAAGTAACACAGAAATTCATATCTGGCAAGTTGACTGCCTTTCAGTTCCAATTTTATAAAGTTATACTATAATCATGTAGGTCTGACTTTTTTAATACCTCTTTTATTCAGGTAAAACAAAAATATTGTATGTTCACTGAGAGAATCTGGTTTCTCACAAAGTTAAAAACTCATTATTACCTTCATCAAAGAGGTATAAATGCTAACTAAATTAATAAACTTTCACTGTCTGTCTTACACAAGAGGAGGAGACTGCCTCCAGAAGAGCACTGCTCCTCATGTGATTCAGAATGCCATTACATGAGAGACAGATGAATGTCTGTCCCCACCTATTCCTGTCTTACACAGCATTACTTTATTAATTGCTAGACTCCTATACAGACAGAGGCCTCTAATTTGTCATACAATCTGTGTGCATGCATGAACTTTGCAAGCCACTGGCAAAACTGTTTTATTTGTGGCACTAATTATGAGAGACACATTTAGGAGAGAGTTAACCATGTAAGGTAACTGGTTTACAAGCAAAATAAAATGCAAAATGTACCCGGTCTTTTAAAGGTCATCTCAGCAGATGGCTGCTGGGGGGGAAATGGCAGAACAGTCTACAGATTTCTACAAAAATAGTTTTGTAGGGTCTTAGTTCTGAACAACTCATGGTTCACGTTCCTCCTTCACTGTTCAGTCTCGTGGAGACACAGGCAAGCTTGTGTTTAGGTGGTTAGGGTTCAGTCATATTGTTTGCCAGATCAAGAAAACCGTACAGTGAACTAGAAACTATCTTGATGCAAAAACACACATTAGAGTCAGGAAAACAAATCTTCCTGAAGATTTCTTTTCACTCAGAGCTATAAACATACAAGTGAAAATACAAAATAAGAATGGAGACAAAAGCAACTATTCTACACTACACAAATATCCGCCTGCCTAGACCAAGACAGAAATAGGGAGACTGCTCAGAAATGGATGTTCAGGTAACTGCAGTTCAAGTAAAATGAAGCCTCTGAGAATCCAGTAAAAATGACTGCTGTGAAGCCGAGCTGGCACTCCAGATCTAATTAAACATGGCCAACGAATTAGTGATGTAGTTCACTAATTACTTACTTATCACGTACGTGCTAGTCTATTATTTACCACAAAATTCAATAAATCGCAAATCATGCCTGATAAAGTCTGCTGATGCACAACTGGGGAGAGAAAGAGCCCACATACAATTTTTTTTAGTACATGTGAGAGACACAGAGACAAACCACGACTGGTTCATAGATGCAACTGAAATCCCAAACAATGCTGTTTTCAATACTTTCGATGGTGAAGCAGGGGTTCATACAGAATTCCTTTAAAAATACTGCATTGCATGTCTGTGGAACACCTAGAACACGAAGGCTTCTACTGCTTGGGTCTTAACTGCTACAGCTGTAATCATATTAAACACCAATAAAAACTATGCAAAAAGGAGGGAAACGTCGTCTGATAACACTGCTGTTACATGACAGACAACACACTCCCAAGTGAATATCACAAATGCCAGCTTCAAATACTTACAAGGATTTAGCACAGTATTTGGTAAGTCAGTAAAATGAGTCCCGAGTACTGAAAAAATGAGCTCAGGAATAGGTTCTTAGTCTTCAGCTGTATTTTACTGTTTGCACATAGAACAAAAAGTATTCATTTAACTTGGTTTCTAAATCTAAAATTGTCCTCCCTTGCATAGCTACTTGCAATATTAATCTATCTGAAATGCTTTTTCTACAGTAGAGGTCAAATTACGTAAGTTTTGAGCAGTTCCAGATACTCTACTTATTTAGGGGGTTACTAAGAGATTAAAATGGTTGCATTTAACTTTGACATATAATTTGAAGCTGAACTACTTTATTTGCTAGTTAAATAGCATTTTGCCCCACTCTAGAGACTAAATTCACCACAGAGCAGAGAATTCTTACCACTTCATAAATATCTTGTTAACAGCTAAACTATGACCTAGGTAAGACACTTCATCACAAAACAGAACATTAAATCAACTAAACTCATTTTTGTTAAAGCAGCAAAACAAACTGTAACCTTTTCAGAAGGGAGGGGAACCCTGATGGTGGAGAGAACGATGACTAGTAGTATAAATGAAAGTACTGGCTTTTTTCTCTTGGGACTCGGGAAGGATCCCTTCCAAATTATGGTTTTAAAATAAAGACACTTGAAGGTCTCAAGTCTTGGTCCCTTTTGGACATTCATCCAAATCCCTAAACCACCACATATTTTAGAAAAACTTGGCAGTCTCTGCACAGAAAAGCCCAGGACTGACCTAGCTGACTCAGAATTACCAAAGAGAGTGGTTTCATCAGTTCAAAGAAGAAAAAAAAAAAAAAGAACACACTAGGAAAAACAGCACAGAGAAAAAAAATAAATAAAGCGCACAAAGGGGTTGCATACATCAGACATGCGCAAAGATAAAGGAGGTCATAATTTTCAGTATTTCGTAACTATAGTTTTGACCTGAAGAAAAAAAAGCATGTGTATTTTCCTAAATAAGCAGAGTCCACTATTGTTTCTACACTATTGCGGCTCTCAAAGTGACAGGACCTGTAGAAGGTAAAACTGGCAATGACTTCCTTCATGTCTCTATCCACTCTGCGCGTTTCAAGTTGGGCAAGGTATCTGAAATATGCAGCCATCACAGCAGACACAACTTCACCTCCCTTCTTTTTCTTAAGTAAAACTTGCTACACAACCCGTGGTGAAAGACCCGGCCATTCCTTACAATGCATGTCCTGAAGAAGAAAAAAGTGACCACAGTGTAAGGCAGGACTTTCCCGAGCACAGCACGGTGCTATGTTCAGCACCACCAGCCATGTGGGCAGGGCAGCAGCAGAAGCTTCCAGTGCTCTGCCAGGCCGCGCTTATAAGCACATTAACCTCCCCTATACTTGCTATCACACATTTTCACAACCCTAACCCCACTTCCACAGTCCACAGACATTTATTTTCCTCATAGACTGCATCACAGTCCAGCTCCTCTGCTCAGAGAAGTCCATCCACCCCAGCCCGCTTCCACCTCGTTGCAGCTGTGCTCCCCACCTCACCCTTTCCTGGCTTTACTCTTCCATCCCATGCAAAAAAAGTACAGATGCTGATACCAGCAGTTTCTCAGGCAACGTCAGTTACGAAGGAGCGTGCTAATGCCTCAGTTAGTCACAGAAAACCATCTGCTTGGAGGTATTTTTCCTACCTGCTGTTCAGGCATTTTTTTTCCAGACAGCTAGAAACAGCCACTGTAGATCACTTTGAAGTACTTCCTACCATTGGTAGGCAACCACAGAATATTTGTGAATTCCTAAGATCTAAAGTGCTAGGTAACGAGCAAAGAATTAGTTGGAAAGGAGAAAGGGGAAAGGGGAAAGGGGAAAAAACCCAAGTGTCAGCACAAAATATGCTGTAGGGGAAAAAAATAAAGTCATAGGGAGAGTAAAATGAAGGAAGAGGACAGGATGACGGGAGTTACAGGAATGGAGGAGAACCCTGTAGAGACAATTACAAGTGCACCTATTTTTTCTTACATTATTTCTATAATTCTAAGTCCGTAACTTATTTCAGATAAATATTAATGCTTAAAATTGGAATTATATCATATGGTCCCAAATGTACAGTAGTTTTAGTTAATTGCCTTGGTCTTGCAACATGCAACTACTCACACAATATGGGATTTTAGAGCAAAAGAAGCAGGAAAACATTAACCAGTACGAGATTAAAGGATATAACTTTAATCCATTCAATTGACGCAGACATGATATTAAGAGAGTAACTATCACTTACAAAAAGTTTTCTCTGAACTTTGTCTGAACTCAGAAAAAAAGCCCAACTGAATATTTTAAAATAGTCAGGTCTGAATGCTGCCGCTCAAATTGATGAATCTCATACTCTGACAGTATGACAACATACCTCACCAGAGTTACAGAAAGTTAAGCTACAGAAAGGCAAGTTATTTAAGAAGAAACCACAGAAGCAGAGACTTAAGACATGTCACAAGAGTTTCTGCCGAGGGAAGTTTAGCTCCCAAGGACCGTAACATGACAGCTCCTATCCTGCATTGAACCATAGCATGAAGCTGAGGTGCCAGCGGGAAACAAAGGTGATAATTAGTTGGGGGGGGAACTGACATGACATTCTCATGATGAAATACGAAAAAATCATATAGAGGCGAATGCCAACTTATTGGAAAACCATAATGAGCGTTAAATCTCAGTGGTTAACTGATACGACAGAGGTTCACAAGTTTCAGTGCTATGAATATGTCCCTTACTGAACTCCATAGGCAACACCGAGGTGTTAGGTGTTGCCAATATTCTGACCTTGGCAAATGAAATAAAATGTCAGCAAAAAATGGTATGGAGTGAGTGGGAATAAAGATGCACAACTGAGTGAAGACAGGCAGACGGTTTTGTGCTTAAACCATTGTACTAGTACCAAATGGGGACTTGGCAACAATTCTACGTGAAAGATCCGGAGCACATCAGAACTTGAGCAATGCCATCCTGCCACAAAACAGTCAGACATCACTCTGGGAAATAAGAACAACGTCATCTGGTAAATGTAGGAAATAATCCTCTTCTTTTAGCCGGTGCTGGTGCAGCCTGAGCTGGAATATGCCAGTTTTGGTTAGCACACTTCAAGAAAGATGTTTTGGAGCAAGCCCAGTGGGGAGGAATGAGCACGACCGTGAGATTCAGAAAACATGATGTCAGAGGAAAGGCTGAGAAAACAGCAGGGGGAAGGGGGTGTCCAAGGAGAGATGTCTACAAGGAAACAAGACAGGTTTTGAAAAGTGTTTGTTTCCAAGTTTGAGGAACTGTTTCAGAAGTCACAAAAAAAATAAAGTACAACTACAAGGAGAAGAGGAATAAACGGTAAGAGGAAGTAAAGCACTTAAATTACAACCCAGCGTAAGTAAGCACTCAGCCTGCGTGCTTGCCCGGGGAAGTCACTGAACCTCTGTTCCTGTCACCTCTTGAGAACAGGTTACGCCAGCTACAGGGGATTCTGCCTTGGAGAACAGACCTTCTGTCCTCTCAAGGTCCTTTCTGACCCTTTCTTCCCCAGTCATACCGTGGTTATAGAAGATCTTGAGCTTCCTAGAAAACATAACAGACGTAAAGACACTTGAAGAATTCCTACGGAGCCTAACACCACAGTACTGAGGTTTGATTTTTCTCTGTTTATTTCTAGAAGCGATAAATCACGTGGCAATGGCCAGCACAAACAAAGATGACATTTCAAGTATTTCACTGATCACCAAAGACTTGTCTGCAGAAAGAAGTTACTACATCTAGTTTACTCTGTGGTTTCACACTGAACTAGTACTTTCTAATAACTACCTCTGCGGGCACACTAAGTGTTCAGTAAATGTGAGGTAACATTTTCCACTTTTTGTAATTTTGAAAATGCGCTGTAAATTGACACCTTTGCTTTTTGCAGTCCTTTCCTGTGTAAACACACCCTCCCCAAGTTCCAGAATCAAAACTGCTCCTATCTTTAAATTTGGCCTTTGGATTACAAACCAGGGTAGCTCCCGAAATCTGCCTTTCCTAACTGTACATGCTCTTGTCTTTGACTGGCATGATCCTCTTCAAAGCATCTTCTACGCTTGGTATGTTCTTAAATAACACATTGACAAAACTGTGAGTATTTTTTTTAGAGCAACATCATCCAAAAGCTCTCCAGACATAAAATTTGAAATAAATGTGGGCAGTTTTTTTCTTGTTGCTCTGAAAACCACAGTATCATGCACTTTGTAACAGATTCTCTGTTACCCCTATCAGGGAACAGACTTCTGAATCCTACTTCTACATTGACACAGAGAGAACAAGATAAATGTGAGATCAGCTTTAGAAAAACAGGTTGAATTACTATCTACAATTTCAGATATTAATATCCAAATTCACTGAGTTTGCAAAACCAAGCATAAAGAACAGACTCACCCTCTCAAGATATTTATTAACTACTGCTTCTGGTCTGGCTGGAAATACTTTTAAAAAAAAAAAAAAAATCAATTTGTTGCATTAAATTGCTTCCAGGCAGAGCTAGGAAGCACAGTTATTTTTAAAATTAAAACAACAGCAGATATATTTTCCTCATGTAGGTTTGGTTCGGATCCTGTTCAAGCTTGTAATTTTATCTACATAATACCACTTTCCCCTTTGTAAGGGATTCTGGTCTATCATGAAAGGAGTCATCATTAACTGCCACTATAACTACAATTTTTAAAATAATTTTTAATATTTAAGCTCACCCTTCAGCCATTGAGTTCCTAGGGTACCACAAATGATTTTTATTTCCCATTCCCCAGTAAAGGCATTTCTTACATGGACATAATTCTCTGGTTTCGCTGTCATAGACCCCTCTCTTCTTTTCAACTTTGTGAAAAAAAGTTTCATGTCTGTTCTAAAGAAGCATGATTTGTATTTCTCAACAGAAAGTTGTAAGATTTAAAAGAGTAATTACAACTAGATGCTACAAGATCCTTGTTATTTTCAACTTAGAATATTCAAATAGCACATTGAAAGTTTTGATAGATCTTTAGAACCTTCAGAAAACTCTCCTTCTGTCCATTTCATTGTTTATTGTACCAAAAAATCTCCCTTGTTTTATTAACACATTTAATTTGAAAAGAACATTTATTCTTACCTAGTACAATGCAATACAAAACTCACTGGCATCTGAAAATTCAGCTTAAGCAACAACTGCTGGAGATTCAACTGCTCAAACACAAAGAGAAATGACAAAGAGTATTTGTGGTGAGAGTAACTACTTGACAACTAATTAAACACTTGTTTGCAGACTAGACTTTCGAGGCAGGTGAGATTTTTCTTATTTAAACTGCACAGGTTTGTCTTAGCTCCGCAGAATCCAAATCTTAGACAGCCATCAGTTATAACGATATTGTGAAAGCGTCTCTACAACATCTAGCCCACACAATTATGTTAATATTTCTGCGTATCACATTTTCTATCTATCTCCGAGAGCAGAGTCCCACAGCAATTTAAGCCGCTCAGCGCTAGGGCTGCCATGTGCTCCCCCCGTCCCAGCCCTCCAGCCACCCGGTCGGCCTCTTCCCCGCGCCAGCGCTGGTGCTCCTGGGGACAGGAGGTAAGCCAGCGCAGGCAGCCTAGCCAGCAGTGGCTTGGATTTTGCAGGGTTAGTTTTCGTCCAGTCAGCTCCCTGATAGACAGTTTGGGTAGTTTTGCATTACTTGACAATTACGCCTCAGGGCAGGCGCACCTCAAGGCAACTTTCCATAAAGAAAAATGCTTCTCGTGTGAAAACCAACACACGTTTAGAATCAGAACAGAATTGTTACTGCCTGAAATAAAAGAGTAGACGATATTATATTTGAGTTATCTATCTAATATCTGTTGGCATAGTCTTCATTTGCCTTTTTATGCTTTTGTTAAGAAGAGATAAAGTTTACTATATACAGAAAAATCACTGCAACGTTATTAGCTCTAGTATTGTTGGGGTTTTTTTTCTATAACACAATCCTGCCATGTCACTTTTCTAAACAAGAAACAACCACAGTAAAACCATTTGTTAACTTATCTCCCAGAATACGCACTCTCTCATTTTAAACACTACAGAGTCTCGGCATTCTCTTTACGTTGTATAACTTCTTGGTAAATCTGTACTATGATCAAGTATGCAGAAAATTTTGTACATTGTCGGGGCCTCTTAAGCTTTCAAGCAGTTTTGTTTATTATTGGTTCATACAAGAGATTCACAGAACCTATTTTAAAGCAACTCAGCTGTTATAGCACTGGGCTGTCAAGAAATACCATTTTCTTTTTTTATTTTTCCTTTTTCTTATTTTCTGATCTTGCTCTATTCAGCAAAACTTTTGATACACTCCTAAGAGTAATTTCTCATGCAAATCCAGACAAATCTGATGCATGTTTCTAGAACCATCCTTCTTGGCTTTTTCCTTTCAGAGATGTCCTATTCTTCTAGTATCAGACCTTTGTTTGTTCTACATCCAGAAGAACAAACCAGTGAGGTCCTACAACACCTTCATGTGATCCAAGGCGGCACCGCCGTGACTCGGATCTCCTGCCCCTCAGTGTGCAGCCCCTTCTGCCAGCACTGGTGATCCCACAGACAGCTGGTTTTATCATAGTGCTCTCACATGGATTTACTGTACCAGTAACAGATTATTATTTCTTTATATACCTGTACCTTACTGGAAATCCAGGCATTGACCAGGGTTAGTCAATGGCATTAAACTGTATTGAACAGTTTGCAATATGAGACAAATTTAAGCCAGAGTACACAGAGAAACAGACAATAGTGACCAGCATGATAGCACACAATTAGCCTAACCTTTAACTGAGGGATTTCTAGAGACATCACAACACGGAAGGATAACGATCAGTTTTGCAGGTATTTATGGGAAGCTGCTATGAAGCCTGAAGGATGAAACTAGGCAAGTCTGTAACAGAGACGGACACTGTGAGCGAAATGGAGATTCATTAATTCTGCTGTTGGAAGATGCTGCTATTCCCATCCTCCTCCCAGCTGCTCAGCAAAACTCTCTTGCCAAGAGGCTGCCAGCTCTTAGTGAGCTAGTGAAATCGGTGACCGCCCTGCTAAATCCCAGCACTGCAGAAGCTACAGCCTCCTCTGGCCTATTGGCAGAGCTGCTCATGCGAGAGACCTCTGATCCTTCGAACTCAAAATCCACTCGGTTAACTCAGACCAAGTGAATTGCAGGGTTTTGCTGATGTTGCCTGAAACGAGTTGCTGAATGTCCACCCGCTGCTCTGACAAGACAGTTGGAAGGCGACAACATCCCGCAGGAAGGACATGATGGAGAGCTGGGGAGGGGGAAGGAGGTAACTTCTTGTTAACAGTACTTTTAGGTATGGATGATGCCTGGCCATGTGCAAGAAAAAAAGTACAACAGTTACAGCTTGTTAAGGGCCTCAGAAGTGAAAAATTACTGTCCTACAAATAGAAATGTACATAAGGAGTAATTTTAAGATCTTGCTGTGAAACACAGCTCAAACGTCGGAGCTGTGCTCTGAGTTAACCGGCTCCTAAGATTTTTCTGTGCTGGTTATCTCTGCCCCTGAACTTTGCTCTTCAAAAAAAATCCCATGTCTCCTTTACATCCAGGTTGGAGGTATGAGATCTATCTATTCTGTTGTAGACAGGAAGGAAAGAAAGATCCTCCGCTGGTGCAGGAGCCTGACAGTCTCATTAGTTTGCATTGGGTAGAGTTCTGCGATTCCTCTGTTAGACTTACATATGATGAACTTACTGTCGTTTACAGTTCATATGATATAGAAGAAGAGAGTGTTTCTGACTAGTAGAAATCAAATTCATTATTTACAACTATCGTTTCTATACTTTTTTTTTCTAAAGAAACAGGGATAAAATTCTTCCTATCTTTTGCTGTATGTTATCTGTTCTCTATCTACTCTATAATTGAATATATGTCCTCTATCTACTCTATAATTGAATATGTGACTGCATTAGTACTTTGATAAGGAATTAGTCCTTTGATAGTTTGATCTATGATTCAACTAGACAGTTGTGTATGTTGTTTTGAAAAGCAAGACTTCACAATTTTAGGAGAACTCTAACAGAATTTATCCTCTCTTTATACAACCAGTCAAGTCATTCTACTTATATACACAATACCACAGAAAAAAAAAAAATGTTGAGGCATTAAACTACCAAAAGCCAGGAAAATCATTTATAGAAGCCTCTTCATCTTGAAATAATACTGACCAGATGAACTGTTAAATGAACAGCCTAGTGTCCTCATCAACAGTGTTCATGAGGACAAGGGGCAATAACCTGGACTTACAGAACTAAATGTTTATGCTGCTCGTAAGTGTCCAAACAGAGAAATCAGAAGACGGCAATCTAAGTTCAGTAGAGTTTTCATAGATACGACAATATACACATCAGGATTTTTCTTTCAAGAAAGAATACTGAACGTGTGTTTGTTGTTTCTCTTTACAAGTTCATGTCACCTGAAGTGGAAGTATCAAATCTAAAATGTACTGAAACACATGGCTCCCATGTGAAATCGATGGAGAGCTCAGTGCCAAAATACCTACGGGGACCCAATCTAATTTCCTGATTGGACTACTCACAGTTTAAAACTAGACACTGGCCAAACTGGGGTCTGGAACAGTTCCCCATTGATGTCACTTCGCTATTACTGCAAGCAGTACCCTCACAAAACATCTTCCTGTTGCTCCAGCAAAATCAATATAGTGGAAAAAGGTCTTGTCTCGTTTCATTGTGCTAATTCTGTTCACCTCTGCCCACATAGTCTTTCACTCCTACAGAATCCCTTCTCCCTATGATTACTTTCCAGCAGAGTCAGCTTGCTGATTTAACTGAATAAATGAAGAGCTTCAGGTGCCCATGAAACTGCACCCTCGCAACCACACAACCTTCAGGGAACGTCAGACAGCTCTGCTCTGGACTCAGAGGAAACAGGTACATAAAACCACACTCATTCTTCCAACACCTGCTACTGAATCAGTGATATCATGATACCCTTCCTCTTCCATCAGCTCTTGTATACTACACTTCTTCAACATCACAGACAGGCATGCATTGGGACAGTTTATATAGCAAAACCTGAAAGCATCAATATAAACGAAGACTAATTCCATCAGCAGACAGCAGTATAGCCCCTTTCTTTCATGAAGCAGTGCGCACTATCGATACATGTGCACAACAGCTCATGCAGATACACACAAGCCAATTTTAAACCAGCTCAGAAACATGGAACCGTCTATAGGATACCCACACTGCTTCTTCAACAGGCTTTGCAAACTGCTCAAGACCAGTGCTACCACCTTGTGAGCTACATAAGCCTAAGGAAGGTGGAAAACATCTACTTACCCCCATCACAGTAACAGCGTACTATTAGTGAAATGCATTTCTACGGTGATTTCTTGTTTTCTCTGAAATTACAATGCAGATTTGTTTGTGTTCTTACATGAAAGCTTTTGTCCACTGCCAGTTAAAAGACAAAGTCATACTCTAGCTAAGGGATGACCCCGACTTTTTGAAAAGCGTCTTTTACTGCCACCAGGAAAGTCACATACAGCCATTTTGAGTTTCAAAAAAGATCACCGGCCAGCGTCACTTGGAAAAGAAAGTGGAAATCCTTTCCCATACTAGCTGAGGAGGACAAACAGATGTAAAAAGAAAAGGGTTGGTTCTGAGTCAAGTCTGTGGAGAACATCAGAAAAACTGTCTAGCAGGATGTTTGAAAATGAGTATTGGTGCATGGCAAAGACTTGGAAAAAGTAAATGCAAAAAGCTGGTAAGGGACATTTCACTTCAAACTACTTACACGTTTAGACAAAACCAAAAGGAAAGACAATCATTTAAGTTAAATTGTTGTTTGCCCCGAATGGTTACTAGCAATGCTGCAGTCATCTGCAGTATGAGTAACAATTAAAAGCAGGATTAACAAACAATTCATCTTCTTTCAGTGCAGCAAAATCCTGTCGTTCCTTTTCTTTGAAGCTTTAACTACTTTGTAGTCACTGGATTAGAAGACTTGAGGACTTGCATACTTTCCAGACATGCTGAGCCTAATGACAACTTCCTTTACAAAGCAACAGCCTCACAATGAATAAACAAACTTAAATAGCAAGCCATCCTTTGCACAGAGAACATAGTGACAGATGCTATAAATTACATGGAATACTGTAAGTAGCATTTCTTCCCTCTGAGCAACCGCACAACGCAACACAGAACATCTATAGAAAGATTTATGTATAAAACCAAAGGAAGTTTGCTTAATATTTTTTCTTTGCCTGCAATGTTCAAAATAATACAAAGAGGCTCTTTAAAATAAATTCTGTCAATCAAAAGTATGATTAAAAACTTCAGATGCCGCCTGCTTCTAGCTGACATTTTTATTGAATATAAAATGTGAATTTAAGACTCTGAAGATAAGCCATGAAGAGGACTCTACAAGTCTTCTATATAGAAGATTCTCGTAGTTATCAAATAAAACTCAGTATTTATTACCATTCTTTCCTTTTACCTTTAATTCCCATTGGCTCGTGGGCTAAGAATGTCAGATTTCTAATTAGTGGGCAAATATATTTCCATGCCAATGACAGTTCTGAAAGCTATTCACACCTTACACAAAGTGCAGTGAGTTTAGAAAAAAGATCAGCTTTCCTGCAAACAACTGGAAACTCACTAAACAGGATTAATTTGTCTCGTCTGTCAACTGGTCCTTTTCTTCCTGCATCTTGCACTTCTATGCTGTTTACAGCAGAAAAGAGATTAAGAAGAAAACTGCAATTCCATTACAAATGCGTAACATAATCAAGACACTCAAGGGGAAAAAAAAAACCATTCAGTGGCAACCCTTGACCCAAGGATAAACTCCACCACTAAACTACTTAACGATTTAATTAACGCTAGAAAACGTTTGATTAAGGTTTGACCTAAAAATAGTTAACGTGGTCAATGTCATTTATTAAAAGCTGTATGAAGACTTCTTGTATTCAAAGCTGTATCGACTTTTACCAGGTGACCTATGTACAATTTCCAGAGTTGAATCTCATTTATTAAAGTCATGAGGGAGCTATAGCTAAATCTCATGCAACTTTAAAGATTCAAGTATTTTACAATTTTTTTGTAGTTAGGCATTTAAAGGCATTCAGATGTAATAAATGCTTGCATTCATTTCTCCACTAACATTGTACTCCAAGAAATTAGGGAGTTTTCTTTATAAAATTAGGTAGAAGCTTACAAACTTCAGGGCTTGCAAAATGATAGCACAGAGTTACCATTACATTTTCATTCCCAGACATTCTGTTCACAGAATTTTTTTTTTTTTTTTTTTTTTTAACACAATGTTCTGCATACTTCGCAAGTCGCGTGAGTATTAACTTCAGGCTGATTAAATGTCCTTTCCTATTTAATGGTAAGGGGGCAAAAGCCTGCAAGCCGAGTACGTTGTGCATCACCAGTCTCAGCAAGCGACCGTCCCAGTTGCGATCGCCTCTCACTTGGTCACGCTGCAAAGTGAACACTGAAAAGGCTGAAATAACATTTTCAAAAATAAACGTTTAAATGAAACGTAGATTAACAAAGACGCTGTTTACCATTAAGCATATCTAATTAAACAGAAGAATACCGCTCAACAATAGAAGTACACAAGTATTTATTGCTGTGATTATGGGCTCTCAACCACTGTGCTGCACATTCAGTGAAGAAAATGGAGTCTCAAACTTCATGCCTATCGAAGGACAGCGAATCCACGCTTTCCGCAGGTGGTCGAGACAATTATCACAAGCCCGTTTACGGGGTAGCATTAGAAAAAAATAAAATAAAAATCCCCAAATCCGCTTTTAATGGTGGTTCGTGATTTGATACTGCCTCCGAGAAGGCTGAGACGCTCTCACCAAACCCGAAATGCCTCCTGACGACACACGCGGGCGGGGAGAGCAGCACCACTGCCCACGAACCACCACGGAGGTGCGCGGCCACGCTCGCCACCCGCGCGGTCCCAGCGCTTTTTTGGCCCGTTCGGCCGCGCTCCCGGCGCGGCGCCCCCGCGGGCAGCCCCGGGCCCGGCCAGGCGCTGCCCGGCCGCCCGCGTCCCCCCGGGGGGAGCCGCGGGGGGGGGCTCCGGCCGCGCAGCGAGAGGCGGGCAGCGGCAGATGCACCAGCGTCGGTGTTCACGGGCTGCAGGGGGGGCCAGGGGCAGGGTTGCAAGGGAAGGAAGGAAAGAAGCTCCCCGGACACCCGCTGCGTCCAAAAAACAACCAGATCCAGCTGCTCGGGGAAGAAAGTGGGGACGAGGACAGAGAGCCGGGCATCTCCTTTTACATCCCGCAGAGGACGACTGACGTTCTCCCCGCGGCCCCGGGAGGAGGTGCTGCCTTCGATCGACCACAGCCCTTCCCCCCCCCCCCCCCCCAACCTCCCCCCGCCCGCCCGGCCGGGAGAGCCCCGGAGCCCGGGACCCCGCAGGAGGGGCAGGGCGGCGGGGCAGGCCGCGCAATTTGTTAGCGGGCCCCCCTTCAAAGGGAGCAATAAAGGCACTAGGAAAAATAAACGCGACGGGAACTGACCCCAGATCCGCGAGCTGTCCCGCGCTCCCCCCGGAAAGCCCCCAGACCTCTAGCGTTCTGCCGACCCTCTCTCTCCCTTCGCGGTTATGCAACAAATGGCAAGACCCAGGACCCCGGAGCTGAATAACAGGAAATATAGGCATCTGTCACCTCCCGGGGAGAGGTAAATGGATTAGCGAAAGCAACAAAGGGAAGAAAAGCCCTTTCAAACGTGCAATTGATTAACAAGTCCCCTCTAATCTGCAGCATCACTGTTTTTCCTTAAAGACATCATCGGTCTCCTCCTGCACTTCGGTGCAATTAAGTTAAAGCCAGGAAAGGCGGGAGGGAAGGCGCTGCCTGCCCGCCGAGCTCCGGCGCTGCCCGGCGGGGACAGCACGGGAAGGGTTACGGACCTGGCACGGAAATGGTGCCGCCTGTCATCTCCTCCCTCGGTCCCCGGGCAAGGCGCCCCGGGAAGGAGTCTGTGAGCAAGGTTTATCTGCTGCAGAGGGGGAGAGGGCAATTTTCCAGAGAATGGTTTCACGAAAGATCAAAGAGCTGAATCCGGCAGCTCCTGCCTCCCCGGTGCATTTCACATCCCGGGGAAAACGAAAACGTTAAACCTCCCCTTTTCTGCTCTGCAAGCACCACACATCTTTGGTGCCGGGGGGCGGGGGGGAGGGGAAAAAAAAAAGTTTATGCGGCTTCTTTTACAGGAACTGTAACTGTTACACCAACCGCGGCTCCCCAGCCCCGCACGCTCCCGAAGGTCCCTATAAATCACGGCGCTCGCCTGGGAGATGCCGGACAAACTGGCAACTGTTCAGCAGCCGCACTGCCGCTGCCACGGCGCAAGGTCAGATGTTAATAAGGGCAGTTTATTCAGTCCTAAAAACAATCGCGGAGTTCGCTGAACCGAGTCCTAGTGTTTCCTGAATCCAAAGGCTGACCTCCTCAGTTCCCGAGGGTCGGCCAGGTACGCAGAGGAAATGGGACCCTCTACAGCTCAAAAACAGCCAGAAGGAGACCCCGCCGAGCCTCCATCAGCTGCAAGCGCGGCGGCTGCCCCCTCGCCCACTCAACTTTAAACCCCCCGCCCCGGTTCCCGCTGAGATTCTGGCAACGCTCAACGGCGCAAATAATAACACATTATTATAACCACTCCGAGGGGAGGGCTGGAGGGCGGGCGGAGTGAAGGAGGAGGCTCCACTCATTGCTATCCACCCTCGGCAACAACAAAACCCCGAACTTCTCCTTTGTTTTCTCCTCCTTTTCCCCTCCCCCCAGTCGCCACCAGCCAGCCCGGGTGCGCTGAACCGGCCGAGGAGAGGCACGAAGCGCTCGCCGCCCGAGCGGGGCAGGGGCGCTGGGATGCGCTCGGCGAAAAAGTTTTAGCGAGCCCTCCTCAGCGCAGCCACCGCTGCCCTCGTCTCTTGCCAACCCCCGCCCCCTCGTAAAAAAACGCAACATCAGGTTTCCATTTTCCCAAGAAGAAAAAAAAAAAAAAAAGGAGGAAAAAAAAAAAAAGAAGGGGGAAAGAAAGAAAGAAAAGGTAACCGACATCAACCACCAACTGGGGATGCTGGCGGCTCCGCCGGTCCCAAATGGATACACGCAACTCTCCCAGAAACACGCGGAGCCTTCCCTGCCTCCCGGCTCCCCGCACAGCCCGTCCGAGAAGCAGCAGCAGCATCCTCCCCTCCAGCCGGGGTCCCGCTCCTTACCTGCCGCGCGGAGGCGGAGGAGCGATGCGGCCGCCAGCAGGGCCAGGAGCCGGCCCGCCGCCCCCCGCCGCCCCGCCGCCGCCCCGGGGACCATGCTGCCCGGCCGGCCGCCGCGGCAGAGCCCGCGGGGTAGCAGCGCCTGCGGGCGGAGCGAGCTGCCGCTGCCGGTGCTGGTGCCGCTGCCGGTGCCGCGGGGGCTCGGCGCTGCCGCAAACTTCTCCTCGGCACCGCCGCCCCGGCCCTGCGCTCCCGCTAACGGATTGTCCCCGACTGGGGGCGGAGGAAGCCGCGCTCCTTTCCCCTCCTCCTCCTCCTCCTCCTCCTTCCCCAGCATCCCAACGTCACCCGGGACAAATCCGACACAGGGGAGGGGAGAGGAGCGGCGCGGAGGGGCGGCCAGGACGCGGACGGTCCCTGCCCTCCGGCACCCTCTGCCGGGGGCAGCCCCCGCCTCCGGCCGCGGCGCGGGGAGCCCGCACCCGCCTTTCCCTCCGCACAGGGGCAGGGGGGGCTGGCGACCCCCAGGAGCCCGCAGGGCTTGGCCCCCCTCTGAGGGGCGAGTCCTGCCCCCACAAGCCTCGGGAGCCTTCAAGCTTCCTCAGAAAAAGCCCCAATAAAAGAAAAATAAGCGGGCGGGGCGCACATCGGCCCAAACTACTACTGCTTCTCTCCTTTGCCTCCTTCCTCCCCGCTGCGCGGTTGACGCCTTTTTGCACCCACACAGCATTAAATGATTGAAAACAGTTACTCCTGCCCCCAAAACGTCCGGGGCGTCAGCCCCGCAGCACGTACCCCAAGAGGCAAGGACCACCACGACTGGTATCCTCCTCTACGCGCTCTGCTGGTTCTCTCTCGTTAGGGAGTCAAAAGTAAATTATACTTTCTCTCTTTAACAGGCAGAAAATTATTCTGCTCCCGGTAAAGCTTCAAACCATTTCAAAGTTATCTGCTACCAGAAATAAGGGCATTCCGAGCACAATTTAAATATGCTTTTCAAAATCCTTTTTAGAGTACCGATTTCTTTGAACTGCAAAAAGTATAAACTAAGGTAATGCAGAACTATGAGCAGGCATCTGTTAACTATGTCATATAAACTCCAACAACACAGTAACACCTGAATATTTGCCATATTTTTAAAGTTATACTTTAACAGCAAATTTAATCAGATGTCTTCTCTATAAATACAACATTCCTCTTGCTTTAGACTTCATTTCTAAAGATTTGATGTTGAGTAGTGCTAAATATACACAAATCCCTTTAAGTTCTTCCCCAATTCAAGCTCTAATTTCACAATTGTTTCAGTGAAATTAATTTTCCACTACATTTACTTCTTATTGCAAACAAAGGCAAATGCTACAACATATTCTTTCTTCTTGCTTTTGCACCATGTTTCTTTCCTCTCAGGTCTCCAGTTCCATCTTGAAAATTCTTCTGGCACCTAAGGATGACAAAGGGAGGTCCTGATCCCTCTTTGGCGGGAATGTAGGACTGACTGAATTCAGTCCCTTGCCATCACAACAACACATTTTATAATCCCTTTCATAAACATATGAAACCTAATGTAAAAGTAGTGAGGATCTTTTTTTATAAGCTCCGCTCTTTAGATTAAAGGCTGCTCCAAGACCTCGACTCTTTGATGGTTAGAAACCTACTCCTAATTTCCAGCCTATATGTATTCATGACCAGTTCATACTCCTTATCTTTTGTGCCACTATTATCCTTTCACATAAATAGCTTCCCACTTCGCCTCTCTATGGCATAAAAGTACCACAATCACACCTCAACCTTTTTGATGTTACACTAAAAAAGCCTAAATTTTTAAATTTCCTCTGAAATGATCAGTTCTGCATTTCCTGACCACCCTAATCCTTTTTCCTGCCTCTCTGCCTACCCTCCATCCCCTCATATTTTCAGCAGTCTGATTTAATCTTTCTGAAGATGGGTGGCTCGAGCTCGGCATAGTATTGGAGATGCTTTCTCTACCAGAGCACTTCTAATTTCCTTTCTGTGCTGAAAAGACTGATACATCCTGATGATTACAGCACCTTTCCTGTTACAGATATTGTATGACGTGTTAGAAAATCTACATCCTCTCTTTTGTTATCATTTCCACTGTCTACCTAACAGTAGAGAACTGCATCAAAATTCTACGTGTCTGGCCTCTCAAATCCCTCCCCCCTGCCCCGCTCTTTTGTATCTCAAGTCATCAAGACCAGTTCTTTCTGTAACATATCCTGCTCCATCTTTTATCAAGAATACCTCTTGGCTCTCCATCAGCAAAAAATTTTGGCTGCACATTGAGAATGTGTCCTAAGGCTTTTGTGAATACGTTCAATCTATATTAAATATCAGAGATCAATACTCTACCTAATAGTTTGCAATTGAAAATTTCTCATTTTCGTGTCTTCTGCCAGCTCATCATCCACCCTGCAGTCCATGGAGGAATCCCCATAAGCTCCATCTTAACCTATAACTTCCCATATGGAGGTATATCAAATGTTCAACTCAAATCCAGATGAATGAGATCTAATATGTCCTTTGTTTTGAAAATCACTGAAAAGAAGCTATTAAGGTCACCTAAAGTGATATCTCTTTCGTAAGTAAGTTTTGTTCCATTAACTTCCATGGTGTTATTTTTTTTCTTCCAAACTCTGTTCCAGAGCTTTGTAAATTCCTGAGGCCAAACTAATAGATCTGTAGGTATCTGGATGACTTTTTCTCACTCTTCATAAATATCATCTACAGAGCTGAACAAACCCTTGATCTCTGGGGAAACGGGCAAGATCACATAGCCACATACTGTGATACAGGAAGCATATGCAGCACACGAGCTGAGGATAACAAAAAGATTATGTATTCTTCTGCTCCTTCCCAAAATAAAGCTGTTACTTGCCACTGGCTATAAGCAGCCAGTGTGTTTACTTCCCAGTTACGCGATACTGCACCTCCTTCAGTAGATTACATGGGAGAGGTGGGGAAAGGAAAGAAAAAAAAAATTTAACTAAGCCTGCAGTTGAATGTATTCCTTCTCCTTTCCCCCATTTTTATTTTATTCCACAATTCTGGCAATATCTGCTGTTTGGTTGTGATGATAAGCACACTTCTTACTAGGTGATGGGATTAGTTTTCTAATGCAGGGCAATAGATGAACTCAGTGCCAAGAAGTGTGCCCGAGAAACTAAAGCAGAGGCAGTGCTGTGACTTTTACAACAAAGTTTAATTGGTTAAAACCTGTAGCAGTTACCTGCCTAAAACCTTACGAGCTCTGAGTCTATGTTCCTCTGGAGCTTTGGATTGTTCAGCTGAGTCTCTTACCGTCCAAACATAACAGAGGGTAAAACTGCTTGCATAAATTAGTCTACATTTTGCATAATCATCCCAAGAAATGGTATATTACTTTTTTTTCTCTGATGCTCTCAAAACATTTCACAAAATAACTAGGATACGGATCCAAATAATTTTTGCATTTGGGAATAAATTAACATTTGATAGAAACTTCAGTTGTGAATTATTTTTCTGACTTAGGAGGGAAAACCGGTTACGTTCTGAAGGCTAAATGACTAGACCAAGTTAGCTATTGAGAATTTAAGTCTCTTTCATAGCCACAAATAATTTTGTCACTGACCACAAAAACTGCCATTTCATATTTCACATTTGCAGGGAGAATCACTTGGCAGGACCGAGCTGAAGTCACTACAGTGCAGAAACCACAGTACAAATTCTTGCTCTGTATTGTAGAAAAAGAAGTACAGCAGGCAAAGAATCATGGACAACTGCACATTTCTTCTGAGCTGGTTCACCCTACTCGCGTAAGCCATTAGAGTGCTCACTTGTGTTCTGCAGCATATGGTCCCAAACTGTTTTGTCACTGTTTGACAAAGAAAAAGCTGTGCGTGTATTTGTTTGCATGACCATATGGTACGTGCCTGATAGGAGCAGTTGAGAGCAACGGGCAAAGCTGGAATTCAGCCTGAACTTGCTTGGAAATCCCTGACAGAATTTGGATGGATTCCCTTTGCCATGTGTGTCTGCTTTCATAATAAACATAACAAAAGTAACTTTAAAGAAAATTTAAGATCAGATGTCGTTCAAACTTCAAGGTCTTAGCGTTCCTATAATCATTCTACAAGCTTAGGTAAGTTTTAATTGGTGCACTATCTTTATTCAAAAAATTTGTTCCACGCCTGATCTTTCTATTTCTGTGATAAAAGCAGTGCAGAAAACGTTACTGCAAACATTACTTACATGTTTCACATTTGCAGGATCAACTCTTGGGCTTTCTTCTGCAATGGCAGAGTACGTCCCACAGAATTCTGCTATGGGCCAGAACCGAAAAAAGGATTTAGGCATCTAATGTAGGACTCAGACAGGCTTCAGACACCCAAGTCCAAATTTGTAACCCAAAAATGTGTCTGTTTAATCTTGAATGTCTCATTAGGCGTCTCCTGTTTGGTGTAAACATTCCTTGCACACCCGGACATTTATACATCGCCAGAACTGCCCCAGCCATAGCAACTGAATGCCCAGTTCCACTGAGGTCCAGAAACTTTCCCGGCACCATGCTAGAGGCTCTTGACAACCCGTGCCTGATTCTGACCACCCAAACAGTTTTAGTTGCTGTTTTCTGAAACGCAAAGCTTGGAAGGAAACTGTGCTGATGGTACTCGGTGTTACGCGTTGGTCCAGCAAATACCAGCCTCACGTATGAAGAACTGGGCTCTTGACCTTTCTCAACATCTAGGTCCTCAGGGAGTGACCTGGGCGCAAGAGACTACGCAGAAGAGCAGGACACGCTCTGCCCCTCTTACTGAAGCTGTGCCATTGGATGTAAACAGACGCAGAGTCTTGGGATGGAAGTGAGAAGGCACAAGGGGAAGCCCAGCTGTGTGTCTCGGGCACTGAGCAAGGTGTGGGAAGCCTATGAGACTGGTGACCCTGATAAGTGTTACACTTGGCGAATCACTGAATAAAACCTAAAAATAGTTTTGGAGCAGCTACTCAAATAAATAACGGCCCATTCACAATCTATCTGCACATTTCTGATTAGTTTTTTAATGAAACTTGGTAACTATCAAAATAAAAAACAATCTAAAAGCACTCATCAGAAATCCTTTTCCTCTACTGGAAGCAAAATAGTATCAGGTTTTGATCCACACTTTTAAGACCATTATTATGCTTTAAATATACATGATATCGAGATACCTGTATGTATATTAAAATAGCCACAATAAATATTTTGAAGGAAATATTTTACCTCCGGAAGGTAAACCCCATTTCTAAATGAGCTCAGGAGGCATCTCTCTTCTTGCTTTTGTTTCCAGCTCTACACATACAGACATATCAAGCAGTATTGCCATAGAAGCCGGCCCACCACAGAATAAACAGACCCGCCAAGTATTCACATCATCAACACTCCTTTTAAAAGAAGATCACCAAGGGTATTTCTCATGCCTAGAACCACAGGAAACAAAATACAGTTTTTCATTTATTTCTTAAGTTAGGATGCAGACAACACTCACAAAAATAGAGCTGATTCCCTTAGCTTCTAAAATCATACTCACACGATGGTCTGAACAACATGCAATGTCTTCAGACCGATGCTTTCTCAATCCCCTCAGTCATAAAAACTGAAAGGGGGAGAAAGCTGCAACTCTCTTCTCTATCCATTATTCCTACAGGTAAAACAATTAGAGAATGACTTGCTGAAGATCAGAATCCGAATAGAGAATGTGATTTAGGTTTCCATTGTACAAATTGAACAAGATCATGAATGTCTGAATTAATTTACTTTAGAGCTCAACTAATCCTAGAAATTGTTACGGTTACACTAGAGAGTGATCTCGGCATTTAGTCTCTCATACTCCAAAAAAATAAAACCGAGGTTCTTTCTTTATGCAATTTTCATTATCATTTGTTGTGAGTTGCACTGGAATACTTACATGTATTTATTTTAGTTGCTTATGTCAGCCATCGCCATGGCACTAGAATGCTACAGTTCTGTAAATAACATGTGAACAATTAAAATTGTAACTATTTAACTTATGTAAACTCCAAAACAAGTTCTAGCTGTCAAGCTGGAGCACCAACATTCAGGCATTTCACAGATTTTAAAGTAAAAAAAGGATGTTTATGTGCTCCTAACACCCTAAGTTACTTACTGAGCTCATATAGAACTATAAATCCGTTATCCAAGCACTCAGTACTAGGATACTATGTTAAGTACTGCAGTTTACAAGGCAACACCAAAAATACAACATTTTCTCAGAGAGGCAGACGCAACAATGTCAGTGGATCTAGACAACAGAGAATGGTACACTATGCAGGATAAAAACACAGTTCAGTTTCAAAATGCATGAGATCTTTGCAAGTCACCACAAAACTGTAATATTGGTTTATTTTGAAAGGTCATCATCTGGACACGAAGGTGTCAGACAAACACTGAACTAAACCAAAAGTTTAAAAGTCAGCACCCAGGGAGTATTGACTACAGAGAACGCTCTTTTGAGAGCCTTGATGTGCACGTTAGCGTCTAAAGGACAGTTGTGGGGGAAGTTGGGGGAGGGGAAGGAAGAGGTGAGGATTTAACGTTTAAGATTTAAGGGGTTTTTGTTTTGTTTTGGAGTGGGGTTTTGGTGTTGTTTTGTTTTTTAAAGCTAGCCTTAGCTAGAGAACAGGCAGTCTTCATCATCAGGACACGGGGGTTCAGGGCCACAAACAGGAATCAGAAGTTGTATGCTCTGTTCCCAAGAGCACTTAAGAGTACTCCAGATGGAAGACATCTCATTACAAGCTTGTCAAAAGCGCATCAAAGAATGCCTTGAATTTGGAAAGAAAAAAAAAAAAGATGGATATACTTGAGAAAGAGGTAAAATCTGGGAGAAAACTAGAAGCAGTCAGCACAAGCTATTTTTTCTTATGCCACAGACATGAAGTTTCTTGCAACTCCTCTGCCTTTGCAGTCACAAAGCAGCCCCCAAATGGACAACTCGGTCTAGCAGAGGCAGGCTAAACGTTGCAGTCCTGCACTAGGGATCAGTCATGTGGTAAAATGAAATTCCTCTCCTTCCCTCTTCTCCCCCCAAACTCCGGGGTACATATGGCACACACACATAAAGGAGCAAGAGCAACCATGGGAAAAACTTGAAAGACAACACACAAACAGTAATGGGAACATGAATACAACTAAAATCCATTCGGTGCTGCTGTGTTCTGTGGCATGGAGCAGATGAGTGCTGTTGGCTCTCGGTATACGTTCACCAGTGTTTTCCCTTTGGTCTGCAACACTGAGGAAGACAGCCTGCCGCATTTTTCCCTTCTCTCACCCACAGTCTGAACTTTAAGACTTACGAAAAGAAAATTCAGCATATTGGTGAATATGAAAATATTTGGGACACCATAAGCTAATAATGTATTCTACAGCATTCACAGACAATTGTGCTTAAACAATGGGAACCCGAGAGAGTGACATGGACTTGAATATAAGCATGAATAAAACTGCTTAACACACCCACAAAACTAGTCAACAGTATATATAACAGAGACTTCACACTGAAGTACACTAAAGAAGATGTGATTGCATTGGATTCTACTTTTGAAACATTTTAAAGACTGCATAAAACCTTTTCTCCCCAGAGAGATCTGCAAAGCCAATCAGCTGGAAAGAAAACAACTGGGTCCCCAACTCCCACATGAATCATTGAGGCTCTCTTCTATTAAAAGCGGCATAGTGCTAACAAGTAAAATTATTTTAACATAGACTTTTTTGTTACATACAATTGCAAGGTTGCACTATGCCTGAATTGGCTATCAAATGGTTTTGATCTTGCAGTGCTACTACCCGTTATATAGTATTTTTTCTCTCTTTGTTTCACCTTCTTTTTGTCTGTGCACCAGTCCCATAGATACATACTTTACAAAAAAATAGAAGAGTGAGACGCTTCTGTTCACTTGAAGGTGCTCTCTACCTCTTCTCATTGCCTTTACTGGAATTGGAACAATCTGAACAGTTATTCGCTACACAACTAGAAAAAGGAGTCTGCGCCTTTTTTGTTCCTCTTCCAGAACTTCTTTGGTTTTATTAAAGTGGATTTTTAAGTATCTGATTATCCCATCTCTTCTGTGCAGTTATGTTCTTTAAATTCTACAAGCAGAAAAACCTTATCTGAATATATTTTTCCCTTCAAGATCTTATTATCATCCCTTTTACATTCTATGTCTTTCATTCACAAAAGAGACACAACAAGATTGCACACTAGCAATAATTAGAAAAATGATTCATGTTTTGTCTTTGGTTTAAATTGCAAGCTCAGTCTGATCTGCCAAGGGAGATAGGTAATTGCCTCAACCTAGGGGCAGATTAGATAACTCTCCTGAATGAAAAGGCCTTATCTCCATACGCAACACGGGGAGAAGAAAAGGGACTGAAGGCAAGTAGGTTGTTTCACCTTTTATTAGGGAATCAACGTTTTTGTACCTCATCAGCTACTTTGGGGGCACCATGTCCCGTTTCACTTCAGGAACCGTGAGAATATACTTCCTGGTGCGAGACCCATTTACGCAATTGAGTTTCTGCCTAATCTGAGGCTCTGCTTACAGGGATCAGTACCCCTCCTCCGGCATCAGTCAGCATTCCCCACTACAAGCAACCAGGCAAGGATGGGTTATCAGATCCGTCACTACTGTTGTCCCCTAACAGCTGTAATTTGACCACGATCAAACAGGAGATAAAACTTACTTTGGTTCCTATGTGGTTCAGAAATTGCTGAGCCACAGGTTCTGATGGAGGTTTATCTCACTTGCATAACATCAGCTGCTGCGCTAGACAAGTGCCTACCTGCCTTACGTGAAAGCCTCTTAAATGAACGCTTCTTGGTATCTTTCTTTCCCAACCAACCATAGCAGCAGCAGCAGTCAACTTCTTACAACAAATCTGTAATTAAATTAAATAGCACAGTTGAATGAGACTCAGATGCTCTGAGCTATTGCGTACACTTGATGATATCTCTTGTGGAGAAGAGTTCATCTAAAAGGCCCCAGCATGTGCCAGCTGCTGCCTTGTGCAACAGCTAACGTTGTGCAATGCTGGCTGGGCAAAACTCAGACCCTGAGCACAACTGTCCTCTGTCAGGTTCTCGGCAACTACAGCACAGCACGGGAATCAGCCCAACTAAGAAAAATAGGAAGCGGGGAAACGGGACAGCTCGTTTCCAACTCCGAGCTGAAGCCCTCTGGGAACATCAAGGATCAATGGGGAAAGTCTGAACAGCACTTCTTCTCTTGCCTGTAAGTTGTGGATAGTAGGGGAAGCAAAGACAATGGAAGATGGTATTATTTCTCTGTGTGGTTGGTTCTGAAGTACTCGATATTTAATAGCAGTTAAGTCAGACAAGAAGGCATAGACTGACTTGGCAGAAAAGCTGCTGTTTAGTCTGTAACATAAAGCATACGAAGGTGGCCTGTTTAAACTTTGCATTTCTACACTTGCGTAGCTTTTAATTCAACAGGAAGTGGGGAAAGCCAGCATAGATAATTGTACTTTTGAAAGGGCAGGAAAGGAATCAGGAGACTTTTGTTATGTAGTGACTTACAGTGTACAGGGCTGCTCACACTGAAATGAACCTGAATGGAGCAGGCTGCTTCTGAGCCACACGTGGCACTAGAAGTAAAACCAACTAAATAAATACATCGGGGTGGAAGGAATCATGAGAAATCATTTTTTTTCCACTGTAAAATGAGGGGAAAAAATTGAATTTTTTTTTTAGCAGAACTGTTGCCAGTAGGGCTGAATGTGAAAACTACAGCTTGCCATGGATGCTAACCTCATCGAGGAAGTTTCTTTATGAACAAGAGCTGGAGTTCCTAGAACATGGAGGTTGTATACTGGGAATATGCATATTTTATTAATGATGTACCACAGACATGGTTTTGTACCGATGTGTGTATATTATTGAAATAAAGAACCTTACAAGACTTTCTAATGCGATCAACCACCAGTATCCCAAACCCACATTTTTTTTCCTTTTTGTTTAAATTCTTTGGAAACAATGCCATTAAAGTAAAATGAAGAAGACAGAATTAACAGTACAATAAGGAGAAGATAACTTAAAACAGAGTTCTACATATCTTCATTCTACTTCCACTTTCTGTTTACATTTGCAATTTCATAAAATTATCTTTTATTGTATTCTCAGGAAATAAAATGCCAACAAAAATTTAGCCAAAACACAATTATATTCCTCATATACAACACGACTGAGTTAACGCTAATGCTACTCTTGGAAATAACTTTTTCTGTTTACTTTTAGTTTACACCTTCAACATTTTAAATAGTAGAAAAGAAGCAACTGTTGCTAAGAATTCCAGGCCAAAACCTAATCAAAAAAATCTTGTCTTTAGCATTTATAATAATGCTGAAGGACTGCGATGTTTCAGACCTTAAAGTTAGCCTTCCTATTACCTACAATAAACTCCATTGGGTTCATTTTGTGTATTTAGTGGTATATAAGGTGGAGGTGACTTCTAGGACTACTTGAAGCCGTAGCTTTTGCAACTTTCATTAGCATTAGTGGGAATCACATACATGCATCTGTGGCAGGATAAATTCTAAAAGAATCCGTTCTTAAATCAAAAAGCAGATTTAAAGACAGATTTCTATCAGTGCATTTTACATGACTGTGCAAGGATTTTGATTTGATCCACACTCAGCAGGGCTGCCTGTTATTCAAACCATGTGGTATCCACTTGGTATGCAGGGTATAATACTGCTGCTGTCAGCATTTGCTTTAAAATCTGGTGCAATATATTACAAAGAAGATTTCAACAATCATAACTAAAATTTGTTGGGAAGACTTGAAACAAAGGATTGAATGAAGTTGAAAACTTATGGAAACAATAAAATCTGAAATGTTATAAAAAGAAACTTAGTATCCACATAGGAACTATTCTACAACCTTCTTGGCAAATTTTAATCAGACATGCCTAACAAAAGTAATATAACTAACTTCTATATAAACAAAAACATGCATACCTTCCAACAAAGGGATTAAACATTACAGTTAACATCTTTTAGGACTACCATATATAGGAATACTTGGTGCAATCTGATGGCACTGAACTTAGAGAAAAATGCATAGCTAATTAGCAAAATAATTTCCAATACATATGTGTTTATCAGGTCATCTTTTGCTATTTTCCACTGCGAAGACTATATTTACAGTAACATTTATACAATGTAATTCTACCAGTTTTGTTCCTGGTAGAACTTTATTTGGTCTTATTAAACCTTAGGAGATACTTTTCTGTCCATACACTGATAACCATAACCTTCACAGCCTGCCATATTTAAACTTATTTAAAATTTTACTATCGATGTTGCTATAATTTGGTATTTAGACGGGTCTGTCAGAAGTTATGAAGGAGTTCAGATGAAACAGTTGTTTCCCAAAGAGATCTAAAGCTTCACTGTAAATTACACAGCACAGAGGCAGAAGACACAAGACTTTAAAATAGAGATTTGCCTCATAATAAACACTTTGTACTACATAACTTACTGGTTCAGAGGTTTTCAAAGTCTTACGGAAACTTGAATATATGCAACCCAAAGTTAAAGAAGCTGTGTTAACAACTTTTTAGAGGTGAAGAAACTAAAACCATGGGGAGATTGACCAAAATTTTATAGAAATTGTCACAGTATGAGAAATAAAACCTGCATCTCGAATCAGGATATGAAAACTCACACCACTTTGACTTTCAGTCTGTGCTTTAGAAGACTGGCCTTCATCCACATGAAAAAATCCTTCCTGCTCTACTCAAGCAGTGAAGTCTTCTCTGCCATACTTTATTTGTATTACTTCTAACATCTTGAGGGCTAAGAAGTGATGTGGAAGCATATGAGCACACCTTAATATACAACATACAATGTTTCCAAACATGGAGAGAACTACGAGAAGGGTATTTCAGATAGTAAAATGCATGTTGCGTTATTTATAGTGACATTAAATAAAGGAAATGAAATTAGCACTACAGGATTAGACTATTAAAGTTGTCTGGTGTTGAGTCCTTTTGCATGTTTAAAATCATCAAGATCTTAAGAAACAGAAAGGATACTCTTAACTGAGGTAAAGCCATCTTTCTTACAGGTGTTCTCTGGTCTGCTGTAGACAGCAATCTGATAACAAGTTCCTGGGCAGAGAGACCTTGATCCAGTGTGGTTAGTCTTTTACTAACCGTGTTCAGCGGAAGTTATCTAGTGTCAGCAAGACTAGACTCTACCACCAACTATTGATATGTACTTGATTCTGCTTCAGAACAGATTACAGGGCCTTTTGAGATCCTTTCTAAGATACTTTTTTTAAAAACAGTAAGACAGGTATTAATACATAAAGTATTAAAAAAAAAAAACCTGTGACCACAATGAAATGTTAAATTCTACCATGACAGACAAGTGTTTTTCACTGACATGAACAATCACTGAAGTATGTAAATTTGTTATGAAGATGAATACAACAAAGTTGAGACTGAACTGAGGACTTAGAAAATACAGACATGATTTTTTGCTGTTTTAAGTTATAGTCAGTATTATTTTTCATAGAATACATTCTATCACAAATCATGAAAATAACTTTTTTTTAAGGGACATGTTGGTATTAACCAAGGATAAAGGTTCTGGTGACAGTGTGCTCACATTTTTTCTTCTGTCAGCAGAACAATTATCTGAATTGTCCTTTTGTCCCTTTATCTATCCTAGTGATTGGCATGCACTTACTTATTTCTTTTCTTTTTGGCTTCAACATAGCCATTTGTACTTGCCAAGTCTGTGGTATAACCCTATGGAGATGTACACAAAAGGAATACATCAAAATAGAAAACTCAAATATTTTCCTCAGTTTAACCAATGACAAAGATTCTACAGAAACTTTTCAATTTCAGTTTTCAACTCTTTTGCTGCCATTTGTATGGATTATTTATTATTTTTAAGAAAGAAAATATGGTTTATTAAAACGTAATAATGGAGCAGCAATAAGGAAACAACAATGTATTAACGGTAAACTCAACTGTGCTTTATTCAATGCTTCATTCTGAGCTTAGGAAGCCAGCTTCCAAAGCACAAAAGAACCAGCAAGATGTGGGGATTTTGGATTTTCTCTTAAGAAATATTTCCCCCACCTACTGTACATCTAGACCACTTATATAATATAGCAGACATTTATTTTTGTGTTATACAGATAAATGGCGGTATTAGAGCACAAGGTTTCTTAAAAAGCAGAGTTGTAGGGACTCTAGTGATCACGAAGCACAGAAACAACCATCAGACACAGTACCAGAATGCATCGGTCATGCATGTTTCTGGCAGCAGCTTTCTAGTCTTTCCGACTGCTGATCAACACACCACCATGCAGTGAGAAAGGTGTCCAAACTGTTCTTGCTGTAAGACAATATGCGCAAAAGCAGTCACTGAATTTAACGGTACAGCCTCCATAAGCAGTCATTACTATCTAGAACTACAATCTAGTCAAACGCTACAAAGAATATTTTTATTATATGAACAGAATATTCCTAAAAGATGTAAAACTTACCTCATCTCAGTTATCCATTCTGCACCAGTAACACAGTTTCTCTCATTTCCTTCCTTTGATGGACCTATGCCATTAGTTTTGTCCCTACTACATGACACCTTGTATTTCAGTACATCATTCCTTACATCCCAGCCCTCAGTATTCCATTGTCATTTCTGATGACCACAGTAAATCACCTAGGGTAACTATTGTACCCATAGGAGGACAAAATTTGAGATCCAATTTCAAAGTCTATTAAGTATTTCAGAATACCAGTTTGATGATACCTGCGTCCAGTACTGCGTCCAGCTCTGGAGCCCCCAACAGAAGAAGGACATAGACCTGTTGGAGCAAGTCCAGAGGAGGGCCACGAAGATGATCAGAGGGCTGGAGCACCTCTTCTGTGAAGACAGGCTGAGAGAGTTGGGCTTGTTCAGCCTGGAGAAGAGAAGGCTCCGGGGAGGCCTTACAGCAGCCTTCTAGTACCTACAGGGGGCCTACAAGAAAGCTGGAGAAGGACTTTTTACAACGGCATGGAGTGAGAGGACAAGGGGTAGTGGCTTTAAACTGAAAGAGAGCAGATTCAGATTAGATGTAAGGAAGAAATTCTTCACTCTGAGGGTGGTGAGGCACTGGAAGAGGTTGCCCAGAGAAGCTGTGGATGCCCCATCCCTGGAAGTGTTCAAGGCCAGGCTGGATGGGGCTTTGAGCAACCTGGTCTAGTGGAAGGTGTCCCTGCCCATGGCAGGGAGGTGGAACTAGACTTTAAGATCCCTTCCATCCCAAACCATTCTATGATTCTATGACAAGCCTGAGCAGGGAGTTCAGACAGGAGAGATGTATATCCAGAGGGATTCTGAGGGTAAGTGCAATGGACTGGTTGAATCTCCCGCTTAACAATACTCCACGCTCAGATAGGTACTGTACAGTCCCAAACACTACCACCAAACACAAATGCCTAAATTAAGTGTAAAAGTTAGTATTAGGCACACATTGTCTACTAATGTGGTCTGTGTATACCTCAATGCTCCCATAATTTCATTTTTACCATTACAGTTCTTTCAATTCAGGGCTTTCAGAAGCTGGGGTGGTGGTGGTAGAAGTTGTTCTTCAGGTTTTTTAAATCACAAGCACTGGGAAAAAACTACAATTGAAGCCATAGTTTGGGTATAAATAATGACTCAGACAACTGTTTTTTATTTTCATTTTTGTTTTCACTGACTGAGAATGTAAATTGAACTTTAGTGCTATTGTGCTTTGTTCTCCCTCTCTGTGAAAATGTGTTCTGCATTAAATTGCATGGATAAACTAGAACAGCTCCAAATATCACCCTTCAGCTTTTGTATAACACAAGAGCCAAGAAAAGATAGAGAATGTGGTTTTATGACCAACAGATGGTGTAATTGCTATCATAGATGTTTTTATGTCAGGGGGTCGTAGGTTCAGCCTCCATCTGGAGCCTTCTCAGATCTGCTGTGTAGCTAAATGATTAAAGAAGCTATATTGGGTCAAAAACACAACCACCTGCCTGGGGGTAAAAGTATTGCTTTCTTGATCTAGCTGTTATACCACAGTTGCCTCCCATATTACCGTTCTCAAGCCAGCCAATGCAGCAGTTAATACCAACAGGATTCAACAAAATATTCAACACCAATTTGCCCATATCCTTCAAGATTCTCCGTAACTTTTGATGAATCTCATAAAAGTCAGTCTAGTTTTGCTTACTTGAGTGAAAAGCTATTCTAACTCAGACTCATAAATAATTGCAACAGGAAAAAAAAACCGAGGAAAAGGAAACAAGTATGCTGGGTAGACCTTTAGAGATTCAGCATTGGTCAGTTGGCAAAGATGGCTCACATCTCCCGATCAGAATTAGACACATTTGCATTCTGATGGTAAAAAGCAACATTAATACTCAACACAATTGGTCTTAGCTACACTTTCTGGATGAGGATCAGAATATCAACAAAAATGCTCTAATCCTACAGTATTAAGGTTGTATATGGTTTACCTGCCTAAAAGGGTGTACAGACAGATCAAACCCAATAATTTAAGCACGCAATGAGGTCACCAGTTTACTTCCCTTATGGGGCGACTATTAGCAGTAACAAATGCACAAAGTCAGTGCAAACATGACTTCAGCGGAAACCGATACTCTCACTTCCATGAGGAAGGGAATCTACATACTCTTAGTATTACCGTTATGTGGTGCACCAAACTTGGCTTGGGTACCTCATGATTTAAGTGCTGTCTACAGTACTGATGCCAGAGAGCTTACCTGGCTAACACTAGAAACACGTAAAATGTTTCTGTCTAATAAAACAACCCATGCGCATTACCATAGCGTCGTGCAGTTCTGCCACGAAGCATCCTATCACTCTTCTCAAACTCTGGATAGCGGTACTCCTATGCCAGACAGAAACAGTGGTCCGGGATCTGAATTTTAAAGAACGACACAGGTATGAGTCAAATGCTTTCCATTATCGCATTTCATGGGCTTGTACATAAAAGAACAGTAAAGTCAAACTCTCTTTCAGAATGTCAAAGCGCTCCCCTATATTGTGTTTTAAGGATTCTCCCATGCTAATGAAAAACTTGGTATGTATTAGTACCTTAAAATAAACTTTAACACAAATTATAAGTTAATGTTAAATAGTCTGGTTTATTTTCAAAATTTAAACACAAACCCTGTAATTTTAAGTGAAGATAAATATGAAGAAAATAACGTGATCTCATTACTAGCTTTCAAAGTTTCTCTTTCCCTATATGACTGAACTGACAGCCTGCTAGATCTCTGCAATCACTTGCTTACGATTTCTCTGGCAAACCTACATACCCGAGGCTGAGCTTCAAAAGCAGAAATTTCAGCTGTTGATAACATGCAAGATTATGTGCTTCTTTTTGCAGATCCCTAAACAAAATATACATATATATATGTCTTCAGAAAGGGGTTCCTTATTAATGGCAGGTGACGTTTTAGTTGCACTTTCTTCAATGCTAAACATGTTTTTGCATGGGGGGGTCATTTGTATTATATGTGTTTACTGGTGTAAGAAAAACTTGAGATACAAGTGAGGGGAAAAAGAAGGCATGTTTTCTCCCTCATATACACAAAATTTGCACATTTCTATTTATTTTTACTTACCAGAAGCAGTGAAATACTTTCCTTTAACAAAGGAAACAATCTCTCTACTGCAGAGCACTTTTCCTAATCACTGGTACTATGGGAAGGATAACAAACACCACATCAATGTAATAATGTGTATTTCTATTCCAGTCAACTCTGAACAGTTGAGACATTTCAAGTGGATGCAGGATTTATGAAAATAAGTCATTTTAGCTGACCACACCAAAATATTTATATTAGCTGCCGAGCATATTGCCTGGACATCTGAGTGCCTCTAAGTGGGAAACATCATCAGCATAATTATTCAGCAGCCAAGAAAACAAGTTTCTTAATTTAAGTACTTCTATGTGAATTCATGTAGCCTGTCTTCATGGGTATATTACGTCCTTTGATTACCGCTCAGGAACATCCCACAGTTTCACGTAGTTCTTGGAAAAAATCCCTATTGAAAACACTTCACAAAAAAAAAATAGGCAGAGAACTGCAAGTAATAAGGAGGTCAAACATCCCAAGACTGTTGCGAAACACAGCATGATGCTCCTATGCTACCTGAGAAACCTAGCTTGCTCTTGCAGGAACTTCAGGAATTATTTCATAATGTCAAGGCAGTGGATAATTTCACAGGAAAAGTGGTAATGAGAAGATAGGACTTACACCTGGATCTTCCAAGAAAACCTGCAAATTAACCCCCTTTCACCTCTAGGTTCTTCGGGTAAACATATAAGCACCTAAAGTTATCCATTGGTCTAGAAGTTGCTGTTCCAGTGTCATCTGTAACACAGATGTTCTCTCTTAGCCATTAATGCGTGGCAAAGGCAATACTGTGATGTCTGTGAAGAGTAAGAGGGCAGGGCTAATCAGTGGCCTTTTGGGCTACGTTCTATGCACACAGACACAGTAGCTAGAACAGAGTCTGCTTCCACAGCGAGATGCTCTTCCTCCACTTGTCTCCTCAAATCCATCAATACTGCCTGAAGGGACGATAAACAAACACACAAAGGTGTGTACTAGCAGCCTAAGTCTCTTCTGAGGCTGCTCCTGTTTTCTGGAAGTAAAGGGCTGCGTCAGTCCCTTCAGTCACCAAATAAGACACTCAAATGCTAAACAGATCGGGCATTGTGCAAGTTTCATGCTGCCCATCAACAGTTCCGCAGTAAACTACTCCAAAGGCAAACGTTGCTGCCGTTTTTCCATCTGTGACAACAAGAACTCACCCATGAGTTAGCTTACTACACCTTTCTTCTGCCCTGCTGGCTGCACAAAGAATCTCTGTGGCCAAAGCAGTGCACGTATGCTGAACTTTTATTCTTTTTTTTTTTTAATTTTAGGGGTTGAAGTAGCCAAAACGTGTTCAAACCTTGCCATTTGTTACCATCTCTTAGCTCTGCTCAAAACTGTTGAGAGGTTATTTTTTCTTCATCTAGCTGTTTTCAACTCTTTCCTTAGCCCAGCATAACAAATGTATTTCTAGAAAGATGTGTGGATACATAATAAATTCCCTTTGTTATCACACATCAAACTCTTCCCCCAGGTTACAAAGGGTATATATAACTTCATTCATTTTCTAGTTTCTGTACAATTTCGCAGTTGCATCTAATTTTGCTGTGAGGTGAGCCACCATCGCTATTTTTTCTTGCGAACACAAACAGTTTCTGATATGCAACAATTTCCAGTACTCGGAACCAAGCTCACCGTTCTCCAATGTGCACTGTTACTCCCTAGACTTGGGTGGACCAACAACGGGCGAGCAACAATTCTGATGACAGTTAACTGCTGCAACCTAGCCTCATTACTAATGATAGCTCGGATCCTGCTGCCCATTTTTTTTTCATTGCAGCTCCACTGCAGCATTTTGCATTCTTATATCTTATTACTCTTAAGCAGCACTTAATGAGCACTTTATGTTTCATGTTCAAACTGAGGGCCCCTCAAATATCACCAAATTCCACCTTTGTAAAAAACATCACTATCTTGCTGTCTTCACCTCATAGCATTCAAAAAAATGTTTCCATTTTTGACCTGTAACTCCAGCATGTCTGATACTGCAGCTGTGATATCTTACCCACACTTAATTCTAGGGTTTCAAATAGTAAAAAGTTACTAAAATGGCAAAACTGACCTTCTGTACTTAGAGGTGATCATTGACACTTGAGTCATTATGCGTTTCTACAGATTTCAACTTATGCTTCAAACCTGAAATGTGCGTGTATTGTAAATTGCACAGCATTCACCGGCGCTGTGCACCAAGGAACAGATGAGCACTGGCACTACACTGAAACCGAGTCATTACATTTTCACTGGAATCATCACCTAATAAATCCAATTCATTTGTACCATCATGTTAAATCCCCAATTTAATGCAACTTTCTGCACATCCCTTGCCTCCCACCAGTCAGACAACAGCAACATGACTCTGCATTTGGGAAATATGGACATAATCACTGAAGCAAGGTCTACCGTATACCAAACACTTTCACTGCTGAAGTAATTTTTAAGCAACTAAGAATGCATTTATTTTTGGTGGCTATCCTGGAAAATGAAGGAAAAAAGTAGGAAAATGACTGGAAAACAATGGTGCAGGAAATAGCAAAAGCTTCAAGAAACAAGAGAGCAGCTTATTTAAAAGTTCTGATATTTTAAAATCCTCAAACATTTTAAAAGTCTTATTCTCAAGATAGCAATTCAGGTATATAATTATTTAAAATCTGCTTATTAATAAAGTTTGAAAATCAGCACATTTCTGTAAAGCAATCTGCATATGATCATGCCTATGGCTTAACTTCTTCCACGTAGTTCTTTTATCCATGAAAAAGTCAGGAAATTTATTATTGCAAAGGCTGATTACTGTTTGCTAGCAATTCTTTGTGTGTAGCTTGACCATGGAAATCTAAGAATGTATCAAAATTGGATCTATAGTCTTTTACTGATAAAATATTCTATCTGAACAGTAATAAGCAGGCATTTTGTTACCATCAAGAATTCCATAATAACACTTACTTTAAAGGCCACTTATATACTCCCAGATTTTAAAGGCTGCATACAGAGGTAAGGGGTATCATAGTCTGTTTAGATTCTGTAACTAAAGTTCACATCCACCATTGAGACCAAGGCAAAACTTTGCTCAGTACAAACATGATAAACACAACTGAAGCTAGCTTATATAAAAAAAATATCCTGGACGAAGTTAAACCAAGAAAGTTAATATTTGATCTTTCAACAATTAACTGTACAGAACAGCCATTTCATTATCTTGTTACGTGAAAGAACAGAAAAAAGTCCAAACTACTGAAAAATGATGATAAGAAGTCAAAACCACCTCTCAGATAGTCATGAAGTGCTGGTGTTACGTCACCTTTTTTATCCTCCCTCTTTAGCATCAGTCCAACACGTACTTACTGTAATGCACTGAGTTTAAATTCTTTCTCTTGCATTCCCCCCAACATCTACTGTGACATTCTTTGGTAATCAGCAAAGGGCTTGCTCCAAAAGAAACCCAATTTTGAATAGTGCAAGTGTCAAAAATTATTGCCACCTCCTGTCTTGAGTTATAATCATAGAATTACAGAATCACAGAACAGCCCAAGTTGGAAGGGACCTTGAAAGATCGTCTGGTCCAACCCTTCGTGGGAAAGGGTTCCTAGCTGAGATTACCCACCACCCTGTCCAGTCGCGTCTTGAAAACCTCCTGTGACGGGGACTCCACCACGTCCCTGGGGATGGGGAGGTTGTTTTCCAGTGATTGTTCTTCTCACTGAAAAAAATTTTCTTTATGTCAAGATGAAACCTTTCCCAATGCAACTTGTACCTGCTGTCCCTTCTCTTCTCCATGTGGCTCCTTGTGAACAGAGAGCCTCTGCCCTCTTTGTAGATGCCCTTTAAGTAGTGGAAAAGTGTGATGAGGTCCCCCCTGAGCCTTCTCTTCTCCAGGGAGAAGAGACCTGAATCCTTCAGTGTTTCCTCACAGGGCAGGTTCTCCAGCCCTTTCTTTGGTCATCTTTGTGGCCCTCCTTTGGATCTTCTCCAGTCTGTCCTTGTCTTTCTTGAATTGTGGGGACCAGAACTAGACACAGTACTCCAAGCACAGTCTAACAAGTGCTGAGTAGAGTGGGATGATCACATCTCTATCTCTGTTAGCAATGCCCCAAAATGTTCTCTTTTTTGGTCTGCATCAAATATAAGTTAACCAGTGGATTATACATTTCCAACTCTACTTAAGTTTTTCCTCTGACTCCAATACTTACTGTTTTTTGCCAACACTGCATCCCCTGTTGGAAAATGCAGCGCAGTTATCCAAAGAGCATGCCAAGTCAGGTGATAACACCTTTAATAGCAGGGGTAAACAGAGAAATCTTATCCATAAAACATGGTAGGCAAAATTGCAGTATTTTCTTCTGTAAAGGTCTTTCAAAGCTGGGGCATATTTCATGTGGACTCAAGAGTTTGTTGATACATCAGAAATTCTACACTGAGTCACAGCAAAACTGTGTCTGGCCCAGTGTCTAGTTTCCAACAACAGTTTTCCATAAGGATCTGCTGCCTAAGTATTAGAAATTGGTCATGTAGAGAACTGTCCTTCCCTGACAGATACCTCCCAGCAATCTGCAGCTCAGCTGACTTATTAGTTTATGTGACTTTTATTATGCATATTTTGTAATGACCTAGCACACACTAGACAGGAAACCAAAATCTGAAATATCCATCCGCAGCAAGACAGAGTAAGTCCATTGTCTTATTAGCATGAAAACTGCCAAAGAACATAAAAACACAACAAGAAATGTTATCCAGACACTTCTTTTATTAGGACACTGAAACAGTTTAATGTACAAATGCTTTGTGTTAGTTGTAAATATTTCTTCTGTTTAAGCAGCATCTACCAGCTCATGTACATTTCTCGAGTCATCTTAAGATGCAAGACACTTTTGCGGTAGCAACTTCATAGATCAGTGAATGCCAACACTCCACAACCCTGTTTAAAATAATAAAGTCCAGATGGAGTGACAGAAAGGAGACAGTACACCATTCTGTGCAGTGATTGGGATCGTATTTCAAAAGTGGGGAAAAAAAAAAAAAATCAAAGTTATTCAGTCATACCTCTCTTTCTTTCTTAATACTCTCCTTATGTATTTCACCTCCTATCCAAAAATAATGATTACTATAATAAACAGAAAAGGCATCTGTAGGTTTTCCTATAAAAACAATAAACCTACACAAATAACGATCAATTATTTTTAAATATTCAAGGAAAATAGATCTCTCTGTTTAAAAAAAGAATATATATATCATGTAGACATGTTTCTTCAAGCCAAAATACTTTCAAAGTATAAATTCTTTCCAGTCCATCCCAGTCCCCACATATTGCAAACTATTGCTTTCATCAGGACAATTCCAATAAATGGCCACCTTATTACAGTTCAAATGCATTCCTTCTCAACTACCAAATACTAATCTTCAGTAGAAAAAAAATTAACAACATTTATTCTTGACTGCTGTTTATTATCCTGGTGCTTCCACTTAGCTGAAACTCTGTTCCAAATACTTGGCAGGGCAAAATACATAAATTAGATGAATTAAAATTAAGAACGCAGACATTTATTTTCAATAGAAACTTTAAGTTTGGGATAAGACCCTTACATGTTTGATTCAACTCACAGTATCCTGCCGAACAGCTTTCCATTTATTTACTAAGACCCCAGCCTTGCTCCTACATCTGAAAAAAGTCCCGCTTCATCCAAACATAACCACAAGGCAACTAAAACAGGCTTGTTCATATATTTACCAGCCTAGAGCACTGAGAACTTAAGCACCTTAACACGCTTCTGATTTCTTAATGTCAAAAGTTTAACCAGAATCACCTGCTGTCTCCCTAACCCCAACCAACTTTTTTCCCCAGAGCCATCCCCCCCTTCATCTGCTTGCCATGTCAGAGACATTTATCAAAAAAGCCAAAAATGAAGAGGGCCAGACATGCTTAAACTGAGCAGGGATATCTCTCTCCACCAGCTACATCTCATAAGCGTCTTAATCTCTCACAGAGACCATGTATATAACCTGTCAGTAAAACACACATTATAACAGTACTTCAACTGCTGTCAACTGTAAGGTGTTCACTTTAGTGCGATCTAAATGCTTCTTTTCTATCCACTTGTATACAACAAAAATGGACAACGGCCGTTCTACCAATGTTGTCGTGCCATGTGTGTGTGTTTGCCAAATGAATCATATGATAGTATCTCTTAGCAACACACTTGAACTTTTGTTTCATCAGAACCACTTAGTTACAGCTTTGAAATTGCCAGAAATTCCACTCTTCTTCCTGCCAATTTAGGTATTATCACTTCATTTTAAAGCAAAAACCAAACCCAACAAAACAAACCCACGTATCTAAAGATTGTTGCTAGTACTAAAAAGTGCAACAAAAAAATTCCACCCACTTGCAGACAGCCTAAAACAAAATACAAGTGAATACAGATTCACTAGTACTTCAATGCTAATTAGTGATTTGCTTACCTTCACAGGTTTACCTTGAACTCCAAACCCATTTATTACGCTGCATTGGAATCCAGGTACATCATTTGTTGAGTTTACTTGAATATTCAGGTTTCAATTATCAAACCAAAAATGGCTCACAAGCTCAAAGTATAGTGATAAGTTTTAATTTCCAGTTCTCGCAATCTCTGATGGTCTTGAGAAGGTTGATTGTTCTGCAGTTCAGTTCCAGTCTGTAAAATGGGAATCAGCTTCCTTCCCCACATTTTTGCTCTTTTAAATTGCTGGCTTCTCACAGGCTTTTACTCACAGTTAATAGAGAAAAATGTAAATGTCAGTGAAATAGGAACACTGTCACATTGGGATGAAGGTTTCTCTACATTGCACAGATAATGATTTGACTATTTCAAATAGTCAAGCAACAATCACAGAAGTGCCCCAACACAACTTTCGCTGGTTTATCTGAATGTACACAGGTGAGAAGTTTTGAAAGGCAGCACTGAGACAGTCACTATGAACTGAAGGAGGCAATGTAGACTATGCTCATCTGATGCAGAGCATTCAACAAAATATGGTTGATCATGCTACAAAACCTAATTATGTAAGTAAAAATCTGAATCAAACATGATTAACTTTTTATTTAAACAATGATGTTTCTCAAAAATAGTCCTGTAATCCTTGTAGCAGCAACCAAAAAGGCACATAAGTACAAAACAACCCAGAATACAGATCAGGCAGAATATAAAATTTTAAAACGGGTATTCTTAAAGCAAAATCATGAAATACATAGCTATAGTTTTTATTTTATAAAAAGGTACAGCTTACTGTCATTCTTCCTTACCAGTTTCCTCTGATTGGTGTAACGTGTCCATCTGTGTAATGTCCATCTTTGCTTACTGAAAATCCTGACAGTATAACCTCCTAATATTACTATCCAATTACATGGGGATTTTATGTACACATATTGAGTTGAATTTCAGTAGTACATGTACCATCTAAACTCTTATTAGCTGTCTGTGAGTCTTCCCCTCTAAGGTATAGCTGTTCAGAGATAAAACTTAGCACACATCATTTTAGTGCTTCAAAGTAGTTTGACTAAGCTAGTATTTAGTTGCTGTATCAGAACCTTGGTTCATTCTTCATGTTGCTTATGGCTCCTCTTCAAGACTGGTGCAAAGCTCCCCTGACTGAACATACTATAATGGAATTACACCAGTTTCACAATTCAGAGGTTTCAGTTTAGATGCTTTAAAGTTAATAATATGAAACACCTCACCCATAATATCAAACAAGCCTATAATTACATATGAAATGTAGGAAGCAAATAGTATTTAATGTGAATTTATCATTTAGATAATGGAATTCTCTGGCCAGGCATTCTTAAAAACTGGCTTCCAAAAATGGTTAGAGAAAGATATAAACAAAAAAGAATAGAAGTTCCTCCTATAATTCAGTAATAAATAACATAATATAGCATAAAATTATCTCTTAATGTGTTATTTTGTCCCTTTTGGCAGTATTAAGAACAGCCTATCTTCATTTGGAGGGGGAATAATTCCTTAATATTTATTTGAAGTTCCTACATTCTGAGCATATGCAGAGAAAACAATCCATTTTACATGTTTTGGGGGAAAACTGAATGTTCATATACATTTTTGAAAAAGTTTAAGGGTTTGAAGAAATGAATTTAGAACTTTTTAAGATGCAACTTATGAAAGAATCCTATATGCAACAGTGAAATACCATTTTTTAGGGATGCTAGTAAATGGTAGAGTTTGAATTGCAAGTACACTACGTCATTCACCAGTTCCAAAATTCAGCATTCTTCCCCTCACTGCATTTGTACCATTCTGGAACAATTTTGTTACTTGGTCAGGTTTCAATGCCATCAGTGGAAGAACTTGAATATCTGAAGTGAAGTCACTATACACTTAAAACTTATCCCGATAATTTGAGGAAAGAGGAATTCAAAACAGCAGTTTAATTCAGTATAGACTGTGCAGCTTCCTTAAGAAGTGATGCAGCTTTGTCCAGCTCTTGTTCTGTTTGTTCCACTGTTATCACTACTCGAATACTAGAAAAAGAAAACCAGAACATACACAGTAAACTTTACTCCTTGCCTTCAGCTTTAGACTTTTCTTGCACTAATTTTAACACACTAAGATCACTATCTCTAGGGAAATTATTATGAATTCAAATTCAACCAGAAGCAAGACATATGACTAAACAGAAATGGTCTGACTACTTCTCCCCCCCCCCCCCCCCCCCCCCGCCAAAATCTGATTGTTATCTTTTTTTACCTGCAGGTGTGCAGCTCATGGAAATGTGCACGGTAACAGGCAAAATGCTGATCACTGAGATGCACATAGTTTTGATACAGTTATTTCAGAGTATTAGCATCCTGTAACAGTCACTGAAAATATACCTCAAAATGGAGCCTTTCCCATTTTTTACAGGACCAATTATTCAATCCAGTCTACTGAACAAAACCCCATCATTGCATGAAAAGAGATAGTCGTGTCCAATAAAATTAAATAATGTATTAACTTTCTACTAACCTGGGTGGAGGAAGACATTTTTCTTCTTTCTCCAGATAGCGGGCCTGAGTTAATGCAATACCACTATTCATGCACTACAAATAAAGAAAATACAGCAGTCATCAATCTGGGAACTTCTGATGGCATATCCTCTTGATCACCAAATACATGTAACTAATTTGCATGAGTTTGTGTCAGAACAACTGTAAGTTATTTCCCAAATGGAGGTTTTGAGGGTTGTGCAAAGTCATCTCTAATTTTAAAACAGCATAAACACATAAAACGGGTTCAGGTGTAGCTTCTTTAGCTTTCATCTCCAAGTAATCAGACAAAAATGCTGTATTAAGTAGGCTATTAAATCATATTTAAGCATATTTTCAAGGAAATCAACTTCAGAGTTGCTTTTTGTTGTGTAGTCTTGTTTACCTGCCACCTGAAATGTAAAACTTCCTCATCAGTCTTCATCTCCTTCATGTGGGAGAAGGAGAACCAATGTGTATTGAAGATGGAAAAAATATTACATACAAAACATGAGATTCTTCACACAAAAAAGCAAGTTCATGGACTCAGACAAGCAAAATTCAGAAATTTTGCTTTTTCAGAAGAAAGCTAGACCTCAAATGGTTAAAATACACCTCGAGAACTCTGTTCAAAGGATAGCCTTTATTCTTATGAACATCATAAAAGTTTTCTAAGCAACAGTTTTATATGCAGATTTAACTTGAGTTTTGAAGTACATAACAGGAAAGAATTATTTTCTGACATAAAAGGTCTAATATATATTTTTATCCAGTGCTACAGACCTCAACATCTGCAGCACAAAATGGTTAGAACATGGTCTTTAATATAGCCCTATAGTCAGCAAAGAAACTGAGTTTCTTGCAGCATTCCTGCAAGACATTCCAACAAGTTAACCAACAAGCCTCCCTACCCATATGCACTTCATTCACTATTCACATTCAAAAGCAATGATGTATTTTTAATTGCTATGGGGACACTTACATAATCCACAACTCTCTTGAGTAACTTCACATCGTTTTCTCGAGATCCACAGCTCTCTTCCAACTGTAGGTGCAATGCTGGAGAAAAAGATTCTCCCACTACTTTTAAGCCAGAAATCCTAAAGCAAATAAAACGCCTTTAATGCACATCCTACTTGAACATGTGTTAAAGTTCTAGATAGTAAGTGCTTCCCCTTTCTAGGTGGCAATTGAGAAGAGAGGGATATTTCACTTTACTAACACAGACAAAACATACGTGCATTTCAGCTTTCAATAGGTAAAAATAACAACACTTACCAAGTAAATGTCTTTCCTAACGAGTTTACTAAATGTCGTTTCACCAAGTTTGTGTAACAATAGTGACAACTCCTTTTGCAAAAAGGATTAACAATTCAGAAATTTTGAAAGGATCCTTATGAAGATGTAGGAGAAATGTTAGCATTAGGCCTCTGTGTTGCTGATAAAAACACAGCTAGCTAAGTCAAGTCTTTGGAGTCTATATTAAGAAACTAAATGATAATAAATCTTTTTAGCCGCTTATTTGGTAAGAAGAAACAAGGTTTATTTTTTTGGCAAGACTTCTTATTTGAAATGATTTACCACATCGTCTGTTACTTAGTCAGAAGCTCCTCTAAAACTGGTTATATTACTAGAATTGCTCCCACATCTGTACGTAGGTACAGTTGTTAATCGGGTTCCTAGGATTTGACTGAATGATTGACATTTGACTGTCATTGTCCTGACACATCATATCATCATATTCAGGACTGATTTACTCCCCTCCAAAAAACTGTATCCAATACCTTAGCAAGACCTCTAGTCTCCAAAATTAACAGGTCCCCTAAATGCATGTCTACCATCAGCCGTGATTTTGATTTCCCAACTTTGATGAGCTTGCCTCACACACATGGTAAGTTTGTACTCTCATTTTCAAATAAGTTTTCTATTTTTACAAAGTTCAAGACCCAGGCAGAGCAGAAGAGATGTTAAATCCATAAACACCAGAACTGCAGCCTACAGGAGAGAGAATTGGCACTACAAACACACTGAATCAATCATAACCTTGAAAAAATAAAGTCATACTCCAGCACGGAAAGCATCTTGCATTATTTCTACAATGTATTTCAATTCACAGTCCATTCCAGAAAGAGAAATCAAACTGATATTCTTCTTCAGCCACGAAACTGCCAACATTCTGGTGTCATTCACCTACACTTGCAAACTAACCAAACACAGGCGATTTCTTTAATACACAAGCACACACACTGCATTTGTCTCACTACTGCACACATATCTAGGGATCGGGGATACAACATTTGGACATAACACAAAGAACAAGGAAAAGCAGTCCAAGGTCCACCTACAAGGTAGAAAGACCATATACAGTATAGCCATAAAACATATCCATCCTAGCGGTGACCTGACTTCTAAGAAGTAGCATTCTACAAGTAGGCAGATGACAGTAGAAGTCAGACGAAGTTTCACTGTAATTTAAATCTATTTGCTGGAGAACACAGTTTAAGATAAGCTACTGAAACAACTAGGTTTTGTTTAGAGAGACACAGCATTAGCTTCTAGTTATAAAATAGACATAACTCTTTAATTGAAATAGATAATCATAAACTGCCCCTCTCCAAAGAGTAAATGAGAAAAGATGAGTAGGAAGCAAGCTTTGTATCACTTCCATCCAAACTGACTCTTTGCCTGAACAACATGCTTTGTATTTGCTACACACTTACTCATAGAGGCTGCTTACAAGTTTCAAACTTAATTTTAATCTTAAAACATTTTCTGTCAGTCACAGCTGTAGTAAACTGAACTACGTAATTCATCTTACCGAACTATTTGAAGCAACCCAGGAGTTTAACACGAGGTCTTCTGAAGGCAATACTTTAACTTCCATGTAAAGTATTAACTATGTTTTTCTGAGCCTCTGCCAAATTAAGATTCAACAAGTATTTGAGAATCCAATGCATACACACTGTAACTTTCCTGAAATCAGAATTCACTTTCCTAAGAAATGGCGGGAAAGTTTCGTTTTCAAACAAAAATGTGCAACTTCCACACAAAAAGAGAGAAGTCTGAATGATCTAATTTTGAAGTAACAAAGGAACAAAACTAGCCTCCTGAACTCCAACGCTCCTTTTAAGGCTAGTTCTCTATTAGTAAATTAAATATGCCTTGGACTGTTTTCTGGCCCTGCGGTGAGTGGGTATGGAATGACTCACATCCATATTTTCAAAATCTGAGTCTCCACGTCAGGGTGGCCACGTCCAAACTGACTACTGGGAACAGCTCCTGGCTCACACCAACTCTTGAACTGTATCCAAGAGTCCTTTCAAAGACCGCTGCTTGGCCTGGGCCAAACCCATGCCACAGATCACTCCAACAATTTGACAGAGTAGACAATCGAGATCCAGTGCCCAGGAATGCTTCCTGACGCTAATGTACCAGTGTGGATGTAGCCTCGAGGGGCTCTCTCCTCACAGCTCTCTGCACTCCAGCTACAAGGGTGGGCTGCAGAATTGAGTGGCAGGACCAGGCTCTTGGTGGCAGGCAACCCTGTGTAGCTGGGCTGCCCTGAACACCATAAACATTTCCATCAGTTTTGCTAACAGGAAACTAGAATGAGGTCTCATTGAAAAAACGTCAAGTTTCTCTGGAAGAGAAAATCTTTTAAAATAAGTCTGCTTTTCCCCAATGAAAACTTGCTTTATTGGAAAATTCTCAGCCAGGTGTAGGTTATACAATAAGTAATGAACTATTTAAGGGATGCTACCTACTACTGTCATGCTTTTTAAAAAACCACAAAATTCTGTCCCATCCAACCTGTCTCCCTGAAACAGAGCTTCGTTTCTATTTACTAAGACACTAGATATTTTTAAATACAAGACAGAAATCTACTTTATTTAAGATTGTTAAGAAAGTTAAGAATATTCCTGATTTGTGTTAATCATCCCCTCTCTTACTACATTTTCTTATGATTTATAAACTGCCATAGATAGTAAGAAAGTAGTTCTATGCAGGATTCAGAAGAATTCTTCCATTTCTTCCACAAGCAGGCACTTGGCTTGTACCCGGAACAGGAATAAACACCAGTCATTCCTCTAGTTTACAACACTACAGTTTCTTCCCCTACTATAGTCCATATAAAGATCAACCTTTTTTTTGGAACGCTAATCATGCACTGGTCCTCATGTATCAAGTTCTAAATTTCATGAGGTAGTTACACTTTGGCTAAAAGAAAGATTTCCTTTCCTTTCCATTTGTTCCTCTCACTGTATTTGTTCTATTATGAGAAAGGAAAAAAGCTGTGTATTCTTTCCCACTTTCTTTGTGTACAGTTCTACCACCATTTTACACTCTCTTTTAAACCAACAGTTAGTTCCACTCTATCATAGCGAGAGCACTATAAACAATTGGAGTCAAGCAGCAGCCATGGTTAGGCAGGGAAGATGAGTGCATGTAACATCACAGCATTAAAAAAAGCTTCTTTTGAAAACTTTTTGTCCTCTTCGCACTATCACACACTTTTTCCAGTGTGGTTATTCATTACAAAAAAAAAACAACACACACCACACTGGACCCTGCAAATACTAGTTCAAATCTTCCCTCTGATATTGCTTTATGCAATTGTTAGGATAGTTTTCCTGCTACAGGGCTGCCCCAGTTCCCCGATGTTGTTAAATCTTTCAAGTTCCTTTCCAGTATGACCTAGAAGAACTATTTCTTTTGCAATTTTTTTGGACCTCTATATTACCACACTGTTTTGCATAAAGCAAAAATAGAAAAGTTTTTTTACAGACACTCAGGCATTTTGCCTACTTGTTGATTTGTGACTATACTAATCACTGAATTTAAGTGAAAAAGTAGAATCAGTCACAGGACAGAAAAGCCTAAAAATGACAGGTAGAGAAGAATGTTACAATTATTCTCCTTTTAGCTCAATCATAACTTTATATTACTAGCAAAGAAGAGACGCTAACAGTTTTCATGTTACTCTAAAATTATAATTTCAAGCGTAGAAGCATATAGATATCTTTGATCTGAAAGCCTATGCATTTTTAACCTGTGCTGAAACAGAACACAGTCAAAGGAGACAAGGATTATCTGATGATAGGATTATTCCAAAGAAGCTGAATGTAGCTAAAGTTCTAACATAAAACATCAGCAAAGCAGGAAACTGCTTATTTGAAATAACAAGCAACTCATACGGAGTAACTAAGTGACTAATACTACAAAAAATCAGCTAGTATAATTAATCATGCATTATAGATTTTGTGTGTGTTTAAATGTCATTCATTTCTGTAAAATGTAACAGAAAATTGTTGAAGAACAGGAATTGTAAAGTATCAGCTAGCATATCTATTCCGCACATTAGTCATTGAATAATCACAGTAATTTCTCTATTTTTTAGTATCAAAACCCGTCAGGAAAAAAAGCAATTACTCAGTATAGCCATCTTTTAAAACAGGATAGCGTTAGGAAATTTTAAACAGAATTCTTATTTTTCAGATAAATTCTAGCAATTTTCTATGTGCCTCCAGAATAATGAATACCTCTATTACTATTTAACATTCAAGTCTCATATGTAAAAACAATATTCTGTTAAAGGTGAATGCAAGGCGCACTGAGTTGTCTGAAAAAGTATCTGCTAAGCTACACCCCAAACGCTTTTACTTAGACTTTTTTTTCAAAATGCTTATCAACAACTTCATACCACTGAAAGCTATCACACTCTCGTAAAGACTTAAATGTGTAAGGGCTTGCAAACATCCTCACTAGTGTTAAGGTATAATCTCATTTCAATACCTGTAAAGAGATTTTAAAAACTTGGACTCTTTTTAGTAGCATAACAGAGGCAGTTGGAAAAGGATGACTTTCTTCATTTAATACATACATAATTTAGTGTACATATCCCAGTCTAAGCATCCGTAAGACCAGAAATAGATTTGGGCAAGGAGAGTTCTAAAGGCATGTTCAAAACAACAACAGCCAAAAAAACCCCCAAAACACACTTACCCCTGTAAAGCTTTGTGAATTCGTTCGCATTTAGCCCGGAGAGTCTGAAAAATGTCTACACACGCACAAAAAAAAAAAAAAAGAGAGAGAGAGAGAGAAAAAAAAAGAAAAAGGAAAAGGCTTAGATATCCTGTTTCTACTTTACATTTCTGTAAGACTAAGATTTCAAAAAAAGCATTTGGAATGAAAACTAAGATATACACATCTATGGAAGTACTAAGTCTCTTCACTACTTTTCATAATGTTCCTGATTCCCATTTCTGCCAGGAAATGACAGGCTTTTAACATCTGACAAATGCATTACTTCCCTTTATCTCATTACTCCAGCTGCATTGGTTCATGATCATATGGAAAGGATGACACAAACACTTGGTAATGGGATTGAAATGGCAGGTCCACCTTATTTATATCTATAAAATATCTATAGCCATGCAGACTCTGCTCCTTGATCCCTTCACCAACTCACTGCAGATTCTTAAAGAGGAAACTTTGACTCCTGGATCTGCAAACCTTCGTTCTTTTCCTCGGTAAAGGCTGACCCTCCCCTACAGCTAACAGTCCCACAACTTACTCTTAATTTTTTCTTGCTTTTGTTTAACTTCTGAGGACTAGGCGTGGGCTACTCAGTAGTTTTTATTTATTTGTGACAAATTAAATACTGCATCTCTCTGCAGTTGTCCTCCAATCTGTTGATGGTTAAAATGAAGGTTAAAAACAAATACACACAGATTTGGCCAATTCTGTCCTTCTCATATTCTTCTCACCCCTTCCACTCCCTGTAAAGAAATATTTCTTAGGTTCTAGCAACAAGGGCAATTCTCTGACTCCTAGAGCAGAAACTCCTGCCTGCCAACTTTATCCAAATGTCCTGCATGTGGTCCTGCCAAAATTGCAGGTGTTTGCACCATGATCATTCCTGAGATTCTTGCCTGGATGCTTACTTGGAGAAGAAAAAAAAAAATTATGTAGTGCAAGTGGAAGGGAAAAGGTTGTTCAGTCCTGAGGAAATATGTTCCCATTTGTTTCTCTTCAACTTTCCCTTCCTCCATTTGTCTTGAAGGAATCTATTTTCAAGGAAAAAGCATATCACTAGTCTATAAAGTAGAATAACAATCTCTTATTTGCTTAGTAATAACCATCTCTATTCCTCCTAGCCTCAACTAACTCGCTCATTTTCAGCTGAAAGAAGGAAAGGGGAGGAAACACTGAAGAAGAAAAGCAGGATGGGAAATTATATGAAGAAAAAAATCATGCATGTAAAATTAATTAGCTGAAAAAGAGAGAGGACTTAAAAGAGTAAAAGGGTGAGGAATCAAAGTAGGGAGAGGTATGAGTTATTAGTTTTGGGTAAAGAAAGACTGAAGAATAAGATTTGCCTGAGTTAAGTACCTGGATTATCTTCCATAATATTCAGAGCCTCAATAGCAGCAGCAGCTAACAAAGGAGGTAGGGATGCAGAAAAGCAGTAGCCTTGACCAGACAATCGCTGTGTGTGGGGGAAATAAAAAAAATAAAATAAAAAAAAAAAATCACTTTTTTCTTTATAGCAGTATAGACAATGTTTTAAAAGTTAATTCATATACATTTAAACAACCTCTCCTCCACACTTACAGGTTCATGGAAAGATTTAAAAGTAGGTCTCCAATTCCTCTACAATATTTCAGTTTTCTGTATGGAATCAAATGTTGCATAATAATTTATACCGTAACACTCCTTGCGAGTTGATATTAGTAACTAACTCTCACTTCTAAGTAACTAATCCTGCCACACTATGTAAAAATGAGACCTGGCTTACCTGATGGTCAATAATAAAAGATCTTCCACAGCAAAATCCTCCAATAGAAGCCAGTGAATTTTCCATGTTGGCACTAATAAGATCTATATCATCAATCTGCCAGTTAAATTAACAAGTTATTAAGAGATGCTTTTGATTACATCAAGACTATTTATAAGATAAATCTATTAAAAATGTATCTTGTTTCATATTATCATGAATACTAGATAAGATCCACCGAACTATTACATATTAAAATGAAGCTACAATTTACATAACAATTTTAAGCAATACAAAAGGACTTTAAGAAATTGAGATTTAGGGATCTGTAGATAATTTACTTAGTATCACTCTTTTCCAGGTATTGTGATGTGAAGAACACAAACAGAAAAAACAAACGATATGGATACTGGTGACAATTCCGCAAAGCACTCAGTATGACAGTGTCCTTTAAGAATGTAAGTAGTCCCACTGCAGTCAGCAGGTGTTAGACTGTGACTAAAATTGAGCATAAGCCTAGTTAAATCACAGTTTGAACCTTAGAGACACAATTGTCTTATTTCACTTGTTAGTGGCAAACATATTTTTTGCCAGGCTCTGTTACGCACACTGATGACCCCTGCTACAAATTCCCATTCTGAGCAGACAAAACTGAAAGATTATGTTTGTAAATTAATTTAACAGAGGCCAATTAATCAGATGGTACTTTGCAAGCATCACAGTACCACTGTTTGTTTCCTTTTCTAAAGCTGTTTAACATTAATACCAAATGTGGAAAAGAGAAAATTAAGACTCTTAAAGTGAAAACAATAGGAGACAGGGGAAGACAGAATGAATTCTCAGAATTTGGTATTTCACTTCCAAGCTGAACTCAGCCATTGTCAGAATGTAGTGAGAGATGCTCCACACTAAGACACTGGCAACCAAAAGAGCACTTCTTCCTTCCCCAACTGAGGTGGCTGTGGGAGCAAACAACCGCAAGGATACCATTTTGGATTTCAAAAGTACTCCTCAGCTGAATAAACACCACAAAAGGTAGACTCCTGGAAAAACAGTTTGGCTTAATCTGCTGGTAAAGTAATAAGACAACATCTTTGAAAGGACCATCAAAAGCTTTATCCTGTTTTTCCCCACTGGAGTAAAAGGCAATAGAGCAAAGTAGGCTGGCTATACACTAAGAAGATTTTTCAGACTTACCCCTAGCCTCCAAATATTTCTCTGTAAGCATGACACTTTTAAGTGTATGTGGCTGGAAAATACTGCAATCATCATCTCAGTGAGTGTCCAAAAAAAAAAGATAAAATCATGCACTGTAAAAATTCTTTTGTTACCTTCCTTACTAAAGATAAGTAAAATTATTTCAAGTAAGCACGTGAAAGAAAAGTGCCAAGATCTGAATGCTTTAAGGCTGATAAAGAAAAGTATGTTTAAATTTCTAGCATACACTACTAAACATTGTTAATGCCACAGGTATGAGAAATCAACTGCACGATTTGCTTCTGTACAAGTGTCTTTTTCACAACAAAACTCACAAAAAAGGCGCTTACATTTATTCCAAAGTGTTCAGTAATTCCTCTTCCATGTTCTCCAAGGACTCCAAAGGAAAGGCTCTCCTCCAAAAATATTCTAACTTTGTATTTATACTTCAATTTTATCTAAAACAGATCAAATTATATAAAATACAAGTCAAGCCCATCAGAATTTAGTAACAAAATGGGTGTGGCAGATATGGTAAAGACAGACAAGAACAGTATCCTGAATACTGCAAAAATGTCAGCTCTAGAGTTGTGTTCTGTCATTAAGACATTTTAAAAGCCTTCAAAATTCTTCCACCATGTAAGAGCAGCGTAAATTTCATAAATGTTCATGTACCAAAAAGAAAATTTTGGTTTTTTTTTTTAAATAGGCTATCAAGTACTTTCAAGATGATGCATTTTCATAGCATTGCTTCCATTATCTACTAGAATAGCCTGCACAAAAAGCCAATTTATGCTGAATAGCAAATGTTTTCCTTGGAGTCACTGTTTGACAGCTGTGTGAGGGTTTCTTTGAATTTTTTTTTTGCTATAACTTAGTTTAACAATTTAGTATCATACAGCATAGCTGAAAATACAGTATATTTTACAGATTAAAAACACAGACCATAATTAGATATTAATTTGCAAGTCTCATTACATATAGCTTCAGAATCATAATCCTAATCAGAGGCTTCAAAACAATGTAAAATTTGGGATCACCATTTCATGAACATTTGAGAAAGCAAGAAGGTAAACAAAAAAACTGCATGCAGAGCTTTTCTATGTAGGTTTAACTATGATACTACTATTCCATTAGCCACATGTTTTCATATGCAGAGTTTAAAAGGCAAACTGAAACCACTTACCAATTCTGGAAGAGGGCAAACGTCTCCTGTGTTGATATACAATCCTTCCACTACAATAAACCTTCGAGTTACACGGGCCTTGCGAGGATTCTTCAGAGAAAGATATGGTTTCAGTTCATATCAATTGTTACTAACAAGCGAAGCTCTGAAGATTTTTTTGATGGGGAAGGCCAGTAATGGGAAGGGAAGGAAGAGAATGTCTTTTTTTCAAGTAAGCTTTTACCATAGTTTAAACTTAGTATTTACCATTTCTAACAAAAGTTGAAATGCCTCATTGGAGTAGTTTTTCTTTACTTTGTAATAATTTCAAAGCTTTTAACCCTTACACAAGATTTATGATGCCTCGTTTTGCAACAAATCATAACCGATCCATTTGAACTTTTTGAATAAAATACAAACAATACAACTACAGAACAAATACTACAAATCTTGGTCTCTATTATATGCATCATTAGTCTGAGCATTTAGAAGGCTTTTCAATAAGTGGTTTGTGCACCAGGATTCTCAGTGCAGCACAAACGTCTCACAAGTAGTGTCTTCATAAAACACAATCCAAAAGTATCATAACATTCAAGTTACAATCTCCTTGTCTGATCTCTAGACATGGCCTCATCTAGGCCATAAGAATATCCTGCACCGTTTTCTGTTTAAACTTCAATGGCATGATTTGAGTTTTGTTGTTTTAAAATGCCATTCCTCTGGTATCTACTTTAAACTTTACTGATATTTTCTGATCAAAGATATTAAGTCATGCTTCTTACCTTTTTCAGGTCTTGTAAAAAGATTCAGAGAACATCTATTTGACCTTTCTGAGTGGTAGGCACCAAAACAAGGCACAGTCCACTCCAAAAGTTGGACCAAGTCTAGTGGTAAGATCTACCCTTCCTAGTCAGTATGCCTCAGTTATACACACATGGTCTATATTAAGCTCTTGGCCACCAACTTTATGTTCACATTCAGCTAATTACATTAAGAAACTTTAATCATGTAGCTAAACCAAAGCACTCTGCTCTAACAAACCAAATGTGTTACACAAATTGCATCACTGGTCTGTTAACCACATCTAAAAAGTCGTGTAAAGATTATCTGACAAAATGTATTTTCCATGAAGGTATGTTAACTAGTATGCTGTCTATAAATTTGCTATCAGATCCATTACTGATTTAGACTGACGGTAAGCTGATTGGCTTATAATTATGCAGTTTATCTACTTTACTTTTTCTATGTGTTAGCACAAAATCAGCTTTCTTCCAATTATCTGCAACTTTGCAGCATTCTGTGAACGAGGCACGTAATGGTGATAGCTCTTCAACTAATTCTTTTAAAATTCATTTAACCAAGTTATCTGTACTTGCTGATCTTGATTTTAGTAGCTGCCTTTGGGCACCCTTTTGCTTTACTGTCACAATGAGAAGCAAGCCATCAAACTGACCCAAATTTTTCAAGAGAGAGAACATTTTAAGAGTTGAGTGCAAGACAGGGGAAGAGTCTAGGGGAAAAGGGGGAAAAAAAAAAGAATCATGTTGATTCTATAAATTAAAGAGTTAGGACTAGCCGTTTTTGTGTTGATTTTATGGTGTGGCATTTGAACTGATAATTAACTTGCATGATTTATTAGGTAAATGCAGTTATATAAATTTCTAAAAGACCAAAAAAAGCTCTCTAATAGTATTTTAAAAATATAAAATAATCTCACACTTCAGTCATCTGTCCATAAAGATATTCCCCCACCTACCAATACCTGTGAGCTCACTTGCAGTGGTTACACAGACAAACGCAAATAAATATTTTTTTTTTTTTTAAAATCAATCTTAATTACATAAGCAACATTAACTGCTCAACAGAGGTTTATGAAAACCAAATAACTGCCTATAAGTATTGCATCCATTCAATTACATAACCCAGTAAAAAAAACATGGGGGAGGTGGCACAAAAGAGTACAACTATTTCTTCAAAGGAATGGTACCTTTTGATCTTCAGTCTCTTGTTCTTTCAACAGTCGTTCAAGGTCAGCCATATCGTTATGCTTAAATAACTTGATGCTACTACGAGATGCTTGTAATCCCTTCTGAATAGCAAAGCAGGCAGCTTCATCTCTGTAAATACAGCAAGTCCTTCTAAGTTTGCACTCGGTTTAACAATTATTCAAAGCAAGCTAGGTATTAGGACTGTCCTGCTTTTGAGCAGGTATCGGTACTTAGGTGTAGTTCAAACCAGATTTATTAAAGCATCGTTTATTTCATTTACATTTTGAAAACTCATTTCCAAAGCTTCTCAACTTTCCTATGCAATATAGCCACTAAAAGCAAGCCAACAGGTTTTTTCCTGAAGTGTACACTGGTCCTTTTGTTTGTATGTGACAGCAGTTTATTTGAGCACAGCATTCCACGGACTGGGTACAATACTATGGTAATCATCCCAGAAAACTCTCACTCCATTTGCTCTGGGTCTTAGAAAAAAGGCACAAAGATGAGCCTGTAACATTCATAGTGGTCCTCCAAGTGTTGAAAACCTGCTTTTTAATATCCTTTGGGAATTAATATCTCAGTGTTCAAAGAACTATCTGCCATTTTTAAGTGTTGGAAAAGCAAATCTCTGAGCATGATGGGGTATGCAATTTCACAGCTGCTTAAGTCGAGTAATCTTTTAAAATTCGCAACTAAATCAAACCTTCTGCACATGTTAAATGCAGTAATTTCAACCAACTTGCTATGGTGAGATCTTTTGTCAGCGAGAAGCTGAAACGGTATAAGATAGCTAAATCCAGGATACACTGGCATCTTGAATAGGGTACACAATCCTGGTCGTTTGTCTCAAAAAAGCTGATCCGGAAAATATTCAAAGATGACAAAAAAACATGATCAAAGTTACAAAAGAACTTCTGTAAAAGAAGTCAAATAGGCTGCAAGCCTTACACTTGGAAAAGAGAGCACTGAAGAAAGATTTTGGCAGACAAATACAAAAGTATCAGTGGCTTAACCCCACTAGGCAGCTAAGCCCCACATAACCACTCATTCCCTCCCTCCATGGAGAGGATGCATCCGTTCACTGTCTAAAAATCAAATGCATCAAATGAAAGTAGTAGGTATTATATTCAAAATAGGTATTTTTTCTTATTTTTTCATAAAATGTTCAAGTTAAACTGTGAAATCACATGTCATAGAAGCATTGTGCATGTTAAAGCTTTACAAAGGTAGTAAAAGAATAGTAAGGCTTAAGAAAAATCCATCAACTACTACTAAATCCAAACCCTCCTCTTTGGCTCAGAAAGTTTTGAGTACCATTACATGGTTTCTCCTGGTTTTTTACTCTTCCCTAGACAAATTATGACTGGCTACTCTCAGGGACCAGATACTGGGCTTGCTGAATTCTTAGTTTGACCCTGCACAGCTGTTCTTCTGTTATTTTAATAGGTACCAATATTTATCCAACTAATCCATTGCAAATATGCATGAGGGGAACAACTGTCCCGCAAGAAAGGTGAAAAGCCAGCTGTAAACAGGAGAAAAGCAAATATGACTGTACAGTTTCTTAAGACAAAAACTAAGTACTAGACTTCTGTTAGTTTTTGCATGCACAAGTTTGGTGGCTTTTTTCAGCTGAGTGCCCAATTCTGCACTTCCATGATAAAAGCAGTAACTGATTTGATTTGGGGGATTTCACAATGAAAAGCTATTTGAGCTTTGTACAACAAAATACTTGATCAAAACCAGCATTATTTTCTAAATGGTTAACTTCATATGATTAACAATAATGAAAAAGAAAAATTGAAAGGAAAACTCTTTAATCTGGAATTTCCCAAGTAGAAAACAATACTTACACAAACACAATGTCTCCTCTTTTCGAATATGCAGGAATAGCACTGGCAATTGTTGCAAATCCATATGAGTATATAATAGCTTCTTCTGTCCTCATGAATTTTGCTAGTCGTTCTTCTAATTCTAAATGCACGTCTATTTGAAAAAAAAAATTGAAAAGATCTTAGACAGTTTACTTGTTTTCATATCAGAAGGACTATCATTGCTTTTAGCAATCATCTAATTGAAGCAAACAGAATGTTTATTTGTAGGAAGAGTGTTACGACAAATAACTTCCCAAAAAACAGCTGCAACCAATCCAGCCTTACTTAAACTGACAAGTAACCCAATATTAATCAGAAGCTTTGATAGATCTGAAAATATTTATGTAACGTGGTTCTCTCATGTTCTTATGCAATGGTAATTAAAATCTACTTGTGATTAGACCACAAGTAAATGATGCAGTGTTCCTGGACTGTGACTAGGAAGCACAGTTACTACAGTCAGACAACAAATTGTCACGTAATTTATAGCAATTAATGAGGTCCTGTTGGCAGACTGTCAGTTCTTCCAGGCTGATGCTTCCACTGCATATAGCACAGCTATCATTGTAACAGAAAACTGCTCTTGTCAGGCTGCAATCGCATACCATCTCCTGAGCGCACTTCAACCAATTGAAAAGGTCACCATCTCCATGCCAGACATTACTCACCCTTAAGATAAATCGACACAATTACACACACAGGCTTTTCCCAAACCAATTCAAAGTGACCCACGTTAGAAACAAAACACCATTAAATCAAAAGATTAAGAAGGGTAATACTACATGGTGAATGGATTGTTGCTGCAGAAAGGTGACCACAGCGTTAAGTATTCTGCCTAAGCAAAATAACCTGTATCAGACAAACTTATTTTAACTGTGTAACACTCCTGACACTACCTGCTTCTGCTAGCAAACGCTAGTCAGAGAATTATGCCTTTTATCAAGTGGAAAGAAGATTAAAGGGCAAATAGAGGTCCTTAGTGTATGGCTTGAAAGATCACCATTGGCCAAATGTTACCTTTTAGCAATTAGTGAAAGTTCATTGAAACTAAAATCATATGAGGCAACATCAGTTAAAAATACAGGTTCTTCAATAGCCTATTAGGCATGGTTATGTCAATGTTGCTATTTCTAGCCAGGTACCAACAGCAAGGGTGTAAGGAAGAAAGGGCTTTGTAAAAATCTTAACTTTGCCATACTGAACAAATATCTAGCATAACCTTTCCCCAAAAGTGCGCATCCACCTGATTCATATATTTATACAATAAAAGCAAAAGGTATGTCTTCAAACAACAGCCTCCCAATCACAGTCAAGAGCAATTTTATCCATAGACTGCAAACAATAAATCTTCAACAATTCTTTCCTAATGTTTACCAGAGCATCAAAAAATGGAATGGAAAGGAATTATTTTATTTGCTTTTCCACTGGTTTTAAAGGGAAACAAAAAGTTTAATCACTTATTATTTGAAAGTTTTCTTTTGCTACCTATCACTTTCATCCAGCTGTATTAGATATACCAAACATTCAGAGAAACCTAGAACAGCCTTTCTTCTCCAAAGTCTTTGGAAGGAAGGATACTGATAGGAGTTATCTAATCTACTTTCTGATAGAGATTTTAGTTAGTCCTTTTTCAGAACCTTTGTATCTTTTTCTTTATTGTTACATGGACTTCAGGACCAATGAAACAATCTCCAGTCAGGCTTCAAAACAGGATGGATGAACTTTGATTCAGTTATTGAACAAAAAGCCCAAGAAAGATCTTTTTCTGGCAGCAAGCACTGAAAAAAAAAAAAGCCTGGCCACATGGCACTTAGAACATTTTTGGCTGAATGTTGCTTATATTGCATGTTCTTTCTTGAAGCCTTGCCAATAGAGAATAACAAATTAAGGGAAACAAGGACTCAACTACTACTTTGAGTGCCCAGCTATTGATACCTAATGGGGAAAAATGTTTTGTTTGAGTGTAAAAGACCACCTACATCCTTTAACTAAAAAACTGGAAAAGATGATGAGACCATCACAGTTAAAAATGAAAACTTGCACGCTTCTCACTGAGCTTCACTCAGCAACAACCACTACTACACTGAGCAAGGGCTAGGCAAAAACAGTGGGCGAAAGAAATACTGTCAGCAACAATGAGCTAACGAACATAATCAGATTTGTATTAAGGAAAAAAATGTTACAAGCCTAGTAAATTTTGCCAAGGGCAAGAATACTGAAGTTCAGAATAACATATAGCATACACAAATTTGATACATCATTATATAAGGCAATGAATGCTTTGTATAATTGTGACAGTATTAAGGCTTCACCACCATTCCACTGTGATAAAAACAGAATACTGTCTGACTGTCCTTTATTGCAATGATTTGCTTTAGTCTGGTTACATCACTTGGATTAGCCTATCTTAAGTGAAAGCTGCAAATACTACCTAAAGTACATTTATACAGAGGAAGATATGATTGGAACAGCTTTCTACATATTATGAAACCTTACTAAAGCTATTATTCTCAACAACTGCTATGAAGTGCCAGTTTAGTACCTGGCATGTGCTTGCATACAAGTCAAAAGCAGAACTGAGGCCAAATTCCACAACATTTTTTATATACTTTATCAGGTAGCCAGTCCTGATCTTCACAGTAGTACTGAAATTGTGGATGCTAGGCGATCAATAACAGCCTTAAAAAAACCCACCACCAAAGAACTGATACATCCCTCAGATGTCATTATGGAGAAAATAACCATAAAGTTATTTGTGAATATACTAGTATTTCAAGCTTATCATAGGATAAAGGCATGGATGCAGTTTTCAGGGATACAGCACAAAACAAAAATGTCTTAATAGGGACTCACTAAATGTACGAAATCCCTTCAAACAGGCAAAAATGCGAAGAATCAAGTCTCCATTCAAAATAAACTATAACATGATATCTATGTTTCCAAATAAAGACATCTCTAATATTGATATGGAACATCAGCCCCTAAGAGGGAATAATTCTGAGTGACAACAATTGACAATCATCAATTAAATCCTATATAGTTAAGTAAGAGGAAACTACATAGTTCTGGATACAACATGACTCATTTACCAAAGTCACAGCATATGAAAAATTGTGTGAAAAGTTTGAGGCATACAACATTACTGATGTAAGAAGTGTTTCCTATCAGAGATTCATAATCCTGCAATACTCAAATGTTTAAAGTCAAGGGAAAATGGGAAGACAGTTTGCGATCCGGCAAGAATAGCAGGTTTGTCTCAAATTTTAAACCAGTTCTGTTACTTTAGCTGTAAAAGATGATCTCTCAAACAGGTGAGTATAACAACATTTCTGCACCAGTGATGTCATGCAGCAATACCACAGATTATATCCCCTGCCTTGTGAAATGGAGCATTTACCCCAAAAATTCAGAAGCCAAGGAAAAGCAACCAAACTAAATGCAAAAGCTATATAGTTTGGATCTTCAGATTAGACCTCCAAAGAGGGCAGGAAGCAACCCAAAGAATCTCTCACTTACCAGAGAAAATCAACTTTTAACCATTCTGTTTCGAACAATTACTAGAAAGAAGCAAAGTGAGAGATTTCACAAAACTTAAAATCAGCCTGGACTCAAAAGGGCAGGTGGCATTAGTCCACAAGTTTCTTTGAGCTTTTCAGTGGTTTTGAAAAAAAAAAGCCTGTATGAATTCCAACAGATCACTGCTGAACTGTGATCAGTGAGGGAATCTAGCTTCCTAAAAGCTCTCTACTAATCAATGGGCTACCATCATCTTCTTTAGAAATTAATTATGGTTCTAGGCTAATGAACAATCTGTAAGATTGATACCAAAGACTCAACTTCATTCTGATATATAGACTTCTAACAAATCAAAATACGTACACCACCTGGTTGATTGCTTAAAGGACTAGCTTGATTAACTGAGAAAAGTTTAAGTTAGTCTTGAATTCAAGTCAAGGCTATAGGAAGCTAACTCTATGAAATCATTTGAGTACAAACATGCTGTGAATTCCATCACCTCTGGGAAGAGACCAGAAAGTTCACAAGACCATGAGTTGACAGTTTTAACCTGCAACTGTGCAGCTATTCATGTATTACTCTTTGGTTTCCATGCAGCATTTCAAAACACCAATGCCTGTAAATAACGATTTCCAGAGGCTGATATTTAACAACTTACTACTTCTTAAAAGGAATGAAAAAACCCTTAGTAACACCTGCTCATATCATAAAATCTCTTAATTACAATATTAAAGTTATCAGTAAAGGAAAACCATTCTGACTACAGGATTAGGTAAATTTACCTAATAATCTTTATCGTAGAAATCAGACTGCCCTCTTGTGGTCTACTCAGAAACTGACTATTACTCTACACTTAAATTCACCATGCATGATAAAATTCTAATATGTTTATTTTCTATTTCTACTAAACCAGATAATATTTAACTTCACAACTCTCCTTCAAGACCAGCATTAGGAAGAGTAAGAAAACATATAAAATTAATAAGAAACAAAGCTACAAACAATAAACACTACCAATCCTTAACAATTACAGTAAAAAGTGTGTTAGAGGGTAACTGCTCTTCACAGCAATAGAAATAATTTGCTGCTTATATATAGGACTATTCTGGCTGACTTATCAAACCAGTCTGAACACCTTTAAAGGCAGATCCAAGAAAATTACTTACCAAAAGTACCATAGAATCCCCTAGGTCCACAAGTGCCAACACCGTATTTCTTCAGAGATGCCTGGGCCGCACTCTTTAACAGAAAAGAATTACATGAAATATTTATTCCTACACTAGATCTCTAACTCTTCTACACACTTCACATTGACAATTTTATACCAATGTACACAGGCCAGTTCTTGCATCATGTAACATAACCTACTTAACAGAAAATATAATAATGTATGGAATTCTATGAATTAATTTCACATCAAAACTATTTTAGACAACTGTTTAAGCATCATTCACTGTATTCTAATGGTTAAGGACATTACATACTAATCTAGCTTGATAATCAGCTAGTACACAGTAAGTACACCAGATTAAACTTTAGTAAAAAGACAAACGTAAATAGCACAAAATTACGTCATTTATAATCTTCCTTGCTGCTTCAGAAGTACAATTCCTTGACAAAGTTTGTGCTTTCTGAAGTCATTCTTAATTTCAAGATAACATACAAACTAAAAGAGGAATAATCACACAGAGAACTGGAAGAACTCCACTGAATAACTGGAAGAACTCACCTTAACCTTTTCATTATCCAAAAGTCCAAGAAAGTTAAACGATGCAAAGTTTATACATTCCTTGCCATTAACAGTGATTATATGGGTAGGAGGACTGAAAAAAAATTACAGACCTATTGTTATGAACGAACAGTTGCCGTTTTCATAAACAGTCAAACAGTACAGGAGTTTTGTTTTTCAACAGTAAAAGGCACACAGCTTTTTCAAGATTCCCTCTTTCCACTTCTTCCTTTGCAGTTGCCAATCAATATTTAAGTTCAGTGTAAAGTCACAAATATACTACCATACTCAGCAAAAACTGTATTCCTGTACTTTAATAAAGAAACTGTAAATACCTTCCTGAGATATTCAATGATTCTTTGCTGAAAACTTAATTCATATAAAGATGACTCCTGAAGAGATAAATAAAGCTTCTCATTTAAAAGCAAAATGATATCTATTTGAAAGAAGGAATACTACAAATCAAAAGGAAATTTCATTGCTACTTACTTCCATGATAAAAATGAATTTATAACCAATGTTTTCGTCATAAAGCAAACCCACAATACCAATCTTGTACTGAATAAGGCTCCTGAAATATTGTATTATCTGTCATCTCAAGTTTCCAATTCCGTTTAATCTGTTTGAATACCTCATATAATCAGGAAACACAGAAAGTGTGAAAACACCCAATATTAACAAATGAACAAGAGCACAATATATATGAAGCAAAGGGCAGAGAAATTTTCTGCCCTAAAAAATTGAGATTTAGATAAATAGTTATTAAAAAATTGAAGATAAAAATAGCTATTACCCCTTTAAATGCAAGCATCACATCTGTGTGCTGTATTCTAAAAGCAATCCTGTTTTGGCAATTATACATTTCAATACTACAAAATCACAAGTTTCAATTAATCACTCAGACTGTTGAGAAGTCTCAAAGCTGAGCCAAATACAAAACCTTACGTCTGCCCATTTCTGTATGTGTTGTCAAATACTACAGTGGAGATCCTACACTATTCCTCAAACACAATAGTTTCACTGAGCTTTTCCCATGTGGAAACTAGCACTAAGCAATTTTCACAATCAAAATTAAACAGGGCTGCTCAAATGTCAAATGCCTGTGCACAGCTGCTCCAAATCTGGTTGCTGACAGTATTTCAATGGGTACATTTGGTGTGCAAAGCAAATAAAGTTTAAGTCCAAGCTATTCACTACAAGTTAAGAAAAACACTGAACTGCCTGAACTTCTCTTAAAAAAACCTCTATGATTTTCTTTTATATCTGTTCACTTTAAAAATTAAGCACATGTTGCTTCAACAATTGTAAAGCTTACAAAACAGCTTTGGAGAGCTTTCTACTAACCCAGTGCACGTGCTGTGCATCTTCATCACTGTCATTCCATGACATTAAACTGACACAAGCTGAATGTGACCCCACAAAGGAGCTGTCCTGCATTACTACAGTGCGTCTTCTGCACATTAGTAGCATTATACAAATGTACAGCAAACTGTCTTAGGGAACTGTCTGCCGTTAAAATATACCTGGATCTGCAGCCCTCTTGAAAACATGTCCACACTTTGCTATCAGAATTTTACCCAACTTTCTAAAGCAACACTCATGGTTAGGCAGAAAACATTAACGGAAAAGCTTATTCCAGTAAATAATTATATCCAAAACGGATGCTAACAGTATCATAAAACCTTCCTTGCAATGTCAAAAACAACAAGTCTTTGCAAAAGGAAACCAGTGAAACACTTAATTTCTTCACAGTTTCATGTACCTCCCTTCCCCTAGTATAACACAGTTCATTAGGTATCATGGTTAGGCACAATAGTTACGAGATACTGAGTGATCCAGCTGAAACTGTAAATAAAAATATAATTTCAAGCTATATTCAAAGAACTGGCAAGCAAGTCCTTCAGAAATTGCGTCTTTTAAGGATGAAAAGCACTCCATCTGTACTTGGACCTCTCACTTATCTTTTAAGTGTTGCATGTATTGAAAAATCAGTCGCAGAAGATGATAAAGTTAAAAGACAGATCATTTGTCTTTTTATTTTTAAGCAAAATGAGAATCAGCATGAGAATTTTGCAGATGTGCTGGTTTAGGAAATAGGTTTACATTTTCTGAATCAGATCTTGTACAACTAAGCTATCTTGCATAGATTAGTTCACAGAAAGGCTACCACAAGAAGTAACTAATTTCTGGACTGTGATCGAGCCGTCATGTGTAACTTCTTTACCGCTGATTCAAGACTGGTCACTTTTTTGTTTGGACAAGTCTCTGCACTACTGGTTTTGCTCATCATTTGGCAATGTTACTGGGATTATGCAAGTGTTCAGCAGAAAGGAGCATACTAACATAAGGCACAAATTGCCTGGCATATTGAGGGAGGAGGAAGTCTGCCTCCCCTACACAGTGGGTCAAAATTTTTACTGAAATATTTAATACTTCCTAAGTGGTTATGAGCCTATATAAACCCTATCCACACATTACTGCAAATATGCAATCTAAATGACCACATACAAAGATAATTAAGATTTATGTAAATCACCATTCACGGTAGACATTAACACATGAAAATGACTGAAAGAAGACTACCTCATTAGCATCAATAGGGTTCTCCTAAAATACTAACTAAAAAGGGGATAGAAATGCTCTTGAGCTGAAATCAGGATGCAGACACTTTCGTTTCTGTATTAATTCTGAAACGTGGGTTAAGTTTATAGCCCAAGTTACAATCTCATAGCTGCTGAGCAACTTACGGGAACGTAGGTAGTCGGCAGTTTCAATCTTACAAGACAAATGCCAAGTTTTCCCCATAGCCACTATTAAGTTTAATAGCCACAATACATTAACATTCTGTCACAATACATGCCCTAGCTGTAAGCACTGGAAAGTTCTAAATAATTTAAACATTTTGTGAATTAATCTAAAAGATGCTTTTGTTCAGATTTTTTTTTTAAACATCAAACACTTCCTTGAACTCCACAGTACTGCTTGTTTCAAAATTCTGAACAATAACAGAAGCATTGTTCACATCACAGTTGATCAAAATTGGCATCCCTTTTGTAAGGCAGACTCTTCCATGGTGGCAGAAACATCAAAATGGAGCTCCCTATGACAGCAAATAATTGTGCTTGTCTCTAAATTATTTTAAATTATTACTGTCACTAGAAGGGTATTAAGAATGCTTATATTGTAAAAGTTATTGACATAAACAAATCTGAAGCTTGTGAAAGAAATTTCAAAGCAATTTCTGAAATACTCTTGCCTAAGCCAGCACACATTTGAAAAGCGTTGTAACACACAAAGTAATGCTGAGCCATAATTTCCTCACCAAACAACTCCACCAGCAAGCATCTCCACTTCTGATTCTCCAAAGAGAAACAACTTTTCATGAAGTGCCAAGTGGCTAGCCACAAAATCAGTTTCTTCTGAAGTGATTTGTGATGACACAGTTTCCCCCCAAACCCTACACAGAAGGTGGTAACCACTTTTTGAGGTCTAAGTCTACATATTCAGAAAAAATGAAACAAATCACTATCAAACAATACAGATACACAATGAAGGTAAAGATAAAGTGTCCCTCCCCTCACCCCCAATATTTTTAAAAAAATTAATTACAATATTTAAAGTAAGAAAGATTTTCTTAATAAGATAGTCTTGATAATGTTGCAAAACCAAGACCATCTCTACAGTGGCAAATTCAGTCCTGCTATCTATACATGCAGTTCAATTATGAAAGGTTTTAAGGATATGGAAATGCTTAGTAAGAAGTATGTTCAAAAATATGGACATCGAGTATTTGAGTTGAAACTAAAAAACCAGAATTTATTTTGGTTACATTTACCCTGAAACAACGTTGTAGTTGAGAGCTGGGTGATCTTTTGGTACAGGAGGTACAAGAGGCTCTGGCTGCCATTCTTCAATCAACTCTTCTTTTTCCTGAAGAGGAGAAAAGAAATACTACTCAAAAAGGATTTCCATTAGAAAAGACATTATGCTCTAATAAAGAATTGGTAATAGCTGTGTGAGAAATGATGCATGCTAATATGTGCCACCTCCTTTCTGACACACTTAGAATTGGTGTTATCTCACTATGTTCAACTGAGGGGCTCTGAATTCTTCAAAGGGAAGGAGATGTAAAGAAAGATAGCCCAGTTATGCCTGTGCATTAAAGACCTCATGACATAACAATCACGAAAAGACATACTAACTTGGTGTCCCTGCCAAATTTTAATCAATACTATTTCACTCAATCTATTAATTATGAAAATCCTCCTCTACAGTTTATGTAATTGAATACAAATTACACATAATAATTGAATATAAATTGCCTCACCTTACATTCTCACATCTTCAACGGTGCTGTTCAAACAACTGTGGCATTAAAATACTTAGCAAAGTAACAAATACGTGAGCAGGACACAATGGAGAAGAACTGCCAAATGCTCAAGAAATGGTAACAACAACTACTAAACTATGTATCTCCCACCTAACCATGGAAGAATACTGAACACACACTCATTTTCAAAGTGCTTTGAACTATTTGGAAAATCTCAGTTAGATGATTTTTCCAAAGGACATGCAGTGGACCAGAATCACAGAATGACAGAATGGTAGGTGTTGGAAGGGACCTCTGGAGATCATCTAGTCCAACCCCCCTGCCAGAGCAGGGTCACCCAGAGCAGGCTGCACAGGACTGCGCCCAGGCGGGTTTTGAATATCTCCAGAGAAGGAGACCCCACACCCTCCCTGGGCAGCCTGTGCCAGGGCTCTGTCACCCTCACAGTAAAGAAGTTTCTCCTCATGTTCAGGCGGAACTTCCCGCGTTCCAGTTTGTGCCCGTTGCCCCTTTTCCTGTCGCTGGGCACCACTGAAAAGAGTCTGGCCCCATCCTCTTGACACCCACCTTCAGATATTTATAAGCATTGATAAGGTCCCCTCTCAGTCTTCTCTTCCTCAGGCTAAACAGCCCCAGCTCCCTCAGCCTTTCCCCAGAGGAGAGATGCTCCAGTCCCTTAATCATCTTTGTAGCCCTTCGCTGGACTCTCTCCAGTAGTTCCTCATCTTTCTTGAATTGGGGAGCCCAGAACTGGACACAATACTCCAGATGGGGCCTCACTAGGGCAGAGTAGAGGGAGAGGGTAACCTCCCTCAACCTGCTGGCCACATTCTTCTTCATGCACCCCAGGACACCATTGGCCTTCCTGGCCGCAAGGGCACATTGCTGGCTCATGGTTAATCTGTCATCTCCCAGGACTCCCAGGCCCTTCTCCGCAGAGCTGCTTTCCAGGAGGTCAACCCCTAACCTGTACCAGTGCATGGGGTTGTTCCTCCCCAGGTGCAGGACCCTCCACTTGCCCTTGTTGAACCCGCCCAAGACTCCAGCCTGTCCAGGTCTCGATAAATGGCAGCACAGCCTCTGGCATATCAGCCAGTCCTCCCAGTTTCGTGTCATTGGCAAACTTGCTGAGGGTACACTCTGTCCCTTCATCCAGGTCATTGATGAATAAATTGAACAAGACCAGGCCCAATACCACTCCCTGGGGAACACCACTAGCCACAGGCCTCCAACTAGACTCTGTGCCACTGATCACAACCCTCTGAGCTCTGCCATTCAGCCAGTTCTCAATCCACCTCACTGCCCACTCGTCTAGCCCACATTTCCTGAGCTTCCCTATGATGACGTTATGGGAGACAGTGTCAAAAGCCTTGCTGAAGTCAAGGCAGACAACATCCACTGCTCTCCCCTCATCCACCCAGCCAGTCATGCCATCATAGAAGGCTATCAGGTTGGTCAAGCATGATTTCCCCTTGGTGAATCCATGCTGACTACTCCTGATCACCTTCTTTTCTTCTACATGCTTAGAGATGTCCTCCAGAATGAGCTGCTCCATCACCTTACCAGGGACGGAGGGGAAGCTGACTGGCCTGTAGTTTCCTGGGTCCTCCTTCCTGCCCTTCTTGAAGACCAGAGTGACATTGGCTTTCCTCCAGTCCTCAAACACTTCTCCTGTTCTCCATAACCTTTCAAAGATGATGGAGAGTAGCTTCGCAATGACATCTGCCAGCTCCCTCAGCACACATGGATGCATCCCGGTGGGGCCCATGGGTTTGTGGGTGTCCAGTTTGCCTAACTGATCTCTAACCCTAACTGATCCTCCTCGACCAAAGGAAGGCCATCCTTTCTCTAGGCTTCCTCTCTTACCTCCAGGGTCTGGGATTCCTGGGGGCCAGCCTTAGCAGTAAAGACTGAAGCAAAGAAGGCATTCAGTAACTCTGCCTTCTCTGTATCCGTCGTCACCAGGGCACCCACCTCGTTCAGCAGAGGGCCCACGATTTCCCTAGTCTTCCGTTTGCTACCGATGTATTTGAAGAAGCCCTTCTTATTGTCCTTGATGTCCCTTGCCAGATTAAATTCCAGGTGGACCTCAGCCTTCCTCGTTGCATCCCTGCATACCCTGACAGCATTCCTGTATTCTTCCCCGGAAGTTTGTCCCTTTTTCCACAGTCCACAGACTTCCTTCTTCCATTTGAGTTTTGCCAGTAGTTCCTTGCTCACCCATGTGGGTCTCCTGCTCCCTCACCTGATTTCTTACTCATGGGGATTCACCACTCTTGAGCGTAACAGGTGCGCTAGACTAGTTCCACATAAATTAGCAAAACCACTCAGGCAAATCACCAAAATCACCCTTCATACCATGAAACCAGAACTTTCCCGGAGGATTATTTACTAGTACAGCAAGACACACCTGATAACATATTTGTTAACACACTAACTTGGAATGGTATGACTGCAATGGGTTTACATTTCAAAACAGTAATTTCGAAAAGCAGTAAAATATTTAAGGCTACTTATTTCAATACCAAAATACAAATTCTGCAATCGATTTTTGAAAACACCACAGCAGTATCTTCTTTCATTTTTTTTTCCAAATACACTTTTCAAAGCCCTTGAAGTACAAAAACAAATATAAGATATGAAAAAAATCAAAAGGAATCTACATGCAACAATACAATTAGTCTCCTGCATTTTCATCACTTTTCTTTTACTAATCTAATGAATAAATTTTTTTCTAGGTATTTCCAGCGTATGTATTAATATCCCAGGAGCTCCACAAAGGTCTATTTCAAAGGACAAATGGAAATTTCAATAACCCTGTATTTCAGAAAAGATCTTTTTTAATGTGACCATAGTCACTTGTGTTTCTAGTATTTTGCAGATGAACTTTAAACACCTTTTAATTTAATTTTCTCATGTTAGATTTCTTACTGAAATTTAACCCATGGGGCATATATTTTAAAGGAAATAAAATGCCATTAATATGTGCAACAGAATTGAATATATTCAATATTTTGAAGTGGCTACACTTATGTTAGAAAAAGTGCTTAGCTTTTTTAGCCACCATAGGACAGACGGCAGCTGGAGCCTTGCACACCGTTTTGTACACATTGAAATGCTGTTCCACATATTCAGGAAAGCATCAAAGTAGGGGGTTTTATTAATTTACCCCGTACTAGTGCCATTCATAGCAAGTCAAATAGCAGATTTTAATGCTTCAATTAAAAAAATCCAAACAGATAACTGAGCACCACAGAACAGAACAATAATAAATAAAGCTGTGTGTAAATACTATTGACTACTAGTCATTACTGTATTCTATTATCGAACCTCATGTTTGACACAACTCAGCAAAAACCTCAAGACTCTATGGGAGAAGATTACCAGATGATACACCCTATAAAGATTAACATGCAACACAGTACCAAAATGGTGGAAAAGCAGTACCCAAATTGAGGTTAATCTCGAGAGTGGAACCACAACCATAACCCTGTATGCTAAACTCCATTGGTCCAAGACAGAGGGTGGCAATTCCATCCTCATCTCAGAACAGGTACTAACTAGTGTGCATCTCTATACCATATTGCTAGTTGAAAAAAAATATCAAAGACGTAATTTAACACGAAGTGTGCTGACCCACAGCACTGCAAGCCAGCAGCTGCTGCAGTAGACTCCTCTCCTAGCCACAACTACATTCCTGTTCCTTGTGTTGGCATAGGCAGTTACAAAACCAGACAATAACCTTCTTCAGAAAAATGATCCAGATGAAAACTAATTCAACAGAAGCAGGATGCATATATAGCTAAACTAGATCCCCCAACAAAGTAGTCCCAACTTAGATTGGCTGATGCTACTGGGAAACCGTATCCTGAGTTACAGTTGCCCAGTATGATCTTACACCTTTTCACAAGAATTCAAAAAGACTTCTGAAAATCAGAAAGCAGGATGTATGCTCATGCAGCCTTCACTCTGCTCCTACAACAGGTGCTGTCAAAAGGCCCCAAATCCCTGATGTACGGTGTAGCTTACATGAACAGTTTTGTGTTCATTTTAGAGCACAGAGTTGGGGGGGTTGTTTTGGTTGTTGTTGGGTTTTGTTTTTAATTAAAAAGCAGAATAAATTAGGTGAGAAGTGGTGCAGCCTATCAGTTATGGAAGGATAAATAAGAAAAGCATTAGATGACATCAAATGCCTAAAGGGCAAGGACTTGGGAAGCACCGTGTTCCTTCTGTTTAAGACCTGAACACAAAGAACACATTTGAACAGCTTTTATACAACATAGTTGAAAGGCAGAGCAGGCAACATAACATACCTTTTATTCAAAGAGGGCAGAATTAAAATGAAAAAGCTAAGAACATGCTTGCACAGTTTAAGTCTAATTTTTTGAACTATGGGTACAAAATATCACCAAGCAGCTTAGCAACTGATACACATATTCAATTAAAATCTTTTTGCTATGGAGTGTAGCAGAAAGAAAAAGAATATTTATAGAAGGACACTGTAACTACAATAAATTAGCACAGTACAACTGCAGCTGAGATCTGTGAACATAAAGACAATGAGCAATTCCTAATTAGCACTTCTCTCCCCCATTTATATTAAGTTGTAAGAAGTTTCTGTTTTCCCTTGAAATGTTTGCAGCACACAAACTAACAGCATAGGTGACAAGCCACAGATGCAATGTGGCAATATCCTAACTTTTTTCTTAACGCAAAATAAAATATACAGGAGAAGACTAATCCTCATTTCAAACAACACCATTTCACTAATTCTAGCTCACATTCATTCTCCTAATCTGTTACATGGCATTTTGCTTTTTGATGGACATAGGAACATAAATGATAAAAGATAGCATGTTCACATCTTACGTCTTCTGTTTCCACATGTACTTAGCACAGGCAGTAGTTTACCAAAAGCTTCTCTGATAGAAGTTCCTTTATTATGGTGGGGGATTGGAAACATTGGTGATTAAATGAGTACCAATCTCAATCTAAAACGGACATCTACACTGCAGATGGGACAGACCATACCTCTTCCTCCTTCCATTCACCAAATATCTCAGTACAGTGGCCTGTCCCGATGACTTTTCAAGGCAAATATGACCACCTCCCTCTGACCAAAAAGACAGAGTAGAAGCATGCTTTCATACAGTGACCCCACATTCAGAACAGTACCTTTATCTTCTACCTCCTAAATAGGTACCAAATTTCAGACCAGTATCAAGAATAAAAATGTTAATTTTCAAACATATAGAGAAACTAGATTTTAATTCACAATATGACATCCTCAATACATAGTTGATTCACTTATTTCTCCTCAGTTCACTGTACTGAAAATATCCACTTGATGAAAAGAATGAACTCAAAACTTTCAATTTCCACTCTCTTGGGCTATAATGTAAGTGAACTCACCTCTCAGCTCTTCCTCTTTCCCTTTTATAATTATTTTTAATTTATATAAACATAAATGTTAAATAAAATATAAATATAAAATTTATGTATTTTATTTTTATGACTAGTATACATTACACAAAAATATAGGATAGAAAATGTTTATAAGTATTTTTATAAATGATAATATGCACACTTATTTATCCATTTGTGCATATATATAAAAATTTTAAATATATTTATACACACATATATATACACACACACATATATATACACACACATATAAAAAAATAAAATGGGTTTGGGTGGTTGTATTTTGTTGCTTGTGGTTTTTACTTTTTAAATGCCCGATGCCTTGGGTAAGAGAAATACTTGAGCGTAAACACATCCAACCCAAATAAGTTGCCTTGTTGACCCTGGTTTTTACCAAAAGGTAGCAATTATGTTCATGAAGACAGTTCTTAGCTAGCACTAGTGTTTTGAAACAGTGTAATACATACATCTGTGTCAATATCCAAAGATTAATAATATTTTTTTTATTTGCTGGTCCTCAAACAACAGGCCTTTAATTTCACAGTATTTATAGAATCATATATCAACATGGCATAAACTGGCACGAACAATGGGCATGCTACTTAAAAACTTCACTCTTTCAAACTATGCTAATACTCAAAAGGATCTTTACCTACACAGGGAGTCTGGGCTCAAAACGACTGAAAACCTTTACAAGAATAGAGTACATCCCCTCTTCCCCATAGAACAACATCTGATCAATCTCTGAATGCTGTTCCTGCAAGACAGAGCTCTTGTAGCCTACAGTGTTTCTCAGCCACGCATTAAACGTTTGTCTCTGACAGGAACAACAGCTAATATCACTCTAAATAAAACTGTTCCCATGCTACTACTGCAGCGAAAATTCTAAAACCAAAGAAAACAACTATTCCTCCCATTCACAAATGGTAAGACATGGCTCCTAGTAGGACTTCAGAGATCTTAAGTGAAAAGCTCAGTATCGTTTACTGCAGAGTGAAAGACATAAATCTGGAGGGAACCTGCCTTTGACACAACAGGTTGTTGGCTGGAGCTTGTAGCTAAATGATGCCATGCAATCTCCCACAGCCCACGCCAGTCCTCAGTGGCACTTTGCCACTTTTCCATAGATCTTATTTTGGGTGAAAAGCCCACAAGAATCTGTATGTCTAGCACCCTGCCTGGCCACAGACTTATTTGTACTTCCCTAAATCCTAAACTATCAGGAGCTTATAGGCACAGAGAAGTACTCCACCTTTTTAGTTAGTAATTTGGGAGATTTCATTATTTTGGAATAGAACCAACAGGAATACCTACAAATACTGTTATTAAAGGATGACAGCCAGCCAGTGGAAAGCGGATTCCTGCACTGGATTTCATAGTGCTCTTGCTAGACATTTGACTAAACCCAGAAGCCACAATCGGGGTGGATTTCTTCACTGTTTTAGAAGTGTGACTCCTAAGTGCACTAGGTTGCACAATATATCATGTACCTCTGGTTGCTCAGGACAGACTGGTCCTGACAGATCACATTAAGATGGCTGTGCAATAGTGGTATTCTTCAGTAATATTTATTACACAGAGCCAGCTCTGCTCTGGCAGCATCCCCAACAATATAATTCACAGAGAAACACTAAGTATCATCACATGAGTGGCTGGCATAAACGTAGCCTGAGCTCTACCGCCTGAGCTGGCCTATCTCCAGCACCTGTACCTGAGCAACCTAGTATTCTTTCTGGTGTGGTAAAGACTGGACACGGCAGCATGAATCAAACTAGAACAAATTAGAAGGCAAATCAGCAGTCTCCTTGCTGAACAGCTGGCGTGTTACTACATGCAGCTCAATACGCGCATAGAAGCCTGGCTGTGTGGTATCCCATATTGTATGAAACAGACTGTACTGGGTCTGGCCTGGGATGGTGTTAATTTTCTTCATAGCAGCTTGTATAGCACCACGTTTTAGATCTGTGACCAAAACAATGCTGATAACACACTAATGTTGTAGCCCTTGCTGAACAGTGTTTGCACAGTGTCAACAATTCTGTTTCTCACTCTGCCCCCACAGTGAATAGATTGGGGGGTGCACAAGAGGTTGGGAGGGGACACAACCAGGCAGATGACCCGAACTAACGAAACAGATATTCCATACCATATAATGTCACACTCCGCAATAAAAGTGAAAAGAGGGGGTTTAGGGAAGTTAGCCATCTTTTCCTCATGAACTGGCTGGGTATTGGTCCACCCATGGGAGGCAGTGAGCAATGGCCTTCACATCACTCGTCTTGTTTCTCTCTTCTTCCACTTCTCCTTTGCTTATTAAACAATTTTATCTTCACTCACAAGTCTTTTTGCTTTAACTCTTCCTTTCCTCTTCCCCCGTCCCACTGGGGATGGGGAAAAAGAGTGAGCGAGCAGCTGTGTGGTGCTTAGCTGCCTACTGGGGTTAACCCACAACACAGACCAGTGTCAACTATCTGTGGATTTTTAGTGAAGAGTAAGGTGGGGACGGGTCCCCACAGCTATTCCCCTACACAAAATAAATGAGCTCTTTTCACAACAATTACCTACATTGTAGAAAAAGAGATGGAATCACTCCACATCTCTGATGTATCAGTCCGCTTAAGTCCTCCAACTGTAGAAGACTTATTCACACTTTCACTTCACTGTTGTATTTATGCTTACTTTTGATAAACTATCTGTAGACAAGACATTCCCTTCCAAATACAGTTATTCCTATGGAAAACACTGCTTCCATCTTCAGAGGTCAATGGTAAAGCCAACTAGACTGACTTAAATCTCCTTCATCGTCAGCCAACCTGAACATACCATCAGACCAAAGAGCGTTCCCCTATACTATTCTTTTTGCCATCAAGATACAGGTAACAAAAAGCTAGATGTGTTGATGTCTAACATCTCAAGTCAAACCCTTTGCTGTACAGCTCTTAGCACTCTGCAAATCTTTTTCTTCTGTGCCTTGCAACTGTGAATCAACGCATTCAGTATCTATACAATGCAATTCTTGATCACTTTGGATTTTCGCTAGTATTCACATTCCTTTCCACCCCTCAAGCTCAGTAAAGTTTGTATAAATCTCATCAGAATTATCACAGCAATAACGTATTTGCATGCTTCTACTCTTCAGAAAGCCTGCTACTGCTGTCCTGCCAGTGAACTTTACTGCTGTCATCCTGCAAAAGTAGGATAGTTATTAAGCATGAGCCATTTCCAAATGTTTCTCCCCCTTTTGACCCCCTTCTAAACCTCTGCTTCCACTGAGCTGCAGACCAGCTACACGTGGAATCTTCCAATTCCTCATTGCCCCCAGTTAAGAAGATACAGAACAATTTTCTTCCCTGCGTACCATTGTTCCAGATTTGTCTGAGCACTTTCTTAAACACCCCAGCTTCAGCAAAATGGCTGTCAGTGAATGAAGGAGATGACCTGCAACTGGATGATAAATTCAAGATGCACACAGAAATACCTAAGTGTAATCCTTACTCTGTAAGGAAGAGATAAGTTTCAGCTTTTTCAGGTCACCAATTATGCAAGAGTAGCAAAGAGCCTCTTCCCACCACCTACTACAGAGAGAATCACTCTTTCAAAAGAAAAAAAGTTACCTTCCAAACAAAACGATCTGATGCAGGGAAACTCTACTAAATGAACTATCCCAGTTTCTGAATGGACAATCAGGGGCTACTTTAAAGCTGCAGCATATCTTCCTAGATGACCTGAACATTGAGCACTTCACTACACTGGACTTCCCTTTGCATTCACTCCTCTGTACTGTTACCAAAGGCAGCAAACTTCGAGAATGTCACCATCAATTCAAACCCTTCCAAGCAGAAAACTGAACTGGCCTTTCTTGATTCCTGCTCAGCTCACTTCTTGCCTCCAATAAATACATACTAAACTGTTCCCTAGAATACTCTAAGCTTGTTTATTAAGTACTCCCCAAAAGAGGATACTGCCTGCAGATTTGCTCACATTTACAGCCTTGTACCTATAGTCCCTGCATTCTGTTCACTGATGCACTACACTGAGCCCACAGGCTTAACATGTATCCTTAGCAAGAATAAGAACAAAAAGCATGCAAGCGCACACTATAGATGGGAATGACAAGGTAAAATACCCATAAATCTGTTTCATAAACCTTCCTCAGTACCATGAAGAAATTCCACTGATTTATCCCATTAATAAAGGACACCTGAAGCTCTAGCAAACTAAGCTTGTTTGTTATGTGGGACTTCAGATCAACCTCTCACATACACAAGCTGGTTGTTACATTGCAATACATCGCTATAGTTCATCTTTGACTGAGAAAAATGAGTGCATCCTCGTTCACCTCACTATTTTCACACTCAGAAAGTGCACTCAATCATCCTTTGAATATATCCAATGGCATCCTCTGACATTATGCAGCAAGCCCAATTACAGATCATGTCTTAGACAAACCAGTCCAGGGACATCTCCAAAACAAACTCTACTCATTCCTGATAGCCTCCAGCCAGAAATCAGGGAGAAATTTCAGTCTTCACAAACAATTACAGGTTGGTTTTTTTTTTTTCCCGGACAACTACTTCGCAAAAGAAGAAAACTGTTGCTAAACTACAAAGTTTTCTGGAATCCACCACAGGTACAGACTGATCACTTTCCTATTCTCTACACTCTTAATAGTTCATTTTGTTTGGTGGGGTTTTTTTAGCATAGCTTCCATTTGTAAAACAAAGCCATCCATTGAGTAGAGCTAACGCCAGCTTTTCATAGCCTAGCAGTCACAGTCACATCAGCTCTTTCATATTTCTCAGAATCTCAAACACGGTGCTACTTTAAAAGCACGAACTCAAGTGTTTAAGCAATAAGTAGTTTCTTAGTCCAAAGTAAGCTTACTCTTTGAAATCCTGAGAAAAATCAGCACAATTTGTGATGCAGCAGTGGTTCAACAGCCAAATATATCAGTAAACTGTTTCTCTAAAGTAAAACATTTTTCCACCATACCTTAGGTGTTAGATCAGATCGCTCTTGAAGCTTATATGTCTTGGAGAAAAGAAGTCTGATTATCCATAGAATTAGAATCCCTTCCAAAATGAGATGGTAAGCAGGAGCCTGAAAATAAAAGCATAAAAGTAAGTCTACACAGAATTCTATTTGAATCAGTGTGACATTATGCAACAGTTTTGTTTCTACGAGTACACTCAGAAAAAAACCAAAGCTGATCATCAGCTGATACGTGCTTCTAAATCAGCAAAAATTATAGTTATATGAAAGTGGATTGCTTTGCAACTGCTACTTGTAGCTGTTAACTTGAATTTGAATGGATTTATTCTGCTGTTAATAAAAAAGGCACACTCTAAATTGATAAGCTGTTTCAGTTCCACATATGCACATAAATTGAATATTGAGAATAAAGGCAGCTAAGTCGTACAGGTTGCACCAGTATCTGTGAAGGCAGAAAGCTTTCACAACAAGCACAAGTATCCTGAGAGCTTGAAGGTCTGTGTCATCTATACACGCCCACTTCAACCCTACATTCCTTAGAGTCCACCAACAGCCACAGCTACTATTACTTACAAAGAAACCTAATCCAGTCCTCATAGCCCATTTTTGTTAGTTTCATGGGAACTTTGAGCAGGTATAACCCAACAGAATCACCAGAAGCAGTTTTGCCCCTGTGTCATTTAGTGTCTTGCATGGACACAGTATTTAGGAATACATACAGCAAATCAGAACAGTTGATCCAAGTTAAAGTTAGCCTCTTTAGGTGCTTGGAGGGAGGAAAGTCCGTTTCCTCTGGCAGCACAGCTTGTTTAAAGTAGATGTGGAGTTACGGCACCAGCATTTGACACCTAGTTTTAATGATGGGTTTAGTTACTCCAGTTCAGAAAGGCTCTTGTCCACACTGTGGATGTCTACTATTCTTAAAAGACCCAAAGTGCACACACACTAGTGCACTACCCCCTCTTCCACTCAGTGGAAGAGCTCCCACACATCAATATTTCCTGGTGGGATCTGATCTGCCAACAAAGGAGGTGGAACACACCACACATCCAGAAACTAAAGGAAATCGAACACAAGTTTTTAAAACCAGTAAGGAGTCCTATGGCACGTCAAACTGCCAATAACAAATCTACCATGTGCAGAGTACTTTTCAGTTCATCAAACATACTAAGAATACATACGTACACCATGACGTCTAAAGAACACACAGTATAGTAGCAGTAGAGGTCCTCACAAACTATTTCTCTGTGCTTTTCAGTGCCTACAATTATCCTGAAGTCAGTGTACTAGACTGTGCTACCAACTTCAGTAGCTAAGCACTTCTATATTTGTACTGCAAACCCTAGCGTAAATTCTTAAAAAGTTACCAACCTTTGCCAAAGGAAGGGAGGGAGACAGACTGTTGACACAAGAACACCGCCTATCATCAGGACATCCTTTCTAACATCATGAAACAAAGGCTGGATACAAACATGCCATGCTGATCCCTTCCAGCAGAGAACTCAAGCATAAACATTTAAAAGTTGTTTGTTCCTTTGCAAGTAACACTTCATAAGTTACAAACCCTGACCTTATACTCAAAGAACACTGTGAATCTTATTAAAGTTTAATGCTCGGGTATACACCTTAAATACAGCTTTATAAACTTAAATAGAGAAAAATGTAAGCCCGTGCATCTACTTTTTTCAACATATAAATACGGTGCACATACACATATTCACAATTTTGCGAGTGCAGTCTTACACAGGCGGCACCGATCCACAGCCAGCTCCCGATTCAGTGCAGGCAAGACAGAGCACCACCCTCCCTGCGAGCCACCACCCTCCCCCCGCCACCGAGCGAGGCTCACCGGCTACCAGCCCCGGGGCAGGCCCGCCTCTACCTTCCCGCTCCCCGCGCCCCAAATCCGCGGCCCAGGGACAGGGCGCCCTCACACCCATCACCCAGGCTCCGACAGCCACGGGGGCCCGGGAGCCCCGTCCGCCTTGACGCGGCTCGGCGGTGGGATCCCTTCGGCACACCCACCCCTCCAACCCCGGCGGCGGGTGCCAGCCGCCCGCGCCGGCCGTCGGACAGCACCCCGGGCCCGCGCCCCAGACCGCACCTCGTAGAAGGCCTGCACCATCTCCACCAACACCCACTGCTGCCCCATGCCCGCCGCCGCCGCCATCGCCGCGCCTGCCCGCTTCCGCCTCTGCCGCCTGCCCGGGCGTCGCCGCCGCCGTACGCCGGCGTCAGGGGCGGAGGGGCGGGCCCGCGGCCGCGAGAGAGCGCCCCCTCCGGCCCGGCGGGGACAGGGCAGGCGGCGGCCGGGCCTCGCAGCGGCGGGGCCTAGCGGCGGGCGGCCGGTTGGCGGGCAGCCCATTACCGGTCGGGGGTGGGCCGTGCCTTGCAGCCCCGCGGCCCTAGCAGCGGCCCGGCGTGCTGGGTGCCGGCTCCGCGCCGCCAAAGAGGGCGCGGGCTTGTGGCCGCTTTTCTTAAATTCTGTAATTGTGGTTTATAAAGAAACGCCTTTAGCGTGTGGCCGCCCTGTGCTCCCGCGTGGGTAACTTTATGGTTACTGCTCCCCGTCGTCGTCACAAACCGCGGTTTTCTCTGGCGGCCCTGATCAGGGAGCGAGGCCGGACTGGGAAGATGCGCTCTTCAGTATTAAATAAATGAAATTAGCTGTGAGTTGAACTTGCATAAGAAGACAAACTTGGATGCTTTGTTGAACGTGCTGGCGTCATCTTGGTGTCGCTTTCTCCGCACCCATAGGTTTCTTCAGCCCCACGCCATCCCAGGCTGGAACCAGCCAAGGGGCAGAGCCTGTGCTTTGGTACCTCATCGACACCTTACACTTTCTGCCTCTACACCTGTAACTGGTGGCTTCATTGCTGTAGGAAACAGTTGTTCAGATACTTGGCCAATGAATTGAACAGCGAAAGCAAAACCAGAGTATAGTGGAAATAATGAGTAAATTCCAGTGAGAGAAATTACAGCTTTAAGAGTCTTGCCAAAGTGAGCAGCCATAAAAGCTGAACATTGTTGGGAAGAGATAAACCCCATGAAGAAAAAGAGTAATGGTGAAGACCTTGCACTGATGCACCTGAGTGTAGGGAGGTGACCGAGTCTCTGTGCACAGCTGCAAAGGACTTGAGCGACTGCCTAAAAGGCAGTGGAGAGGAGGGGAAGCTGGAAAGAAGTTTGCTTAGGAAGTGAGGTAACACTTGATGGAAAGGGAACAAAGGACATTGCTGCTAAAGGAGGTGTTTGGGTGGTGCTTCACTGAAGCTAAACAGCTGTGGAGGGCTTTTGATGCTCTTCTGGGAGAGCACTGTGGACCTGCACCCCTGGGGGCTTCAGTCACTGGTCTTCACCATGGTTAGAGGAGAGGAACCTGGGCAGCAGTTGATTAAACAGGTGATAATGAAACACTTGGATGCTGTGGCTAGCTACAAGCAAACAGTAAGTGATAGTTTTACAGCAGTGGATGGTTAAAATCAGTGAACTTCACTTTCATGCTGACTGAAATGCATAATAGTTAATCTTCTCCCTGAGTTTCTCAACTTAATGATACACTTGTCAAATTCCAGGCTCTACACAGTAAACAGAAAAAATGCGGTTTGAGGCTATCTGAAAAGTCAAGACAGAGACAATAAATGTCCCTTTTGTTTTTTAGCTGCATGAAGGTTATTCTTTTCACTATTAAGTACTTCTGTGGCCATTGCATCGTGCTGGAGAGGAGTCTTGGGCTCTTGGGAGATGGCTGCTGCTACCAGCCTCAAAGAATGTGTCTGGTATGCATCCCAGTCCCAAATTTCCCCCAGAAGAGTGGGCCACATTAGTTGTCTTGGTGGGCTGCAGATTAAGTTACACCCCTGCTCTCAAGATCAGATTCTGACTTTCAGTGTTTGACATATATGTGTATGATTGGGAGACTAAGAAATTGATTTTGTGAAACACTGGATGAATTGTTTCCAGCTTGAAACGCAGTGAAGTTAATAATATACTAACCAATAATTCTTCTGGCAGTGAATTCGGAGTTCCTGGTCTGGATTACCATAGGGCTGGGTCTTTCATGATAATGAGCCTATCCCTATTGTTCAGCATTTTCATTGTTCCAACACAAGGCAACTGCTGCTAATTGCTTAAGGCTGCTGTACTTCTGACAGCAAAAAAGAGGGGGAGGTGAAGGGAGAAGTCCTTTGCAATGGCAATTTACAGCTGGGAAGAAAGGGGAGAGGAAAAACATCTTGAGTCTATCTCGGAACTTGAAGTCCAGACAAAAGCTATTGAGCTGGTGCCCTATGGAAATTCCTGCTCTGGAAGTGTCAAATTTTGTCTTCTCCCCATATCCTCCAGTTGCAGAATATTCCTAAACTGCTCTTATTCTGGACCTTCCTCACCAACCCACTCATTTCTCACACTTTGCTTTGAATTCCCAGCTCAATTCCTCTGGGTCAGCACTGGCATGTCAGTTATCTGCAGTTGTTTTCTGGTCACTCCAGAAGCAGAAAAATGGGACTTGGTATCACTATCAGGAATTTTATTTTCCCTATATATCACAGAGGTAGCCAGTGCCAGTTATCTTTGGTCCTCTTTGCTCTGTTAGCTCTTCCTCTGGCTTCTTCATTCTTACTCTGTCAAGTATGAGACAGATAGGAGCTGGAAGTGGAAGTGAGGAAATGTTGTCCACCCTCTTTCTGCATTCTTGGGTCTCAGCCCTGGCTCCCTTCAACCTGGTACTTTATCAACTAGGAAGAGGGGAGAATGGCAGTAGGACATGACGCGTAACTGTGAGGGGATGGTGGTGGTTGCTGCCATTGTACTTGTATTGCTGTGTTGGAGATATGCACATGGAGGGGATGGTGGGAAGAGAAATGTAGGAAGTGGTAGGAATAGGTCCTGAGACTCAGTCACTTCCCTCCTGCCTCCTCCAACCACATACACAGAAGGGAGATGATGGCCGAAGAGGTTAGGGACATAAGGGAGTCTTTGCAACCATTCTCACACATTCTGGGTGGTGAAAGCTTACCTTATATTATTGTGGGTTTAGCGTGCCTAGGTGTAACTCGTTGGCTCTGTGGCTACCCTCAAAAATAATAAAAAAGAAGAATAAATAGAGCATTGGGAAAGCAATCCTGTACTGGCAAGGGGAATAGCAGGATAGTACTAGCTAGTCTTTTTTAGTTTTTGTTTTCTTGAAACCTGATGCTCAACCAAAATGATGCCGGCAGAAAGCACAGAAAGTGTCCAAAGTCAGTTGGAAGCTTAGTATTAAGCCCAAAAATCGTGTCCCAGCTCCTAGTGGGGAAGCAGAAGGATGTTGCAAGACTACTGTGCAAGTGCTAAGAAGAACTTGAATATCAAGTTCTGTAATTTACCTGATATGCGGAGGAGTAATTGTTCACAAGGCAAGCAGAGCACAGGATAAATTCAGTGTTGTCTCGAGCCATGCACCACTGCATCTTGGAAATGTGCTTAATCCTAGTTCTATAGTGAATTAGCCCTGGATTAACTTCACCGCAGAAACCTGTCTGAGATCTGCCTGGGAAGCATCTGGAAATCACAACCTTTGACACAAGCTTTGTATAGGAGTAAGGGTACCTACTGGTCAGAGCACTGGTGCATTCTAGCTATCCTAAACGGTACCATGGCACCCTGCACAACTGTAATGACAAAGTGGCATAAAGTGGAAATGCCGTGATGTTTTCCTGGCATACAATGGGGACCAAATTTGACCTCAACTGTTTCGAATTAATGACTATTAGAACTGTGTCAGAGTGGCCAGAGTACTCTTTTTAAAGCATTTTCAGCCAAAGGTGGACCTTTGGAACAAAAAGCTAACTTATCACAGAGATGGATGTAGGCACAGCAGTCTGTCTCCTGCTTATGCTTCTTTTCGGTGCCTGTTCCCCAGGTGGGTTTGGCAGCACTGGGCTGAGCACCTGTCATGGTTTAACCCCAGTCGGCAACCAAGCACCACGCAGCCGCTCCCTCACACCCTCTGCCCCCCCCGCAGTGGGATGGGGGAGAGAATCAGAAAAAAAAAAACTCATGGTTGAGATAAAGACAGTTTAATAGGATAGCAAAGGAAGAGAGAAAAATAATAATGATAAAAGAATATACAAAACAAGTGATGCACAATGCAATTGCTCACCACCTGCTGACCGATGCCCAGCCCGTCCCCGAGCAGTGATCCCAGCCCAGCCAACTCCCCCCAGTTTATATACTGAGCATGACATCATATGGTATGGAATATCCCTTTGGCCAGTCTGGGTCAGCTGTCCTGGCTGTGTCACCTCCCAGCTTCTTGTGCACCTCCTCGCTGGCAGACCATGGGAAGCCGAGAAGTCCTTGACTTAGTATACGTACCACTTAGCAACAACTAAAAACATCAGTGTGTTACCAGCGTTATTCTCACCCGAAATCCAAAGCACAGCAGTATACCAGCTCCTAGGAAGAAAATTAACTCTACCCAGCTGAAACCAGGACAGCACCTAAGTTTCTAATGCATGGCAGAACTAAGTGTCTTAAAATGGAATCGACAACAGATAGGCCCAATTCTGTGTTGACTAAAGAAAACTTGTATCAGAAACTTGTGAGAGCTGCTCAGCCAGGCTGCTGGGACCACTAACAGAACAGACACTGTTTAAATGGGAGTGTTTGGCTTGTGGAGAGCCAGTTACCCATATGCGGTGTTGCAATATTGCTGTTGCAGAGCTAGATTTTGTATCCTGTGTGGTTAAATCCCACATATTTCTCATTCAAGACGTCAGATATATTCAGGTTGGGGATTTGCAGTCCAGAACTTTCTGCTGGGCTAGCTGTCCATACTGCAGAAGGAAATAGGTGGATGGCTCACTTGTTTCTCTCCCCCGCCTCAATATGCAGCTGAACTAATGTCCACTTTTTACTTCAAAACCTTAGTCCAAACAGGACACAATTTACTCCAAATTGTGTCAGTTTAAATGGCATTTCTTTTAGAAACAAAAGCACTGTATTAAATAGGCCAGCTTGGAATTTGTGTTCTTCACTACTTCTTGTCCCAGTTTTTTCTCACACTGAATTGACTAATTGCTGTTTCCCACAGCATATTTGGATTAGAAACATGGCAGGCACGATGGGCAGACTGGTACCCAAAGTCATTCTGATGGAGTTAAAGGTTGACCACAATGAAGTTGGGATCACTTCAGGAAGAGAGTAATTCAGTCAAAATAAATAATGCAGTATATTGTGAAATACTGTCAGCTCTTCACATGCAAATTGTCCAAACTGACTAGATTCAAATGTATGTGCAGAGCGATATGCCATAAAAGTATGTGTCTGCATCAGACTAACTTTTTCTAGGCTGGAAAGTAAGTTTCATGTACTGTTTTTAAAAAGTGGTCAAATGGGCTAATCTAACATGAATTTTAGGTAACACACGTCACATGCATCATATGCAAGGTAGAGCTTGTGACCTGCAAGATGAGAAAGAAAAACACAATTGGCATAAATTCTATCCATTGGTACAGTGGCCAGCAGAAGCTCATGAGGTTTGGCTGCGAAGGTTAACATTCCACACCTCCTTTAACTACCACCGTGCAGGCCTCCTCTCTTGAGAAAGAAACTAGAAGAGAAGCAAAGGGATATTAACCCTGAGTCAATTCAGCTTATTTACTTCAAGATTTGGACTCCAGTCTAAAACAAAATGTCTAAGAAGCTTTCTTGTCAGCAGTGTTTTCCGTACTTACTGTCTTGTCATGGAAGTTTTAAAGGAGGACTTCATCTTCTGATGCTCTGACTAGGTAAAAGGCTGTCCCCTAATGCAGCCCGAATAGCCCTTTAACCTCTGTGTGGTTACATAAAAGTCACACTGGTTTGTACAAACCCCTCTACTTTTACAATACTGTTATCCACTGTTTGTCTTACATAAAAATGAGGTCTCTAATGAGTGCTTTTACGACAGCAAACAGTGGAATCATCATTTGCAGGTTTTTGTGATGCACGGAGCCTTAGACATTGCAGTACTGAGAAACAAAAAAGTGTGATGTATGCAGCCTTCTCTTCACATAGTTGCAACTAGATGCCTCAAAAAAGGATCCATTAAAAAAAGTAAATGAGCATGAAGCTGCCCATTTAAAGTTGTGAGGGTACCAGTATGCTTTGAGTCCTGGATGGACGTGAGGATTTGGTCGTTCTAGTCAGATATTGGAATCTTCTGAAGTAAGATAATTCAGTGCATTTTTTGAAAATGGAGCAGTGTGTACTGTAGATTTAATTTGCCTGCAAAGAATAGGCAGATGAATAGGCAATTACGCAATCATGATGTTATAGGTAGGTGGCTACCTCCTACTTCAGTTTCAAAGGCGATCTTATGCAGAGCCTGTGAAAGATTGTATCCATATCAGAGAGAAGCTCTTCCCTGCACTGGACTGTGACTGTAAGTGTTCCCCAAAATTTCAGGTTTAGAGTGTGGTCCAGATGCAGTGAACCTTATGGGAACAGTGTATACTGGATTTAAAGCTGCATTTTTAAGATTAAAATGGCAATTTTGTCGTCTTGATACAAAGAAATGCAATAGATTCCTATCTTCCAGCACCAGCCTTAATGAATTGTCTTTGGATCAAGTATTGCAAACCCAGTTCATAGTCTTAAATTTGAATGCATGTTAAATCCATTCAGGTAGCAGATCATATTTAAAGATTAACAACAGATTTATCCTTCTCATTCTTCCACAGTTAATGGCCAACAAATCTTTCTGATGAAAAGTAGAAAAGAAGTATTGAAGTTTTTCAAGCCTGCAATATTGCAGAACTCAGGTCAAAACTGGGATGAAGTTGTGCTCTGTGCAGTTGCTATTTTTGTTGGCTTTAGGAAGAATGGAATGAAGGCAAATAGTTGCAGATTTCGGTGAAAGCAAAAGCATCTCTTGATCATACCTTCATTGTGGTGCACATGGCTCAATTTCTGGTAGCTTCTTACATCCATGTAACACTGTGGGGCATTAAAGTATTTTAGTATCCCATGCTGTCTTGACATCCTCAGGCTGAATGTTTATTTCAAGTTTTAAGCAAGCTGTAAATCTTCACAAACCATTTTCAGGATCTTTGAGAGCAGGTTGAGCTGTCTATGAGAACATAATCTTTGTTTTTCTCCTTAATGACTGGGTTTCTTCACCAAGGTCTGCAGAATATTCAGTGCTCTCAGTAACTGCATTGTGCTGACTGTTGCAAGTGTTGATTACTAATGCATTCATTGACTCTGTGATACCACCTACAGATGTTGTTGGGGCTTTTTCTGTTTGTTTTTTCTTCAGTGCAGCTCCTTTGCTGCTTAGGTGGTTCTGCATGTTAATGGTAATAGTGTAGTCTGCAGTGTGTGATTGTAAAACTCTTACTAGCATAATTGAATTTAGAAACAAGAGACTTCAGATGGCATTATCAGAATAGAGAGAAGTTTGAAAAGTTATGGTAACTTCAGCATTTTAATGCATGTTTTTCACCATGGAGTTTGCTCCCTTGAAGTTATATTTGTAAAATTGCACGTAAAAGAAGCAACTAAATTTCAGCCAGAAAAACACAAAGTACTCCTTTGCTAACTCTGCATTCTTGCCAATCTACTGAAGCACAGAAAGGCACTGTATTGTTTACAGATCCATGTAATGCATACCAGAACACAAGCTGAAATTCTTTGTGGTTATAGGTAAAATATGTGTGCATGTGTTGGCAGAACTAGTCAAGTCTGACAGGCAACACCTTGCATATGTTTGCTACCCAGAGAGTTGCAACATAACTGCTACAAATTCAGAACAGATGTGGCTGAAAACATTTTTTAATTCATAGAGCAATGCTCTTTCAAGCTCTGAAATTCTTACCTGGCTTTTAAACCATATGATTTTACCTGAGTAAGGCCTGAGTAAAAACATAGTTCCCTATTCAACTGGTGTTTCATAGCCAATGAGTGGAATACAAACTGTATTCTCCGTTATTAAGCATCCATAGTCACCCCAGATGTTTCACAAAACTAAGTAATGGTAAGCAGTTGACATCTAAAAGATAAAATAAACTGGATAAAATGATAATGCCAGGAAATAAAGTGACTAAGAACCCCTCCACACACTTTTCCCACACAAAGTAATTGTTGAAATATATCTTTTAGAGGGACCTGAACAGTAGAGTTGAACAGGGAATAAGAGACGACACCACAGTCCTTGTTAATGGGTGAATGTTTGTGGCTTTGTAAGACAGATTCTGATCTTTCTGACACCTCTGAAAATCTAAGTAAAAGTTTGCTGGAATCAAATAAAAGAGTAACTTGTTTTTTGAAGCTTGTCAGAATTTCCTAGTGCACTCTTCAGCATCGTGAAACACTTACTGTTTTTCTGTCTTCACTTCTGTGAGATGTTTGCGCTGGAAGACAAGTCTGCTGCACGCAATTGTTTTCATCAGCTGCTGAAGCTAGTGTGCAGTTTCAGATGGATAAAACTGGCACAATTTAGCTTGTGCTCCGTCTGAATATTCTCCTAATTATTCCTGATTATCCTAATAGTTTTTTCCCTTCTCTTTAAGGAAATGGCTGCAATTTTGCCGCTATAATGGTAGTATATTTTAAATAGAAATTCCCATTTATACCATTGTTTCACTTCAGAATTTGTATTAAAAATAGGGCAGCCGATGTCTTAGAACAGTCTTCTGAGAAATGCAGTGGACTGGAGCTTGCCTTACTTGTGCCTTTTTGGTTTGGAAAACAAGCAAGCCAGTTTTCAGTTGCTATTTCTTCTTTGTGACTTTTATTTCTGTACTCCTAGGTTATATTCTGACTGATTATTTAAAAGGATGACACTATTCTTAATTAACATGTAAGATGATAACACAGCTTAAAATCGGTTGGTCTTTGCTTAAACATGGTAATGAAATTTGGCCTCTTCAAGGACCTGCTTCGAGGAATCTGTGGGTTAGGGCTCTAGAAGGTAGGGGGGGTCCAAGAAAGCTGGTCAGTATTCAAGCATCACTTCCTCCAAGTTCAAGAGCAGTGCATCCCGAGGAGTAAGAAATCGGGTCAGGGAGGCAGGAGACCCGCATGGGTGAGCAAGGAACTACTGGCAAAACTCAAATGGAAGAAGGAAGTCTGTGGACTGTGGAAAAAGGGACAAACTTCCAGGGAAGAATACAGGAATGCTGTCAGGGTATGCAGGGATGCAACGAGGAAGGCTGAGGTCCACCTGGAATTTAATCTGGCAAGGGACATCAAGGACAATAAGAAGGGCTTCTTCAAATACATCGGTAGCAAACGGAAGACTAGGGAAATCGTGGGCCCTCTGCTGAACGAGGTGGGTGCCCTGGTGACGACGGATACAGAGAAGGCAGAGTTACTGAATGCCTTCTTTGCTTCAGTCTTTACTGCTAAGGCTGGCCCCCAGGAATCCCAGACCCTGGAGGTAAGAGAGGAAGCCTAGAGAAAGGATGGCCTTCCTTTGGTCGAGGAGGATCAGTTAGGGTTAGAGATCAGTTAGGCAAACTGGACACCCACAAACCCATGGGCCCCACCGGGATGCATCCATGTGTGCTGAGGGAGCTGGCAGATGTCATTGCGAAGCTACTCTCCATCATCTTTGAAAGGTTATGGAGAACAGGAGAAGTGTTTGAGGACTGGAGGAAAGCCAATGTCACTCTGGTCTTCAAGAAGGGCAGGAAGGAGGACCCAGGAAACTACAGGCCAGTCAGCTTCCCCTCCGTCCCTGGTAAGGTGATGGAGCAGCTCATTCTGGAGGACATCTCTAAGCATGTAGAAGAAAAGAAGGTGATCAGGAGTAGTCAGCATGGATTCACCAAGGGGAAATCATGCTTGACCAACCTGATAGCCTTCTATGATGGCATGACTGGCTGGGTGGATGAGGGGAGAGCAGTGGATGTTGTCTGCCTTGACTTCAGCAAGGCTTTTGACACTGTCTCCCATAACATCATCATAGGGAAGCTCAGGAAGTGTGGGTTAGACGAGTGGGCAGTGAGGTGGATTGAGAACTGGCTGAATGGCAGAGCTCAGAGGGTTGTGATCAGTGGCACAGGGTCTAGTTGGAGGCCTGTGGCTAGTGGTGTTCCCCAGGGAGTGGTATTGGGCCTGGTCTTGTTCAATTTATTCATCAATGACCTGGATGAAGGGACAGAGTGTACCCTCAGCAAGTTTGCTGATGACACGAAACTGGGAGGATTGGCTGATATGCCAGAGGCTGTGCTGAGATTTAGCGAGACCTGGACAGGCTGGAGTCTTGGGTGGAGAGGAACCTCCTGAGGTTCAACAAGGGCAAGTGGAGGGTCCTGCACCTGGGGAGGAATAACTCTATGTACCGATACAGGTTAGGGGTTGACCTCCTGGAAAGCAGCTCTGCGGAGAAGGACCTGGGAGTCCTGGGAGATGACAGATTAACCATGAGCCAGCAATGTGCCCTTGCGGCCAGGAAGGCCAATGGTGTCCTGGGGTGCATTAAGAAGAATGTGGCCAGCAGGTGGAGGGAGGTTATCCTCTCCCTCTACTCTGCCCTAGTGAGGCCCCATCTGGAGTATTGTGTCCAGTTCTGGGCTCCCCAGTTCAAGAAAGATGAGGAACTACTGGAGAGAGTCCAGCGAAGGGCTACAAAGATGATTAAGGGACTGGAGCATCTCTCCTCTGGGGAAAGGCTGAGGGAGCTGGGGCTGTTTAGCCTGAGGAAGAGAGGACTGAGAGGGGACCTTATCAATGCTTATAAATATCTGAAGGTGGGTGTCAAGAGGATGGGGCCAGACTCTTTTCAGTGGTGCCCAGCGACAGGACAAGGGGCAACAGGCACAAACTGGAACACAGGAAGTTCTGCCTGAACGTGAGGAAAAACTTCTTCACAGTGAGGGTGACAGAGCCCTGGCACAGGCTGCCCAGGGAGGGTGTGGAGTCTCCTTCTCTGGAGATATTCAAAACCCATCTGGATGCAGTCCTGTGCAGCCTGTTCTAGGTGAACCTGCTCTGGCAGGGGGCTTGGACTAGATGATCTCCAGAGGTCCCTTCCAACCCCCACCATTCTGTGATTCTGTGATTCTGTGAAATGGAACAGCTCTCCAAAGATTCTGATTTATTTTTCCAGGAGACAGGAAAGGACAAACATGTTCACTGTCTGGGCAATTATCAAATAGAGAGGAATGTGAGATGAGAGCTTGCGTTCTCTGACTAGTATCAATAACAGAGACCACTGATTGATGCAAATGCAAATACTTGATTCTTTGGAGGAGGGGAATAAATCTAGAGAAAAGTCTGATAAATGCTTCAGTCTTGAAAAAGACACCTTTTGCTAAATTTCTGTGCAAAGAAGCTGATCAACTTTATCAGCTCTGATGGTAGCTATCAAAACCAGGAAGTAAAGTAATCCAATCACTTTCTATCCTGGTAGGTTTGTTGTGTTTTTCAATTATAACACATTTACTTCTTGTCAAAAAGAGAAAACCATTGAGAACATTTAGAGGTACTTCTAAGCAAATCTTAGTTCCTTCTGTTCCTGGGAGGTAAAAAGTCTTGGTCTGATTCTTTGGATTGTGTCTGTATTTATGGAGAAAAAAAAGGTTCTGCAGCATTTTTCTTTCAGTAGTCCCTTGGATTTCTGTGTTCAGTTTTGTGATGCTGTAACATTACCTGTGTTTCCTTTTGCTCCAAGCACAGCTGGTGAAACAAGAATTGGACATTGTTAAATTGCCCAACAGTCTTATCATGAAACGAGTGGCTTGTGCAACGGGAGTTTTTACAGTCAATTCATATTTCAAGGCTTTTTGTGTATGGATCTCATCAGGAAGTGAGCAAGACAATAAGAATTTGGAGTTGTGGTACCAGCATTCCCAGACGCATTTCTTTATTCCATATGGAGAAACAAATGTGTAAAAACCATTTGCAAAATTACAGTACATTTTCCAAGTGATTTTTCTGTTAAATATTTTAACCAAAATTGGACATGTGTGGCTAGCTACAGAAACAAGGCCTTTTTTTCCCCTTAACCACACTTGTATTGCCTCATAGATAAACTTGTGCAAAATTTCTGTACCAGATTGTTGTCCCTAAGACTGCAAAAGTACATTGCAGGGTTTGAAAAGAACGTCATTATTTGGCTATATCCTGAGACCCCACCACCAAAGCAATTCTTGGTCAGTGGTGTAAATTTTTATAACTCCACTGAAGTAGCTCTGACAGCTAGCAGTGGCTGTCTGCTATAACTGACTCAAGAGGATTACTCCCGCTCCCACTAACTTAGAAGAGCTGTAGTGTTCTAGTATCCAAAACTGTGAACTTGTGCTTACTTAAAGGTAATGCACACTCAGAAATGCATTCTGCTACCCTCAGAAATGCAGGGTCAAGTACAAGACATCAAATCCAAAATTTTCCAATTATTTTACTTGCTTTCTGATTTAGATCTGTAACCTGCCAAAACCAGGATCTGAGAATGGGTATTTAGGTGCTCAATTACAAAAAACAAGGTCTGTGTTAGAGAGGAAATGCATTTAAATCCTAGCCAATAAATCCCAGTAGAGTGTCTTTTACGGATTGACTCATGATTTTTGTGGTAAATTGGCAGTTAACTAAGAATCATCCTACTTTTCTTTGTTTGAAAGCATAAAGTAAAAAATGAATTGAGATTCACAGACTTTTGATATTTTGTCTTGATCCTTCAGCCTTGCATTTATGAAAACACAGAAGCAACATATTTTGCATATTCCCAGACCTTTGTGGAAATAAGTGAAGTCAAAAAATTATGCTGTTCAGCAGATAAAAACTGTTCATATAATTTTGCAACTGCTAGCTTTTTTTACAAATGCAAAGTGATGGGCACAAGGGGACATCTGCTGCCAGCAAGAGGCAATGCACTGAAGCCACTTGGCGCTAGAGTTCATGCAATAGTGTTGTAGGAAAGTAAAAATAACAGAGGTCCTTATGCTTACCTTACACATTTATTCCAGACCAGTAAAGATCTGAGGAGTGTGCTTGGTTTTGTGTGTGTGTTAGGAAAGGGCAGCAAGAAGGCAGGATGGGGTAGCTGGAAAACCAGATCTTATTTCTTGGTTCATTCACCTCAGAGCTGTAAGAAGGGCTTGCTCACCCAGATGCTTCAGCAACTGTTTGAAGTGATGGTTATGTTTTTTGGTATAGCTGTTGCAGTCCCTAAAAATCCTGAAAGCCCTTTCATTCAGCCAAGCAAGGTGCTAGCCTAACCCTAGAAGGCTCCTAGATGGAACAGTTGTGTGCTGTGAGTGAACAGTAGGACCAAGAAGTTACCAGTTTGGGTCTGACCTGGCGGCGGTCCCATCGCAACTGAATTATTTTTAAAGTATATGCAACTTGCATAGGACTGGTTAGTAGTCTTGAGCCAGTCCCTAGCAAATATATCAATGGGTAAAAGGCAACAGTAATACTGACAAACTTTTGTTAAATCTATGCAGTGTGGAAAGGGTGTTGTCAGAGCGATTGTCAGAGGGATTTTAGATCAGGGCACACTGATATTTCAGTGGAAAAACGATGTGCTATTTATTCCTGGCACCTCATCTATTTGTAGTTATATAACTTTCAGATGACACAGTTATGTTAGTTTTCCATTTGGAAAATCTGTACGGCGGTGTCTCTCATTACACAGCTCCTGAAACTTCTTTCAGACATACATTTATCTTTTTTTTTTATGGTGTTTACTCTTTGAGGGGTAAGAAGGAAAGTGCATTTCCTATCAGTAAGAGTATTCCTATTAATAAGGGCATTTAACTTATAAGTCAAGAGGCAAACAAGTGACTGTAAAGGCAAAGCTAAGATGTTAAAAAGAATCATGTTGCTCACATGTGCCGTAAGGATTTTTCAAATATCTTTTGACTTCCCAGTGTAACACATTGTCAGTGTATTCACTGTCACAATTGTAACAGCATTTCATGTGCTTTACTGATGAAAATATTGTGGCAGTCAGGAACTGTTTAAGCTTAGCTAGCTAAAACAATTTCAGAGAAGGCTAAACAAAATAATCACAGGGATCCGAAAAATTGTGAAAATGATACCAGTGCTCTGAACTATATGGGCTGGCTCTGTTGTTTTGGGGTTTTTTTTTGTGTTGTGTTGTTTTGTTTTGTTTTTTTTTAAACAACAACAAACAACAAACAAACAAAACCAAAAATGCAAAACACAAAACAGTGTAGGAGAAGGTTCAGAACACCACATAACCCCTTTGCTAGATGTTGATGTTGTTACATGGCAGCTGTGATTAAAAGTGTATTTCATGTGTAAGAAAGATGAGTCATTAATGACAGGAAGAAGTTGCATCCACCACAAAATTAGGCTACCATAAACACTACATAGATCTTAACCTTAATACTGCTCAGAATTTGAACATGTCACTGCTTGGTGCCTTGCACCAAGTACCTACAATACTGAGACAATTGTGTGTCTCTGGATTTCCACAAGAAACTCAGGGTATTGGAGTTTGATCTCTGACACTCCTATGGATGGGAATAAGACCATCTCCCACCCACAAGGTAATAGTAGACTTGCGCTCAGGAGGCTCTTGAGGTGTGCTCTGCCACCCACAAAGGGAACATTGCTGACTAGGCAATGTTTGTCAGGCTGAGTCTGAATGAATTCCCTTTTTTTGGGCCAAAGCTCTGATAAGTTAATTTTCCACATGTGCTACAAAAAAACCCCAACAGCAAAAGCAAATCCTCTTGAAAACAGAACTCTTTATGGCACGTTTCCTCCCTGGGGGAAGGATGAGAGTACAAACAACATATGGCAGATGTTAGCCACGCTGTTTTAAGCCCTAGCAGGAGCTCAGACATTATGGGGATAGGTGCTGAGTGAGAACACACAAGCAATAGAAAGGTGGTCTTCTCCAGGTGATTTCTGAGGGGGGCTGCAAGGTGCTGAAATGGAAAGACACACCGATGTTGCAGAAGGCTTTTATGCTGGGGTTGTAGGGAAATAGACTGTTGAAGGGGGAGCTTGACATGTGAAGAATAATTTTCATTACCTGTTTTGTATTATTCAGGTCATAGCAGTTGGCTCACAAACACTCAGTGGCTGTTTAATACATTTAAACTTAATCTAAACTAAAGGATTTCCTTGGTTTTCATTGCTGTTGTTTGGGGGGTTTTTTTGCAGCAAGTTTGGTTTGTTGGGGTTTTTTTTCAGGAGTGGGAGAGTTGGGGTATTCTTCCTTTTAGCACTATTGATCCACATTCTAGTCAAGGAATTAGTAAAAATTTTATTTGGGTGAGGAAAGGGGGGGGGGGGGGGGGGGGGGGGGGGGCAGGAATTGTGGTTGCCAAATTTCAGTTTTGGTAATGAGTGGGGACCAGAATGAAAACCAAGCCATTATCTAATTCCAGGCTCAGTTTTCAGGGTTAGACGGTCAAGACAGTTTTCCATTCTTATGAAACATGCTTTATATTTTCTTATAAGACAATAAACATGAATGTCCTAAAGCAATGAATGCCCCAAACCCATCCTCTTTTATCCTTGATCAAACTGCCAATTATATTCTACTGTCAAGAGCAATTTTTTGATAAAAGTTAAAAAAAAAAAAAAAGAACTAATTGAGGGAGGAAGATCAGGCCAGAAAGGATTAAATGCTGACACCATTTCACTAGAAAAATATCATTCCTGTATCTGACACACTGCCCTACATTCTTCCTGTGGCTAGTAATTCATTCCTAACTGTCCTGCTGTGAGGCATGTTATCTTAACCATGAGGCCTCCCCTCCGTTCTCCAGTATTCAGTGTTTCTGCTTTTTGATGATCACCCCTCGCTCTCCCAGGTTCAATACAAATGTCTTGTGACAACTTGCTCCCCAGATAAAAGCTTAGTTTGCATATACATGTATCTTCCAGCACACTAATTACTTTTCTCTTTGACCTCCTGCAAAACATTAGCCAAGGATGTTTTGAGCAATTTCTACAGTTAGTCATGCTGTGAGCAACACTGCTTTGCCTCTATTTTCTCACGTCTTTTAGAAGTGGAGCAAGTATGTCTGACCCAATGCTTCCTAAAAGCACCAGGTTATATCAATACTAATCTCATAATTATTGGAAACTACAGCTGTGAGGCAGTGACTTAAAAATGTGTTAACTTTGGACTGGTTTAGCTAGGGACAGTCGTTTGTGGCTATACAAATCTTTTATGGTTATGCAAGTGCTTTTAAACAACATGGTGCAAAAGGAACAATGTAAAGTAGTAATATTCCATTATCAGAGGGTGTGAGTAGAAGTGGCAATCCTTGCTTAAAAAAAAAGTGACGTTGTGTAATTTGGAACTGAGCTGGATCATCTCCTTATGAGGGCAGAGTATGAGATTTCCTTGTACACTTACCATGTGTGTGTACACAGATCAGCCAGGGAACAGCACCTGCATCTTCATTTTTTCTTAAAAACTTGCATCTCAAATTTTCTTTAAAACTTGTGCCTTTGAATTTAACATCAGTCCTGATGTAAATATTTCTGGATTTAAGTTGAATTAAGTTGAATTGGTATCCCTTGACATTGTAGCATAATCTTGAGCCAAGCTAGTTTTGAATTTAGTACTGCAGATTTTTTTTCATGCTGTAGAATAATACTGTGGGTAGAAATATCAACAGAAGCTTGTTGCGTGCCCATCAACGGTATGTCTGGGACAGAACAACAAGGTGGCCTGTTGTTACAGAACTGAAGAGCTTGCTTCCCCAGGCGTTGGTTCCCCATAACTACTTCTTTTCTGTACACGAAATACGTGTGTCTACTTTGCACAGAACTTTGATTGACTTTGTACAGCAACCTGGTCATAACAGGAGTCTGCAAGTACTGCAAAATGCAAGGAGCAAGGAGCTTCGTACAAACACAAAACAACCCTATTGCCCCTTCTAAATCCACCAGCAGATCATCCTCTGTACTGTGCCAGCATAGAACATTTTTGCTAATTAGGCAGCTGCTGCACTGTGACGGCTTCTGTTATGCAGACCAGTCTGTCTGTCTCCCACACTCTGTTAATTACATTCAGCTGTTGTCACATTGGTCCCTTAGATTGCTAGCTGTTTGGGGCACGGATCAGCTGGTTTTTACGTAGGGCTGTTGCCTAGTTACAGTATAAGAAGCACCAATGCACAATGAGGAACTATTTTGCGCTAATGCAGTGCAAAAACATAGCAGGGGGAAAGTGCTAAAGGATTAGCTATTTATAGGTGTTCTTGACCAGCAGGTGCACAGGTTATGCAGCTGTGTGCATTTGCACGTCTGAATGAGTTTCTGTCTTGAAAAACCAGAGTCAGGACTTCAGCTGATATAAACCTTTCACTGCAGGGCCTAAAAAGAGAGTTTCTGAAAGCTGTTGATCTGCCTTATCTTCCCAGGTTTGAGGGCTGGCAATTAAGAAAGTCCGTGTACTGTAAGAAGGCTCTGTTTGTCATGAAGTGCAACCTCGTTTTGCGTGTTTACCCACTCTTTTTCCACTATTCTTAGTCTTTCTTTTACTCAACATCTGAGAAATCCACCAAATACCATACAAATATATTGGTATAAGGAGAACTCCAGCTGTTTAAGTCACTTAAATCCTCTTAAGTCCTCATAAAACTCAACTTTATCTTGCCAATATGCCCTCAAGTATCAGGTGTGTTGGAGGCAGAACTGGTTATCACCCTCCTCTCTCTGCCCTTAGTTGAAAATGCACACCTGGCTGCTGCTGAACTTCTGCATATTAAAATGGCCAGTTTTCGGTAGCCTTTACTTCCTGGACTGGAAACTGGCAGTTCATTCCTCAACCCATGTATGTATTTCAGCCAAGTACTGATGGGAGTCGTGGCCAATTTAGCTATTCTACTGTGGTTTGATCTACCAGTGTTCATAAGTGAACACCCATTGATGTGTGAATTACTAAAATGAAGAAGGGAGTAGCTGAAAAGCTAAAAAGGGTTGTGCTACTCAGCCTAATCGAAACACAATAATGATTTCAGGAGCTAATAATAAGGTTTACAAGTCTCCAAAGTGAAATGAGTAGACTCTGTAAATTCAGTTGTACAATACTTCTTCCCAGTCCTTTTGAAGTCTCTCTTGAAAACTTATGCAAGGAAAGATGTTAACTGGGAAATGATTAAAATGATCTAATGACATTGCTATCTCCTATTTCTATGGTTACTTCCGAGCTTAAAGAGAAAAAAATGTTACTGACGAGTAACAACATGCATGTGCATTGAGAGTTGACATTCCAGTCTTCCAAGCTTTCAAGCTTCCTGATTTGAACCTGGTAAAACCCTGCACAGTTCACACCAGCAGTAAATTAACTCTTTTTTGTTAAATTTCTTGTTATGATTACCCAGCCTACCTGAAGTATATTTTAAGTCTATATTACAAAAGATGAATCTGGTACTGCCAGAGAAATGAACTAGAACTATCAGATCTAAACAGTTACATACTCTTAGTTTCAGTCGCTCAAATTTTAATTTCATTCATTTTTTTTTTTTTCTTATTACCTAGTCTTGCAAAACAACAATTAATTGCCTTCATTACATCAGGATTAACTAAGGATTTTTCTGCAAAATTGGTGCGGTAATTTTGTACCACTAGAGAGCAGATTTGCACTGTGAAGTGTAGTGTATCCTCACTAGAGATGTCAAAGGGCTGGGAATAGCGTCCTGTAAATAAAACTTACGAATACAATCACCTGGTAATATGCATGTATGACTGTCATCTTCTCAAATGGACTTTAGACTCTTCCCTGATTATTATAAATTGCTTCTTTCAGAAACTGTAATGGTTAAAAATTGTATCTGTTTGAGGACTTCAGTAGAACTCTACAAGTCTCTTCATGTTAACCTGAAATTCAGGAAAGAAGGGAACATTAATTCATACTGTTTTAAGTATACTGCCCTGGTAAATGTTGTATGAATGGATGGAAACTGATCAGCTCAAATTAGTTCATGTCTAATTCTTAAATGTTTCACTCCCTTAAATCAACCTTCCTTTACTTGGACATTCCATTAAGCCATATTTAGAAGCAACCTGGAAGCACCTCTTGGCTACTGAGGTATTGCAAAGTATGTATAGTGTGTGTGAGGGGGGCTTTCATAGTATGTTTTCAAGCTTTCTGACTATCTAAAAGGAACAAAGACGTTGCAAAGCCAGAAAAGGGAAGCTCAGAAACCCTGTTTGTTGTCCAAATATACCACAAAACTGTAATATTTGGGGTATAATCCTGAGTCCGTTAAAATCAGTAGTTGTGGTAATTCTTTGATAAAATAGGTGCAAGCCTAGATTCTACTGTGGAGCAAATACCCTTACAGGTATTGCATTCCTAATTGAGGACAGTTAATAGATATCAAAAGTGGCATTAGAAGCTTTGAGGTATTTTTCATGCTTCACTATCACAGCATGGGGAAAAAAGTGCTGCTTCATGAGCAAGGTCACACACTGACATGGTCAATGTAACAACCGAGTTTCATGGGCCAACAGTGATGTATCCCTTCCATTATTCTATACATGCTGTACATATTCTTCACATGCAGTTTGTTAACTGGGTTAGGTGTGCAACTTGTAATATCCTGTGATCACGCACTGCAGGGTGCTTGAAGAAATTCAACAGTGAAGTTTTCTTCTATTGAAGTTTCTTCATTGTGTTCTGTCAACTCAAACACACGTACTTCTGATAAAAGGCAGTATTATAGCTCTGAAGATTTGAAAAAAGATCTGTATGACAGGCAGAGAATGTTTTAAATCTCCCATGATCTCAGTTAGCATTACCTTATAGATTCTAAGAAGTGCACAGAGGGTCTAGCCCATATTTCAGTTGCGTAGCTGTTAGTGAGGTGTGGCTTGAATAGTAAGAGTCACAAAAATTTCAAGTTAAATTTTAGTCATCTGTGAGTTATGTGACAGATCCTCTCTATGAGGGAATTGAGAGAAACATTCATTTCACTTAATCTTGTTAAACTCAAAAAAGGGATTAACATATTCTTGTACATTCTTACCCATATGCTTGTTCTGTGTTTTGGCTGAAGCTACCATGGGAAAGCAGATTAAATTGAGATGTGTAAAACATGACTAGGAAAAAGAATTCAAATGCATGTCCTCAGAAAAATTCAACCTTAGAAGCTTATGTAACTCAGATGCTCTAACATGCTGCTGCACCCCATCCATATTCCCAACCATACTCTCACTATTCTTGCCTTTGGGATATCCAGTTGCTGCTGGAGAACAAGATGACTGGGAACAAAAAGCGTGGCACTCCACCGCCCAGGAAGATAAAGCTTGTTGGCTGATGTATAATTAGCAATTATATCAATGCAGTTTAAATATCATGGTTTACATTATATCCTAATAGCATTTTAAGCAGAGTTGAAGGCTACCACGAGTAACAGAACAGACTGGTGAGACCCAGTTCTCTTTAGCAGTTCAGAAAGCAGGCAAGAGAGAGTCATCCGATATGGGTCAGTCTTGTCATATGAGGTGCAATGAAATGATGTCTTATTTGCTTTCTTCCTAAACCATCAAACAGTACATCCATTTTGTCATTCCACGTGGTTTGTTTCCCTAGCTGTCGTTTGTAAAACACCTTAGAGGTTTAAATAGACTAGCTGATGTCACTGTCCTTATCTAGCGGTTCCTCTACCCGTGACTGGGATCTGATTATTCTGTAACCAGCACTGGCCTCTCACAACAGCAACCCTTGCTGATGTCAGCTGGGGTTCACTGAGGGGAGAACTGGCCTCCTCAACAGCTGCTGGCAGAATTCGTGGAGCAGCTCAGGTGGTAGTGGCTCTTATTCCTGTAAGGTAACTATATCATTATAAACATTAAGGAAGGAGACAAGCTTCAGCAAAATTTATGCCCATTATGTCTAACTTAACCATATTAGGACTCTCAGCTGGCTGTAGATGGTATGGTTTAAGTATTATCACTTTGGTTACTTGCCATGCCTACAGCCCTTACTACAAGGATGGCAGAAGGGACTGGTAGTTTGCATTAATCTTGTGCCAAAGCTGATCAGGCTGGTCCTAAGTGTAGCCAACTCATCAGAAACCAGCTGTTGCCCTGAAATACTTAGAACAGTAGAAAGTGTGTTTGGTTTAAGTCAAAATGGTTCTTTAACAAATTAATGTACATTTGTGCATAAATAAAATCAGATCTATGGTGCTGAGTAGGCAGCATATTACTGGGCTTAATTATAGTTACAGTATGTGCAACTACCATTTCTTCCCCACTTTAATATTAATCACAAGAAAGTGGGACCAAGAGGGACAGCGTTCTCTGATTAAAGGCTTTGTAATTGTCATTTTATTTATGGCCATCAACACAGTGGGAAATTCTGATTTCTCATATTACAACAGAAAAAAGGAAGCAAAACACAACTTCCTTCTATCTTACACTATCTAGCTGAGTTTTCCAATGTTTGCTACTTTGCAGAAGCTAATATGCTAAGCCTTATGATTTACTTTCGGTGACATAATACAGCAATTTTTTTAAGGCTGCTAGAAGTCAGAACACATCTTCTATTGTTTGATAGAGCAACGTGAGCCTAGATTAATTGACTATTTAGTCAATTAGATAGTCACATTTACAACTTAGACAAAGGTAGGTTGTTATAGTGTTAGAGTGACACTAAGTACTGAGATGCAATGGTTCATGGAAAGTGAACCATCATGTGCAGTAAGTTTTGAAGCAAGCTTCAGTTTTGCTGCTCTTCCTTCTTTCTACTCCATTTGACACTTCTATCTGTCCTCCTTAGTGCAGTTTTCATCCTGAGATGAGATTAGAATGGAAATGCCAAGCTCAGACACCCACAGATTTGGAAAAATAGATCTGCAACTAGTCAGAAGCTTCTGCTCATTGCAGGAAAGTGTGATTTCTTCCTGTGGTGTCAACTCTTGCTATTCCAGAATGATCTCTGAGATTCGGGGGAAAAAATAGTTGGGGCTATTTTAAACTTTTGAATGTTAATCAAGAGCTATCATCCAGTGACCTAGTTCCAGCTGAGAACAGTCTTAAAGGATTTTTGATTCTTTCTTATGTGCCTGCTTTTGATATGTGCAAGAAATTTCTAGGAATATGTCATAGCATTGACTGTGCTGCTATCTTAGGATGTATGGTTATGCAATGTGAAACAGTATGTTATGAGCCTCTTAGTAACAGCAACTAAAAATTGTAACCCTGGCTTTCTTCATGGAGTAGTGGTCTTCAAGAGTACCTTCAAACAGTAACTAATATTAAGATAATCAAACAAAGACATCTTGAGGTATTTCTACTGTTATAATGCCAAACTGCAGATAGACACTGACAATGCAATACATTACTTTATAATCTATTGGAATATGTTAACTAGGGAAAATGTGTTGGAGATGTTCAAATTTAACCAGAATAGATAAACTTTAGCTGATATGATTTATGCAGGTTCTTTGGGTTGGTTGAAGGTTGTCATCTGTATTTATTTCTTAAACCAGGGTGGACTCAGTAGAAACTCAAGTAAGGATCCTAGCTTTTTTGCTGGCCCTCTTCTGAAGGCCTTCAGTCCTCAAGCATAGTGAATATTGGTATGCATATTGATATAGAGCAATACTTTGTGACAGTACTGATGACTTTTTTTTTTTTTAAACTTATGTTGATGTTAGATAGAAGAAGGTCTGTTGTGCACGTGACACTGCTTTTAATTGCTGTGCAGCAATTAATGCATTAGCTTGGAACTCAGGAGATTGAGGTTTGATTCTCAGCACAGCTGCATACTTCTAAGTGTCTCAATCTCATTTTCCTCTCAGAGAAGTGCAGATAATTTTATTTCTCTGGGGAGATACATCATATGACTTTGAGGAACTCGTGCTAAAGAAGCAACAAAGATACTTAACATCGACTACACAATTTAAATATCTGCATAGAAAAGCTAGCAGAGGAAAGATCATTATTCTCCCTTTACCTCGTAGATGTTTAAGTACATTGAAATAAACCTCCTATATTAAGTGTGAGAAGAAAAATCCCCACAGATGATGTATTTTCTGCAAACTTGCTTAGTATTCATAGCATACAAAAAGAAAATTGTAGTTTTGTTTATCTATCTGACATGCCAGTATATTTTTGCAGTGTTTTTCAAAGATTAACAGCAGGCTTTCTAGGCAATATTTCTAAAATATTTCCATCCTAGCACAATTTCAAATGAACTTAAATAAGTAGTGTTATCTGCCATTACCAGCAGTCATACTCCTAGCACACTTTCATTCACTTCACCATTTACTTGTTTATGTGAGCTTAAAATGATACACATTTTTTGGTGAAAATAGAATCTAGGCCATTGTTTTGTTCTGTACCATAGACTTAAACAATTGCATAATATTGAAGTTATTTGGTACTTTGTGCAGAGCTAATGAACTTCTCAGATGTTATGGTCTTTTTCCTTTGAAGCTAATGGAAGAGTTATTTTTAAACCAGTAAGATATTTAAAAAGCACTGTGAACTTCCTTTCAAACAATTTCAGTTTAATTTGTCTATATAACCTCTCTGTTCTTTTTATCACTTGTTAAACACACATGATTTACAGTATTTAGTGTTGTGTAATGGTGCTTTTGAAGAAATGCATTAGGTTTTTAGAAGTGTAGTAAAAGAGTGATTGCACAAATTAAAAAGCCTTCTGCCTACTGGGGTTCACTCACTACTTTAGAAGTTGAAAGATGTTTTTTTCGTTCTTCTTCTAGACACCTCTCTTACCTCCACATGTCACAGGGCCAATTCTGCTTTGTCTTGCCTAGGTCACTTGTTCCAGCAGAAACCTTGGAGGAAGGGCAAGTCCCTACACAGATAGTTCTGGAGAAGTCACTATAAACTTGTGCTTAGGCCCCTAAATAAAGGTTAAAAAAAAAAAGGCCCTTATGGCTGTTAATGTCCTTTACTAATGAAATGGTTTACACTTACACAGTGTTAATGATTCATGATCATGATTCATTTACACAAACCTGGGAAAAAGGAGAGATCCTTATTCTCTTAGCATTGAGCTCGCTTGAACCAGAGATCTGAGAAGGTTTAGTTTTTTGGAGAATCCATGGCTATATACTTTAGCCCTTTATTGCATTTAAAATAAGACTTAAACATAATCAGCACTAAAATGCAGAGCCTCCTCCATCTGAATGCTGTGTAAGTGAAAAGGTGACTTCACTTGGATACTTTCACAATGAAGCACTTCAAAACTAGAACATGCATTCAAGAAACACACCGGTCCCAATGACTCAGGTGATGTGTTGAAGTGAACTGGGAAGCCTGGCGTGGTATACCTGCGCCAAGATTATTTAATGTGTAGCATTGGGGGTTTCTGGCAAACTGCAGGGTCAGCCCAGCTGAAAGCAGGGGTGGCTTCTACCTTGGTAATAGTGAGGTCCACGCCCCTCCAGGACTTTATAATTGTCAAAAAAAAGTCTTCCTAGTCTTATTTACCTCCTGTGCTAAGCACAGGCAGCAAATGCATGAAGCCCAGCACTGCAACACACCCTGAAGTATACACCAAATCAGGATGTACACTGCCACCAGTGGGGAAGAGAATTCTGCCAACTCAGAAGAAGTGAAGGTGCTATGGGTTGCTGGTGCTGCTTGCCCCTGCTAGAATGGGGTGTTGGTGAAAGCTGGCATCAAGAGATTCAGGACCAGATCCATCTCTGTAGTTCCTGGAAGATCAAAATAACCAGGACAAGTTGAATGCAGAGCATTCTTCTTCCACCTTGTCTGGTGCTGCCACTAAGCAAAGGGAAAAATTGTTTTATTGCCAAAAGAAAGCACAAGAAGGATGATGACTGTTGTCTAATACTGGTTGTGAGAAGCCCTAGATTATGGTTCTTGTTTCCAGGCTCTGGTTTTGGTTTTTTGTGGGGTTTTTTGTTTCTTTTTAGAAATGTTGGGTGTTAAATGTTTAGTGTTAAATTGGGCTGTGAAGGACAGAGTGAGCTCGAAGACATGCTAGAGCTTCGATGTGTATCAGAGAAACTAGGAACTGATTAGAGTTTTGGTTGTCATCCTGCTTTTTAGTAGCTTGTCAGCTATTACAGAAAATACAATAGGATCATCCTTGTGTCCTCTAGCCTATTCCTTTGAGAAGTATGGTTTTACTGCATTGTTAACCTGGAAGACCTCCTCCTTTCTTGGGTGCCAAATACATGTGTTTTGTTTGGCAGCCTTCCATCCTATGCTGGTTTGGAAAGGATACTTGGCTGAAATTGAATCTTGTCTTGCAGCAGCATTTAATTAGCCTTTATCCCTCTGAGATTAAGATTAAAAACTGTTGGCAAGTCTGTTACCTATCTCAGTTTTCACAAGCAATTGCTATACGGAGCTGACAAAATACTCCACCAGAATAGTGTGAATTTTGGTAGAAATCTATGAGAAACTCATAATTCCTAGTAAGTCTGCAGGGGTAGTAACTAGTAAAACAAACAACCATCTCACTCTTGAACATCTTGTGTTCATCTTGTACGGATGAGTCAAGCTCTTTTCCTACACAGAATGAAGTCAGGATTATTAGCTAAACCACACATGTCCTTTCCCACCGGGCAATGCATAGTATTCTAAGTACTGTTTAATGCACGATACACAGCCTAAAATACTGCAAAGACCAAGGCTGCCTGTCTATCCCTTATTTATCCTAGCCAAACCACATGAAATGCTGGGTTAAATGCTACATCAAGTTATTTCCAAATTGTGTCACTATTATGTTATAGCCCTGTCTCAGCAAAGATGACTCAGCATTTTTAATGGTGAAATAATTCCCTAAATTGTAACTTAGCTATAGAAAGTGACATAGATTGCCCAGAAATTACAGTGGGAGGCAGGAGGAAAGAGGAGTGATGCAACTACTCATCTTCCCCAAGTTTCTGCCTGGTTTTTTTGTTTGGTTGGTTTTGCCAGTCTCCCAAGATGTTTCTGTTAAGCAAAACAGTAGGCATTTTAGTTGCCAGTGCGCAAACCTGACTCCGGTGACTTCAGGCTTCATCTTCTCAAAAACTCTGAGGCCAACAGCCAGCTGCTGATCTTGGTGACAAGTCTGCGAACCCAGAAGGTTTCTGTCAGCCACAATGGAGCCATTCCAGATAAACCATGTTTTAATAGATGGGAATCTGGCCTGCTTACTGTTTCTTTTTACTGTAGTATTTGTGGGAAGTGGAAGCAGAAAGTGAGAGAATTCTTGCCCAAGCAGAATAGTTCCCTCAGTCGCCTGCTACAAATATATAAAGGAGCTAAGCAGCAGGACCCATTTTTTGCCTCAGTTACAGCACCTCAATCAGGCTGTCTGATGCAGGAGAAGGACAGAATTCATCACAGAATGTATTAATGACTTTCTTCTAAAAAGAGGTTTTACTTGAGGACTTCATTGGGTCAGATGAAAATGCTTGATCCTTAAATTTATGTATTCCTTTCCCTGTGAAAAAAATCTCAACACACACATGTTCACATAGGGTTTTTAGGCATTTGGCTGTCTCAAGAAGTTGTAGCAATGTTAACAACAAGATTGTGTGTCTGCTTTATAAAAAATAGTATGTTAAACTATCAAGTAAATTCAATGCAGAACCTAATGCATGGAAGTTTTATGGCTTGTGTTTATGCAGGCTGTCAGATTACCTATCTAGAAAGGTCTTTTCTCAGTCTGAATCAGTCATCATTACAAAGTTAGCTAATTCTCTGTTTAAGGGCAATGGAGAACTTTTCACTAAATGTACAGATCTGGCAGTAAGTTAGTTGCACAATTTATACAGGCAATGGTTTAAAAGTGCTTCTCCTCCAAGTCCATTGACTTAACTTCCATAAAACTGGAGCTATTGCTGTAATATGCTAGAAGAAACTGCAGGTGCTCAACTTCAGTGGTTAGTTTTTATGGACATTCTGTGCATGCATTAAGTTTATATGTAGGGTCACAGTATAATTTTGCATACAAATGATAAATACGATGTTTTCAATGTGACTCCAGTATTGACATACAAACTGTACAATTATACAGGTGTTTTGTAAAACAAAACGAAACAAAACAAGAAAAACAAAAAAACTTCACCAAATAACAACCCCCCTCCTCCCCCTATAATTACTTTTCAATACTACATAGCAATTAAAAACCTCTACTGAAAGATGAAGGTCATTATCCTATCCTTTCTTCCATCCATGCATCATTTACTTGCTAGGTTTTGGTGGTTTTTTTCCCCACCCCTCTGTTATATATGGAATTGATGTATTTATAATGAATTTTGATCTTTCAGATTGGTTTGCTCCTTTTTAAAATCTTAATATTCACAAGATTTTAAGGATTTAATGTTTTCATTGTTACTTTTTCAACTTTCACCAGGAAATAGCACTTAAAGCAACATTCTGTTTTCACACTGCTCTTTGATTTCTTTTGTCTAATTTTCACATAAGAATATAGAAAGCCTAGCTGACAGTTATCTGACAGCTGCAAATTTTAAAATAAAATCTGTAGAACTTTGATTCAAAACTATTTCTAGTTTATAAGAACCATGTGTGTCCTGTGACCGTCCAAAATCCTAGGTACTAAACTGGAACTTTGCAGAAGATGTAGAATTATGTAAAATGTGTATGTATGTATGTATGTAGAATTATGTAAAAGGCTTTTGTTTTCCTCTTTAATAATATGCTAAGAAATAGTTTAAGAAAACAATTTCTGTAGTGATGTCTCATAGTCAATCTTAAACACCAACAAAGAAAGTGTGTGTTGTGTGCCTCTACTCCCCTGTATTTATAGTTCTTGACATTTTTAAGTATACATTTCAGGACAGAACTATAATATGCAGAAAATAATGCATAAACATTGTAGAATGTCAAGTCTTTGAACCTATCTCTATAATATGGTGTGAAAGTGCTTCAGCCATTTTGCAAGATTCATATGGAATATTTTCTCCTCTATGTTAATAGCTTGAATAGGGAAAGGGGAGAGTCTGTCTTCCAACCATATTTTAAGAGTGTCGTGTCCCATCCCCTCTGTCCTCCCAGTAAAATTGTTAATAAGCTATTTACTTTCAATAGAACGTAATATTTTCATACTGGGTCACTACTTTCACAGTAGAGTAGTATCAATTTGTGTTGTCCTACCTGAAATTTTGAAATGGTTATTTCAGAAACTAGTTGCATTTCCTGAAAATCATCTCAAGTAATCTCTAAAATCACCAGTTAATTTAAATAATCTTAGCCAACAGGCTACATGGACTCCCAATGCCCTTCATTAGTCTTCTCAGGATGACTCTACAAAAGATGTCACTAGAGTTACCCTGCAGTTTGTCTTATGCAAAACCGTTAATTAACTGAGGAGCTTTGTGTGTGCTAGAACTATGAGAGTGGAATTCATGTCTTTGTTATATAGCTATGCTAATTAAAAGCTCTGTTTAAATGAATTTTAGCACTTATTTTGACTGTCACACAAAAATATGTCTTAAAAGTTGCAATCTTGAACCTGACTAGAAGTAAACTTTTCTTGACGTACAATTTACTGCTCCTGACTTGGAATCATACATCATGCCTACTTATTGCTTCTAGAAAGAGATTTTTTCCTCAAGCAAATAATTAATTAATACTAAATAAATAAACCTAAATTTTAAAAATGTAAATAGTAAAAATGCTAACTAATATTAAGGTAGGAAGAGAAAAAATTACCACCCCGCCCCCCACCCCCAAAAAAGAAATTAGTGTCCCAGAAGGTCCTAGTGCAGGGAGAAATTATAAAGATAAGATCATACAGCAACTTGTGGTAACTGTTTAGCTATTTAAACACTTACCTAAACTCAGTTCTACTAGACTTGCTCATCTCCAACCAGTATTAGATTCCATCTCTGCAATGCATCTCTTAGAAGTTCAGATTGGACATTAGGAAAAGGTTCTTCACTGAGAGGGTGGTCGGTCACTGGAACAGCATCCTCAGGGAAGTGATCACAGCACCAAGCCTGGCAGAGTTCCAGGAGCATCTGGACGACGCTCTTAGTCCTATGGTTTAGTTTTACGTAGTCTTGAGAGGAGCAGGGAGTTGCACTCTTATGGGTCCCTTCCAACCTGAGATAGGCTATGATTCTATGATTCTGTAAGTAACATTGGTCCCAGGTAAAGATGCTGTGTTTATCAAGTAACTTGAATAAAAAATAGTCTTCAACCTAATTGTAAACTATGAGCCCTTTTTGATGCGATATGAACTCACTATTCAGCTATGAACTTTTTTTTTCTTTCTGCAATTTTGGGCAGCAAAATGCTTAACTGCGCATCTAATTCTAAGCATAAATCCATTTCTGCATCTCTCAATACCTTGGAAAATCAATGCCTGGTGAAATTAACCTTATGCCACTTTATGGGATAAAATCTGTCAACCTCCTAAGAAATACTTGCTTCTGACCTAATCCTGTCTAGAGGTAGGACTGACTCATAATCCGCGCCCCCCCCCCCCCCCCCCCCCCGATCAGAATGGTTTTGTCTTGAAGCTGCATTTTACACTACATGTGCTGTACTTGGAGCATCAAGGCAATCCCGATCACTGTACCATTCCCCTCAAAGGGCATGTGAGCTTGGGAGTCATGCAAGTTTTCACTCTCAGCACTTCAGTCTTCACTATTTTGCAGCAGGTTTAAGTGGGCTGATTTTACTTAGACTTACTTAGAGTTTCTTTTTATCTCACTTTACTTTGTCTACAAGTGTCTCTTGGCTTCCCAAGAATAAATCAGGGCAATTGCTACTGTCTTCTCTCTCTCTGTAACACAAAACATGGAGAAAGAGGGCAATTTTAATTGCTGCTTTCATATCTTGATTCCTTATTCATAGCACGCAGTGTTTCTCCCTACTAGTCATATAGTCCAGGAACAGGTGTCTGTTAAAATCTGCAAATGTCCTTTCGCAATGAAAACTAAGGGAGTAGCACTTGTTGAGGTAGAATTGTGCATTCCTCACCTTCGGGTACTTCTTAATACAAACTATGTATTTTTATGCAGTCCTGTACTTGTCTCCTTCACCTTTCCTTTACTTGACACTGAGCCTCTGCAAACTGGTATTGCCCAGTTTGGAAGCCACTTTAATACTTTGGATTCCAAAGGTAGATGATTTCTTTAGTGGTTTCACACTGAGCTTAGCACAGAAAGAAGATTAAGGAACAAAAAGGGGAGGAGTAAATAGAAAGCGCTTGAACCAAACCCACGCTAAAGTTACTAAATAGTGAAACTAGTAGGTGAGAAATGCCTCTTTCCTGAATCTGTTTGTGTTTAGAGAATCCCTGGCTGGAATGTGGGTCTCCTCTGCCTATGCCCCATGCCATTCGCATTGCTGCTGAGAAAACAACTTTGTTGTTCTTAAGAAGTATCAGCCTAAAAGCCTCAAAGACTGTCTGTGCAGCACTGCTGATTTTCTACATATTGGTGCATGTCATGGGGAATACCAACCTTACACTGAACCTGATGCATGCCCTACAGGCAGGAAAATTGTGTATTTCAGATGCATATGCAAAAAAACCCCACAAAACCCAAACCCCAGCCCCCTCCCTTCTCTCTCAAGAAATTCAGTTTCCATCAAATACCAGGCAATCCTGTTGTGTTAGCATCTGTGTTTACACACTGTTCTGTGTGTAAAGCACTTCTACTGGCAAGTATGATCTGGTGATTTACATTGATGTGTCTCACTTTTTAATAAATATAATAAAGTTCCTGTCTGATGCCAGCAAATTAGACTGCCATCTATTTTTCAGACAATGAATCAGAAAATGAAAATATTAAAACATAATACTGAATTTTTATAGTCCTGGCCAAGTGTTCTTATTTTAGATGTAGTTCTCAGGATCACACAGGGTGGTGTTCTACTGCAGGAGAAAATCAGTTAGCATTGTATGGGAAAAAAAATCTCTTTGCACCTTCCTCAGTCTGATCAAGAGAAAAAAGATTCTTTACAAGGAGTGATTCGTTACTACAAACTCTCATAAGCAATAGTTCAGAAATTAGGCAGTCTCACATGAGTGATGAAACAGTAGAGGTGGTTGCTTTGTATGTACATTTTGAAAGGGGAAAAAATAGATTTTCCGTAAATAAAAAACTGTGCACCTTGTGCCTATATTGACATTTAAGCAACATGGGTGGGAATCAGACCAGAGATTTTGTTTCTCAAACTGTATATGGTATACAATGACAAAAATGTTGAACATTTCCATTCTTCGCAAAGAACATTCACTTAGTGTGATGGAGCACAGAGCTTCAGATTCTTCTTGAATGAGCTTAGGCCTTACAACCAGAAATGAATTGCCTACTGCTGGAATATGGATTACTTTCAATAAACACTTCAACACAATGTGAAAGAAATTCTGTTGAACTATGGTAAGCCGTTGTCTGCAGAGAGTGAGGTTTTGGGAAACAGGGAATATATTTTTCAGACTGTATGAGCGCAGAGTTGTCAATCAGGAAAGAAATCCCCAGCCATCAAAAAGCTGGGCTTTTGAGTCTGATATATGAACACTCTGTTCAAGTGGCTGCTGTAACAGACAAATTGGTAGAAATCACACCAAGCAAGTGGTCTATGAACTGTCTGTCCCAAAAGATGTAATAAAGAAAAGGGAAGAAACACTGGAAAAGAGATGCAAAGGAGAAGACCCATAGTATCCTGCCTGGAGGGATGAGAAGAATACTACTGACTTGAAAATATTCCTGAAGAACTTGGTTTAAATTTGAGACTGCTTGCTAGGAAAAGACCATACCATCCAAGAAAATAGACTTCCAGCATGTACATTTTCTTATGGTTCATCCACTCCTATTTAAGTGAAGTGTATGTTAATTTAACTCAAACAAATTTACACATCCGCCATTAGTCTGCTCAAACATCAGCTGCAGCTATAGCATGGTTAAACCTCCTAGTCAATCTCTCCTCTGTTCCAGAGTAGGCATTTACTCTAACTTGTGAATCAGTAAGGGTACTAATGACTGAACGGGATTTAATTTTAAAATAGATGTTGGATATTTTTAAACACCAAAAAACATTGCAAAATATCTGAACAGTGCTGCAGTTGCATTCCTAACCCAAAGGAACCCAAAGTTACCTTCTTTGTAACTGCTTCCAAAACACAAAGGGCTGATGAATTTAACTTTTTTAGGGGGTAAGGGGAACGTAAAGGAGGAGAATCTTTTATGGACATACATCCTTCACACAGGCCCAATACTGTAACTTTTCTGTTCCCGTGTAGACTCCTTGTGGGGAGAAAAGCAGCATGTGATCAGGTGAAGTCCTGGGCAGATGAAGAGCCATCTGGTTTAGTCTTTTGGGCACCCGCAGGGCAACAGATACAGGGGACTGCTCTAGCCATTAGCATCGTGAGAGAAAAAAACCACACAGCTTTCCGTTTCCTCCTAATGAAAAATCTTGGATGTGCTTTCCTTGTCTTGTTGATTTGGTCTTGAGAGAAATACATCTCTGCTTATTTTGGCTCTGAGTTGTGTTACACAGTAAGCTATGGACTATGCTAAATGAATTCTATCATAAAGGAAAGTAAATGCTTGTCATTAAAAAAGCAAAGCAGTTTTTTAATGTACGCTTGCCTTCTCAGAAGATTTCTCAAGTCTTAAATTGCAGTTATTTAGAAATATGTTGTTGACTAACATGACTGTCAGAAAAGTTGGAAAGCCAGTTCTAGAGCTAGGTTTTGTCTCAGTCATTAGCTAAGCAATAAAAAAGCCAAGTATATTTCTTGGTAGTTATTTCAAGAAATTCATTTCTGAGACAAGAGGCATAAGACTAATAACTTGAACCTCTTGAGAAGTGTAAGAGAGATTAGCTGCCTGGAGTGTTTTGCTGCTCCTTTTGGACAAATGAGCTTTTACTAGAAAGTTAACTTCTACTCTTACTGACTGCAATAGATGTGAAATTTACTTGGACCTTGCTCTGCATTACTGATACTTGTCTTTGAAGCCCAGAAGGCAGGAGAAGGGTTAGTTAAGCTGTTTCTGCTTCCTTTCCTCATACAGAAGTTTTTGATCAAGGCCTCTGGTTTTTTTTGTGTGAGAGAGATATGGTTGAATTTGTTTCAAGTCTTTCCCATCCTAAATGGTCATACCAGCTTGTTTTTCCCAGGTGTATCTTACCCTGTAGTAACATGCAGCATCCTCAGTTTTCCAGCAGTTAACTATTCTTGTTGTCTTTGCTCATCTGCAATGACAGTTTTACTGCCAATTACTATTACCTGTTGCTGCCTGAATTCTTGCTGTGTGGTACACTGCTTCTATGCATTTGTTGCTTCCTAATGGAAGTGCTGCAAAAGTCACCAGCAGCTGGTCTGAAGCATTAACAATAGACTGCCAGGATGGAAACTGGCAGGTGACTGTACATGTGGAAAGCAACTCCAGAATACATACATAATGGGCATAAAGTTCCTATTTGAAGGGCTGGTTCGTTTGCGATTTTTTTTTCTTAACTCCTATCATGAATAATTAATGTTGGAGAAAATACATTTGTTTCATCAAGATCATTCACTATTAATGGTTACATTTTCTCCAGTCTGTTGGCTTTCAACAGAGGCCTGTCCTACCCTTTCTGTCTAATCTCCGGCAATGGAGGTCCTGAATGAGGCAGAATGCGAGTACAAGCAGCACAATGAGGCTGTGATGTTTCCGCAAGACTTGACTAAGCCTTTATGGCACCTGAAGAGCCGTAGTTGTCTCTTTGGTTCAGGTAAGTCACCTAGCCAGACATCCCACGAGAGAGTTAACTTCTTTCCCAGTAGGTGCTACACTTTGCGTATGGATAGCAGTTGGCTGGACAGTCAATTCACTACATCGCTTGCGCAGCCATTTCTATTTGTATCCAGATTTCTGAAACCATTTAACAACTACATATCAAATGCACTTGAATTTAATTTTTTCATGTTTAGTAATACAAACACACATCAACATGACTCATGTTGTTCATTGCCTTTAGAAACAGTAGCAGTTGTTAGCCAAATGGAAAAAGTTGACTAGTCAAACTTTTAGAGGTAGCTTTATTCTACTAAAATGCCAGCCTATAACTAACTTAAAAAAACCCCCTCTTTTCTATTTAGGAGCTACTTTCTCCAAGCACATGGTTTGTGTTAGGTTAGGGAGTTCACCCTGGCTGCCAAGTTTAATAAAAGTCAGTGTAATATTTTTTTAACCAATGGAGTTGAAAACCCCAAATCATAATGTCAGTTGGAAACCCTTATTGGAAAAAAGCCCTACTTGCCACGGGGTTTAGATAAGCATGAGGGAGCTGAAAATCAACAGTATTCATGAATTTATATCTGAGTTGTAAAGTGGTTTTTTTTTTTTCAAATTACTACTAAAAACGCCTAAACTTTAAAAGCTTCAGCTGGCTCAAATTTTGAGCCTCAGCCAATTGTACTTTTTAAGTCTTGGTTTATTACTGGCGAACTTTCATTGCAGCTAGTAGTTGGCTGTTTACCAGTGGGTTCAGTAATGAAAGTTGGCTTGCATTTCCCTAGGGAGCTCAGACTTCCTTTCTCAGCTGAGTCTTTTCTAACCTCTGCATAAGGAAACTCTGTCACTTTCTCATTGGTAATGTCCAGCATTTGAATTTTTCCATCTAAATCTGTAGTAGTTTCAATATAGCTTGCTTTCTAAAGAAAAAAAAGTAGAAAGAAACTTCTCTGCATTACTTAACAGAACTTTTTAAATTCAAAGGTTATTTTAACACTGAAATGCACTTCTCCGTAGCATCCTGTTCAATTCATTCAGCTTCAGAATTTCAACATTTACACAGAGAAACATTCTTTTCTAGATTATTTTTGTTTAGGTAACCTACCATTATTAGAATATTAGTAATGCATTTAACTTCATCATAATTTGGAAGAGATGAGAAAATTAGTACAAATTTGCCTCGATTTCCCACCCACCCACACACCACTACCACAGGCATTTTGTGGTATCTTGTCATTTAAAAAAAAAAGTCTCAATTTTTGTGCTCAATTACTGGCCTTATGCCTGCTTGTTCTTACAAATTGAAGACGTGAGTCTGTATACTTAACTGTATTTTAGAAGCCAAAGAACTGGCACAGTTTTGGTAGCTTGGTTTGGTTAGAAAGCTAGAGTGCAGCCAATTCAAAATTAATCTAATTTTTCATCCTTAGATGAGGCTAAATATTTCTCCAAATGGAAAGCAAAGCTTCTTTTCCACTGAGGAGAGAATAGAGTGGGACCACTGCTTGTCTTACAAATTTAAAAAAAATCTAGCTTTAGAAGGTCTAAAAACCACACCATGTAGTGTTACTCTAAACCAAGAGATCTGCCCAAAACAGTAAAATAGAATTGTTACTAAGCATCGTGCTAAACTGATTCTAATATATAAATCCTAGTCTATAACATTTCTTCATGTATAATGTCTTCAGCTTTGCCTTTTCTATACTAGTTTCATTAAAAGTACTTTGAAATAGTTTCAGAAGGATAAATACTACATAGAAAACAACTTTTTAAAAATAGTATTGAAAAGTATAGAGGGACATTAGTTTGCCAGATTGCTTGGCTTGATATTTTTTTCAGAAAGTTGTCTTGTATATTTCCAATTGTACATACAACTTATCTATTTATATGCTGCTATTATTATTAACTATTGGATTAAATTTAAAAAAAGACATATAAAATTTGGGGGAGACAAAAGTCTAAGTTTTAGCTACTGTCATGAAGATAAGTTTGACCTGAGATATTTTCGTTTGGAGGAAACTACTCTTTTTTTATATATCTGAAAAGATTTGGTGTGCTAGTTGAAGCCCATGTATTTTTTTTAAACAAAATTATGTTTTAAGTAAGTGCACTGAAATGTGTCGTTCTTTCTGAATAATTTATAAGAGTAACTAAAGAAAATCCAAGCCATTTATCTTCCCATCTAGTTGTACCTGAAGAGAATTTTGAGTGTGATCTTTTCTAGGAAGTGTATTTGGAGGAGGCCAGAGAGGGAAAGGAACGGTACTGAGGGGTGTCTGTAGATATCAATAGTGAGATGTGTCCCAGTATCCCCAGTAGCTTTGCCCTTACATGCGAACACAATGCAGGAATCCTCGTGGAAGCAAAACCAGAGGAGTGACCCTTGCAACCCTTTTCTTCCGCTCCTCCCAGCACTGTACCATTCAATTCAGTATTCCTTGTGCCAGCGAGAACGCCTCTCTCTTCCCCCCTCTCACTCCCTGCTTCCTTCCCTCCCTCCCTCTCACGAACACACAGATGGGCTTTACAGCATGCCCAGGAGGCTTTGGACTCACATTGCTTTGGCTGGGGCTCTGCCTGCCAAAGTAAATAAAAAAGGGAGGCAGGGGGAGGGATGTCCTTCAGGTATTCTCTTTTTATAACCAGCTGGAGTATCGCTTGACCTTAGCTCAGCTGTGTAGCAGCAGAGTAAGGAGAGGTGGCCTGTAAGGAAGGACGATGCCTAGCTGTTTAGACTTGATTTTAATGACAGTTAAGGGGCTGTGAATTTTTTGAGGATATAGATGCTGGAGCTTTGTAGAGCAAAATTCTAGCTCCCTACAAAGGAGATGCTCGGTACGCAGTATTACTTTGGGGATGGTAGGCAGTGTTACTTTGGGGATAAGTGCCACATATTGCTTAAAAGTTATGGAGTTCTATTACAATTCATCTAACGTGGCTGTAGACTTGCTGAGGAAAGAAAAGCGGGTAGTGTCCGTTTCTTCCATGACGGTGGGTACTCTCTGAATCACTGCAAATGGTTTATATGAATGTCATAGGTGCAACATTGTTCACCGCTCTTCAGTTAGCTAGTAAGTCATGTTGTTTTTCATCCCCAGGTGGATAAAACCCTTATAGCAAGACTATTTAATAGCATGAAATTGATATAAAATTATATTATTTGAAATTGTTTCCCAGATTTTGTCCTCTGAACTTGGTGATTTGTACCTTCAGCATCACCCAGCAATGCATAAAACGTGAATGTGGCTGAGACAAAACTTACTTAAGCATCTCAGATATGCTCAGGTTTATTCTGCCTTATAGATCCACATGTAGGAAGAAAGATTTTCTCCTTTCCAAATGGCAGAGTGCTTTGTAGAACATGAGGCAACAATAAAATAATGTCCTATTCAGTAGCTTTAAATAGCGGTCCAAATGGGGCCTGGTTTTCTGATATATATGAGAGCAGACGCTGGGATGCAAAGCGCAAACCACACTCTTACAGATTGCCACACTTCACCCTAACTGCTAATGGTCTACCACAGCATTCTGGGCAGGAACCAGCTCTGTGGATTACAGTCTGCTAGTGGAAACATACTGGGACCTAACTGTTTTATATCAAACATCTTAAAAATGACAGAATCACAGAATGGTAGGGCTTGGAAGGGATCTCCAGAGATCATCTAGTCCAACCCCCCTGCCAGAGCAGGGTCACCCAGAGCAGGCTGCACAGGACTGCATCCAGGTGGGTTTTGAATATCTCCAGAGAAGGAGACTTCACACCCTCCCTGGGCAGCCTGTGCCAGGGCTCTGTCACCCTCACTGTGAAGAAGTTTTTCCTCATGTTCCGGCAGAACTTCCCGTGTTCCAGTTTGTGCCCGTTGCCCCTTGTCCTGTCGTTGGGCACCACTGAAGAGAGTCTGGCCCCGTCCTCTTGACACCCACCCTTGAGATATTTATAAGCGTTGATGAGGTCCCCTCTCAGTCTTCTCTTCCTCAGGCTGAACAGCCCCAGCTCCCTCAGCCTTTCCCAGAGGAGAGATGCTCCACTCCCCAATCATCTTTGTAGCCCTCCGCTGGACTCTCTCCAGTAGTTCCTCGTCTTTCTTAAACTGGGGAGCCCAGAATGTTAGAATGTAGACTTTAAGGGTACATGCAGGGCAGAATAAAGCTATATCTGGAGTTTTATGCATGATGCCAATTAAAGGCTTAATTAAATGTTAATGTTAGTTAATGTTAGTAAATGCTAATGTTAGTTAATTGTTGCTACAGAAAATCCAACCAAAGACATGTGAATGTCTTTAATTGTAGAATTACAGCCTTTAATTGTAGAATGAGAACAAATAATCTCTGAGTACATGCCGTAGCATTTGGTCATGTGTTTGATTCTGTTTTCCTTAGTCAGATCCTTTAACAATAAGATTACCATGCTAGCTCTTTTCACGCTGCCATTGTGTATACTGTGATTTTTGACAAAGAACTGTAAAATCCACCTGTAAGATGGTACAAGTAAGTGTACCTGTAAATATTTAGCAATAATATTTCAGCTTAAGGAGCAGTCCTAGATAAGATGACCAGGTTATACCCAGAGCAAACTATACAGTGCCAATTTGGAGGATTTTGTGGGTGTGTCTGGCTCCTTTATCAGAAGCTGCTGTGAACTGAACTTAGGTGGGTAGGTGTTGACGTTGGGTATCACCCTGTCACCAATGTGAAATGAATAGGTTGAACAAACTCAGTTCTCCTGAACAAGGTGTCTGAGCTGTAAAACTCACAATCAGGTGGCTTTGCCTCCCAAATAATCTGAGCAGAATGATGAAAGATCAAATAAGCCATGACAGTTAATGCAACCTCAACACTAGGAATAAATTTGCTTTTGACCAGCTCTGGTGGGTTGACCTTGGCTGGCTGCCAGGTACCCACCAAGGTGCTCTATCATTCCCCCTCCTCAACAGGACAGCGAGGGAGAAAAAAAGATGAAAAAACCCTCCTGTTTCAAGATAAAGGCAGTTTAGTAAAGAAAAAGCAAAGGCTGTGCGTGGAAGCAAAGGAAAACAAAATATTTATTTTCTACTTCCCATCAGCAGGCAATGTCCAGTGAAGTAGGGCCTCAGAACGCATAGCAGTTGCTCTAGCAGACAAATGCCTGAATAATGAATGCTTGTCATCCCTTTCTCTTAGCCTTTATTGCTGAGCAGACATCATATGGTCTGGAATATCCCTTTGGTCAGTTTGCATGAGCTGTCCTGGTTATGTCCCCTCCCAAGCTCTTGCCCACCCCCAGCCTACTGGCCTTTGGAAGGGCCTTGGAGGACAGCCTTGATGCTATACGAGCACTGTAGCCAAAACACTGGCATCTTATCAACACCTTTCTAGCTACAAATACAAAGCACAGCACTACCAGGGCTGCTATGGGGAAAGTTAACTCCATTGCCACCAGACCCAGTGCACCAGCTGTGCATGATACAGTAGTGAGTCAGTGGTGGGAGTTCTGTTTGAACTAGTTTTGGTTTAGTTTTCACTCTCCTAGTTTTGTGAAAGAGGAATTCTCCCAGGCAGTTGAGACAAATTAGATTCCTAGACAATCCAAAAATTAATCTAAGCCTATAAAATTCATACACCTTTAAAGGAGGGGTAACGGAGGCGTATGGGAGCTAATAGAAAATATTAGCTGAAAATAACGTTTTCTACATGTATTACTTGAAGTAGTATAGTTCTGCAACAGGCTGCAGTATAGGGAAGAATGAGTAGATCCATATCCTGGAGTCAAACATACCACACTGTAACTGAGTGAGCTCTGTTATTTGTCTGCAAGTAACTGCAAGAGCATACAAATATTATAGCGGTAAGTAACTAAAGAAATGTTATGATGTAATGTGATGATATCTGAACCAAATTGGTATCTAGTTGTACAAACATAATACTATCCATATGCATGAATACTGAAATAATCTCCAAGCAGTGAAAATGCAGTCTGCATTCAGCAGAGCAGGACTTGGGATCTAGAGCTGTAGAGGAACCTTCCAGCTGGTGGGAGTGCAGGGCCAAGCCAAAAATGCTGACCTCTTCGGAATAAGAGTAATGTCAGTGATCTGCATGTTTTTCTACAGAAAATGCAAGAGTAGGGGAAAAAAAGAGTATCTGAAAGAGACTGCAAAGTAAGGGGAAGCAAAATATTATCTAACATGAAAAACATATGTAGAGCACCTAATTTAACATAGCAGCTTCCCAACTTGTGTCCAGACCATAGCTATTTTGGTCTCTCATGGAGGCACAAAGGGGTTTTACAGTTTTTCTCGCTGGGAGCTGTCAAACTGGCCTTAATAAACTCCGTTAGCTACTTCTTCCACCACATAAGAGTTATATTGTCTAACATGTGACACTCTACGATCAAGTTCACTAACTACCCTGTTCTCCAACAGAGCAAGGAAATGCATATCGCAAAGGTGAGCACTATGCCTTTTTGCCCTGCTCTCTTTAGCTCCAGTGAGCAGAACAGGACTTAGCCTGTTAATATTTTTTTTTCCCAGATCAATCAGTCTTTTGATGTGTAATGTTACCTTCTTGTACCAGCAGTGAATTGCTTTAACAGGAATGAAAGCCAAAGCTGCTGACGCCAGTTCTGTTGGCATGAACATGAATGAATAAGGGGCCTTCAGAGCAAGTGCTTACCCATGGGAGATCAGGAAATAGGGGAGACTGGATGCTATGGTCATGACAGCAAGGGTTTAGTGTTGTGCTGGGCAGCAGCTAATGCTACACCTGTATGAAAACATAAAGCTAAAATTCCCAAAGAGATAGCAGGATTGAGATGTATCTCTCAGCACCTCCTCTGCTACGTCTGCTCTCAAGCCCTAAACAGCCAGGTACATCCTAGAAGACTAAAGTGACTTGACACCATCTAAGGTGTCATCAGAGACAAGACTGTAATACCCAATCAGTCTGATTATTTGCAGTTCTCTGCACATGCATAAGGAAAGTTGTGCTGTCTTCTTACATTTATAAACTTAAAACCAGTGTTCCCTACAAAACTATCACAAACAGATTGCAGTGGTTTACTTCTGGTGAGCAATGTTGCCATTATCCCAGCAGAGGGAAATCTGGAGACATTGTCAAAGCAGATTCAGTTTTACTGCCTTTTGTCATAAATTTACTGGAATTAGTTAGTGAAGGGCTTTCTTTTTAATTATATGACTGCAGACAATGATTAAGTGATGCTGTTGCTTAGTATGCATTAGGAGATGTTTGTTTTTAAGCTGTACTCCCAAGAATAAAGTCTGGGGCATTAAATACATTAGTGGTGTCACTTGTTTTTCTATAAAAATCAAGTTAGTTTTTGTAAGTTATTTAAGCTTTTAATTTCTGGATAGAAGATATATTATTCGGGATTTTTTTTCTTCTTCTTTAGATATTTTATGCGTGCCAAAAGTAGTTAACAGTTCTTCACAAAAAAACAGAGGAGATATGCTTTAATATATTAAAAGCATCAGGCTTTACTGAAAGGGATACATGCTACTTAATGAAAACTCTTCTGGTGCTTAACAGAAAGTTCTGTCCTTTACAGTAACTAGTGGAACAGTGTCAGGAAAATTACAATAGCATAAACATAGCTATACTGACAAAACTATACATGGTAATGATAACGTAAAAGCTTTTTTTTTTTTCCATTGCTCATCTCCTGCAGAAACAAGAGAGACCAATGTAATGGTATCTCCATAAGGGGATCCTGCTGACCTGCCTGTGTTGGCTAGTGGCAGGAACTGAGCAATGTTTAAGTGACAGAAGTCCGTAATGTAAAACTAATCATGTGAAAACCAGAGATTCCTGATTAGTCATGAGAGTGAGGAAGAATAATTACTTGATTATTATTATTATTATTATTGAATATATAGGAACTGGAACAGAAATCACCACTACTGAGTGACTTAAGATTAATTTGGTCTCATGTTCTAAAGGGATGAAAAAATCTGGTAAAAGCTACCCAGCACCAAGCTGGAATTATTCTAAAGTGATAGGAAGTAAAACATTTGCAGAAGCAAACAACCACAGACTCCTACCCAATTTACTGAGCAAGTCTCCTTGGCTTTCTGCACAAGCCCTTGCCACAGAATTGCACTCTAGAATTTGAAAATTCATTTTACTACTGCTATTTCTGAAAAGGAAAAATAAATATGTGAGAAATTGAACCAGATGCATACTGCTACTTAAAGCCCGAGAGCGCTGACTCACCATCACAAGGAACTTCATCTCCAGTGGTTGATTTCTCTTTCTCCCTCCAGCCTTTGCCAGAGGCTATCGTCCCCAGCACTGCAGGAGCAGCCAACAAGAACATGTATATCTGCTCCTTATTCTTCTCAGTTCATAATATAAGCTAAGGTCATTAGTAATTTATGAATGTCAGGCTAGAAGCACTGGTAGGACTGTAAAGAATGTGCCATCCTCACTATAGAAGCTGTGGGTCCATAGATATCTGACCCCAGAGCAAAGCTGCTGCTTTTTATTTGCTTAGTTAATAGTTATTTTTATCCTTAGTCAGTTCCTTGGTTTGGTTAACTTGTGGCTTTAGAAGCAGTCTCACAAACTTCACAACTACCAAAACTGGGGGAGAACGTGGCAGGGGGAGAGGCCAGAGGATAGGGAGGCAGGAGCTGCTTGCATCAGTTTTGCCAGGAAATGTCTGTATTGCCAGAGCCGGCAGCAGGGCAGGGGACGGTGTTGATTGTGGGGACAGGAGCTGCTTCTGTGACTGCAGCTGAGCCTACTGCAAGTATGGTTAAATGATGTCTGTCTAGTCAGCATGTGAACTCCATCCTTTGTCTCAAGGATGAACTAACTCAGCAGTCCATAGCAATTTGTGTCTCTAGTCAGCTGTTCTGCAGAATGCCCTCTTCATCTTCCCAGCCCCATTTACAAGTGCCTTCTTAGGTGTTGAATTGCTTCCATTTATATTGAACTCAGAAGCCAGGTGTTTTTGAGCACCATCTTTAGGATTTCTGTGTTAAAGTCCCCGTCATCAGTATATAAATCTGCACTGAGCTAAAAATATTGATGAAAAAAGGCCACTGAAACAAATCGTATGCTTCATTTTAAAAAATAAGCAACTGCATTTTTAAAAGTGTCTGAATTTCTATCCTGTAATGCTGGGGTGACTTTTAATCTTCTTAAGCAATTTGACTTTACTCCTGAGACCTTGGGCCCTGGTTAATACAGCAAAACTTTGTTACAGAGTGCTCTGCCAACCTGGATTCCTATAACCTGTGTATCTGGGAAGTTTGTCTGTCATGTAAATGCTGAGGTGCTCGTACATAGAGATGCACTTTTCCCGGGGCCTGTTATCTGGCCTTCATAGCAGGGCATGCTACATTGTGCTTATATATAATCAAGGATAAACACAAACAACTCCTGGGTTTGCATATATGTCAAATAGATGTAGTGCCCTTTTTAATTGCTGCTCCACACTGTATAGGTGATGAAGACGCCAAGTTCTGTGCAACTACTCATGAGAAAATATCCTGTTTCTGTATCACCTGGGAATATTTGACTATTAAATTATCCAGAATTGGGCTACAGGTGAGTCAGGGGATGAGGCGGATTTTACACCTGCCAAGAAAACCATCACCAGGCTACGTCAGTATAGTGTCAATTCCTTTTGCTGGCGTCTGAATCTTTCGGGTAGAATAGTGCTTACTCCGCCATTTGTTGGCAGGAAACAGTGTTGCTGTGTGGCAGTACCACAAAAATTATCCAGAATGTGCACTTTAAGATACAGAAGCTAGATAACAAGCCATCCTAACTCACAGTGCTGCCCAGAGCTTTGATTTATCTGTACATGGAATGAGTGCAGTGTTAGCGCTAACACTTATATGCAGTTCCACAAGATAATTCTTTGCTGTCCCGGACAAAGCCTTTATCTGATCAGCAATTCAGTCCTATCTGCAAGTGCTAGGTCAGCAGGTTAATTGGAAATTTGTGACTGGTTTGATGATCCAGGAAAACCAGAGTGATGTCTCACAGGTTTGTATTTGTAAGACAGAAGTATGTTGAGGTCAGTAAGTCAAAGGGCTCAGAGAAGCATCCCCAAATTGTTTCAATTCCTGTGTCAGCAGAGCACTGTTACTATTTAGTATTTTGAGATTTACTGCCAACAGGAAACTTCTAAAGCAAAGACCCCTGGGGCTTGTGATTGTATAATTCTAAACAGCATAACAATACTTTTTGTAGTTTTATCACTCTTCTGCCTGGAGCCAGCAAACTGCAGTTCTGGGAGTTTGCTTCCTCAGAATGATTTAGGACAGGGCATTTGAGTTACAGAGATGCTCAGAAGCCGTGAGGAGTGATCTATATCAAAAGAGAGAACCAAAAGGAAAGGGCTTTGCTTGGGCAGACATCTCGTTCTGTTGCTTTCCTCCTGCTGCTTCTACTGTTATCCCATGCAAACCAACAGGTTCCTTCTGCACAGTGATTTGCTGCTCCCGTAGCTGTCGCAGCACGTAATTCATTGTTTCTGGCACATCTTCTCCAGCAGTTCCGTGGCAAGAGTTCCTCTGGTGCTGCTGGTAGTTCAGTCTCTAGTGGAATGATTGAAATGTGTATGCTCTTGGAAAGGCATATGTAATGATGGTCCAGGCAGTCCCTTGGTGGTAGCTTTAGGCAAAAAAAGAACAGTGTGTGACTAATACCCAGTCCACATTTTGTGCTCTTGCTATACCACAGAACACAGTAATGCTACCACATTTTTGTCTCTCTTCCATTAAAGAAAAATATTTTAATTGCTTTTACAAGCTTCTAGGATATTCTTTTTCAAAACTTTAAAATATACTTTAAGCCTTTTTCTTTAAATTTATCTTCCTCATTCTGTATGGATTATTAACTTTGGTTGTCTTTAACACCATGAGGCAGATACCATAAATTGTTTGGGGACTAAACACATTCATGTTGAGACGCAAAGCTCTCCTCTTTGCTACCAAGCTTCCTGCCTCATGCTAGTCCAAATTCTTTAATCAAGAAATGCAAGAAGGAAAAAACTCCTGTGGTAGATGCAAAGACAAACTGATGCTTTAAGGCAGATGCTTTTTAAATTTGCATTTACACTTGCTTTAAAGCATTACCCAGTTTTCTGTCTGTAGCACTTCTGTGTTTCAGTGCAGTAACCACATGGGAAAATTTTTCCAGTGCATTGACCATGCTGTGACATACCTTATTTTTCAATAACTGAACATGGCAAAAGATGTAATTCTTGCTACCTGCTGAGCTTGCTGTGGAGCTTTCGGCTGTTTTGGAGTAAACCTGTTTCCCATCCCCTACTTAATGTTTCATTAAATCAGCAGTTTCTGCTAATTCTTAGATGTTGTGTCATGTTTGGTTAGCAAAAGGGAAAACAGATTTAATTCTGTGGAATGCGATTTTCTCTGGTAAGTTCTGTGTACAGAGAAAAAGGATCTGCCACCTCCACTGTCAGAAACCTCTGTTCAGGGTTACTCAAAAAATTTACTGTCAAAAATCATCTCTCAATTCTTGGGAGACAGTATATGCTGGGTGACAAATGTGAATTGCTGTTGGGGTAAAACATATTTAATATCCTTATTCTTGTCTTTCGTGCTGAAAATAAATGCGCAATTTTTAACAGTGCTGCTGGCAAGTCACAATAAGAAAAGACATTTTTGGGGGGAAACATCACTGTTCCTTCACCTGTTGTGCATGTTTTTAACCCAGAATGTTGATATCTTCATCCATCAAGATAAATAACTCCATTATTGCTTGGGTTCTCTGACCCATATCCTTTTTATTATTCTGTTGCCCCATAGGAACCAAATACCCAGACAGCTGATTCCTCAGGGATTCTGTCTTCACCGAATGCCACAGGGTTGTTTCTTGCCAATAATGCACCAAATCTATTAACTTAATGTATCTCAAGACTTAAAGCAGCTTTCTTGACGTTGGTAAAATGCAAATTTTCCAATAGTTTCTGAATTGTATCTAGTAAAATTAGAGGGGGGGGGGGGGGTGAGGGGGGGGGGTGGGTTTAGCTTTTTTTTTTTTTTTCTCTTTAATCTTAGAGGTTTGAAAGAAAACTGGCATATTGAGTATGGCCAGATTGGATGGGGCTTTGAGCAACCTGGTCTAGTGGAAGGTGTCCCTTCCCCCTGGAAGATGATGTTTAAGGTCCTTTCCAACCCAAACCGTTCTATGATTCTATGAATATGCAACACTTTGTGAATGACCTAATACAATGCTTTGGAATAAACTGTGATGGCCCTCATGACCTCTTCTCTCCCGCTAGTTGCTAAAAATTCCCCTGACAAATTTGAAATGTGTACATTTCCGCATGCATTTGTGTATAGTCAGGCATATATTTGAACGTATGGAGAAGCTTATGTTTCAGCAACATACTCCATGTACTTTCATCAAGCATTTTTTACATGCATGGAAACTATCTCTTTGCATACATGGGAGTAATTAAATCTATTGTTTGCAGTCGCATTGTTTTGCTGTCTGAGAAGTTCAACATTAGACAGGCTTGCTCTAGCCAGTGACAAACTTGCCAGTCAACGGGACAGCTCACTTAAGGTGCAAAATAAATAAAACCTTTATTAAGTGAATGTTTTTCTGCCTTTCTGTACATATTCTACATTATTTGAGTAAAATCTACATATGTTTGTTGAGCCTTTCTTCAGCCTTAGGACTTGACTCATGAAATGCCAGTTACCCTCATCTAGTCTCCTTATAGCAGAAACTCCTTACTGGTACCATTTCTGCATGGATGACCCTATCTGAGCTGGGCAAAAGTCACTTTTTCTTTTAGCAAAGGGGTGTCGGAAGGACAGAATTGCTTTTGGTGCCTCTGACCAAGAGGAAGGTGATGCACTGGAACTCTTGATGTAGTAAGGGGACAGGGAAGAGGAAGATAAAGTAGATTTGGTTTGTTTGCTATGAAGATATACTAACACCATTGTGTAGCAACTTAAGGAAAGAAAACACAAGGAAATTCTGTGTGGAATGAATGCATGAAGCATCTTTTTGTACTCCAGGTCTACCAGATATGAGCAGATACACCTCTGAAGAAGGCAGGCTATTTTAATATGAGAAAGAACCTTGGAATGGAGATTTTCTCATCTAATTCCTACTTTTTTAGTAGCTTTCTTCTAAGAAATATTTTTTCATTGGAAAAGTTCCCCAAGAGCTGTTTCTAGAAGGAAAGACAAAGAAACCATTGTGGTTTTCCTTTAAACTAGCTTTATAATTACATCAGATGCCACCTACTACTAAGTCCTCTGGCTTGTATTTATTTCATTACTGTGAGTTGGTTTATGGAAAAAAAAGAACTAGAGTAATGCCAATTTAAAGCTTGGACTGGCACACCTCTCACCTAGAGAAAAACCTATAGTGATGTAAAACTTATTTATCCAGCAGTTCTTGTTCAGTGTGGGCATCAGTTATATTCTGTGATAGAATAGAAAGCGAGGATAAAGCCTGTAAATGTGACATGTTTTAAGGACTGATGAAAGGACGTTACAAACTATTTCGGGGGGGGCAGAATTTTTTGTATTTTTGATCTGACACCTGAAAGTAATATTTTATTTCTTGCTTTGTTGGTTCAGATTTCCCTGGAGAGCTTACAGTGACTGCTCTGACTATGCAGATCCTATTAACTGAATGAGGTCGTCAGTCTCAGCTGGAGCCTCTAGGCATAATTGTAACACAAAAAATAGTCCAGGCTACTACATGAATGATTTTGTAGATGTCCTAAAGCCCTTGTTCTTCCTTGAGAGTAGTTTTTATGTATATTAATTATTTAACAAGCATGACATTGCAGATGTAGTCTGAAGATTGCTGCTAATACACTTCTCTGTCCCATGCATTGTCTGTCCTTGAGGGAATGCATGCACTATGAATGCTTGTAAGCCAGGATTGAAGCTTACTCTTCTGGCAGTGTTTGAAAGTTTAGTTGGCCTGAGCAGTAAAGGAAGATTTATACATAAGCAGAGAGAGACTTCAGAAGCGTACCAACCCCATTATTACCTTGTGACACTAAGCTCTTGTATTCTGGGCTTGCTTTTAAATGGAAAGGAAGAGTGGAAAAACACAGAAAAGGTTAGAATGACCTGACCTGGCTTGCAGTTGTGCTCAGCTGGTCAGATACAACCTCTGTTCCTCTCTCAGTCTTTACCCTTCTTTTCTTCCTTCACAGTCCTCAAAACTGTCAACAAGAAACAGCCTCCAAGTTTCACTTCAAAATAACTATCCCTTCTCAATCTGCTCTCGTTTTAGAGCCAACGTTATAGTGTGCATGCTTGCATGTGGCAGTGATTTTCTTAATTCAGCAAGACTGATAATGAGCTTTATAGATATTTGTTAGCACAGGTATTGAAAGTGTAAGTAAAAAGGAAGAACCACCAAGGAAAGGGAAAAGCAAAGCAAACCAAAATGACGCTTCTCTCATTCTTGGGAGGCACGTGTTTTTCTAACCCTCTGGCTCCTCTTTTGACACTATTAAAGTCTTCCCTGTCAGTGTATTCTTGCCACTCTGTCCAAAAATGTGACAAAAGTGCAACACTTTCAGAAGCATCTATAATTAGGATCCACTGGAATACGGTAGCACTGGCAGCTAACCACTTCAGAGTGTGTGCGCATCATACGCATCTGTTTCTTATTGCATTTACTGCTGTGAGTCATGGAAAAGAAATGAATGGGTGCTCCGGCACGTTGTCCAAAACTGCAGCAACCGAGTTCCTGTTGGTAGTAATTGTTTGCTTGCATATGTGTATTGTATATAGGCGGGTTCATTTTAGTCTGATACAGTGGGTGAGTATCTCATGAAAGACAGAAAGCCCAAATGGAGCAATACCAAATACAGGCATGTGCTACCTGGAGCGTCTCATCAGCTGCTGGCCAATGAGTGTACACTCTTCACCAAACTGCTCAATCCATGCTCATATTGGCTAAACTATTTGTATATGAACAGTTCATCCGTATTTGAACTACAGAAAAGGCATTTGAGAAGCCTGACTACCCCTGATGGCAAGAGGAACAAAGAAATGTTAGAATATTGCTCTTGGTTATTACCTTTTGTCTGAGTCCACATATACATCTTTGTATTGTGAATGTTGGAAGTTTTTGGTGTTAGTAGCTGCAGGCTGCATTCAGTCCCTATTTTCTCTTAGCCATCATCAGGCTCCACACAGCCCTCAACCTCACAGCTGAGTTCACAGCTGCCCTGTGAGCTCGCTGCATTGTGCCTCATTTATTTGTTCTTAGGAGATACGCTGCTAGACTGCTGTTTCCTCATCCCTAGTAAAACTCTTACCTAAAGAATCAAAACCACAAAAAGAAAAGAAAGGAAAAGAATTCACTCTGTACTCAGCAGTTTGTTTTGCAACAGGCACATTCCCATCGCTACTGCCTGCGGAAGACATCTGCAGTGTTTGAGGAAAACACCGTATTCTGTACAAATGCTTGAAGTTCAAGTGCAAAAGTAGTATCCACAATGGTATTGTCTTGTCAGTCTCTGTGCTCTGTCGTGGACTTGGGAGCTCTTAACACTGAAACTTCATCTTCCTTGCATCTTTCCTCAGGTGTCTAACCACTTCTCAAGCACGGAAGAAAAACTCATAGATTTTGTATGGGTGATCAAGGCACCCATAAATTTCCACCTCTGATATGCACCACTGCCTAAGACCTCCTAGCCCGAAGAAGCTCCCTTACAGCAGATGGGACCCAAGAGAAGCCTACCCAAATGAGGTAGTGAGCTATGGAAATAAGTCTAACATCAGAGGTCAGGACATGTTTCACCAGAGACCAAAGTGTACTGGTAGCTAATATATTTCTCTTCCATACCTCTGCAGAGCAGCTTTTGCCAAGTACTTAATTGCTATCATGGAAAACCTGCATTATGCAAGCAGGAGTCATGGGACATGTCTTCTAGAAAATCTAATTATTGAACCCTAGAGGATATAGTTGCTGGTAGCTATGGTGTGAATCTGTGTATATAGGGGTAATCACACGTATGGGATGGCTTACCAGTAATTGTAGTTCCAGATGTGTTTGTTGTCCATATGTTCATTTATTATTCCTCCCCTCACTTCCCCCCCACCCCACCCCCCCCCACCCCCCCCGTATCAAATGTTGAGATAATAGAGTATGTGCTTTGCACTACCTTTTTGTGGTCATGCACAGAGGAACAGGAAAGAAGGACACACATCACAGGGTGCTGCAACAACATAAGGCTAAAATAGTGCCAAAGAGAGGGAAAAGAAAATCTTCATGAGCAGCACATGGAGAGAAAAAGTAAGGGGACTATCAGAGCAGGGAGGCAACCATAAAGACGGTAAGGCAGCAGCAGTAGCAGCCTAGCCAGAGCTTTGGCCATGGGGTCAGACATGACGGGCAGCAGCATCACACAAGGACTTGAAGGTGAAGAAGGAGGGACTGGGAGAGAGGCTGCTTCTGATGCCGCTGACTCAAGCTCAGAGCTGCCTCAGCAGAGCTTTAAAAATGCTTCTGTTCTGGTGTCTTCATTCAAGCCTCTTCTGTCATGTTTTGTGCAATGCAGCTCAAGAGGAAGATTGGACTGGTTTTACCAGTGTAGGAGGAGTGTGGGAGCAAGTAGGAGGTTGAAGGAGAAACCAACTGCGGCACAGATACCTTGAAGTTTCCCTTGCTACAGACTGGCACAAGGAAACACGTTTTATAGGTAGATTAAATGCATGTGTGACATTTTTCGTACACTATATCTGCAGCATACATTGCTCTACTTATTTTACAGTGCGCTATCTTTATTTTCTCTTTCCTGCAGGGAGCAGAGGCTTCATCTGTGTGATAAATGTGCCTGGCACCTTCTAACGGTGTAAGGTGTGCAGACGCATGTTTAACAGGGAGTGGAAAATTGGGTGGTGCACAGATTGATCGAGCAATTGCACCCAGTGGTGGCACTGCCACCAGTTGCAGTGTGCAGGAAACGGCCAAGGCAGCAGAGCTGCACCAGGCACTGAGCAACTATTCCCTTTGTAGCTGACCAGGGTATCCTAAATGTAAATGGCTTCATCAAGAATCACAATAGTGATTGCCCTGTAAATTGGGCAGGCAGCTGTCACATCTGCTCTCAAAATGATGTGTTGGCAGAGCTGGTTTCTCATCCTAGGTGACGATTTGGAGAAGCATGCCTGTGAGCTTTGCTGTTGTACAAAGTGTACATTGCAGGGCTGTGGGGTGAGGACGTTTCTTTTCCCAGTGTTGGTAGGGAACTATTACACCAGGTGCTAGAAACCGGGTTGTCCTCGTGGAGGAGCACAGCAAGGCAAAGCAAGTGCAGGGGCCCAGAGTGGGGAAGGCTCGTTTGCTCTGTTATCCCCAAGCAGAGAGGGACTGGAGCCTTCCCAAGGGAAATGGCAGTGTTGGAGCAGCATGAGGCCCTTGGGGCTACTGTGGATGTGATGTGCCCCACGTGGTGCCCACTTCTCAAGCTTTGGGCTGTTCATGCCATTCTAGTACTGTGTGTCCTACACTGCTAGGATCAGCTTTGGGGCAAGAAAGTTGAAAAGGGATATGAGAACAAGGACTGCAGGAAGACCCGAGCTAAGGCTGGAAGCTAGTCATGCTGTCCAACTACTTAATATCATCTCATGTAACCTCTCTCACAAGCAGCTTAGAGCCAATGAACGTTTTGAAAACCAGTACCAGGCTGGAGCATGACCTGAGAACCAGGCATGCTTATGCCTGTACTGTTTTGTCCTGTGTACACTTGCCTTGAACAGCGTATTTCAAAACCAGTATATTTCCTATCTAGTTCAGAAGTGCCTTTTCTTCCACCTAGCCAGCATAAAGGTGGTGGCATACAACAGCTCTTTGAATTTATTTATAGGGAAATAACAGAGATGGAAGGTATCCAAAACCAACAGTGCTTGCCAGGTCAGCTGCTTGCCAGGTCTAAGAGGAGGTAAGAGAAGGAGATCCAGAATTTAGCCAGACTTGTTGATGAAAGAGGATAGCATCATAGTCTGAGTTACGCATTTTCTTCTCCCTCCCCCATATTTTTGTACTAACTAATGCTTATTTCTAAGTGCCAAACGCAGCAGAAAACATGCAGCTTTTTTCTTGGTTATGTATTTGTTAGAACTTGTTACTGTCTTGCTCTGGGGGAGAGAGAAAAAAAACAGTCTCTAGTTTCTTCTTTGGTTTGGTCTTCAGAGATTTGGGACAGTCTTAAGGGAAATGAAGAAGAACTTTTTTGTTTCTGAGGTGGTAATTAACTTACGGCAGTAAAATGCTGTTTCTCTGTGTCTGGTGGGAAATGGGTAGGTCATGGGCTCTGGCTGGAACTGGTGCTAAAATGCCCAGGAGCAAGGCTCACAGTTAGAAGTGAGGAGACACAGTGCAACAGGAGGTGGGATTGGGTCACAACAACCCCAGGCAACGCTACAGGCTTGGGGAGGAGTGGCTGGAAAGCTGCCCAACAGAAAAGGACCTGGGGGTGTTGGTGGACAGCCGGCTGAATATGAGCCAGCAGTGTGCCCAGGTGGCCAAGAAGGCCAACGGCATCCTGGCCTGTATCAGCAATAGTGTGGCCAGCAGGAGTAGGGAAGCGATCGTCCCCCTGTACTCGGCCCTGGTGAGGCCGCACCTCGAGTACTGTGTTCAGTTTTGGGCCCCTCACTACAAGAAAGACATTGAGGTGCTGGAGCGTGTCCAGAGAAGAGCAATGAAGCTGGTGAAGGGTCTAGAGCACAAGTCCTATGAGGAGCAGCTGAGGGAACTGGGGATGTTTAGTCTGGAGAAAAGGAGGCTGAGGGGAGACCTTATTGCTCTCTACAACTACCTGAAAGGAGGTTGTGGCAAGGTGGGGGTCGGTCTCTTCTCCCTAGTAACAGACGACAGAACAAGAGGAAATGGCCTCAAGTTGCGCCAGGGGAAGTTTAGGTTGGACATTCGTAAAAATTTCTTCACTGAAAGGGTTGTCGGGCATTGGAACAGGCTGCCCAGGGAGGTGGTGGAGTCACCATCCCTGGAGGTATTTAAAAGGTGTTTAGATGTGACACTTAGGGATATGATTTAGTGGGGGACGTGGTAGTGATAGGTTAATGGTTGGACTCGATGATCTTGGAGGTCTCTTCCAACCAGAACAATTCTATGATTCTATCGCCAGCAGGAAACCATGGGCACCGCCAGTTAGGATTTTCAGTTTCAGCTGAAGCAAAAGAGTACAGCAGACAGTAATATGGCACTATGTCAAACAGCAACTCTGTTTTAATCTTTACATGGGACATTGTTTTCTGCTGGCTTTTTTGTCTCTCCTGTGAGCTGAGGGCTCCAAGAGCATTATCACAGAGCTAGTCCTAGCAGGTTGCTAAAATCTGACTGCTCTGCTGAAAGACGCAGCCCAGAGAAAGAGGGGCTCACAGTGCAGATGGGAGCACGGGGGGAGTCCCGGGTTCACTCAGCTCAACCGAGCCAACCATTTTAAGCTGACTTGTAGCAGAGAGAATTTTAACGAGTGTTTGAGATCTAGTGGATAAGCAGTGTTACGCTGGGGTTTTTTTCTTCACATACGTGATTTTTCAGGACTTTAGGCCTTTTAAAGACTGACAGCCAAATGCTCAGTGAGAAATGGGTTTGCCCTAAGTTTGACATCTGAGATAACCCTCACTGAAGCTGCAGTGTTCTGCAATGGCAAGAAAGCAAAGTCGGGGGGGGGGGGGGGAGCATACAGTTTTATTATTTTCGTCTAGATTCATGTGTTTCTATTTTTTCTCTTACTTGGAATGAGAAACTTACACACCATGTCAGTGTGCTTCTCACTAGGTCATGTCCCCTTCACTCAGAGACACATGTAGAGGACCAAGGGCAGCAGCGCACCGCAGAGACTTACACAGCGACGCACACCACTACTTGCTGTATGCCAGGAGACCTCTGAACCTTTGTCACTGCTTTGCCAGGAGAAGTCACCAGTATACTCTCAGAGGGGTCACCAGTATACTCTCAGAGGGAGGTCAGCTGTTAGCCAGTAAGAATGGGGGTAGCAGACATCCTACAGCACCTGTTCTGTGCAGTGCCTCAAAGAAAATAAGGCTTAGCACTCACCAGTCCACCTTGTGTGAAAGAGGATAATGTCTGCCCACCACATTTTTCAAAAAAGCTCTCAGGCATAAGGGAGAGATTAACACCGGGGAGGTACTGGTCTATTGGGTTTTTGATAGCGGGGGGACTGCAGGGGTGGCTTCTGTGGACATGCCCCCATGTCAGACGGAGCCAGCTCCAGATGTATCTGAGATGTACCCACTGCTGGCCAAAGCTGAGCCCTTCAGCAGCAGTGGTAGCACCTCTGGGATAGCATATTTAAGAAAGGGTAAAAAAACCCAACACTGTGCAACAGCAGCTGGGAGAGAGGAGTGAGAATATGTGAGAGCAACAACTCTGCAGACACCAAGGTCGGTAAGGAAGGAGGGGGAGAACGTGCTCCAGGTGCCGGAGCAGAGATTCCCCTGCAGCCCATGGTGAAGACCATGGTGAGGCAGGCTGTCCCCCTGCAGCCCATGGAGGTTAATGGTGGAGCAGATATCCACCTGCAGCCCATGGAGGACCCTGTGCCCAAGCAGGTGGCCATGCCCTGAAGGAGGCTGTGACCCCATGGAGAGCCCATGCAGAAGCAGGATCCTGGCAGGACCTGTGACCCCACGGGGGACCCAAGCTGGAGCAGTGTGTTCCTGAAGGACTGCACCCTATGGAAGGGACCCGCGCTGGAGCAGTTCGTGAAGAATTGCAGCCCGTGGGAAGGACCCATGTTGGAGAAGTTTGTGGAGGACTGTCTCCCGTGGGAGGGACCCCACGCTGGAGCAGGAGAAGACAGTGAGGAGGAAGGAGTGGCAGAGACAGCATGTGATGAACTACCACAACCCCCATTCCCCATCCCCCTGAGCCGCTGGGGAGGAGGGAGAGAAATCAAGAGTGATGCTGAGCCTGGCAAGAAGGGAGGAGTAGGGGGAAGGTGTTTTCACATTTGTTCTTGTTTCTCATTATCCTACTCTGGTTAATTGACAGTAAATTAAATTAATTTCCCCAAGTCGAATCTGTTTTGCCCGTGACAGTAATTGCTGACTGATCTCCCTGTCCTTATTTCAACCTGTGAGCTTTTCATAGTATTTTCTCTGTCCTGTTGGGAGGGGGAGTGATAGGGCAGCTTGGTGGGCACCAGGCAGCCAGCCAAGGTTAACCCACCATAACTGGCAAACTGACACAAGGGTCAAGTGCAGCGGGAATGGAGTGGGACTAGAAAGCTGGTTTTCAGCGTAATGAATCCTCAGACTACATTGCAAGCCAAGAGGCAGGTTGATGAGGAAATCTGAGTTGCACAAAGACTCCTGCAATGGACTAAATATTTCAGTTCATCAGCAGGCATCTCTGTGCCATTCAACTTAGTCACTTCTGCAAGAAAACGCAGCCCTTTGCCCCTTCTGAAGGAGGCTGCTGCAGAGTTCAAAGCCAGTTACCAGTTTTCCATGAGCTACCACAAGCTCACATCACTTAGCCTACCATCTTCCTTGCGCCCTGGTGCTGACAGTCATCTGCCAGCTGAGGCGTTGCACACTGCCATGTTTTTATCAGCCCAGAAGGACTAGGTGTCTGCCCCAAAAGTGTTCCTTCCTTCAGGGACCAGTTGTGGGACCACTCCAAAGACTTTTCCTGTTTTCCTCTATCTTAGGCAGGTTTGCCTGACCAAAGAAAGCTAGTGCAGCCTGGAAGCGTGGAAGCTGATGAATTTTCCTTTTCTCGCTCCCAAGAACTGCTGCCAAAGCCTGCTTGTATTTGTAGGCTTTTATACTGAGCCCTGTGCTCAGCCTCGGAGCAGCTGGGCAGCCACACTGTGGGTCTGGCTTTTAAGAGAACCACTGATCCTGCAGCACACACCTTTTTGTGCATTTTCACCCCCACTCAGGCTCAGAGTTTGCTATTGCTTCCCATAACCCATGAATGCAAATATTGAACCCACTTGTTGATTAAAGAACCACAAACAATCAAAATCAATATTCACTTTGCATTTAACCACAGGAGCAAAATGGCAAGACCTGAAGCATTTAGCTCTGATGAGGACATGGTGCTATGTTCACAATAGCATTCCTCCATTAATGATGCTGTCTGTAAGGAAAACAGATGCTATGTTTTTTAAACCTCTATTCTCAGAGATAAGAGCTCAAGATGGTATTACATCAGAGTGACAATATTGTGTCATTGGGGCTGACTAAGGGGGCATCTTAGTGTTGTAAACAACCTCTCTGATGATCACATGCAGGCACACTCACAGACAAAGAAGTACTTGTTGAAACCATGCAAGGTTGCACAATCAGAGACCTCCGCCTCTTGCAAAGAGCTGGTGTACCAGGTCAGTGTGCGCGAGCAAAATGCCAATGAGCAGCCTCGGGGACAGAGCTCTCGGTTGTAGCAGGCATGGCTGCAACAGCTCTCCTTCCTCTCTCCTCCCCACTCTCCTTGGAGGTGTTGCTTACAGGAACTAGAGGAAAAAGAATTATCCCGTCTGTCTGTGCAAGTTCTGTAGTCTTTCCTCTTGTGGTTTGGTGTTTCTTCCATCGTGCCAAGATGTTGGTAACAGGACTGTCTCTCTGCAGCAGCTTGGCAGAGGGCAGATCTTGTTCCTATACCCCATGAAATGGACGTTTGTGATAGAAGTTACTAAAAGCTGTATCTGAAGCTGTATTAGAAGTGAGAGGTTCTCTCTTTGTTCACTCAGGCGACCCTAAGTGCTCTTAGTGACATAAATCAGCAAAGTAAAAGTAAGTTGCAGTGACCTCTGATGAGACAAGTTGTCCTACCCTGGCTTAGTTCCTGCAGTTCTTGTTCAAATAAACTATTTCATTAAAAGAAATGAGGCTTTTTGACAAGAGTGCTATGACCCTTTTTACTTTCCTCAGAAGATCTATTTTTTCTTACCTTGTGGTAATTGCTTGAAGCAGTGGAGAACTCTCTTGTTCCCCTGCTGCCTCTGAAGCGGTCTTATCTTTCTGAGTACAGAACACAGGCAAGGGACAGGGCAATTAGCTTATGAAAAAAATTATTAGCTGATTTATATAATTATTAATAAAAAATAAATTGGTTTTTCTTTTTCAAAGTGTCTGTTATACCCTGTATGCTTGTTCACCTCACTAGAAAGCTCTGGAGTGACCTTTCAATAACTATTACTGACTGAAGTGAGGATGAGGACTGGGATGCCAGTCATTTGGTGCAATGCTACAAAAGCAAAGTGTTGTACTGCTGTTATCCTTTGGAGGATGTTAGCCCCCGACCCAATATCAAAACGCTGCTAATACTACTTCAGGAGCATTCTAGGAGATGTTTAGGGGCAATTTTCCTATGTTTGTTGTTTCAGGTCTCCCTTAAATTCATTAAGCTCCTGCTGCATATTCCTGACAATCCATGTAAATGTGGCTATGATGCCATTTGTGATGGGAGGATTAAGACTGACCTTGGGTGGGAAACAAGCAACATCAGTAGCACACAGAGTCTTAAGAAATAGCTCTCAGAAGCCGAAAACCTTAAGTAGTACACAGTGAAGGAATAAAAATGCAAATGATGTGCTGTACCGGAATTTGGGCAAAAGGTTGTGCAGAGGAAAAAGCAATGCAATGAAATCCTGAACCATGTAAATGTATTCTTTAAAAATCCTTTAAACTCTTTGCAGCCCTCTGATTTTGGATCCTCTTGGCCTGATTAGAAAAGGCCATTCTCATTCACAGGTTCATTTATGGTCAGAGGATTGGACTGTAGGGGTCTCAACTGGGAAGCAGTCCGGTGTGCTGTGAAACTGGCTTTACCTTGGGACAGTGAGCTATCTAAAGCAATTGCCCATCCAGGGAGGCCAGTGCCCACTTTCCAATTATCCAGATATTTATTGCAACTTTTTAAACATCTTGTAATGTGAACATCAAGATTGCTGATATTGGGAGGGGCAGGTTATGGGCCCTATGGCATGGTTTGTTGGACAGGACTGTGGAAATTTCTTACTTACAGAGAACCTTAAATTTAGAAGGCATGTCAGTCCCACGGAGGCTTTTTCTTCATGGGTGTGGATAGCTTTCCCACCAAGGAACGCTATTCAAATGAGCAGCTGCACATATTTGATCACAGTTTTCCAAGCAGTGACAGCACTGATTATTGTATTGATAATAACCAGCTCCAGTTGCTCTTCCATTAGCTGACTGGGCTGGCATAACCCTGCTAAATGGGGGCAGGGAGGCGGAGGGCCTGACTTTGCGCAGAGGTAGCTAAGTGGCCTTAATTAGAAAATCTGATTCGAGAAAGGTTCTCTTAACTCAGTGCAATACGATGCGAATTTGCACTTAGGAAGGTAGCAGTGCTGCCCAGGAACGTGATATAAACGACTCGTTTAGTTTGGGGTGAGGCCGGGGCTGTCTCGGCTGCCCCTGGAGCAGGGCAGCTGCGGCGGTTGCACGTGTTTGAGCAAGTCTCGCCGTGGCAGACCCCGCTGGCCCACACAGAAGCCGAGCTGGGGGCACTGCGCTTGCGGCAGGCTTTACCTGCCGGTGCCTGCAACGCCTGCAAGCACTGACGAAAATAGCTGCCAAGTCCCTCGCGCCAAATGGCTTCGGCACTGTGGGTTGGGACAAAATGTCTGTCCCATCAGTGCTGTGCTGGCCTCCACGTTGCTGCCGGATGGATATTTGAAGTGCTGCTGTGCGGGAGGCAGATGGATGTCTCACACAGACTTTGTGCCCCAGAAACCATTAGGCAGTCGTTCTTAGAGAAGAAATCATTGTGTCTCATTATAGCATGTACCTTGGGAACAGTATGGGCCACTGCATCTATGTAGGTCAGAACAGTTTAATTTTGCTCTAAGGGTTTGGGTATGCAAGTGTGTTTTAAGAGGCTGAAAATCCTATTTAAAATTGTTTTAGTAAGCAGTCATCTTGATGTAACTGCAGTTCTAGGTTTTACAAAGCTGTTGCATTAGCCACACTGTTTCCTTCTGTCATGTATTTCCAGTGCTCTGGTTGTGATTCAGAGAATGAGTGAGGAAGCTCTTAACCAAAGCATGGCATGGCAATTTAATTCTAATCCAAGGACAGGGCTGGGTGCATTTTGGCAGTCTCTGAGGAAAACAGCATCTGTGCAATTACAGATAGATGTAAACAGATAGAAGTGGGTGGTTCTAGTCAATAAAAAGAAATACTGGGACTTGGACCTGTAGCAGCAATATCATTGTGAAGTTGTCCAGCTCCAGCAAATGGGTTTGGAAACAGACTTCTGAATGTTTTTTTAAGAGATGTGGAGCTGCGTGGGCATCCATCGCACCATCCTATGTATGATCACATTAAGAAAAATAGTTTGCATTTAATAGAGACTTTGAAAATTGTCAAAAAGAGTCTCATTTCCCAGCTCTGTTCACCATGCAGCCCTGTTCCTCTGGGCTGCTCCTACCCTGCCTGTTACGACGGATCCTGCTTACACCAGCTGGAAACCAAATGTCTGTGGCAACTTACAAAAAGAGTAATTGGCTTGGAACCTACTACCTAAAACAGTGAAAAATGAACAAGCCTTGCTGCACTGGGCTCTGGTTTTCTGGCTGTCGCCAATAGCTCCTTCTTGAAAAGAGCACCGTGGGGAATTGGCCTGGGTACAGTGCTTGGACACCTATCAAAGTTCACTCTCCTCCCCCACTTACCCGCCTTTCTTCTCACTCACCCACCGTTAATATCTGCTCTCCCCACAGTCCTCCATCCTTCCAAACCCAGAGTGTTGCTCGCTGAAATGTGGTTGGTGATTCCTTATTTCCACCTTCTGAAATGTTTTTCTCCTTTATGAATGTGAATTGAAACACTGCACGACACCCCCACATCCATGCATTATCTCTGCTGCTTAATGCATACACCATACGCAAGATGATTGTTACTGCTCCAGTAGTGAAACTGTGACGAGTGGTAAAAGCTCTGGAGCGCCCAAATGTACATTAGCATGAACCACCTGGAAAGTGTACTCTTCTCCAAGGATTATGATTCTTTGCCTGTTTTATTGCTACTGTAAAGATGATTTCCTAAGGAAAACTGTTTCAGAATAGCCATTTCCCTAGAGTTGCCACATTTCATGAAATCTGAGGACTTCAAAATCAATTCCAAGTAATGCTAATCTTCCTCCTAGAGGTGATGCGTTAAGAACTGGCCTTGCGTAACAGCCTACCTCACACATTTGGTGAGGGATCGTGGTGAGTGACAGCAGGTGGGAAAGATAAACCCCCAGCTCCTGTGTGGTGCATGAGGGCTCCTCACACCATTGCTGTATCAACAGGAGTCATTCATCTGAGCTTCCCACCAGGAAATGCACACGTGCAAAGTATGTTTATATTGCCTAGCAGATATTTCAGATCACTTATAACCTACAAAGGCTGATGTAATGGTGAGAGATTTAAAAAACAAACCAAAAGCTAGCAGCCCCTTCGTGGCAATGAAGGCATAGCATGGGCGAAACAGAAGTGCATTCCTGGGAAACAATTGCCCGTGACTCTGACACGCAGAGCACTGGTAGAAGACCAACACTCCCTGAATGCTGACGTCAATATGTGAAGCTTTCTTACTGCTTAGCATTTTGAGGAAAAATGACATGTATCCATAGTGGATGGCTCACTGTTTCATGCTGAAACATCTCCTACCCTCCAAGTCGCTGTTGGATTGATAACGCTTATCATGACCCTCACATATACCGACACCTTCTTGAACTGTTGGAAAATCAGAGTAAGCTAATTTCAGTGTTACCTACCAGATCTCCAGCCCTGCTCTGTGCGTGTGTCAGGGCATACCAGGAGTGTCTTCTACTACAAGCCAAGTCCAAAAGTGAAGCATCCACTTCACTTGAAAGAACTGATAAACCAAACGTAACGCTCTACTTTTATTTTCTGCTAATAGGCTCTGTTACTACCTTGAGTCTAAAAACAGATGATCAAATTTTTGGAAAAAAAAGATAAATTTGGCTGTAGACAATCCATGCCACGAAAAGCTCCCACAAATGCTTAAATAGCTATGTTATAACAAATGAATGTGCCTTTTGCATGACAGCTCAATCATTCATAAATGTGGTTGTACCATTTTGCATCATATTTAAGTAAGCAAGCTTGGTATTCAGCAAATTATTGCCAACTCCACCAGCACTCTGTGTTTTCTGGGCTTAATAGGAAACCAGCTTGAAGTCTGAACTCATCATTTCTATTAGCTTGTGCGAAGGCAGAAAGTCACGTCTTGTGTAGTGGTAATAGACGGAATTAGCACTGATGGCAGAAATGAATCATATCGCTTAAGGTTGGCTGACTCTTAGCGATGATGTAGTTGACCATTTGGCAATGTGTTCAACATGCTCTGCGCCCCCAAACCAAACAGAACAACCTAGGCAAAGCTGGTGAGCCCAATACATGGAAACAGAGCTCCCAATAAGTGGAAGTAGCTTTTCACTAGATGTATTCACAGCCCCAGCTGCGTCTAAGCTTTGTCACTAGGCTGAATGTTCCATGGGTTGGTTGGTTTGTTTGTTTGTTTTTTAATTCAGAAAGCTTGATGCTTTTCCACAGCCAGGTTAAGCTATCAGTGTTCCCCGTAACAGCTTACTTCTGATCCCATGGCACTCACTCACATGCTTCATCTAGATAAGCATTAAGAAACTGACCCAGGTTAAAATAAACCAATTTGACCAAACCCCCCACCTTTACTATAGGTCAGTACCGAATACAGTCAGGTGAGCAGCCAGATCCGTGTCAGTGCTAGCACGGACTGTGAGAGTAAGTAGAGGGGGCCAGTCTCAGTCAGTTTTACTGGTATGTCTTTGAAGTACTTCTACTAATCATTGGCAGAGCCAGGACATAATCTTCAATAAGCTTTAACGTCACAGTCACTGGATATGGATCCACAGTCAAGACTACGTCATTATTATTTGGGATGCTAAATACGATTAAATATTTGTCAATTTATTTATTATTGCACATTTTTAAAATAATTTATAGCTGATTTAATAATGTTAAGTGATGAGGTGCGCATGTATGAGTACTTGCTTCATGCCATGAATACAGTGAAACTAAATGGGTTTTCTTCTTCTGAAATACTGAAGAGCACATGCAATTCTTCTCCATTGAACAAACGTTTAAAACATGCTCACCCAAATACCGTTTCAGTATCTGCCAATATTGCACAATGCAGGACATCTGTCACGAGTGAGAAGGATGTTCTACTGTGTTTTGTCTGGTCATGTGTTTTGTTGATTTTCAAGCGATCTAGCCAGAGCTATACATTCACAGCGATGATTCAAGAAGTACAGCTTGCACTTAGAGAGCGTTATTTGCTCAAGTTCACAATAACTTCCAGTTATGTTGGCTTGTTGCGCCTATGCACAGAGATCGCTCCTAACCACCTAATGGCAAACATTGAAAGAACCATCTAAAATGTACCTATTGCACAGATTGTTGCCAGCAGGAAATGGTTAAATTTTCATTACGTCTCATTCTGGGGAATCTTGCTCACTGCTTGGCAATTCCCTCACTCGGTATCTCTTCGCTTCCCCGTGGCGCGCGTTGCACGTGCCATCAGTCTCAGGCAGGTGAACTTCTTCAGAAATAAGGTAGTGCTGTGCTGATTATCATTTTTACACCTTCCTACCGTTAGTGGAATAGTTTTATAGGGAAGTTGTAGCCGGTGGCTCCAACCAGCATGTTTTTATAGACTTAATACAAAAGCAGCATCAAACTGTCGTCCCAAATACTGAGCCTATAACATCTTTTACTCCGAAAGTGTTTTGTGTCCTCATGTAACTGTTTGTGCTCATGGAATTGCATTATACCACTAAATTTGCAACTTAGTCCAGATTTCATCATTCTATCATGTTAACAACTGTTTTTAGGGAATAAGAAAATATTAGAGAGTAAATAGTGCATAAGATACCAACATACATAATTGTCCATAGTCTTCTGTGATTAGCTGTGATCATAGAAAAAAGGCACGTGGAATAAGGACTGGCAATTTTACTGTTGAAATTCAAATAACTGCAATATTCCCAAAGTGCAAAATCCAGGATCACAATCAGTGTGAAAGCAAAAGCTTTTGGTCTGTGGGAATGTGTACTACCCAGGCCTCTTCCATTACCCTGTTTTCACAAACGTAAAAACCTAATCAACTTTCTTTGGTAAACCCTATACTGCTTCCTACTAGTTTCAGAAGAGGACGTAGCACTTTATTTTTTTTAAAAACATATAAAGAAAGACAGTACAGTCAATTCATGAAATCTTTTGAGTGGCATGCATAGAGATATCCATAGAAGATGGAGATCAGGAAATACAATAAAGTGCTGAAGATCTGTAGAATCCTTATGAAGCTCAAAAATCACTTTCCATTCTCTAGGAAGGGGCCCTATTCACATGCATGCACCAAAAACAGGAATAGTTTTAAAAATTAGACTTTGAAAATTGATACTGTATTTAATCGACTCTTCTCACCTCCCCCACCCAAAGAAAAAAGAAGAGACAAGGAATACTGAAATCAGAATAATTGTGTTGTGATGAAACATGTATTGTACTTGGTAAGAATGTGTCATTGTGTAGACAGGGCAAGATTTCCTAACAACTTTATTTTCTGGATCTGAAGGGTGGGGGTTTTTTGTATATCAAATCATGGCAGAGTACAGTGCTACTTGGGACCAAGACTATCTTCAGAGACTTGGTTGTTAATGCAGCACCTTCTCACTTAAAAAAGGCACAAAAGGGATGAATTGACTCATACAACTACTTTAGGCAGCTAAACAGACTAAAGACTAAATGTAAACAGCCTGGCTCCTTCTTTAAGAGGTCAAACCCCTTTATTTTTATAGATGGTTCTATTCAAACATCTGCTCTTCAAGACACACCTTTGTCGACCGTACTGAGCTTCTATAACATCAACAATTAAAGAAAAGAACCCTCTAGTTAATTGATATCTCATGACTTTATCTTGATCTTTCTTTCCCTTTAGAACTACCTTTTTTCCTCAACCAGCAATTTCAAGAACTTGCCATGAGCTAAAGAATTCATTATCAGTCTTTAAAACAATTTAGCATGAAGTTTAAAGTAGTAAATTAGTGCTTAAGGAATTAACTTTGAGAGTGTCAAATATAAAAAGTAATTGAGCCAAATACAGAGTAGACAATATTGTGCCTTGCAAGTGTATTTAATGCAGATGTGCATATTACGATGATTAGTTGTACAATTAAGTCTTCTACTGATCACCACAGTAATCTGCATCACAATCAAGAAAGTAACACACATACCCGTTGCAGTCAAAAGGAAAGAAATCCTGTATATGAAGGTTTCCAATGTGTTTTTTAAGAAACTTTCCCTTGAAGATCCTTGCAGAAACCCCTGGTATACATGCTAAATCAATGCAACAAAACTGCCAATAAAATTATGGTTTAATCCACTTGGTAACAAAAGGGTCAACTCGCATGAAAAAAACTCAAGCCTGCAAATTACTTATTGACACTAATAGGTTTCACCACAAATTTGTCTGTAGGCTGCAAGTGTTTTTCTAATGCAAATGTAACTTATGAAAAAGAAAAAGGGTAGGCCACCAACTGAAAGAAAACATTTATTGAATCAAAGTCAATACTTCCTTTTAATATCTACAAGCCAACACTGAACTGACTTTATTCAAGAATGAACACAATGTACAAAAAAAGTATGTCTGTTATAAAAATATGTCAATTTTTTTCCCCTGGCTATTGAGCTGAAAACATTTTGACAAGTGCAAGATAGGCTTGGCAAGCAAATTTAAGCCACTATTACCAATGACAAAGTTCAAATAATTTTATAATCATAGTATATTTAAGACTCATTGATAAAGTGGCAATGGAAATGCTGACCCCTAAAAAAAATGTATCACTGCACTGCCATGTGTTTATGCCCCCAGAAAATTGAACATCTTGATCTTCTGTCATCACGAATCAGTACCTTTATCAGTGAAGACTATCCAACCTAATTCGAACTATTCAGCCCGGTAATTGACACCTACCACTGGAATACAACTTAGGGAAGGCAAACTACCTCCATGGCCCTGTACTTTGCATGTTGTTTGCAAACTGAGAGAGAAGAGCAGGTAGGTTCATACATGTTTAAATCAACCTGACAACTGTCGCAATGTGAAATCAGGCAAAGGATGGAAAAAGAATAAAGAATCATTCATGACAGCAATCTATATTTATGAACAGATGCGTGTTTACGTATAAAAATGGATCTGACTAGGCTCAGTTATGCCTTACTTGTTTGGATGGGTTTTTTCACATAAAAATTTAACTCAACCAGGACTCAAATCATTGACTTCTCTTAAACCACCACCAAGGAGGGAGAAAAGGGACAATTTACAGAGATAATCTGAAAACAGTGCAATATTAAAATACAGTTTCACAACGTGTGAAAGAAACATGCTTTGGAACCTGAGCAAAAGGCAGTTTACTGACTTAGTAAAAAGTCACCCTGTATGTTGTTTTCATTGGCATCTGTTCTGCCAGATCAGTATGTTGCTCTTAGCAACTTCCATGGCCCCTAAATATTTAGTACACAGAAAGTGCCAACTACTTAGAGAGGTCTACTAAACTTTTCAGCTAATATTGCAGGCAGTCTGACATGCTGCTACTGGTAATGACCATACAGCCTAAAATTAAGAAAAACTGTAGAAAGAAAAAGAAGCAGCCAAACATGATGCTTTTCTTTTTTAAATAGACTAAAGCGCTTCCACAACACTTAGATACGGTACTACACTGGTTTACAGTCTCAAGGTCAGCTCTTTCAAAATAAATATACTGAACATTTACAACAAATGCCTCATGAATGCAAGCTCTCTCTTTATTATTTCAAGACCAGTTGGATAAAAACTAAAATAAAGACATAACTCTGAAGCAGCTAAGTTACAGGCCTTTTTCAGAAACAGGCGTGACTTGGTGCCACAGCAAAATTTTTCACCAGTCTGCAGTAAGCATTTTTTTTTTTTTTTTTCTTCTAGCACCAAGCGGGCCACCATACAAAGCAACCTCACAAAGCATGCGGTCATCTACTCTGCTGATTTTGTATGAAATAATCATTTGTGCTTGCAGGTCCCAGACCTTTCAAAAATGGGTGTGAATAACAGATGATTGAAGACATTAGTGGAAACTCACTCATTTCTAAATTACTTGTGTGGAGAAAAGATTTAAAGACTAAAAAGCAACAGAATGTTGCGCATTAGTATTTGTGAGGGAAGAGGGAAGCTAAAGTTGGTGCTTTAATTTGCCTTAAAACAAACAAAAAGCTAAAAACAATCCTAAACCGCTCTATGTCCATGATACTGGTAGAGGCCTATGTGTGCATGCCACTGAAAGGCACGGTCGGACCAATCTGATAAATGGCATCATCAGAGCAGAACAGGAACTTTTCACTGGCGTAATCACAAAGGGTGAACAACGAGCCATCACTTCTCTCGTCATGAGCACAGAAAGCAGTCACCAAGGCAAAAGAGGGGACACAGGAAAGAAGATACAGGAACTCACATAAACCTGGAAGACAGAAAACACATATTAAACCAAGTTTTGAACATTCTGAGCGACCATTTTCCTACTGTAACATTGCTATTCATTGATTTAACATCATACATATTACGCTGAAATGGATGCAACTGTTGTGATATGATTAGGGTACCATTGTTACAAAATTCTTCGAAATTTGTTATACAACTAACTTCACTTGTGAAGATTTGCCTACAACATCATCTTAGGTATAAAATAGGCTTACAGACAGAGTGATGCAGCCAGTACAATCAGTTGTGTAAAAGTCAGTACAGTTCATTGTGTAAAAAAATTAACATGCTTACATGATACTGAATTTTTTACTCAGAAATGCATTTTAAAATTGGGCATCATAAAGACACAGCTATTAGTAGGGAGTTAATTATGAAGTAGCATGATTGTTCTTCCTACTACACTAACAGTGCCTAAAAAGCAGAGTGCAATACTTACTGAAAAGATATCCCCAAGGTTATCCTGCCTTTGTATCTACAAGCTGCATCTGAACATTTGCAGACATGCCACCTCCATAGCCTCCCTTGGACTGCATCTGGTTCTGAATTGAGCTGACCTGGAGACAGAAGGGAAAGGGTGGCAGAGAAAACAAGAAAGGCAGGTAGTGAGCGTTGGCGTCTTCTTGCTTCCAGTTTTATTTCTTGTTTAGGTTTGGTTTTCAAGTGCTCCTTTACCATTAAAGCTACATTACTTTTGCATGAGGACATGTGCAGCGTAGGCTTGCTGGAATTTTCACTTCTGCAGGCAGCTCAGCAGGAGAGATGGAAGAACTGGTGCTGAGGCAGAAGTTTTTCCTCTCTCCCAAAGAAAACTGGCTGATTCAGGCTTTCACTGACCCACTTGATTACTCAAAAAAAATTAATCAAATCTCTTACTGGTATCCAACTCCACTCTGTCTCACAAGCTATAATTTATCTTGTTATATGGAAAATTTTCTTTGCCAAGTATGATAAGCCAGAGAAGTTGACACCATTACGTTAAAAATACAATAGACAACTTACACAATATCTGGATAGTATCTGCACTGTATGGCTAACGTCAGGTAATTAAAAAAGGACTTTCTAAACCAGAAAGGAGCTTTTGGTTTGTGCAAGGTTTTTGATTTATCTATTTACGTAACAGCATACACTGCTTTCCTTAATTGCTACTATTCCTTTAAATGACAGGGCATTTATTGTTTAAATCACACTCAATCTATCAACTTCCCTGGAAACAGCTTATTTGAAGGTATTTTTAGCCCGATGCAAATAAATACATAAAGAACCCCCCTCACACATACACAAAGACGTACACATCCCTCTATGGCTTTCATTGTCTTTATCAACAAAAAGGAAGGGAATCCATAGTTCTTTCCTGCTTGTGTTGCATGAGTCAAAACAATCATCTCCAAGTGCCTGCAGGAAGACAACTCCAACCTTAAAGGTTTGGCCTTTTTCTCTCCGCACCCCAGAGCACACATCACAAGTACGCAATGAGCACAAAATAGCATATTTATTCAAGGCTACAGCTTCTGAAATTGAACTTGCAGCAAAGCCTATGCCTGCAGGGCACCACTTGCAATTAATACATGTATTCTCCTTCATAGAGACCTCAAAACATCACTAGAAAGCTGTATTAAAATAGCACTGGAGAAATATTTCCAAGTAGCTTGCACAGTATTTTCCCTTTCTACAAAGACAAAAGTAGTATATTCTTTTCCACAGCAAAGCAAAACACATGGACACACACAAAATGAATCAGCACAAGTCTGTCTTACACACAGTTTCTCAAACTAATGTGAAAAAAAGAGCCTGTTTTAGGATCTTTGTCTTCAACAGAATGGCATATTGCAGTGCTGTGCAAAAGATCTGATTTTTATGTATTTAAGCAGTGCAATGTAAAACCATTTTCTACCTTGGCACTTTGCTCAAATAAGTGATACAGCTGCAGCAAAGCAGTATTATATTCACATTTTTCTTCAGGGAAAAGTGTTCCTAGCCAGTACTCTAGTGGGTCTGACATGAGAGACTGCAAACTCAGCAAAGAAGCGTGGAGAACTGCAACCACATTCATGGGCTGGTGTTTAAGAACTTTCACATTTCACCAAGTGGTCATCATCTTCACCAAGCATCTTTTGTTTCTCATTGGAACAAAAGGAGTTTGAATTTAATCTTTTCTTCCTCAGAAAATAATTTATCTACATGTAAACGTAGTCACAAAAATGACTTGAGGATGGCATAAATTTCATCTGAATGAACCCTGCCTCTAGAGAAAAAGAGCTAGAAAAACATCTCCAGGCCATGTCACCTTCCAGCCTGACAACTTGCCTACATGATTTTGGAGAACAGCAAATCAACACAAATTGCAAGGTTAAGGTGTAATTTTTATGAGTACTTCTTCTAAAGGTTAGAATAATTTCTCTGGTACTTGAGTCACACATACAGATGTTTGTGTTAGTGGGTAAGGCAGTATCAGTCTAAAATGCAGAGGCTGTTACACCAAAAGCAAAGAGAATGCAGCAAATTCAACTTAACTGCATTAACAGTGGCTATTTTGTATGTGAAAACTTATATAGGAGACATACAATGTTAAAAACACTGAGCAAAAAGCAGGTCTAACAATTGTAGGCTTATAAGGTGGTATTCTTTCTGCAGCATCCTCCTTTTGAGGCAGTCTGAGCAACAAGAACAAGCACCATGAAATGCAATTTTTTTTTTCTTTTCCCTTCCTTTGATCATACATAACAGGAAGGTTCTTCTCTCATGTCTAATTTAGATAGGGTAAGGATTTAAAGCTTTTGGAAGGGGAAGAGGATTGCACCAATTAAAGATCATACAATCTGTTGTGCTGCTTATCTATCTCATTAATTTCCTTCTTTCCTCTTCTTTCCCTCCCTTTTAGAATTAGGAAATAGCACAGATGGTCGTTGAGAAAGAAAACACAGGAAAACTAAGAAAAGGATGGAATACATGAAATCAAACAGTAAACTGCGGAATATGAAGCGGAAGAAGAGAGAGATTTCACCATGAGATACGTAGGTAAAATAAGAAAGTAAGTGATGGGACTGAGAAAGAAGCAGTGCACAGAGGGCTCCTACTGTTTAAGCGTACCTTTGGCAAAGGTGCAAGGCGCTCTACAGAGAAGGCAAACAAAAAAGCAAAATATTTCAGTAGTCAGAGAACTACTGTACTGAGAATCATAAGGATATGTAATGAAAAACAATGCTGATGAAAAAAAGGCACAGAGCAGATAGTGGATGAAGAACCAAATTTATATGGGAAACGCTAATGAAATTACAGGAGGTCCTCCTAAGGTATTCAGGAGAGAAGGCACAAGGAGGTTCATGAAGGAGTAGAATGTCCATACTATAAAGGAAATTAAGCAGCAGAAAAACATGTGGAGGTTAACAACGTAATTTGGAATTTACACTGTGAAAAATGAACAGGGAGACCGGATGCAATATTACCATAGTAAGTCACCACAGAAGAGGCAGGAAAATAAGCAGTGTGAATAAGGAGAGGTCTGTGCTTCTGAAGAGAGAGAGGGGAAAAAAAGGATTATTTTTTGCATACAGATCCTTTCTATTTGGGATCAGAAAAATGACTCTGGCCACTGATGCAGCACATTATCTAAATGAAAAAAGAAGTGAGAGAAAGAGATAGCCAGTTATGAGCATTCAAAATGGAAAAGTCTATGTAGAGAGACAATAATGATTACCTACTATCTGGAGATGAATTCTATATTATGCAAGGCAAAGGTGAGGGCAAGCAGGAGGAAAGTCTCCAGTGAAAGAGCAAAACTTCAGGCAATCACCACAAACCTCACAGGAGGCAGCTCAGCTGTGAGAATGAGGAAGGTTCTCACAGGAAGGACAACAAACATTTAAAATGCAAAAAGCCGTGCTTTAAAAAAAAATATACAGAAAACTGCTCACTTCATTATCACATTATTATTTCAATTTATAATGGCTTTAAATATTAATGCAATATATTGCATTAAATAAGTAATTATCTTTAACTGAATTTTATAAAGTTGAAGCTGTGTTTGTCCATTTAACCTGCTTATAGATGTTTTAGTACAAATCACTTCCAATCCATTATGTTGTTTCTGGGAAAATGCAGTATATTGTTTGTCATGTCAGATTTTCTAGCTTTGCCCTTCCCCAATATGTACTGAGTTACAAAAGTTTTTGTCTGATCTCAATAAGCTGTAAACTAGTTAAAACTACAAGTTACCTCACTTGCCTACATTAAAATCGTCTCTTTCCTTTGCAGCTCTGCTCTCTATTCTGATACCACTGACAGAACTCTTTCTCCTTTGTCAAGAAGTAGTTTTCATCATTTTCATTTCAAAACTTTTTTTTTTCCTTTAAAGACGATTATTAAGGTCAAGAAGTGTTTTTCATCATTATCTACATACCACCCTTTTCTAGATTGCGTATTATTGACCTTAAAAACAGATTGACATTTCACATAAATATGAAGCTGTAGAAAAGAAATCTATCCTCATAAGCTGATTTTCAGTATCTATCTTAGCCTCTGTTTTTCACTTTCAGAGAGATAAAAAATATTTATTGCTCCTATCTACAGGAAGCCACAAAACCTTGCCTGTGACATCGTTGCTTGCTCTGGAAATAATTCACATTGCAAACAGGGCTACAGAGTACAGAAAAACCTCAGCAAGGACTCCAAAAATATTTGTGTGCGCCATAAACCAAGTTGGAGTTTTACATGAACTATACTTAAAATAGCTTAAAGCATTTAAGGTAAGAAATCTGGTCAATTATAGGACACTTAAAAGTTTTCTCTAAAATGCTCTAGTATATTTTCAAATATACCTCTATTTTAGTTCATACATGCCATCAGAAGGGATTTTTAAAAAGTATTCTACACAGTCTGTACAATTTATACAGCATCTACTACATTTGATCTCCTTCTACGACATGGTGACCCGCCTAGTGGATGAGGGAAAGCCTGTGGATGTTGTGTACCTGGACTTTAGTAAAGCCTTTGACACCGTCTCCCACAGCATCCTCCTGGAGAAACTGGCTACCCATGGCTTGGATGGGCGTACTCTGCGCTGGGTAGGAAACTGGCTGGATGGCCGGGCCCAAATGGTTGTGGTGAATGGAGTTAAATCCGGTTGGTGGCCGGTCACAAGTGGTGTTCCCCAGGGCTTAGTATTGGGGCCAGTTCTGTTCAGTATCTTTATCAATGATCTGGATGAGGGGATCGAGTGCTCCCTCAGGAAGTTTGCAGATGACACCAAATTGGGAGGGAGTGTTGATCTGCTGGAGGACAGGCAGGTGCTACAGCAGGACCTGGACAGGCTGGATCGATGGGCCGAGGCCAATGGCATGAGATTCAACAAGGCCAAGTGCTGGGTCCTGCACTTGGGACACAACAACCCCAGGCAACGCTACAGGCTTGGGGAGGAGTGGCTGGAAAGCTGCCCAACAGAAAAGGACCTGGGGGTGTTGGTGGACAGCCGGCTGAATATGAGCCAGCAGTGTGCCCAGGTGGCCAAGAAGGCCCACAGCATCCTGGCCTGTATCAGAAATAGTGTGGCCAGCAGGACTAGGGAAGCGATCGTCCCCCTGTACTCGGCCCTGGTGAGGCCGCACCTTGAGTACTGTGTTCAGTTTTGGGCCCCTCACTACAAGAAAGACATTGAGGTGCTGGAGCATGTCCAGAGATGGGCAACGAGGCTGGTGAAGGGTCTGGAACACAAGTCCTATGAGGAGCGGCTGAGGGAACTGGGGATGTTTAGTCTGGAGAAAAGGAGGCTGAGGGGAGACCTTATTGCTCTCTACAACTACCTGAAAGGAGGTTGTGGCAAGGTGGGGGTCGGTCTCCTCTCCCTAGTAACAGACGACAGAACAAGAGGAAATGGCCTCAAGTTGCGCCAGGGGAAGTTTAGGTTGGACATTCGTAAAAATTTCTTCACTGAAAGGGTTGTTGGGCATTGGAACAGGCTGCCCATGGAGGTGGTGGAGTCCCCATCCCTGGAAGTATTCCAAAGACGTTTAGATGAGGCCCTAAGGGATATGATTTAGTGGGGGACTCGGTAGTGATAGGTTAAGGGTTGGACCCGATGATCTTGGAGGTCTCTTCCAACCAGAACAATTCTATGATTCTATGATACTATGTATTGTCAATAAATGTAGGAATTTAAAAAATTATATTCCAGAATCTTGAATGCAAGTGTTTAGGACTTGGAATTAAGATGCTAGCAGGTTGTTCTTCAGTTTTATAGAGATTCTTTCTTACAGCTGAAAGACTCACAGCCACAATATACATATACAGCGTTCCTGTATTCTGTCTGAGATGAAATATTCTTCATCCGCTCATGCTTACCGAATTCATTCCACTGAACAGGTCTCCAGACCCTACGTGAGCTGTGTGAACGAAGTTTGTTGGTTCCCCAATCATGCTTCTGTCAATCCGCCGTCGTCTTTTCTGAAAGGAAGGTAAAGAAACCATGTAACTGACAGTCATTCAAAAGGCAAAACCAATGTGTGTCATAAATGTAGAAGTTAACTGTCCATAGGATATTTCATACATTGTAAGATATTTTCATAGAGTCAAAAAGCAGAGTCCAAATTCTCAGGTTAACCAAGATATTGGTAATACTGTCCTCTGTTTTTACTTGGAGGATCTATAGCAGATCATTAGACCAACACTGATAGCACTCCTAACATTCAGGCCAACAAAACATTTGTAAATAACCTTACTACATTCCATGGTTTATTAAGCAATATTTGCAATATTCCATAGAGTGACTTCTGCCTATATTTGTATTTAAATCCGATGTGACAGATCAAATTTGAGGCTTAGTCATTCAAAACAAGAATTAAGGATCAAAGAGCATTAGTATAGTCTATGAAACTGCTAACTTACAGAATTTCTGATTTGCATGCCATGGGAACTTAAGTCACTATTTGTAATATACTTCATGGTGATGTTCAGAATAATGCCTTGAGTTCGATCAGAGTTAGTCACAGACATATCTTTACTGAACCCCGTATACCCAGATAGCTTCCAGTCTGTGTGGTTGTAGAGCGTGAGCTGAAGGGGTGCAGTGTGATAGTAAGGCAGGATACCACATTAGGGACTCTGATTCCTGTGCCAAGAGAGGAGGCAGGAATTGCTTAACCTCTGCCTCCCCTTTCTCAGAGTCACAGCTTCATTTTTTATTAATGTAGTAACCCACAAATGAAAAATTGGAGGCATTAAGGACTTCCTCTCATTAAAGCTGCTTTGGTTGCTTGCCTCCAGCTAAGCATTGCATCTAAAGGAATAAAACAAGAAAACCCTATCCTCATTTCTTGGGCCAGAGCCAGGGAGCTTACACAGAGCAAACCATGCAGTGTGCAGTCACCATATGCCTGTATGCTGTATTTGAAAAAAAACAATAGCCATGAAGCACAGTATGAATATCTCAATTGAAGGTGTGTCGTACAAAATACAGTGTAATAGCTAAGAAACTACTTGAGCTCAATTAAAAGCTTCCCATCATTTTAAAGTCCATTCAGTTTCATTTTTAAAGGGATCTCCTTTTCTAATCTGCAATGAGATCGTAAGACCACCCAGACTTGAGACAGGAAGGTTTCACGAGTGGGCTAGCTGTTATTGAAACACAGCTACAGATTAAATCTTTATGAATCAGAGCCCACAACTATGAGAATACATCATGGGGTTTAGCCAGCAAGTACAAAACACATTTAATCCTTTCCTGTACCTTTTCCCTATTACTAAAACCACATTTCAGTAAGTTTCAGTACCTTACTGCATCATATTAATAGCTGGGGTGAGGAGAAACACATAAAACACTCCTATCAAAAAGCAGAACAAAATGACTCTATCTATGCCAAAACTATTAGTGAATTCTCTACTCCCAACAAATTTGTCAAGATCAACCAAATAAAATAATCATAGCTATAAAAACATCTTCATGTAGTTTGAGGGCTTTCACAGAGAAAATGTTTATGGAAATTAACTGAGATGTCTCAATTACAGAAAACATTAGTAGAGTTCATAGAGCCATAAATAGCCTATTACCATGTCCCACCAATGCATTAATATTTCAATCTGGAAGTCAAGCTCACTTATATATACAGCAAATTATTATTTAAGTTATGCATATCAGCTAGTAAAGCATATGTGACTAACTTGTCGGGAGAGACCTCACATCAGGTTTATGCTTCCACTGGATGAGAACTGCTCATCAGACATGTTCAGGACAAGGAGCATCTCCACCAGCTTCGATGGTTGTTTTAAATGCATGCTGCTGTATTTACACAATATAGTATTGCAATATGCTGTGACTCTGACACAGAAAGAAGCTCTAGAGAGCTGTATGAAACACACTGCTCCAATTAAAACACTTAAAATTGTTTCAGGTCTGCAGTAGTTGCCGCTCTCCCCTCCTTTTAAAAAAATAACAGCCAAAATCAGATTCATTTATGTGTCTAAACAATACATCCATGATTTCTTGGTTTCAGCAGTTTTGAAATGCAGGGTTTTGATGCAGAGAAAATGTAGACAATATCAAAGCTTTTGGAATTTTTTGTTTATTTGTTTTGCAAACAACCAAACTCTTTCTTTGGGCAACTCATTTTCCTCCTTTTCTTGTTGCTAACATCACTGGCATACCAGTAACAGAGTCAGAGTGCTGGATCTTGTGAACGACTGTAAATGATTCTCTGCTAATCATCAGCTAGTTAACCAGTAGCTGCTAGTTAAAGTGAATCACCATCAAACCCTGTTTCTTATCTTGAGTGAGTTTCTTATCAGAGGCCATCAGCCAGTTACACCCTGGCATGTGCCCACTGATGTGATCTCCTTGAAGCATAGGAACAGTATTTAAATGCTGTGCTATAGTAAGACCACAGAGTGGTTCGCTCTGAAAGCAAATCAAACATTGTTTTTCTGCTGCAGGAATACTCAGTTTGTATTTACATTAGTTTTAGCTTGGATCATGAGCATGCTTTTGAAGAAACTCTGCCAGTCCCCACTTACCATGCTTCAATTTTAATTTCAGAGTAATCCTGGAGTGTACAAATTAGACTTCTTTTGGGTGAAGCTGAACTGGAAGACTAGCTGATGCACTCCCATTGCTAATGGACATTGAAAACAACAGAGCAGGTGAGCCAGTCTGAAGTGGATCACTAGAGACATCTATGACCTAATGCACATCCTGGTTCTCCAGCACCAACTGTTCTGCTATACTACATAGCTGCTCCTACTAGGATGTGCCATTTCCATAGACACAGCCTCTGCCAGAACCAAAATGGCGCACTGGCATGGGTGAAGGGACATGGGGAGCGCTGTAAAAAGTCACCTCTTTTCAAGGAATGTAACACAGGAGACAGGAGTAGGAAAGCATGCCTGGAAAGGTTACAAAGCTTTTACAGAGGACACCATAAACATTAGCTTTGCCAGGATTTTATTGTGAAGTTTTGTTTTCTGAGGCCCTGTACCTCTAAGAATAGGTATGCTATACCATTGTTCTATAAACAATAAAAATTAACACACGGATTGATTCTTCAGTAAATTTTGTGTATTTAATTTGAAAGAAGCTGAGAAGCAGCACATTCATCTCTTACTTAAGAAATGAATCGTGCAATTATGCTTATTTCCCTCTGTATATCACTTGTGCCTTTCCATGCTTGTTCCTCGTGCAAATCATGTGCCTGAGTGACACAGCCCAGCAAAAATGAATTCCCGCTAGCCTTCATTCATGCCCCAAACTCCGCTTGATAACATACCATATATAATTAGCCTTAGACTATATATACACCACTAACCATTGTAGTAATGAGATCTGACTATAAAGGTGATCTATAAAACAACTGCATGTTTATGATGCTACTGCAAAGGACTTCAACATACGCGCACCTGAATATTTTTATCATCTAAAGGTTTGTTTTAAAGATATTTCTGATGGAACATATATATGTCCCAACACTGGCAGCCTAACTGCAATGAGACCCTATGTCCTGTATCTGTGTTTCTTGTGGATGTTTTCCTAGCAGGGGGGGAGTAGAAGAAAGCTCACATTATGATTAGTTAACTTGGCTGTTATCTTTCTTACTAGTTTGGGTCAAGTTACTGAAACATTTGGTATCAATGGACAAAAAAAGTTTAAAATCTGAATTGTAGTATTTGACTTTTTCCTCCCCTTGCCTTGTCCCAAGGCACTTCCCTCTTTACTACGGGGAGAAAGGGTGGCAAGGAGCACAACAGAGGTGAGATGAGAGAAAAAGACCTGTAAAGGGATCCTGGAAGTGGAATATGAAATGTCATCATTTAATGGCTTTACTCAGTTTGTTCCCTTGACAAAAATCTGCAGAATTCGGATTGCAAAGTACACACCAGATAATCGTTATGCCATGAAAAGAATAAATAATCTTTAAACGGAGAGCGGCAGGTTTGTGTGTTAAATGTTTGAGAGGAATGGAAGCAGTCTGAGGACCCGTCTCAGAAGCTTTGCTTTGAACATGCACTAGATGCAATGAAACTGGATCACATTTCAGTTACCATAGTAATGAAGTGAAGAACTGATGTCTCTTCTATTCTTAATCTTTGAGTGATGCTTTGCACCCACACAGGGTAGCATCTCTTCCGAAGTACAAGATCAGAATTCAGAAAGCCACCAATAGTTGCATCACACAGAAATTATTTTAACCCTGCAAGTTTCTTGAAACTTTTGATAAACAGTTTTAAACTTCTGTTTAAAAAAATTAAACTAATTATATCATGTATTCAACCTGTCCTTCACCAAAGGCACAAGCATTTTACTGAAACATAGTTTTCATAGTTCAAAAAACTACTTATTGCAGGAAATTGAAAACTCTAATTTGTTTCTTTAAACAAATAATAGCCACTGATGGCTCCAGAGGCATGTAAACTTTCCTTTTTATTTCCCTCTATTTTTGGCTTACAGGGAAGAAGGGCTCTTTTTTGACTATCTCTAAATTTTGTCCAGAGGCTGGGCTGCGCTTCTCTAGCTCAAGCCACTTCATAGTGACGGCAACAGTTCTGAATTAGACAAGTTTTCTGCCTGTATATATACATATAGAAAAGAAAAGTTTTAGAAATTGGTCTCCTTTGCACAGTTATGCATTCCTCTCTGCCCTTCATGACAAGCCCTCTCAGAAAAAGAAAAAAGACAAGACATGCAGAGTAACATCAAGGTCTCAAATATATCGGAAAATACATGAATGATGTCACTTAGATCCTAGCAGGCTGATAATTATTTTTCTGGAAGCTGCTAAAAGTAGAAGTTGCAAGTGAAGTCAAACAGAATATCATACAAAGGTATCCCAAAGTCAAGTACCAACCTACATATGCTGGGGATCAAAAGCAAAGAAATCTCTTCTGATTAGCTGGCAGAAAAGCACATTCTGCTAAATCTACACCAGATTTTTTGAGATAGCTGCTAGATACATATCCCAAATCCAAGTCCGAGTGAAATATAAGCGACACACAGCACTTCAAAGGACCCTGCAACACAAAAGCCTGCGTGGATTTGACCTGCAGAAGGCTCCATCTCAGCCCTGGTCAGCTCTCAAATGGAAGTGGAATTGCGGGTGCAGATGAGGAACGTGCTTTCTAAGCATGAAGTGATACATCGTGGAAACTGAAGAAATTCATAGGGGATGGTAAGTTATTGCCATATTGTGAATGTGCAGAGTTTCTGAAAACAATGCTTCTTTATTAAAATTCCTGCATATGGCACTTTTCTCCTACCACCTACCGTTTGTCGCCACTTGACACACAAGAAAAACTGCCAACTCTTATTCCCACACAACATTGCTCTTTACCCAGCTGTATGTTGTCCTGGCTTTTTATATCTTAGGATCTCAGCCAAGTAAATGGTAAGAAACCAGGCAACAGAAATACCTGCTGCCCTCAATGCAAGCCTACTATAGGGAACAAACAGAGCATATCTACACTAGCAACAAATTGGTGGCAGGGGCAGACTGGAACTTTGCACCTCACATTAAGAATAACAAATTTTGGTATTTAAGTCAGAAGTGGTAAAACTTTGTTTTGGTCATTCTTCTCTAAAACTAGCACAGATACAGCTGCTTTTCTATTGAGGAGAACATTTTATTATTATTTATTAATCTCATCAAGCTACCACAAGGCAAGGATAACACTTTCCTACCGTTAACTTTGTAACATTTACCAAAACGTTGCATCATTTTTCATGGCTGTGCTTCCACATGTATACATAGTTTTGTCTTATTTTATACGCAGTAAAAATATATTGCACATAATATATTTATGTACTACATAACAATATATATTAATTTCTCATATATTGCATTTCAAGGCATTTTTCTGTCACTTCATATTTATCTGTGTTCCAAAAAATGTAGGCAACAATAAACTAAATTAGAAAGGAAATAGCACATTGAGCTGATCTATCTAGTCTAATCTTGTGCAACATGTTTCCAACCAGATCCAAATCAATATGGAGTGATCTGTGTATTAAATGGCAAGTGATGCATCTTTCTTTTTTTGACACAGTTCTTTTTGTCTTTCATTCTAACTATCTGTAGAAGAGGAACTTTGGTTCAAATTTGTCATCATTTCTCCTTATTCTGCAAGACTATCTCTATTATTTTTCATGACATGTTATTTTGGCTTCTCTGTTATTTCAATACAGAATTTGTAAGCTTGCCACAAAGACTCACAAGCAGAAAGTCTAAGAAGTGACATTTATTGAGGCATAATCCCTGTGCTTTATAGTCTCCCTTTCTGAATAAAATGGTGAGAAACGTCTTTTGTATTTTAACTTCAAAACAGCCTTGATACATTATCAGGGAAAACTGAAACAAAACACCATGCTTTGGCACCTCATCTGATGCAGAATAAAAGCTTCAACTTCCAAGATTCATTTTCCAGTCTTGTATCAGTCTCTTCTCTAATTTCAGACTATTTTCTTAAAAAAAATAATTCTTTAAAAGGAGTGCAGATATTCATACTATTCCACATTAGAGTGGGCTATTGCAGCAGCATTTGAGGCTTCTGTGGGCCACACTGACCTGCCAGGATTGCTTTCATTGAGTCAGCAATACTTGCTGCTGCTGCTGGCTTGCAGGCTCAGTAACCTAGCTAAGACAAAAAATAGTTTTTCCCTTTTCTTAAATAACTTCTGTCATAAAACAGGTTTATCTCTCTTGGCAAGAAGATAACTAAAGAACACTTTTAATTCCTCTCTGAAGCCTGGTTCAAGACTTAATAAATTTACTTACTAACTCCCCACTGAGAAACTCTCCCCGGTGAACAGAGAAGTGAACGATCCATCTGGTTGCTGTAATGAGTTGCTTTGCAGAATGAGTTTCTGTGGTCAGAGAATGACCACTTACAACATTTATTACCTCCAAAATTGTTGCTCTTTTCAAAGCAGAAAGATGACTGTGAATTCATAAACGCTAGAAAGTTACACAGCTTTTAAACTTGTCTCCACAACATGAGAGTTGGTTTTCCAGGCTGCTCAGTCACTGCGATCTCAGTCATTAAAATGGCATCAAAATACAGGAAGCAGCAATTCACTCTCTACGATAGCTCTTTGCAAGCTTGACTTTTAAATAACAGCAGGGTAATCTGAACATAATGAAGTATAACAACTTTTAACTACATCATCTAATCCTTTGCCACACTGAGAGATCTAAAGTTAATACATCTTTCCTTACTAAACCAATCCAAATCCCAAACTCTCCAACAATAAAATAAATCCCAGCAGAGCCACCAGAACTGCTTGCTGTTCTTATGGTAGATAGGACAAATGCAAACAAGGAATATGCTCCTGGCTCTCCTCTGTACCTGCCTAGTGCATTTGTTTTCATGATGAGGAGGTAGTCTGATCATACATCCAACACTGTATGGATGGACTATCAAGACAGTGATAGGTAAGCACGTGATTTGCCTTTTTTTTTTTTTTTTTTTTTAAATAGGAACGATCATATCTACACAGAGGCTCACAGCTATTGTGTTTGACCTTCTTTCACAAATAACCCTCAAACAGCAACCCTTTTTTGGAGAACTTCTGTTACCATTCATTCTAGCGCTAATTTAAGGCTAACCTAATGTGAAAAGCAAGCTCTTTTAATCTGCTAATTTACTCTTTGGGATCTTCGCCACCAATCAACACAGGTGTTTCATAACTTCTCCCTGAGGACAAAGTGATCTATTAAACTTTTCAATGATGTAACTCTCTGTTGAAATAGAGCTGTTTGCTAGCTTTGTATTCAAGAACTCAGCTGAAACTTCAAAAGCAATGCAGGCCAAATATAAAACTAAGATAGAAATCTAAGGAAAGGATTTAATCAAAGACAAGATAGTCAACCATTTCAAGGCGGAGGATTTGGATGGTTACAGGAGAAACTAAAAGAGAGGAAACACCCTTCATTTTATTTTCCTTCTTTGATCTTTCCTACTTTTTATGTCCGCTCTGAAAAGAGCACCAGCAGCAAATGAGTCCCTATGCTGTGCCACCCAGCTGATCCTCCACACACGAACACACAGGAAGAGCTAGGTACTTCTCAGAATAGGAAGTATCAGATCACCCTGTAGAGGTGGCTTTCTGTCCTCCCACATACATGCTGTTCTGCTCCCCAAATAGTCTGATGTTCACGGCATGGCTGTCTCTCTCTCAAGACAAGCTGTGGTCTGAATGCTGTGTCTGGGTTCCCAATGTTGACCCATCAAAATTACCTAAAAAGGTCTTAAAGAGCGTCTTTCATCAAACCCTACACAAAGAGGATGCAGGGGCAAGGTGTCCCTTGTATTTGTTTTTGTGCATTGTGTGTTTAAGATGCATTTCTCCACACTTTCATCCCTAATTAGGAACCTAGAGATTCATGTTAACAACAACAAAAAGCATGTACACGTATAAAGCTAATACACTCCCATCTCTAGCAACTGAATCATCAGGTAGCAAACCAGTACTTTGAAACCAATGGCTGGATGTATAGGATCATCACACAGCCAGCATGATATTTTTGAAGAAGAAAAGGCTGCACACCTCCTAAACATTTACCTGAATATTGTGGCACTTTCCATTTTTTTTCAGCTTTTTAAACCCATGAGCTTATACTGCCAATTCCAACATTTATACTGCAAGTACTATACAAAAGTTGATGAAATTAAAGAGACACCATCCACAGTAATGTTAAAATTCAAGTCAGGCACTAGCATATGTTTTAAGTCTTAACATTTAAGTTAATTTTTGAACCATAAAGTGACACTGACTATATTGAACTGCAGGAGACCACATACTCTCTGAAGAAGCAGGGATGAAGAACTAGACCTTTAAGTTTCAAATGCCTTATGTCAAGAGGTCTACCATACAAAACAAACACAGAGAAACACAACTAACACAATACACAAGATAAATTAAAATGCTAGCCAATCCCTCCAAACCACCATATTTTAGTGACAGATTTATTCTAAAGCAGTAACGTGGTATCTGAGCGCAGTGTAATGATGTTCTGACCAGCACTGTGATCTTCATCAACTGCGAAACAGCAAAGCTACTACCATTACTAACACATTTTTCTCAGTCCCTTAGATGGGCAGTTTATAGCAGATTGCTTAAAGAGTCTTGATTGCTTATGGATCTTACAAACTACAGACAGCTTCATCAGAATAGAAGCAAGAGGAAACCAGCACAAGTTTTCATGCCAGCTCTTAAGCAACAGAGATAAGTAGCAGGCCTCCAGCACACTCAGCTTTCATCAAGTTTTCCAGAAATCCTGGATGCTACCTGACTTCTCTAGCTAAAGGAGAGGTAGGAATTTGAGACAAAGGATTGAAAAGAGATAAATTTTTAAAGCATGAAGCTGTTATAATTGTTATAATCACTTGGCATTTACTGACTGACTCAAGTGGCAAAAAAAGAATGAGCAAATCTGATGACTTTCTGAACTCCCGAGCCAAGGAACTAGCAGTTCTGTTTGTATTTAGAAAAAGACAAAAGTAAAGGGAAAATAAAAGAATCTAAAATGGCAGAGAAGCTGACTTTATCAAATCTTCCAGCCTGATTTTAAGTACAACTTCACCTCAAATTAATCTATTTTGTAAATGAATACCTCAAACTGGATTTTATATTGTTATCTCAAACAGCTCCTTTGCTTTTAGCAAATTCGGCACCTTCTTGAATCTTTTGAAGTGTATGCTTTTTGATCTGTTTACACAATATTGCATTATATTATGATGGTGTTAGTCATCATATGACAAAACTGGCAATTGTAGCCTATGTTTTCTAAATAAACAGGAAAATTTGCCAGATGAGGTCAAATGACTCTGAAAGACAATAGGTCTTTTAAGAAATGTGTTTAGCGCACACATTAAAGAGAACTTGTTCCATTCCAGATGCTTAAACCAACTTTAAGTCACATATAGTAAATCAGATTCCATTCCTTGGTGTAGCTAGTAAGTACTGTCCTTTTCAAAATACACATTAGCGCAATTTTAAGATGACATTTACAACTTGTAACTTGGCTGTCACATTATACCACGAACTAAGTTCTCTTTCCAGTAAGTTTATTTTCATTACTTTTGGTGATTAATGCCTCTTTAATATAATTTAAAAAACAAAACAGTCATCTAAGACAATAATACTGGTTTTCTACTATAGCAACCATACTTCTTTCATGTCCTTAGACAGACTATGCAGTCGGATTGTAGAGTGACAAGTAATTCATCAATGATAAGGACAGCAGGGCATAATGAAAGGAACAAGTCTGTGATACTAGCTTGTGGTATCTCAGCAAAAATCAGAACTTAGCATTTAACATATACTCCTTTCTTACAGTTGTCAAGCTGCGTAACTTCCAACACGTTAGCTGTTGCCTGGAACAAGTGCTCATTACCAGCCCACGCAGCTTGGAAACAAAGTTTATCACTGCACCTTTTGGAGTGAATCCAGAGCTGTGACACGGGGAAGGGACAAAAACTCTGCGCCACATGGTATAAAAGGAGACAGAGACTGAAAGAGTGGGTTTGTTCACCCTTAAGAAAAGAAGAGACATCTGCTTGGTTTTTTAATGGTCTTCCACTACCTAACAGGAGGGTACAGAAGACAGACAGACTTGGAGGTGCACAGTGACAGTATGAGAAGACACAACCTGAAGTTGCAACATAGAAAATACTGATTAAATAATAATAATAAAAAACTTGTTATGTAGGTGGTCAAACACTGGACCCAAGGACCCAATGAATCTGAATATCCATCCTTCGAGATCCCCAGAACAAAACAGGACATGACCCTGTGAAAGCCAGTCTAGTTGGTTCTGCTTTGAGTAGGTGCACTGCACTAGATGGCATCCACAGGTCTCTTGGCACCTGGATTATTTTTTAAGTCTCTAACTTCAGCTGGTGATGAAAAGGAAGAACGTAGAGCAGGCTGGAAGTGACTTTGCTGTAACACAGATGCCATAATTCTCCCCAGTGATCAAAATCATAATGTTAAAAGATACAGATTAAACAAATGATGGTAAGATACACCACAATACCAACTTTCTGGAAATTTCTAATAGCTTCTTAAAAAAGGCAAATCCCAAAGTCCTGATAACAACACACAACTGCATCATGTTAAGCTCTCTTGCCTTTCACTCGATGACCTTTTCCAACAAGAACACAGGAAATACTTGCAAGGTCATCTGGCATGACGAGAGCTGTAGTTCTCTAGAGGACGTGTCAAGATTACAACATGTAGCCCCTCCTGCTCAGCCAAATGAATGTCACCCCCCCGCCCCCCAGCTACAACACAAACAAAAGCTTTGGGTGTCCTTAAGTACACTGCATATTGAAATTCTTCTGTTAAGAAATTGTATTTCATGCTTGCAAATCCTACAGTAAGACTTCCTAGAGCTAGCTGGCTAACATAAACAAGTCTGTTATGTCTGTGTATGCAGGTGTCTGCACACGTTTGCATCTATATGGAAGCACACATGTTGCATAAGATACATATGAGTACAGAAGGGTTGTATGTAATGTACACTCTGTATAATCTTCTAAATCATAATGATATGCACATACGAAACTCCATTACAGAAAACTACAAGAACAAAAAATAAACTGAAATACTACTTCCAAACAGATAATAGCCACTGCCAGATTCAAGATCCTCGGTCACACTCACCCTACAAAACCAATCACTTAAGTCTAACACTTTCTCTGGACCAGCTAGTTAAAACATCTACTGCTCTGAAGATAATAGCTCTAAATGCATTGTCATATGTGCTCACAAGCAGCAGTTTGGTACTGCACGTTGTGATTCACCTTTGACTATGACAACAAATCAGGGCATACGTGGTATGTTCAGAAAATCTCCGCATGCAACTAATAGTAATTCCCTCACTGGGAGAAGATGGATCTTTAGGGGTTATGGCACTGATACGTTTTAGGAGTAAGATTCATGGGTGGAAGCTCTAGTACTTGTGCCACAGGCAAAAACAAAGCCACAATATTTAATAATAATATCCTCAAGAGTCAACAAACACTGACACAGTGAATTCATTGGCTTTTAAATACCTCTGTGAATGTCATCTTAGAAGCTTGACGTTAGTTTGTGCAAATAATAGCAGCTTCTTTTTTGTTTACATACATATGCAATGAAAAACCTAAATATTCACCTGCTTTTCTAGTGCTGTACTGTACTACTTACTTTTCAGTGAAGTTTTATCAAAATGAACTTGCTCTGAATGAAGATACTTTCTTTTTTTTGTACAAATCCTTTTTTAAGGTAAGTAATCCCATTACAGTTTTGTGTGTGTGTCAGGTCCATGAGACACACTCTGACTGCTGACCTTTCTGGCAATCTTCCCATTGGCATTTCCTTGCTAAGTTATTTGTCACGTGTGTGAACTCATCATTATCTCTGGGTTCTCCTTGCTGCTCCAAAGGCATCCTGATCAGTTTACCTCATCAACGTATGAGCATTGTCACACAGCCTCAGGTACCCCATTTTGCAGTGGGGAGAAGCATTCAGAAACACAGAATCACAGATTTCCTTCAGTGGCCATCCCATTTCTTGCTCCTGTGAGGACTTCTGCAAAGCCCCAAATTTGATTGTCAGCGTTGGAAATCTGTTCATCCAATCCATTTTAGTAAGTCACTGGATGTGACTTACTAAAGTGCATCCCAAAATATGTTATGATGTAGTCTGTCTTTGCTTGCTCTTGAAACATCAAAGCAGAAAGGAGTTACAACCTACACAAGGGAAGCAGGAACAGGCTCCCATATTCTTCCCATACTATGAAAAACAGTCACACATTTGAAAGGTGATCCCACTAGTGAATGTGGAAATGATGGCATTATACACAAAATTAAAAAATACAACAAACATCCAAGACAATTTAGTAACGGATGGCCCAGTAGGTATTTTAGGGATGCTTAGATGCCAGGCCCACACATAGCATGGCTAGAAGCATCTCTGGAAGAGTACTCTACCAGCAATTCTTAAGAAATGTTCAAATTAACAGCTGCGCTCAGACTTAAAATTGCCTTCTGCTCAGCTTTTGACATATTCAGAATAGTATCTGACACAGAGCAGCACCACAAAAGCCTGTGCCCAAAGTGTGGCAAATACCCCCAAAAGATGGACAGGAAGTTGTTCAGGAGCTAATTAACAAGTCCCAACAGAAGCGTGGAGGCAAAGGAAGAGCAACATGTTGTGCCATTGCAAATCCGCAGGCTCGAAAGACAGACAATGAAAAAAAAGGTCATTGTGAGGGAAAACTTCCAGTCAAGCACTGTATTCCTACCTATTTCAGTTCAACAAGGAACATAAAAAGGAAGTCCTTTCAAGGAGTGTTCTGGTTTCCCACACAAAACAAAGGAATCCTTGCTGCCTTGTCCAACCTCCTACCAAAAGGAAAACACCAGTTCCAAGCACGTACAGGCACTTTTGCACAGTCTAGCTGAGGCATGCCACAATTCCACAGGTCTTGAGTGTAAACAATCATTAACTATTTAAATTTCATCAAGTCAGAAAGTGCCCCATATTCCTAATTTATTTGTCAAATTCTCTTCTAAATACAGCCTCATTGCAAAGTAGTATTCAGGAGCAATAGCTGTTACTCTTCCACTAGCTGTACTAAGACGACACACAAATTTTGGTGAGGACAAAGTCTCAGCCAGATTTGTTATTCAGAATTTACTGCCAGACTCATGAGTAAGGTCAACAATGCATCACACAATCATTTTTAGAGGCAGTGCTGGCTGCTCATAGTGTTCAGAAAAATCTTTCTACTTACTAATCCATTTCTGTGGCAAGTCTATCCCTCCTTGTCTTGCAGGTCTTCTGCACTAAGTTATCTGTGATAAATTTATTACTGTGAGAGCAGAATTTCTGTTATTGTGTTATTGTATTACTGTGTCTCCTACTTGCATACTTTTTGACACCATTCCTTCAATCTAGTACTGGCAATTCTGAAGTTGGATCCACTGTAGAAATCCAGGAAATACAGTGGCTTTCTTAGTATGTCAGATCTACTGGTCTTGCCAGAATAAGCCCGTATTTAGGAGCTTCTTAAGACAGAAAGAATAGGAAAGCATGGTTCTTTAACAGTCAGCAAAATGGGGGAAGCTTTGCAACACTGAGCACCATGGAGATCTCACAGACTCCTCCAGGTTCTTGCATTATTGGCAACTTCAGGGCAACTGCTTCCCAGTTCCACAAGTGCAGTCAGCTTCTATCAAAAACAAGATACAACCAACATCAGCTGTTGGCTACAGATTTACAGTCACTGGCAGTTAAAAAGTCAGAATGAAGAGGAGAAAAAGCAATAAAGATACAGAACAAAACCAGTTTTTCTAAAGAGCTGCAGGATGGTAATTTCTAAACTGGGTGTATAACAGTAAGTGTAGATTATTTATAGTAAATATTCTTCCTTTTACTCTTCAGCAAATGGAATCATAGAATCATAGAATTGTTCTGGTTGGAAGAGACCTCCGAGATCATCGGGTCCAACCATTAACCTATCACTACCAAGTCCCCCACTAAATCATATCCCTTAGGGCCTCATCTAAACGCCTTTTGAATACCCCCAGAGATGGGGACTCCACCACCTCCCTGGGCAGCCTGTTCCAATGCCTGACAACCCTTTCGGTAAAGAAATTTTTACGAATGTCCAATCTAAACCTCCCCTGGCGCAACTTGAGGCCATTTCCTCTTGTTTTGTTGTCTGTTACTAGGAACCATGTGATACCTAAAAAGACAGGTACACAACTCCATCTTCCCAACAACTAGAGCTGTGAACACAGACTTGAATAGTAATTGTTGGTAGGAAAACATCTATTGTTCCTAAATTAAAGAAAAAACCCAACTACTAAGCTAAAACACTACCACCACCACTCTACGTTTCATAGCCTGAGTGTCAGGTACCCTTTACTGACACACAGGTCTCCAGTGGACTCTGGCAGCTATGCCAATAAAACACATTGTTTCTGAACAGCTGGCTCAGCAGCATGACAACTGCCAAATTCCAATTGTATCAGATTATTTTAAGAGTCCCCTATGCCACCATGTCATCAGGCTACACCACCCCAGAAACACGCTTCCATGATCAAGGCACGGAATTTGCAAGCAGTTCATTTTCTTCTCAGATTTCCTGCGTGGTGTCTATGCCTCAACCTTGCTTCACCATTTCACCGAGTTTCCCTGAAGTTCTGTGAAGATCCACGGACACAGGCATTAGAGTAGCCGTCTATAACTGCTGTCCTGAACAGACATTGCCACTTACGTGCTTCTCAGTAGCTTCACAGTTTTACACTAAGGAGAGCTGCATACTACATCACAATAATTCACGACAAGAAGAGATGCATCAACATGAAAAGTCTCACTTTTAATCGGCAGAATCTGAGTTGTCTACCACGGAACTGGTAAAACACCAGTCGTCACTTTGTATTTACCCTACAGAGAGCTTCTCAGAGCTTCTTGAACCTTCCACTTCAGATGTCCAGAAATAGCGCATTAGAAATATTTTTGAAAATCAGAAGGGTGTGGTGGTCCTGCTGTCCTTCTGGTATTCGCTCCACATCCCTTTCTTCACTGCCTGCTGGAATGAACACACGCGCAGGCACAGCCAGCCAGAGAAATTTCATCCTTTCAGGTGACAGGCATTTACAGCCCACCACAAACTCTCTTCTCAGGAGCCGTCCCTGCCTCTGCTCCTCACTCTTCTCTATTACAGTAACTTTACCCTCAGTCCTAGTTCCCTAAAAGTATCGGTCAACTTTGTCATTTGGTGGCCATCCAGGCAGGAATTTTACCCAAACGCTGATGGTTTTTCTTACTGGAAAGAACAACTGATTTACAAGTTACCTCCATAAAGGATCCCAAAGGCTGCACAGCTAGAAGACAATAGAGTAGTATTGAGAAATCCTGCCACTTTACGCTTCTGGCTATTCCCTCACCTTTCTTTGTCCTAAATCATCTGTAGCAGCTATGTTAGAGTCGCTCCTGTAAAAAGGGAATTTCTATAGCTCTTCAGAAGCTTAAACAGCTTGTCTTCATAAAAACAATGTATACTTCGTTTACGCTCCAGCTGCTTTTATGCAAAGCCAAACATTACAGCTTCAGAAGTGACCTTACTTCTCTCTATAACATCATTCTAGACAATTTTAAACATAATTTCTTAATCTTTAAAGTGTTAATTTTAACATATGATACTGAAAATGCAAATACACTTTACGTACACTTTATGAATCTAATATTCTTTAAAACTCAAGGGCAAACATAAATTTCTCCACTAAGAACACCACAAAGGGGTTTTGTTTTCCAGCTGCAAAGCTAAAAAAGTCAGAAAGCTGAAAGATGCATGCATTATCAAGACACCCAACATTCCCTCTTTGGGCTCACTAAGGAAAAAACTGGGAAACCCAAACCTTTCTGCCCTTTGCAATTGTTTCCCTGAAGGCTTCATTTTCAGACCACTCTTCTGTGTTCTGAGATTGTATAGTTACAGTTCATTTTTCTTTAAGAAACTGAAAACAAGTAAACTTGCATAAAACACAATCTAAAGCTTAGGTGTGGCTGTTTGTCCAGAGAACAGTAACAGTGTGAACCATGAACCACTAACCACAGTTTTTCTGCACCATTTCTTGTCTTGTCTTACGCTTTGCAAACGTGTCTGCTACGTTTGGTCGTAAAAAATAAATTGTCAATGATATTCACCCCTGCAATGCCTGCAGAGCCAACATTGCTAAGAGCCCAAGTTCAATTCTATTCTTTCTTGGGCACAACAAAATTATTTACTAAACTCCAGTGAGCTGAAGCAAAGGGTTTACTGCAGAAAGCTTACTATACCAGCGTGGGAAAAAGATTCAGCTTGACTCTCTGAACCCAGAGTGATTTTTTAGACCTGGCAACTGGAAGTTTTACTTATTTTCAGAAGTGGTTCCTTCCTTGTATGAGTTGATAACTTGATATACATTTCATTGACCAACAAATAACTATATGGTAAAACAGGTTTTCGAGTTGTATTTCAGAGCATGCTTCAAAGGGAAAGTTGTGTCTTTTTTTAGATGAAAAATAGAAGGACATCAAAACCAAATAAAATCTTCTCATTCCCTTTATCATTTTTCTTTCCTCTTCACTGGGTAATAACGCGAGCTGACTAATGCTAGAACACTGAATTACATGGGTTATTATGTAATGTAAGGTAGAGTACGTGATCACTTTTCCTATTATATAAAGTAGAGATAGATCAGACTGATGTAAGTTCTTCTGTTCACTCTGACTAAGCAGAAACTAGTATTTATACTGGTATCAAGTTCAGAGAGAGTGAGCAAGAGACAAAGATATTGCAGAATGTCATTTTGGTGACATGAAGCACGCTACCAGCAGCAAACAAGGAGACTAATTTTACTGTCTTCAAAGGATTATCAAGATGCCCTCACATTTGTAATACATTATGGCAGATGTTACAAAGCAGTTATTTCACATGAGTATTGTGCACTTCAGAAACTCCTCTTGTATTATAATCTCTTTAGATAGGAAAAAGCTGTTTACAAGAACATCAAGTAAGTAGTTAAGTCTGAAAAAAAAATACATATGTAATCTATAATTAACATCATCCATTTTAAAATCTAGCTAGAATAAATTTTTGCCTTAACATTTAAGCTGTGCTGCCTTCAAAAAAAAAAAAATCATGACGCTTATACACATGCCCCATAAAAACGTACTATTAAACATCCAAGAGTTTTGAATTTTTTATTATTTGGTAGCGCCTTTCCTCAGAGGATCTCAGCACAGTTAGCATGATCCCAGGCAAGCACTCAGAACAATACTCTAGCATTTGGGTTTTACTGTAATTCAACAAATTATTCCCTACACACATGCACCCCTCCCCCCCCCCCCCAATCCAACCCACCATCCTAAACTTACTTCACAAATCAGAGAAACCAGGAACTAGTTTGTATGCCTTTGCTATCCAGACAAACACTAAGCGTTGCAGCCTGCAGAAAACCCCATACCCTTCAGTTCTTTAACCACTAAATCAGCTAACACACATCTATCCTCACACATCAATCAGTTTCTTGCCAGATTTTAATCTAGATGTGTATGTATTAAAATGTATAAATTTCCTCTTGATTATCTTCTCTGTGTAGGAAGATTACTCTCCTTTTATAATGGAAATATTGGCATTTTATTCCTGGATTTAAAAGAGCAGCTGAATCTCACTGACCTGAGACATGTGCATATGTTTTCTTTCTTTAGGGGTAGGGCCATACAAAGAGTCCTTGATTACATCCTCTCTAGTCTTCCAGCAGTCAGCTTAATCCACACTGCTTTCACCACGGCCACTTTAATCGCCTCTTCTCCCTCATGTTAACTACTGGTATCAGCCTAGCATTGGTTACATAGTGTTTCACAGATTTGCGCTGTCTTCATGGTTATCTTACAGAAAAGATAATATCCACATAGCATAACAGGCTTAGAAATCTTTGACAGGTTTAAAAATAGTTTTTTTAAAGCAATAATTAAGTAGGCTCAGTTCTTTTCTCTCACATACAACTCCTAGTCCAGGTTTCAGCTGGGATAGTTTATTTTCTTCCTAGTAGCTGCTACAGTGCTGTGTTTTGGATTTAGGATGAGAGTAACGTTGATAACACGCTGGTGTCTTTAGTTGTTGCCAAGTAGTGCTTACACTAAGGCAAGGAGTTTTCAGCTCCCCATGCTCTGCCAACGAGGAGGTGCACAAGAAGCTGGGAGGGGGCACAGCCAGGGCAGCTGACCCAAACTGGCCAAAGGGATATTCCATACCATATGGCTTCATGCTCAGTATATAAACTGGGGGGAGTTGGCTGGGCTAGTGTGATTGCTGCTTGGGGACGGGCTGGACATGGGTCATCAGGTGGTGAGCAATTGCATTGTGCATCACTTGTTTTGTATATTCTATTATTATTATTACTCCCTTTGCTGTCCTATTAAACTGTCTTTATCTCAACGCATGAGTTTTACCTTTTTTCCATTCTCTCCCCCGTCCCACGGGGGGGTGAGTGAGCAAGCAGCTGCGTGGTAATTAGTTGCCAGCTAGGGTTAAACCATAACAGTACTGTTTCTTTATTCTCTGAAGTACACACATTGCAGTTATTTTCTTTCCCAAATCTTCCTTTCTTTGCATTACAAACTGAAGAGGCATTTCATTTACAAAGCTTAATTCTGATGTTAAAAAAAGAAAATATGCAGTTGATATTTTTCCATGGATAATAAAAGGCCCTGTAGGCTCTTTTGCCTGCTATTCCGTAGATCAGCACGCCTATTCTTGTGTTGGCATTTCTTCTTCTCTTTACAAGTTCAGCAATGCCAAGCTGCTACCACAAACACAAGCAATCCAGTATGTTACATACACGCACGCACATGTGTATGCGTGTGCATTTGCATATCCTAGCAGATTTGTTTGGAATATGTACCTAGCAGGATTTATTGCTCCATTTTAACTGTAATCTACTATTTAACCATCATCCCAGAGCCTAGGAATTAAATGTTTTTTAATGGCCAAACAGCCAGAAACTCCCCCACGGGCACACACAGAAGGGAGGGGGAGGGCAATAATGCAGAAGAATGGAAGCCTGCAATGGCAAGGACCAGCAGGAGGAAGAGACTTCGCCCGAAGCTGGAGGTGCCCTTGCAGAACTGCTTCACTGCTCTGCAGGCTGAAGAGGAAAGACCCATCAGGAGAGATGCTGGAGCCAAGTAAGGCAGCCCGATCTGCTCCCTGTATAACAACCAACGCAGCTAAGAAAAGGCGATGGGTGATAGTAGTAGGTGACTCTTCTGAGAGGTACGAGGCACCCATTTGCCGACCTGACGCACTCTCTAGAAAGGTGTGCTACTTACCGGGGGCTTCACTGAGAGACTACCAAGCCTCGTACAGTCCACGGACTATTATCAGCTGCTCTTGTTTCACCTGGGCACCAGTGATACAGCCAGGAGCCGTCTGAGGAGTATCAAGAAGGATCACAGAGCCCTGGGCGTGGCAGTAAGGGACTCTGGAGTGCAGGTAGTTTTTTTATCAATCATTCTCGGTCAAAGGGAAGGGGTTTGAAAGGGCCAGTCAAATCTGGCGAATCAACAAATGGTTACAGGACTGGTGCCACATCCAGGGGTTCAGCTACTTAGGCCATGGGATTCACTTTGAGAAACCTTGTCTACTAGGGGCTGGTGGGGTCCATCTGTTAGAGAAGGGGAAGAGCATCTTTGGTCATAGGCTTGCCAACCTGGTGAAGTGGGCTTTAAACTGAAGTTGCCAGGGGAGGGGAACCTCAATCCATCCCACCCCTACCAGTTTGATGCCAGTGCCAGCAACAGATGCCCAGAGCCTGAAGAAGGATCACAGGTCAGCAGGAGAGCACCTGAAGAGAAGCACAAAGGAATTCCAGCCACTCCAGCCAGTAAGGCAGCTGCATCAGGGACCCAACTGAAATGCCCCTATGCAAACGTGCGTAGCATGGGCAATAAACAAAAGGAGTTAGAGATGTGCACACACCTGCAGGGCTATGATCTTACTGGCATCACGGAGACGGGGTGGGATGGCTCCTATGACTGGAGTGTTGGAATAGAAGGATACAGGCTCTTTAGAAAGGACAGGCAGGGGAGATGAGGAGGGGGTGTCGCCCTTTATGTCAATGACCAGCTGGAGTGCATGGAGCTCCGCCTGGGGATGGATGAGGAGCCAACCAAGAGCTCATGGGAGGGCAGGGACAGGTGACATTATAGTGGGGGTCTGCTACAGGCCACCTGACCAGGAAGATCGAGTGGATGAGGCCCTCCCTCTAGACAGACAGGAGAAGCCTCATGTTCACAAGCCCTGGTCCTCATGGGGGACTTCAACCACCCTGGTATCTGTTGGAGGCACAACACAGCAGGGCATAAGCAATCCAGGAGGTTCCTGAAATGCGTTGATGATAACTTCCTTCTCCAAGTGATAGAGGAGCCAACGAGGAGAGATGCTATGCTGGACCTTGTTCTCACCAAAAAGGAGAGGCTAGTGGGAAATGTGAAGCTCAAAGGCAGCCTTGGTTGCAGTGACCATGAAATGGTGGAGTTCAAGGTCCTTAGGGCAGCAAGGAAGGTGCACAGCAAACTCACTACCCTGGACTTCAGGAGAGCAGACTGGCCTCTTCAGAGATCTGCTTGGTGGAGTGACATGGGATAAAGCCCTGGAGGGAAGAGGGGCCCAAGAAAGCTGGTTAATATTCGAGGATCACCTCCTCCAAGCTCGGGAGTGATGCATCCCAACAAAGAGGAAGTCAGGCAAAAACACCAGAGGCCTGTATGGATGAACAAGGAGCTGCTGGACAAACTCAAACACGAAAAGGAAGCCTACAGAGGGTGGAAGCAAGCACAGGTAGCCTGGGAGGAATACAGAGAAATTGTCCAAGCAGCCAGGAATCAGGTTAGGAAAGCAAAAGCCCTGATAGAATTAAATCTGGCCAGGGACGTCAGGGGCAACAAGAAAAGCTTCTATAGGTATGTCAGTGATAGAAGGAAGACTAGGAAAAATGTGGGCCCTCTCCAGAAGGAAACAAGGGACTTAGCTACCTGGGATATGGAGAAGACTGAGGTACTCAATGACTTTTTGGCCTCAGTCTTCACCGGCAAGTGCTCTAGCCACACCGCCCAAGTCACAGAATGCAAGAGCAGGGACTGGGAAAATGAAGAACCACCCACTGTAGGAGAAGATCAGGTTCGAGACCATCTAAGGAACCTGAAGGTGCGCAAGTCTATGGGACCTGATGAGATGCATCCACAGGTTCCGAGGGAACTGGCAGATGAAGTTGCTAAGCCATTATCCATCATATTTGAGATGTTGTGGCAGTCTGGTGAAGTTCCCACTGACTGGAAAAAGGGAAACATAACCCCCATTTTTAAAAAGGGAAAAAAGGAAGACCCAGGGAACTCCAGGCCAGTCAGTCTCACCTCTGTGCCCAGCAAGATCATGGAGCAGATCATCCTGGAAACTACGCTAAGGCACATGGAAAATAAGGAGGTGATTGGTGACAGTCAACATGACTTCACTAAGGGCAAATCGTGCCTGACAAATTTGGTGGCCTTCTATGATGGAGTTACAGCATTGGTCGATAAAGGAAGAGCAACTGACGTCATCTACCTGGACCTGTGCAAAGTATGTAACGCTGTCCCGCATGACATCCTTGTCTCTAAATCGGAGAGACATGGATTTGACAGATGGACCACTCGGTGGATAAGGAGTTGGCTGGATGGTCACACTCAAAGAGTTGTGGTCAACGGCTTGATGTCCAAGTGGAAACTAGTGATGAGTGGCATTCCTCAGGGGTCGGTATTGGGACCAGCGCTGTTTAACATCTTTGTCAGCAACATGGAGAGCGGGATGGAGTGCACCCTCAGCAAGTTTGCTGACGACACCAAACTTGGTGTAGTTGACACGCTGGAGGGAAGGGATGCCATCCCGAGGGACCTGGACAGACTTGAGAGGTGGGCCTGTGCCAACCTCATGAAGTTCAACAAGGCCAAGTGCCAGGCCCTGCACATGGACGGGGGCAATCCCAAGCACAAATACAGGCTGGGTGGAAAATGGATTGAGAGCAGCCCTGAGGAGAAGGACTTGGAGGTATTGGTTGATGAGAAGCTCAACATGAACCAGCAATGTGTGCTCGCAGCCCAGAAGGCCAACCATATTCTGGGCTGTATCAAAAGAAGTGTGACCAGCAGGTCAAGGGAGGTGATTCTCCCCCTCTACTCTGCTCTGGTGAGACCCCACCTGGAGTACTGCATCCAGCTCTGGGGCTCCCAACAGAAAAAGCGAGTTGGAGCGAGTCCAGAGGAGGGCCATGAAGATGGTCAGAGGGATGGAGCACCTCTCCTATGAAGACAGGCTGACAGCTGGGGTTGTTCAGCCTGGAAAAGAAGAGAAGTCTCTGGGGAGACCTCATAGCAGCCTTCCAGTACCTAAAGGGGGCCTACAAGAAGCTGGAGAGGGACTTTTGACAAGGGCATGTAGTGACAGGACAAGGGGTAAATGGCTTTAAACTGAAAGAGGGTAGATTTAGATTAGATGTAAGGAAGAAATTCTTCACCATGAGGGTGGTGAGGCACTGGAACAGGTTGCCCAAAGAAGCTGTGGATGCTCCATCCTTGGAAGCGTTCAAGGCCAGGCTGGATGGGGCTTTGAGCAACCTGGTTTAGTGGAAGGTGTCCCTTCCCATAGCAGGGGGGTTGGAACTAGATGATCTTTAAGGTCCTTTTCAACCCAAACCGTTCTATGATTCTATGTAAGTAACTGGAGTATGGCAAGCTGTATTTAAAGTAATATTTGTTCCAAACAGAGTTAAATAACATGATGTCCTATATTAATTTTACTCAAGTCTTTCAAGAAATCTACCTGAAGTGGATTTGGCTTGGAGGCCCCCTACATTTAGAAGAACTTGATGAGTCATAAGAGTAATTGCCTTTTATAAAAAATACACTCTCTTGACACACAAGTTTAGTTCCCATTGAACATAGCTGAGCGTGCTTTCTTTAGATAATTTAATTACTGATAGCATCAGTTTTTCGTTTCACAAAACTGATAAAGCACCCCAAAAGGCAAGTTTTATGCAAATATACATAATGAAGTAAAGATTAATAACTACACTTTATGTAACTGTCTTTTTGAAAACCCTGATGTGACATCACCCCTAAAATTCTATCACTCTGGCATAATCCCCAACTAACATCTATTCATCAATCCTGTTGAAGTCTTTTCCTCCATTTTATTTGAATCCAATTCATTTTTCTCTACCCACCACATCATCCTGTATGCCCCAAACAATTTTTCTGTTCTTTCCTCATTTAAGGTCAGAGGCTCTGAAGCCACCAATGGACTACCATACAGCTTCCCCAAGTAACCTGCCTGACATCTTCCAGCTGTAAAACAAAGATAGCAATGCTGACCTCTCAAATGAGTCAGGCCTGAGCTGCAGGAAAACTGAACTCAAAATCAGTGGCGTAACTTGGGGGTTTCAGTGGAGGCAAGACTTTAACCTGTGCTTAAAGCAGTCTGAGGCCAGAATAAGAGACTGCCACAAATTTCTAGAGCGTTCACTTGCACTCAGCTGTTACCACAGTCACTGCCCATCAGAAACGTTTTCGGTTTCTAAATAAGCAGAAGAATTTCAAAGGTCACAATTTCTTTTAACAAAGTGAAACTACAAAGCTTTGTGCTGCACCACATCCCCCCAGAGAGACAGTCATAAAACAGACGGAAGGCAGCCTCCAATAAGTCCCGCTGTGCACCGTGATGTGATGAGCTTTGCACCTCTGCTCCAGAGATGGAGTGCTGCAGCTGGCCAATACCGCCATGCTAGAGCAGTAGAGCATGAAGTGCCACGCTATACCAGCAAGGAAGTGCTGGTCTGGGCAAACTTAGAAGACAAATCACAATTTGGTCCCCATTTATTTCTCAATCTCTGGAGAGAAGGCAGCCACATACCAACTTGGAAACCATCTTGTGCAGGTTAGAAACACCTAAACCTGCAGGCCTGCCAAAAATGAGGGAAAATTAAAATATTCTGGTTTGAGAGCATCCCAGTACCAAAACATACAAACTATTAACTAGGTAGTCCTTTATGACAAATCATCAAGCAGAACACAAAGGGTAGTTACGTTCACACTGAAAAACAGTCATACCACAAGCAAGAGAAAAACAATTACGAAGACCATGTGCCTGCTGAAGACAGCATATTATAAACCCACCCTATTTTCTGAGGCTGAATGAGCTGAATTTACAATTGCAAGAAGAGAGATAATGTAGCTTAAAACTATTTAAAAAAATTCCATGTGAGCCTCTCCCTTTTGATGTCAGGTTACTCTCAGAGCACGACATGTCAACAAATCACTCAGTGTCTCACATTTATTTGAGGGAGAAAACACAAAAAGAGATGGTATCTTTCCTCAGCTACAGTAAACTACAGCTCTCCTGAGGGTACACCCAAGTAGCTAAAAAACCCTCTAAAATTATTTGAAAAACAAAAATTAAACCAATGGGTTCAGGCAGGCATTACTTCCCTGAATCTGCACCAGAGTGCAGTTCACAGCTTCAGTTTTTCTGCCCAACCTCCACTCCTCTATTCTCCTCACTCCATGGCAGGATATAAACCCAGAATTACAGAAGTCAGCACTTTAGAGTGATCAGCTAGGCTACTCCGAAGATGAAAGTGAGAAAGTGATTGCAGATGATTACATATTAAAGTCTATACCTTAATGGGTACCTTACAATTTCAGGATCTCTGAGAATACAAGAACAGCAGCTATAATATAATTCAATGGGAACTTTGATATCATACATGTCTCACGCGTAAGTAAGAGTCATGACAGGAACTGCAAAACCAAAGGTTTGAGGAACAGTCTGAAAAAGGAAAACTTTCAACATTGTGAAATGTTAATGTTGGGAATTAAAAATGTAAGTGCAGGCAGAGATCTTTAAAATAGCCATTTAAAAATGCGTATTTTGTGAGTTGCATATTGGTCTTAAGAATTACCGCCAACAGAAGATCTCAGATCCATTACAGAAAAGTTACAATAAAAATACAGTAAGACAGCAGCAGAGAAAGCTTCTAGTCTTAATACTCCCTTTCATATCAAAAACAGTTAAAGGTAACAGGCTGAACACTGAGCTTCAGGGCAGCGACTGACTTCTCTATTCACTGACACAAGGCATACTTCCATACAGAGTCTGTGAAAGTGCACGTCTCAGACTGTGTCCAAGCTACCTCTGCCTCTAGCTGTTGGCAAGTAGAAATGCCCCTAAACCTACATGCTTGCCCATCTCCCCTGCTCAGACATGAAAAGCAGAACAGGGGAAAAAGAGCTGAACTGCCAAGCACTAAAATTACAGCACACCAAAAATATCAGGGCTTTGCAGCAGCTTCAACTTCCATTAAAAAAAAATTACAAAAATTGCATTGGATTTGTTAATTTCAGAAATGCTTTAGCACAGTCTCCAACAGTGGCTGCAAAACTATGAACTTTTTCTAGGCAGTATCAACTATTTCTTGTGGCAGCTCCTTTTGTCAGTGACTCATGCTGGGTTTTGCTCTTGAAGGTGTCTTGTCACTGAAAAATTTGCAGATTTAAAAGTAACAGGTGATTCAAGGGCTGTAACACTGGTGTCCAGATCAACAAAGAGCACAATCCACTTCCTCCCCATGTTTAAGCAGAAAGCCTGACCTCTGTAGAGCCTGTAGATATTAAAAGCATATTACATCCTTCTTCAAATATGTTCATAATCGTAAGACACATGCTCATCAACAGAAAGCTGGCATAATTCTTGTTTCCACCCCGCCAAAGAGCTATTTTCCATCCCATCAACTAGTATTATATTAAATAAATAGCATCAAGACAGCTAACTAAGAGCTCCTAAAAAATTCACAGCCATAATAAAGGATTGCAAATTATTCAGTCAATTTCCATTCAGGTATTTATACATAAACATAAAATACTGCCTTTTTTGTTTTCTTTGTAAACATTTTAATACTTGAACTTCACAATGAATATTTTAAGACATGTGGGGGTTAATTTAAAGGTAAAAGAAAAATCTAAAGCTGCTCTATCAGGCTGAAAGCAGCACAAACAGATCAGGTTTGAGAAATAAAAGCCAAGCATTTTGCTGCTTATTTAACTCTGCCCCCTTTGATAAGGTGTTCCCTCAGGCTACTTCAACAATAGCACTGAATAGAAAAAAGAAGGAATTTGAAACATCTGAACTGGCAGCTCAATATGCAACTTAGTATGACAACTCTGAAATCTGAGGGCTCTCTAGAGTGGTCACCTTTTACATTCGAGTCTGTCATAGGCTTAGTGAGTGTGGTAGGCCGATCAAATTTAATGAGTAAGAGAGCCTGAGTTTTAGTCATTTCGAGCCAGACACTTTGCTTGCACAGCCCTGCTGTACTGAAGGGGAGCCTGGCCCAGTACTTCCTCAGCAGCAAACACCTGATTTACTGTGCATGTCTACTGAGGGTGATTTATTCTGCATTCGTTACGCATACTGAATGCTTCATTATCTTTATTGTGTTTTTAAGAGTTGTAGTGGTAGATGTATCCTTAGCTATATCTATGACTCCTTCTCTAGAAAAAATGCTAGAGCTGGGAATATCCATCAGTGGTTAATTTCCTTAAGTAACCAGAGTCAAGATCATTTATGTCTTCTGTAGCGTACAGTTGATAAATACAGTATGTACAGGGTTTTTTCTGCTTGTATTTTAAAATGGGCCTCCCCACTCTAAATACAGATCTGTCAATCCTCTTTCATACATCAAAAAAGACACGAAGGAAACTTCACTTTCTAAACCACTTTAAGCATTGATGGCATAGCATGCAGCAAAAACGTAATAGCCCTTTGACAAAATACAAAATGGAAATAATCTAAACAAGACACAAGCAAAAAAAGTAATTAACTAGAGAAGGAAGCTTGGCGCAAGAAGGAAGAGAGGACAGTTTATTCTTTTATAGCAGAGCAGTAATTTTACTCTAAGGTCAAAGGAAACTGAAGAGCTCAGCTGTACTGGGCAGTGGCCCTAACCAGGTGGGAGTGCACCAGATCATGACCAAAGGCTTCTCAGACCAAAAATTAACTTTTCAAGTTAAAAATGGACAAAACACGAAAAAAAAGAGGAGGAAAATAACAGATTCCTGGTGTAGGCGATGAGCTCAGCCTAAGAAAGAAACCACGGACATGTTCTCTGAAAACCTGCAAGATAAAAGGCTCTCTAAACTTCTGTTACCAAGCAATGCATCTGGTAGTGGGAATTTGGCAGAGTTTACTGAAGCGTAGCAGTGGATGGGATGATAGCACATAGGAAGCATGGGAAGAAAGACTCATCTTGTCACTGGGAAGTGCAAGATCAGCTTACAGAACCTATAAAGGGAATCAGTGGGAGGTATAAGAAACCTGGTGCAATCGCAGGAAGTGCTGTTCTTCTCCAAGTAAAAAAAAAAGGTTTGAGTCTGATCATAAGAGATTGAATTAAGGCTATTTAAACAACCAAGAAAACCTGAACATAGTTATTAAGAGATTAATATCACCTCCTTGGAATCATGAAAACAGATATGAAAGCAATTAGGTGTCTGAAGTCTTCACTGTGGTAAAATATATTATCAATCCAAATCTGACAAGAGAAAACTAGAAGTTAATACGAGCCCTCGGCTTTTGTTTGCATTCTACTCTGGTAAAGACCTCAGGCTGTTAGGAAGCAAGACCTATGCCACCATCATGAACATGCTTCCTTCAACTGTATCACTTCTTAGTTTTGTTTCTTTGCATACTCAATTTCTTCATTTATCACCCTATTTCAGAGAAGCATAGAGACCCATGTTCAAACATGCCCCTTCCATGATCTTACTATGACTACTGCAATCTTGGAAACACCAAGTGAAATATTTAGCAACCAAAGTAACATTAGGAGAGAGAGTAGAACGCTGCTTTCCAAGACGCCTGTGTTTTATTTGACAGCAACACAGTGCATCCATTTAGCACTGACAAAAGACAAAAAGCCGTGCCATGATACATTTCAATAAAAGATGATGGTAATACTTGAATACTGTCTTTTAATTAAGGAACCTTTTAAAGTGCACTAATAGATAACTGCAACATTGTTATTGTTCTGCTCTGGGGTGTGCTATTAGGGAAGCGATGGCAGTGAAATTAGGTAAGTAATGTGTTCCTATTGCCATAAAGTTTGCAAATCTTATCTAACAAAACATAGTTCAAAACCATGAAAATGCACTGGAAGGCACCTGTATGCGAGTCTGGAAGGCATACAGAGTATTGGCGATAACCTAGAAAATGCCTTTGTGTACAGTCCGAACAGTAGTCTTCTATAAAATTGACTGAAAGGACTCGGTGCATCTACGCATTTTTCATTTTAAGTGCACTATAGCTGCAACGAATAGAGATGCCGTCCTGAAAATTCCTAATATAAAGCGCTACAATTTTGCCAGAAGAAAGCAACAGAGAGAGTTCCTGCATCCTGGATTTCAAGAAAGGAGGAAAACTCCTTAGCTCAATAGAAGTTATAAGTATCACAGAAACATGCAACTCCTAAGAGTTCGGGGTTTTTTTTTCCTCCAGTGAAGAGGCTTAAAATTTATGTCACTATCCATGACATTAAAAGTGTCCCAGATATCAGCACCTGACAAAAATAATGAGAAAAAAATCATGTTTCAGAGAATGTAAGTTTAAAAACAAAGAGAACATTTTAAGCATTGATCAGAAAAAGTAGCAAGTTAAGTAACTTCCTGCTTTCAAGGTCTTTATTCTGAGAGGCTGGTGGTTGTTCGTGTTGCTACAAGACCATGTTAGTCCTTCTACAGAAGGAGCATGCTAAACGCATCATGGCTGAACATGAAAGTGATGGCTGGGACACTGTTAGGCCACGAAGAAGTTGAGATGCAGGAGGTAAAATGAAAGAAAGCACATGAAAAAGATAAAACCAGGCAGATGAGGCATTTCTCCTGAGAAACTGGACTAAACTGACAGATTGGATGCACAGTAGGGGACAGACAAGTAGCTTTTATGCAAGTTCGCGTATTTCGCCTATCTTTTGATACAACAGGGCAAGAAGTACCAGTATTTCGGGGCTAAAAACTAACATGTTTTTCAGCACCTAAGTCTCCCAAACATGCAATCACACAACACCTGCAGAGACAGGGAAAAACTGCTTCCTTACCACTTGTCTGGTTTATCAGTTTGCTCACACCGACAGTACATGCTTTGCTACATGTCGGAGAGGAAAAACATTCCTGTACTTACTCAGATGTACATGTATCTGACTAAATACTCCACTTACTGCAACAGTGCATGGCAGAACAACGGCTGTACAACACAACGCAGCAAAATGAGCTGAGTAACGGCCGGGGAAGGACAACAAAGCGCCTATTGTCAAGCATGCCAAGGAAGGCCCACAACTCTCTTTTCTGAGATGCGTCCTGAAGAATTTTGGCACTTCATAACAAGCAAGGCTCCTACAACATTTGAAAGGCAGATTTCAGGAACTAGGTCAATGCTCAGCAATGTGCTATTTGTATCTTAAACATAAGGATGGTTTTCATTTTCTAAGCAAATGCACACCACCAGATCAGAAGAAACATACAAAAATGGGTTGTTTCCCTTTTCTCCACTTTTGAAGTACATTCTCCACCCTTTCCATGAGTCATGACACACAGATCACTACGTGCTGCATTAACATACCATGTATTTCTTGGGCAATAACTTAACTGTATCATAAAGCTTGAGTCAAAATTTTGTAAGGACTGAGCCTCAGGATTCTTGTAAACAAACAGAATATGGCATTTTCTATTGCAAAGATTTTTAACAGTCATATCTCATTTGAAACGTATGTTCCAAAAACTAGGCAAATAACTTTGGCTATATATGGCACAGCTAGCATTTTACAGGACTGCATGGTATTCAAGCAATGGGAGAGGACTGCAGCTTCCCATGTTGGTATCTCAGAGTTCATCTCCCACAACTCTACTTGACTAAGAGTGAGATAAAGTTGCATTCATTTGTTAGAAATGTTAATGGTCACTCTTTCATATTTGTGTTGCCACCCAAGGATCTGTCTGGCATTCAGGCTTTGTGCAATAACAATGTCCAACAGTAGATTGTTTTTTTTTTTTAATCCTTTGGCTTCCCTAAAGCCAAATATTATCTTCTGAGCATATTATTGTGAATTTGCTCTATTCACTCTGGGATTCTCTTGGTCACCGTAATTCCAGCATATCCTTTAGTAGTAACTGGGTTCTTTTCCTCTTCAATTCAAACAAACAAAGGCTCTTTCCAAAGACTTTGGATAGATTTGATTTTAAGGACAGGAAAATATCTGTGTGACAACAGTCTAGAACAGACAGTTTTTTGTCCCCACTAAGCCAGGATGTTAGATAATTCCTTAATTTTCACTGAGCTTGGCCAAACAGCACTAATTTAAAAAGCCATAAGAAAATGTGAACAATGTAGTTAATTATAGAAAAACAAAGCATTGCTAATATTCATACTTACAGGCTGAGGCTGCTCTGCAATACAGCAGTTGAAACACAACCAGAACTCACTCATTGTTTACAGTCTGAAGTGGGAACACAGATGAAAAGCAGGACTCAACCTCCGTAAATCCGTCTCCAGGTAGTAAGTTCTTTAAATAGGTTTATTTATAATGGTTCCAATGTGAAAGTCTTTTCTCTGTTGAGCTCTTCTCCAAAGGCAAGTCAGTCCCAGGACAAACAACTTGAAGGCAAAAAGTTATTTTAGAGTCGTCTTTCAGAAGGTTGGTCCCAGCACCACAGAAATGTTACGTATGCTTCTTTGGTCCCTAGCGTTATGTGAACCTGAAAACAGAAGTACATTACATCAAAAAGAAAGAATATACAGAATCTCGTGCTCCCAGACAGCCACCCACACAAGTGATTTCTTGGTAATATCTTGAACCACATACTGAAGAGACAGCAGCATACAAGTCATGTGCTTATTTCTACAGGGACTACCAAAAATGGCATACACCAGAAATCCGTATGAGGCTTATATTCCACCTTTGGTTAGATGAAGTGGTATCAGGAACTGGTGTCCAATCTTTTGGCAGCCATCTCTGTTTGATCTGTTTCTAACTTTCAAATGTCATTTTAGAAAGTGACAATTGCCCATACACCCCTTTAAACTTCTTAAGGAATTGCGCCTATGGACATTTCATATTTCGCAATGGAAGAGTAACCCAGTTCATTCACAGCGTGAGGTTTAAATAGTATTTAATCCCAACTCTGTCACACAGCTGTCAAGCAAAGGTGTGCTTTTCTAAATATTGAGGAAACAAATAAATAAATTTCTGTATATGGAAGATTTGCAAAATGTCTGACTTGGTCAACTCAAGGTATTTTCCTTCCACTCCTTCTACTCTCCTGCTTCGTGTACAGTTGGCTTCAAAATAGGAGATTACTTGCAGAGTTTGAAACTGTTTCCTTAAACCTCTAAAATTCCTCGTGTGGAACAACTGAGTCTCCAGATTCCAACCATTCCTTTGCTAAAATAGTGTTTATTGGTTAATCTCCAACCTGGTTTCTTTCAGTAAGAGTGCAATAAAAATTCCCGTGACATTTCACCCTGGTCATTTATCTTGCCATATATCATAGACTTTACTTGCAGAGAAAGTGAGATAATGAGTATTTGGAAGTTTTTACATGCATACTCCTTAATAATTCTATATACGACTGCATCTTCATTCACATAAATGTGTGCATAACTATTCATCATTATTTGTATGCAATTCCTCACAGTATGAAGTGGTTTGGAGACTGCATGGGATACATAAACTACATAAATATATGTACATACACACACATTCTGTGGCAGAGCAGTCCCACTTAGCTACTGCCTTCATCAGTTCTCTACATGCCAAGCACATAAGCAATGAGATCCCTCATCTACTACATACATGCCAAGTTACTGTACTGTGCAGCCGCTACTAGCCAGATACTTTCCAGGACTGTTGGCTACAATGCACACATAGAGAAATACAGTAGCACCTTTCCTATACCAAGTCCAAAGCCTCTGGGAAGCTTTCCCACTTCTTACCTTTTAAGAGACTAACAGAGGCTCTTCAAGACATAAATGCATGCTGCAGTAAGACCATCGAAATAGCAAAAGCCCAGCAAAAGTACTTGTCTCTCCTAGCTTTGAAAAAGCTACTGGTAGTGTTTGTATTAAGTTTATGTGCCTGTTTGTGGCATTTCTTGCCTAAAGATCAGAACAGGAAGGGGGGAACAAAATGCTTTGCTAGCTTTTCCTATCATTAACACCATATAGAGCAAAGCAATTTTATTAAACAGAGCACCTTCAGGGTAAGAAAAAACCTAAACAAAACCCCAAAAAATCCTTCTACACAATCCTTCTCTTGTCAGACACTTCAAAAAAGGGTCTTAGTACAGTGGTAATATGATGTATTTTCACTACTTAAAAGAAGATTTTTTTCCACCTCAAAAATGATCATCTAAATCCCATGTATGTTTCAAGAAGCTGCAATAAAACATGGGAATTATCAACCAACTTTAAAAGTCTTTAAGGAAGTTCTCACTTCATAATTAGGTAGCTTCACATAATTTTGTCAATTCTTCTGGTTACTGAAAGTTTGATCAACTTTAAATAGCAAGAACTGGACTGACGCAGAAAAGTTTGATAAAAAAATACTGTTTTCTGCAGTCTCAGAATTTGCATGCTACACAGTTCTTTTCTGAACTTGATTCAATATGTAACAAAATTGGAACTAAAACATGGTTAACTGCTGTTAAGCATGTAACAATTGAGAATTTTAGTCCAGTAACGGTACAGCTTATCTCTCCTTAAAACTCGGTGTTTTTACTTCTGAGAACATAGGCTCCAAGTTGTTCTGAAACACAGCAATGCTCCCCCAATGCTGGCTGCTCACATTATGAGAAAATGAGAAAGCAAGTACTCAAAAGTTAAAGCATTTTGAAGTCTAATATATTGTAACCTGCCAGAGCTACGAACGGATACATTGCAGTGGGCTTCTCTTGCGGTCTGACACTCGTATCATTGCTTCCTCATAATCGCTTTTTGACGAAGTCCAGATTTAACGTACCAAATTCTTGTTCTCACAGAGGGTTAATTTCCATCCTACTGTTACACCCGTGTACAGAAGATGTAGATGGAAAGGGCAGGGAAATTCCTCTGTCAATCCATCTCCTCATTTGCTCACTGATAGCTGGCACGCTCCTCCAGCTCACTGCAGCGTTAAGCGCCGTGTTGAGCTGAAGCCCTGGGAACAAACCCGAAGGGCTTGTGCATGCTCCTGTGAGCCTGGAAGCTCTGCCTGCTTACAGAATACTCAAGGGTGCAGAAGGCTTTCTCCACCCAGCCACTCTCAGCATGCAGCATTCGTGCCCTCCAGGACAGAGCTCTCTCTGAAACCGACTCCCTCCCTTAAATCAAAAGCTGCTGAGCGACAAAACCAAGCTAGAGACTGTGAATAATAGTCTCTGATAACACGTTCATTCTTAAAAATGTATTTTATCTTCTATAGCCTGTATAGTGCCACATTTGCCTTTAATTTCATGGTTCTGCAATCAGTAGCCAGCAGCTTTTCAATTTGTTGTCTTTTAATTAAAAAAAAAAAACCATGGTGGTGGGAGGACATATCTGTACGTCTGGAGAAAACTGACAGTAACTGCACCTCTTAAAAGGCAAACAAAAGCTTACCAGTATCTGTTAGAGCACTGGAATTTTATACGCTCCCACTCTGCTAAACAAATGATTTTTACAGTGGCCAAGTTAATATAAAAGATCAGGTATAAATCTGCCACACCAAAATGGAAAGAAAAAGCAATTAAACTGAAGGCAAAAAGGCCTATCAGCACTGTGATGTCAACAGCAACACATTAGGACTTCTCTTACGTTGCTAGTAGCTTGTTTAAAGAACAAGTTGAAACAGGAAAATTCTGCTGTTCTTTTCCAAATGATTGGTTATTAAGAAAGAAAAAAAAAAGCACCACACTGACCTACAGCTACCAGTGAGGTAATCATGTAGTATCAACCCACTAGCAATCTTGTGAGAAAGTGTTCCTGCAAAGCCTGGACTGCACCCCAAGCCTAGCTGCAATTAATGAGATCCCAAAACATGCGCAACGCGTCAAGCTAGTTCTCTGCTTCCTTGTAGGATCAAGCTTTTAACATGGCGCTGTGTGCAAGTGTTGCTGCATTTGTCTGTGCAGACTTGCCAGATGAAGAGGACAACAGAGGCTGAAGAATACAGTTCAAGACAACAGCTCCATCATTCTTTGTTTTCGCTCTTTACACAGTTCACGATACTCAGAGTGGCAGAACACCATACAGCTCATGTCGAAAAGACAAGGTGCTTATTCTGTCTGAACCAGAAAGTTAATCAGTGATGAATGGTGAAACACCTATTTGCTTTTTCCCTTTTAAACTTTCTGAACTCTGAATGCAACTTAGAGAGTATGATTCACATTGCAAGAACACACAGGACTATCATGCTGAACAACTCTGTCACATTCTAAGGCTTATATACCTTACATATGACTTTAATTTCATCCCACGTATAGAAAAGTTAAGTAGTATGAAGAAATGAAGATATTAAAAAGGATACATTGTTTAAAATTTAAAGTGAAAACCAATAAGGTAGTTTTCATTACTCCAAAGTTTATTCCACAGTAGCTGATCTAATGCAAAACCCAAAACTACTGCTTATTGTTAAATACCAGTCATAAAGGCAGTAAGTGCAAACACTGCATTAATGGATAGTGGAGGTGGAGCACATTCTCTTACAGTATCAGCAATTTTTCTTATTAAAGCAGTATTAACTTTTCTGTAGGAAATAAACAGAGCAGGAATGGAGGAAGAGTTTTTAAAAAAAAAAAAAAAGAGAGAGAGAGATCAATCTCCCCTCCAAACTCTTCACATTTACTGGCAAAAAGTGGGTTAGAGAGCATTTACCTTAGCTGATCCAAACAGGAATATGCTGCATGCTGTGGAGGGTCAGTTACAATAAAGCTGCTTATTAATTACATAGCTTAACACCAGCCTGTTGTTTTTAAAAAACGTCTATGAAGTTCCTTTTAAGGGTGAACCCTCTATATCCTTTGACTGCATACTGTTCACTATGCGTTCAAACAGGAAATGCGGTAACAACGCTCTTTGACAATTACTTGAAGCAAATAAAACCACAGGAAGAGAAAGAAAATGACTGCAGGTGTTAACATCTGAATTTAACTAAATTTGCTCCAAAGCTCAGACTACTATTTAAGGAGAAGGGGGGGGAGGGGGGATAAAAAAAAAAGTGCAGCCTGCACGAAGTCATGACTAAGTATGCCATGTCATGGTATGTCATGTCATGACATGATGCACCATGACATGCACATGTATGCACAAAGTCACAACCAGGACTACTACTAATTTTCTAGTCTCAAGTATTTTATACGAAAGAAATTTACAATTATTCTTGATAAGGAAGTATCATTCCATAAAAGACACTTTTCTTTATTTTTCCTTAAAGGCTAAAATGTGTTTCAATCCTGCAAGCTGTAAGTAGAAAATTATCATTTCAGAGTGTATTTTTAAGACTTCTTTCATATTTTTCACTTTAAACCTCTATCGTAGCCATACTATTTCCTCTTGCTGCTTAGCAGACACAGTCAAGTGGCAGCAAGAAATGAGAGGCGGGTGGATTAAGGTGTGTCCAAACCAACAGAAAGATTGCGCTGGTGCACACTTCCATACACGTGCAGCTGTAGCAATTGGAGGATGCTCTCCAGCACTCAAAGGAAGTGAGAAGTGTTTGCTCCCTTGCCAGCCTTGTTTTTTGAAATAAAACAACCTGTTCAAGAAGCAGTAGAGGTTTTAAACAAACAATACCTATAGGAAAAGTTGCCTTCATTAATGAATTTTGTGTCAGAAACTTTATCTCACCAGGGCAATGCACTTGCAGCAGTACGCGTCCTCCCTTCCCCCCTAGCAGAGCGGGTGCTTCTGGGGACTTTGGCACTGCTTTTAATGCACCAATCGTCTTTTGCACTTTCAGATCCTGAGAAACCTGAGCTGCAAGTAACTCTTGCCAAACAAAGGACAACATTCACCATCAACATAGGCCGAACAAGGCTGAAATCCCTTTTTCACTTCCTCACAACTTTTCCTTATCTATTCTGCCACATCCTCCCCCCCCCCCCCCCCCCCCCCCCAGTTTAGTTCAAGACATTGAAGAAGCTTCTTCAAAGTTTGAGTTTCTTCTGCATTTTCAAGCCCTGAACGCATAGGTCCTGATTCTGTAAAAAAGTATTTTATTCATGTCCTTATGATGCAGTTTTGAACATTATGACTAAAGATATAGGATTTTATTACAGGATTTTATTTTGGGATTATTAGTCATTTGGAATCAGTTCATTTTTTTGCCCCTGTTTATACTGAAATGGTTTTCATTAGTGTATATCCTTAAGCAACTTAGGAATAGGTTGTACTTCAGATCAAGCTCAACACAAATTAATAGCCATGAACGACTACAAATTATGAGTGCTTTGCTTCCGAATTAAAAGTTTCAAGAATACTGAAAATGGTGGAATAGGATGAAGGTACTCTTACAGCTTACTTAAAGGAGAAAGATGGGTTGTTTTTTTTAATTCTTGTTGTTGTTAGTAGAACAAAGTCTAGCTTTAGGAACAATATTATCTTTCACTGGAACCAAAACACCTTCAGTTTTTGTTTGTGTTTTCAGTTTGTTGGAAGCCACTACAAGGTTCCCTGCAACAAATGTACCCACCTGAGATAATACATGGGAAGGCAGCACAGGAAAGGAACCACAACAAGTTCGTAAGGAGAAATATGAGGCTTTTCATGTATCAGGTCACTGGCGGTGTGAGAAGTAAAGCAGGTGAAGTCAGAAAGCAGGAAGGCACGCCATTCAGTCAAGGAAAGAACAGCTCACACAGTCTGACAGCAATCATGTTGTTTGTGAGTGCCAGCTGGGAGCTTAAAGCAGAGAGCCTTTAAACATCTTTAAAACATCTTGATAATGTGAAGCTCAAACAGTTGTTTTATCATTGACAAGTGTCCTGCCCCCCCCCCCCCTTTTTTTTTTACACCCTCCACCTGCAATTGCCTCAGTTTTACTCTCTATCCATTCTGTTAAATTTAATTATTTCAGCTAACTGGCCCAGCCCTTGAAAGGTCCTTATTACTTTGTGCACAAAACCAATAAATGAAACAGACAGTATTACACTGGTCCCACTAAAATTCCCCGTGTCCAGATTGAAACATAAAAGTGTAGTTTTTCAGGACCAAACCAAGTTTAACAGGCACTACCTGTGTCAGTGACTGAGCAGTGCAGGTAACCTTTTCTCCAGCACTGACATTTCAACGCTTCCTGTGTCTTCAATTAATAATTGCTTTCAATATACACAGGTTCAATGCAGCTTTCTGAAACAGCTGATACATAGCTTATACTATTTCCCACACATACATGCAGACAGGAACCTACTTCTCTGGAAACCACAGCACAGAACATCTAATAGTTTGGCACTATGAAAATATGGAAAGACTAACAGAAAACTAATGGTCCAAATTTGTTTGCTAAATAACAGGAAGACAAACTAAAGACAAAATAAGTACGTTTTGTCCTACCTAAGACACAGTCTAAGCATAATATATTTTGCCCTGCCTACAGTCAGTTAAGAACACGTGAGAATCCACTCCTATGGTTTAGGAAATCTGATTTCATGTTGCCTGCCCATTCACATTAAAAAAAAAAAAAAAAAAAAAAAAAATCCTGTTAGCCAAAGTTCTAATTCATCAATAACATTATCTTCTTAAGTGGCAAGCCCTATTGAAGGTAACACAAAAGAATACTTTTCTCAGCTGGCCTCCTTGTTAATTCTAACAGGTAATACCAGTCAGAGAGAAAAAATAAACAAGGCAAACTAGTGGTCTAAGGCAGGCTCTGAACAGGGTACCATTTCCATAAAGAATGGAAAGAAAAAAAACTCCAAAAAACCCAAAACCTTCCTTAATAGCCCTCTGTTATTACTTCTAAAGTAACGACGGGAAATGCTCAACATTGGCATCCAGAGAGACCATCATTTTAACGACAGTGTAGCATTAAAAGGAATGGAATAGCCTATGGGGAAAAAAAATACCCATGACAAATGATGTGACATACAAGATATTCAAGGGACCCCTACATATTTTCTAGTGTGATAACAGGCAAAAAGCATTATTCACAGCATTTATAATATTCCTTTTTCCACAGAAAACTAATACACCAAAGCAATTTCCAAGGAAGGTTTAAGATAGAGAAATGGAGTAAGTGGTAACATGGAGAGAAAAGGCCATTAAAACTGTCAGGAGGTCACAGAGGCAAACTCTCACCAGTACAGTAAGTGTTTCATGTCAAAAAAAAATCAACATGGCATACTGCTATTGCAGATTTTAACTTACAATTGTAAGACAGAGAGACTTGCAAGAGAAGTCTGCCATTGTATCTAAAGACATTTTACTGCACTTTGGTAGAGTACTGCTGTCACTTCCTCACCTCCCACTCAAGTACAAAACAATTATGAGACCAATTACAGTAAGCAAAGCAGCATCATGTTTTGTGGGACTGGATAAGTTAAGTTTACTGAGTCACCCAGTACACTAGCTAGGGTGCACATTTGCCTGTTTGAAAAGCCAGATGAATCACCTCTGTTCAAGCCTTCCTTGGCACGTGGTGATGAGTTGTTTCAAATGCGAAGACTGCCATCAGCTCAAGCAGCATGCTTCTGCTTTAGCTTTCAGTTCCGTAGCTTGCAAGCAACAAAACAGCAATAGTTTTCTGTTCAAAGTGCGACAGAACAGTATATTTTTCATCTGCTAGCATTTAAGGCCCTACCATTTTTTAATATTTATTCTCTAGCCCTTTTATCATTTCTGTATTATTAGCTGCTTTAGAAGATTTGCACTCTGTGCAAGCACCTGCATGTATGCACACGGGAGATTGCTTAAGGTAACTTAAAAATTAAGACAAACCACATTTTCAAAGCTACTTGGATCACTCTAGAATAGAAGTGGAATTTAGGATGTTTGGAGTATGTACTTACAGAAGTTATAGGCAGACACCTATTAGTTCACGCAGCCCATCTGCTCAGATGTACCAGTTCCCAGGTAGCAGTACAGTCTATTGTACTGTGCAGTATACTGTACTTATAGCGCTCCCATTAATTCTCCTGAAAGACCACTCTGCAGCTTCATACAGATCACATCTGCTGGCCTCAACTTCTACCACCTTTAGTAGTGGCTCATTTAAACAGCACTTACATAACAACTACACATATGCATGTCTAAATTAGGCTATGACTAGTCTGGAGCGGTATCAGTTCTTCCTGACTAGACACCTCAAAGTAGTATATTAAAATATTTGGTTTATTTCATAGGAGTCCATCTTCTGACAGAAAATGGTGCAGAAATACAAGCAATACCACCCAAGTTAGGGAGGAAAAGCAGGATGTTACTGGCGCATATGGCAGAGTCAGGCAGCACAGAAGTTTTAGAACCAGTGAGAGGTGGCAAGTGCTAACTGGGCCTGGTAAGATTTCACTCTAAAGATAAGCATGGGGAACTGCACCAGTAGGCTGACAAAGCAAGTCTCAAAATGAATGCTCTAGTCAGAAATATGCATACATGTAAAAATGCTTACCATTGCTACGTGTGCTTTCAGACCAGAGCATGTGGGGAAAAAAAAAATTGCCTGGCATTTTCCTCTTCTCCCATCTATAGCCAGAGATCTGCTGGCACAGTACTGTGTAACACCCAGCACGAAGTGACACCCAGACAGGAGGGTCAGGTTTCATCTTGATCTAGCAGCATATGGCAAGAGATGGTTCTCTTCCTCTGCCTCCTGACATTTCTCAAGTCACTTAAGGGAAAGAAAAATCTAAATGCAACTTTAGCAACAAAGAAGTTGGGTTTGTGTATCATAATTTAAATATGCCATAATGCAGAAGAGTGTCCTAATTCTATAGTCCTTAAACAACTGCAAAGATAACAACGAAGTGAAATACAACCACTAAGAAAGAAATACACAGAGAGAGATTCTATACTTCCACAGCACAGATAACCCCTCTTTATCCACTTTTACACCCAAGAAGCCTAGCAAATACCATGACTGCCTATACATGCACGTGTCTGTATGAAGCCACACACACAACCATTCAGTAACTTCAGCAATCACAAAGTATTTCATTCCTATGGCTAAGGCTATCATGCTATATACAGTAAGTATGAAAATAACCAGAAGGATAACAAGCTTTTACCTGTACAAACCTCAGACAGCTAGTCTGTATTAAGGAGAACAACTACAAATGGAAAGTTTCTAGGGTCAGCTAGTAAAGAAAAATTTCATATATTAGAGTTGCAGTCAGTATGAAATGACATTTTGCAGGTCAACATCCCCGCCCCGCCCCCCCCCCCCCCCCCCCCCCCCCCAAAGGAACACATTTTTCAAAACAGAATGAGATTTAGGAAGGGGAGAAAAATGGAGAAAAACTTTTCCGGAGGTTTTTTTTTCTCTCTACAATTGTTCATACTAAGCCATTAAACATGCACACATAGACATAGCTCATCAGTAGCAGTAACACCAGTAACTATACAGGGTTATTTCATAGAGAAAATCCTGTAATTCAGTATCCTATTTTGGGACCATCTTCAGAGTGCAGCTTGATTTAGATACCGCACATAATTAAGAGGAATCACTGCTCTTTCCTTCTCCCTCCACCAAGTTGAGAATCACTGCAAATGATCCTTAATATTCAGTTGAATTTGAGCATTTACTCTTCAGAAGAAATACTTGACCACAGAGAGCTCTTGTATGTCTTTTGCAAAACACTCATAAAATGTTTATCTCCACAATCAAAGGCAAGAGCGTGAAAAATGTAACTGCAAACAAAATCTTGGAAATCCTCACCGATTTTCATTTTGTGATAGGTATTTGTTTACTAATTTTTTGGTTGGAAGTACAGATCAAGTTTGTTGTTTAGCAAGTCTGTGACGGATGCACCCACCCTGAGTGAAGAGTGCTTTAGTTCAGGCATCACCGACAAGGAGGTCTGAGTGAAGTCAGCCCCGCTGTGCAAACAGTGAGAACTGTGCTAGGCCCTATCTTCGCAAGGACTAAGGAGTCTAGGCCACGTCTTATCAGGAGTTAACAGTACCAGCCTGAGCTGGGACTACACAAAACTAAACTGCTACAGCTGCACACTTGCATATACACCAAAGCAGGGTTTGACTACACAAGTCAATCACTTTACGCTGTAGATTTCTGTAGCCCCCCAGAGCCCATTGAACTCTCCTGTATGGCAGCGGACTGCACGGCAGTGATCTCCCCCTTGAGCAGGGACACCTCTCAAGGTTACTCCTCAAGGCTGAGAGACCCCTTATCCAGCATCTGATACCTATAATGAGTTAAACGATACATTAGGCCTAAAAGTATCATAGAATCAGAGTATATTGAGTTGGAAGGGACCCATAAAGACCATTGAGTCCAACCCCCTGCTCCTCACAAGACTACCTAGAACTAAACCATAGGACCAAGAGCATCGTCCAGACGTTCCGCGAACTCTGACAGGCTTGGTGCCATGACCACTTCCCCGGGGAGTCTGTTCCAGTGACCGACCACTCTCTCAGTGAAAAACCTTTTCCTAATGTCCAGTCTGAACTTCCCCTAATGCAGCTTCATTCCACTTGCTCATGTCCTGTCACTAGTCACCAGAGAGAGATCAGCACCTCCTCCTCTGCTGCCCCCCTTGAGGAAGCTGCAGACTGTGGTGAGGTCACATTTCAGCCTTCTCTTCCTCAAGCTGAACACACCAAGTGACCTCAGCCGCTCCTAGTAAGTCTTGCCTTCAAGACCTTGCACCATCTTTATCACCCTCCTCTGGACACACCCTAATAGTCTGATGTCCTTCTTGTATTGGGGCACCCACAGCTGCACACACTACTCGAGGTGGGGCCACACCAGTGCAATGTAGAGTGGGACAATCACCTCCCTCGACCAGCTGGCTATGCTGTGCTTGCTGCGCCCCAGGACATGGTTGGCCCTTTGGCTGCCAGGGCACACTGTTGAATCAGACTGAACTTGCCACCAACCTAAACCCCTAGATCTCTTTCCATGGGGCTGCTTTCCAGCCTCTTGTCCCCTAATTTGTATGTGTAAGTAGGATTACCTCGTCCCAGGTGGAGAATCTGGCACTTGATCTTGTTTAATTTCACGTGGTTGGTGATTGCCAAGCGCTCTAGTCTACCCCAATCTGTCTGTAAGGCCTCTTTACCCCCGAGGCAGTCCACAGCTCCTCCTAATTTAGTATCACTGTCAAACTTACTTAATGTACATTCAATTCCTGCATCCAGATCATTTACAAAAACACTGAAGAGCACTGGCCCTAAAATTGAGCCCTGGGGAGCCTCACTGGTGACCAACCACCGGCCTGATGTAACCTCATTTGCTGTAACTCTTTGAGCCCGGCTCATCGGCCAATTGTTCACCCAACGTCTTATGGACTTGTCTAGCTGTACAATGGACATTTTGTCCAGAAGGATACTGTGAGACAGTATCAAAAGCTCTGCTAAAATGCAAAACCCCACATCTGCTGGCTTTCCTTGGTCAACTAGATGGGTGACCTTGTCATAAAAGGAAATTAAGTTTGTTAAGCAGGACTTTCTCTTTGTGAACCCGTACTGGCTATGACCAATGACTGCATTGTCTCTCAAGTGTTTTTCAATTACTCCCAGAATAACTTTCTCCATAATTTTACCAGGCACCGAAGTGAGACTGACAGGACTGTAATCACCAGGGTCCTACTTCTTACCCTTCTTGAAAATTGGGGTAAATCACTGCTTAATTACCATTCAATTATTGCTTAATTGATTACCATTTAATTTTCAATCATTGATTATCTTTGATCATCATTTAATCGTTAATAAAACCCTTTTAGTTAACCCCATAACTATGGCTTCTCTTAATTCACCTGCAACACACGTCTGTTTATACCCTAGACAACATAAACAACTTTACCAAATGAAGTTTAATTCTAAGTTAATGAAGTTTAAGAAATCAGGTAGAGATGTGCAATTTTAAAACCAAGAGACATTATGCCGTAACATATGTAGAAAAAAAGCCAAGCATACATATAGTCAGCTTAAAATAAAAATACATGGTGCACAAGACAAATCTTCAAAACTGAAATGCAATTTCAATGGAGATACCAGAATTATTGACCTAGTTAAGACACAAAGTGCTGTACAAAAAAAGGAGTTTCAAAATGTTCCAGAAACATTTTAATGAAGTACGTATTCTCAGCAGAACAGTTGCTGCTGTTCTGAAATCTGAACACACAGGAAGCTAAATTGTCTCCTCAGAAATGACCTGCCTATCTTGCCAAGAAACACTGAATTGTATTCCCTGTGTACCCACAAAACGTTCAAGGCCATTACTGCTAAAAATGCCCATTTGGAAAACGCCCTGCGGGTCATATCTCAGTGGTGGTTAAGTCACCTGGAGTTTTACTGCCAATGTAAAACCACTGTAAATCTCAAATGGTTTGGCTTTCCTATGAAACGCCCATGTATACAGCAGCATATGGCTTGCCTACATTGATAGGTAGCCAGCGAGTGGAAAAACCTAGAATAAAGGTGTGTCAAGGCTAAGAGTTATTTTTCCAAGTTTTAAAATAAGTTGTTCATACCTGTAAATGCTAGACAGGTTCATTTCAGCTCCCCAAACTGAAAGCTGCTGACAAAACCATAAGCAACTTGCAATGCTTGTCTACTGAATATGAAAGAAACTTTATGTATCTCGATTCTTAGTCAGTGGCTCACTATAAGGAAGTAAATATGCAATGTGAAAAGTATACTCTGACACCAAATAACCACAGGATGACACCATCTGAACTCCACAATGAACTTCTAGTTATATTAAGTACAGCTATTCAAAATTGTATTCTCAGACAACGGACAGAAAATACCCACATAGTATGTAGTTAGAAATTGTACTTCCATATATGCCTGTTTTTTAAGAGGATGTAACAGACAGGATATGATTTTCTGGATGTAAATTCAGTCTGCTAACAACTTAAAGAACTTTCATTAATAAATTGCAGAGATTATCCTATGTCACAAACTATCTGATCTTATCCAAGAGCCTACCAACAGAATGTGTTTAAAAATGCTTCACAGCATAAACAACTGCTCTTGGAAATTAAGTTTTGGGTTTTTTTTTAAAAGAAAAAAACCCCCTCAATTTCTAAAAACATCAAAAAAACACTCCTGTGGAATGAATTGTGATAAATACAAACATTGCTCAAACTAAACACCTTTCTGTTCTTTATGATGCAAAGGAAACATTTTCTATGTATTACACTAATATGCAAGAGAGGACTGAGACAGTACACCTGGTCACTTCTGGCTTGTTCCTCCGGACGCAGCCAGACAAACTTTTCAGGATACATCTCAATTCAGTGGGTGGTCTCTTTCTTGCCCTCAAGATAGACACAACCGAGAAGGTGGGTATTTCACCATTAGTTTGAAAGTTTTCTGTGAAATAGAAGTATTTGGTTGGTTGAAGACTTGTGCTGTATGACAGCAGGGGATGACAACCAGCTGAGCAGGTAAACTGGCAACATCTGGAGCAGCTTCTTGGCCGAGGGCGCAGGAGGGTGAGTGGGAGCAGCCACAGGGCTTCCAGCTTGCTGCAGACACCAGCCTTTACCAGGGGGCAAGCCCTGGGTCAGGGACCCCCACTCAGTTTCCCAGCCCCCAGGTATGGCCTTCACTGATGTTATGCGCATCTGCAAGTACCCTCCAGTGCAGATAGCTGACAGCTTTTTAAAAAGCTGGAGGAGATAACAAATAGATACTTACATAGGTTTTTATTTTCTCCCCAGTAAAAAAACCCTGATTCACCTGTGTCCTGGTTTCGCCCGGGATGGAGCTAATTTTCTTCCCAGTAGCTACCGTGTTTTGGATTTAGTATGGGATTTAGTATGTGAGGAATGTTGATAATACACTGATGTTATTAGTTGCTGTTAAGAGGTCAACGACTTTTTTCAGTTTCCCATGTTTTGCGAATGTGCAGGTGCAAAAAGCTGGGAGGGGTATAGCCAGTACAGTTGACCAAACTGGCCAAAGAAAGTACTCCATACCATAGATGTCATGCCCAGTATATAAGTGGGGGTGGGCTGGTAGGCCAGGTTCCCTCTCTCCCCTGGGGAACTTGGGGTTCCGAGATCGCTGCTCAGAATCGTTCTGAGGTCACTGCTTGGGACGGGCTGTAGCGGTTGTTGGGTGGTGAGAAATTATGCATCGTTCATTTTGTATATTCTATTATCAGCATAATTTATTATTATTATTAATATATAATAATATTTGCTCTTAAGCATATTTTGCACTAGAAACACCCTTCCTATTCTTTTCCCGATGCATTCTAGACTAAGCTCCTGTCACACAATAAAAATCACATTCACTAGAAGCAGAACTACTACATGACATTTGCAAGCAGAGTCATGCCAGCTATTCAATACCGCCTAGTTGAAAATTAATCAGAACAGTATTTTTTCCTTCTAAAAGCACAAGCTGGGGGGAGGGAAGTACACCAAAAGACATTAAGAATCAGATGAAAGGAGAGTAACTTTCAGGCTCCAATCTGAATCCAACCAGTGGATCAGAAAGAGAAGGTACACACTGCCACTGACATTTCCTCCCCAAAATCTCAGTGCTGCAGCTTTCAATGCTAACTCCGCTACACTGCAAATGGTTTTGCTTTGCACATGAGAACACTGCAGCATGAAAAATAAGCCACTCTAAAGCAAAGAGCACACACAGTTGTATATATCTGCTCTGTGTTTCTATCCAGGGTATTAACGATTTACCTAGCATGACATTTTTTGCTCAATTTACCTTCACAAGTCACTGGTTTAATTGTTAACCTTCTTGTTGGTAGAAAATGCTTTTTGTACACTAAAACTCAACTTGCAGTAAGGCTATCTGCTTCTCAATTTAATACAGTTTGAAAAATAGTACTTTATCACGCTACCAGGTGTTCAGAAACAGATGTTGTGAATGCACAGACAACTGCAATGCTTGTGCTATCTGGAGTCTTAACTAGGCTCTGATTTCATTAAACAAAAATTAACAAGCTGTCCAGCTCTTCTTATCAGGCTTGGTTCCCACGACTGACCAGAGAGCTCTATTCTGGATTAGCAAGTAGCTACCACAACAACTTAAGACCTTCCCAAAATATCCTACACCACCCTCCACCTCCCTCAAAACAACCACACCACAATCCTCCCCACTCCCCAATGCGTGTATTTAATTCTTTAGCTCAAAGCCAGACAGCATTTGCTGCTTACTTCCTATCAGGTTTCAGTTACAGTTATGTTCCTACACGACGACTTCTGCTTTTGAAAGTCTCTTATCTGTGAATTATATTAAGAACAAACTACCTTATTAACAAAGCAATCAGAAAACCTGTTCTGGAAAGAAAAAAAAAAAGCAACCAAGAACATGCTGGATACAAAACTAGATTTGCCATTTGTCGCATACACTATGTCTACAGAAGGAAGAGGTCAGTGCTTAGTTGTCCAAAATGTGATTTCATGCATAATCATTGTGCTGCACTTAATCCACTTCCCTTGTGGGCACCTCAGGAGGTGCCGAGCGTGGCTGTATGCGAGGGAGCTGACTTTCACAAGCAGAGTAGTGGTACCCACGCCAGACAGGATTTTTAAACAGAATACAGAAAGTTAGTCTGGACTAGCTACTGCAACTTCCATGTACAGACGTGACCCAGACTCGCCTAACCTCAGAGCACAGCCCCTTGCCAAATGTCTCCCCCCTGCCTCTCACATGCGTTGTACCTCTCCCCTGCATGGGCATCTGTGTGGAAAAGGGGATTGATTTGTACATGGTTGATAGTTGGGCATCAAGAGCTAGCTCTAACTTTGTTTTGAGGATACAGCCTACAATGCAGTGTATTGCTATCTTGCATGAAGGAATCAAAGCTGCGTCACATCAAAACTAAAACAACTATTTCCAGGTTATTGTAAGAACAACAACAAATATCTGGACTTAAAGGATCTGGGTTTTTGCCTTCTTGTTCTAGGAACTTCATGCATGAAATGCATTTATGGGTACAGTGCTACTATAAAACATGTACTTATTTGTCAATAACTAGTACATACTACCTCAAAAGAAGCTCAGAGCACACAGCCAACTCAGACATTTTTGTATGACGCTTTTGTTTCGATTTCACAGAAAGATTCTGTTGCCCTGAGGGGAAAGAGAGGTGCCTATGCTGAACATAGACATGAATTTCTCATTTAGTTGACGCCAGCTAGAAAGCCCCCTATCTATTAAGTCAGTATTTTTAATCACTAAGAGCAATTAAGACACCCACGCAGGGTTTTCACCAATGAATGAAAAATCAAAGTTAAGTTACAAAGAATAAACACGAGATCAACTAATGTAGCTTATTTATCAAACATGACAGGTTTTTATTTCCATGGTCACACTTTCAGATGATAGATGGAAGCATAAAACACACCTTTAAAGAGAAAATTGTATTATGCCCAAAAGCACAAATGACATTGTTGTTATAACTAGGTAATTACACTTTTGAAGATAGGTTTGCAAATCAGCACTTCTGTACTCTGACACCCAGCCTCCAAGTCCCCTTCCTACCCTAGCACAGATTTAATCAATTTAACCCAAGTTAAATGAGTATATAGCTTAACAGTAAAACCTATAGGGGAAAGAAACGAAGGCAATTGTCAAAAAAACACTTCCTAGGTTTTTTTCTAAATTGTAGAACAGTCTCAGTAGGCAAGTGGTGGAAGTTCCAGCACGAGTCATTTAGTACTAAACTGTACAGAGCATTAGTCAAAAAAAAAAAGAAAACCCCACACATGAACAGTCACATCTTGGCAAAGAAATTAACAGATGAATGAGCAGATCTTTTCCATTCCATTTTTCTTAATGATTCTGTGGGAAAGAAATCAAAAGGTCTTTAATGTACGTTAAAAAACTGCATTACCAAAAAAATAAAATTGATTTAGTAACGACTTGGCAAAAACTTTGAGAACCAGTATCAAGCATGTAAAAGCACTACAACTTTTTTTCCTGAACTTAATATACTCCCAGCATTCTAACACAGGCATAACTCTTCATCTTGGGCCACCGTGACTTCATTGATATAATTTGTGAAGTCAATTTTGTGACAGGATTGTCATAGCAAAGGCTGGTAATTACTGAATTACTGTAAAAAAAAAAAAATTATGCATACATATAAAGATCTTTGAGTATAATCCATTATCATGAATCGTATTGCTAACTATTTAACAGGAATTAGTTTAATTGTTAAAAAAAAAAAAGACACAATTAGGAGGCTCATGGCAGGCATAGGCTTTGCCATGAGCACTCTGAGGAAGTCTCCTGACGTCTTCCACTTTACATATATGGGAAACTGAGGCATAATGACAATATTGTTTTATAACTCAAGATAGTCAAGGACATTCTCACTCATCTTAGTTCTAAGCACATGCATTTCCACCAATTTATGGATTTCAATGTATGTCTTCTCACAGAGCTAGGACATTGAAACTGCTCTGTGATGCTAAAGATAGAGGGCAACACTTCACCCTGCAAAACTGGTCGACAAATGTTTATTAGTTTTTAGAATTCTCTATGTTAATTTTTTACATTTTTAAGAGCAGGCATTGGAAAGAACAAGATAAAAATATGGTATCTTTTCATATAATGCAACAGGTACGTTTCTCAGCAGAACTTTTTCTGACCTCTGCTCACAGAACTCTGAAGTTGCCATGAATGGTCTTCCTTGAAAAAAAACACTGAATATACACTGCTGATAACGGCACTGCTTAATGTTTATTAATACAGAGGTTTGCATAAATCAGTAGATTGTTTTGTTTTGAATGGATTTTCGTACGACAAATTAGACATTTTAAAATCCTGTTCTTTTTCTCAAGATACAGACTTCATTCTTAAGGCTTGAGACTACAAATATGAGGCAGAAGCCTTGCAAATGAGACAAATTATACAAGAAAAATAAGCTAAAGAAACAAAATACGGTTTGGAATGAAAGCTGACTTACTAATGCTGGCCTACAGAAGTTACCTGGAGAAATAACAACATCCTGTTTACTGATGCATGTATTTTCTAGTACATCACCATGTCAAAAAAAATGCATTTCTTTGCATGATTGTTCTCTGCCAAGCACTAATAAGTTGAAAGTAGATTCTTATTTTTAATCAGCCAAAACAACAAATAAATATATTGTTAAGTCATTGGTTGATTTGTGGGCATTAATATGCTGCTTTGTATTTAGCCAAATTTTCAGTCTTCTCTGGGTTTTTTCTGTAAACTAAGGGGGAAAAAAACCCTGAAGTTTGAAAGTTTGTTGTGTAGACAAATGCCAGCTAAATTGAAGAAGGCCTGCTTTAGAATTTCTAGAGACAAGCAGACACGGTGATAAATGGACTGGTAGTTCTTCCAGTCTGAAGAGGCCTCTACAACGTTGTTATCCAATATTCTACACAAAGATGTTAATGTCATAATTGAATTAAAACTAAGGTCTTTAACCTCCAGTCTGTTTTGTTATCTTTTTTTAAAATAGGCATTCAAATGTCACTTAAAGGAAACACATTTTAAGGGTACTAAAGGATTCCCCATAAGTATACCTCTTCATTTCCACACAATTCAGAGTTATGCAAACACTTTATCATGCCTCCCCCTTAACTTTTTTCTCCTTTTCTCAAGCAACATTTTCTCATCCTCCTCACTTTTCAAAAGGCAAGACACAGGAACCAGTAGAAATAAGCATCGGGGGCGGGGGGAGGGGGGGGAATCACACATCACTTGCCTTTTACTATTATTTTCATTATGTATGACATTCCAAGTAAAGACATACAATGTATTATTTTCTTTAAAAAGACGTTAATCAAGGCTTTGTAGAAATTTTCCCTGCCTCACAATCTACCTTGACATTTGTGCCATGCATGTATTCTATTTTTTTTTTTTTTTAATAATTAAAAAAAATTCTATCAGTCTTGTCTATGTATGTAGCTTCTGTAGGAAGACCTACCTGGTACAGCTCAAATCTTAAAGGAATAAAGATACTGGAGTGACAGAGGAATCAGGAATTTAGGAAAAGTGAACCCCAAACTAGTAAACATCTTCCTCCTTAACCCTTCCCTCGAGATACTTGTACAATTACGCTGCTGTTAAGGCTGAAACTGATACTAGCTACAGCTTTGTGCACCTTTCATCTTTCTGCCAGTATTTCAAACCAACAAAGCAATCGCCCTCAAGGTTCGTCAAGCTGCAGCCTCTAGTGTTTTTCCTCTTTGTGCTGCCTCTGTTCTCCCTGCAGTACTGCACTGCGAAGCAAGCATGTTGAATCCTGCGGGCAGTGGGGACAGGAGCCAAAAGTTAGAAAACAAAATAGAAAGAACAAGCCAAACGACCTTTTTGTGCTGAGTCCACCTCTTCATACAGTGAAGGTGAAAAACACCTTCAAGCGTGTGGTGATTTGAACTAGGTGCTTCTTGCTACAGAGTCATTTTACACCGATGTTCCCAGAAGCCTTGCTGAAAGAGGAGGCCGTGCTTCCTGCTCCTGCCGTGTGTCATCTGGGTCTCCACACTAGCCCAGCATGGTCTTCAGACGTTGTCCCTACCTACTTCTTGCTTTCTCATCCCTTCCTCAAGAATGTCTATACTTCTCTCCTCCATGCACACATATAGTGATGAAAAAAGATTCACTAAGTATTGTATTTTGTAATAGCCAAAATAGTATGTACGCACAGCAGATGTTAGCAGTGTGAAATAAAATCTTATTACTGTTAAGACAGAACAGCAATGAAGTTACATTCTTTTTCCCATTGTGGGCACTTCAATTCCACTGTCACATTACCCAACAGTATTTCCTTATCCACACTAAATGAACACTTTCAAGTACAAAGACCTAGCTCTGGAGAATTTGTTTGGGAGGGAGGAAAGGGAAAGGGAAGAAATGAGATTATTTACAAGAAAACACATTTGAAAACAGTATCAGCAATTTTTTAGTTAGTTACCTGCTTGCAAACAGGTAAGGAAAGGAAACAAAACACACACACACAAAATACTGCCCTCTTCTTTCCAACCTTCTGACCTAAACAAAACCCCTAATGGAAGCCTAAAATATAAACGATGTTTTGACCATGGTATTTCGCATACCAAAACAATCACTAGACATACAGTACTTCTGCTGGTAAACTTGAAAGGTCCCGAATAACAAATATGAAGTATAATACTTGTGCTTCCTTGCTATGAAAACAACGCTGCTGCCGTGCAGAGAAAGAATCTCTATAAATATAAGCATGAAGACTCAAGTGTTTCTCACATCAATCAAAACCATTTGCGCACTTGAAACAGGGAAATACAAGTTCCTTTACTCAAGATGAACTACGGAAGTTTTCCAGACAGCCAACGCAACAGGCAATCTTTTTGTAACACACATGACAAAGCTGTAAGGAAAATGGCAGCAGCAACCACTGCAGCTCCTTGTATCAGGAAGGACTGTCAGGTTCCTCTGAGACCTCTTTTGTAAACTATTCTGATGAAGACTGTAGAACAAGCCACAGACAGTGAAGTGAATTACAAGGCTTAGCTCGTGATGGATTTAACATCAGATGTTTCCAAGTTTAAGCTTGAAAAAAAAAAAGCTTTGACAACACCACCTACTCTGCTCTCCACCATCTGGTGTCTTATTCTACTCTTTTGATAGGTAAACTTAGTTAATCGGAGTTATTTCTCTTGGCGAATACTTAGTTCCCTAGACCACAAGGTAAATACGTATTAACTATGCAGAGGGATCATCCTGGCTCCAAGTGTTGTTACGGTGAAACATGACAGACCATTAAAATTTCCTAACGTACATATCCACTACCTTTTCTGGTACTGCCAGAGTCAGGAAAGCCTATGGATACTGGTACATGCTTCCCTTTAAATGAGACTATGCTTGTGTTTTAAACACAGTGGAACTTTGTCCTATGCCAGGATCACAGTAATTTGGAGATAGAAAGCACTAAGTAGCACAACAGCTTCATTTTCTCTCAAGAACTGCTGTGGCAAATGACCAAGAAACAGGAATTAAACATACAAGTTTTGGAAAGATAAAAATAGCCCAAACTAGCATACTGCCTGTTATGAAAGAGGTAAAAACAGCAGATTTTTTGAGAGAAGATGTACTATTTTCTTCAGTCCTATGAAGACTTTTGCCCCCTTCCCCAGTTACCTTGAACTCCTAAGAAGTTTTGCAGCCACTTTTGAAGAAGAGATTGTAATAGCTTTGAAGTATATGCAGTTGGTAAATATTTTCATACTGACCTTTACAAACTTTGTGGTGAGCATTCTTTCTGCACATTACAGAGATGCTGGCAAACTCCATTATCACTGAAAATTTAAGCTGCAAAATTCAGTGGAAACCTCTCTGTTCAAGGGGAAAAAAAGGTCTTTTCTGCCTTCACATTTCTCTTAGTTCTGTTTGGTTTTGTTTGGCATTTTTTTTTTAATTATTTAATAACATCATAGTATTTCATTTGTATAATCCTTTCCGGTGAAAGGTCTGGAGATGAGTCACTAGGGTTTTGCTGGAGGGTACAATCAAGTCTACATGTAGCACTGGCTGACGTAAATCAACTCAAATGAAAAGCAAGCAGCAACTACTTTGATTAAATTGTCAAACAGTTGTAAGGTGTCAATTCAGCTTACCATACGAAGTTTTCCTGTTTCAAATGAGATCCTATCTCCTCCAATGCCACCCAACTGTTCATTTTTTCTTTTCTGTGTGTGGGTGGGGGACATTTTCCTTGAATCTGCTAACAAAGATATCCTGTGTATATTTGGAAACAAAAACACCAAAACAACCAAAACCACACACCAATTCCTTTGCCTGGGATAACAATTTCTATCTGAAAGTTAAGATTAAGGTGTAAAGAAGTATGCATTTAGATAAAAGTTAGAGTTGCTCTTTAACATGTTTTTCCATTATAGTTGCTCTTTCTCAAATAAAGGAAAGGGCTGTTAAAGGGGGTGTCAAGCTCTTTAAATCTGTAACTTTGCTTTCACTAGCAACTTCTGCAAAGAGCACAAGATACAGGTGATAAATCTAGCATTTAAGTACAGCCTCAAATCCTATGCCAGCCAAAAACATTTCCCTCATTTTTCCTACTCCTCACAAAAATACAGAGAATTCTGTAACTTGAGACCCAAGGTGCCTCCAAATATTTTACAGGTGCCAGACCTTTCCCTTTGCACTTTACAGCAAGTCAACAAACACACCTAGCGAGGGAACATGTTCTTCCTTTCACCTTCAGTCCTCTTTCATTGCTCAGGTTGAATACAGAACAAGTGAGGGAAGAGCCAAAAGACAAAAAGGAAAGCCAAGAAATTAGTAACTCATCCCATCTACAATCGAGCGCCAGTAAATCTTGCTTGAACAGTTTAAGATGATGTTGTTCTAGCTTTCCACCCAGCTCCTGTGTAGGACGCTATGGCCCGTGTAGCAGAGTCAGCAGAAGGGAGCGTGCTCCTGACTTGCAGTTGCCCCACGTCAGCAGGTCGGCCCATCAGGGAACATCCAGGAATCACCACTTCTGCTGCTCCCTTTGCTCTGGGCTCTGACTTAACAATCAGCTTGTAGCACAGACGTTAGAGACTGCGTATAGGAGGTAAGAAAGTCGAAGAGAAAACAAACAAACAAAAAATCTGTACCTATTTTGCCAAAAAATGCCTACTGCATTTGTCAAAATAACTGGAAAACAGAACTAAAATAACCAAACTTTCCATGTCACCATTCTTTGTTACAGTAATTAGATGAGCAGGATGCAGTAACAGCGCCTTCACTGGCAAGGTCCACTTGCTTCCTAAGTGGATTTGATTTCCCTTTTTTCTCCCCCAAAAGAAGGGGCTATGGCTCACGTGCAAGGTTCAGCCTGAAGGCCAGATATGGCTGCGATCCTTTCACCCAGGATAATCAGTCACTTCCCCAAAGCCCTCTTTGTCTGCCACTCAGCCACAGATCATTTGGTTTAAGGTATTCATTATTCAGTCTCTCCCTCAAACAAACGCCCCCTCTCTCCCAGACGTGCAGCCAGAACTGTGGCTGGTGAATCACTATCCACAGCTGGGTAATTAATGAAGCCTATTGTATTCACATCAGTAGCATTATCCCAATTCATTCACAGGACTTCCCATGCAAATAGATCAGATTGCCACATCTTAGAAATGAAACATTTAACATTAATTTCTCTAGCAAACATCTGTCACAATAAGCATAACCACTTTAGAAGCACCAATGCAAATCTTACAAATAGTCCTGTGAATATATATACATATATATACACATTTTTTACAATAAATTAGTTTCTCAAACCACTGCTTCTTTAAGGATTTTGTGCATCTATACTACAAAAAACAGCTTGAACTGAATTCCTTCATGCTCTTTAACTGGTGACACCACCACCAAAAAAACACACATCCCCTCCACCCCCCCAAAAAAACAACCTCAAGGATTTTTACTATTTGCTGTGAGAACAAAATTACAGTGTTACATTCAACACGAGAAATTGCTAAAGCCCAAACCAAGATACAGTTAAAAGTCACAAACAAAAACACTGTCAAGTCTTAAGTCATTGATTTATCTATGTATTAAAAAACACAGGTAGATTTCAGTCTAAGGCTTAAAACTTTTAAAAAAAGAAAAAAAAAAAAACCCTAGGAAGAATAACAGGCTCACAGGTTCTTCTAAATACTATACTACTGGTTTAATTTGCTCGTCTTCAACCGTGGCCATCCTCCGTTGGGAAGCTGCCCTCATTCTTTTCTGCAGGCCCTTGTTGCTAGGGCTGCAGCTGCACGGCCCTTTCCTCTTGAAGCGCGTGTCTTTGGAGGGGGGCACAAAGGGTTTCATTATCTGCTCCTCCGAGCAGGCACAGCACGGCCAGAGCATTGCCCCTGCTCCCCCCGCCAGAAAGCAGGCCGGCAACCCTCGCCGCCCTGCTGTGGCCATTTACGCGGCTGGCAGAGCTGTGGCGGGCACTCACCATCACAGGCTCCTCCTCACCCGGGAAGGGCCTTCAGGAGCTGCTCATTTATGATCCGTTCACCTTTACTCACGACTGGATGGGAAGTTCACACTGCAGTTCGACTTAAGAACTAGTGAGATGAGATCTGTTTTTTTAAAACCAGTAAGAACAGTCTCCTAATGTTTCTAATCTTCCAGAAAGAGCCATGTTTAAAAAGCACAGGCCTTCTCTGGGACATACAGATTGAAGACACAAACAGAAAAGGAGACAACGACCAAATCGGCGCACCATGCTGTGGCCTGAAGTGCTGTTCATTCACACTGAACTACCTTCCCAGGCCTTAATTTAAATCTTTATTGGCATTAACAGCTGGATTCATTCTATGAACACATTTACACTGTTGTGCCACTTCTAAAGGGGAGAGCGATATAGGCAGTGTTTCCATTCAGAAAATTTAGCAAAATAAATAAATAAATAAAACAAATTCAAAATAATTCAAAACTAATTGTTTCTTGGACTGGTTTTGGTACCATCTTGCTTGTAAATGCCAGTATATTGTCAGCAGTTTCCTATAAAGTAGTTTTTTAGCAATTTCTAGTGTCAGAGGAAAGAAAACGGGCAAGAATAATTGGTTTTCACTTCGGACTCTTCTTCCTCAGGGCAAAAAATTCATTGTGGAAAAGCAGAAAATGAATAGAGAAAGAAATTAACTCTCTATGAGAACCCTGACTATCAATACATAACAACTCATAAAACATTTTTTTGAGGCTATGAGCAAGTAAGTAGTTTACAATGGAAACAGAAGATTTATTTCACGGAAAGTAACCCAAAGTGATCGTTAGTTTTACATTAATAAGCATAGGCAGAGAGTACACGGGGTGCAAAAGCATTCTCAGATGGGGTGCCAGACTATTACACAGCAAGATGTGGAAAGGAAATCACAGTTTTTCTAGGCCCTAACGAAAGGTCAGACTAGTTTTTCACTTAATGTTATCAGATCGGCAATCCTCCACCTGAAGGTCTGTATCTTTACCAACATTGGAGGAAACATTTGGCATTTGCGCCAGCTCTGAGGAACCCAAGTCCCCATAGAAAGTGATAGGAATTGCAGCATTTGCTGCCCGTAAGATTACCAGAGCCTCCTGGCAAAGTTATGCACTTACCGCACTCCCAAAGAGTTGGCGTATGACAGCTTCCACATACAATCTGAAACTAAAAGGCTGCGACCTGTCCCATGATCTGACACCTGTCATCTAACACTGGAAGGACCACAGACAGAAGTATGATGTTTTAACTCTGTGTTGATGCAGGACATATGCAGACAGTCTAGCTTATTTCCTGGTAACCTTTTGAGAAACAGGTTAGATCTTCCCTAAGGTGCTTCCTCTTGGTACTTCTGCTGAGGTCTTTGAGCCCCATGTGATTATTTCTGAATGGGCACAAACGAAGGCAGAGATGAACAAGCCTAATTTCTGCAAGGGAATGTCTTTTGAAGTTCACATTTTGAAAAAAGCAACACATTTACAGTCAACTGTCTCAGTTCTGTGTAAAGTATTTAATAATCTGGTGGGGGGAAACAACGGTCAGGAGTTTAAGTAAAGAGATCCTGAAGAATACAACTGGTATTATTCGAGGACCATGACTCAAACACTTCTAGTGCAACAGAAAGTTAATTGCTCTTCTAATCCAGAATTTGTGATGCCTTAAACTACAATTGTGGGCTTTCTTCCATGTGAATAAGTATTTAAAGTAGGAATACAACAGATCAAAAAAAGGTACATGTACCATGCTTACTTGTACTACTATGTATTTTAATACTTGATTCCACCTGCTCTTTTTCCTAGCCTGATCTCATACCTCTCTCTCTGTCTCCTGTTGTATAGCTCTATAATTGGGATGATAGAACAATTGGTAGGAAGAACTTCCATTTCCATGTTAAAGCTATACATTTGCTAGAGCCCAAGGGACCCAAAACAACAACAAAAAGACCCAATAAAACACCACATGTATTTCACATTAGGCAGCAAACAAGCCAGAAGTGACTAGAAGAACAAAGAGGGGTAAGATAGGAGTGGTAGAATAACATACAGTGGTGCTGAAATACTGCAATTCTTGAACATGCGATGTAGTGAATAATGCTGATATTTGGCAAAAGAGAGTGAATCTGCTTTGCTTTTTACATCACTAGTACATCCATTTTTGAACATCTGAAATTAACTAGTATGTGTGTATATTATATTTTTAGAGAGGGAGAGATCTCAAGCATTCCAATTGCTTTAGTGAGACGTGCACAAAGCTATCACCCTCAACTTGAGACTGAGACTTCAAACCAAATGCTGATTTAACTTGCTTTATAATAGACTGATATCCTAGACAGTCGCAAAATTTAGACAGCGCTGGTAACACCAGTAATAATAGTCAGTGCATACTGGTCATCAACTTTCACTCATTAATTCTGTACTGGTACTTTGAGGGGGAAAGAGACAAAGTGTTTGGGATTTTTGCAGAAGTCCTGAAAACAATAGTCTAAAATACCTTCTTCCACTTCTTGTTGAATATCCTATTTTACTGTAATATTGAAAATGCATTATCTCAAAAATGAAGTACTTTCTAAAACGTACAAATACTAACAGCAGGACAGTGAAATAGTGGAAAGTTTTCAGAAGCTTTTCTGAGAAGTTACTGCTCTTAATTTGTGAAGTGACAGATGCTTCTTTTCATAACTGGTTGTTATTAATAACTCTGTTATTGAACATGTCCTCAGAATATAATCGGTTTGTGCAAAATAAGCTATTATTTCTGGATATATGTGAACGTATCTTCCTTCCAGAGGATTCTCAGCTATCTGAAAAGCAGCAGTGAAACAAACAAAAAACCACTTCCACACTTGAGTTCAGCTTCAACTACCAAATTAGTAATAGCTGTGGTGCTACTCTACTGTAGAAGCTTCCAGTAAGTAAATGCTACGTGACTTTGTTAAACATATATGGAAATGAAAGTATATCGGTCTCTAGAGACACATGCTTTTGTTACATTTTGTTTTGGGACATATAACAAAGGCAGACTTTTCTGCAACAAAGCTTTACATCTGGGAATTTGATGCCTATTTAGAAGGGGTTACTAGCCACATCAATGCAATATATTAGGTTAACAAAGAGCATCCAAGGTCCTCCACTACATTAGTAACGCATACCAGGCCCCTTCAATGGCACTACAGTCATTTTTTTTACAGAGCTAGAAACTTTTTCGAAAGCTTTCAAAACAGAAGTAGTTACAGTTTTCTCCTGTGCCACCCCACGAAGGACTTCATAATGCAATGTTATCCAGCAGCTTTTCAATTCTCGGTCCATCTAACAGCATCACCACAGCGGTAACAACTACTACAGCTATTTTGAGATACAAGCAGCTGAAAAAAACAGGAAGAGACAGAAAGGTAACAGGAAAGGTTATAGTGTTATATTGGGGGAAGGAGGGAGGGAGAGGAGAAACAAGACAGAGCAGAGCAGAAGAAACTATACTCATGAAACAGGCCTGAAGTTTACCTACAATATAAAAGAAGTAGGTGGGAGATTTGTTTTTAAACAAATAAAAAAAAAATGAAAAAAGGGGGAAGTAAAAGCACTTGTAATGATACCACAACAAGTAACCCACCTCATTAAGAAGCTTTGCTGAAATATATCTAAATATCCAGAGGCAAAGATAGTGGAGGAGATACTGAAGAGGTAGATGGAGAGCAGAAGAAAGAAGGTACAGAAACAACAGAACCATTGTATTTATGAGAGAGCACTTGTTGACAAAATAATTTTCTAGACTGGCTTATCTGAAGGTAAATAATGGAATTTTGACAGTAAATCATATTGTTCTTCTATGGCAATTCTGTTAACAATGAGAAATTTCAGCAATCTTCCATGAGATTGTTTTCCCCACAACAGATAAATCAAGTAATAACATCTGTGTACAAACTAGTCTGGGGATCTGCACTTTAAAATCAGCTGGGACTACAGAGATTCATGTCACAGTGTGGCTTTTCATTTACTTGTTAAGTCATAGTCCACTAAAAGGCAGAAAACATTCAATATAGCAACACTCCAGTCTCTTGTGGCATCTCAAGTTAGGAGCCTTATGTTAAAAGCCTTTCAAAACAGAACTGGAAAGTTAGGTAGCTAGATTTTCAGAAGTGCCAAGTACCCAGCGGTTTCCACTCAAAGCCTGCCAGATTTTTGAGAAGCAGGTGCTACTCAACTACAGATTTGGCTTGCTGTTTTACAAATCAAACAATTCCTCTGACACCCCTGCCCCCCAATAATTAATTACAATGCTTCTCCATGCCTCCACTCCCTCTTCTGGGTAAGGAAATTAACATCTTTTCGTATACGTGTATAAGCAAATAACTATCACCCATGCATTCCTCCTTAAGAGAGGGTATTTCACATTTCCACCTCAGCACAGTAAAAGCATCTTCCCCAACAATACTGGCACTAACTTGAAAAGACTACTCTTAAAAAGGGGGCTAGGCTGGCATTACCATCCTCATTTTTTTAATTCACTCATATTAACTAAAAAGCAAACAAAAACCTCAGTGAAGCCACTGCAACTCCTCCACCACTATTTTTCTGCCTAAGTCAATTCAAAAGCAGCATTCCTCTTCTGCCTATCAACGGGATTTAAGGAAGTTGCAGCTTGAGGACACTCTTCCATTTCTTCAAACTCCTGCACCAATGAGTCAATGTGCTCAGGATGTGCAAATGCAGTTCCGCCTCTGAACATGAATCATACTTAAGTCTGGTTGACCCAACTTGACTGACAGAATAACTGTTGACAAATATTTGGAATGAAGTCTAACAAACCAGCTTCAAAAGAATGGTTGGTCATGCATAATCCAGCCAGAGAGAGAGACAGATCTATTACGCAACAGGAATAATGGAAATACTGGCCTGCCTACCCTTCCTTCCCAATTTACTCAGTAACAGATAACATTCCTGCTAGGATTAATAACTGGGAATCAAGAAAGACTAGAAGGATTAAAGATTAATATACATTTCAATACAGAGAAAGACAAAAGATAAGATGTGCTGCTTCTGAATTGCCTCAGTCAAAAGAAGAAATCACATTCTTGAAAAATGATGCAGCTACTAGCTCATGCTTGAAGAGGCAAGAGCAGCAAGGAATTACTTCGCTCATTATATTTTAAAAATAAAATGACATTGCAGAATGGTGTCTTGTGAGAGGCCTAATGCAATTTGAATGAAGCATAGTCCAAGAAACTAGATCAGTCTCACCTGGACACAGGGTAGCATCCAAGCAGCTTAACCAAACTGCAACAATTCTGGACATGAGTAAACATGCAGACTAGGTGTCTGTGAAACTACAGAAAGGATGCAAGACATCTGCGAAATCTGCATGTCCAAAGCTGACTGTTAGTAAGATTTTCAAGACAGTATTTTGAATCTGTGTGCCAAAGTCCTGAGTAAGTGTTTACTGGAACACATCCCTCCTACAAGGGACACAGCTTAAAGTGCTTTTCCTGTTAAGGGAGTACCCAGTAAGCTGTACATAATGTTAAAAAACAAAGCTAGAAAATAATCCATTCTGTGTCCTTCAGTGTGCTGTAGCCACTGTTGGTCCAAAAGAAGACAGAGTGGAAGAGTATTTTCTATGGCAAAGATGAACCTCGAAGTTAAATTGGGTCATCATCAAAAGTCTGTTCATTACTTCCTCTTTCCTTCTTGATACTAGATCATTAATATAGGAGAGAATATTACCCTTTTCCTTCTTTTGAAGAACATGGATAGTTGCCATGGTTAGAAGTTCCACCCGGAATTCGAGAACAAGATTTAGATATAGTAAGGGAAACAGATCTCCTCCTCTTGTGTTCACTTTTGCATCCAGCCTGCTGTAAAGATCAGATTCTTAGGCTTCATATGAGCTCCTCTCTGCCTTTGAGCTACCAAGCTACCTACCTTACTAGATTTTAAGTATCTCAAGTAATTTCATGCTGTAGAATAGGGTTCCTTAATTATTTGATACCTATAATGATCTAATTTGACTATATACGTGGCACTTAGGGACATGGTTTAGTGGTGGACTTGGTAGTGATAGGTTAATGGTTGGACTTGATGATCTTAAAGGTCTCTTCCAACCTAAACGATTCTATGATTCTATAACGCATGCACATTGTCTGGTAGCTTTTCTGAATGGATAGGCATTGCACATTGGACATCGCAGGGTGACTACAAATCTGATGTGCAGAAGACAGACAGTAAGCACTAAACAATTTGTGACAAGGACTATTAACACTCAGTCTGGGCTCTCCCAGGAAACAGGACACCAGCGTTCAAGTAGTCCCAGGACATTTGTCCTTGGCATTCTCACTGCAGACAGCACTTTGTCCTGAGCGTTACACACCACATGGGCTTGGGGCATTTTCTGTGGAGATGTGATTATTCATGGTGGTAAAAGCCAGAATTACCCTCTTGGGCTTCTTCGGCTTTGTGCCTTAATTACAAAATAGCATATTTTTTTCCTGCATAAAAATCACATACAAAACCAAAAATATGATTGCAAAGTGTACGAGGGCAGGCAGCACATACAGGTTTTTCAGGATGCCATATTTCACACTGCACATAAGCTTAGCCAATTTAAGGAAAAGATTACAGCATATGACTGTACTTCCAGAAATAATAAAAAAAGTCCAATAGAACAGAACTTCCCAATCTGTTAGAGATACTTTAAATATCATTATAAAGTACATTCTATAGCTAGTTGGAAGTCTAAATATAAAACCTTGAAAATGAGAGGTCTCTCAGGGTGTATATTCAGTATTTCAAACTACAGTAACTGAACATCATGCAGGTGTATTTCCTAGCATCACTTTCTTGTGGGCTTCATGCTTTCCTTCCCTTCCCCATTACAGTGCGGGATGGCTTACCCACAAGGGAGGACAAACCAGCTTAAGTGTCCAATTTAGACATCAACCAATATTCCCGACACACTTTCCTATCCTACTCTTTGTTTACTATTCTCTTCATACAGACAGGTGTAATGTAAGTTGGCTTCCATGACCAATTTTCTGATCGATGGTCTTTGATTCCTAGCTTTCTTCTGTTTTATGGTTTCCATTGACACAAAGCTTCAGTGACTTTGTTCCTCACGTTCCACTTTACTGTGAAAAGTGACAGCAAAAGTTCCGCTGTGGACTTCTGCATTAATATCATGCAATTGGATCAGCCATGTTCTACTTCAAAATGCAAACAAAATGTTTCAGGAAAAAAACAAAACTGTTTTTGAAGACCTATGTGAGAAGCTGAATCAGTCACACAATCCAGCTGCACCCCAGTGATTTGACCCAAGTTTAACAATGAAGGAATTGGAGCAGATACAAATGCTGCTGCAAGAGGCAGCAGTAATGAAATGTATTTGTACAAATGGGCATCTGAACTGGAGTAACAGAAGAGCACAGTTTTGCACCTGTGTTACTTCAGAGTTATTCTACAGGATTAATGCAATTATCAGAACTTGCGAGTTGCAGGTAGAAGTTAAGCTAAACTGAAAAACAAAAGTCCTTCAATAAACACAATCCAACATCTTATGTGATTTTTTTTCCTTTGCCCTTAAAGTGAACAGTACATAAATTTAAATTAAATAAGTGACCTAAAACTTCTCTTTTTGCCATTGCTCCAACTTCATGAATCAATTATTAAACTGAAAATTAGAGTCATACAGAATTGATGAAAGTGTGGTAGATAAAGTCTAAACACTTCCTTACACAGGAAACTAAAATCCATTAAAGTCTTACTCAGAAAAGATGGCTCATGAACCAAATTTGAAAACCATACACTACAAAAGCAAGGTAATAGAAAAGCCGTATTTCAGATTTTGAAGAGACGCAGGCTTTTCTGTGGTGGTATCCTGACAGGAACACAACACGTAAATAGTCTGCTAATGTTTTAGGCTAGGACTTCTGCAGTACCTTCTTGCAGCCAGAAGTGTTGCAGAAGCTTTTAGTGCTAGACATGAATGCAGCAAGTGTTTCCTTGACAAACGCAAGCCGTTCACCGCTGTAAAAGCATTTATCTAAAACTCGCTACCATTTTGACACTACCTCCAGAAGGGAGAATTTTTTTCCATCTTCTCCCTCACCTTAGTATTCTAGACCTTTAGTGAATTAAGTGATAAGTAGCAATACTAGAATGGAAAAGTTAAGGTATACACATTTTTATCTTTTTTTCAGGGTTTGCTCTAAGCAATCGGAAAAGTATGTTTCAGAGTATCATGAGACCAGATGAGAAATACGCTAACTACAATGAAGAGCCACAAGCCTTAACACCTTCTCCTTCACATGACTGGAAGTACATCCACCTACCATGTGGTCAAAGTCATGCGACCAAGAAACACTGGCTATGTGAATGAAGATGCAAGACCACCCACACAATTGCAGGGGGACAAGGGAGGGAAAAGTTGCAGGGTTCTAGGTAAAGAGGCAGCAGGGAATGGTACTGGTGCACTGCCCTGCATCACTGTCTTACAAACTGTCACTTTGAACCTCAAAACACTTAAGATAAATGAAGAAAAATATTAGGACTTCAAGCATGGTTTTTTTTAGGCTGGAATAGGATATACTGTAAGATGCTTATGGAGATTTTACACTCACCAATTTCATAGCTGCCAGCAGGGCAAGTCAGGAAGGCTGTACTTCCTGACCTGTGATTGAAGCTTCCTGAAGACACTCTTGGAACATGTACAGAAAGGGCAGCCAACAGGTTGGGAACACCCATTGCGCTTCACTTGTTTCTGGCACAAAAATGAAATACGCATATTTTCGCACTGTGGAGTTCTCTTTGCTTCCTGCCTCCCCCTGCTCCAGAGGGGATCACCACTGACTGATGCCAGTGCTCCAGGATAAGTCCTGCCTCTTCCCCACTTGGTCTTCCTGCATCAGCTCTCATCCATGCCCATGCCCTCCTCCTGCTGCCTGCAGTACAGCCCTTATTCTCCTCCAGTAGTAAATATTTCTCCTCTTTTCCTCTCAGTCTTCTTCAAACAGACATCACCATCTTTTACCTGCCATTATCCCCCGCTGTATCTGCTACCTCTTGCTTGCCTCCTCTTCTCCCCCTTCCATCGACCTCCACAGGGTGGGTTTTTTTGGTTGTGGGGTTTTATGGGGTTGGTAGTTTTAAAATTTATTTTAAAATTACCCGATTGGGTTACCATTTCCTTCTTCTCTCTCCCCCCTCCTGACAGAGTCTCAAGGACAGAGATTCCCCATCCCCACACCCCATTCTCATTCTGCAACAAAATGTTTTTTCACAGGGTGGGTATATAAATATCTGGGGATGCTCCTGAGGCATAGCAGCAAGAAGCAGGCCAGAGGAGGAACTTCAGGGCCAGCTGAGGAGGTTGCAGCTCCTGCTCCCACTTACACTTCCAGTTTCACATGCTAATAATAAAACCACCTCCTTGTCACATTGTTCTCCAAGGTAAATTCACGTGCAGACTCTTCCTTCCCCGGGCTCCTGGGCAGAAAGATTTTACAAGTAACAGTGAAATCAGAGCTGCAAAAACCAGGCGTGTTCATAGAAAGGAAGTACACAACATGAAGGATAAGCCTAAACATGTCTGGTGTCGTCAGTTGTACTGAAAACACTTCAGAGTTATCAAAGGAAATGGGGGAAGGGAGAGAGAAAGAAGGAAACAGAAAATGTAATGTTAGCCATTTACCAGTATTTACATGAAATTCAGTATACTTTGAGTATTTTTAGGGCAAAGCATCAAGTTTGACTGCTACTTGAATTACATACTTCATGAATGGTGCTCAGAAGCACAAAGAATAAGGTAAAATAGAAAGATATTTATTATGTAGTACCTGAGAAATGAAATAGTGTTTTGCAGGCTTTGCTCTCAATGTGGAGAATTGTGCAATGTATTCCACAAGTTACACCTCCTTCTGAGGAAGCAGCGTATGCAAGAGATTTTTATGAGCATTTCCTAAAGTACTGTTACCTAACAGAATCCTTCTCCACAGTTCATTTGAATTTTTAGACAGTAAAATATGAAACAGTAAAGGAACACATTAAAGTAGAATTTACAAGCTTCTAAAATTAAAGTTGCTGTACAGAACTGAGCTCATAAGAAACCAGCAGTAGTTTCAGGGTTTAACTATTCCATCAGTACTCATGTAATCCACAGAAATTAACCCTACATAAATACACTGCAATTGTATCACTTACTGAAATCGAATAGGAATAGATCTATCCCAGAATTTTGCTGGAGGCAAATTCAGCTGATTGAAAACACGGGCATTCATCTACATTATTTAACACCACATGAAAGCGTGTGTACTTGATGGGAATTAGAAAGTAGTAAAGTCAAGCGGGATGGGTCCTTCAAAGCTGAGCAAACCAGGATAGGCAGTAGCACATGATATTAAATTGCAAGCTAAATTATTAAAGCCATGAAAGGTATCACGCAAAGAACACCAAAGGAGTTTTGTCGTCTTATTGAAGAATCAAGTATTGGAGATCTATTTAGAAGCCTTACTAGAAGGAATAGGAACGTAAAATTGACGTAAAATAATTAGCAAATCCATTGAGAATATACTTTGGTAAGAAAATTAGAGAAGGAAATCTAGATAAAGTAGCTGCACATACCATGAATACCAGAGTCTGGTCAGGCAACAAGACAATTTAATGCTGTCAAAAATAATTCGTTAAATTAATTGAGGGTCACAAAGTACCTGGACCTCCTGTCAAAGTTATTCTGAATTAGATATAAATATTAATCCATCTCTTTTTAGTATGAGCACAAAGGACATTTGCATATCATAATTCTGCTGGACTTCTTATCAGGGGCTCATCACCAGGGAGGCACTTGAAATGCTGCTTAGAATTCATGACAAGAGCCATGAAACCAGATCCCATATACTTAAAGTTAAAATCCCTATCATGCTTTGATGGTTTTGGTACCACAATGAATATTCATAGATCTGTCATTATGTTTACCTCAACATTTAAAGGGAAAAGGAAACTGACAGCATTGCCTACCTGAATTTCACAACTTCAGTTACTTCTAGTCCTTTCTTTAAGCAGCAAGTTCTTCACTGAAGAGATCCCCAATTCTAGAGAGCAAGGAAGGAGGAAAAAAATGGCATAAGTAACTATCTATTACAGCTCCTAATGCAAATTATTTATAATGAAGAGCAATGTAACTTCATGTTAGCAGGAAGAAAAGAAAACAGCTACCAAGAGGGAGAGTTGGGAGTTTCTCCGGCTCTTCTTTGCAGAGCACCACAGATACCGGAACAGCTGAGCTACTGCCATTTGTGAATGAACTCAAGGATTAGAAGGCACCTTGTTCACTGCAGTGTTGGAAGAAACCTTCACTGACTTGTGCACTCTCAGGTGCTCTTTATTCTTATCCTAATATGTTTACACACTTTAAAATATATATATATAAAAAAAAAAAATGTGTGTGTATACATATGTATGACATAGTTAAAGGAAGTAAATAAGAAGCATCGGTTCAAAAGCAGTAACTACTTAGTTTTGGCTGCTCCCTTTGCTAGGGTCAAACCTTCATATTAGCAGGGGCCGTGGAAAGGCCCTAAACCAGAAGTATATTCCAACATTTTTGTGTGCAAGATTAGTTAGATAATCCTTCTTACTGATCAGCCTTCAGATCACTGGCAATACCAGGTAGTTCAGGAAATAACTGGTTTGTACTAAGTGCTCAATAAAAATGTGTAACTTGGCAGTTAAGTCTCATGACACGTGAGGTTTAGCAAACAAGTTTGTTATTGAATTATTGTCCATGACATCTGCTACCAAGTTCAGCAGTTCTCAGTAAAAGGAAGGATGGATTACAAGTACTGCAGGCAATAACAGAAAGGAAACGCATTCATAAGAGCTGGCTCTGACCAACAAGAATAATCACTGCTCTAGAATCTGCTGTTGAAGTAGCAGCAGATTATTGACCGGTGTTAAACCTGTATTAAAAAACCTAAACAAACAAAAAACAAAGCAACAAACCAGAACACCCCTGTGTTCAGAGAGCATCCACCAGTACTCACAAACTGTCACGAGAGCATTCATATATCAGAAATGGGCTTCAAAACAGACAGAAGCTGTGAGGAAAGCTGAAAACTCCAAACACTCCAGTTCACACTTCAAATGTTCATGTAAAATAAGGTAAAAGTAGTAGTAAATTAAATTTTATGCATCTCTCATGTTAGGTAAGGCAATGTTTTGTAGATTTTATTTAAAAAAACTCCACAACCTCTCTTCTACACTTGAATTCCCTAGTGTTTTATCCTCCACACTGCATGGCAAGACATTTGCTTGCCAACTTTCACTGGGAGCTTGTTTGCCGTATTCCAGCCCTTCCTTGCTCACAAACTAGGGAAGCAAGTCTTCTGTTTTTTCTCAGACTGACATAAGCCAGATTTAAAAAGTAAAATTAAGGTTTTTTCATCTTTACCCCTTTAGTTTTCAGAAAAGACTGTCAGAAAATTTATGGACTGGTAACAAAGAGCTGAGGCAGATGAGAGCAGGTAAGATAGACTATAAATGAAGAAAAATGGTAAATCAAGACAAGAATGCTGGGGAGGAAAAGAAGGAAGGGGGAAACTTGTCTGGACAGCGTTACATGTCAGAGACAGAAAGCTTTGATCGCCTTTTTTGTTAGGATAGAAATCTAGGTGGTCAAAAAAGAAAGACTTTACAACAGTGGATTACTAAGAGGAACAGTATTAGGAATTGGCTATAACTGCCTTCATGAAAATAACGTTTGATGGTTGCATAGCCCTGACAGCGACACAAGGAGACTCTATGGAAAGAATGAGATTGTTGGCTACCTTCTAGTTAAAGGCTTTGTGGACAATATCTGATATATAGATAGTAGAACCAACTAATTTAACTGTAGTTAAACATAGACCTCCTCACTCAAATGCAACACAACTGAAATCAAAGTGGAGAAAGATTCATATTAGTAAATTATACCGAGAGAAAACCAAGACAGTTCTGCATTATGAGATGTTAGCAGACAGTACACATTAACAGCACACATAACATCCTAAAAACATGTAGAGACTGCAATTCTCTATAAGCCATTTCAATATGTAGCAATATTTATACAAATGAGGTAAAAGTAGATATAAGAATATCTATATTTACAATTTCTAAGCCAAATGTCTTCCTCCACCCCTCTCCTTAAAGAAAAATAGACTAAGTAGAAAATAAATGAATTACACTTTCCTAAACTGTAGCATTAGAAATCTAGGTCCGTGCTGTAACAGTAGCAGGACAGAACAATGAAAGCCATCCTTGTACAGTAACATTTTAAAAAGTCAGTCACAAATGAGATCTGGACCAGTAGTTGTAAGTCATCGTGTCACAGCCATTTAGAGTGCCAGATGAATGAAGCCTGTAGACTAAATCCACATCCTAATGAACAATTTAATTCACAAAACCACTTCTATAAATGGTAGACTTCTGGCTTGAAAGGCTGTTAAATGAACTGGCATAGAGTACCAGCCAGCAGAGTGGAAAGAACAGTTGTTTGCAGGTACTGCCAAGGCACACTACTAATCAAGCTGTAACCACTTTCTATGAAGTCTGGACAGCTTATTGCAGACTTGCCCACATCACTCATTCATTAAGAATGTCAGTTATAAATAGCAATTGTCTAAGTGTTAGCATTTGCGTGAGAATTTGAAGCTTTATGCTTTTCTGAAGCCTTGTTTTCAGATCTGACAATTCAGTATACTACCCGTATTTCTAAATAATAATTAAATTACTGATTTAACCAGTTACAAGAAATCGCTAATGTTGCAACATTATCAGGTGATTTAATCATTATCCTGACATTATCTGCTCAGATGATTTCTTATTTTACTTAGTCCATCACAGCTTAAAAGTCACATTAGTCTTTTTGAGAAGTTCAGTATAAAACCTGTGTATGAAAATAAAGATGACAAACTACAAATCAATGTGATAAATGACATATGGATTACCATAGAAAAGTGAAATATAGCTATTAGTACAGTGCTTCTACTGAAGAGGTGACACATTCTTTTAGAGAACCTAAATGCCAAAGAAGTCTATTTTGATGGGGCAGCTACAAGTGTCATAAGCATTAACAGACTTGAGAAAATTAATGCTGTTATTACTAAGTGTATCAAGTTCAGAGAGAAAATCATTAGTACAGTCGCATAACATTTTCTAAGTTGTTTTCTAATGACACGGAACAGATTGAAATTTGATAAAGAACTTAGGAGACACTATATATGTAAGGTGTAGGCTTTAAAAATGCATTTGTGTCTTAAGGAAAAGTATTTTCTAAGCTAAAGAGGCCATGAGTTTACGATGGATGAAGAGTTAAACAGCCTATCCATAAGAATATTATAATCTAAACTTTATATTGGCTTTCGTTATCTTCATTAGAACATCTGACTTTTTCACCCTTTTGCAAGCTATTAAAAACAGAAATGGAAAAAATATCAAGGATTAGTTTTGCACCTGCTAAGTAATTTTCCTATCTCTATAGACATATATAGTATATGCACACAGATTTACAGTCATCCTTCCATTCCAGTCAATGGCAAAGTCACATGCATACAGAAAATTACAAATAGCCAGTAGAGCATATTTTATCATTTCATTATGAAGCTTATAACTGATACACCAATTCATTTAATAGAGCCATAATGAATGGGAATGGAGTTAATCAATATCAGTGAGTTCAGAGCTGTGCATATTTGGAAGCAAAAGAGCCGTAAGGTATGTAACATTAAATGTAAGTTGAGGCACAAAGAATCATGAAAGCTCATTTTAGTTTCTCCCATTCCTATCAGAGGGATACAAGTCTCAAAATTAGAGTCCTTTAGAGGACAACATAGAGACAGAGTTTACACTTAGATACATCTGAAGGAGGAAGATATCTCTATTCACCAACTTAGCCTAGAAGAGGACTTGGGACAGTAGCCTACTTGAACTTATCTCTGAATACCTTTTCCCCACCTCAAACATTGTTTTTGAGAGATCCGTAGAAGATAGCAACATCAAGACATTTCAATATTTTATAATGTTTACATTTACCTCCATTGGCCTCCAGAAATCTCCCCAAGAAAAAAACCCAAATAATCCTCTTGGAAACTACTAGGAGTCAGACACATAGAAGGCTGACCTCCAGGTCATGTTTATCTGTGCTGCCATCAAGCTTTCCTATTTCCTCTCTGTTCTAATGAAATTCTGTGGCTCATCAGTGACACAGGTGTGTCTACTTGGACGATGACTGGACAACACTGTATGAACACACTAAGGAGAAGACTGAAAAATACCTGGGTCAGAGGCTGGGAGTGCAGAAATTCAGTTATGTAAGGCGTGAAATCTTACATTTCATTCCAATTAGACACACTGGATTTTTAGTATGGAGAAATTCAGTATGTATTACACTGTTTGAGAGGCTAAGCCTTTCATAAAGAGAAGGAAAATGTATCTGTGTGCTAATACTTTTTTCTCAGATTGTTTTATTACCCTACAACCTAAATCTAACAGTGATCTCTTTTGCTATATGTAAAGGCTTTCTTTTTTCTAAAGGAAATGGCTGAAAGAGGCTAATACTATCAGGGAATTTGTTGGGAGGAAGGTACATTTAATAGCATGCTTTTCAGAAGCAGGTACTGTGTTTTCATACCTGCCAACATAGACTTTGAGAACCTGACATGAATAACTTAACTGATTTATCAGATAAAGGATGTAATTTACTTAAATTTTTCTTCAAAATCTAGTATGAATAATCCCTTAGCCGTCTGCTTTAAATCACACAGGTGGCAATCAACCTGTGTGCTACTACAAATCCTGTACATAACGGAAGTAGACAGGTCAACGTAATCAAAAAACAAAAAAACCCATCCAAAACTACAACACATCATTGTTTGAAGTCCTATCAACCCTCAAGTTTTGTGTTTTAAAGAACTAGAAAGAGAGATATTCTGTTGGTTCACATTAAACATCTCCTTCTTCAACAAGCAAAGAAAGGACCTAGCAAGTCACTAGCTATACAAACAGCTCCACTGCCCACACAGTGGAGTTCAGCCTTCGCAAAAACAGCTTTGAAAAACCGCAACTTGTTTTCCTAAGGCAAAGACTTTCAAAGGCATCACTTCCCACACTTACCCTCTCAAAAGGAGGCCTGGCATTTTGAAGAAAAAATACCATAGTAATAAGCATTATTACTATGACAGACTGCATAGAATGAGTGAATATCATTGTAAAAACAAAATACTCCAAGCGATGTGAATGCACACACGGATGGCTCAGACGTACAGCTGACTGTGTAAGTTCAGCACAGTCTGACTGAGTGTTCGTGTCACGCGAGGCTAATTACTCCGCTCTGCCAGTGCACTGGCAGCTCTCATGAACCCCCCTGACTCATCTGAACTCTGATGCATAGAGAGCACTTCAACTCCTCATCCCGTTTGGTGCTTTTGCTATAGGGTTTATCTATGCAATGAAAGAGTAAAGAAGCCAATTTTCTCAGGGCATCTAACACAAAAGTCATTATAACTTGGTCTGCATTCTGAACCAGTATCAATGCTTCTGTAATTCTCAATAGCAGTGGTCCAGTATTTTTAAACTAGTAAATTACTGCAACTCATTAAAATTTGAGACAATCAATACAGTATTGGGGAGAAGAAATCATCCTTCATCCAAGTCTCCCATTTTTTTCAGGTTATTTAGACTACAGTAGTAAAGAGCCAAGAAATGTCAGGTTTACCTTCTCCTGTCCCCCACATAAAGCAATAGCCAGTCTTCCTATAAATTCTTATGAATTTATGTGTTTATCTGTCATCAGCACTGACTGAATCAGGGTAATTATTAAGACAGTTTCAGCACTCTAGAACAGAACACAGTTCGGCTTAAAAATCTTTTTTCTTTTTTTAATTTAAACTAGCATTGACTACATTTCAGAACTAATTCTGTGTCCAAGGCAACAACTGCATGTACAAAAGCATCCAGACAGGCTTACCCAAAACCAAGGACCTTAAACATTCACAATGACTTGGCAGAAATCACCAGGACATGAGCTATCAGTAATAAGTGTCCTTGTTATGTAGCTCCAGTTGTAAAATACTGACTTTTAAGCCTATCCATAAGTTCTTAGAGAGGCAACAAAGAAGTTTTCAAGTTCCTTTGCTAAATTACAAGATTCTTATATGCCATCTCCTGAACAGAAAGACGACTCAATGATTACCCACATATCTGATTATTTCAGTGGATTAGTTTCAGAATCACAAAAAAAAAATCTGATTAAAAAAATGAGACTATAAGCAGTATTAGCTGCATCAGATTGTTTTCAATTAAGCAAAGAACATATCTACATCAAAGAACAAGCAGTGCAAGTGGCACTGAGCATATGCAATATTAACAGATTCTGTTAATGCAGATTCTGACTTTAGCCTCCTCCCCCCCCCCACATTACCATGGTGATTTGCAAAATTTGCTGCCGAGGATTTTGGAACAGTACAGTGTTTGAAATGCCCTCAGCATCTTTGAATAGAGGCAAACACAAATTAAGTTACATTTAAAGAGACAATAAGCCACAAATAGTTTGATAAAGCTGTCTTTACAGAACACCACTGACAAAAATATCTTAATATGACCTCAAGCAGTAGAAACAAAGCAACAACGCTTTCACATTATGCTTTCTGTCCCCAAAAGAAAGGGAACTAAGTTTAAGGATTCGAGAAAAGAAATAGCATACATTCATTATAAAAAGCATGATCTATAATCGCCTATTATCTCTGTCAACATTTGAGTAGCTATCCCTGGAAGTGTCAGTCACTCACAGAACAACATCTTCTCTTTGGAAGAATTCTTAATTTATATACATTACTTCACTAAAATGCACACTTGTTTGGACAGTAACAGGTCTATGCCTGTTTTGAGTTTCCTACAAGGGTGATCACTCTTGATGCAGTTTCCTTTTATTTATTATAATTTTCAACAGAAGAAATTAAAAAAAAATCATCTTAAGAAATGAGGATCATCTTACTGTGAATACATACATCTCCTGACAACATAGAGGGCACAAGACTGGGAGCAAAGGCGACAATTCTTGGTTCTTCATGCCCCAACCAAACAATAGGTTAAACAAACAAACCCACCACAACCTCCGATATCTGTACTGTCCTGTATATACAGTGATAATGTCTCATACTTTAGTTTGTAAGCACCTTGGGATACAACTAAGGCAATTATTATTCTAATTAAGAAATACAAGGGACAAGACTTCACCATAACTGCTACCTGCAGGTGATGACAAATATTACCCTTGCAAATGCATTCTTGCAGAGATGCAGTTGACTTTCTTCACAGACATAATTGTAATGGATTTAGGACCTCAATGAAAGGCTCACCACTAACTTCATCATAGCCAGGATTTAACTTGAGACACTTAAAACTGAAAGGTGTCCCTCACCACTCACGCTGACTTCCTGGGAAAGGCCTGCGGTAAGTGGAAGCACTTAACAGCCATGCATGGGTGAAGAGGCGCCAGTGTGGGGATTTACAGGCTCTTCTTTAAAGCCCTCACAGGAAGCTTGGCAACCGTGGAGCTGGGGGATGATCCACGTGGAAAAACTGCATTAGAGTCAATCACATATTTCACGACAGAGTGGCTGTACTGACATACTGCCCCTTCAAATTCACCGCAATACGGACGTAAGTCCAACTAACATTTTTCAAGAGCATCACAAGGCTTTACTCATTACAAGACAGCTTAGCAGAAAATAAGTTACAATTGTGTCAAATAACAGAGCTGGACACCCCTGGATTTATCTTTCAGAATAAGTCACTATTTCAACACTGAAATAAAAAGACTTGATTATGCAGCAGTCCCTGGCTGTACCAATGACATGTTTGCAGTGTGAGCAGATCACCTAAACATTAGTGTAAGATGAGTTTTTCATAGGACAACAACAACAACCACCACCAAACCAAAAAACCCAACGACAACAAAAAACCACACCAAAAAAAAGAAAATAAAGGAATGCACCAGAGCTACTGACTTAGTCTTCCATTAGTTCCACAAATTATTCCCCCCGTATGCTTGAGGACAATAAAAAAACATTCTGATGAGCAAGGAGTGCATGAAATACCGAAACTAAAGCTATTATTTGAAGACCACTCCCTGCTCCCTCCTCCCTCCCCTTAAAAATTAGAGGTTACTTAAAAAAGGTATTTCTAAACCTTTCTTTCAGTCTACTGTAGATTGACTTCTATGATATGTGTGGCAGAAACACTCGCCCTAGTCAGGGCCAGAGGCTTTCAGGGCAGCAGACAATGGCTCCTTTTTGCGCCTCATTTTCACGCCTCCAGTGCCCTGCCGTGGCAGCTGTCACTCACACACCTCAGCTCAGGTGTCAACGACCCCCCGCCCTGTGGTGGGAGTGGGAGAGGTGGGAGTGGGAGAGGTGGGACCCCTGGACCGGTCAGTAGGGCTCCCAGCCAATGGCGGGCCTCAGCTGAGAGAAACTTACAGTCCTCTGACCGTACTGGGACCCCTCAGTGGACAGACAGGGCCCTCAACCAATGGCGTGCCTTGGTTGAGAGAAGCTTCTGGAACACCGACCATGCACGCCCACAGCTCAGATCCGATCGGGCCATAACAGGATCCCCCGCCGCAGAGCCCCCTTTGAGTGGTTTTCCTCAGAGCAGCGGGCCTGTGACCCGAAACTCTCCCCTTGGGCTGAGACGTCACCCAAGGAAACTTCCCGGGATTGAGTGCCCTCGCCATCTTTTGGTGAATGATTTCTTCTGGATAGATCCTTGAGTGAACCCGAACACACACACCACACCCCTCTTCGGTGAACACTCTTACTCTGCTGGATATCCTTGAGTGAGAGTTTCCCTTCTGTGAGCATGTGCACACCCTGGACCATCATTCTCGTGTTTTGCCGTGCAGTAATAACATCCCCGACCGGTATATCGAACCTGTAACTTGTTACATGTTCTCGGAGTGTCATTTGGTTACCTTGTTGTTTTGTTTCGGTTTCAGTTGTGAATTAAAGGTTGGTTTGAGTTTAGCTGTGTGGAGTTGTTTTGGTGTACCTCCGTGACAGTATGTCACCACCAAATAAAAAAACAGGTAAACTCCTGCTTCTGAAATACTTACACATACTTTTGGCTGGAGAAAACAGTTTCTATCATATCTTGAAACCTGTTTACACAGTTCAGGTGAACAGGACTACTCAACTTCGAACTACTTTCTTACATCAATTTTAATTTATTTTTATTATCTCAAGACAGAACAAACCTTATAAAACTCAGCTTATTAGAAAAGGACTTCAGTACGGAAAATCAGGGCAAGATACCATTCACTTGAAGGGCTAAGCGGGGAAATAGGTAGTTGAGCTCAAATGAAAAACTGTTCTCAGGAAGCTTTAAAGGAGTAGGTGGAATTCCTGTAGCAACTGGTGTTTGATGAGAATAGCTGCATCACGTGGGGCCAATTAAGAGATGTTATCGGTGATCACAAGAGTTGTTGAACATGAGCCATAAGATAAAAGTAATCAATAAATGTAACAAAAAGCTTTCTGCATGTTAATATTTCAGTACTTACTAGCATGACTGTTTTGACGAGGAGGCCAACTGCAATTTATGAAAGACCTGGTTTTGCACAAGATTTAAACAGTTAGTCTCCAAATTCTGTGGGTGACTACAAGAAAGATGACAGAAAATCCTCTTCCAAAAAGGAAGTAAAGGAAAAGTATATTAAGCCCATACAAAGATAAGTCTGTACTTTATGACAGAAAAGGTACTAAGTTTAAGACAGAAATCACCAACTTCATTCAAAAGACAGACACACTTATTTTTTCCATGAGGACAATTGGGATTTTGACTGGAAAGGTTTTGGTGACAACACACTTTCTATTCTATGGAAAGAAAGTTTTTCCTAAGAAAACATTTCTGAACTCTGTGTAATAACTGATAAAGTTCAAGGCATGTACAGTCAGAAAAAAACATGTTGTACAGTAATTTGTAAAAAAGCACAAGACATCAACATACCCAGCAAACAATGATGCAGTCTGTAATCAGTTATTTGGTGCATGCATTGTTTTGCCCTTGTGCTGTGATTTATATACTGATAAAACAAACAGCTCTCTGTTTTAGCCTAAATGGTTAGAGTTACTTACAATATTTTATCTCTGTTTGCCTAAAGTGCAACTGTACGTAGTATAACTGTTTTGCTGTGAAAAAGTATTGGATCAGAGTGGTCATCACCACGTGTAATCTTCTCCCAGCATTAGGAGCCCCTTATTGTTTTGACGAAAGTTTCTCCTTTGCTATGCTAAAGATGAATTGCAATTTCTCCTCCAGCACCTCTTCTCCAATGCAGAGGCAATGGTTTATACAGTGCAAACAAACCTCATCATGGGCCAGGACGCTTCTGCTACAATTTATGTATGGTGGGGAGAAGATTCAAACTCTGTCCAATGAAGGACTGAGCTGACAGTTTTCTCATAACCACAGTATCAGACCAAGTGCTCAGGTAACTGCAACTCGACAGACCTTTGACATTACTAGATGTTGGCCTATACCGTGATCCATACATTCAACATCAGCCAAATAAGCAAGCCATCCATTGAACACAACCCACAGAGATCTATTTCAGTTGCTTGTTGAATATACCATAACTATAACTTCAAAGCAAGCTGAACAGCAGCTCCTAGCTCTTCAGGTAGCGCGACTGTTAGCAGCTTGCTTTCTCCCATGTACCACTCCGATGCACTACTGCACATGCAGAGAGAAGGTATCAGTTCTCCCTCTGACATGTCATGACAAATATTACCAATCTGATTGGACAGAAAGCTAACTAAATCAGAGGAGGAAGTGAATACAGTATAGTCATGTTTCCAGGAAGAAGCCTGCAAAACCTGCTGATGATCACACTGACACCTTATGTCGCCCTCCTAAACCCTTCTGTTAGTGTGAGGCTGACAAAGAAGATGGAAGAGTGCTCTGAAGTAGGTCTGCACTCCCTTAACTATGCCTTCATCACAGGCAAGAGAGGTCCTCTTCCTCTTGCAGCTGAGGAGAAGCGATCAAGAGAAACTTTTGCTCCTCTTGGGACAATAATTAGCCTTGGACTAGTAGTTTCATCTCATGCATCCACTTCTAACCGCACACAAAACATTGACCTAGAAAGAGACCAAAGGGATCCTCAGGCAGAGTTACCTAGCTACGTAAAAGGCACTGAGAACAGACCTTCTCGTAGGACACTCACCAGCCTAACTTTCCTACATTCTCGTTGTTAGTAACAGCCAGCTTTCTCACTGCTAAACTTCCTCTTCAATCTGCTCTTCACGTGAAGCCCCTGCTTCAACATGTTCAGTGCAGTTCTCTTACCCACCTTCATTTGTTTCAGGTTGCTTGTTCCTTGAATTTGCCATTATTTCTTGACATCATCACTAGTCATGCAATAAAATGAGACACTAGTCACGCAAGGCAGACTTGCTTCATCAAAATATCTTGAAACCTTTAAGTGACTGTGAATACTCAAAAGCCTCTCTTCAGATTTACTGACATTTTTTAAACAAAAAGGAATCCAACCCACCCATCTCAGGATCAGCATCCTTCAGAGAAGCATTCCTTCTCCCCCTCCCCCCTTTATTTTCCTCCCAGGCTTGGCTACAGGAAGGAACACCATGTCCCTGCTTTTCTAATGCATCTCCATCTAGTCTATTCAAAAATTTGTTCTTGAGAAAAAAATAATCATTTAGTTGTGCAGTCATCAACATCATCATCATGTACACTTAGCTTCAGTACTTTCAACGCAACAGTAACACAGCAAGACATCTATAATATTAAAAAAGCTCCTTCATGTTAACCCTGCTAGGTATACTTCAAGAATTGATAAAATTGCGTTAGAAGACAGGCATACATGTATCAGCTACATTTGTGGAGTAAACAACAGCCAATTCCCTACAATCCTTCAGCATATATAAGAAAGCATTTCTCTGACTTTTAAGGTAACAAAACAGTGACTAACACTGTCATAACACCTCCGGTTCTTTTAAAACTCAGTTATTTACTTTACAGGCCAACGTTAAGATTAGGAGACACAAGACGACTAGTATTAAACACATTTAATGAATACAACACAGCAAGGTACAACAAGGCTCTACAGAGGGCCACACTCGTCTTCACCCATTTTCTCTATCTGAGCACACAGAGAGGTGCACAGCGAAAAACAGATACCCAGAGGTAAGGCGGTAACCAAAGATAACTGGGTCATTCAGACACATGTTTATGTAAGGCGACAGTCTTTAATATTAGCTAGAACCATATCTAGTAAAAACATGCGTTGTACTAATGAATTTGATGATAAATTGCTATTCAGTTCCTGGACTCACGTCGTCAAGTGTAATCAAAAGCTGCAACTAAGTTGCTGAAAGCTAATTTGAATAGTCAAAGTATCACTCAAAAGTAAGTGAAAGTTAGTCATATTTTAATTCTATGCAAGTACTCGGTGACACTGACCAGAACCCAGTGGGTTTCTGCACATAGAGCTAACATGAATCATGATAGAGTTTGCAAAACAGAGTTTGCAAAGAGACTTTCTTTAGCAATATGGTATGCTAAGCTTACATGTAATTTGCCACTCCACAACAAGCTAAGTTCACCAAAAATGAAATAAACAAAAAAATGACCTGCAAAAGAGGTACTTCCAGGAAATACTTTAACTTTTTTTTTTTTACATTATTGAGTAATTTAATTCCACATTATGCCTCATGCCTAAAGGTTGGTCTATAAATCACATTAAGCAAAGCCAATGTCTGAACATTATTCTTAATAGTTTGAAAAAAAATCTTGAACTCCAAGAAACTGCTGTCTCTGTCATATACCACAGAATGAAATGATTTCCTTGTAATTCATATGTCAATAGTGTAAAAAAAAAAAGTATTTTTCTAATAGTGTATTGTAATTCTGGCAAGAAATCCTACACTGAAGAGACAAAAAAAGAAACCCCTTCACACCCCACCTTTGAAGGTCAAAAGGTCTAGCACAAGTATCTAAAGGGTTTGTACAAGTTTGCCCTAAAAGGCTTGCTCAGGTTACCAGGTGTTACACAGATTCCTCCCCAGTGGACAATGAATTACAGCAGCAACTGCTGATTAACATTATTTCACCACCACAAACCATTACTCCTTCTAGAAATGTGAGAGAGTGTCGATTACACTTCTTGTTGGGGAAAAATATGAAATGAGACATTTAACACTTCTTGTTTACTGTAATGCCTCCATAGGACATGATCTGATTTCTCGACACTAGTCTAGCGTTAATGTTTTATCACTGCAATGAAAGCTCTGATACCTAGGTAAAAAAAGTCATAGTAAAATATTTAGAAAGCCACTTGGAACACACAATCAATTTCTCTTCTCCCCTTCCTATTTCTAAATCAACTCAACTTTTTTTTTGGACAGCAGAAACTACGATGGGATGTTCAAAACATTTCTAACTGTCTTTTCCCTATCGTGACAAGCCACCATGTCCACCAGGCTTCCCTCAGACCACCACAATGCAAGCCACTACAGAGCTTCTGACACTCTTGTAAGGTCTGAATTACTAGCAAGCTTCAAAACAATTTATTTTCTCTGATTATATGACAGCATAAGTAAACTGCCAATTACTTTTCAGCAAAACAGACTTTAAATCAAAGATAACGTATCACACAGCTTGTAACATTTCTGGACAAGCTACACCTAACAACAGTTTCAGAGTTCTTCATTCTTCTGTTGTACAAATGCATTATAAAGTTTTATAGACTGTACGCTGTAATATCTGATCTATACAACTTTGGTCTAGATATACAGAAACTTCACCAGGAAGTTTCCTGAATATAGAATAACTGATTCTCTGCTGTGGAAAGGATACTAGCCTTTCCTCGAAGCAGAAAGCATGTAGAAAGTATTACCCATTAGCAAAATAGTTTTAGATACCTGGACAGCTATATCCAGAGTCTAGTTTCTCACCCAAGCTAATGGGAGAAATTTAAGAGACCAGTGATGCAACTATTGACACAGAATTAAATTTATATACATACTAGAATTTAAACAGTGAATTACCTCATTGCTTATTTGAGCTGCTACTTAGTTCATTAGCGGTTGTAATCATTTGCTTGATCACTTTCTACAATTTCATCTACAATAGTCCCTTTCACCCTTCAAAAAAATATTACAATAGAAATTTAGTATTTTATTACATCTTTCAAAATTGCATCTATATTTCAGCAATGTAAAAAACAACTTCAGGAACATATCTGTACTTTCACTGAGCAATTATTAATCAGATTACCCAAGCAAATTAATTGACTAAACATTCCTTATGAGTGAGGAAAAAGCATCATCTAATCTTAATTACTTCAGCTAAATATAAGGAAACATACTAGTATTACACTCACAGGTGTTTCCTATACATTGATTTAAGCTTAAAAGGTGACTGTAAGCCCTTGAGGGTTAAATAACACACATCACCAAAAAAATACCTAAGAGAGCTTAAGGCAACCCCTTCGCCCAGGCTTTACAGATTTTCTTTAGTTTTCTATTTTTTAACTAGTTATCGCAGTCCAGGAGGGATATATTTGCAATGGGTGTGGGAAAAGCCTGCTTAGGGTTCCATTTAAATTACTTCTGAAGTTTCTGTCTCACAAATGTGAGATAATTACTCCATTCATCCATCCAAGTTCAAAAACAAAATCGGAAGACTTACAGTTTAATGCATATCCAACTTCAGAGTTACAAGTCGCAAGACCTTATGTTCTCCTGGCCTATGAAAATAAGATTTATAATTTCGGTAAGAGCACAAGGTTACACACACTGAGTGACTGCCTGAAAACCAAACACTTAACCCAGAAAACAAGCGCCACGTTTCAAATAACCGCGTTAAATACGACTTTACCTCTCCGGATGCACAACAAAGTCACAGCTGTTACACCCCACCGCGCCCCCGAGAGCGGCCTTCTGCCCCTCACCCCGCTGTGCGGGGCTCCCCACGGCGGCCAGGGACACGCGTGGCCGCAGCCCGGGGGCAGGGAGGCGCCGCGGCATCCCCGGCACGCCACCACGCCCTGTGCCCGGCGGAGGCCGAGCCCAGGCCCCGCTGCCCTGCCGCTCCCGCCGCCCACCCACCTGCTCGCAGCAGCACCTGCCCTCCCGCCGCACGCTTCGCCAAGGAGGCGGAGAAAAAAAAAAAGACCACCACAAAAAAAAACCCCAAACCTCTCATCTTTTTTCATCGCCCACCAGAAAATCTGTCGCTCGCTCCTTTTTGTCCCGAGTGTCAGGCGAGATTACCGCTGAGCATCCCTCGTCGCGCCCGCGGCACTGGCCAGCCCTGCTGCCTGCTCCCGCGGCGGCGCGGCCGGAGGCTCCCCCCACAACGCCCCGCCCGGCCCGGCCCGGCCCCGGCCCCAGCCCCTGGGCACCTCGCTCGCCACTGCCTGGTCGTGGGGTTGGCAGTGCGGGCAACACCGGCGGTGACAGGCGACGGCGGAAGGGCAGCTTCCCCCCTCGCCCCCGCCCCCCCCGCCGCCTCCGCCGGCAGCAGCCCGAGGCCCTGTGCCCCCCCCCGGGAAGGGAGCGGCCGCGGCGCAGCCCGGCCCGCCGGCAGGTACTTGCCCCGCGGGCGCGCCGGGGACCCCCCGCTCCCCTGCCCCCGGCACTCACCGCTGCCCACGGCGGCGCCCGCTCCTTTGTCTGCCCGCCGCGCCCTGGCACCTCCGTCCCCCGCTGCTGGGCGCCCCGCGCCCCCTCCCCGCCGCGCTGGGGGCGGAGGAGGACGCAGAGGAGATCCGCGGAGGAGGCCGCTGCCGCCCGGCGGTCACATGCAGCGGGCAGGCGCGGAGCAGCGCAGGCCCCCTCCCGCGCTCCCAGCCGGCTCCCGGGAGCCCGGCCGGCAGGTTCGGAGACGGGGTAGGGGGTGAAGATGGCGACCTCGGCGGCGCGGGGAGGGAATCCCCAGGCCGGCCCGCTCCGCGCTGCCGGCTGGGCTGGGCGCGCCGGAGAAGGGAGGGGACAAAGGAGGCCGGGCGGCGGCGAGAACGGCTGCCGCTGCCCGTCAGCTCTATCGATGTACCGCCCGCTCCTCCTCCGCCGCCGCCGCGCTTTCAAACCGCCGTCAGGAGCCGGCGCCGCAGCGCCCCCTGCTCGACCCGCTCCGACCGCCCGGGCGCGGCGGTTCCCTCACGGGGAGCCGCCGCGCCCGGGCGGTCGGAGCGGGTCGGGCCGTGAAGCCGTCGCGGGCCTTATTGCGCACCGCAGTGGGACATCGGGCCTGGGCTGGCGCGAGTGTGGTCCCCGGGATGGGCTCTCCCTGTCCGGAGCCGGGCGAAGCCAGCGCTCCAGAGTCCTCCCAAGCCAGCCGGGCTCACCTCACCCCCTCAGATGCTTTCCCTGCCTTCGCTCCGTGAGGAGACAGCACGCCCCGGGGCAGTTAGCACAAATGGCTGACCGTTCGTTAGCTGGCTGTCCAAAATTTCGTGCTGGCATTGCAGAGGCCTTGAAGACGTGTGGAAAGCAGGTCACGAAAGCTGGTGTGGTTGGGGTCGGACCTCCAGGAAAAGAGGAGGGGCTCTGGCTTCTGACCCCCGGCTGTTGACAGCAGCAAACCCCCTCTGCGTGTTGGTAAACTTCGCCATCCTACGTCTTCCCCCCGGCAGTCACCTCAGTCTGTGACAGCAATATGAACCTGACCTTGCAGAGGGGTGATGGCTTGTCATGGGTGCTTCACACCCGTAACTGCTTCACTGATTCAAAATCGGTATGGTGCCACTGCGACTCTTGAAGAGAGCTCTCTCCACTCCATTCCACTGGACCAGATATTGTCTTTTAAAAAGAAAAAAAGGAGGGAAAAAAAGCTAAAGGTGGCAAGCATGACTCAAATATGAAACATGAACGTGCAAGATCAGGCACTCCTCGCTGGGTGGCAAAGTACGGCTGGCAGCTCTACCCACTGACACCTTGGTGCTGTCGAGCTGCGGTTCTCCACATAGAGGCAGGCTGCCATCCTCCTCCGGCTCACCTGTGCACTACTCGTCCTGGTTTCGCACATCATCCGTGGTCAGCGGCATGGGTTACAATGGAAAAGGTGGCAGTGCTAACCAGTTGCTAGTAAGCTGAATTTGGACGGTATCACAGGGAAAGAGACGGGAGAGACCAATTGTAGGGTGGAAAATTTCCTGGTCTATACCTAAAGCTACAAACTGTTATAAAACAGCCTGAAAAGGATATGAAGCATATAAAAAAATCATTCAAAAACTTCTGATCTCTGATTTTAGTCTGTATGACTCCCTGACATTTACACTTACTGACAATATAGATTTCTTATTGTTAGTAAGACCTACCTCAACTGAGAACATGGTTGGTTTTTATTATTTTTCCAGACTCTTTTTTTTTTTTTTTTAATGACTTGTGACATTTTTCTAAGAGCTCTTTATTTGTGCCCACTGAGGTACCAGATACGGTTATGTCTAATTTGCCTTCAGAAGGACACAGCGTGAGTGGTGTCTGCATCGGGCACGCCCAGCCACTGATCTCCCTTTGCACGGACAGGGGCACGGAAAAGCAGTCCCAGCTCAGCACCCTGCCGGTGGTGTTTCAGCTGCGTCTGTTTATATGATGAACACCCTCATCTGATGCCTGCAAAGAACAGCTGCAATGGTTGCTTCCATTCTGCTTAAGCTTCTCTTTACTGTTAATGGACTTTACTTCACAAGAATCCTGTGATGTAAAGTATTATTATCCCCACTTTCAAGATGAGAAATTGCAGCGTAAAGAGGCAGTATAGCTTGCCTCAGGTCATACATATAGTATGTGGTAAAACCAGAAACTTACTCTAGAGTTTGGATGCAGATCCAGTCAGTCTAACCACAAGTTCATTTTCTTTCTCAAGTTCTGTTTCTCAGGACTCCACTGCTGAAAAATTCTTGAGAGAAGGAGCAAAGCAGTATTGAAGAAGACACATTAACAGAAATTCTGCTGAGTTTGTGAAAAAAACCCATGTAGTTAAATGGTAATGTTGCAAGTAGGCATATTTACACAGAAAACTTCTGCAGAAACGTTATCCTGGTTTGGTAAGTGTACAAACGAAGAAGGGGAACACCATGCAACATGTTGCTTCAATATTGTGCGTTTAAGACATGTGATGTAAGAACTTCCAGCTTTTATTGGCCAAATTTCATGCAGGAGCAGGTGAATCAGAGGAGTATCGCAGGAATCTTAAGCCAAAGCTGCTAACACATTAACAATTCCCATGAAGGACTGTCCACATGAAGAGTACCACTGTATTCTAAGGAGTTGTGGCATTTGCATCAGACCTTGTGGTAGCACATGGTTTGAACTGTTCCCCACAGCAATTCCTCTCAAGGAACAAAGATGTGTCAAGTGTATGCATCCACAGTCACCTGTGTGAGGTGGTTCTCGTACATCTTCAGAGTTTCAAGGATCTCCCCTGCCACGTGTCTCAACAGACACAAGGGTGCCCAAAGGCACATTGTGTAGCCCAGTAGCATAAACCCGTAAGAAGCCAACCTCTCCAAACCAGGTCCAGCAGCAGAGTCAGGAGATTCATCTACATTGTGAAAGCACGTGCCAAATACTTGTCAGAAGACAGTCATGTGCCAGGCTGCTTCTGGCAGCAAGGGTACGTATTCAGCTGCCATAGTTACTAACAAAGTACTAATCATGTTGTGTGTGAGAACAAACTGTGTATAGAGCCAGCCATGCTTGCAAATAAACTCAATTAAGCCTTCAATAGATTGAACTGAGTTGGACAAATGTGCTCTGACCAGCAGTTCATACTCTGCTCTATTACGGTTAGTTCCTCAAAAGCACAGTCTTTACCACTTTCCAAGTATCTCTTTTGTGTCCTTCTGGCTAAATACTGACCATTCTCCTGATTTCTTTCCCCAGTGTGACAGTCTTGCCCATATTACTGACTACTTTTGCTAATTACTTCTTTCATATCCAAAGTAAGGCAAGAACTTTATCTTTCAAAAACTTCTTCCTCTCTTGCTGTCCTCAGGGCCTCATGCTGAAGCATGAAAAAATGGTCAGGTAGAAATAACTCAATATTTATATGAACCTTTGATGATAAATGATATTCTTCCCACCCTGTGGGCCAGAGTGCTTGCTAGTTAGCATACCAAACGCAACAAATAGAAATCCATCATTGCTGGCTTTGGTGGTGTCTGTGAAAAAAAAAAAAAAAGATGGCTTTTTAAAAGGGAAAAATTACTCTATAATTCCAAATTTAACAATGCATTGTTCCCTTTTTCAGATGAACAATAAAATGAACATGTTAGCTGTGACTAAATAGCAGTGTGTGGGTTTAACGCTCATAAACACCATGGGATTCCTCTATTTCTAGCGTAGCCATATACAAGTCAGTGAAGGTGTGGACCAGCGATTACAAGTGGTTAAGGTAGCTATTCACCGAGCTGCGTTAGCTGACCATACCTGCATTCCTTACCTGTGGCAACTGTCTACCTTCATGACGGCAGCCTAGGCAAATGTGTTCTGTTTTGCAGTTGCCACAGGCAAGGAAGGAGCCAGGAGTACGGTCTGTTAATGTGGCTCAGCTAACAAGAGGCAACGTGTTACGCTCTGCTCGTTCAGTCGGTTGTAAGGGTCTGTTCGTGACCAACGCTGAAGGTGAGTCCAGTCATAACCACCAGCTTTAAGAGGAGCTCAGCCCAAGGAGTGGGAGTGGTGGGGGTGGAGAAGAAAGGCTAGCTTCCTACTTGTCTTCTCCTCTGCTAAGAGAGGAAGCTGCTGGGGATATTCACCTTCCAGTGTTTTCTCTAAATGGTTCTTCCTTGTGAACGAGTCTGGGTAAGGGAAAAACTTGCTTTTTCCAGAAGAGGCAGAAGTTGCACCTGGAAGTCCCAGCAAACTCTCTGAATCTGCATGCATTTTGGATACAAGCCCCTCTACATGGCCTGCTGTCTGTCCATGTGGAAGCTGATGCACCATGCCTGCTCCCTTGTAGCTTTATAGGTAGTGTTTCTCTTTTTCTGAATTAGATACAGAGACCTGAGACACAAGCTGAGGTGCTCTTTCACCAAGTAGTGTGAGGCAGATTTACCACTCAACAAGAAAGTGTGGGGAGAATGGAAAAGAATGTGTGTCCTCTTGACTCAGTCACTTCTCACTCAACATGTAAAGACCTGAACTTGGCAAAGTAGCTCAGAGCTTTTCTGCATAATAAAAAGAAGATCCTTGAACAAAAGAAGCTCACCAAGTGAAAATCCAAAGGGATTTTCCCAGATAATAGTACTGTTTCTATCAAAAAGGAACTTTGCCAAATAGCTGCAGTGATATAGTTGCTTCGTCGTGAGCCTGCAATGAAATCTCTGTATGATATCTTCATTCACTATCCTTTTTTTCTGACAGAAATGCAACCCCACAAACAATAGCATTTTTCACACTTGCAAGAACCAGGGCTGGCAAATAGGTTTCTAATATATTTTCTGTAACTTCCCTTAGTTTTCATTCTGTGCATTGACGTGGCTTTGGAAAGTCGTAATTGTTTAACATGCATCTCTGTTTCCTTTCTCACCCTCTGGCTGTCTGGTCTGTTTAGGTTGCATATTTCTGTTATGTTTGTGCTATGTTTGCACATTGCCCGGTATTAAGCAACTGCAAATTTGTTTGGCTTCTCTACTTGCTATTGTGATACAAATAACAAATAATTCTACACTTTTAAAAATCATTATTATTTCAGAAGCTCTAGGGATTAACTTTGTTTTCCTGTTTATGAAAATACAGTTTTATTGGTTTTACCAGAGACTGGGGGCATTCCATTAGGCACTGTAAAAAGCAGGCTTTGCGTTTTACAGGCTTTGCAACATGCTACTAGGAAAATGGGTAGAACGGTCCGGGAATGGGAGGAAACCCCCTGGAATCCTCTGTGACACCTAATTTTTATCACCATTGCTGTTAATATTCCTAGGTGCCTTGCTAATGGCACAGAGAGTTTTACAGACTTATCTCATTAATGCTGCTGGCTAGGTTCAAGTATTTTCCTAGGAAGCTTTTATTCATCTGGGAAAATGTCCCAGGACACGGGAGCTGCGGGTAAGTGACTTATTAGGTCTCTGAACCATTTATGATCATCCTTCCTAGCATCCAGCCAGCACTTGGAAAGCTGACATTGCTCCCTTGTTTTTGTTGTTTAAGTTAATTTTCTTCTTCTTTTTCTTTTTGATTTTTTCATTGTCACTTCCATTAAAGATTTATACTCACTGTTTTTCGAATGCGGCCGTACCAGCCCTGTTCTGAACTGCAAAGCAGGTGGACTCACATTCTCACTGCTGTTAACTTGCCTGTCCTTGCAGCAGAAGCAGCTCAATTTAACTGAGGAATGGTGACAAGATGGCAACTCTTCATCTGGTAACAATATAAATCCCCGTTGCTTTTTCTAACTTTAAGCTGTTCAAACCCATTTTGCTCCCCTTCCTGCCCCCCCCCCCTCCCCCCCCCCCCCCAAAAAAAAAAGGAACATGAAAAGGAAACCAGCGTTGCTAATACTTTCGGAATAATTCTGACTTTAAAAAAATACAATAGGATGCTGTATCCAGTATCAGGGGTATTTTGTGCTTCTAAGGTGAGTTCTGTCCTCTCCATGAAACATTCTCTTGGTTCCTAAACGCAGGGAAGTACCCCAATCTGATGCTGACCTTAGAACTTGAACGACTTAGTGGAAGACATGCCACTGTCTTCAGTGAGACCAGTGTTTTACCTTGTATGCTCAGCTTCCTAACACAGTGCTTTGTGTGTCTGGGTCTTTTTTCTTCATACCAGAGGCTTTCATATTCAGTTCCACCTTATAAATTTCAGTGTATCTCTTCTGTGCAGTGTTTATTGTAGCTAGTTTAATTTTGTTATTTAATTTTAAGCAAGTGAACAGAGCCTTACTCAGCTGACAGACAGGTAGTACTAAAAGCCTGCTTGCAGCAGTATTTGGCTGTGCCGTCAGCCACTCCATTACGATGCCTTCCATGTTTATGTAACTGGCAGTAAGTTGCATCAACTCATATATTGTTGATATTTTTGATCCCTTGCCAACCTGCTAGATTAATTTGGAATTGCTTTCAGTCCTAGGCTACCAAAGATTGACGACATTTGTTTTGAACAGGACATTCATATTCATGAGAAAAAAGCAACTGCCCTCAGCATCTGAACAGTGACCGTGTGCCCTGAAGCATATGTTCTTTGAACTTGCAACTGGGATTTCAGACAGTATTATCATTAAGTACTGGTGTTTATTTTGTGTCCATAGTACCGGTCAAAAGAGGTGGGGCTCACAACAGAACTAGATGATGTGCTAGGAAAAACGTGCTGCGCTTTTCCTAGAATAGGAATCCCACTACCTGCTAGCAGAGTTGGGAGAATTTCAGAAAACTCTCAGGTCAAGCCAGAGGCACGACATATATGCAGTTGCCTCAAAAATTGAACTCAAATGCTATCCATGCCACAGAAGATGCGTGTGTGAGGTTACACAGGTTTTTTTATCACCACTCCATCAGCCTCTCTGATTCATTCTTGGGGAAGGTGCAGTTTTGCACGCCCAGCTGCACTCCCAGACAAAGTGTGCCACAAACGGGCATGGGTGTCCGCACAGGGCTGGTCCTGAGCACCTGCCTTTTTATTCCTGCATTGAACAAGCGCACTGAAGGAGCAAATAACGTTGACAATGGGGTACAAGTCAAGTGGATGTTTCCCATAGTATTCAGTAGGAGAATGTTTTCCTGAAGTGTAAATGGATGATAACATCCATTCTGCATGCGAGTCTCAGATTTGCACAGGGAAGTGAAATCTCGGTCTGTGCCAAAACTACAAAAGAAAAGGACAAAAGTATGCGTTTAGGTTGAAATGTGGCTAAGATGCACTAACAGTAAGAGAATAGTATGAAGTTCAATGAATGGTGAAAGCCATAAGTTCTAGTTTCTTAGGGTTTCTATCCTGAAATTGATTCCCTGGTGTCTCATAAAAAGTCAAATGACCAAAGTTTTCCTTGCAGTGGAGACACTCACAAAGTCTCTATTGTGTGATTTTCCCTTTATTGTGTCTAATAAAGGGAAATAACATTCTGTAGTTTTCCATCTCCTGGGTAGGGTTTCTCTTATCTCTGGGGCTACATCTTTTAATGAAACTTGTAGGGACTTACAAAGCTGGGACTTTACCTTTTTATGACAAACACACAGACATCCACAGCATGCACAACTTGAACTAAGGTAAGAAAACCCATACTTACGCAGACACAAAAAAAGAGAAGCTCTAGCACAAAACTGAAAAAGAGAGCAAATAGAATAACAGGAAAATAGCTTTAGAGAATTCTCAGATTTTCACATTTATATATTTGGGATAATTGGCCTTGAAAATGGGACTATCCAATTACCCAATCGACGTGATGAAAATCATAGCTGCCATACGCAGCCAGAACACATTTTTTCCAGCTTTATGCCTTTAGCAATATATGCTGGCAATAAGTTCTGCCAGCTAATCGCACTGTAAATCCAAATATTCTCTGAAACTCTATTTCCTCTCTGTCTTGAGTGACTGCCTTTTCTCCCCTATGGCACGAAATTGAGAAAGCGGCATTCTATCAACCATTTTCTTTCCCTTTACTAGTCTATATTTAATCTTAATTTATTTCCTTTCATCACAAAACCATGTGAAACATCGGAAGCTTTCCTCAGATGTAACTGTGGAGGTCTCTGTGGCAACATTGCTGTCTAACATATCAGAGCATCAGGACATCTAAACTGAATTAAATACAATCCTGCTGTATCCGAAGACAAAATTAAACATACATCTATTTCTACAATAAGGGGATTTAATGCCTTGGAAGTCGTGCTGAAAAAAAAAAAAAAAGTAAATAGTTCACCTGTATGAATTAATTGATCCATTGCAAACTAAAAGATTATCAAGTATGGCCTTCTGAGAAGTGTCAGAAGAAGTGGGTTTCAGAGGTATGAGCCTTCAGTGGAAGCAGCTTGCTGCCATGCCTTCAGGGCTTTACCTGGCAGCCAGCAGCAGGAGCAGTGCAGTACGGCTGGCACTGGTGTAACGAGGGAGATGTGCAAAGCTTCCTTCCCACTGCAGTGGCATTTGTATCCGGCCTTCGGCCAGTGAGACGAGACCTTAGATGATCCTTATTATGATAACCAACACTTGGAATGGCACTGAAAGTAGTTTTAACTAAGGTTTATTGCTCTGTGTTGTACTTCACGTATTCCTGGAACCTCCTTTTTTGTGGGACAGCCACAGTAGCACGGCAGGAGGCGACTGCAGTGCAGAGAAACATCTTCCCTTGCGATCGTTCGGAGAAATCTTGGGCAATTCAGAATTCACCACTTGTACCCAAGTCTTGCCTCCATTATGTTATGGAACTGTTTAAAGAAAATATTTGAGGTGAAAGTAATAAAAAACCCACACTAATTCATACAAGTAAGTTTCTGTGAAAAATTGCAGGAATGCACACCTGATTTTCCCTTGTAAATAGAAGCATTCAGCTGCTGCTAATTGGCATACCCATGTCCTGCAATTTTAGTAGAGTTTGGTGGATTCTGAGTAATTGCAAAGAAAAAGCAGGCACTGCATGATAAAACTGGGTGGACAAACGTAAAAATCTAGGCTTTAAATGGATGCTAAATGTAATTCAGGTTCCAAATTAGGAGCCAGAACTTGGAGGTGCTCCAGATATTGAACTCCCGCTGAAATTTACAGCAACTTCAGCAACATCTCTTATTAAAAAGCAATAGGACTTTTATTGTACCAGAGTAGATTTCGGCTGTTCATTCCAGAACAGTTCATTCTGTAAACAAAGCACACTAGTGTAGGTACTATTCATAAGCAAAGCAAGTGTGCTACCAGACCAGGTTCAGGAGTTTGACAAGCTACCCCTTGCTGAATAATATAACTGTTACTTTTCTAACATCCAAAAAAATAGCCCAAGCAAAATGTTGATGAATTGTTTCCCACTTTGAAAATCCCTGACAAAAAGACTGATTGCAGTGTGTATAAATAATAATAAAAAAAATGTTATAGTGAAAATGTGGAGGATAGCAGCAGGGAACAACTATATAAAATGTCCCACCAATTTATATATTTAGGAAAACATTCCAATGATTTCTATGCTGAATACCTCACTGACTCTGTAAAGGGTCTTTTTCTCAAACAATCCACAGCTGAGCTCTACATGGCAATGATACCTAAATAGGACTGTGCCCTGGAGGATATAAGGATGTATAATTTTGAAAAGTCAGTATGTACTTTGGTGCTTTGTGTCCACCACGTGATTGCTTCCCTTTTGGTTTCTGTATTTTTAGCCCTGTTGGTCCAAATACACATTTGGAAGCAGGTTAACCACCGCTTGTTTCACTGAGACCATACACAGCCTACCTGTGGGACAAAACCAGAACCAGCTGAAACATCCTGGTTGTTAACACACCGCATTGCCCTACCCAGGGAGTGAGGAATTCAAAACAGGGAGTAACATCAGCGTAGCACACAGGCCATCGTTATGGGCTTTATTTCAACGGCTTAATTGGGTAGAAGACGGTCTGTTGGACACCTAAAGCAAGTGACTTGCTTCGGTGTGTGGAGGACTGGGAACGATATTCTGCTTCACGTCTCCCCCAAATGTTTACAGTTTTGTCACCATCTGGTTATATATAGTAGTTCTATTTTGAGGCCCTGTCCCTAAGGCACTTCAAGTGCTGATAGCCAGATCTGGGCTTAAACCAAATCTTGCTGGAAAATAGCTAGCACAATTTACCCATGCGATGTAGGATCACATTTAAAAACCATTTAAATCCACTCAAGCACTAAGCTTTTGTTTAAAGGTATTTTTTAACCTACACGTTGCCAGTGCTAGGACAACTTCAGTAATGTTGAGAACAAGTGGGAACAACAGCAAAGACATGCTGCTGGCAACAAGTGCTGCTCAAACCTGTTCCACATAGCTGTCAGAGCTTTCCCTGTAACGTTGCACCAGCAGATTCTCACCACTCGGGAGTCGTCGGAAATTTTTGACAAAAAACTTTTGGTAGCCTCTAGCAAAAGTTTACAGATTGGTATTGTAAGATACTTTATCTGTAAGATATTTGTAGTGGCAAACTGGGTTTAATATGTAGGCATATGTCAATGAGGATTTAAAAAAAAAAATTTATTAACTCATTTTGGTCTTTGGACAGATTTGGAGTGGTCTTCCAGGTTTTTTCCCCCAACCCATTCTAGATTTGGAAAAAATGAGAGATTTCCTGGGAAGTTAAACTCTTTACCTATCTCCCATGCCACTTCCTCAAGAATGCAGAGGTACTTATGATGACATAATCTGACAAAAACAAGGAAATAAATAATAATGCAAGGATATATCCTAGAGGCCTATTTCTGTTCCCAGTGAAATCAATTTAAAATTTCCCACTGGCTTCAATGGAAGCCGGATTAAGCTTAGTTAGTTTCAGAGGAACTTTAACAAGAGAATAGAGATCTGCCTTGGGCAAAAAGAGAATGAGGGACTTTCAAAGTATCAAATTAGAGACATGGGGCTCATGTTGCATTTATTATGCCCAGACAATCTAGTGTGGGAACAGAACAATTAAATATGCTCTGGTGTTCCTTTGCAAATGTCCTCCTCCTACTTCTCTCAAATGAGACTTAAAAAGAACACAGTTGTGGTTTAGCCCCAGCCAGCAGCTAAGCCCCATGCAGCCGCTCACTCGCTCTCCTCCGGTAGGATGAGGGAGAGAATCAGAAGAGTAAACGTGAGAAAACTCGTGGGTTGAGATAAAGACAGTTTAATAGGCAAAGCAAAAGCCATGCACATGAACAAAGCAAAGCAAGGAATTCATTCACTACTTCCCACCGGCAGGCAGGTGTTCAGCCGTCTCCAGGGAAGCAGGGCTCCATCACGCATAACGGTTACTTGGGAAGACAAACGCCATCACCCTGAACATCTCTCCCTTCCTTCTTCTTCCCCCAGCTTTATAGGCTGAGCATGACGTCATATGGGATGGGATATCCCTTTGGTCAGTTGGGGTCAGCTGTCCCAGCTGTGTCCCCTCCCAACTTCTTGTGCACCCCCACCCCACTTGCTGGTGGGGTGGGATGAGAAGCAGAAAAGGCTGCGATTCTGTGTAAGCACTGCTCAGCAATAACTAAAACATCCCTAAATTATCAACACTGTTTCCAGCACAAATCCAAAACATAGCTCTATACTAGATGCTAAAAAGAAAATTAACTCTATCTCAGCCAAAACCAGCACAAACACACACGCACACATCACAACTCTCCTCTTGAAACTATAAAATTCCTCCCTCCTTCCCTCCCCAAAACTCCCTCTGTATCAAACAGTTCCTCCACACACACAAATTTATAATGCAGGAACAGGTCACATTCTGTTTCAGAAGGTGTCTCAGCTTTGCTGAAAGTTTCATGTTTACCTGCCACCATCAATTACATGCATTTCGCCATATATTACTAATTGAGTCGTGATTGTCTTTCCAATGTCTCAATCTAGGAGTGCACACTTATTATGCCAGCATAGAGTTGGGATACAGCCAGGGATATGGGAACACACTGTACCTGCCTCTTGTTCCCGGCTGTACCTTGCTTGTTCTACAGAGCTAACCAGGATTAGCAGCCCGTTGGGGACTTGCAACGTGCTCCAGCAGGTCCCATGCTCAGCACGTTGGTGGACCAGAACATGGGATGTGCCACAAAGCACGCTTACCCCACAGTGAAGGCACAGCCTATTTGTCCCATGCTAATGTCAGAAAATCTCACAACTGTCAAATTTCAGTTCATATTTTATAATTACTGATATGTATGTACCTGAATAAGATACCAGTTTGTCTGGCTTTTCTGTCTATTTGGACTTCAACCATATATATGATGGTTGCATATACAATTTTTACAAGCACAACAAACTGAATCTACAGAAGCAGAAAATGGCTATGTATTCATTCATTACCCAAGGTGGTCAATTGCTTTGAAAGCAGGGAGCAGGAGCAGGCTGAAAACATAATGGAAGCTCAGGATATTAAATATGATTACTGTTAGTTTTGTTGTTGTTTACTGTTTGCCATGGGCCAGCATCCAAAAGCCCCACTATGTCATATTTAAAACCAAACCAAGGAAGTTCTCACATATGTAGAAATAGATCCTGCATTGAGGATCTCACAGTCAAGATAAAGAACAAGTCAGAGCAAGTAAAAGTACAAACAACCATGAAGGAGGACGTGAGGATGGTTAAATGACCAGTTGGGTGGGCTTGATACCACTCGGTTGTACCAAGGTTCCAAGCTACTCACTGAAAGACAAATCTTTCTCCCCAGGTTTTTATCAAAAAGGTCTGTTTCAACCCAATCTGACACTGAAAAAAATGCCATTGCTGGTGCTCAGTTCATGCAGAACTATAATCTAAAGGAAAAAAAAAAAAAAAGAAATAAAATTTGGCCATAGGAATATTTTCCAGCAGTTTCTTTTTTCCAGTTGTCTCTTTTGTTTATAATAATTTTTCGTTTAAAGTACTGAGAATTGAGGAATTTCCAATTAGTTCACACCTGCATTTGTCTTCTAAAACCTCCAAAATGTGTGTAGTGTAAACATTGGATCCTCTGCACTGAGTGCTTTGCTCTAGTGCACTGCTATGGCTGCACCATGCTACTTGCTCATGTTGAAACTGTCTTTCTGAACTATTTCAGATTTAGAGTAAGCACATCATGCAGCAGACTGTAGGAGCCCATGGACAAAACTTGGCCAGAGTGTGTTAGGCTTTCTGTCTCTTCTAAGCAGCCCTGACATACTGTGTACCCTATTATAATGCCTAAGTATGGATTTACATATGTAACTTTGTCATCAAAGTTTGAAAGTGACTTCTAATCTGGCTCAGAACTCAGGACCATTGGCTTCCCAACCTATACTCAGCACATCTTACAATCCCATCCTGCACATAGGATATTTATGTATTTTCTATTTTACTTGTTTGAAAAAGATAACTGCTGCATCCTCATTTGGCAATACAGAAAAGAAAACTGCATTCACATATACTTGTTTAAGTTTCAGATAAACCTATCGTGACACAGAGACCTCAAAATGTAGAAGTGCCCTAAAAATTAGCTTAGGCCATCTGAATTCACTGATGTACAACAAAAGATGTAAATTGAGCAGCTGGGCATAGAACATTTCACTTCCATATTGTTCAAAAATTAGACTGTCGGACCCTGGCCATTCAAGGCCTGTTTGATTGTTGTACTTGTGTTCTCTACAGAGAATTAATAAATATTTACATCAAATACACGTGCATGCATGCATGGTTGACAGAGAGAGAGAACCAGTTCCATGAGGCTCCTACAACTGTAAACTCCTGTGAGGGCATAAAAAATGGAGAAGTGCCTTACAAATTGAGTCACTGGTGCATACTAGCAAGAGCAGATTTGCAAATAACAGTGCATAAATATAAACTAATCATAAAAATAACTTTTGAAAACTGTCTATAACAGGGCAAGTGGTTCATTAAAAACATCCCCATTGTTTTTCTTTATTCCCTTTGGTATCAGTGGTTCTGCTGTAATTCGTTTTGTATTCTTGAGTCATTGCCAACGGTGCTATCTGGAGAGGAACAGCTGAAGCAACTTTAGAGACTGCTGTCTTTATATGGCCACAAGATGCCAATACTGCAAGGCTGCTAATTCTGCAAGCTGACTTTCTCTTATTGCATGCTTCTATTACCCCAGATAAAATAACTACTGCAGAAAATGTTGTGCATAGCTCTATAATTTCTCCTCAGGCTGGCAGCAAGATGCTGCAGAAAGCTGTGTTCTAAGCTGCTGCTTCTCCTACACATCTTTCCCAGTTGTCTCTTCGCTCTGTTGTCAACGGTGAAGTGGGTTTGCAATCGCGAAGATTTACAGACCTCCTGCAGCACTGCTGAAGTGAAAGGAAGAGAGCTACTGACAGAGATGAGTGAAAGTACCCATGGAAGAAGGGGACCCTTCTTTAGTGTCCTCTTCCAGCAAGGAAATAATCTCCTTGGCTCATGCTTTTGACTGAGCTAGACTGAATGAATATCTGTTCTTTGATGATGCAAAAGGTCCCTTTTTAACCACAAAAAGGGAATAAAAAACACAGTCCCTAACTCGCTAGAAACACACACTGTGGTGGACAGACAAAATGCACTCCAATCATTCCTCTGTGGTTCAGGCCTGCAGATGCACTCAGAAAGATAGTACAGCATGTTGCTTATGTTTGGATCTCAGGAGACTTCTGTAGGATTTAGCTGTCCTATTTATTTTTTCCCTGAACATATCATTGCCATAACTCTAATACATTATTAAGGCCTTAGCCCTTCACACACCCATGTCAAACCACACAGACAAGTTGTCTCATTTCTTTAGCATGTTTGAAAATGCAAAGCTGCCCATATCTGACAATGCCCATTGCAGTGCTCTACCTCGTGCTGCTAGCGCTCACCCAGTGCCTGTTCCGAAGAGAGCGCAGGTGGCCCAGCAGTTAAACCCTGCCTACACGACTTGGCAGTCAGCCTCCAGAGATGCAATTTCACCAGCCACGTGACCTGTGGATATCTCCAGAATGGGAATCGGCCTCACAAGTGAAAAAGACAGATTCTTTTTCTTTATCCCTTTGTATAGGAACAGTTCAATTGCCTTAAGCGAGACTGTTCACAAAGTTGCATGTAGACTGAAGTCCTGCTGTGCGTGGAGAAGAAAATACGAAATGCTGATACTGCTCTAAGTTGTTTCACTTCTCTGATAGAAGAATTCAGATGTAGGGTTTAGGTTTTTACTGTTGTTAAAAGCTTCAGTGTGAGAAGGAAGTTAAGTGTGGAGAGAAGCAGCGTTCATTCCATTCAGAGTTAAACTGGTGAATGTGAGAGGACGCTCAGGATGTTGCATATGTTTTAAGTCTTAAAATGTCTTGTTACTAGCCAGAAACTTTTATTATGCAAAGAAATACTTTTCCTGCCTCGTGTAATCTGACATAGTTTATTGAAAGTCTAAGTTTAACAAAGCTATTTTTATTTTCAGGAAGTCATAGTTTATATGGTTTAAAACATGAATGCATGGAAGACAGCCCTGGGGAAACTAAGACCATATCTGGAAATGCAGCAGAAGATCCCTTGTGCCAATTGCCAATTTAACAAAGTCTGTTTGCAGAAGTCAGAACTAACAGTGTTCATGCACCCAACTTACTCAACATTGTACTCCTCTCAGCAGTAACATCAGCTCTCAACATCCTCCTCTATTTCATTAGTGATTTTAGCCTTATTCTCATAATTTACCATTTCTTATAGTTCGGCTTTCCTGTAATTGGAATTAAGTATCTCTATTATACAAAAAAGCAGATGTGAATAATGAGATGCCTTCCAAAGAAAGTGTTGCTTAGATCAAGGTCTTCTTGAACTACACTCTCAGCTCTGTCACCTACTTCCTCTAAGACCTTTGATAAACCACTTAACTTCTCTGCATCCGTTTCTTCACCTGTAAAATGAGAATGACAATACTTTCCAAGCTCACTAATTAACATTTTATAAAGTACCTTTGCAACTCATGAGGACAGAAGGTCTCGCAAGAGCCAGGTGTTACGGCCCAGGCCTCAATGAACTTGGCACAGTACGAGGGATGGACACAGCCCTGGTCTGACCTGGGGATTATGCAGCTGGCTGGCCATGACTGCTTTGCGTGTTGATACTAGTGGAGGCCTACAGTCACTTTATTACAGAACTTGCTTCGTAGGTTTGTACGTCTGGAGGTTATTTAAAAGATAATTTTGTTAGCAGATGTCGTATACTAACGTGGCAGAGAATAGTTTAAAACCCCAAAGTAAAAATATAAGCATTTTTTCCCGCAGGGATTTAATCTGTTAAAATTGTCTTAGGCTCATTTTGTGGTGCATCTTGAAAATGAACATCATTTTTATGATATATGCAGTTTGACTCTTGTTTTGAAGATTTTCTGGCGTTGAGAACATACAGAGTGTTTGGGGCAAGTTGAGGATTAAAAGCGGAGAGTGATGCTGAGAAGAGGTACTTGTCACTTTGCTAATCTCCCCTGTCCCTCAGGCTTCCCTGACTCACTCTTCTCTTTCCTTCCCTGCCCCTTTTCCTCCCCAGCCTCTTTCCCAAGAACCATCCAACTGATGTCCCAGTTCCCATGCTTCTGCTAAAGCACTGCTAGTCTTCCTGACACTAGCAGAGAATGGGTTTCAGTTGTTTATGTGCTGTATTATACCACTGTGCTGTGACACTAGGGGGTAACAGCTGGTTGAATAAAGGATATGTTTAAATGTCACCTTTTTTTTAAAAATAAAAAACCAATGTTGATTTACATCAGGGCTGTTTTATGAAGAGGGGTCGGGAAAGGCAGATAGATAGTTCCTTAGAGGTCCAATGAAAGACAGAAAGCCACCTACCTGAAAGGAACAGACCAACCTTGGTACTTGTTTTTTTCGTTTCTCACTTACGTAGTCCCATACTGAGGACTTACTAATGTTGGCCTTTATGAGCCCCACACCTTAGCACATAGCTCATCTCAAGCACTGAAGAGAAAGCCGAGGGTGCAAACTCCATTCCAGTACTAAATTAGACATCAAAAATATAGGGGATACAACATTCAGCAGTGCAAAGGCTTTGTCCTTCTGTGGAGATGCCTCTACTCTTTTCTCAAGTGACAACAGCTGGAACATTTCCATCATACAATCTAGGTCTTATATAGGTACCTTACAGTAGGGAACGGAGGTAAGTAAGGAAAAGAAAATCACGTATCAGTCATCAGAGTCATATATTTCATTTTTATCATCTATTTACATTTTATTTTATTGCTATTTATTACCACCAACTTCTATATATGGAGGCTGCTGTTAGTTTCTTTAATGGACTTATTTCACTTCTCTGCCCACATACTTCCTTTGCATCAAGCATGCCTTCCTGGCAATATTGATTATGAATCAGTTTACTTCTGACAACTATTCTGAGTACAGCTTTTAGAAGGCTGTTGTGGTTTAACCCGACAGGCAGCTAAGCCCCATGCAGCCGCTCATTCACTCTCCTCCGGTAGGATGGGGGAGACAATCAGAAGAGTAAAAGTGAGAAAACTCGTGGGTTGAGATAAAGACAGTTTAATAGGTAAAGCAAAAGCCGTGCACGCAAGCAAAGCAAAACAAGGAATTCATTCACTACTTCCCATGAGCAGGCAGGAGTTCAGCCATCTCCAGGGAAGCAGGGCTCCATCACACATAACAGTTACTTGGGAAGACAAACACCATCACTCCAAACATCCCCCCCTTCCTTCTTCTTCCCCCAGCTTTATAGGCTGAGCATGACGTCATATGGGATGGGATATCCCTTTGGTCAGTTGGGGTCAGCTGTCCCAGCTGTGTCCCCTCCCAACTTCTTGTGCACCCCCAGCCCACTCGCTGGTGGGGTGGGATGAGAAGCAGAAAAGGCCGTGACTCTGTGTAAGCCCTGCTCAGCAATAACTAAAACATCCCTAAATTATCAACACTGTTTCCAGCACAAATCCAAAACATAGCCCCATACTAGCTACTGTGAAGAAAATTAACTCTATCCCAGCCAAAACCAGCACAAAAGCCATGAAATCCCTTCTTTCCCAAGGTGTTTCAGGCACAAAGAAAAGCTAATAATACAAAACTTCATGTTTTCTACAAACTTGGCTATAGTGAACAAAGAGAAGCTGCTTCATAGTGTAACCAAGGCACAGACAGAGCTACTTTTGTCTGATGGTGTTCACTTCACCACAGAGTAAGTAAAGAAATCTTTATGTGATAGATGTCCATAATAATTTTCTGGGACCAGGCAGGCAGAGGTCACAGAGCAAGACACCAGCCCCACAAAAATAGGTGCTAAGATAATTTTAAATGGAGGTGTAGGCTGTGAGGGCTGCTGGGGGTGTGTGTGTGTGAATCTAATGTTCGTTTATTTTCACTTATTTATTTTCCCTCAACAATGAGGATTTAAGTCTATCTATAGCTGTACCAGTTTAGCTAAAATTTCCATAAAGACTACTAGTACCTTCAGAGGGCTTGAAGCCAGCCTGCAAATGTCCCTAGCTGTAGCTCAAAGAAAAAAAGGAGGATTCAAGCAATAAGAGTCACATCCAATTCACTTAGGAAATGCAGAGGCATGAATTGTACCTGTGGCTTCTTAAGACTTTTGCATCCCAAAAGAGAGATACCCCCTGAGAGAGGTCAGGGGCTGTTTTTGCCAGGAGTGCTGTTATCCCCCCGAGAGACAGGAGCAGCACTGAGCTGAACCAAGGGGGGATCCTAAGTGAGGGTATGGTTTCAGTGTCACCCTGAGCCGATCTTAGGCCACGTTGCTGTTAAAAGGAGCAGTCCTGCTCCTCCCGTGACATCCAGCCGCTCAAGCTTGCCATGCATTTGCACTGGTTGTAGTGATCCCTCAGCCATGAGACGTGTCAGCCCTCTGATCTTACTGAAGGCCAATATGTCTTTCTTGAAGACATAGTTTTCAACCAGATCAACAAGCTGATCTGACTTGCCAAACAATTCCTAGTTCCAATAGGAAAGAGGTAGCAAGAACAAGTACCTGGGAGCAAGGCATAATCATCCCTTTCCGTGGCAGCTCCATCTCAGAGCAGCTTAACCCAACAACGATATTATGCTGAAAAAGTGTCTTCAACACATGCTTTGCTTTGCAACAGCCACCTGGTTTTATGTCTTCAGTGTTCCCTTGTGTAACTTCCATTAGCATTATGTTTGTCGAAACGTATTTTTGTCAAACACAACCTGATAGTGACAGCATCTGGTTAAGCCAACTTCAAACGCAACCATTACACTTACATGAGAAAGCTGCACGTAGCAGCAGGAAGCCTTTGGGCCTGTCCCTGTGCCCCAGCGAGAGCACTAGTCCTACACAGCTGAGGTAAGGGCTAGCTTGTGCTGCGGAGCAAGCAGCCCACGAGACACAGCGCAGACCCTGAGCTGCGCTCCACACTCACAAGTGCAGCTGCACAGTGTCAGAGCTTCACGAGCTAGTATTTTGTGATCAGCTCCTCTAAGTCTCACCTGATGGCTCAAGACATTCAAGAATTACCTACATATGAATATGCAAGCACACTCAGAGCATGTACCGTAATCTAGGCATTTTATTAACAACATAACCATAACTTTGAGAGCTTCTTCTAGGACAAGGTAAACGCAAATATGCTGTGTTTTTTCTTTATGTCTACATTGTAGAAGTGTACAACATCAAACAGCACACCCGACAACTACTAAAGTGATTTATAAACTTCCAGCATGAAATTTTTCATATAATCATTGCTATCCTATTGTGGGCACCAGCAAATTCTCCCCGGCTTTATTCTGGATAGTGCATGTCTGCCAAATGGTTATTGCTCAAAGTATTTTCCATGTGAAATATTTATTTTGTAGCACAGTGAGGATGTATGTAATTCACCAGAGAATTGTAGTACTACACTGTATCTCACTGAATCAACTTTAATGAGTGATTTCTAACAAAAATTCCTGCTGTGAGAAGAAAAATTAGAACAGTATTCGGTCCCTGCAGATGTATTCTTCAGCTCCCAGATTTACTATTCCAGATATAAAGCCCTAAAAATACTACTGCTTCACTGTAAAAAGCCCTTGAAAGTAACCTTATCAAGCCTAATATATGACAAGATGACAATACTGTTGTTATCAAGACTTTTTATGTACAAGATGTGTTTGAGAGTGCATATACACACAGGCAAATCACATACATAGGTACCAGTCACCTCATACAAGGGAAGAGGGTACTAAAACTGGGGATTACAAGAGGACTAAGACAAGGTACAGTTCTTTGTACAAAAATGGACAAAGGTAACAGGGACACAACCTCAAGCACTGAAGCCTAATGAGAAGTATGAGCAGGACATTTCTTGCACAATGGTATTGTTACATCCATCTCAGATACACACTGTGAAAAAGGACTTGACCTCCACAACATTACTCCAAGTCCCAGACCTTTGCCTTTCCTCCAGACCTTTCATCCAGGTCTTAGACCTGCTGATGTGTCAGGGGAAGGCCAGGTAAAGAGGTAAAGGCAGGCAGCTTCTTCTCACCAAACTAGTGGAAAAACCCACGTCATTTCATGCAGCCTCCTCTTTATGGGCAAATTCATTTAAAGATGAGAGTTGAGAACTGCCTCTGCCGACACATCTCCACATCAGCTGTGCAGAGCAGGCCATCCAGTTGCACGAGCAGGTCCTGGAGTATGCACTGAAAAACACGGGTTTTAAACAGGTAGCCTTACCCCTGTCCCCCTGAAGGCCAAGCTCTCGATTCCTCTAATAAGGAGGAGATACTTCCTTCTAAGGAAACTCTGCAATGCCGCCATAACCATTTTCTTTCTCCTAGTCCGCTTTCACAGGTCTGCTTATGGCCAGCTGTGAGCAGGTGCTATCTGCTTCTTTGGCTACTCATGTTGCATATTCTGTTCCAGTTTAAGAAGTGTCCTCTTGGGTGTTGTGGTTATGTGCCTAGCTGCTGATCACTCATATTCGCTTCTTCCATGGACCTACTCCCACCCCACCCCTTTGCCCTGGCATTATGCAGGGTACTCTGGTGAATAACAGAGCAAACTCTTGTTATTCTGTACAGCCACTGTATTAAGTGCGCACTCATCACCCTGCTGCTTATGTGCTGTGGATGCAAATGCACTCCCATCACTGCTAAGTTTTATAGTGGTCCCGTTCCTGCAGCTAAATGCAGGAGACAGAAGAGAGACGTAGTCACTCTGAAATGCATTCAGCTGTGGTGTCACCTGGACAGCACAACCTGACTGTGGCTCTCTGGCTAGCAATCCTGCTTCCTCTGCCTCTGGGAACTATAACCTGCTCTAGTCCTTTCTGCTGACAGAGTCTATTTTTTACCCTCCGCTACCATTAATGCATGGGCCATTAAAGTGCTGCGGATACACAGCCAACATTCATCCCCCCACTTAGCCAGACATCTGGCAGCTCAGTGGCATCTGACCTCTCCTTCATTCTGCACCAGGCAGCGTGGGCAGGTTTCATTGCACTCCCTGGTGCTCCCATGCTGCCACACAGATGGACCCTCCAGACCCTGACGTGGATACCTCGCTCCCGCCTCGGCTCCGGACATTTTCTTCAGACAGTATATGCAAAAGAATCAACAGCTAATTTCAAGAAGGGAGGAAAGGAGGGGAGTTATTACTCTGAAAACAACTTTGTGCTTGCAGGGAAAATACTTTGGATATAAGAACTTCAAAGTAGGACAAAAGTGATAAGAAACAGATCTCAATCAGAGATTAATTTCCTGTTTTCTATTCGAAACAGTCCTATGTCACAACCAGTGCAGTATTTCTACCCTAGCATGGCCAGAGAGATGTTATCCTAAACACTTACCCATTGCTATAAGCAGAATACGAAGGAATAACAACACACAAAATATTTTTTCTATGAAAGATTTTAAGACCTGCTTTCCTTCTGCTGTTCTGGTAACCAAACTGCGAGTATAAATTCCCACAATCTACTACCATGATTACCGAAACTTCTTTCACTTTGGTTCCCCACTGCCATTTAATCTATAAAGCAGATCTTAAAACTGTTCTCCGTGGCTATAAACCTGACCTTGTTGACCCTCTTCATTACATTTAGCTCAAGGCTGGTGTTCGGACCTCCCAGTCAGGCGTGAGCCAGCTCCCCTCCAGGAATTCAGCCTCTGCTGCATCTCACCCTCCACGCTGCTGAGCTGCAATCCTCATGTCACGGTTTTCTCTTCCTGCAGCTGCCCTCAGTCTCTTTCTGACCGTCCCTGGGTTTTTTCTTCATGAAAATCGCTCCTTAGGACTTAGGATGACTGTGCAAGGAGGTTAGGACACAGAAGTGCAGCACTGCCAATTCCTGCACGACACACTCCCAAATGCCAGTAATAGCAGCTGTGGGCTGAGCGCAGGCACAACTAGCCCTCCCCGCTCCCATGCCATGCACTTCTCCGAGCAGTGCCCCAGGGACTGTCCTGCTCGCAGGACCCATCCTCACCCGGTTTCAACCATGGGACAGGAAATTGGGCTCCTTAAGGTCCGCTGGAAGTTGGCCAGAATACTGTCTGCCATTTGGAGCTCTGAGAAAGCTGGAATACGGAATCAGGTTTTTAATTAGAATGCCAAGGATCAATTCTTCATTTGCATCTCTAGTTTTCCTGTCTTTCCTGCAAGGACACATTATGACATACAATAAACGAGCCTAGAGCACAGACGAAAGCCTTAACACACCTGTGTGTTGGTGTTTGTGTTTGATGTGTTTGTGTTCATCTAAGGTTATCTGAGGATGTTCAGGTACACAGATGGATGGAAAACTAGAACACTTTACTATGTCAAATGTACTGTTCAAAAAATCACACACATTGTTCAAATTATTCCTTAACTCAGGTAATATCTGTTAGAGCATTAATGTACCATATGTAAAGGCATATAGATGAGCATTACAAACCAAGGAAGTTAAAACACTTGATGCAGCGTGTAACTTGGCTTTTTGAAGCAGCGTGTTCACAGCTGCACAGCTATGCAAGCATTCAGTAGTGTGAACCTTTGTTGAGTGTCTTTGACAATTTTGTTGCTCCATGCCACAATGCCGTGTGCAAGTGCAGGTTAGAAGGTCTGAAGAAGGCTTTGCTGGTGCTCTCTGGAGCTGGTTCTGTGACTATATCTTTTTTGACTGTTACCATCCTATTTTAGTGTGTGAGAGAGAGAGAGTTAACTGTACTAGATACACTTCTTAGATAACAGCCACATTGTCAGTAGAGATAGAACACACAAGATATGAGCCACAAAGCTACTTTCTTTGAAAAGAAATCAATCACCATGGTGAAGATCTATACAGATTTTCTTCAGGGTAAAAATTTAAAATGGCTCCAGAAATTAAATGAGTGGTTACACATTCTTTCTATTGATTTCTGTATTGCTTTTAGATGACTACTTACCCAAAGGCACCCAGTGCAAACAAGAGCTTGGCACGCTTTGAAGATTATGCCACATCCTGCTTGCTTTATGCACAGAGGTGAATTCAATGAGATTGCTTCTGTGCACAAGGCAGGAAAGATTTACTCCCGAGTTCCTTATTTCCTTGGCAAACTGTCGTTATAAAACATGCTGCCAGTTCTGCAAGCATTTAAGCACTGCATTTAATTGGGCTGTTTATATAAGCAGGAACATGTATTTGCTCAAATGCTGACCAGATCAAATTCTATGCCATAGCTGGAATTTTCATATAAAGTCATGCTTTAAGGAGGTAAGACATTCCTTACTGAAAGTCCTCTCCCATTGCTGCAGCAGTAATGGTGTGGGTGAGGGCTACACACCCAAGGGTTTTAAACCTGTACTTCCATACAGCGCCTTTCTACTTCCTTGTTGTGAGATTGATGGTTAAAGATAAGGCAACAAGAAGCGCTGGCCTTTCTGGTTTTCATGGACTCAGGATATCCACTGTGATTTACATGTTGCATATACAGCTATCTGGCAAAGAACAGGCTGCTCTTAACTCTTCTTGCAGTTCAGCAGGGGCAGAAAAAACCATCAACCTCTCAAAAAGAGTAATCTGAGATGTTTGGCACACGGTTAGCATTAGTCCCCGTATATTGACAAAAAAGGAGTGTTTTGGTTCTCAGATAGCAAGAGAATGACAAAAGTCTTGAGAGAATAAGACCAAGGCAGATGGTGGCCAACAGAAAGAAAAGATAGAGGAAAAAAAAAAATTTCTGTACACAGGCTAAGACTGCTCTGATTGTTGTAGCCAAGACGAGAGTTTGCTGTGGGCCAACACTATGTAGGTAAGCAGAACCAGAACTTCAGACTTACAAGAAACCCTCTCACAACCTTGGAATAGCTGTTAAAGGAACCCAAAACATGTGGAATGCTTCCACTGATTCAAGTGGGATTGAGTTTCCTCACATTTAACTTGGTGGAAATACCAGCAGAGTCCCTGCAAATGATTTCTAGCTCATTTTTTTCAGGGGCAGAATATTCAGAATCCATCTGCTAGGTAAGGATTAAATAACCCATAGTAATACAGTGTTAACAGTTAATACTTGACAACATCTGTGAGATTGGCTCTGCACATTGTTCCTGAAGGGCACGGGTAGGAGAAGTCAAATGCGCAATGTTCATACATAAACTATTAAGACAAAAAAAGAAGACTAGCAGCTCATACAATTTTCATCTTTAGTCACCTGTCAGGAATCATAGAATCATAGAACAGTTTGGGTTGGAAGGGACCTTTAAAGATCATCTAGTCCAACACCCCTGCAATGAGCAGGGACATCTTCAACTAGATCAGGAGACCATGAGCTACAGAGAGGTATTACAGAGGGGTATACTCCCACCAAACCAAGTGCAGCACAATGTCTTTTTTTGTACTACCTCTCTCCTTGTCTCCTAATTTTCTGGTAAGCAAAAGTGGAGGCATAAGAATCTCCTTCCCTTTCAGCTTCTCCTGCCTTCGGTGTCGTTGAGGACATTGCTTCTAAATTACTTGAACATATATATAATATAGCTGGTACAACTCATTATTTTCTGTCCTGGTTTACGCTGGGGCAGAGCTAGTTTTGTCTCCAGCAGCTACTGTGGTTTTGGATTTAGTGTGTGAAGAACAGTGATAGTGCACTGGTGGTGTTGGTTGCTGCTAAATGATCAAGGACATTCTGCAGCTTCCCAGGTTTTGCTAACGTGCAGGTGCAAAAACTTGGGAGGGGTAGAGCCAGAATAGTTGATCCAAACTGGCCAAAGAGAGTATTCTGTGCCATAGATGTCATGCCCAGTGTAAGTGGGGGTCGGCCAGTGGGCCAGTTCCCTTCTGGTTCCCTTGTTGTTCTTTTCCCTTTTTTTCCCATGCATTCGGGTGTTTTCGTTCGTTTGGTTGATTTGTTCCCTCACCTGCTGTCTCTGGAACTGGGATAGCTGCTGGGGAATATCCCTGCTCCCTGACTGCTGCTCGGGACAGGCTGTGTCGGTTGTTGGGTGGTGAGAAATTGTGCATCGTTCATTTTATATATTCTATTATCCTTAAATATATCTATAATTATTATCATTAATATATTTTTTATAGTTTTCCTTGGCTGTCCTCGTGCACTGTTTTTATCTCAACCTGTGAGTTTTCCTTTCTCTCTGATTCTCCTCCCCTACCCCTCCGGGGAGGCAGGGGAGTGAACGAGCGGCTGTGTGGTATTCGGCTACCATTTGGGGTTAAACCGCGACATTTTCCCAGCACCCAGCTGAGTCCTCATCCCTACTCATTCTAATGTGTCTGCTGCATATGCTTTAGTATTGTGGGAGGTGAGACTTCAGACATCCTAACAAAAAGGGTGTCCACTTTCCTGGAGGCAATACTTCGCTAAGAGAAGACACTGAGCAGAGTCTAACTGACATCGGTGCGAGCTGCACTTCATGCTTTTCTTGATATTCAGCCTATATTTTCCGTACTCCGTCTTAGCCTCAGTTGTAGGCTGTCAAACCATCCCAGCCTTACCTTACCTTCTGAGGGCATACATTTGAAGGGTAGTCATATTGTGAAAGTATGCTATTTTACACCAGCCAGACCTACAGCCCATCTCTCTTCTTCTCCTTATGTATATGGATACTTCCCTGGAGATTACTGTTTAGCTAATCTTAGTTTATTCCTAACTTCACATCGGAATGGATATTAAACATTCTTGCTTGATCTGTTTTAATAAATATTATGGTAGCTTTTTGCACCTCTGTTTAGTAACCTTTAGCGATTTCGAAATATGAAACAGTCCTCTAAATAATTCATAAAATAACAAAATTCTTAATATTTCTTTTCTTCCTGCTAAAACTTACAAAGTCCCATTACTTCCACAGGGGTTGTTTTTCTAGGATTCAATGGGATTTTAGTTTCAAAACTGTGCCAGATGTTACAGGCAGTTCAGTTCAGATGCTTTAGTGCTTTTTTGTTTCTTTACAATTTCAGCTTTCCCTATTTATTTTCTTTCTCTGAAATGGAGTAAAGGAAATGGCACTTAGGAGAAATCCCTGAGAGATCACCTGACTTAACTTCTGTGGTTTGAGTTACTGTATATTTGAATAAATTACTTAGGTAACTACTTCATCTGCTAGAAAATTAAGTTTTAAATAAATGGAACTGTACAAGAACAAGGTAATGAACCCCGTAGCAAGCTTTACTGGATGTCTTGATCACAGAAACAATGTTGTGTACTTTGTTCCCTGGTTTGGGGGGTTTTTTTTGCACTCCTTTTCTCTTGCGTATTTGGCATCTTCTGCCCTGAAATGATAATGGAATGCACGTGCCAGCATTTGCATGCTTTTTCTCCATTTTAAGTGTTTGTAGTTTCAAACATTCATTGAAACATGGTTCAAAAAATAGTGAAGGAAATCCCAACTTGCATCTTAAACCAGAATTTCAAACTGCAAATCCGTTGTAGGGGAATAGGAAGTACGTCAAACAGCATGCTGTGAAGTGTGATTCATCATTTGATGTAACTGGTGCATCATAACATACGTTTCCCATCTGACAAAGGCAGGTAATGCACCCTTTACAACTCTGTCCCAGGTCTTTTGTCCTTGGAGTCATAAATCACCTAAATTTTGTCTTTCACACAGTAGCTAAAGCAAAGCAGTACTGAGGAGCGTACCTGCCACAGTTCTGCCTGCCTAAGGCCTTTCTCCATGGCTTCTTCTCTAAACGTACAGTAGAGGCATTGCAAAATAAACCTCACAATTTCCAAAGTCTTATTTTCTTTTCTTTTTAAAAAAGTATTTGTATTGTTAGTCTGACATTAAGTTGCCATGTTTCATGTTCTTGTACCTAACATGCTTATAATCTATTTAATTCCATATTTTGATGAAATTATGAAAAGCTGTGAGCTTACTACCTAATGTGTGCATATCTACAAGGTTACCAGAAAGTAGTATGGGTACATTTGAAGTTCTTATGTGATCCTCCTCATCGTAACATTTAAGAGTTTTACAGCTCCCTTATAGGGGTAATTCTCTGCCTTCATTCTCCATAAGGAATAAAAATACAGACAGAAGTCTCTGCAACTCATTGCAGCTGAGTATTTATTTATCTAAATCGCACTCAGTGCAACTGAAATAAAGCAAAAACTTAGGCAAAATTATACAGAAAAATGGCTGCAAAAGAGATAATAGACCCTAAATCTTTCTGTTCAAAGAAGTTACTTTCTGCACATGATGCAGTCCTAATTATGACTGCAATGAAGCATAATCAAGTGCAAATTAAATAAATTCTTTGCCTTTATTCTTTCTCTATGCAGTCCTCTGTTCCTCTTCAGTCCACATATAATCAGTCTTCCTTTCACCTCCAGTCTGCACTGCAGACTATAATTAAACAATGAAAATCTGACATTTATTTATAGTGGAAAATTGTTTAAAGAACCATTTAGTACATTGACATTTTTGTTTCACTAGGGCAAAAGTTGTCCTTAATACTCCTTTATTCCATTTGCTCTTCCTTCTATGAATTTTAATGCTCTCATCCTCATTCATATGCTTATTCATTTTGCATTTCACTGATCAGTTTGACAGAAGCCAGCCTCACCGCAGCTACTATTGGACAACACTGCAGGGTCCAGTGAGACCACTTGTCTGCTTGTATTTCCACAAAGCTTGTTCAGAGGAAATTTACTGAGGAAACCACATGCATAATTAAATACTAGTGACCAAAAAAATCTGGCATGTTCTTAACATTAAAGGGAAATTCCTTCAGGGACTATTTCCAGCTAGGTAAGAATTCGTTCTTTGCTCTTTCTCAGTACTATGTTGTTATATAGGAGATCTCTTCCCTGCTGATCCAGTATAACATTAGCCAAACTGTTACAGAAAGTCTACTATGTATGTAGCCTTTGAAATCACATCCAAAGGAATTACAGCCTGCAAGACATACTCTTTGTGTTTTGACATAGCTAGACACAGCTAACTGTGAAAAGTGCAGGTTTGTTCCTTCTCCTTAAAAGCACTTGTTTTTCATGGGCAGAGTTTGTGCTGAGCCTCCAAAAATCCTCCAAGAAACTGACTTCAGGCTGTACCACTGCAAGTGTCAGGAGGAAATCTGAAGCAGAGGATAGCAGCCCTCCCAAACAGAAAATGTATGAATGGACTGATAAAGATCTACACAGAAACATCAGTGCTGGCTCATCTGCAGGTGGACAGCAACGAATCAAAGAATTTTATCTTAAATACACACTTAGAAAGGGAAGGAAGCATTGCAATGACCTTTTCATTTTTTTCCTTTACAAACTGACTGGAAAAAGTGCAGAGTATTGTACGGGTCACCGCCTGCTTGTTTTCACTACCACAGTTCTACTGCACAGAGAGCAGAATGACAAAATTCCCATGCTCAGCTACGGAGATGTCTTTCAGCTGGAAAGGGCAGTGTGGGGGCAGCTGAATCAACCTTCGCACACAGTCACTGACCTCAGAGAACAGGGCTGCTGCTGCTACTACAGCAGCAGGTGAAACAGTAGAATTGTTCCCATTTTTATGGCCTAACGCGGAGAATGCCATCCTCCCTCGCAGCTTCTACAGACCGTAGTTTCACCGGCTGTTTATTTAATCCCGACTAGTTCTGGACTCAAGCCATAGCCTTTCGGGTAGATGAGATGGAAAGCTGAAGCACATACTGTGAGAAAAAGGAAAGCATAATTTGAAAAGTAGATGCTTTTACTCCTCTGTCTGATGCAAACCAGATTACTGAACTGCTAACTAAATGGAAATATTTGCTTATAAAAAGAGCAAATTATTTAAACTTATCACTATTTATCAAAGTATAAAGATGTGCCCTTCCTCTCTTTTCCTCTCCTCAGATATATTCTTGCTGGCAGAAAAAAAAAGTCACAGGCAAGCTAAACTTTTAAAAAACTGAATAAAGCTATCATAAAAACTTCACTAGTGAAGTCTTTCAACAGAGTAAGAGAGTTCTGGATATCTGTACCACAGATTTACCCCATACAAGCAATATATACTTTACCCTCAAAGATGACTGGATTTCTACGAGAGTTATCAGAACATCATACCTTTGTAGGTGTAAAATACCAGCCTTAACACTGAATTCATGTTGCAATTTGTGCTTTGTGTTAAGTAATTAATTTCCCATAAAGCTTTAACATCAAAGATTTGACAGCCCACCAAACTCCAAAGTTTAGGATTAAATTGTTGCAAGTGGTTTGGAAAGAGTTATCTAAGGCAGGGAAGTACTAGGACTCAGCTCTTCCTGTAAGTTGGTCAGCCTTTATTTTTAGTTTTCAATTGTCAATATTTTTTTCCCTTTTGTAAAGGAAGCGTAAAGAACTGCCAGTACTTTAAGCTAAATTACTTTATTTACAGGTCCAGTATGATACAAACAGGACTGATGATGCTATGCAGCATTCGGACTATTTCAGCTCCTTCAGCTGGCATGACCTCTAATAAAAAGACTAAATGCTAATGCTAGATTTAGTCACTGAAGTTGCCACAGGTTTGTTGATCTCATATTACCTGAAAAACTGCCTGAGAACTCGGCACCTTGGGGAAGGTACAAGCCACTTTTCCAGATTAAACTTTTAATGCTACTTCCAGATCAACTTTTTGTGGAGTCATTTTGTGGTGTACAACAGCACTCCCTGTAAAAGTAGCAACTAAATGCTTCCTTTACCAAAGCGCACAGAAAGAGAGAAGGGGATTCATTTGGCCTGAAGAAACCTTGTATTTTGAAACTGTTAAGTAAAGGAGAGGGAACGATGGTTAGAACAAAAATAAAACTTAATATTTATGCATTCCTTGGTTGTATTTAATGCTTTCATTAAAGCTACAGTGTACACAAAGTCAACACTTCATGAAGGAGAACACCAGGGCAGAAAGCTCTAACAGACACATCTCTGGTAGATGATGTCAAAAGCTGAAGTGCTAAGAATTCTCATACGTGTAATCATTGAGGTGACATCTGTTCTGCCAAACTTCGTGTAGGCATGTGACTACCTTGAGTAGACCTGAAACTCGCTTTTAAAATACCGGGTCCTGCTAAGCAGCACTGCTAGTGTGTCTGTGCAGGTCACAAAGACACCTCATGACGGCAACGGCCAGTGGTTAGACCATACGGACCTCTTGGCTGTAGCAGCTGAACTGTAGCAGATCTGAACACGCAGTGAGCCTTTCTCAATGGAATTTCCTGCCTGTCTGCAAAAGATCTCTACGGATTTTTTTGATATAAGACATAGTTAAACTACAGTTTAAAGAATGATTACCTTTAAGGCTTATCTTTTAAGACTGATGATGCATACTCTGGAAGAAAGGCACATACATCTGCTCTAAAATTCTCTAGTTCCAGTAAAGTTTAATGTGATTGAATTGTGTTATTGTCAGCCTATTAAATTACAGTTTCTGTTGTAAAGAATCAACCTTTTCGCCTCCCAAGTCATTAAGTAAAAGCCCCTGTAATAAGTGTTTCAGCTAACACTTCAAATTTTGCAGAGGGAATGCAACTATTTCCTGTCTTTTTAACATGATTATTGATACTAATTAAGGAAAATAAAGATATACATGAGTACAAAGCCAGCAGTATCACACCCAGAGTGAAATGAAAACGGAAATGAAAGCTGGGGAGATGACTGGGTACTGGAACACGAACCACAGGAAAGCATGGAATAAGGGGAAGAGGAACAGCCACTACCACCAACTAGCACAGAGAATCCTTTAATTACCAGCTGCTCATGAAGCAGGTTTGTGAGAGTCTTTCAAGGTTGGAAAGTTGAATTTGCAGGAAGCAAAACACCTGCTGGGCCCAGACAGTAACCAGCTCAGAGATACTTTTCAGCTCAATTCCTTATTTGGGACTCCTTTTTTTAGTCTGGATACCTCCTGGATCCCTATTTAAGATCACATTGAAACAAGAGCAACAAATAGGCCCGTCAGTCTCTTACATTAGTAAGTCTTTTGCCTACGAACTTGATGTTCCTCATCTCAGCAAAATTCAGTCTGTCTTTGCTGCCCAGGAATGCACAAGGACAGCAGGAACATGGAACGTTAATGCACAGACCATAATCATACTGCACAGGAGTGTAAAGAGAATTGTTCTGAAGGTCACTAAATTCTACCAACTTCTTTTTTATCATGTCCTTTATTTTCAGCAGTTGTGTATATTATTCAGGTGACTCACTCTGTATTTTTATTATGAGCCTTCAAGATGTCGGTAAGATGAAGCACACAAATGCCTGTCGAATCCCAAGCCTGATCCTTTAAGGTGACATTTCTGCACCATCTTCCTATTAATGTGTTAATTCTTATTAAAAATAAAAACCTAAACCACATGATAGCAGAACAACACCGAAGCAATAGTCATATGAAAATAGTTTCTCCGCTCGCGGTTTCCTCAAACATCATAGAAAAGACCGCCACCTACTGTTGGCATCACTAAGTCTTTTAGTGCCTATCTTGCATGGTAACAGGCAATACTATTTTACATCACAACCAAGAGAGTGAAGACCTAACAGGCCTCAGTTCTATGAACTCAATCTGAAGGATAAAATCACTAATTCACTACACTCCCACAGCCTAAAGCAATGGGTCTATGAGAGAAGAATTCCCCCCAATTCCAGCATGCCATAGGATGTATACCTTAATGGTTGTGTAATTCGCCATTCTTGCCAGACCCCTCTTTAATCATTTCTGCTTAAAAATTAGTCACTTCGCTTGAGGTAATGTTCTGGTTTGTTTTCTCTTTACAGCGCTGCAACTACTTTCTGTTTTCTCGCCCTTGCTCTTACGCTCCCTACGGAAAAAAAAGTCAATGTAGGCAGGCTGCAGAGGGATGGGAAACCAGACACAGAATATGCCTTGTCCTTAGGGAAGTAAACAACGCAAGAGGGCTAGAACAGCACATCCCCTACAGACCGAGACATTTGTTTTGTAGTGGAGCCACTTGACCGCAACGAATAGCAGGGACTGCACTCATTTCATTCTATCTCCCATCGTTTGCCTGCTGCCTTCTAGCTATGACGCAGGGAGTACCGGTGCAATTGAAAGAGGGCTACTGACAATGTATTCGCTGCTGGCTGCCCAGCCCGTGGCAGCCAGAGACAACAGTTTTAAAGAAAGGAGTACTTATCGCACTGACATGCTGTGTGAGGAAAAGAGACTGGATGCAGGTACCAGTCTTCCATTTTACTCAGTCAGTGAGGCCATGTCATAACCCACACGGATATGCAATACTGGCATCTTGGAGATTATTAAAAATAAACAGGATCACTGGGACCTGAAATAGAGCTGAGAGGTATTACTGGGCTACCTCACTCCTGTGTGACGTATTTAGATCCTAGTATGGTGCCTGTTACCGATTTCACACAGAGAAGATTCTATGTATCATTGTAGTTGTACCTGGTTCCAATTAAAATGGAAGTGAACAGATCATTGTGATGAATTCCGCAAGAAGCCTCCTTTAAAAAAATGGAAGTGAGAAGGGCTGAGTAAATAAACTCACCATAAATTCACCCTATGCAAGTCAGTTCACTTGCGACTAAGCAACAAGCCTCGTTTCTTTGGAAAATGCCTCAGTAACTCACTCTATAATCACCAGATAAAATGAAAACCTTAAATTCATAAACCATATGATCTAACCCAACATCCTTAGGTTAGGCTGTGGCTGGGTTCTCTTGTTCTGCTGTCATCTAAGAACTCAAACCCTGCCATTCCTGCTCATTCAAAGGTGTGGGAAGAAGAAAAACACTACACACACTCTCCCATCTGTAAAACCTGAATAATTTATTCAGATAAACCTTAAGAACTCTCTCAAACATCACAGTATATTAGCGTACAATTAATGACAACTTCAGAAGTCATGCTTTTGGTGCAAAGCATAAATTTAATGGAAGTGCCACAAGATGGTTTTTCATTACTTCAAAGCAGCATATGATTGATAATAAACTTATAAATAAATATTATCAGGATTAAGAACTGCATTTAATTTGTATTTTGTTTTGAAAAACTCTGGATTGCTAGGAAACAATCTCTGTCTGATGATTGTCATAATTAAAGACATTCCTGGCTGAAGTAACACCATTCAGCAGTGTATTTTTAAAAGAACTCTGCATCTTGAGTTTCCGTGGAAGTATTAGTATCTTCCACAGAGGAAGCGCACAATGATATCACAGCACACAATAAAATCGGTGACTGGGTTTCAGTCCCTGTTTTCCTGGTAACAATACTTAACTGTTTTTAAAATTTAGCTTTAAAACAGGTATCCACTATTGGTTTTCAGAGACCTTGTAACAGGATATTAACATTCTGGTGAGAGGGGCATATTTTCCTCAAGATTCATGCTTTTTTGTTGGTTTATCAAAGTAAGGAGTGTTGTCTTGTAGCAGATCTTTCCTCGGTATTAGCACTGTAACAGAAAAAAAACCTGTGAGAATATAATCTTATGGAAAGTACTATTTAAAATTCTAAAGTTGTTTTTACCTTTACAAACAAAAACATCAGGTTACTAAAATGAGAATCTGAACTTCTGGTAAGTGTACAAGCAGCATCATGGTATCTACCGAAGACAAAATTGTATTTTTACCTTCTGTTGGTCAGAATATTGCCTTCTCCTTTTGCCTTTTAAAAGTACTGAAAATATTTTAAAAACATTAAGAACCCATAAAAAAGCGGTAAAGTGTTGCAGTAACTTTTAGTAAGAGAAAGAATGGCAGTTTTATCATGCCTAAGTCAGATCATGTTTACTTCACCAGTTCCAAAAATGAATACTAAATTTGACTTAGTCTTCTCCCTCAACATCCTGGAATCTGATCTGTAATATTCATCTTGTCACACCTGTTTTAAAGGCCAACAGGAAAAGAAAGCATCAAATGAAAATTATGGCTACTATACCGTCACAGAAGTGCAGTGTGTTGGGGTTTGTCTAACTATACACCATTTTAACCTCTTCCTGACTCTAAGTTTTAGCCATCTAGCTCTTCAGAAATCAGCTTGTTCTCTCTTCATGAGGGAAACGAGCTATCTCATGTCAGATTTGCTCCAGCAGCAAAAAGGAAAGCACAAACACCTGAAATCATAATGCTGTACTTTGACTAGGTCAGACAGCTGTGAAAGGTACAGTACACGTGTAAAACTGTGTGTGTTTGCGTGCGTGTGTAATGAGTAACGTTCTGTCCAAAGTGCACTGATATCCCATATCTTGTAAGAAAGAAAACTGATTTCCTTGAAAGTATAGTCCTTTTGCATCTGTGTACTGATACTGATACATTTAATACGTTTCTGAGAGGTTTTAAGTAAAATTTCAATTGCATTTCTCTTAGATAAAATACTTGTAAGTAAATTTCTGACAAAACATGTTGATCTACACACCTAGAATAGGTACATGAAACAGAAATACCAAAGAAAAACAGAACTGGATATAAAGTATTGAAAAACAAATGTCCAAACAAATAAAGATTGAAAGAAGTATTTTTAACCTTCCTTTTCAGAGCTAAGTTTTGAACATACACTGCCAACATACGAAATCAAAACCATCAGAACGTACTGTAGGTGTGGTGTATTACTAAAATGTAAGATCTACTTGTATCAGCTTAATCTGAAATTGAAGTGAAATGAATAGAACCAAGACATTTGTATACTACTGAGTAAAGTAACTCAGACTGAAGCATTAAAAAAAAAATCAGAAAAATTGTTTAATATGACTAACAAGCTCCTAATTGAAATTGTCTTCTCTTTAGTATGAAAACCTCAAGCCTAATTTATTTTTTTTTTTAAAGATTTACCAGTGAATCCCAACATGACTATACACCACTGTGTCTCAAATTCTTTTTAAAGAATTAACATTGCCCTGTGCACTCCTTCTGTGACAGCACAGAATAATTACATTTGATTAGGGAAAATGTTCCCCTTACCAGTATTTGTTCTCACTGCCTAAAACAAGTTGTGGCTTTTTCTTTCAGTTATTAAATAGTTCTTTTACAGATGCAGGATTGGGGGCAGGGGGGGAGGAAGAAGAAGAAAAAATACCAGGTATAGCTAAATTGTATATTGTCAGCTATAATACAAAAAGTCAAGAGATTCTGATGGTAACTCACTTCAGGAAACCAGCTGCAGCAAGAGGCTTCTGAAACATTTTACCTAGTTTCTTTTTTCCCCCACTCTTTCATACAACATAGCAACTGATTACTTCAATTTTTTTTTGGCCGGGGTGGTAATGGCTTAGGATGAAGCAAGGACATAATACTAACTTAAATACACCCCAAATGTAAGTGCTTTACAATATTTTCTTTTTTTCCAAATAGGCCAATATACTTTCTATTACAGCAAAGTAAACCTTCACCTACAACATTTCCAAATCAAACATGTAGCAACTAAGATGAAGCACTATGAGAAGTAAACTTTTAAACTGAGGTCACTTATTTTTATTTGCCAACAAACAGCAACGCAAACAGCCACCTTAGGGCTGTACTTCCACTTTTTTTTTTTTGTCAATAAATCTGTCCCAAGCCTCTCATTTAATACAAGGTGATACCATAAAAGCAACGAGGGAGCTAACTGTAATTCTATTGGCACTATAAAAGTTACCACAGAGCACAAAGATTAAGGATCAAAAGAGGTTGATTTTGTTCTGCTAAGACTTCCTTAATCAAAGCTGTACTGGACCTGAATACCCGTTCAATGTGTTACCTAGGCAGACTCATATACCTACACATGCATTTCCTACAACAAACTTCCCGACAGAAGCTGGCTCCTAGGTGCCAAAATGCAAAGGAAAGTGTAAAGATCCACCTGCTATTTTGATCATATACATGCACAAGACATTTGGAGGGGACACAGCCAGAACAGCTGACGCCAACTGACCAAAGAGACATCCCATACCATTTGACATCGTGCTCAGCAATAAAAGCTGGGAGAAGGAGGAAGGGGGGACGTTCGGAGTGATAGTGTTTGTCTTCCCAAGTAACTGTTACATGTGATGGAGCCCTATTTGAGTAATACCTTACTCCTGGCCACAAAGATTTTTCATTGCCATGACCTTTAAGAATTATTTATTGTGTAAAATAAAAATGCTTTGGTTTTTTTTTTGGTATTCCCTTTGAATGTAAATTCCAACTTCACCAAATGCTCTTTACATCTTAATTATACCAGAACAAGTAAGACTATCTATCCATTCTATACATTTTTTTATATTGTTCATCCTTACTCTGTGAACTTCTATCGTGATGCTCTGGATTTTTTTTCTAAGCATTCCTGATCTTTTAATTGGTGAGTCACTACATTATCAAGAGTAAATATTTCTCACTTCAACATATATTCCAAACACACACAGAACAGACAGCTCTCAAACTGTGATGGCTGTTTCAAGATTAATGTTTTGTTCTTACTGCAGTAAGATCAATTACAGAGTGAGAAGCAAAGCTTAGACCTATCCAAAAGAGATATGGGGTGGGGGGAGAATGAGCAAGAGACTGCATAATGACATCCTTTGCATTCATAAGCAGGTGCACAAATGCACCCTGTGTACAGATGCACTCCAGATTTTTTGCTGCAGGACAAAGGTCTCTTGGCCAGTACTAGTCTCTGGAAGATGTCCTTCTTCCACACAAACCTCATTGCCACCATTTCTCTAAGTAGTCTGTAAAATTAGGTGAGGGCAATTCTATCACTTTTTGCTTATGGAGACTTTAAAGGAGACAGCATTAAAGCTCTGCTACAGTCAAAACGGACAATCACCACTACTCTCCCCTTGTCCGCTGAGTCAAGTCACTTCACTGTAAAAGGATATCAGATTGGTCAGAGAAGATCACCCCTTTGTAAATCCTTGCTGACTACTCCCAGTCCCCATTCTGTTCGTAGAGTATTTGGAAACAGCTTCCAGGATTGGCTCAACTACCTTCCCAGGGATCAAGGTGAGGCTGACCAGTTTCCCAGATCCTCCCTCTTGCCCTTCTTGAAAAGAGGTGTGACATTTGCTTTCTTCCAGTCCTCAGGCAACTCCCCCAATGACCAGGACCTTTCAAAGATGACTGAAAGTGGCCTCGCAATGACATCAGCCAACTCCCTCACCACTTATAGGTGCATCACATCAGGTCCCACGGATTTGTGTATGCGCCATCTGTTCAAGTGTTGCTTAGCCTTCTCCTCCTCTACCAAGTCATCCTTGCTCCAGACTTTCCCAATGGTCTGAGGCCCGTGATCTTGTGTCCCCAATGGGCCAGTCCTGTTCAATTAGTGACCTGGATGAAGGGACAGAGGGCACCCTCAGCAAGTTTGCTGATGACACGAAACTGGGAGGACTGGCTGATACACCGGAAGGCTGTGCTGCCATTCAGCGAGACCTGGACAGGCTGGAGCATTGGGCGGAGAGGAACTTCATGAGGTTCAACGCAGGCAAGTGCAGGGTCTTGCACCTGGGGAGGAACAACCCCATGCATTGGTACAGGTTAGGGGTTGGCCTCCTGGAAAGCAGCTCTGAGGAGAGGGACCTGGGACTCCTGGTAGACAACAAATTTGCCATGAGCCAGCAATGCGCCCTTGCAGCCAGGAAGGCCAACGGCATCCTGGGGTGCATTGAGTGTGACCAGCAGGTCAAGGGAGGTTCTCCTCCCTGTCTACTCTGCCCTAGTGAGGCCCCATCTGGAGTACTGTGTCCAGTTCTGGGCTCCCCAGTTCAAGAAAGATGAGGAACTACTGGAGAGAGTCCAGCAGAGGGCTACGAAGATGATTAGGGGACCGGAGCATCCCTCCTATCAGGAAAGGCTGAGGGAGCTGGGGCTGTTCAGCCTGAGGAAGAGAAGACTGAGAGGGGACCTCATCAACGCTTATAAATATCTCAAGGGGGGGGTGCCAAGAGGATGGGGCCAGACTCTTCTCAGTGGTGCCCAGGGACAGGACAAAGCGCAACAGGCACAAACTGGAACACAGGAAGTTCTGTCTAAATATGAGGAAAAACTTCTTTCCTGTGAGGGTGACAGAGCCCTGGCACAGGCTGCCCAGGGAGGGTGTGGAGTCTCCTTCTCTGGAGATATTCAAAACCCGCCTGGACGCAGTCCTGTGCAGCCTGCTCTAGGTGACCCTGGTCTGGCAGGGGGGTTGGACTAGGTGATCTCCAGAGGTCCCTTCCAACCCCTACCATTCTGCGACTCTGTGATTCCTGAAGGGAAACCTTAGCAGTAAAGACTGAGGTGAAGCAGGTACCGAGCACCTCAGTCTCTTCCATGTCCTTTGTTACCAGGTCCCCTGCCCTATTCAGCTGTGGACCCACATTTTCCCTCCTCTTCCTTCTGTTGCTGATATACATACACCTGTAGAAGCTGTTCTTGCTGTCCTTCACATTCCTTGCCAAGATCAACTCCAGGTGGGCTCTGGCTGTCCTAACCCCATCCCTACACACTCACACAGTGTTAAAATACAAATTAGTATTTGAACATAAATTCATGTGGCTTTTGCAAGGGAAGTTCTGCCTTACAGTCCCTGCTGGAGTTCTCTGAACAGCTCTTGGAGGGCTGGCACAACAAGCGTGGATTCCCAGAAGTTCCTCAGTGAACACTTTTAAGAAAACAACAGTGTTATTATGACAGAAGGTCTGGCATGGACAAGTCACTGGTTAAACTGTAGGAAGTGAACAGTAAATGAACAAGTCTCCCAATGGGGGGGATGTCAAAAGTGGAGTTCTACAGGTATTTTTGTTGGCATCTGTGCTGTTGAACGTACGTGTAACCAACCTGTAAAAAGAACAGTTTTTAAATTATACCATCCTGACTAAGTTCTTTAAGAAAATGGCTTACTGTGAAGAATTGCAGGTCGAGCTTAAGACTTGACTGAGTAAGCAGTAAAATGACAGACAAAATTACATGTAGAGACATGCAACGCGCACAGGTCAAAAAAAAATACTAACTTCACAAAGAAAGTAATAGGTTCAAAACTGACTACGACCATTCAGATGAGTTTAATGAATACAAGATAATTTTATAAAAATAAATATATGTACACACAGCAGCCAAAAATGAAATTTAAAATTAGGAATTACTAGGAAACCGATTGAGAATGAAAGGGAAAACATCATTGTGCTATTGTTGTGTGTATAAATGACGGGTTTGCCCACAGCTTGATGATTGTGCTCAGCTCTGATCAAGAGAGTAAGCTCTTAATCATCTCAAGAGAGAGAGAGTAGAATTGAAAAGGGTCCAGAGAATAGCAACAGAATGATCATAGGCATTCACCTGTTGGTTCACAGAGAAGCTGTTCCATAGAGGGGGGGAAAACAAAAGGGGGACAGTTAAGTGGCTTAAAAACTCATGAATAGCTTGGTGAAAATGAATAGTCATTGAAGAGTAGGACCAGATTCAAAACTACAGCAAGTGATTCTTCATAAAAAACAGAGTAAATTCTTTGTCAAAGGTTCTTGGATGCAAATTTGCAAAGGCTGACAGGAACAAGTTCATGAGAGAGAAACCCACTGAGGATAACTAAACCAGAAACCATCCCTGGCTCAGGAAGTGCTGCCAGGTGTACACAGCTGGAAGATGTGAAAGTTCACTTGCTCTGTTCCTACTCTTCTACTGTCATCTGCCTAAGATCACTGTGGAAGACTCAACACTGGTCTAGACGTATCTTTGGCCTCGATCATAATGGCTGTTCTGAAGTTAAACGCTTTACCACATCTAAAACTGAAAATAGTTACAAAGCTTTACAGACACCACTAAACAGAAGTGAAAGGAAACAACGTACACAGCTGAAGGTTTCTTCTGCCCTCTACCACACAGTTGTATGCTGAACCTACTACTTCTCTTGCATTTGACTGTAAAATAAGAGACCTTCTAAACCAGGAACGAAAATTTCAGAATTTGATAGGCTTTGCATCAAAGCCATCATTGTGTTGCAAATCTTCCAAGGTATAATCTGAAACTTAAATTGTCAGAACGAGGTTTTGGAAAAGAACACTCAATCCTCAAAGAAAAAGCTGTTCTATGGACAGGGTACATACTGCATTTGCTAATTCTCCTCAGGCAGCTTCTACCTATTCGGTACAGCAAGGACCTACAGATACTGTGGCTACTACATTTAGACATACACTGACTGAGTAGCCAGTACATGCATGCTCACCTGCTATCTCATTGCTGTCACTCCTAAATAGTTAAGGTACCAAGTTTTAACTTCTTTCTCTCAATGAGGGCATTAAATGCAGTCACTGCCTCTTTCCTACCAGCCTCTCTATTTCAAAATATTTGTATCGAAACTTTGTACCTTTGAAATCTCCACCTGTCCTAGGTAGTGACATTAGTCAATAAGGCTTAAATTAGGGGTTTAGGCAGAGAAACGATAGATAGACACACTTTTGCCCTCTCTATCCCTTTACTTAGTTTTCAAGTTTTGTATTTATTTACCAAACTACAACATTTTTATACATCTTTTTAGCATGCAGCTTTACTCACATATTTTGTCGGAATCTGTGTGAACTGCCTGAATAACAGAAGTTCTGAGAATCACTTCAACATCTGAAGCTATTTTCAGAAGCTAGTAAAAGGAAACACAGACAAACAACAAATTAAATTGTAATTTAAATTATATGTAATTATTCCTGAACGTATTTTCCATACTAGACAGCTATTAAAATAATAAAGCCAGTCAGTTCTATTATTCAGTTAGTTATGCACTATCTATACATAACTTTTACTTTGGGGATCCTGGAATAACTTACAGGTTGATATATAAGCTACCCTGGCACATGGCACGAGAGAAAGGAAACTTCTGCTCAGTAACATATAGTAGTATAAAATCTATATACCAAATTAAAACTGCAAACAAATAAGGTAGAACACAACTACCAAAACAAGTAACTAGTTTCCAATGATCACAGACATTGGTGAATGCCTCAGTAATATGTGACTACCCCTAGTGAAAGAGAAACCTGGTTCTTTTAACATTCCTGCTCTTGAAACAGGGAGACAAAAATCAGGGCAAAACATGACAAGAATTAAGAACACTGAGGTTTCACAGAAAAGCAGTACAGGAACAAGGCACTACCTAAAGATTAGCAGAGGCATTAATATTTGGCAAAAGGCCTAGAATTCCTTCCCTCATTAAGAGGGTAAGCAGAAGCACCCTTGCTAGTTTTGCTGAGCAATTAAGAGAAGCCTAATACTTGTTTGCATGATACCTGTGTCAGAAACAAATGAAATTACACAAGTGAGACACTTTGGAAGACACGCTTACACTAGGAAGCAGCATGTACCAACAGAAGTGGATCTTTGCAAGAGTTAGAGCTCAAGACTTGACATCTACACTGAATTTCTCATTTCCCTTTTAAGGGTTTGGACTAGGTATCCTCCAGTTCCCCCTACTGAATGCCCATTAGCAGCTAGGCTGCATGCTCCTGAAGCACACCTTCCACTTCAGATTCATCTTAAAGGAATTCCACCATTTGCTCTGAGGCTGCTTCACAAAACAAGCCAAATCACAGGAAGCAGAGATAACAAAGGTAACTTCAGAAGCACACTCCTGATCTGAACTAAAATGCTGCAGTAGATTCAGCTGCCGCATCTCAAATTCAAATACTGCAGAGAGTTATTCCTACCTCCTTAGGTCACAACTTAACTAAGTATTTGATGTCATATTAGAAGACATTGCAGCTTTCTGTTCTGGTTGGTCACTATTCATTTTTTTAGCTGCTGTCCAAAGCAGAACACTAACACACCCATGTTTATGCAACAAAGTGCCCAAATACTCACAAGTCCCGTACATCATTTGATTCAGCTCCTCTGCATCTGAGCCTATTCAGTGTGTGTATATATATAAAATAAATGACAGCTTCTATGATGTTCTAAGACTCTGTAGTTGTTGTGAAAGTCTAGAATTTCTTCCAGTGACACATTTAACCAAGATATCAATAAACCCATATTAAAAAGTTACATGTGTGTATTTTGTATGTTGCCATTCCTAACAAACAAGAGATTTAAAAATGACAGCAAGTATTTTTCCTGTACATCTATAATATAAAGAACATAACAGATCAGACACCGGGAACACAAACACAGAGGTATTACTACATGGACCTGATAACAAGCAGAAATACTAGCAAGTCCTACCTAAGTGCTCAGAACTATTTATGTTACTGTCCAGTGACTGGTGCGATGCAAAGGTTTAGATTTACTTATGCAAAGGGCAGAGGGAGGCACTTTCTTCCAACTAATGGCCAATGGAAATGTAAATACAGTCTGTTAAAAGGCTGAATGACAAGGACTAAATTATTCATTCTGTATGGATGTTAAGAACTAAAAATATCTAAAATACAGAAGTTTCATTTCAGGTCTCTAAGTTTTAGAAAAATGACTCAGTAAGAAGTGTTAACATAACAACTAAGCAAAGGTGAATTACATAGTGAGTTAACAGAATGTTCTACTCTTTTTAATGCTCCATGAGGAAAGAAGCTGCAAAAAACCGCCCAGTAGTATAATTAATACCTCTGTATTACAATCATGTCATGATCATTTGGCTGTTTTTTGCCTCCCACAAAAGATGCAGCCTCATTTGTGATCAGGAATCAAAATAACTTCTCATGTCTGCCAGTAACTGAGCAGATTATTTACCTTCTCTGCCTCTTTCTGTGCTTGTCTATACAACAAAAGACCAGGTAAACTTAAGTGACCACAGCTCAGAGAGACATTACGAGCAAACGATACAAAATACTTACATGAAAAAGCAACATAAAACATTTTTTCTGTAATTTTATTATAACCTTCAAAATAAGCATATGGAACTACCAGAAGACACTTTCTCCTTATGTATTTTTTGTATGTGCAAAATTCTATATCATACTATTAATACCAATGTAGGTATCGATATATTTATAAACAAAGATCCATGTAAAAGCCTTTTCAAACTCACCTGGCTCTCGCAATGTCTCAGTAAGTCCTTACATTGGTTTAGAGATCCCTTAAGTAAAAAGCTCCTACAGAAGTATTCTTAGGCAAAGTGGAAAAAACCAATGAAAACAAGAAGTACCTCATTTATCTTCTCTTCAGATGTCTCATCTTGGTTATTTCTGAATTCTTCATTTATCTTCTGTCTTGCAGCTAAATAAAGTAAACAAAAAAACTACAGTGTGAACAAAAAAATTGTACCTTGTCTTTGTCACTGCCTCAAAGCTCAGAATTCTAACTCCTTTATAGCACCTTCCTGGTGCGCTCTGCCTGAAGTATTTTAACGTAATATTTCCGTAGAATTCAGATGATGTCATATTTTAAGTTGACTGGTGTAGAAATATAATATTCTTGCCCATCTAGCATTCTGAGCTTTAAAAGTAACTAACATAGACAAGCCACTACTAAAAGTTGGTTTACTGAAAGCTGGTTGCCCTGAGGAGCAACAGTACAGTTAAACATGCTTTGGCTGGACTGAAGAGAGGAAGTAAGAAAAAAAAAAATATCCCAGGAAGATCACCAAAGTTCCAAAAAAGAGATGTTTTCCTTATGAAATATGGCCTGAGTGCTTGAGTCTAACAACCAGGTTTTTTTGCTTCAAATGAATGGATGTCTGGTTACGGACACACAAGTTTTCCCAATGATTACTTATAAAATGTGGAAGGGAATAATTTAAAGGAAGATTATGTTAAGAATTCTCTTTCTTTGTATTTAGAGAAGAAAGTTCCACAGAAAGATAGGTAAGCATCTACCACACACAAAAAATATCTCACCTTCAAGCGCTCTGGTATCATTTTTAAAAACTTCTTGCCGAGTTCTGTGTAATAATTTAAAAAGCTTCAAAACCTGTCAATATAACATCAATAGAATTAGCTTGTTTCCTAGCAGGATTTTTAGTTAAAATGAACATGTCGCAATTAAGAGCATTCTGGTTGATCTTTCATGTTCTTTCCATTTAGTACAGAATTTGGTATGGAATCAGTATCTAAGATACTTTACCTCAACTCCTGATCAAATAATTTGCATAAATTAATCTAAGATGCTAGAGAGTACTAGCATTACACTCCTAAATAATCATTTGGCATGATGGGAATATAATCCCGAAAATACATTGATGCAGACATATTTATTGTGCCAATATCAAATAAACCCTACAGAATCGGAACTCTCAAAGTCAAGTCACCTGAAGGGATTATCAAAGGTACAACACTGGATATTCTCCGATTAAAAAAAAAAAAAAAAAGAAATAGAAATTATTATTCTCACACTTATAAGGTAATGTGAGAAAGGTGAATTTCAAAAGTATGTCAAACTGCATATTAACTAATTCAGCAACTATTTTTCATGTCTCTGTATTATACCTGGGCATAATCTTCTACAGATGATGTGGCAAAAGCAACACAAAGCAAAGTCCTTCCCTAAATATAACTACCAGATCAGCAAATAAAAACTTCAGTAAAAGCAAACACTCAAAAAATTAGGATTTACAATGTAGAGATGATACACCTCAGTATGTACGTAAAGCAAAACCCCTGAGAATCACAGCTCATAGTCATGTGGTTTTGGCTCTTTATGCATATAGACTGTAATGAATTACAGAAATCCTCAAGTTCATATCAGACTTTTTTGGTGTTTGTCAGAAATTGACAAGAATCTCTGATAAGCACACACACACAAAAAATCTTGATAATGAGATACCTTTTGAAGTTATTCCTAGTGCTTCCTAGTGTGTTTTGACATCTCTAGAAGGCACAATTCCAGGTACTTCATGATAATCGTGAATTGTTTTCTCACAATTAATATTCAAAAAAATTTTTAGAAGGACGCAGAAGAAACACAGGGCTGTAACTGAGAAATTACCATCTTCTTTATCAGCATGCTCGGTACCTGTGAGCTGGAGATGCAAACAAGACTGTGCCCTAAAAGTAAAAGCCCAATAAAAACATCCTGGCAGGGCCCTGAAAAAAAGTGTTGCCTCTGCTTTAAATCTGCCAATGACAGAGAGAGAAACAGCAAGCTTCTCTGAAAGCTATTACTTCCAACAGATGTCAACACAGTTTTGTATTTTCAAGCTAAGTTCTCACCCTCCGCTCAGCTAGTCACTTGGCTACACCTTGAGATAATTCATCCAGAAGCGTACATGCACAAGACAACAGTTTTTAGGAAGAGGAAGGAGATATAAAACAGTAACAAGCAGCAACTTTCCAGTTCAGTACTGCTTCTTAAATGTAATACTACCACAACTTTAGTGCTATTAAGGGACAACTTACAAATACGAACAAATTCAAATCTCGCTTCAGCATGTGGATTAGTCCATGTCATAATTTCTACTGTAATTTATGATTTAGCACCTTGTTGAGTATATGCTACTGCATTACAGATCTTTCTGGAAAGAGGACAAACTAGTGCTTTCTCAGTTGTGTAGGAGTCTCACAAATGTTTAAGTAAAAAACTTTTGTCATTTTTACAAGAATTAGTTTGCGACTTGACAGTTAAATCAATCTGAGTAGAGACATATAAAAGAGAACATGGACTCTGCTAACTCCTTTTTAGCTTCTGTGTCCTTAGTAATTAGCAACTGAACAGAACCAAGTTGCTTTTAATTGCAGCATTCCCTAGATGTCCGAATCTGTGGAAAGTAAACCCACAGATTTAAAACCCAGCAAATAAATTTCTTGTTCTGTATTTTAAGAAATTTGACTGAATTATTTGACAGGACATCCTGAAGTATTTCTACCCCATAATATTTTTGCCATGTTTGCAAATAGTAAAGTTAATAATACAAATGGTTTTGAGTCAAAGACATGTATGGTGAAACCTGAAGAAGTGTTTTATGGTTAGTCTGAACTCTTTGATCAACAATTTTCAGGCATCTTCCTCTGCTATTTGCCCATTTCTGCAAAACTCTCCTGGAAAGTTCTTCACCACACCAGCCACAGAGTAGTTATATTAGATGACTCTGAAGCAAGATATATTGATGCACAAACTCCTTTGAGCTCTACAGTAACCTAATGAAACACAGAACTCCTCTAATACCTCAGTGTATTAGTACCCCCAATACTAGGCTTCAGAACATTTCTGAAACGGGGGCTCAACTACCCCCTAAAGTACTCTACACTGTAAAGATGAAAGGTTTAAATAATTCTTCTGTCTTTGCTTTTCTTTGTTTTCCCATTACAATTAATTCTCTTGATGTATTTTAACGTCTACTTGATTGTCATCTCTCGTTTCCTTTTTCCACAACGGCCTTTGCATGCAAAGCCCTACTTTTTGTTACATAGTTTTGTATCCTTCCTGCCCTGAAAGCCTCTGCCTGTTGGTGCTATAAATACTAGGAAAAAAGTTCTTACCCTCCAGTAACATACAAGGAAAAAACTCCTCTTAAGTATGTAATTTGGGTCTAGTTACTATTTGCAGCCTAAGGTCACAAATTCGAGGGGGAACACAGCACGCGCCTTCGGTGCGGCGTGCACTGCCCCCCACTCCAAGCTCGCTGGGCACCAAGCAGCGCACAAGGGACAAACCCCCCAGAGGCGGCTGGCGCACGGCGGAGATAACCCGCCGGCGGCAGCCTTCCCCCCACGCCGGTGGCACTCTAGAGCACGAGTGACTCCGGTCTCACGCGGCGCGCAGGCCTAACAGGGAAGGACAGGGTCGGCCCCGCGGCCGCTGTAAGGCGGCGCCGGAGAGCGGGGGAGCGCCGGCAGCCTCCACCGCCGCCGCCTCACACGGGGCCGGCCCTGCGCGGGCCCTCCCCGTCCCTTCCCCACCAGCCCCCGGCTCCAATTCACTCGAGGCGATCCCCGAGCACGGAGGAGGCCCCAGTCCCCCCGCCAGCCTCAGGAGACGCGGCCACGCACCCCCCTCGCCGGGCGGTGGCGGCCTCTCCCCCCCGCGCCCCGGCCGTACCCCGCGCATGCGCACCACTCACCTGTCCGCGGCTCGCCATGGCGACCGCCGTCCTTTTCCGGTCCGGAGGAGCTGGGAAGAAGTGGAGGCGGAAGTGACGATTGAACAGGGTCCGTCCCCTCCCCCCCGCCACGGTGCTGCCGGGTGCCCCCGCCAATGCTGCCCCGCCGAGCACGGCTCACCATCGCCGTTGTTCCGGGCAGCCTTTGCTCCCACGGCCAGTGCCGGGGCGGCGTGCGGCCTCCCGCGGGGCGCTCCCTGCCCGCTCCCTGGGGCCGCTCCGGGGCGGCCGACCTAGCCCTTGCTGCCTTCGCTGCCGCCGCCAGCCTCAGCCATTCAAACAGTGCTACCCCTCAGCATGCCGAGACCTGACGGGAGGCTGCTGCGGACCTCGAGAGGGGCTGGAGGGGGTCCGTAAATAGCCGGCAGGGCTGCCTGCGCTGCCCGCAGGCTCCTCCCTCAGCCGGAGCTGGCGGGGCTGCCCTGGCGCCCCGGGGTTCCAGTCCTGCGCCGGCCTGGGCCTGCCCCGCAGCCGGCGCGGTCCCGCGCGGGGTGAGCACAGCGCTGCTGTGCTGCCAGCCTGCGCGTGGCGTGGACCACTGCGGGCAAAACACACCTCTTCTGAAAAAAAATCTCATTGTCTCAGACAGGTAATTGGAAAGCCATCCATTTGTGGCCAACGCTTATTTTACACCACTGCCTCTTATTTCCCAGAAGTGCTCAATTGCATTTAAACTTAATTCCATTTTTTAAAAAAATGCCGATAATCGAGGACTGTTTATCAGAACTGATCAGACTGTTTCATATTTTGTTTGAACGTCTTTTCCCTTGGAGAGAATATTCTGACCGGGGCTAAAGAACAACTAGGAAATTGAAACAATTACCCTATTTTTATGCCTGCTAAGGTTGGCAGCCTAACTGGAAAAAACCTGGACGTGGTTCTTTAGGTGACCTAAAGAGGAATTACGGGTTTTGACACCAGAATTGCCTTTGATGGTAGATGTCATGGCCTGGAGTGCACTAATACGCCTTAGTGGCCTGAGTAGCCCACAGTCCAGGTCCCCATGTCACCCACCCTGGGGCCTGTAGCCCTGCCACGGCCTGAAGGGTGACCCGGCCTGTGGGTGGACGGAGACTGTGGTTGTGGGGTGACAGGATTCTGTAATACACGAGGACACGGGGGCTTCATCCTCCAAATTTCTCTACTTCATTATATATTACCACATAATAATCACCACTAGCAAGTGCACTACCACAAAAGTCACCACTAGCAAGTGCACCTATGGTTAATAAAGCAAATATGTATCTATCTCAAGCTATTATAAATTACTATCAGCAATCAGTAACAGCAGCAATCAATTGTATAGCAACAATCAACATAGCAACAACCAGTAACAGCAACAACCAAGTAAGTATTTACTATTACAGGTTACTACAAACTTACCATTAGTGAAGCAACTTATCAACCATATAACAGCAGATATATGATGACAGATTACTTGTATGGATATGTATAGAATCATAGAATCATAGAATAGTTTGGGTTGGAAGGGACCTTCAAAGGCCATCTAGTCCAACCCCCCTGCAATGAGCAGGGACAACCTCACTAGATCAGGTTGCTCAGAGCCCCGTCCAGCCTGACCTTGAATGCTTCCAGGGATGGGGCTTCTACCACCTCTCTGGGCAACCTGTGCCAGTGCTTCACAACCCTCATTGTGAAAAACTTCTTTCTGATTTCCAGCCTGTATCTCCCCTCCTTTAGTTTAAAACCATTATCCCTTGTCCTATCACAACAGGCCCTGCTAAAAAGGTTCTCCCCATTTTTCCTATAGGCCCCCTTCAAGTACTGAAAGGCTGCAATAAGGTCTCCCCGGAGCCTTCTCTTCTCCAGGCTGAACAGGCCCAACTCTCTCAGCCTGTCTTCGTAGGAGGGGTGCTCCATTCCCTTGATCATCCTTGTGGCCCTCCTCTGGACCCGCTCCAGCAGGTCCACGTCCTTCTTATGTTGAGGGGCCCAGAGCTGGACGCAGGACTCCAGGTGGGGCCTCACCAGAGCAGAGCAGAGGGGCAGAATCACCTCTCTCGACCTGCTGTCCACGCTTCTTTTGATGCAGCCCAGGATACGGTTGGCCTTCTGGGCTGCCAGCGCACATTGTTGGCTCATGTCCAGCCTTTCATCCGCCAGCACCCCCAAGTCCTTCTCGGCAGGGCTGCTCTCCATGTAATACTAGTATCCAGTGAATTAGATTTTGGAAGGGGCCAAACCACCCCGGAATGGGGGACGCAGCCACCCCAGAAGAGGGAGGACAGACCGAGCCAACCCCAGCAGTGGTCCCAGCGGGCGACCATGAAGTAACGGAGTCTCACTTCAAAGATGATGCGCAGCACGGACTCTGGAGTCAGCCAGGCGTCCCCGGTGGGAGTCCAAGATCTCATAGAAAGTTTCTGCAGGGAATTCATAAGAGAAGTAGACGCAGCACAGGATGCTCTCAGAGAGAGAGGCTCCATTTTGGAAAAAAATTAAGTCATTCTTATGTCACAGAGACATAAGACAGCCTAGCACATCACCACTGTGAGCAGCCAACAGGTGCTGTTAATTTCTGTTTTCCACCTGGAACAGCCAATAGGTGATGATGTTTGCTCTTCTTTCAGATCATTTTTTACTTTGCCAGACTGTTTTCCTGCTCTTGCAGTTAGAATAGCCAGTGGCAGTTACGAACTCTTACTTTCTCAGAGTGTTTTCCCCTTCTCCGGATTATTTTTCACCTTTTCAGACAAAAAGTTGCTGTTACAGTTCCTTGTTTCTGCGCTTATCCTGTACCTCAGGATGTCTCCGGTTTCTAGGTACCCAGCTGTACTTAAAATGAGGCGAGCTGCACCTTCAAAGGTGCTTCTGGTTCCCAGGCTCACAGCTCCCAGGCTGGCAGGCATTTTCTCTGCCAGTGTTTTTCAACAGACCTTTTCTTCTGTTCAGTCATTTTCCACTTCTAGCCAGGTCGCCTTTTGGCTGCTTACATCAAGCTCCCCACAGCCCTGCCTTGCCTTGCCCACGGCCTGATTGCCCAGCCCAGCCTCGGCCCGGCCATGCCAGGGCTGTGTCTGGTACTTTAAAACTCAATTGCCATTCTCTAGAAAACCCAGCAAACAAGCTTATACTTCAATAACGCATCATCCAGTGTTATCTAAAGGCAGCATAAGCATTTTAAATGTAATCAGCTTTACAGCTTTGCTAGACCTCTACTTTCAATATATAGTCTATTTCATTGTTTAATTGCAGTTACATTCAAAGCTAATTGAAGTATGGGAATATTAAATTATTACTAAATATTTTTAGTATTTTGTATTTCCTAAATGCACTTATTTTGGACTATGTATCTCATAAGGAAACTAGATTCGTTAGCAGCAGCAATGATCCTTATTCACAGATCTATTTGCAGGAATAATTATTGCAGCTGTGAATGAATTAATTAAATCCTTTGAAAAGGCCTTGCTATATTGAAAATAATATAAAATTTGCCATTTACATCGTGAGACAAAAATATATGTTGAAGTCAACTGTGAAAAAAATGCTTTTGCCTTTTCAGAGAAACTTTTAAAATTGTCTCTTTATGTCTTAAGATAGAAAAATGCTTTCTAGACTGACGCCACGGCAGCCCATGGAACTACTTAAAGTACACTAACATGTCCAAACGGGTCCTGAATAAGTATTTGTATGTTAAACTGTTCCTGAGTCTGTCTAGCTAGTAATATCAACTCTTCTATTCTTTCCAGGGGTGGTGGAGTCACCATCCCTGGAGGTATTCAAAAGATGTCTAGATGTGGTGCTAAGGGATATGATTTAGTGGGGGACTTGGTAGTGATAGGTTAAGGGTTGGACCTGATGATCTTGGAGGTCTCTTCCAACCAGAATGATTCTATGATTCTATGATGATTCACAAAATATGTTTAATTCTGAGAAAATAGGGGAATAAAATTATTCATATCTTTGCTTAATAACCATGGTTAGACAACAATAGAGAGCAAAGAAATTTGCTCCTGAAGCACCAATTCCATCCTTGTTTTAGCCATCATACTCCAATACTATCCGTAGGACATATACATGTCAAAATACCTTAACACAGTACCATCAAGTGAGGAACAGAGTATCATCCCAGTTTTTAATGTGCTTTGTCAGAGGTTTGTTTTGGGTATCTCAAGATATGTAATTTCAGTTATTACCAAGCGTGTATGACAAATTCTGCTCTTTTTGTAACAAGTTCAGGCAATCGAATGTGGAACTATTTTAGGTTTAAACCATTATCAGTATTTATTCCCTGCCTCCCTCCAGAATTCTCTTTCCCATGAGATTTTTGTCACGAGGCAAATATATATAAATGTCTGTATTAAAATATTCCTAGACAAAGCTTGAGTGAAATCAGATCCAATCTATTTTAACCGTGAAGTTTAGAAAACGAAGCTTTGTTGTTTTTTGTTTTCTGCTTTTTCATTTCTCATGACTGGTGTCATATATATAAAAAAAGCATTTATGAGTAGATGTGTAGCTGTGTAATGTTGTGTGGCCCCCAGTGAACTACTGCCTGGTCATATTGATTGGTCTGTTTTATAGTTAGAAAATGGTTTATGTGTAGAAGGGCTGACGCATTAAACTGCCGGTGATTTCCCCTCTGCAAGGGCCATCCCAATGCTAGCAGCACCCAACACCTCAAACTAAACCTTGTGTATTTTATGACGTTACCCTCCAAGCTTTGGGGGGAGTGTTGATGTTTATACCCACCCCCCCCCCCGCCCCCCAGCCCCAACACTATCTTGACAGGCCCCTGCGGCCCCAAAACGCCTTGAGACACTGATGCGGTCTGTTCACCTTGTGCTCAGTGCCAGGGGCCGCGCAGCTTTCATCTCGGAAACCTCTGCCACGGCCGCAAGGCCTCCAGAACAGGATTCACGACGGTTTGTGTTTCTCCTGCAAACTTGTTTGGAAAAGCTAGGGGCAGCCCTGCCAGAAGCAGTCATATGGCCGCAGGGAGCAGCCCCAAGAAGTCACACAGGTATTTGGGTTGGATTTGATACGGCAATAAACAACATTTCTGGCTGCAACAGCGTCCCCGCGGATCCCCCCGACACCTCCCCACAGTGCCGCAGACCTTCACAGCGTTGATCCCTCCGCGACGCCGCAAACAGCGCCCCTCCGAACTCGGATCCCTCCGCGCCTCCCTAAGCCCCTTCACCTCGGGTCGGCGAGGGCGGGCCAGCCGAGTGGGCGAGGGCAAACGAAAAAGACAGGCGAAACTACCAATCGCGAGGTGGGCACGGCCGGCCGTGATCTGTCGGCCCAATGAGCGCCGCGAGGGGCGTGGCCGCGGGAGGAAGCGCGGGGCGACGGGCGACGGCCGCCGCGCGGGGACGGCCGCCATGGCTGAGGAGATCAGCAAGGCGCAGGCCGCCCGCCCCGGCGGCGACACCATCTTCGGGAAGATCATCCGCAAGGAGATCCCCGCCAATATCATCTATGAGGACGAGCAGGTGCGGGCGGTGCGCGACCGCCCCCCATTCGCAGCCGCCCGGGTCAGGGGGTGCTGCTGAGGTGCTCGGGAGCGCGGCGCGGCGGGGCGGGCGACACGGACGGGGCCTCTGCGCGACCTCCTGCAGCGTTCCTAAAGCATCGGGCTCCGGTGCGCGGCCGGGCGGGTGCCTGGGCGGATGCAGGGCTGCAGGTGCTGCCCGGCCCTGGCCCCGGTCCCGCTGTGTCACCGGCCTGTGTGTGGAGGAGGGCCTCTGGCGCCAACGCACCCGGCGGCGGCTGCTGGCATTCGCCGTGTCGCAGCCTTACGGCAGTCCAGGCCGTGCAGGCTTTACTGCCAAGGGACGGGGGTCCTCGCACCTAGTGTAGGAGGGTAGTCGTGAAACCTTCGATTAACCACCCCCAGGCAATCTTCTTGTGGATTCCGGGTGTGTTACATCTCAACAGAGCCCCAAAACTAGCTGCTTTGGCACGTCACAAATGCAGGTCTTGCTGTGCCTCTCAATGGCATTATGGAGATTATGCAGCTGTGCCTGCCAGGCTTTGGTTATGAACCTCTGAGAGGGATTATTAAAGTAAAGAATTGTAGAGAATTACAGCCTTTTCTGCTCTTCAGAAAAGTTTGGAACTGGTCATCCTGCAGGCTGCAAAAATCGGTTTCTGTGGTGAGGTGGGAGTGGTAACATTCAGTGATGCTGGTGCACCGCAGCATGCTAGGAGCTAAGTGAGATGGTTAGCTTATGAAAAAATGCAGCTGTTATCTCCAAGACATAAACTAAACTAGTATCCAGTATAAGCGCCTTTTTTGTTTTTTAAATTGAAACACTGAACATTAACAGAGGCTTTTGCTTTTGCAATAAGGCATTATCTGCAGTGTAGCATACAGACTGTCACTAAAGATGCTGTTTGCCTGATTTGTGTGCTTAAAAACTATGCATAGTTTGGAACAGTGTGTTCTTGTAGATAGAGAAATGTTGCAGCTGCCATCTGATCTCAAGAATATTGGGAATTTTCACTGCTTTCTGAAAATGCTTATGTTACTGCTTTGTGTTTATGTGAGGGTGTGCATCCTTTCTTTACCTGGGTCAAAGCTGCATGAGGTTTTTCCTCAGCTTTACTGGCTGCAGCAGTGTAACCTGAGCACTATCCTTGATTGAGAATCAGGCCATTGACTTTGATGCGTGCCTTGAGAGCATATAACCTACTCTGACTACCATTAGTGCACAATATTTTCTGGAAGAGTAATTACCTGCATTATCTCAGTTGATTTTTACCTTAAACAATGCAGAAATGTAGAACTGCTTTTAGAGTTTAGTTGACTATAGTGGATGATCTTTAATTCATTTTGTTGACTCTATGAAGGTCTTTTTGGAGGTGGCTGGAAATGTTACAAGGAGAAATGTAAAGAAGACTTTTAATCATTAATTTACATGCAGAGGAAAGGAGATATTAAAAAGTACAAAGTCTCTGTGGAATTAAGCCTTATCACTGTTGTTTTAGTTGAGTCTAAACTTGCTGAAATGAAGGGTGGTTTACTGTGCACTCATGGCCTTTCTGTGATTGTGCTTTTGTTCGATACTGCTTCTGCTCTCTGTCCCATAGAAAATTATTTGCTACTGGTCTTAAATTCTTTAACTCAGTTTAGCCATTTGCATTCTGCCTCTATGTGGACCACACATAGAATAGAAAAACTGCTTACAAAATGATCAACACAAAGTAAGGTTTATTTAATTAGATGCAAATTAGTTTTATTCATCCATTCTTTGTTTACCACCCTTCTCCGGGAGAAACAAGCAGTTCATCAGAGAGTTAAAACTGGGCATTATCTTCTTAAAGATAGCTTAAAATAGAACAGATTGGAGGTATACAAGATAAGGCATTGTTAATGTGAGTAAAGTTTGGGCTTCTCACCACCTTTACTCTTGGCAAAGGCCACAGTTCCTCTCAGTAGAATTAAAAAGCAGTATAGTCACATAGAAAATTCTCTTTATTGATTGACAAATAACTGAAAGCATCTAGGCAATATATATTTTGAAGAATGTAAGGTATGTGTTTATGCTCTCTTTGTGGCATAACTCAGCCAGTAGCTACCAGATGTTTTGCTGTTAAATGTGCTGGCTAAGTCAGAGATGCCTTTTGATTAGCAATGGCAGAGTGCACGCTCAGGGTGGGCATCTGCACTTTGTGGTGGTTGCAGTAGCAAGTCCTGGTTCTGTGGCTGGCCATTTGCACAAAGAGGCATAGCTTCCTTTTCTCTTTCTTTGCTTCCTCTTTTATTTCTCTTACCTATTGGAAGTTCCTAATTTGAGATTTATTTGATGTAGTTAGTGCTGCAGGCAGTTTATGATTGGTAGTAGTTTTGGTACTTGCATAAAATTAGTTGGGAGTCAACTACTCACTACAGATGGTTGTTCATATTTCAAAAGTGATGCCTTTCCCTCAATTTGAGAATGTCTGAAGTAGAGCCAGCCTTAATACATTATTTTGAAATAATCCTTTTCTGAAATACTTGGTGGTATTGAGAACAGAAATGTAATATGGCCTCAATCACATAACTTCAGGTTCTTTGAAATTGCCTTGCTATCTTTGACCAAGGCAGTATTCAGACATAACTGGAAGATGATTAGCAACTGTTTACCTTTTGCTTTATTAAACAGGATGTTAATAAAAAAAGTGAAATAAGCATGAATGTACTTTTTATAGGCATGCATGCCATCAGCTCTGTTGGTTGTTATGCATATGTGGACATAATAAATCATGAACCTAATTGCATATTAATTTGCTGAGCAGACTATAGCTTTTAAATAATACTTAACACAGAATATTTTATTTATTTATTTATTTATTTATTTTCATACCAGCAGGTCTTGGTAAGTAGGTGTTTTGTGTTTACAAATTAGACAACTGTGAATAATAAATCACTCAAGAAAAATCAACATCTCTGCTTATGTTTGGGGTATCTGATGATCTGCTTAAGTATATCTTCAGTGGGGCATATTGATATACTTAAACTCTTACCTTTCTCTGAAGCAGATTGTTTTAACTGTTTGCTTTTCCTCCAGTGCCTTGCGTTCCACGATATTTCACCCCAAGCTCCAACACATTTCCTAGTGATTCCTAAGAAGCCAATTGTCAGGTTATCTGAAGCAGAAGATTCTGATGAATCTGTAAGTACTCTAGAAGCTTTCTGTAAACCAAACTTTACCTCTAATTACTTCATAATTTACTAGACTTTCCCCCTTTTCCTCTTGACATTTCAAAGAGGCAAAGTAGTTTTCTGATACTATAATCCTTTTCCTCTAGCTTAGAATGGAAATGAAGTTAAGGTTTTCCCATAAAAGTAGTGATATAAAGCAAAATGTGTCTCTGGGTATGTATTTGCAGTGTAAAATGCATTGTTATTTTGGAGTACAGTCTGGATGTCTGTTTTCATGGTTACAGGCAGTAGTACTTATTATAATACGGGCTTGGGGTTTTTGGCAGGTCAGAGATGAAGAAAGGGAAAGTTAGCTGAGAGGTGCTGAATATTTCATTTGTAACTGTAAACATCAAGTTCAAAGATTTTGTAAACCTTTGCGTGGTAAGATAAAGTTTCTTTTCCACCAGAAATATGTATGTTGCCTGAAGAAGTAAAGAGGGCTTTAACCATGAAATAAATATAGCATCTGTGACAGTTTTGTAGTCTATTACTGTCTAGTGTGAAAAAAACATATAACTCTTTTTTTCCCCTATATGATACATAGTATTTATAGCTTTTCGTGGAAAGTGTCAGTTGCAGGCAGACAGCAATTTGAAGAGCAGTGGCTGAATTTCTAAGAATTAGTTTATTGGCTTATCTGAATGGTTATCTGCTCTCATTCCTTCCCTTCCTGCCCTCTCCCCTTTTTGTGTGTTTTCTGTTTGTTTTTTTTTTTTCCCCTTTGTTTTTTTTTTCTCCTCCAGCTTCTTGGGCATTTAATGATTGTTGGCAAGAAGTGTGCTGCTAACCTGGGCCTGACCAATGGATTCCGGATGGTTGTGAATGAAGGGCCTGAGGGTGGGCAGTCTGTCTATCACGTACATCTCCATGTTCTGGGTGGTCGTCAGTTGGGCTGGCCTCCTGGCTAAGATTTTTACACCACAAGAGTTAACTGCATGCATACAAATCACCACCAAATAGATTTAATATGTTGCCCATCAATCTAGCCACTGTTAATGTATTTTTTTTTTTTTGAATGTGTGCTTACGAAGGGTAATAAACTCTCTGAACAACATTCGCACAATAAAGATTGAGCATGTGGGAATCGTCTCTGTCTGGTGTTCTTTACTGATGGAAACAATTCTGCAAGTTAAAATGGTGTTCCCCAGAGTTTAAGTGTGTAGTGTGTTTCAGTCTACTGCTAACAATCTTCTGTAGATAGTGATTTGCCGAGGCATTTGGAACCTGAAGATGCAACCGCTTAGCATTCTTTCATGTCTTTTGGGAAGAAAACTTCTAAACTTTTTGAATGTGGTATGTAAATATTCATAAAGCTAGTGTAGGCTGCTGCTAAAACTTTTTAAAAAGGTCTTGTATATGAAATTCCGAACATGCTGTGCAAGGGCTATGTCAGCACAGTGCAGTGTGTTGGAAACATGCAGCTCCTGTTGGAGCCTTCTGTCAATGGCTGCTTTATAAGGCCCCATCTTTCTGATGAGAAGGGGTAAAACAATAGTCTTAATGGCAGCTGTGACAGTTCCATAGCACACTGGTGTTTAGTTCTACGTCGTGATTTTGGTGAAATTGAGGACTTGAAATGAAAATATTGAACTGTGTCTGTAGGGCCTTGTAAGATGCTCAAGGCATTTCATCTTGGCATGTAAGCAGCATGATGTAGTATGTGTACATCTTAGATTCCAGATTTTATTGGGTGGACTTTGTCTTTCAATGAATAGTAGTTTCTCTGTGTTGCTGCGTACAGTTGTTCATGTGACACTGTCATCGAATCTCCAAGACAGTGAATGTTCCTGAAGTTAGGGTTACAGATGTGTCCGGCAGTGTAAATATAAAGCAACTGTTTTTTCTGTTAAAATTGAGAAGTCCCAGCTAACCAGTTTTTATGATGGAAGATACTTGGAAACCTTTGGGCAGATACCTTAAGAAAAACTGGAGTATTTCTGAGCACTGCTTCTCCAGAGTACAGTTTTGACACCAGAGGTGTTAGAGAAAGAAATGTGGGAGTGTATAAGGTGGACAGGTGAAGGCTGTGAGTTGCGATTTTATATTCATATAAAAACTTGTAAGTTTGGTAAAGGCGTTTGGATTCATTCAACTTGCAAGTATTCTGTAAGTACTTCTGAACTTTCCGAGCTTTTACCCTAAGACGTGACTTCAACTGGAAAATCAGCTGTGCTTCTGAAGGCTGCTGGTCTGTAGTTGAGTTAGGAATAAAAAGGTGGTCCTGCAGGTGGTAGCCTGACAGCTGTTGTGGATGTCCTGCACAGAGGTGAAGAAAAAAACCACCCAACCCTTAGAGGGAGAGCATCCCTGGGCAGACAGCTGAATGTATATCACAAGAATGAGGTATTACTAGCAGATACAGTGTGGCTACAGTAAAGGTTTATGGCTGGGAAACTTGCTATTGGAACAAGTTCATGAAAGGCACTTAAGGATGTTGAGATTAACCATCAGCACCCAAATATGGGAAAGGGCATGTGCTGTGTGTAGTCCCTTAACTTTTGTAGTTTCTGTTCTATGTGTATGCTTTATACCAATATTGGCATTTGTGAATTAAAGCATGACTGGTGAAGGTAATTGCATTGCTGCTGAACCCTGTATGACAGTAACCCAGTAAAGCTTTTGTTGCTTTACTTAGTACCTGACTTGCAGATATACGTGTTTCAGGAAGGCAAGACTTCCAAGTGAGGGCAGAAGCATGGAATTGTTGCAAGTGTAGCCACGAGGCAAGCTTGCTAACCAGTTTAGTTGTGTTTCAGTTTCAGATGAGTGTGTTCTGCAGTACCTTGAAAACAGCTTAAGACACCTGTCAGACAATAGTGAACCCGATGTGGGGAAAATATAATTGAAGGAAAACTTTCTTTTCCTGGCTGTTAAGAACCTTCAAGCTGTTCCTGAACCTTCAGGAAATGGGAGAACTGAGTATTAGTTGCCCTCTTCTAGCTCTTAAAAGCACCTGTCAGTTTGTTGCTAAAAGGTAGACTTCAGCCTCCCTGCCATCAATTTCCTTCTGCTTGAGTTGCAGTCTCTGTTACTTTTGTGGCTAGGTAATCAGCTCTGGTACAGCTGCTCTGTCCTGTAATTTCTAAGGCCATTTATGAAGTGAGATATGTTAACTGCATCATAAGGAGACAGCAAACTTCACCTTGGATATTAAAAAAACCAGGGAGATGGACATGGGAAAGTAGGGTTATCCTACATAGTCTTTCAACTCTACATTACTGACGGATCTGAGACACCCACTGGAAGGTATCTTGGTCTCTTCCATTTCTCCAAGTAACCAAATGTTGACAAAAGATAACAAAAGCCTGTAAGCAACCCAAGGACTTCACCTTTATTCAGGTGAAGGTCCACCTTCATGGATGGAAGGTGGAAATGATTCACCTGAAGTAGATAGGAGTTGATGTATGGTCTGAAGTTGAATTGCTGTAGTGTTTGTGTCCACTTAACTGAATGATTGAGCTAGGCAACATCTATTGTTATGTCTCTGTAAACTCCCCGAGGTATCTGGAAGGTGTTCCTGCTTTTCAGAGGTAGGGATGGAATGGGGATTGTGTTAGGAAGCAATAGGGGGAATTTTTAAGAAGATAGATCTGGCTTATAAATTCAGGAAGACTGGATTATTACTGTAAGTTTTAGTGGTCTGTAGTGGAATTTATGTTTTGTCTTGCAGATAGCACCACTGTTGCATTGCTTCAAATGAGAGACAAGTGGATATTAAGCAACAATCCACTGAAAAAGATCTTAGCATGGAAAACTACTGGTAGAGAAAGCTTACGGATCACGTATTTATTTATTTATTCAATTTTTAAGGATTTAAAAACCAGAGTAATCAAGAGGTATGCCTACTTCAGTATTTCAGTTTGGATCAGAACTGTTTTTGTGTTTTAGTTTGTGTTTTTGGAGCTGTCTTGGGCTGTGTGGATTTGATTCTTCCTGAATGAACTGGAAGATGCATGGCAGGACAGACCAAATACACTGCAGCCACAAATAGGCATTTAGTCTGTGTGTCCAAACTAGAGCTTAACAGAAGAACAAAACCCAAAATACTGAAAGGCATATAGTATGGGTGTTAGATTCTCACATTAGCTTTAGAGATTGACTCCTACTGATCTGTACTGCTTGCTAATGTAGTATTTCTGATAAAGGTGGCATCCATGGGGATGGCAATAAAGTATGGTATGAAACTCAAGAAAATTGTAGACTGAGAAGGAGAAGGGCTCTGGTTGTATGAGGGGATCACAAATAGAGGGTGAGCTTGGTCTGAAAATAATTCCTTGTCCTCAGGATGGTTGAAAAATGCAGAGAGTAAACTGACCACTTTAAAGGATGTGTCTCCACCTTACAGAGCAACACAGAATACTTAAGCATTCATGTCAAGTTTATTATTTTTGTCCCGCTTGAAGTAATGCTTACACTAAAGATAGCATGGCTATGTTCAAACGCTCTGTGTGTTTAGGTTTTGTTTGTGTCTGCTGCATGTTCCTTACGAATTAAACTAGGCGAAAAGGTTGATACCTTCAGGAATGAATGACAGGGATGTGTTTGAAAGAGCCATGGAAGACTTTGAAGGATCCCCACTAGCTCCAGGTTGCTGTGGAGCTACAAGACAGTTCCTTTTTCTTTAAAGCCAGTGACTGCACTTAGACTGTTCTGGTTCTGAGACTTAAAGTTACGCAGAGACCCAAGTAACCCTCTGATGAGTGTCCGAGAGAGAGCTAAACTACGCATGGGACATTTATGTCAGTTCTTAAAATATCAGTCACTGAGTTTGTCCTAACACCTCCTAGGTATGAAATTTTTATTCTTTTAGGTATTGAGCTGTCCAGTCATGTTGAGCCAAGCTGACCACATGTACCCACGCAGTTCTTGAAAATCCCGTGACAGTAACTGTTGCAGATTTGGACAAGCCATCCTGACTTAGGCTACAGTTGTCTTATTTTCTCCTTTCTGTTTGTTACTTTCTTGTGTGTTGGAGCTTATTTCTGTGAACCACACTGAATTTCTCTCAAGAGCACTATGTTAATCTTTTATCTGATTATGGCTGTATTTGCTATGGATTTAAATACAGAATTCTCTCTTCATTCTGTCTGTTTCTTCTCCAGTTATTGGGGGAAAAAACAACCATGGCAACAATTTAGTTTTTAACAGACGGGGAATGTCTCTAATAAACTTGGCAGAATGTAATCTTGTTTTATTGTTATTTCCAGTTCAGAATTTCTGTCCTTTTGACAAACTGTAATAGTGTACTCTGGCCATTTCATAGCTGAACTTGAAGAAACTGGGGAAAAATCAAAACCTAGGCTAATACTGTTGGGCAGAGCTGTCCACGAGGGTTGGCTACCAGGTATGTGCCCTATACCAGTCATGAAGGAGTTGAAAAGGAGATGTGGGTTTGTTTGACTGAAATGTGCTTACACCTGACACTTGGGCTAGTTACAGGGCTGCCAGGTGAAAAAAAAAAACCTGGGATCTAAGCCTAAAATGCAGTCTTCTGTGTAGAAGTTAAGGGGGTTGGTGGCTTAAGGAGAGGTCACTGCTTTAGTGACTAGGGTAGGAACATGTCTCTTTGGAGGCTGGAAACTTGGGAAATATCTAGTGATCCAGCCCCTTTGAGGGGGACGCTTCAAGAAAGCAAATGTGTTTTTTTTTCTGAGAACCATAGAATCATAGAGTCGTTTAGGTTGGAAGAGACCTTTAAGATCATCAAGTCCAACCGTTAACCTAACACTGCCAAGTCCACCACTAAACCATGTCCCTAAGCTCCGCATCGGCAATAAGATCTCTTCTATTCACAGTTTCTGCGATGATCATGACAGCACAGTTATAAGTTGAGATTTGGCGAAATGTCAACATTTATTCAAAAGCAAAACAATGACAAAAGTTAAATACTAAAAGCATTCAAAATTGGCTTAAATCTAAATTCAATCAAAAAAGGGGAGCTCTGTCATTTCATTCTTAAAAATAACTACACTGAACTTTTAACTACTGAAGAACAATATATAGAACTTAAAATCAGATAGTCCAAGCCTATGATGTGGCCCAAGATAATGTCTTGAAGGATCTTGAGAGAAAAAGCATCTAGAGGTTCCAGAAGAAAGAGACTACCTCTTCTCAACTCATGATAAAAGTGAAAAAGAACTGGTAATCCTGCATGTAAAGGGTAAAAACCGTAAGTATTAGCCTGTTGGATGTTCTGTCTGTTGGAAACCCAGCAACACCTCTAAAGATGTTACTGAGTAGATGTGAGCTTGATTACCTTGGTCTTACTAAACTTGGCCAAATCACAGCCTTGCAGGAGACAATGCTCTGAGGATGTGAAGGGTAAAGGGACGGTAAGTGAGACCGGAGCTGCAGTTCCTGACCCCTTTGTCACGAAGGATTTGCCCTGTTGGTTTGGCTGAAGGTCAAGTACCAATCAGTCTTTTATAACTTGAGATTTCAGTAGCAGAGAAGACTCACAGCTGAGAATAACTATACTCCAAAACAATCAGGTATTTTTATTTTGTTCTAGTGGTAGCTGTGCTTCTGTCAAATTTTGTCAATGTAAAAATTCTGCTACTGTGAAGAAGATAGCAAACTTTCTAGAAAGCTGATAAAACATCATATTGATAGTGTATGTTGGTTGAAAGATGGAAACTAGATGTGGAAAAGCCCCACCCTACTATCTCATAGTGGGGAGGAGTGAGAGTGTTCTGCCTTGCTTGTGGCTTATATTTTGTTTAAAGCTCTTGGGGGCCTTGGAGTTGTATCCTTGCAAAACAGGAACAGTTCTGTCAATTCATTCGTAAAATGTACACCTGTGCTGCAGGTACTTGGTTTTTTTTTTTTCTTCTCCAAGAGTAGCCACTCTCTAAATGCTGTTTTACCTAAGCAAGGAGGTATGATCAGTGTTTGAGACCACGGCAGTTAGCATTTACAGAAGCAGCAGGTTGGAGCCACAGTGTTTTAGTCTCTTACAAGGTTATTTACCCTTGCAGAGTTGAGAGAATCCTATTTATCCCTATGCCTCCATTTTATTGTCACAGTAGGATCTAGACTACGGTGTGTGTGGTGTGGGTGGAATAAGAATTCCAGAAGCTTCATTTCAGGAAGGAAATGTCTGTGGGGAAGAGGAAAGGGAGAGGTAAGGAAAAAAAGAAACTGAGTAAACTGAATGTGGTGATTGAATGGGGTGATGCTGCAGTGAAAATCCAGGCCTGTTTATGTTGTGTTAGGGCAGGAAGGGGGATATTCTCATGAAAGGCCTCTTCTGCTTTCTTAAATGGCACTGGGAACTTGTGTATTCCCAGTGGTGTTCTCTCTGGGTCCTTTGCTCAGTGCACAGGTGTAGAAATCTGGAGCTGAAGTTACATAGCTCCAGGGAGTGGTTGCTCCTCTCTGATTCAGCTCCATATTAGGGGTCTGTGTCAAATAACCCAGTGCAAGCCAAGGGAGGCTCAGCGCCTTCATTTGCATCAGAGCTCATCCACCTGCCTGTAACATTTCTGTACTCTTGCACAGAGGGGAGGTTCCAATAAGCTGTGATGACAAACCTAACACCACAGTACTTACATAGGTCTTCCTTTCTGTAGTCTGTTGATTGGAATGCATTCAATGATTTGGTTGCAGATGATACGGCTTCTTACTGGTAGTGTTCGTTCTTTTTTCTTTACAATAGTTTCTACAAAAAGATTTAACTTGATATAATTTTTAGTCCAAAAACTTTACCCCATAAATTGCATCTGGATCTCAATTTAGTGAGAACACTTGGTTTTATGCTTGATGGAATTAATCAGCTCATCGCCGCCTTTTTTGTACTTAGAAAAACCTCATTCGATTCTTAATATTGTGGCTTTTTTATCATTTAACAGCTCAGCAGTGTCCACAAAATTGCTTCTGCTTTTATTCATGGTAGAGCAAACAACATGCATTTGCTTTTCCAGATGTGACAAGAAACATTGAAGTTTTGAATCAAAAGATGTGAAGTAAGTGGGAGGCATAGTACAGTTTACTTTTCACTCTGAGGCACCTCTCTGGATTGCATTTTGGTCTCCCTGGAGACTCCGGTTATCATTAAGTCGTAAGCTAGCCTCGGGCCTTCCTCTGTTATTTCTGCGCAACCAGAATGGAATTTCAGCTTGGTGGCCAAACGAGATGCATTGTGACTGTAGACCAGCGGTTAGGATGCTTATTTATATCCAGTGAAGCTTAGCTTAGAGAATTGTGGAAAACACTGTCATCCTGGTCCAGAAGAGATGTTGAACACCAGCAGGAGAGTCACACTGATGTGGCCATTTTGCAGAGGAAGCTAGGAAGAGCAAGAGGGTAGAATTATATTCCTGTACTTTAACTCAAGTCCCCTGTCCCATAGTAAAGGCATATGGGAAGTGATATGCTGACTACTTTAAATGCAAAATACAGAATGCAAGGGTAGACATTTTGTAATAATTAAAATTTTCCTTCAGGTAGCTTTTCTTAATTAAAAGAAGAAAAAAAAAAGTTCTGACTGCATTTTATAAGTGTCCTGATCTTGTTGGGAGCATGTGGGGGGTGTGGTGTCTGTATGTGTGTGTATGTATGTGTGTATGTAAGGTATGCTGTAAGTAGGCTTACCACACTCATCCTCTTTGAAAAAATGTGGATAAACACGGAGCTTTCTGGAGATAACTGGGTAAGACAAATGGGTTCTTTGCACATTTAAGCTTTTGCAGGGCAGTGGTGGTATTCTGTCTGTGGTTTTTGGACATTGGTGAGCTACATATCTGTGTCATCTTTAGTATCATTATTGTTATCTTCAGAGTTGAATGAGAGGCCATGTGTGTTATAGAAACCATCGGCATAATTAGGAGAGTGTTCTGTCTATTGCAGAGAAATAAAAAAATAATGAAACTGTTTGAGGCCTTTACACGGGTACATTTACCTTTGTAAGAGGTTTTGGTTTAGACTGTATTTATGATTAGTAGTAGCACTTCTTCATCAGTATGTTAAGAAAGTGATTTCCTGAGCTCATCCCATGTATTACTGCAGGAAAAGAGAAAGTGTAGCAGAACAATGACCCTTGTCTTCGGAAGAATGGACTTCAGCTTCTTGGGTGAGCTTGTAGATGAGATCCCATGGGAGGCAGCAGTGGAGAGTAAAGAGGCCCAAGCGAGCTTTTTGATTGTCAAGAATAGTCTCCTTCAGGCATGGGAACTGCATGTTTTGAAGTTCACAGACTGAGGGGATGTGGCAGGAGGTCCACATGGCTGAAGGGGGAGCTCTGACTGAACTCAAGTGCAGAAGACACTTGTACGTAGGTCTAAGTGGGGATGGGCTACATGAAAGAAAGAAACATTGCTCCATGAAAGAAAGAAACATTGCTCAGATGGAGTAGAAGAGCGAAGCAAAGCTGGAACTGAAATATGTGGAGGATGAGAAGGGCAACAAGAAGGGCTGTTAACAGCTGCCTAAGTAGCAAGAGTGGACTAAGGAACATAGAGATCTGCTGAAGAATGGGGTGGTGGACCTAGTGACAAAGGAAGTAGAAAAGGCTGTGTTACTCAACAGCATTTTTTGCTCTTTCTTTACTGGCAAGGTCTACTGTCAGGTCTCCTAGATCTGTGTGCGTAGAGGCCAAGTTTGTGCCATGGTAAAGGAAGATTGAGTTAGAGACTTCTTAAGCAATTTAGACATACACAGAAGTTCATGGGACTGAGTAGGATGCATCCAATGCTGCTGAGGGAACTAGTCAATGTCATTGTGAAGCCTCTCTCTGTGATATTCAGAAAGGCATGATGACTGGGTGAAGTACGATATGACTGGAAGAAGGCAAGCATCACAGGTATCCTGAAGAAAGATAAGGTGGATTTGGGGAACTTCAAGCCAGGCAGCCTAACTGATGTCCCCAGGAAGATCATGGAGCCAGTCGTCCTGGAAGCCATTTTCAAGCACATAAGGAGAAGGTGATTGGGAACAGCAAGCACAGATTTACCTGGGCAAGTTGTGCCCGACCAACCTGATTGCCTTACACAATGATGTGATTAGCAGTGTGGGTGTGGGGAGAGCAAAACTTTGGACACCACCTCTTTGTATCGGAGAAATACACACTGGATTGGTAGATTACCAGGTGAGTGGAAAACTGGCTGGACTGGTGAGCTCAATGAGGAGGAGTTCAGATAGTAGCTGGTTAGGCATGGCATTCCTCAGAAGTTTATATTAGGAATAGTAACATTTAATGTCTTCATCAGTCACCCAGAAAATGCGATGGACTACGCCCTTAGGAAGTTCACAGATGACACCAAATTGGGGAGGGGAATGACTGATAAGATGGGAGGTCAGGGCTGATTCAGAGGCACTTCAACAGGTTGGAGATGTGGACTGATGAAGTTCAACAAAGTCAGGTGCAGGGTCTTACATGTGGAAGGGACCAGCCTCATGCAACGGGTACACTGGGGATGGACTGGCTAGAAAGCTGCCTTGCAAAGCAGGATCTGGGAATTTTTGTGGACAGGAAGTTGAACAAAAATCAGCAGTGTGCCCTTGCAGCAATGCAGGCTAAGCCCACCCTGAGCAGCATTAGCAGCAGCTTAATTGAGGGAATTCATTAATTCCCTCAATTCAGCACTTGTGAAGTGGTGTCTGGAGTGCTGTGTGCAGTTTTGGGCTCACCAGTACAAGGAAGATGCAGACATACTGGAGGGAGTCTAGTGGTGGGCCACTGAGATGGAGGCTGGAGCCCAGGATATACAAAGTGAGTCTAAGAAACTGGGTTGTTTTGCCTTGAAGAAGGGATAGCTTGGAGGGGACTTTCTGGTTCCTATTTTCAGCTATCTAATGGGTGGTCGTAGAGAAGATAGGCTCTTGGAGGTGCAGAGGGAAATGGTGAGAAGCAGTGAACTGATGTTGCAGCAGGAGAAATTCTGAATAGATATTAGTTAAAAATACTTCACAGTGAGGAACGTCAAATGCTGGAGCAGGTTGTTCAGAGAGGCTGTGGCATCTTCATCCTTGGAGAAGCTCAAAGCTTGACTAGACAAGGCCCTGAGCAATATGGATCTGACTTCAAAGTTGGCTCTCATCTGACCAGGAAAGTGGACTAGACTCTCTCCAAAGGTCCCTTCCAACATTGTTCTGTGGTTCTATTAACAGCAGCATAAACATCTTCAAAGAAGATTCAAAATAAAGTCATGGAAACAACAGGAAAGCCACAAGGCAAAAAAGCAAAAAGCCAAAATTGCAGAACTCAAAAAGCATGTGAGAGAGAACAGTCAGTTGTATTTGAAGTTCTGTAATTTTGAAAGTATAAATTTGCATTTATAAGACTTTATAGGTTTGTACAGAATTTATGTCATATCTTACACCTTTTGTTTTGAGAGTCGGAGAAATGCCATATTAAGCTCCTCATTGTTAGCCACAATTAATTAGAAATCAGCGGCTGGAAACTATTAATCAGGATGTGGAACACATTTCTTCTGAACACCAAAGGAAAAGAAATGGAACAAAAGAGAATCAGAGATGTTACGAACAGACCAAATTTTCTGACTTGAAAAATGCATGATTGTTTCTTGTTTTACAGGACATAAACGGTAAGAGAAGTGTGGATAATGTCCTCTGCCCCCTTTCCATCCCCTGATGGACTGCAACTGTCTTGGGATGTCAGTCAGACACTGTTAATCCTTGTGTGAACTCAGACAATATTGCAATTTTCAACCTTCTTACCTGGAAATGAGCTCGCTCTCATTTTCTCAGCTGACAGACCTTGATATGTGAAACTATGCTGACACTGATAATGTAGATAGGCTCAGATATTTAGTGATGGTGACTGAAAAAACAAACCCCAAACCCTAATGGTGTCGTCTGCCTAAAATTTTCATTTTATAAAAGATTTTGAGAGTTGTGTGAGCTGGTGCTCATCTCAGATGCTTGCTTGGTTTAAAATGTATGTGTAAAATGTACGTATGTTACTTGGCTTAAAAAGTAAAGCAGAATGTAATGTATACGAGTTCTTGTTTGCCTTTATACAGTAGTGCCTGGACTTTTGACTGCTGCACAGCAATCCCAGCTGACTGCTGTTTGGATAGCAAGAGGCCAGTTCTGCGCTGCCTGCCAGATTGCCCACATCGAAGAGAACCTCCTGCTGCCAAGTCAAGTCAAAATTTCTGGCTGACAAGAGAAGCAAATCTTGAAAGAAAAGCTTTTGGTCAGATTTATGTCTTTGAGTTTTAAGATATTCTGCCTGGTGTTCTCGGCTTTTTTTTAGCCTCTGTTGTTTTATATAGGTGCATAGATTTCAATATTATGACTTACCAAAATGATAAATTTTTTATTGGAAAAAGTTTAGTGAATGGCTACATGTGGTTAAAAGGGTAGATTCTTATGCAGTTTTGTTTCACAATACTTTTATAATAGACTTCTATAAAATATGCATGATGAAGTGACAGTACATATACATAAGTTGACTGTTAAAAGATACAAAGCAGATTAATTTGATGTTGTATTAATGATAAGGTGTCTGGGAGTGGTTACAGCCAAACAAAAAGCTGTTCTATTAGTATTGGAGTCTGAAACTCCAACCCCCAAACTTTAGGTTCAGTCTTAGTCCTCTTGTGTCTTCTTGTATCTAGAATATTTAGAAAAGCTAGCTCCTATTTTGCTTGTGTTTAGGAAAAAGTGGAAACAAAGGTGTACACATGATGTAAATATACTTGCCAGTATTGTAAATCGTGCTGCAAACATTTACCGAGTTAATTTGGTTAGTTGGTATTGTGATGTAATCAAACAGGATAAATTATTATTTACTCTGTCACCTGGATTTTTCTGTCTTCTGAACTTCTAATTCAGGAGGCCACGTAGTTTACCTGGATTAAGGAATTGAAAAATGACAGTATTTTTGTGGGTGCTGGTCTTTAAAACTTTCTTCACTGCCCTGAGGGAACTGACCTGTGGCAGTTCCCTGGCTAATCTAGACACTTGTGGCCAGCCATTAAAATTCTTCCTCTGTTCTTGCCCCAAAGTAATTGCTGGCTAGCACTACATTTTTGTAACTCATTGTGATCAGTCTGAACTTCCTTGCAGTTCCCATTTTGAAAAACACTGGGATAGATTTAAAGCCAAAATAACTTTTAATCAGCCTTTCACAAGGAAATATTTTATTAGTTGTTTATCTTGAGCTGCTAAAACTTATGAAATGAACTGCATCTGATGTGTTTCAAAGGTAATGTTGTGACAAAATGAGGTAAAAAAATTCATACATATTAAAAATGAATACATTGTAAATGGAACAATGTATAACTGAACAAAATAGAATAAGAAGGACTAGGACAATCACAAATCTAATAATTACGTAGTGTAATGAAAAGGAAGAAGGTGAATTTCAAGACAGATGATGGGATGATGGGAAACTGAGACTGAGAGATAGGATATTAAATAAATATGGCTTACTGAACTTGACTTCCATTCCAGATGTTAGGGTATTGCAGTAAGTATAATTTTTATGTATATTTTATTGAAGTATTTTTCAAATGCTCTTAAAAATTTTTGCCTTTGAAACTTACACTGGTTTCAGTGGGAACCACATTCAGCCCTCTCTGAGCACTTCTAACAATTCCTTCTGTCCTGTCTAGACACACCAGGGCATATTAAAATATAAAATTCTTGTGGCAGTGAAAAACATATTGGTACCCAATGAAGGGCATCCTGATTCTAGTGTGTGTTCTATAATTGAAATACTGTGTACTTTGGTAAGTGGGTAAAAATGAAAAATGCCACACCCAGGTATCTACAGTGAAATGTCCTTGTCTCTTTGTTACAAATCAACAGGCTGTCTTTTCAATGAAAGAATCATCCCTTAAAATGGGAGATAAAATTTCTGAGCAGATTTTCCTAGGTTTACTTCCTAGGCCGAGCCACGTGAGGGCAGCGTAAGACTATTGTTAAATTCAGCCTCTGGTGTCCCAACAGGGGCCTTGAATGTCTTGGCTTTTCACTTCATTGTAACAAAATGTGAATGCTAATATCAAAAGTTGTAAAAATAAGTGATTCAGCTTTTAAAATGGCTTCTTGTCTGATGCACAAAATTTGTTTGCAGAACAGCATGCATCAGTTCAGCATGGTTGATATAGTTAGACAAAAAGTTTTAGCTTTTAATTAGCTTGACGCAAACTTAAGAGCTGCTGTGTGATAGTTCAGAAAAAAAATGTTGCTGATGTCCTTGTACATCATGCATTGATTGTCCAGAATTTGTCACATACACTAGTGTTTATATGAACTTGATGTCTTCTGGAGGGTCCTTTCCAAGAATTATCGATGCAAGTACTACCAAAATTATACTTACTTTCATGTTTTGGAGGTGGAATGTGTAAAAACTTACCTTCACATCTAATAAATTGTCACTGCAGGCACATAAAATTTAGGTGATTACATAGCACTTTCCTGTAGAAATCCTGCAGTTGCTGTCTCATTATTCAGACAAGTACTGGATTGTTGCAGTATATCATTACATTTCTAGGACTGTATTTAGAACATTCAGAGGGAAAGGGTCATAAAAAAATCTCTAGGTAATAACTAGAAGTAGACTAACAACCACTTAACTGTAGTTTTCTTCGTAACTGTAATTATATATCAATGTAATCTTTCAGAAATGCTTTGGATTTATGCACAATATTATAAAAAACCCTACTAAATAATGCTGTCGGGTGCTTAACATTGGTCAAGTTTTTTCAAATCAGACTTTAGATGGAGAGTTGTATTTCAATCAGGAGGAGCTTTAAAGTATAAAATGAGGGACTAAATGCCATATGTTGTCAAGGGTATTCTGAATCTCACGGGCTCTTTTAATTTTTTTTTTTTTCCCCTCCCTGTAAGTGGGCTTCTCATATCTGATTCATGAGCTCCTTCCATATGTTTTGATTTAAACTGCTGGTGGTGCCATGCATGCCTCAGAACCTTACTGAAGCAGGAACCAATCCTGTGTATTTCATGGGCAAACACTGCAATTAACTGAAGGAAGTAATAATTTGACTTACAATATCTGCTAAACAGTGATGATTGTATGCAAAGGTCTTGGGCTACAAGGATTGAACAAGAAAAAAGCAAGCTTTAGAAAGCTGCTGTGTGAAAGCAGTTTTGATTTTGAGAGAGAATGATAAAGGGAAAACAAATAAATGTTGTAGTCTAAAGCAGGATTAGGAGTATGAATCTAGAACCAGATGAGAGTCAGGTTTGACTGGAATTCCTGTTATTTTGCTGTATTACTAGGTTTTATTGACTCAATTAAGCAGAGACTATTTTATCCTTTAAGAAGTCCCATTGTCTTGGGGGACTGTGGCTTAGAGTAAAAAGGACCATATTCTGGCTCTTTGCTTCTAAAGTTACACTATAACTAACTAACTTTCTAAGATCTAAATGATGAAAAAATTGTTTGCTGAACTCTGTGGTGTATGGGCTGGGCCTTAACTTGTGCGAATGGGAAAAATACCTGCCTTATTACTGTCAGATCCTATCTGACCCAGTGAGGTAGGAGTTTTTTTGTGACTAGTAGTAATGATCACTTGCCGCCTACCTACCTGTTGCTGGACAGTGAAGTTCTGGAGCTGTCAGTCTGCTCTTCTCAGCAAGTTTCATGTTCGTGCTGAGATTTGCAAGTGTGGGGCAGCTCACAAGATGAGGTCCTCGAGTGGTATATTCTAAGCAGAGGGGCCTGTTTGTTTGCCAGAGCATCATGAGTATATGTGGTGCTAAATAACTTATTCCAGATTAAGGAAAAAAAATAATGCAGGAGTGCTATCTTTAGGTTAGCTACAGACCTGTGTTTGAGTAGAAAGCATAGTAAAGAAGTGTGTGGTAATTCTGAAGTAGAAAGTTGGAGCAATAAGTAATGAAAACTAATGACAGATTTGTATTTCAGGCTACACTGCTTCATTATCTGTAAATATTCTTCTCAGTCTATAAGAAAAATATAATCTGTTTTAACTTCCAGTTGTTTAAGGAACTAGTGGCTGGGACACCCTGAGAAACTGCCCTCAGGGATAAAGGAGAAGACGACAGCTGGCACCTGTTTAAAGACATTTTTTCTTGGAGCACAAGAACTCTCGATTCCCATGTGCAAGAAATCAGGCAAGGAAGGCAGGAGAGCAGCATGGCTGAGTAAGGACCTCCTGGTCAAACTGAAATGAGGAAAATGCATAGGCAGTGGAAGCAGGGACATGCATCCTGGGAAGAATATAGGTATACTGCTGGGTGTGTAGGGATGAGATCAGGAAAGCTAAGGCACAGCTGGAGCTAAATTTGGCAAGGGATGTGAAGAATAATAAGGGCTTCTACAGGTACGTTAGTCAGAAAAGGAAGATGAGTTGGTTTCGGCTGGGATAGAGTTAATTTTCTTCCTAGTAGCTGGTATAGTGCTGTGTTTTGGATTTAGTGTGAGAATAATGTTGATAACACACTGATGTTTTAGTTGTTGCTAAGCGGTGCTTATACTAAGTTAAGGACTTTGCAGCTTCTCATGCTGTGCCAGCGAGAAGGCTGGAGTGCATCAGAAGCTGGAAGGGACCGCAGCTAGGACAGCTGACCCAAACTGGCCAAAGGGATATTCCATACTGTATGACATCATGCTTAGCATATAACCTGGGGGTAAGCTGGCCAGGGGTCACTGCTCAGGGACAGGCTAGGCATTGGTCAGCAGGTGGTGAGCAATTGGATTGTGCATCACTTGTTTTATATATTCTTTTATCATTATTATTCTCTCTTCCTTTGCTGTCCTATTAAACTGTCTTTATCTCAACCCATGAAGGTTTTTTTGATTCTCTCCCCCATCCCACGGGGAGGGAGCGTGTGAGCAAGCAGCTGTGTGGTGCTTGGTTGCCAACTGGAGTTAAACCACGACTGAAGACAAAAGAAATTGTGAACTCCACCCCCAGTAAATGAGACAGGAGATCTCATCAAAACTGATATGGAGAAGACTGAAGTATTCAACAACTTCTTTGCCAGAGTTTTCACTGGGAATTGCTCTTCCTACAGCTCTTGAGTCCCTGCATGTCAAGGCAAGGACTAGGGAATGAAGTCTCACCTTCTTCCTGGGAGTAGATCAGGCTCAAGACTGTCTGAGGAAACTGAACATATACAAGTCCATAGGACCCAATGAGATGCATCCCAGGGTCCTCAGGGAACCGGCAGATGTGGAAACGAGTAACGAGTGGTGTCCCTCAGGGGTCCATAGTGAGACCCCTGTTCAATAAAGTTCAATATCTTATCAATAAAACATAGACAGTGAGATTGAGTGCGCCCTCAGCAAGTTTGCAGATGACACCAAGCTGAGTGGTGCAGTTGATATGCTAGAGGGAAGGGATGCCATCCACAAGGACATTGATAAGTTGGAGAAGTGGGTCAATGTGAACCTCGTGAAGTTCAACAAGGCCAGGTGCAAGGTCATGCACCTGGGCCGGGGCAATCACCAGTATCAGTACAGGTTGGGTGGTGAATGGATTGAGAGCAGCCTTGCAGAAAAAGACTTGGGGATATTGGTAGACGAAAAATTAGATATGAGCTAGCAATGTGCACTTGCAGCCCAGAAAGTTAATTGCATCCCGGCTGCATCGAGAGAAGCGTGGCCAGCAGGTTGAGGGAGGTGATTGTCCCACTCTGCTCTGCTCTGATGTGACCCCACCTGCAGTGCTGCATCCAGATCTGGGGGCCCCAGTACAAGACAGACATGGACCTGCTTGAGTGGATCCAGAGGAGGGTCATGAAAATGATCAGAGGGATGGAACACCTCTCCTATGAGGAAAGGCTGAGAGAGTTGGGCTTGTTCAGCCTGGAGAAGGCTCCAGGGATACCCTACTGCAGCCTTGCAATATATAAAGGGGGCAATTTACCAGAAAGATGGAGAAAGACTTTCTGAAACTGAAAGAGGGTAGATTTAGATTGGCTATAAGGAAGACATTTTTTACAATGAGGGTGGTGAGGCACTGGAACGGGTTACCCAAAGAAGTGGATGCCCCATCCCTAGGAAGTGTTTAAGGTTAGGTTGGACAGGGCTTTGAGCAACCTGATCTAGTGGAAGAGCTCCCTGCCCAGGGCAGAGGGGTTGGCCTAGGTGATCTTTTAAGGTCCCTTCTAACGCAACCCATTCTGTGATTCCGTTATTTTACTGGGCGCAGCTCCAGTTTCCTACCTGTACTTTGTGACTGGTCAACTGAAAAGGTACAGTATTGTGCTTGGTTTTTCTGGGTGGAATATGCAAGCTGGTGACTGGGCTTCAGTAGATAAGCGCATTTTTTTCACAGGTTAAGTTAGATGCTTGCTTGATTTTATCTCACCCAAACACCAAAGGTCTGCCTTCTATGAGCATTTATGGGAGTGGAGTTTAATCCTTGAATTAATATATGTGAAAAGTAAACATGACAGAATAGAACATGAGTCAGAATTAGCAAAAATGTTAACAGAGTCACATTCCCACCATTTTGCGCAGTACATCTGGGCTGTGATTGCCCTAGCTGGAACAGTGTAAACTCTGAGGTTTTCTCAGCTTTGTAATAGCACTAGCAGGAAGTGAATGTATTTTTAAGTACTGTCTGTGACTAAAGAACATATTTTGTAATAAGCTGTTTAATGAACTGCAAATATAAAATGGTTGTATTTTCTTCTTTAGATTTCTACTTTAGATTGATTAAATGCAAGCTGCAGAACAAAAACCCCACTGGTTTAGCTTTGATGCTTTTGATCACTATAATAGGGAAAATCAGTGTTCAGCTGCAGCTAAGTTTATTTATATGTTTTCACAGAGAAGAGAGATGGATGAGAGATGGAAAGTGGCAAATGAATTTGGGAACAGTCACTTTTCATTTACCTAGAACCTCTCAATACATTATGAAGGCACTGGACCCCTAGGGCTATATAATGCAGCCTTGAGATGCCTGGCAATCAAGGAAACAGGGGAGCCGTGAGAGGCAGTACGTCTGCATGCTGACCTGGAGAAAGATTGCTCAAACTTCTGGCTTCTCTCCCATGAAAAATTCAGTCAGAAAGCCACAGCTCTATTTCACATCTTTCCGGAATGTGTGAGTTTCCACATTGTTGCTCATTTCTGTCTCATTTTTGAAAACCACTGACTTTGTCTGTGCTACAGTGGTTTCAAGGGTTCCTATCTGAGTACTTAAAGATATTGGACTCCTTTTCTTCCCCTAGTGATGTGGACCTGAGCCAGACTGCTGCCACCGCTTGATGTTCTTTTAGGTATGCTCTGAATCAAACAGGAGCTTGGACTGTACCAAGCTTTACTTTCTTACAGCAAATGGGTTTTGGAATAGCCCAGCTGACTAAAATTATTTTGTAGTGGAGGTATTTTTGGTGAGCTCTTTATCACGGACTGAGAAGTTCAGGAATCAGTTTTTCACTAGGCAGCCTTTGGATAGTCTTTGCATTCAGTTTGTCTTTTAAAATATGAAATACTTTTTCTTATCCTCACTTGAGGTAATTTTGATACTAAGCTATTAGCTGATTCATAAGTTTTGTGTTTGGATATGGCAAAGTGCTTCTCTAGGAAAACAGGATTCATTCCTCCTTTGTATCCTGTTGCCAGCTTTCATGAAGCTACATTTGTAGGAGTGTCAAAAAAATGTGCACTTATAGGTAAGAAGCGATTTGAGCTTACAAGAACTTTTTGTAAGATATTCAGAACCCAGCTCTGCTAATAAATGAAAATAACCAGCACCCTATTAACATGAGATGCTGGCAGGGAAACGAGCAGAGCACTACCTGAGATCAGAAAGGAGACAGACAATTACCTTAATAAGAGCTTTGACTTGCTTCTAAGTGGAAGTTAGAGCACTTGCAATAAACAGGCTGTTACCAGGGTTAAGAGCGTTTTGCATATTACAGCTATTGCTGCTTTTTCCAGAAAACAGCGGATACCTATTGTAAATAGGAGTCTTAGACACACAGGAAAGCTGTAGATTATTTTCTATTTATTTTTATGCTGCTTTTAATGTGAGCGTGGATGTACCTATATCCACCAAAGTATCAGGTATTACTATGAAAGCTAGATGTGTGATTTAATACTAGGTGCTTCACTGCTAATTTCTGTTTATGTAATTGGAATTAGTTTTGGGTATTTCAAAGATGCTGACCAGAATGCTGAGCCTACTGAAAGGTTTTGGTTAGCTATATGTAAAGAAGTATATTAGTATAGGCTTCCCTACACTGCTGCCCAATATACCTGATCATTAGAATGAATAGTTAATGAATGCTTCAGTTCTTGACCTGTCTGCCACCACTGGCAATGTAGTGTCAGTGATAAAGTTTGCCAGTCTGTTTGATGTAGGTGAATTATTTTTGCTCATCTGTTCAGGGATGTAGTTGCTAAAAAGTATGGAAAGAAAGAGTAAATTCCTCTGGGCTTGAATGTGCTGATCGGAAGGGTCAGGGCAGCATGAAGGAGCCTGTGTCAGACTGTCAAATGTCCTTGTAAGGCAGTTTATGGGGGGACCCCATCTAGCAATATTTGGAGTGAGCCCAAGGTGGGGTTGGGAGCTGGGAAGGTATGTCAAAAGTGGGCTCTGCTCTGATCTGATAACTTTCAGTTAGAGCAGCTTGGGGGTGCTGCTGTGATTTTGAGAACAACAAGGACTGTCTAATTTATGAAAAGTCCTTACTAGTCCCTGGGGAATAGCAGAGACTCAGAAGGCTGCAAAATGCTCTCAAGTTATTTTAACATCCTTTCCCAGGGTATTTGCTGCTTTTGGGTAGCTCATTCTGCATCATGCCTAATAGAAGAGCTGTACTGCATCTTGCTCATGAGGCCACCCTGTATCTGCCTGTGTTATCACCACTTGTTTTGACAGCAACTTTCTGATAGCAAGTTTCTGTAAATGAAGCCCAGTGCTAATAAGGAAAGAGACTGTGACTGAGATTCTGCTGGTAAGACTAATGGCAACTATGTTTTCTAATCTGGGGAAGAATTTATCCCCTTGTTATGCTGGCAGAAATGAAGGAATTTCATGATTTAGGGAAATATTCTTACAGTCTGTATGATAGACCATGACTGGTCCTTTACTACAGACACAAGTGAAAGCACTAGGCAAGGGTGATGAATAAAACATTGAACCTAAGGTTTACTGTATGGTTCTGATATGAAAATTTGTTCGTAGTATTTCCTGAAAGTTAATTAATACACAGGAAGCACAGCTGATTCCTGATTGCTCATAGATAGTGCAATCGTCAAGGTGGAAATAAACAAAATAATTAGACAAGCTTCAGTGTCAAGGGAATGAGACTAACATTTGTTTATCAGTATTTTAGCTATACTCCTACCATCCTGCAACTGAAATTCACTGTTAAACAAAAGCTGGTCTCATCCCTCTAACATGGTATTTGGCTGGGGTGTGCTGTGAGCCTCGAATAGTTCTAGCGTAAGGGCTCCATGGACCATGGTGTCTGTTTGTAGTGAACCGCCTTGTTTTCGTGATCCGGTGCTGTGAACAATATATATTGGATTTCTCCAAATATTTTTTGCTATTGTTTCCTTCTGTTGGTTAAGCCATTGAAGCAGTCCATCTGGCTTGTGATGTAAGAAAGAATTGTGTTTATTGTGCAAAATATATTTGATGCCCCAACTATTGTTTTCTTAGCTCTGAACTATTGTGCCTTTGTAAGGCTGAGTATCATTATCTCAACACCAGAAACAGACAGCCTCCACCAACAGAAGGTAGTTTCAGCTCGCATCCTAGCTTTCCTCTAAGGAAAATTTTGCATCCTTTCCAGACAAGTGATAACCTTAAACTGAGATTTATAATTAGTTTGTGCCTTTCAACGGAGTATTTGTAAAATGGGAACAAGTGGTTAGGATAGGTAGAATTTAATTGGGTTATGTAAGCATCTTGCCAAGGGGCTAAATGTTATCATGACTCACCTATCAGAACTGTCGGATCTTCCTTTCAGTGCATTATTCTTATTATAAATATGACAGTTTAACTTCATTATATTTTTCATAGCTCTGTTTTACTTCTGTGAAGACAGCCATTTTGCTCTCCATTAGGGGACAAAATCCAAAAGTAATTTCTTTTTTTGGCCTCTGCTGTAGTTATTTTTTGACACCATGTAGTGATCCAACATACGTTGACACTTATTTTAAATCATTTGAAGTCCTCTTAACAGGGAACACTCTAAAATGGGCATAAATAATAGAATATCTTACTAAGATTTGAATGTGTCTCCTGTACTTAGGCATAAACTGAGTTCTAAATGTGTGTTTAGAATTTTTTTAGAAAATTATATTTTTTTTTTGTAAACTGTTCCACTTTTTTCCAATTTAGGAAAATGTAGTGTTTCATGGAAAGTTGCATGATATCCAGTTAAGTAACACAAAATTTAAATTAGAGTCTTTTAAGCAATAGAATCATGCAGAAGAAAGTAAGAGATGTTGAGTAATTGTGTTGAGGAGTGATTCTTCTTAACATTAACCTGGTTCTACTCAAATTCATGAGATTTTAAGATGGATTTTTAATATCCAGCAGGTTTTTCACACACGCAGAAATGTATACTCACTCAGAACACAATCACTTTAGGAATCACTTTTTGTGTTACTCTTCCACATCTGTTCAATGAGCTTACTTCTGGTCTGTGATCCTCTAGTCAAGGAGGTATAGGGGTGTGACTTATTTTTGAGAAACATCAGTCAGAAATGTGAGGAACTCAGGCAAGGAGTGATGTTCATTCTTACTCCAACGTAGCATTGCAACACAAAAAATGACACGGTAAGGTTGGCTCTCTGTAAAAAGATTGGTAGAATAATTGGGCTTTCTGTGCTTTGTTTTAGTTACTGGAGGCCAAAAAAGCTTTCGTTCTAGCCTTACTCAGGATACCATTCATCCCATCGAAGAGAATGAAACTGCAGCTTTTGTTTTAAATGTTCCCGTAGACAAATAGTCTTTAACAGGGAGCTAAAGTGTTGTCCAGTTCAATGTTCTAAGAAAGTTCAGGAAACATGTCAGACATCTTCATGTAATCGTGAATTAGATGAGAATCAGGTAAGTCAATGGCACACACTTCAGAATTCAGTTTGTAATACTGCAGTAGTTGGAAGCATTCTATTTATTTCCTAATTTTCAGTCCTGCAAGCATATATGTTTCCACCAGGTATTTTCCAAGACAGCAGTGTTGTGTTCCATTAACACTCATTTCCTTGTGGATCTGTCATGTCCATAGTCCACTGACCTTTTCAGTGTCTAACTTAGTGTCTGGAGTAGCACTGATGAATGCATTAGTCTTTTAAGCAAGAGAGTCATGCAGAAGAACGTAAGGGATATTTGGGGTTTGGGTTTTGTTTTGGCTTGTTTTTATTTTTTGTAAAAAAAGGTATAATGAGCTAGTGTCTAGGCACTCGGATGTCCGTTCTGACTTTGGCTCAGGTTTTGTATGTTACTATGGGAAAGTCACAATGCAGAAAAGGAGGTCAGAAGACGGGCAAGGAGGAGAGTGCAGGACCATTGCTTCCAGGATTTAAAATGCCTGAGGCTGCCATGGCACCCTACTGCTACCTTTGCCTGAGGTGTAGACAATAAATAATACATGCCATATAAGCCTGTGTGATTTCCTATTTCTATAAAAACTGGACATACTGGACTATGATATAAGCATTAAGACCCACTAAACAACGTTATCGGTAAAGCAAAGTGCAGATGACAAATTGTAGGTTCTCATTTTTATTCTGTTCTCTAGATGTTCATGAACAGATTTTACTGTTTTGAGTCCATAATGTTTTCATAATGCCAGATGCACTGCAGATAGTTGGGCTATTCATAAAACGCGGGTTCCTCACAGACTCTTTTTTCATTTTGTATACTCATAGTCACTTTGTCTATCATTGAATGAGTTAACTTTTGGGTGATGGCAGAAGCGGAGGGGGGGAAATGACATCAAGTTCCTGGTTCCTTGTTTTTTTTCCTCAAGAAAGTGAAAACTTTGATCTGAAAGGAGCCAGGACAGAGACAGTGTTGTCTGATGGGACAGGGCATGTGGCTGGGTAAACTAGAATTAAGCTAATACTCCCCTTTTGTTTTCTATGTGACTTTGAGTCATTTGCACTATCCTTTTCATAGGTCACATTGAGGTTCTTAGCTCTGTGTTAGCAGGGGCTGCCTCTCTTCATACGTTTTTGTACAGCGTGCAGCACAAGAGGGTGATGGTATCTGTACACATTGCCGTAGTTAATACCTCATTGTTTACTGGAAACTCAGTCACTATCTGACTAGGTGACTACTGGTGAAGTAGTGCTAGTGTTCAGGTTAGATTGAAACCTTAATCCCTTGCAAAATATTTTTGTGACAGAACAGTCATAGGGAGTGCATCTGGGTAATTCTCTAACTTATTTAATTGTCTTTTTCAGTTAAATGGCTTTGGTTATCTAACTTTGATTTTTCTCAAGCCCCATCAGCTCTTACTTCCCTTATTTAAGACGAAAGTTCTTTAATTGATCTTTTTCTTTCTCAAATCTGGAGAAAATGGTGAACTCTGCTTTCTGTTGAGGACAGCTGCAGTGAAGTTTCAGCTGGCTGTGCCTTGTGGCATCGGTGTGCAGGTCCTGATCCAACTAAGTGTGTACTTCCTAAGTCAAGGGCAGTCTTTAGGTGAACTGCAGTTAAAATGACACACATGCATACTGGATTGAAGTTTTAAATGTCAGAGTGATTTTACCTCAGAAACCCTTACGCTTAAAAAATAAAAGGATAATTTTATTTTCCAAGGAAGATCTCTAGGAACTTCTGAATAGATCTATAGCGCTAACACTATGCAGATTTCTTTGGTTAGCTCAGTCCTTGCGAACGTTTCTAGCTAGCATTTTGGCAGTATGTAAGAACGTGTCGGTTAGCCTTTTTTCCTTCTTTGCCTTGGGGAGCAATAATGTAATATACTGTACATCTTGAGGTTATGTCTTGCCTGTCAGAATTTGTTCTAGATCACTAGTTTGCCTGGTTATGATGGGGTCAAACCACAAATAAGTGAGAAGTGTCTCAGCTGCCAGCTGCAGTAATAAAGTTCAACAGGAAAGAAAGGTGTTAAATCAAGCTTGATTCTTAATATTTTTATAGCTCATCGGGGCTAATCTCTGAATGAAGACAAACCTTTTTTAAAGTGTATTCCATAAAAGAATAATTCTAATTTTCATTTGACACATGGAGCAACTTTAGAATTAGCTCTTGTGCCCTCAGCTGTTTGAAATGATTGGGGTGTCTTTCATAGTTGTCCATATCAGTCAACCACAGAGAGAAATACAGAAATCAAAATTTTTAGGGACTGTGAAGGAGGGCAATTAAGTTAAAATATTTGTTAAAGAGCATAATGCTGGAGACATACCTGTGCTTGCTGTAGTTCCTCACTGAAGGTGAGAGTTGCTGGATATGTGTAAGGAAGCCCTAATTCTTCTTTCTGGCTTCTGGACGTCCTTATTTCATGGGACAGAGAGCAGAGATAATCTGATCTGCACTTATGTCTCCACACCTGTGGAAAAATTTGACCTTCAGAGAAGTGTTTTGTGTGGACAAGGTTAACAAAGCAAAGGTGGAAGAGAGTGAGTGATTCTCTGATTTCTGATTGAGAATTAATGTCTGCCCCTTTGAAGTGGCATCCTCATGTTGTCTGTCAAAGTCAATAAACGCACAAAGAGAACGGTCTTTTTTTTGTTTGTTTTCAAGACTGATAATGGACACATCTTACATGCATTTGTAAAGTGAAGGAAATACAGTATTTGTGTTAACATGTAGATGGAGCAATACACCTTGCAATGAAGCTAATAGTTGTCATGTGCACCATAGCTGCATTTGTGGACAAATGGTCGCCTGCAAATTTTAATTATAATTTTGTGATATACTATATTATTACTATTCTTGACATCCAACTATAAAAAAATAAGGCTGTAAAAGTCACAGTAATTTGCACAGCTCTGCAAGGTGTCCCAAGTACTGCATAATATCCATTATAATTTATCTAGGAAGATATAAATTCAACTCAGTGCTCTGCAGCTTCTTTTGGGATCAGATCAATAGGAGACAGGGAATATATTAGAGGTTTGCCTCTCCCACAGAGGGAATTGGGCTGGGAGAGAACTGCAGTCGATCTGCCTGCTTTCTGTTGAGGCAGTTCTGGCTCACTAATGAATCATGCGATTACTGACTCCTGTGTGTTGACAGAAGTGCAAAATGAGGGAGAATAAGATATGTGTTACCTCTTCTCTCTGCCCTCATGGAACAGGCAAGACTTTTTGTGGGCAGATACAACAGATGTTGAATTTACGGGGGGTAGATGATCTGGGATTTGTTACTCTGGATGTGTCTGTATGGTGATGCTGGCTTGCAGCTTAGGTCAGTGTGCCTTCCTCATCCACACTGCTGATGTGCTGGTGTACTTCAAGGTCAGGCTGGACAGGGCTCTGAGCAACCTGATCTAGTGAGGTTGTCCCTGCTCATGGTAGGGGGGTTGGACTAGATGGCCTTTAAAGGTCCCTTCCAACCCAAACTATTCTATGATTCTATGATTCTATGATTCTACATACTAACTGGTCTGCAGCCAGCAAGTCACGTTGGAGTGCGTTTCAAGTAAGAAATTAAGTATGAGTCTTTTGCCCTGGTTCCTTATCCAGAAGTTTTGGGTAGTAAAACAAGAACATGGGATTATTACAACCCTGTCATTACCAGGTTCTACTGTTAATTGGCATGATGGCACTTACAAACCTGTTTAAGCTGCTGCTCAATGCTGTGACACTCAATAGTTCAATGCCCTTAGCTGGCTGATAAGAGTTAACTTCTGCAGGTGTTGCAACAAATAAGTGTGAATTCCAGGTGGTCAGAAAAAACCCAATTATTACAGTCTTGCAGAGAACTGAATCTAATCCTGTAGGGAGTCTAGCAGGCATTAAACAGAAAAGAACAGTGAGAGAAAAAATTAACTGTTCTGATCTGTGTGTGTTGTGCCTGTTTTTCTGAAAGGATGCTTCACAAGTACAGATTTGTATATGTACATAACTTGTTATTCTTATGAGAAGATGTGAATAAAACTAACTTGACATCAGTGCTCTCAAATCTTTGGCTTAAATATGAACCAGACTGCATGTGCCTTGCTTTATTTTCAAATAGACAATTTGTGATCTCATTGACAGTTTTCTGCTACTCACTCCCATAAATCTTTTCTTTCAATATTTCAGCAGGTCTTCAGAGTGTCTTCTGTGCAACAATCTTGCCCAACTTTTTTGGAAACCGTATTAATTAACCTTTTCCAAACAAGCTGTCTAGGTATCCTGTGTGTAAGGTCACCTTTCTTCCATGCTTCTTGAGATTTTTCTTTTCTAGTGCCATTTCTTCAGCCAAGAAGACTGTAAAACTTTTCAAGATACATTTATAGTTTCAAATATTGGAATAGGCTGTTATTCATCTGCCTGTGTACTCTGTTCCTGAAAGTGGCCAATGCTTATGAAAAAGCTAAGAAAGGCAGGGAGGAGTGTGGTGATACTTCCTCAATATGCTTATCCAGCAGTCTGAGGCTGAAAGATTTTTCTGGTCCATAAGTAGTACAGTTTGGGGCTTTCTGACTCTATTTAAACATTTCATTTTTTTACCAATGGATTTGTCCAATTTCTTTTTAGATTTTAATACACCTTTGTTATCCACAACTTTTGCAGCAGTGAATTCCACAGTTTACTCTAAGTCTGTTAGGTAGGTGGTAAAATACCTCTAATAAACAATTAAAACCTTTTAAAACCTGACACTTTGTAGTTTAATTTGATGCCCTTAGGGTTCTGTATTATGTGGAATAGTGAATGTTCACCTTCTTTATGGTAACTCATGATTTTACTGGCCTCTGTCTTATCCCCGCCAGCTTTTTACTTTTTTCTTGTATAGAAGCATGTTTGTGCCTTTCTTCATCATTGACTTTTTTAAAGTTGTTGTTCAAATGTTCCCTTCTGTCTGAACCGCACACAGTATTCATGATATGGACGTATAATGAAATGATACATTGACATTATGTTTTTTGTAGTATTCTCAACTAGAAATTAGAGAAGTAATATTCTATTTTATTTTTTTAAATACTACTAAACAACAGACTGACATCTCCAATACAGAGAGAGAGATAGATATTATAAGTTCAGAAAAAGAATCATCACTTAGAAAATAGGAGGAAAGGAAGGGTGAAGAGATAAATGCCTTGCTTAATATAAGTGTAATCATGAAGATCTACAATATCTCTGAATAGATGTTAAATTCTGTAAGCCAAAAATGTCTTAATGCAAATTTATAGGCTAGATTTGCAAGTGGAATTTAGGCATCGTAATATCCAGCTCATAGATGGCTGCTGCCCAGTCTCTTTTATGTTCCTTTTATGTCATATATAGGGAGAATTCATAGCCTAAAAAATGAGCTTTATGGAAATCAATATATTGATTCAATCTGCAGCTTAAATCTGTTGGGAGGAAGTGCCAGGAAACGAATGAGACTCCAATCCCATTCAGAAAGAAATGTTAAAGATTTAACTATAGAGTAGAGAGAGGTAGTGTCTTCTGTTTGGGATTCATAGCTGCAAATCCATGTGTCTGTGACAAGCTGGATGGTCTCTTTTCTTTCCAGAAGAAGAAAGAGAATGTTCTTCTGGTGTAACCATGGATTACCCAGGGCAGTGAAGGAAATCACGAGCAATTTCAAATTGTGTGTATTGCAGATGCCAGATGTGAAGTGAGATAAAAGCTCTGAATGGGGGATTCAGTTAAACAGGGGGTGAGAAAGCAGATGAATATGGGCTTTGTGAATGCCAGCGCTACTGATCTAGTAGATTTGAGGTAGACTTCTGGATCCTGCTGCCCTTGTTGCTTGAGCCTAAAGGTCTAGCAAAAGGATCTCTGGTTCTGATTGGTACTTCTTGATACAACCAGAATATGAATAATAAATCTCAGTAAGCATATACTACAAACATCAGCCCTTTTCAAACACTCTTGCCTTTTTCCTTATACCACAGGTGACGGAGGCAATAAACTTGTCTTTGTATCTTGACTTTGGGAGAGGTTAAGAAACAAAATAGGCTATAAATTACTGTGGCACCACTTCTGATCACATAGACTTTTGCATTCAAGAATTGCAAAAGACCGAAGCAACAATTAAGTAAGGCTTTGCAAGCATTCAAATGCAGTAGTCAAACTTTTGAAGCAGCTTTAGGAAAGATCCAGAAGCCTATTACATTTGTTTGAGATTAGCTTTTCCTCCCCTAAATGCAAGAGGTCAAATACTCAATTAAATGATTTTACAAAATTCCCAGATCTTCTTGTCCCTGGGGATGTTACCACTAGTATCTAAACTATATCCCAAAGTTGTTCTTTTGAGTTTGGCCTTTATATGCCTTGTCCATTCATTTTACTGCTTGCGATGAGTCACGGTTTTTCCATTGACTCATTTGCTTTTAGACCTTCCAACTGTGAATTTATGAAGTCGCAATCTGCAGCTGAAAGATAACCATAACTGGTTAGAAAATGTAAAATGTGCCTTAGAGGCACAAAGTCCTGGGGTCACTGTAATACATCATCTTTAGGCAGAAGCTAGGCCAGTTTACATGCAGCCACTGCAGGTTTTAACAGGTTCCAGTGCTGCAAACTACTGCTGTAGAAACCAAAAACCGCCAGTGGACCAGGACCTTCTTGCTGTGAATCCTTATCCCTAGAAACTGCCATCACAGAAAGAAAGGATAGTGCACACACAAGCTGCTAAATTGTGCTTCCCTCCTGCAGAGGTGGTGGTCCAGTCCTGTGTTTGCTACTGAGATTGGCTTTAGGTCAGCTCCGTGTGTTTGAGATTTTTTCTGTTGTTGTGTGGGTGGGGTGTGGAAAGAGAAAAAGCAGTAAGATAAGCTGTTGCTTTTTCTAATTTCATTTTTTTTTTAGTCTGTGTGAATGCATTTATTTAGTAGGATCCAACATCTGTAATACAGAAAGTAGATGCTATAATCCTGTGTTCAATTTTGTTTTGTTAAATGTGAGGTCTTTGGAGTGGAGCCTGTGTTTTATAAATCCCCATGTACATTCACAGTGATGTAGAAATTCTTATTCTTAATGGAAGAGGAAACTGTAAAAACGGGCCAGGAGAAGATCTGTGCACCTGGAAGCACTAAATCTACTGCAAAGATTCCTGAAACCTCCCAAATGCATTAACATTTCTAATGTCTAGAGTTAATGTTCTTACACAACATGGGTTTCAGCTGATATTTTCCAGTGTTCACATTCCAAAACGAATCATCTTTGGGGGTTTAAAGACATCATTTTTGTTTTCAAGCAGGGATCTCAAAAACAATTTTACGGACAGAAATAAATCTATTTATAGATGGCTATCAGTTTAATTTTCTCTGTTTGATGTGTTTCTTACTTTTTGCAACTGCAAAGAAGATGTTGGCCTGCTACAAAGGGACTTGCTTTTTAATGATCTTAAAACATTCTAATTGTAAACAAGCAGCTGTATACTTTAAAACTCTGTAATTATCTAAAGCTTTACTGCCCTTAACAGGTGCATGTTTGTTTAGTCCAAGGAAGGCTGCCCTCCCCCTCTCCTTGTCTTCCAAGAAAAGGTGCTTCTACTGGAGAAAATAGTCAAAACATCTGCTGCTGGAGCTAGATATAAAGTATGAGAGACCCATGAACTGTGGAGTCTGCTTTACTGTTGGGTTGATTATATCTTCCTGTAGATTAGAAGTACTTTAAATAGTTTTACAAAACGCTGGGCAATCTGGTCTTCCAAAGATGGCTTTCTCTCTACCAGAAATATAATTCTCTTTTGTTTGGGCATGTGGAAGGAGTAAGTTGCCAGCATGCTTGTGCCTTAGACACATGTGGCTGTCTCTGGGATTGACTGTAAACATCTGGGGACTAGAGTCATTGCAAAATAGTAAAGAACAATACTCTTTCAAGTGTACTGAGAGATCTTTATAAAATAGACCAGTTGTCTTTTCTGAGGTATGTAGGTGTGCCAGAAAAATACGTATAGTAGGTAAAAAAATACTCATTGGAAGGCTCTACATTTTGAAACTACTCTGTAGACATAAAGTCATATGAGGGAAGACATTTATTTAGGCTCATCGATACTGGTTTTTTTGTAGCCAAAGATGAAATATCTTCTAATGTATTTTCCAGTTGCATTTAGTCTCTAAACACTGTCTCTCCTCTGGCCCATGTATACTGAAGTTTTAGGCTTACAATTTGCAAAGCAGGAAATTCTCCCTACTGAAAGAATCCCTTTGTAATGGTGAATATAGTGTTATTAGTGTATAATTATATATGCATCCAATGGCTTTCATGACAAAACTTTCATTGACTTCGATGTTCGTGAGTTAAGTCCCTTTGTGATAGCCTCAATAGTGGAGTGTTTTTATGTTGAGTTGGGAGAGCCTTGATTTTGGTTGTTCAGAAGTGATGGATTAAATCAAAACTCAGTTGTTGATGGTGAATACCAACTGAGGTAATAAAACAAAATGTCTTTAAAAATAACATTAAACAAAACAAGAAATTATTTAAAACTGCTATTTTGTATTTGTTCTTCTCGCTTTCGAGTGTCAGTGAGTTACCTACTACTGTCTATGAAGCTTAGGATGAGGTTGCAAGTTGAGAGGTCCCTGTGGATCAGTACACGAATCTCAGCCATTGAAGTGTAAATGTAAAAATAGTTGGTAGTTCTTTTTCTAAGTAACAGACAGAAGTTTGTATGCATCCTGTGTTACAGCACCAACTTTCCTACTGATTTTATTTGTACTTACCATTTCTCTTGCTTCCGTAGAGGTCAGCAACGTATTTGATCTGCATCAGAACTTCTGCAGATCCTGTGGGTATTCTCATGTGGGCCAAAATCCACCTGTCTTCTCAAGTTATTAATACATTATAGAGCTGCTTGGATTCTTGTTAAGGGATTGCCTTGTTTTCTAGGCACTATCAGATATATGAGAGTTGGAAATGGGACAATGTTGCAGCAGGAAGAGCTCCAAATCAGAATTGACTTCTTGTGTGGGGATCACAGGCAGCACATCCTTATGTCAGAAAGAGTACAGCACATTCTCTGCCTCCCGTTACTGTGAGAAAAGGATTGCCTCTCTTCTGCTTGTGCATTTTCAACCTTTTTAGGCATCTAGAAAGCAGACGGACTCCAGGAAGAAAGCCTTTTCTCCCTTACTGCTCCTTAAGCATCAGATGCTGCGTCGTCACAGTCTTGCTGTGAGCATTGCTACTACAGTTGTATGGCTCTTTAAATGTTGTGTAGTGATCAGGACAGACAGCACTTACTCCAGTAAGTGATCCTGCAGCTTTAGCTGAGTGCTGCCTTCGTCTGGTGTTCCACTGTATTTTATAATAATATCTCCTAAAGGGGGCCAGGAGAAGATTACATTTTGCATGTATGCTGGACGTCTTACCTCCGGTGTATCTGAGAATCATTTGATTTCCATAAGTGAGTGTTATAACTGATGACAGACAGTGGTTTCAAGGTAGAAGAAGTGCTATGTATGAGCAGGAAGATGAGACTGAGCATATGCAGATGGGGAAGTACTTCTCTCTGCAACAAGAGAGAAGCACTGAGAAAGCCACACGTCATTCATTGGCATACATGGGAAGTGGTGAGAGGGACTTTTGATAGCTATCCCAACATGTCTTACAAGTAGCTTTCCAGTCTATAGGATTGTTTTGGGGACCTTTCATAAAGCGTTGGTCGCTGAGAGTTTTGCTGAGGGCAGTGCAAACTTTTGCACAGTCACCAGTCTTCTTGAAGTACTGGGTGGATGATAACCCAGTGGACAGTAAGGGGGGGTGATACTTGTGTGCAGTGAAGACGCTACTTGATGGAGCTTTCCAAGCAGGCCTTGCAACAGGCAGTGGCTAGAGGCAGCAGAGCCTGCTGCGCTGAAACAAGGACAGTCTGAACTTCTCAGAAGACAACCCCTTGGGTTGGGGGACAGCCAGCAAGTTACAGGGAGCTGATGTATTGGGAAAGTCATTTGAACTTCTGTTGCTGTGTGGTGTAATGAAAGTCTGGCTACTCAAAGTGAGGACTGAAACAAGTAGTAGGAGAGCATGCAGAATCATAGAATCATAGAATTGAATCATTTAGGTTGAAAAAGACCTTAAAGATCATCGAGTCCAAATGTTAACCTAACACTGCCAAGTTCACCACTAAATCGTATCCCTATGCGCCACAGCTACATCTCTTTTAAATAACCTCCAGGGCTGGTGACTCAACCACTTCCCTGGGCAGCCTGTTCCAAGGCTTGACAACTCTTTCGGTGAAGAAATTTGTCCTAATATCCAGTCTAAACCTCCCCTGCTGCAACTTGAGGCCATTTCCTCTTGTCTTACTGCTTGTTACTTGGGAGAAGAAACTGACGCCCACCTCACTACAACCTCCTTTCAGGTAGTTGTAGAGAGCAATAAGGTCTCCCCTCAGCCTCCTTTTCTCCAGGCTAAACAACCCCAGTTCCCTCAGCCGCTCCCCATAAGCCGGTCTAGACCCTTCACCAGCTTCATTGCCCTTCTTTGGGCACTCTCCAGCACCTCAATGTCTTTGGTACGGCCTCACCAGTGCTGAGTACAGTGGGACGATCACTTCCCTGCTCCTGCTGGCCACACTATTTCTGATACAAGCCAGGATGCTATTGGCCTTCTTGGCCACCTGGACACACTGCTGGCTCATATTCAGCCGGCTGTCGACCAACACCCCCAGGTCCTTTTCCACCAGGCAGCTTTCCAGCCACTCCTCCCCAAGCATTGCATGGGGTTGTTGTGACCCAAATGCAGGACCTGGTGCTTCGCTTTGTTAACTTCATACAGTTGGCCTTGGCCCATCGATCCAGCCTGTCCAGATCCCTCTGTAGAGCCTTCCTACCCTCAAGCAGTTCAACACTCCCGCCCAACTTGGTGTCATCTGCAAGAGACGTTAAGCACATCATTGATCCATGCTTGGATCTCAGGTTTACAGGAGACAAACACTTGTGTCTTCCAGGCTCTGCTCTGCCCTTGCTGCATGGATGTATAAGACACTGTCAATAAGCTTCTAAACTGTTGCAGTGTTGTTTCAGGGTAAACTTCACAGATTTTTGCTTGCCTTTGAACAGTAGGCTACAAACTGTGTTGTTTAGGGGCTGATTGGTGAGCAGTGTGATTGGGACAGAGAGAAAAACATCCCAATCAACTTTCACGGGCTTAAGCAATCTCCTCTGTCAGTCAGAAATGTCACCCCGTGAATACCAACCGAAACAGCATTTATTGTCTTTGTACATTATAGCATCCCCCATTCCTTCTACGGAATGAGGTGATGTGTAGACTTGCAAAACTGTGCCCTCCTGTGGCTTGTGTTTCTTGATGTGTGAATTTACAGAGGCTGGTGGCTAGGAGCGCCCAGAAAGAAACCATGGGCTGGATATTGGAAGCAAGGAGGCTGAGGCGCTTCTTCCCTCACAGTTTGTCATGTGAGAGGGACATGTTTCTGTGGGGCAAAATGCTGTCTAGAGGAGGCTTTCTCTTCCTTTCCCCAGGATGTCCGTCACCACCTCTCCTGGGCTGGTAGTCTGCACTACTTTTTCACTAGGGCTTTCTAACTGTGGTGTTCAGGCTTTAGGAAGTGGAAAGACTCATGACCCTGCAGGGGAGTGAGACATGAGGGTTTGAGAGAGAGTAAGTGGTAAATCTGTCTTTGTATAAATAAGTGAAGGACACCATTCCTGGAGCTGGAGAAACAGATGAGTGGGAAATGAGTGTGCCAGGAAAAAGGTGATGATTGGCTTCTTCAGGAAGACAACAAGCCATACCAGCATGACTAGAAAAGTTATCCAGGAAAAAAAATCCCATCTCAGATGCTCTGTGTTTTGGGATGTCTTTTACCACTGTGATTATGACATGAAATGATTTCTCCTTGCCAATATGCTCATGAACACATGTTCTCTCAAATGGATAGAGAACTGTGGCGTGCCCGTATTGAGACAAATGGAAGGACAAACAATGAAGACACTGGGCCACCATCCCAAAAGGGTGAAGGAGAGAACTTAGGAGTTTCCTAGCAGGATTCTATAGCTCACTATGTCAGACCACTTGTAGAGAAATTTCTGGTTTGTCCTTAAAGACTATAATTCAATGCAGTCTTGACAGACAAGTCTACGGATGGGCCTGCTCTGCTAGCCCTGAGTATTTAGGATCTAATGTGATAAAAACAGGAGCTGTAAATGGGCTCAACAACAGAGAAAACTTGTGTAAATGACAGACTACTGGGACTCTTAGAATTTTTATCAGTAATATGGTGCTTGTGGTTGTAAACATTTTTCAGCTAATTTTGTATTAAAGATAAAAATATTAATAGTGACTGTAAACTAAGATTTGTCTGGTGACTAATGATGTACTTTTGCCTTAATGTTAGAGGTACTTAATTGCTGTGCTATCTTGGCAGATAGGAAACAAATCTTGCTGAAGTTTACTGGAGTTGTCTACAGATGTCTGACAAACTTTGGCTGTCTTTAGGCTAATATTTTAATGCTACTTTAATGCTGAGATCACTGGATCAATGCAGTATTGGGCAGTGAAACTACAGCCAATACAGATACTTCAAGGGGTACTTCATCTTTGGCTATATCTAATTATTAATTTTAACAATTTCTGTAAGGTCTGCCACAAGAAACACAGACCTGGGCTTTGCCTTTAGGTGCTTGTTTCTAGAAGAATAAAGGTCAGATGAAAGCATGCCAAGAGATACAAAGGGTAATGATAACTTCAGGCATTTAAAATATATTTTAGAATGACTACCACATTGTTATTTTGTTATTTGAAATACTCTAAATTTGCCTTTGCACTAAACAATTAGTATTTCATAGATGTAAGTTAAATCCATGAAATACAGGTTTCTAATGTCGTGTCATCTCCATTATGAAATATGACTTTCTCTTGTTGCTGTTCATCATAGTTTTTCTATATGTGTTGGAAAAACAGTGCATGCATGCTGGTTTTGTAAAGATATCATTTTCTAGAACAAGATTTAGTAGGATAATTGGGTGGATAGCGTTGATTGATCATACAAGCAAATATAAAACCACAGCTACTTTTGTTATAGATATGTCATTGTAGGAGAAGTAGCTGTAGGGCAAATTTGCAAGCATTAAACAAATTTATGAAATTCCCGGTATCTTTAAAAGCATATAGGAATGAGAAAGAATATATTTCCTCACTGTTTTATGTCACAGTCTGAACAGGTATCAAGCCCAAAGTGAAACTTCACCAAAGACAGTTAAATATGATTTATTATATTTGTCACAAAGACTGTGTGAACCAGAAGAATTCACATGGTTGTGAATTAATTTAACATACAACCTCTTGGTTCGTTGCCCTATTATTAAAGTTGGAATATCTCCTTGGTAAATTTAGCCTCTTGCCACATTATACTGGAATGTACTTAAGACAAGAATCACATTCATGTAGTAATTATGGAAACTTCTGGGAAGAAAGAAATGTGGCACTTTGGCTTGGATTTATCCTGTCTAATTTTAGTTATCTCTTCATACGGACTGCAAGGTACTTCTAAGCAAACTTTGATAACTCTGTGGATCATATTATTTTAAGCATCATCATGTCTTTTTTTGCAGTCTCACAACAGCCCTGTGCAACTGTGACAACTATTCAGAGAGAGAACAATGTTAGACTAGTACTTAGTATATTCTTGTCATGCTTAAGTCTTGTATTACTTTAGTCTTTTCTGAAAATTATAAATCTTGCTGTCTACTTCTTTTCCGTCAAGTGCTTCAACCCATTTGTTTTGGGTTTTGTGTCTGTTAACAAGGAAAAGAGCTAGAATCATGTGATCAGCCAGCTCTTTGTAGATTAATAATAAATGTTTGGCCAACACTTAGTGGTCTACAGAGCAGGACTGACTTGCCTCAAAATATTTTTCTTCAAAGCAAAAGAAATCTGAAGATCCCTAAACTAAAATGTCTCTGAAAAGGAGAAGAGATTGGAGTTTATGGCAATTACTCTTACTTGCCTTTTTTTCTGTGGCCTTTATAATAAAGCCCATTAAAAATGGGCCACTGGCCATTACCGGCAGTTTAAAAACCCTACATTCCAAATAAAAATTAGACTTATATTTGGTGAGATATAAGAAGCAGCTTCACAGCTTTTCTTGGCAGAAGACCTATAATAAGATGTGAAAACTAAATTAACCTATCTAGTGTTTAGTTAGTAGGAAAGTAGAAGTACAAGTAATTTCTTTCTGAAAAGAGCTGATTACCCATTTGTTTAGGAGATTAGTTAAAAAGCCTATTTTTGTAATAGGCTTTTCCACTAATGCATTTAAGGATAAATACATTAAGAAAAGCAAGGGCAAGAGTGTGTGAATGGCTGAAGTTCAAGAACGTGAAAGATGATTTATGGAAAAAGTCTACAATCCTTGGAGTCTTGGCGTCATTGAGCCTACTTCCCAGGGGAATGAAAAACAGAGCAATTGCTGTACTGTAAAAATGCAAAACTCATCTGATCTTGTATCATGCCCTATAGGAATCAAACTGTAATGTGTTTTTTTCAAATAGCAAGAGATGCCACATTATATGCTGTGAGAACATAGCATGGACAACTGATAAGGATCCAAACATCATCGGTAAATGATGATTTGAACTGATTTGGCAATGGAGTTATGAAAAAGCTGATGTTTTTGATACTGAAAATTGTTTCTATTATTGTTTTCTTTTAAGTAAAGGTATGCTCCACTGAAGTATACATGCTTTAAAAGCTGACATTCTTCTCTGTGTATTGCCAGTCTTCAGTCAGTAAAATGGTAGTTTTTTCTAGTCCATAATGCGGTATCTTGGGAAAGGTACTGCAAGATAGAGAGACTGGTGGCCTCTGTCATGCTGTAGAAGTGCTCATTGCTGCCAAAAGACATGTATTTTAGAAGAAGAATGCAAACTGAAAATAATGGACATTAAATTGCACTGTAAACATTTTGAAAAATGGTGAAAAAGCCCTTAATGGAAGGAGAATAAATGAAAGATATTAATAGAAAGCAGATAAATGTGGTATCTGTGTTGTCTTCGTCAACTTTGAGGCTTTTGTTCTGCTGTGGGTCTAATAAGAAACAGAAGACAGCCTTGCAGAGAGATTTTGTGCTAGGTGGCATAAAAATATCAGGTTCAATCCAAAATCAGTGTATATTCAGCTCTCCGGCACAGCCAAAAATTGCTTAGCTGACCTCCCTTTGAATTAAAGTGGAAAAGTTCCATTGCATCATTGATACTATTGACAACCCTTCTCCCTTGGCTGATAAGGTACCTGGTTGAGCACTTTCTTCCAATTAAAATGTATGTGTAATCCAGATTTTGAACAGCACTAAATGTTTTCCTTTTCTAAACCTTTAGTTATGAACTAAAACTTTCTTTTCAATATACCTTAGTTTTACTGGGAACATTAAAAAAGCATGGTTCTTGAACAGTGTAAAATAATTCAGCTCTTTAAGATGTATGAAAATATCAACCATAAAGCATAATTTTGACAAGCACAACTGTTCCACGAAGCAATCATAAAATTAAAAATTAAAATTATTCAGAATAATACTCATCTCTGAATGGAGCAGGAGACAAGTCTATTCTTTCGCCTCAGAAAGCCTCATATTGATTTGGAGAATACATTTTTATGATTGCTCTCTATTTGTAATATAAAGATAATTACAAATCACAGTGGTTTCTTTGTCATGCTGTGACAATAGACACACTATATGGTATGTCTCACCTTCACAGTCCAATTGGTGATGGTTTTGGAGTTTAGTACTTACTGATGATTACTGCAGTGACTCAGAAAATGTAAGGGCTAAATTTTACCCATCAGGTTTTCCAGTGCAAACACAAAGATCCATCTGTAAATGCATGAGTAAGCTTTTGCCATTTTACCTTCTTAGAAGGTTAAGTTCATCCTGTTTCTTGATGATCATATCTTGTACATTATGACAAAATTTTGCAAAATAAGAACACAAATGTGTCATCCTATTCAGCTTGTGCATTCTCAAGGAGAAGAGTATTTTTATTTGTAGCAATAGTTTCACCTATTTGTATTGGGTAGAAAAAGGAAACCTGTCTTTGTCCTTGTATTAATTTTTTTCATTTGTTTTTGACAGACAATATTTTCAAGTGTTTTGACACTTTATTATCAAATAAAGAAGCCTCATCAACCCATCCTTCAGCTGTATGCCCAAGAATAGACTTCTTGCAGTGAAAGACATTGTAAGAGTCCCCATTTGTATGGGAATTCTTGGTCAGAACAAATCATCACGTCCAACTTGCATGTTACAATTGCTCTAATATGGTCATTTGAAAACCCCACAGGAATATTGTTGTCTCTTCTATTTTTTCAGTTTGCATAGTTTCCTCTTAAAAAAGCTGACCAAAACAACCAGAGAGACTTACTTTTTAAATAACTGTATTTTCAGTGGGGTAATGCTGAAATGGGAAAGATTCTGTGCCTTATGTATTTATACAGCAATGATGTACCAAACCACTATATTGAGTTTCTTTATCTTTTCTCATCAAACTATGTAAAAATTGAATGAAACGGCAAATAGAATCATACTTTCATGTAATCCTGAAATTAAAAAACAAGGAAAGAGATTTTGCAACATTGTCTGAAATCTCACATTTTTCTTTAACTTGACTCTTGAGGCACTCTGTTGACTGGCTCATCAAAGAGATTTTCTTCCGTCTATATGCATCCTTTGTAACTACTCATTCACCATAGAATTTTAATGCAAAATGCGGCTGAAATTCAATATGTAATCGCAGGGAAAACCAAGGCTACATTGATTTTGCATATTGCAGAAGTTGAGAGTCTGTGACTTGAGAACAAACAAAATATTTGTCAGTCAGGCAACAAACTCGACTGTCCCAGAGTTCTCATACCAAAGTCCCAGCCCAATATTCCCAACAGCCTCCCCACCCTCTTACGATGCTATCTTACCAAACTAAGTTAGGACCTATCTGTTTCCATCCTCCTCTTTCACACCCTACCCTTCATTCCCTTGCAAAGCATCCCTGTGCTTACTGACCACATCTGTCCTGCAGCTGGGAAGAACAGAGTCCCTGTGATTGTATCAGGGAGAGGCTGAATCCACCTCTGCACCAAACATGACAGAAGCCCACTCCCAATACCTGTGACCATGCACTTAACAGGAGCTGGAAGGCAGTTGTAAATATCTCTCCCCCTGTCTTTCAGTTGAGATGTATGGCTTTGAACTTAGGGAGCCTCCTGAGCTGGAGATGAACTTACAGCGTAAGTGCCTCACTGTCTCCCATCTGGACTTCTTTTCTTTTCCTTTAAATTTTCTACTAAGACTGCTTTCTATGAGTTATCTTCACACACTTCCAAAGCAGATGTTAAAGGGCATTAGCAGCATGAACTAGGGAAATGCAGCTGAGAGTAAGTAGGGGTTTGAGTGTCTGAAATAGCGTTGGCTCACGAAAGAGAGGAAGTTCTGACTGCAGATGGTAACGGTGCATTTTTCAAGGCGGTGATATTCCCTCTGTGACTGGAAATTCAGTGACCTCCTGGAAACACTGCGCAAGACTTCCTTCAAAATGACTGTAAAATGCTGGGGTTTTGCAACATGTATCATGAAAAACATCTCTGGGACTCTCTTGGTGGCCACTTGACAGGTGATAGAGCTGCTGCTGGCACTTTTGAACTGATGCTTCTTGAACTTATGCTCGTAATGATACAGCAGTGAGCTGTGCTCATGATGATACATAAGTGAGAATAAATTGCCTTTATGGTTTTGCAGTAGAGTAGCTGATCAGGCCAGCATGTGTTGTTTTTGACTGACTTAGAAAGCAGAAATGTCTCAGAGATCACTCTTCAATGCAAGACCCTGAAAGAATAAAAGGAAATGTACTTTACTGCTGAAAATAGCTGCAAATTAGCATCTGCTTCCTGTAAACTCAGCATAACTGATATTTTTTTGCTAAAAGGGACTTTAGGAAGTCCAGAAAGTGACAGATGTTCAATTCAGTATCGAAAAAGTTGCAGGCAACTGCAGGAAGGAAAGGCTGCGAAGCAGGGAGAAAGAACCTTGCCCTCTGAGAGAGGGCAAAGAAAGTCAGTGGCTGATGTAGCAGAGGTCCGAAACAGCAGCGGGAGGGAGGATATGCTCCTGTACATGGCAGTTGTGACAGTAGTCTTGCAAAAGGGATGCTGGCTTTTTTGGATGGTGGATGAATCAACATCAGCATTCAAGAAGATCCCGCACAGCATGGAGCTAAACTTTGAGAAGGAGAGCTCTGCCTTTTGAATTGCTACAAAACTGAAATGGGATTGTATTTCTGCAACGTCTTTCTGAAGGTAAAATTTCTTCTTCCCATTACTGTTACTAGGGTAAAACTTCGGTGCTGCCCAGAGTTTCCTGGTTTTGATGAATGGGACTCCAGCATGCTTCCCTGTCAACCAGAGGGATATCTGCATTGCTGACTCCAGTGAGACATTTTCTGGTGGTCTGTGGAGGACTAATTTGATCACTCTCTCTTTTTTGCTTTCTGATTGCCAAATGCCTACTGAAGGAGTTAACAATACTTAATACTTTCCTAACACCACTTTCCTACATTCAAGGTCTGCAATTGCTTGGATGGTGTTTGTGTGCAGGGGTTGTCCAGCTCTGAAAAGGGAAGCAGTCACCAGGGAATCTATCCATTAAGAACTGCTTCTCTTCACTAATGCAAAGAAGCTTAAACAAGTGAATGGATTTTTCCCCCAATAGGCCGTGAACTGAATTACTTCAGACAAATTTGGCTAGGAAAATAGACACAGAGAGATGATGGCTTATTTATTTATTTATTTATAAAACATAGCTTGGCTGTTCTTGTATAGAGAAAACCAGAATGGAGTATGCTTTCCAAGTGCTATGGCAGCTCTTAATTCAGTGCAATACCTGGTGTTAGGGAGGTTTTAAGATCACAGTTACACTTTTTTTCTCTTCCTAAATCTCTAATACTGGAGCTATAGAGAGCATCCTGATTTCAGTCCTTCCCCTTGCATGCAACAATCAATATTAGTAAACTGCAGCTGTGATCTGTATGATCTGTATTGAAAACTGTAAAAGGTTATAGTTACAAAATGCAATTTTACAAAACCTCTGAACAAATAATGACTTAAAAACTCAGATACCATAATGGCAAGCCTGCCTTCTATCCCAGAAGAGCAGAATGTCTGATGCACCTATGAAAAGTTTCATGGATACAATTGGAAAGACTAATTGCTTAAAATATTCACAGACTATTGTTAGGTAGTGAGACTGTTCTGGTGTTATTATTTATCACAAGACTAAGTACAATTCAAACGACTTAAAAGAAAACCAGCAAAGAATGAACACTTGTTTATTCCTTGATGTGCTGCCACATGGACAGGCGTGCAATTTACAAATAACCCTCCAGATGGCTCTTGGAGCAGGCTGGAGCAATTTGCTGTTGAAAGACTGTGAAGTGTTGCCTGATAAGCATGAGATCAACTCAGATCGACTAACCTAAGTGGTGCTGAGGTATTGCAATGGTTGCATGGCAGAGCTTGCAAACTTGCATAGCTTAGTGCTGCAAAAGGAGATGAAGGCAATGAGTTTTGATCAGTACTTAACCAATGCTGCAGACAGGGTGATGCCATTGGTCTGATGCAATGAAGAAAACAGTCAGTTTACCACTGCTGAGTAGATTTTTGACCCTAGTAGTGTTCATAGACTTTTGTGTGGCCAGAACGTCCCCTTATTTTTTGCAAAGCTTGTATTAATCTCCACGCAGTTGTAAAACAGCAAGTCATTTGTTCTTATTTGTTTAGAGAATTGTGCTCTTCCTTCTTGATTTTTGCCAGCTTTTAGCAGTATTCATTTCTGGGTTTGCCCGGAAATCTTTTGAGGATATGTGATTTTTCCTTGGGCAGAGTTTGTGTTAATCTTTTAAAGTGTTTTGAAATAGAAAAATTTATTACAGGAGCATAAAATAATAATGTAATGATAATAGCAGGTTGGAGAAGAATTTAATAGGATAAGAGATAGCAGCTTTTCCTTTGTTATGCGAGAAGTGTTACAGTAAGAACTTATTCTGTAGAAAGAATGCTCAAGTAATGAAAGCCCTAACAGAAATATCTGCCCATGTGCATTCCCGCTTGTGTAATTCCTCTGACAGCTACCGTGTGCAAATTTTGCACAGCCTGTAATTATCTGTTCAGCTGGAGTAGCCCTGTGCTGGTCTGAATCTTGATCTTAGGCGGAATGTTCCTTTCAGGTTTATGAATAAGGTGATCATGAGCATGTTAGCCTTGACAAGGTATTCTTTTTGCTATGGGATTACATTACACTAACAAAACAAACTGCTGTTATAAAAGAAGTGGGTTTTGTTCGGTAAAGAGAAAATAACTTTTAAGGCTGTACAAAGGTCTTGTAAATCTATATACATTTTAAGCATGTGTTGTGAGCAAAGAGGTATTTAAAAGATATTTATTGGGGAATGTGAGGGTGTTGGCACTTTTTAACTGACTCCTGCTGTTTTAGTTTTTCTCTAAATCTTACAGATACATGCTGAGGCACTGCTGCATCAAATTTCAAACCAATCTTAGTGTAGGTTTTATCTGATGAATGGTCACACTGATAACTTAAATACCTGAATACCTTAATTGAATCTGCTGCGGCTGTAAGCATTGCTCACGTGAGTAACTGTAGTAACGAAGTGTGCCTAACACTTACTTGCTGAATGTGAATAGCATTAATACCTGCACAAAAGCACAGCTGCTTAGAAAAAAATACAAAGGCATTGAATGGCGGAGGAAAAGTGGAAAGGCTAATGCCTTCCTTTGCCTTTCTCTCCTCCACAAGCAGCACTCAGGGCACCTAATGTGCCCTCACTCACTTGATGGGCTGCAGCCGCATGGTTGTTCTGTTCTCTCTTCCATCCGGCTTTGACCCTGCTGGGCTAATCACAGGCTTCTCAGCAATATAAAAGTGAATCTGGATAGACCAAGAATGAAGACCAAACTAAAACAAAAGCTGTCTCAAAACAAGTATCGGGGACAAATGGCCAGCTGAGAGCTCGGAAACTGGGCGTCCTGCTTCTGATGCCACTGGGGAGGATGTGAAAGGCAGCTCTTGCTTCTGAGAGAGACTATGATCTCATCCACCTTGGTCCTCCTCATGAATGTAGAGGTGGCAGCAGTAGCTATAACCAAGCTCTCTGTATTTAGCTGTGCAGGTAGGAGGCAGAGAATGAGGTTAAGTGGAGCATATTTTGGCTAGTTGTGCTGGATAAGTCAAAAATCTAGCTGGCTGAAGTAGGCAAAGAGGGAGGTAGTTCTTACAGAGGTGCATTGAAGCAGTCTGTAATAGTTTTATTTGCCTGTGCCTAGAGGTATTTTGCAGCTCTGCTGCAACTTAGCAAATACAGAAACGGGCTCTTTCAAATTGTGGTCATCCTCTTTTACAAATTCCTGAAGTGTACCTGCATTTAGTAATGGCTAAGATAATATTTTTTTTGTGACTCCAGTGTCAAGGAGCCTATTCAGGACTTTCGAAAGTTAATATAGCATTGATGATATTCTGCATAATAAAATAATAATGCAGGTATGTTAGCTGGATGGTATGTTATGCTAGAAGCTCCAAATGCTATGCCTGTGCAGCAGCAGCAGCCTGTATGTAGGCAGAGTTGGCAGAGACTTGCATCAAAGCAGATTTTGGTGTGGGCATGTAAATTCCTTGGTTTGAGCATATGTTGAAGTATCATAAATGTTAAGGGACAGTGTTCAGTAATCTAGCTTATGGGAGGTGGATTCAGTTGGTGGATAATGAGCAAGGGCTCAGTCTCAAAAACATCCTGCCGTCCAGCCAAAAATGGCAGCCTATGGTGTTCTTTGTCATTCATAGACTGAGTGTATTAGGGTGTTCAGAAAAGACACAATTGCTGTGTTCATATAAGGATGTGAATACTTCCTTATATCTCTCTAAATCACATTGAAATGTGATTTGATAGAACATTTTGATAGAAAACAGCAGTAGACATCACCAGGGCCATCCTTGCAATGAAAAGCTGTCAAGAATTTCTAAGTCACACCATTGCCTGCTGCATGTGTGTGGTCAAACTAGGAAATCCAAATTACCTTCAAAATAATTTTCCTGAGTGAGAAAATCAGTATTCAGTTCTTGAGGGATTAAACATGATGATGTAAGGATTTGAGACTCACAGTTGCATTAAGGCCACATTATATTACTTCAACCCCAAAGTGTGTATAAGTGTAATTGATTTACTATATTTAAGTGCATAGAGGAGAACAAAAAGCCCATGTCATTTTAGGTTTAGACTTTTTTCCATTTTGCTCTTCTGTATGCATTTCATCCCATTTCAAGTTCTGCTAATTTTCAGCGGTTTTAGATATAACCAGTTCTATTCTAACTGGAGTGTTTTCTGGCTATCTGGTATTACTTAGTATATTTTCTGATGTAACTATCAGACAGCTGTCTGATGTCCTCTGACATTTCCTAAATAATGTGCTTGAAGCAGCTTTGTGCACGTGGAGACATTGTTTTTCAGAATCCTTTTAGGATGTTGATATGTACATGCTGATGATGCTCCAATGTCTTTACATGTATTTGTATGTGTGTGTGTGTGGCTCTTGGCACTATCTGGAGTCAGAGCAATTTAAACCATTGTTAGAGTTTCAGATAAATTCCTTTGGTTGCACTGCATAAAGGCATGCAGCTAGGGGTTGATTAGCTACAGGCATCAGATCTCTCTGCCCTCCTCTGACCACCTCCAGAAGAGAGATGGGTGAATGACGCAGCAGTCAGCTCTGGACGTGCTGTAGTCATATAACAGTATGTTACGGGATACTGGCTTTGATCTCAGTTGCTACGCGTCTGCTGAGCACCGAACTCCGTAGCTCAGAGGCCGAGGTGTGAGCCGTTCTGCCACCACTGCAGTGTGTCAGCAGCCTCAAGAGTGGGGCGATGCCGGCAGGTAGGGATGCCGACGGCTGCTGCTGACCCAGCTCACCCACCAAACATGCGTCCAGCACTCTCACATCGTGTCCTTCACATTCAGCTTGTTCACGTGAGCCCCTACCCTGCACAAATTTCCCAGTTGGATATCTAAAATGGATACAGAACACTGCTTTCTTGTTTCCTCTTTTTGCTCTTAATAGCGTGTTATCATCAGCACCTTTGGGAATACAGGATATAGACATCAACGTTTTCTAGGGATGTTTGTCATACCTTGCCCTTGGCTTTTTCCAGGGATTCTTACCTACTTTAAAATGCTGAGGCACTGATTACACACGTGCAGCATGATTGCTTTAGGTTCTAACATCCTTTTGAAGAGATGTGAAAGAAATAAGGAGTACCTCATCTGCTTACTGTATAGATATTTTACTATAAAAGGTGAAACAAAGGCTTTATTTCTAGTTCAAATTCTGCTGTCCAGTGAAAAGATCAATTCACTGGATTAACAGTAACATTTTCCAGCTGAAATCTCCCCGAATTCTGTTTATTATTTGGTGTGTTATGAATATGGTATAAGAAGATTTTGTGTGTAATGTGAATGTTGGTGTGAGATAGACTTAGGAAAGCAATGAACGTGAGAGGAGGTTAAATCATTCCGTGCTTACGTACAGACAAGAGAAGTGGGAAGAGGTTTGCGTTTGAACTGTAGCCCAAATGTCAGGTGTGGGAGGTAGGTTTCACAGAACATTCTCCTGGTGTATTAAGTAGAGATTTGCAGTTCATACAAAAAAGGAATTATGACTTCTTGATGGGATACAGAAATGTGTTAGAGGTATTGTAGAGGTGGATATTGCTTTTGGTACTTGAGCTGAGTTTGTGTAAAGATCTCTTTTACTGTGAATAGCTGTGCTGTACTGGGATGCTGGTTGTATCTTGAATACTCTGTTTTTCCAAAATATGTTTCTTGTATCTGCTCTGTCTCAATAAGCTTTCTCCAGTAAATAATTGTGTGTATGTATGTATTTTCAAGTTCATCTTAACAACAGCAAAGTTTCATCCTTTGCTGTTTTCCAAACCAGCTTGAGTGCTGATGTTTCAGATAATTAGAGTCAACTACCAAACCATGCTTCATTTTTGTTTTATAAAATGTAGATTGTTCCAGAAAAATACTTTAAGTATGATTTCTAAATGTAATAGTTTGTTCTGTAACAAAATACATGTTAGAACTGCAGAGAGATATCAAAGTCAAGTTTTTTATAAGAAGCCTTATACCAACTTAGGCACTATCCTGTGAGTGTTTGCATATTGAGTAATTTAATGCACATGTAAATAGGATTGCTTCTGTGTGTAAAGTTAAGCCAGTGAAGAACCCTTAAACTATGGTGGCACTTAAGAAAATCATACCTACAGCATAACTTGAAATGAGTATCACTTACAATTAATGAAAGGTCACTCAAAAATATGCTCTCATTCAGAAACAGAAAAATAGAGAAAAAATAAAGTAAGATCTGGCTGTTGCCTGCTCGAAAAATCCACTTCCTTTGAGGTTTTTTTTGCCTGTCTCATACCTGTGTGAACTGCCTTTTACTCCCGAAGTCTGCATGACATTAGAAACATCTCTGCATCTTACCTAGCATTGACAAGAAATGTTTTTCTGAGCTTTTTAGTATTTCATCTCAGCTGGAGGACTGAGAGCTCTCCTTTCGTGCTTTCAGAACGAATTCAGAGATATAGAAGTGCATCCCCTCTCTGCTGTGTTGTGCACCAGTCCTTGCCAAATGCTCTTTTAAATTTAATCCTTCCATATTTTTTGGCCCTGTACTGAATGATGCGTAAAACTAACAGGAAAGTCTCGAGTAGAATTGTATTATTAGTAAGTAAAAACTGACCATATCTTGCAGAAATTTGGAAAAACAATATACCTGAACTCGTGTAAGTCTTGGGACTAATTGTCATCTTCTGTATTATTCCTGTAAGGGGATCTTGCTTTTGAAAGGGATATTTGAGAATACTGAATTATTAGAAAGGGAATAACAAGCTCCAGTTTGTCTTCTTGTAGACAGGAGCAACATTAGCTTTCATTCAGTCCTCAGGAACAATCTTTGCCCCCCTAATTGCGTGTTCTTTCAAAGATGATTGAGAGAGTCTCACAATGGCATCGGCCGGTTTCCTCAGCACCCGTTGGTGCATCCTGTCAGGTCCCACGGACCTGCGTATGTCTAGGTTGCTGAATTGTTCCCTAGCCTGGTCCTCCTCTACAAGGGGTAAGTTTTCTTGCTCTGCACTTTCCCACTGGTCTCCTCACAACCTACAGTCTGACAAGTAGCCACAAGGTAGTAAAACAGCTCAGCCACTTTGAGACCAGCCCGTGGGAAATTCTGGGTGGGGTACTTGGCTGGCCATGGTATGTGGGCTATCTGCATATCTCACCATGAAATAGGGACACATGTGTTGCTTCTCTATAGCTAATGACAACGTGGTTGGCATGGCTGCGTGTTGGTGTGCACCCAGAACGTAATCAGGAATGCTAGTATTTTGGTTACATCATTGCCCATGTGATTTGGTGGAGACGTTAGGGAATGTGACTGTCCTTCCTGCCATCATAAAGGGTGAAGTCTGCACTGGGAAAAAGGATGCCACCTCTTGATGTGGACAATAAAAGAAGTCTGGCCAATACATTGTTTCCAGTACCAGAGTTTGGGTTTTTTTTAAGTCCTCCACTATGAGTGAAATGCAAGAGTACTGAGTTTGTTTCTGCTGCAGAAAATCCATTTTTGTGTTGCTGTTGTTTGTAAGTAGACAACAGGTACTTAAAAAAACAGTGGAAAAAAATGTTAGAAGTATGTTTAGGAGATTTACATATTAGGAAAAAGTATTTTATAGGACCTCAATTTTGAGCAAAATTGTTCCCAGCAGCATCCCTTTCATATGACTTCTGTGTTGTCTGTTTCTCTGGAGCAAATCAGTGTTTCCATCACAGGTGAGAAATCTGGCACAGAGTTGACCACCTGGAGATTACAAGGACTCTGTGTTGGCAAAGAGACCGCCCAAATACTGACATTCCACCGCGCTCAAATCAGTGGTAAGAAACTTCAGTGGCATGAGCTCAGAAATATGTGCTAAGGACATGAATCCTTCAGGAGAAGGGGGAGGGCTCAGAGCTTATAGACGAAGTCTGATAAAAATACGTGACCATTAACTAACGGATGGAACACAATGTGTTTTAATACTGTACATGTGTGAATGAATGAATGAAATGGAAGCCAGGACAGCACACAGAGGTTGTACACCGGAGAGCTGTCAGTTCATGTGCTTCTAAAGGCACTGTGAGAAGCTGACAAAATAAGTGAGTTCTTTGCAGAATAGTCATATACTGCAAAGGGGAGTCTGCTGCTATGGTAGCACGGGCACAGACTGAAAGGGGCTGCTTCCTGCCTGAAGTGCAGTTTGTGGGTTTAGAGCTCAACACACTTGATTCATTCAAGAATTCAGCATGTTTTTCTGTTGAGCCCCTGTACCTCTGTGTTTTAGAGGTTTCCACCTCTAGTTAGTCTGATGTGGGTGCTCATCCCATTGAGGTTAATGGGATCACCCGTGCGTATGGTAGAAGACTGAGACTTTGAAATGATAAAGCCAGACCACTGTGGATGGATGAGCACAATGAAAATGTGTCACCAAAATTTTATCATGGCTGCTAAGGAATAGTAATTGCTATTTCTCTTAAGCTTCTGCAGTAGATTTAGTCATTTAATTTACTCCCAGAAACATGGGGCTACTTAATAGCAGAGTTCGCCTTCCCTTCCTCTCTGTGAATGCCTCTTTATATTATGTATAAAACTTTAAAAGAAGTTTTACTGTATCCCTGCTGCTAAAGATTGTGAAATGCTCAGGTCTAAAATCTTTTAACTGAGACATGATTTGGTCATTAAAACCTTTACTGAAAACAAGTACTACCTGGCACTTACTACAATCAGATATTCTACAGGACATGTTCCATTATTTCCTGTATTAGCATCCTGCTAATTGCAGTGACTGTTTGGAGTGTAAGTGGTTTTGAGGATTTGGACTTTAAATATTTCCCAGCTGAAAGCCTTATGGTGTTAAGGGAGGAACCCCTGTGCCCAAGTGGTACTGAATTTCCATAGAGTGTTTATGTGAAAACTGTGTGGTATTTTTGCAGTTTTGATCATGACTGTTCCATAACACATGTGCTATGACAGATGATATGAAGATAAAGAAGTGAATTAATTTTCACAGATTTATGAAGGTTCACTTTATTCTTCCCTGCATCAGCGACTTGTTTGTATTAAGAATATTCCTAAGATATTTTTTTCCTATGAAATTTCCTTAGTTCTCCTGTCTTGGGGCATCATGGCTACCTTAAGGACTCCTTTTTCCTCTAGGACGTGTGCCGGTGGCTGTCAGCACAGAGCATGGCACAGACCTAGATCTGTGTTCACAGTGTAAAACTATTTTAAAAGTAGTCCAATTATACACTGTTGTTTTTGAAATAAGCGTCACAGAGCCAGTCCTTTTCAGCCCTTAGCAGATACCAGTAAGTGTCTCTAGGCTGTAGCACTTGTAGTAGCCGCAGGCTGTCTGGACTATGTGGGAATGCACTCCCAGAACGCTCAGCCTCTGGATTTCGCTCCTCTTTGCTACCAAATGTAGTTACATTTGTTTGTGCTGTGTCGGACTTAATGGGCACGCACACAAATGTTTCTGGTTTTGTTGGGTTTCCTCTTTCCTATAAGTCAGGATGAGGACTTCAGTGCCTCTGAAAACTTACGTAACATAGGTAGAAAACAGGCATAGCTTTATATTTGACTGGGCTGTTTTATGCCAGGATCTATCCTTAGTTGTCGTGGAGTCAGCCAGTGAACTGTTTTGGCTCCAGCACTGACCTGAACAGAAGAAACGAAACCTTTGTTTATATTGGTGGAAGGCAGTTTGTTACTTTGGTTATTAATACTGAACAGATGCCATGCGCTGTGTGAGAACGACTATGAAAGTCAGGCAGAATACCTTGTGGTATCTGATGCAAATTAACATTATGGGCTACAGTCGTGCATCTACCTGACCAAACGGAGCACAGAATGCGGGAGAACTAGTTGAAGTGTTTGGTTTGCAGAGCCTGATTTTCTTTCCAGTGTCAGCCTCCATTCAGGCATAAAATTAGTCATTAGATAATGTACAGTGAGAGCGGCCCTAATTCTGTGTTTCCTTAGCAATGAGAGGCCATTTCTTTATAAATCTCTTTTCTTCTTCTTTTTTTTTTTTTTTTTTTTAATCACTTGAGTTTTATTTCCATATTCTCATTTTCCCATTTCTCATACTTTATCTTTACAGCTTCCTGATTTTCTTTCACAGATTCTTACTGGTGCTGCTATAATTTAGGCATCTTGTAGTATTCCAACAGATGCTATTTTGGAGATATCCAGCCTTATCTACCCAGAGCTGGAGTTCAGCCTCTTGAGATCATAGTTTTACGTGTTGTATTTGAATTACAGAAAGTGTCTGAAGACTCCAATTGAATTATGACCCTATTGTCCAAAGCAGCCTGTGTTCTTATCCTCAGGGACAGATCAAAAAGGCAGAGGCTGATTTTGTTCATTTATTATTTTCTTCATATAAGGTGGTATATTATATACAGGCAGGCAGGAAAGATATTTGAGAATACTGAATTGTTAGAAAGGAAATAACAAGTTGCAGTTTCCTTCATATCTCTTGTATTTTGCTTAAATTTCTGTCTCTTGTAGGCTGGTAGATAATTACATTGTCTTGAGATTGTTGACACAGACCATTCGTATATGTATTGCAATAAGAAAGTACAGACTCATGGATATTTTGCCTTCTGCATGTGCTGAGATTCTTATTAATTCCATTACTTGAAGTAATTGGTCCTGAATGTGTTTCATTAGCCACTAAAAACTGTATCAAGATAGTCATCCTGTTAAGGGAACTAGTGTTCAGTAGCATGCAGCAATGCCAAATGAAGAAGTACAGCTCCTGTACCTTTCTTTTTTTTCAGAAATCTTTTTTTGGTTTGGGTTCTAAGTGGTTTTGATGGGCCATTAGACAATGCATGAAGATCTCCAAGGATGGAGACTGCACCACTGCTCTGGGCAACCTGTTCCCATGCTGAGTCACCCTCACAGTAAAAAAGTGTTTCCTGATGTTCAGGAGGAACGTCCCATGTTTCAGTTTGTGCCCATGGCCTCTGGTCCTGTCACTGGGCACCACTGGAAAGAGTCTGGCTCCGTCTTCTTAACACCCCCCCTTCAGGTGTTTGGACACTATGATGAGATCCCCCCCAAGCCTTCTCTTCTCCAGCCTGAACAGTCCCACCTCTCTCAGCCTGTCCTCATAGGAGAGGTGCTCCAGTCCCTTCATCATCTTAGTGACCATTTGCTGGACTCTCTCCAGTAGCTCCATCTGTCTCTTGTAGTGGGGAGCCCAGAACCGGCCACAGTACTCCAGGTGTGGCTTCACCAGTGCTGAATAGAGGGGAAGGATCACCTCCCTCAACCTGCTGGCAACACTCCTCCTCATGCAGCCCAGGACACCATTGGCCTTCTTTGCCACAAGGGCACAGTGCTGGCTTGTGTTCAACTTGGTGTCCACCAGGACTCCCAATAATATAATGTTACAAATAGTGTTATTTCATTTAGGCTCCTCAGATATACAGGTGCATGGAAAGACATAATTCACATATAAATTTCATATGGTGTCTTTGTCTGTGTTGTGTGTAAGCATATGTAGCAGCCATGTTGACCGACCGAGGCACTGAACGGTTGACATTCTTTGTACTTGAAATCGCCCAGTCTTCCGCTGGAGGCTACTGGCCTCTTGACAGCGAGCTGAGGATTTACCATTGTAGCAATGAAAGTGGCTACGGAGATACTGAAAACTCCCATTCATGTTCTGACCAGAGATGAGCCTCAGCTCTGCGAAAGCTTAGATTCAAACCCGAATCTGGTTCAAATTCCTGTCTTTCAGCTCTAGGGTGTGTCATATGAATGAATACTGAAACAAACTGTCTCGTGGCTTTCCGGTCAACCACTGAAATCTACAGACTCCTTGGTGCTTTCCTATATACGTTGTATATCCTGTAGGAGAAGTGGCAGATTCCTTATGGCAGTTCTGCACTAATGTGAAGTATAGTGGGAGCATTTTCCGTTTCTGTGACTCTTAAGTGCAGATACTTTGTCTCCTGCAGAGGTACTTTGAAGAAGTGGACTCTGAATGTTCTCTAAAAAGCCTTCAGGTTGTTCCATATCATATTTCTGATTTTTGGCAGAACAAAGTCATCTTTTCAAAATTTGTAGTTCTAGCTCTGCAGAGCAATGCCATAACAGAAATCACATTTTTGCATATTGCAGGTCCATTGCTTCTTCAGAACTGGATTATGCATCTTCTTGGCACCCGTAAGTGGTAGAGGTTTTTGGAGTTTTCTCCTGTTACGCCAGAAATGGGAGTTATTTCTTTGACATTTGATTGAACAAAAATGACAACTGTGTGAAGTTTCTTAGAGCTTTGAAAAGCCAAATCTAAAATATAAGGAGAGCCACACATAATCTGTTTCTGTTGTCTATGCAAGGATTTTACCTCCAAATCACATTTATAACCAAAAAAAGAGAGGACACTGGAATACTTTTTAAACTTGCATGTATTTTTTTGTATACAGATCCACAGACTTGAAATTTTAAAATTCCACTAGCTGAATAACACTGTGTTCCTATGAAGAGTTACAACCCACGTGCATGCCTACAGGATATCTGAAGTTTTGTATGTCCAGGACCGCATTCATATATTAAGTCTTTAAATATATGTATGTACATGCATACATAAGTCTATAAATATATATGCGTACATACATACATACATATACAGACACACACACACATATATATATGCTACATTGTCATTTAGTCTTCTTGGGCTAAACTGCACCTAAGACTTTAAAGACAGCAAGCTATAGAGCTGTAGAGAACAAGTTACGCCTACATCAATGTCCCGCTTACCACAGATGCACTACAGAAGGCACAAGGGAATGTTCCTTCCTACACCTCCTGAGAAAACATCCATTTGCTAAAGCATCTTTAAACAAAGCTCCCAAATTCATGGGCTCTTATTAGAACTCCTTCTGCTTGATACTGCTTTCATTTCTATTTGGGCACTGGGCTCCTTGCTGCGGGTTTTTTTTCAGAATAAGCATGCTGAGTGGATCACAGTGCTGCTTGTAAAAGAAGCCTGGCTGAGTACTGGCTTTTATCTTTGATCTTGGATGAAGACTTTCCAAGTGTGGCTCAGCAGGTAGCTGACTGCCCCTCCTGCTCACTTTAAATTTTAGAAGTGTCTTATCTCCCACAATGATTTCTTTGTCTTTCCTTTTCAACAGAGTCTCTTTACTGAATCCACAAGAGAAGAAAAACTTGGATGGAGCTGGAAATGAGGACATCTTTTCCCCAGAGTAATGTACATTTTCACCTTTGTGAGACACTGCTTCATCCGTTTCAGCACAACATTTCATAATAAAAATACCCGATGCACTATGTGAAGCCTGCTTTTTTTCTGCAGCAGCGAACTCTTTTGTTGAGAATAAAGATATAAAGATCTCGAGTGCATATAGAGATCACAAAGTGCAGCACAGCACTGTTTGGATGTAGTGCCTTGTTCCTGAAAGCATATAATGTCTTGGATGTAAAACCTTGTTCCTATTCAGCTGTGTTAGCATGGCACCATGCCCAAGCTAATGGGTCTTGCAGCTTGAGGAAAAAACCATGCTGCAGCAGCTATCCTGTATAGGCTTCTGAAGCCAGTGTGGTTTTCACTCACTCTGTCATCTATGCTTCCTTCCACAGTGTGATGCAGACATGACTTACACGATTCTCTTGGTTTTGGAGGCTTCTAGCTAGAACTGTTCTTCTAGTTATTGAGGGAAAATTGGTAATTTGACATCATAAAAGTGCAGAAACTCTGGGGTTTTTAATTTCTGCCTGTCTCTCGTGCTATTGCAGTAAGATCATAAAACGTTGCAGTCTTCTTTCACTCTGCCTTTGTGAGAGCACATCAGATTCACACTGGATTTCCCAGCTGAGGTCTTAGACTCAAATGAGGCAAAATTCTGTATATTTTCAAGTTTATTAGAAACTCAAATCCAAATGATATCTGTGAAGGATCTAGTCCCAAAAAGCAGAGAATCTTCCCGAATTTATGACAGCACAGTTTTAAATGGACTGCTAGAATATTACAATATGTAGCATCAGTGTTTTCTGATATGCAACGAGTAAACATTTCTAATATTTTTGTACTAGAACCTTGCCTCCCGTCAGGAGATTTAATGGCATATGTCAAATGCTAAGAAGACTACAGCAATTCTGTAAGAGATATATAAGCATCAGTATTCCTGCATGAAGAATGGAAAAGCTCAGGGCAAAGGAGCTCAGTGTTGTGCTCAGTATTGTACTTATGCTTGTGGAGCCAAGGAACAGAACAACTCCTGCACCTGACAGAAAGTCCTCCCATGTTTCTGCCTGCTTCAAGTGGATTATGTTACTTTCTCTTCAGGAAAATCATTGGTAGAAAATGTATTACTGCAGATATACTGCTAAGGTCTTATTAAAGCCAATGATATTAGAAGATTTGTAATTAAATAAATGTAATTTTTTTCTTTGAAGAACCCTGTTTATCCTGTTGCAATCCTGTGGATTGCAAGTGTCTCCAAATTGCAAATGATTGCGTGTCCCTATTACTTTGTAATAGCAATATCTGTCAGTTTCCTTGCCTGTGAGAGATGAAACTTGACATCAGATCCAAGTTGTTATTTGGGCAAGATTTCCTTAATGTGCACTTTCCTTGCTTTGCCAACTTGCTGCTGATAAGCAAGCAGATGTACTGCAGACAGCACTGTAGGATGGGAGTATGTGTTGTATAATACTCTTATTTTCTTTCTCCTCATTTTGCTTTTTCTTTTATCCCCCTCCAGCAAGTGTGCTCCTAGGCACTCTTGGAAAGCTGCCAGTCCAGAAATATAAACACTTCTGAAATTCTTCCCAGCCTTAGATTTCTGATATCCATTTCATGTGGTAGTCAAATTAGAAAGGATCCCCAAAGTAATTTCTGTAGAGGATGTCGCTGGAGAAGGGAGGGCAGGGTCAGACAGAAGATCCCCAGAGACACAAACATCCCAATATAAAAAAGCTAAAGCTGTTCATATTTTGTGTGACTACTCTGGGTAATATAAACCGCGTAAGAGACACAGAACAATGGTAATCGTTCTTCTAGTACATGTTTACTCCCTCTTTACTATCCCCCTTCTGGGCTTCGATGGGCTTTTACATAATGCTTCTCATCTGTTCAATATTATCAGCTATTAGTAAAAGCCATCTACTTAAACACACGTAATTTAAATTACATGAAAATACAGGAACTATAAGGTCTGTTGGGTGTTGGAGGTGTTAGTGGGCTGCAATGCTTAAGGGATGCTGAAAATTTTGCAATTTGCAGCATTAACATTTACGTTCATGCTGGTCTGTTAGGTTGCTCCCAAAGGATCAGCTCAGTAGAAAATCACCTTGTTTATATCCGTACCCTGAAGGTGACTCCAGACACACCCTTTGGCACGCTGCACAGCAATAGATAGATAGATAATATCTATTGTCTGGGGCCTTGACAAAGCATGTCTAATACTTGTTCTGCCCCGAATTGTCTGCTTTTGGCCAGTTTGTATGGGACAGACTGACTTATGCCACCGATCTACCAGCACCTTGTAGCAAAAGAGTGAGAAGGTCTGGGAATCTAACCTGCCTCTCCCATGGAAGAAGTGCTTGTTTGGGGTTCAGCTGAACTCAGCAGCCCCAGGAAGATGGCCTAGGTCACTGCACTGGAAGTGTGAGGATAAAGCCCTTTGGGGATTCATGGTGTGGCAATTCAGATTGCTTCCCAGAGGTCTTTCCTCGGACATAGGCTTGTGCTGGATACAAGAAGCCATCGCCATGTGCACTCAGTACATCCTGATCCAGGAGAGAACATTATCCAAATTATTACCAAAATAAAGGGGACCTTTGGCTCCTTCCTACAGACATATTTGTTGTAGCAGTCTCTCCTGACTTCTATGTGAGCACTTTGGAGATGTCCCTGGACAAGGATGGGTGACTCTTGCTTGAGCACCAAATTGGATTAGGCAAGGATTCAGCTGGCCCTGTTCCTGGCATATGGTGGTGATTGTGAAATGGATAGAGAGAGATTCTCCATGCAAGGGCAGTGCCAAGCCTGTACCTCCCTTCCTCCTTCTCTGCCTGCATTCATCCACAAGATACCATGCAAGCCAGCCCCTGTCCCTGAGAAGACATCTCACATGAGAGTGACCGCCTGGCTGCCCAGTCAGTACTGGGTAGTGGACTTTGGATGATGGAGATGGGCAGACGCCAGGTGAGACTGAGAGGAGAGTGTGTCATAGATACGAACCTCATACCTTTGAACATCAAGTGGATAGGGTGGTCTGAGGCGCAGAGAAGGTAAGACCATGACATCCCATGGACCTATTATCCTTACTTTTGAAGGATATCCTTACCAAAAGAAGGATTTTGTGACACTGGGACAGCGGGGATGGCTCTGAAATGTGTTTCTGTGTGCTCACAGATGCACTGCCTGCTCCAGTTGTGAAACAGCCCTGCATGCGATCTGTGGGGCAATGTGGTGTCTGGTGCCCCGATGCTCTCTGTCAAAGGATCATAGAATCATAGAATCATAGAATTGTTCTGGTTGGAAGAGACCTCCAAGATCATTGGGTCCAACCATTAACGTAGCATTACCAAGTCCCCCACATAGAATCATAAAACTGAATTGGATGTAACTTGGTAAAGTTGGATTGCATCTGCCAAGGATTTTCCAGGTTGTCTATTTGTCCACACTGCCCAAGGACATGACCTGAAGGGTTGGTGTGGTCCATATGGACCTTAATAATTCTCATGCCAGCCTGGCTGGGGCACTGTTGCTCCAGCCCGCCTAGCGAGCTCCAGTGCTGTGACAATGTGAATGAAGGTTTGGGCCTTGAGAGGACCCAATGACTGCTGAGAGTGCAGTGGCTGCACAGCGTAGACACAGCCATGCGGATCCCAGTGCTAGGTAAGGATCATATCAGCTCTGGTAGCTCCATCTAGCCTTTGGAAAACTATCCTGACCTCACTGTGTGGTGTAGAAGAGGGAGCGGGTGAGTTCAGGTTCATCTCAGCAGTTCCTGCAGTACAGTTTTCTTAGAAGTGTTTCTCCTGCTGGTAAAAAACATAGCATGACTGGAAATGGGGTAAGATTCTGGGTAAATGCAGGAGTGTGTATTAAAAATGCATTTTGGAGGTAGACTGTCTTTATAGCCTAAAATACTAGTAGTTCACCAGAAAACATCTCACCTCGAGCTGGCAGCGAGCGCCCTGTTGCTTCAGAAGCGTGGTTGCCTGGTTTGCCTCTGCCGCCCCGCCGGGTGGATTGCTGGCCCCGTCACCTCGTCTCGTGTCGCAGTCCCGCAAGTGAACAGTGGCACCGCTCAGCTCTCAGCTCTTCGCAGGGCAGCTGCAGGCACAGAGCGGGTAAGGCAACATGCCTGCCATCTTTTTTCCACTCCCCCCCACCCCCACCCCCAGGCTTACAGCTGGTTTAGGGTATATTTGTGTCTTCGTAATTGGGAAATCTAATTAGATATCCCGGAGTCCTAATTAAGTGGCTTTTATGGTTATAAGAGATTTTGAGAATAATCATCTGTGAAGACTTGGGACCCATGTTCCGTTTGCATGTGCGGTTTCTATGGCTGTGCGAGTAAGTGCGTGCTGTAATTGCCTGTAGGAATTTATAGCGTTTGCCCAAATGGAAGAAATTACAAATATTTCCTAGCATTCAGTTTTTAAGTCTCTGATTTTAGAATTAGGAAGACAGCTGACACAAAATACTATACTTGAATGGAAATGCAAGAACAGAAATCACATTCCGTTCGCATAAATTGTGTCTTTTTTGGCAACTTGTGTATCAATTGACAGAAAGTTAAAATTTTGCAGCTATTTTAACACCTGGTTAACTACCACAGAAATCCTTGGTAATGACTGAGTACGTACCATGGCATGGTATATATGCTGATAGTGTTCCGATTAAGCAGCATTCACTGCAATTGCATCTCATTAGGAAAATAATTTCTGACGGAGATATACTAATTATGTGTTTTTCTTCATTAAGTATTTCATGATTAAGAGGAGTTTACTGTATTTACAGCAGTGCAACTAAAGCTATTCAGAACTAACCATGCCAATATTTACAGAACATAGAGAGAAACTACTTATGCTTCTGTCTTCTTCATTGCTAATTGTTAAGGGTATGTTTAATTTCCTTAAAGATGCTTTCACTCCTGTAATGAATAAAATGGTGCCTAAGTTGGTAAAATGCTTTGAGATCCTCTAGAACATAAATGATTTTATAACTTTAAAATGCCATTGTTATTCAGTTCTCTGAGCTATCTGCTGCTGTCTAGCAGCTGATTTGCTTATTTGTAATAACGATACTAAGCTGTCTGGTTTAGCATTTTATTGCCATGTGTGGTGGGTTGACCCTGGCTGGACACCAGGTACCCACCAAAGCCGCTCTATCACTCCCCTCCTCAGCGGGACAGGGGAGAGAAAATATAACGAAAGGCTCGTGGATCCAGGTAAGGACAGGGAGATCACTCACCAATTACCGTCATGGGCAAAACAGACTCGGCTTGGGGAAATTAGTTTAATTTATTACCAATGAAATTAGAGTAGAATAATGAGAAATAAAACTAAATTTTAAAACACCTTCCCCCCACCCCTCCCTTCTTCCCGGGCTCAACTTCACTCCTGATTTCTCTACCTCCTCCCCCCCGAGCGACGCAGGGGGAACAGGGAATGGGGGTGCGGTCAGTTCATCACACGCTGTCTCTGCCGCTCCTTCCTCCTCAGGGGGAGGCCTCCTCACACTCTTCCCCTGCTCCAGCATGGGATGTCTCCCACAGGAGAGAGTCCTCCATGGACTTCTCCAACGTTAGTCCTTCCCACGGGCTACAGTCTTCCATGAGCTGCTCCAGCGTGGGTCCCTCCCACGGGGTGCAGTCCTTCAGGAACAGACTGCTCCAGGGTGTTGGGACCCCTCCTTTCCACGGGGTCCTGAGTCCTGCCAGCAAACCTGCTCCAGTGTGGGCTCCTCTCTCCATGGGGCCACAGGTCCTGGCCAGGAGCCTGCTCCAGCGTGGGCTTCCCATGGGGTCACAGCCTACTTTGGACATCCACCTGCTCCGGCGTGGGGTCCTCCATGGGCTGCAGGTGGATATCTGCTCCTCCATGGACCTCCCTGGGCTGCAGGGGGACAGCCTGCCTCACCATGGTCTTCACCACGGGCTGCAGGGGAATCTCTGCTCTGGCGCCTGGAGCACCTCCTCCCCCTCCTTCCTCACTGGCCTTGGTGTCTGGAGAGTTGTTGCGCTCACATCTCACTCCTCTCTCTGGCTGCAATTGCTGTTGCATGTTTGTTTTCTCATCTTCTTAAATATGTTATCCCAGAGGGGCTACCACCGTTGCTGACTGGCTCTGTCTTGGCCAGAGGTGGGTCCGTCTTGGAGCCAGTTGGCACTGGCTCTATCGGACATGGGGGAAGCTTCTAGCAGCTTCTCACATAAACCACCCCTCTAGCCCCCCTGCTACCAAAACCTGATCACGCAAACCCAATACACCATGTAAAGCTCTTTAATGCAAGACTATTGCAATCAGCAGGAACACTTAGGCTTAAAAAATGTTTTTGTTATATCTTATAGCAGCTTATTCCCGGCTAGCATTAGGAGCTTTTTATTCCTTCTGGAACAGAGACCATTCTTTTAAATTTCTTGTTTGTATTTTCATAGAGGCACATAAAGTATTAGTAGTCCATATGTAACTCAGAGAACTTTATTAAATGTTAGCTTTTATACACAGCTTTACTTCCAACTCATCAGGCTTCTGTACCACATGGATGAGCCTATCAAGATGAAAATGTTTCTGTAGTTATCTTTTGTGCCTGAGCAAATACCATACCAATTTAAATAACTCCTGTTAGGAGCCAAGAGCGATAGAAGTGGTAGAAAAGTAATGACTGAAGTCAGAGGCTCTTGACCTCGCCAGATGACAGGCAGGATTGTGATAGCTCATGTATTTGGGATCAGGAGACAAAGTCCAATTCCCCTTCATCACGGCAGTCTGTCAGACTCTTGCTGCAGCGTTTTTGCACCCATGCAATTTTTTTATGGATCTCATGCTGTTTTGGCAGCTTAATTCAATTTAAATGCCTTCTTGTTCCTGATTTCCTCTTTTGCATTTCAAAGGGATTTCATTTAAAATGAATGGTACTTTTGCAGAATTGTGAACAAATTTAATGCCTTTTCTTTCTTACTTGTTCTCCATCCTATGGACTCTTCATTTTACTTGTGCTCCTTTCCTTGAAATCCCCATACCCTGGGAAACAAGCAGAACCTCAGAGGCCAGAAGGCTCGTTCTACTTTTGTTCCTCTCTTGAAAACGTAAAGCTATTGCTATACAGCCTGCTTTTCTCCTTGTAGCCTTTCCTTTCCTCTTAACAGACAAGCAATTCAATTATTTTCTTTTTCTCCTTCACTCCAGCCACATTCACGGAAGAATCTGGCCAGGCGCTTGTATAATTAGCATTTCTGTGTACTCTTCAGCGATATCATCTTAGCTGTTTCTCAAGCCAGTGAAGCTGAGACTATGTAAGGTTTCTGAGAAGGCACATGTCATTTTGCAAGGATTGTCCTTTCAGAGGTATTCCTCTGGTTGGCAAAGTCTTCACAGATGTTCTTGGCTCTGATCTCTGGGAGGAAACCAGGAGGTCCGAGCAGACGCTTTTGAGCCCTGGGCTCCTTCTTGAAGGTGCCTGTGAAAGCTTCATTATCTGTGTACAAACAGTGCACAACTGAGTACAAATACAGGAGATTAAATTTAATCATCCTACAGTTTGGTATTTCTCAGTCTGACAGTTCTGACTTCCCGGGGGAGGCTGTAAAACACTGAAAATGTTCCTAGTCTAAAGTAAAGAAATCTGATTTCCCTCATCCCCACCCCATATGCAGCTCCTTTCCCTTCAAGCCTGAGGATTCTCAATCAGACTTTTAAAACGTGCATGCAGGATACGACATGGGCTTTATCATGTGCAGGTTATCCGGAGAGCCGGAGGGATAATGGCTCCCACTCGTGCTGTCCAGAGCAGAGGGCACAGTCGGGGTCCGGCACCTCCTGCGTACCAGTGCACCCAGATTTGGCATTCCTTTGCTGTTATAATTCATCCCCGCCCCCCCCCCCCCCCCCCCCCCCCCTTCTTTTATGGTAAGTGAGTGGTGAAAATGTTTTATTTCAAATAATAGGTTTGTCTTATCTGAGCACAAAATGACCTGAAGGTCAGATCTGCCTATAGGCAGATAGTAAGTATTAATTTCTATGACTAAATGACATAAAGACAACTAAGGATTAGATATATCACAGATCAGCAAATTGACCTGGGTGTAGCTTTGTAATTTTTTTTCTTTTCATATCATTCTCAATAACTGAAAAAAAAAAAAAAAGGCACTTTGAAAGAGTCTTAATGTGATCTTGACAAGTCTTAAGCTTTCTTTTTTTTTCCTCTTGCCTCTCTAAAAGCTTTGGAATAGGAAAGGCTGGATTATAGCTTAATATAGTCTCTGTGCACATAAGAGAAAAAGGAACAGCAAAACCAATCAAAATCAATCAGTGTGTGTAGGGCAGGTAGAGAAGAGATTCTGTGAGCTTATTTGGTAAGTCATTGAATTTCTAATGCATCTTGATATTTTCCTGCTAAAAATCCTCTTCCAACTTTGTGTGGCTATGGGAAATGGCATTCTTAATACTTTCAGATATACAGACAGATCAGTTTGCAAGAGTAAGTATTGCTTAAACGTAAACTAACTAATTAAGTATTAGGGCCAGCCAGACTGTGGAAAGCACCGTAAGGTAATTTCCCTGCTTGTTTTTGTTTGGATGGAAGGTGTTTAATGTGCAGTTGTAAGTTTTTATTTCTCCTCATTTTTGTTGTATTGCCTTTTTAATTTGTTTGCCTACACAAGTAAATTAGTATTTAGGTGTTTGTTAGTTATACAGGTCACAGAATCACCAAATGGTGGGGGTTGGAAGGGACCTCTGGAGATCATCTAGTCCAACCCCCCTGCCAGAGCAGGGTCACCTAGAGCAGGCTGCACAGGACCGCGTCCAGGCGGGTTTTGAATCTCTCCAGAGAAGGAGACTCCACACCCTCCCTGGGCAGCCTGGTCAATGAACTGATTCATTTAATTGAATTTAAAAATTAGATTCGCAAATATTCTCCATTCTCTTCAGTTCCTCACCATTTGGAATTACATTTGCAGTTCTGAATAAGTGAATTAAGTATAAATACAGCACATATAGGTGTTTTATTGTGTCAGGGAGAGTGGTCTTACAGGAACCATGCAAAAAAGATTTATGAAAAAGGCCTGAGCATGTCACTTTAGCTGTCTGAGATTTGACAAATATATCCAGAAATTTCTATATTCAGATTGACAGCATATGGCATTATTAAGCCAAAAGCAAAATATCTAATTAATTCTTTTAAGTTTTGTAAGCTGAGGAACTTCAATGTATTTTGCTTTATGTGGTGACCACAAACTACCCATGAATGTAACTCCTAGGTTTAGTTTTGAAATGTGGCTGCAAATTAGGTACTAAATTAAGCAGTGACTACACTGCTGCAGTGATTCATTGTCACCACGTAATCATGCAATAGCAGTTATGGTCACAGTCCACAGAGGCTGGTTTGGGGTTTTTTCTAGCACTCGGGATTTTTGTGACGTTTAAAGTTAAACTACTCCAATCTTCACTTTATTCAGTCATCAGCATACAGATCCCTTATATCAGGAACCCCTAATGTTGATCCCTTGTCTCCCCAACAGATCAATATGCCACAGATTTCAGCTAATTCCAGCTCTTCTTAGACTTTCCATATGCCCTGTCTTTTTACAAAGTTTCCTGTAGGTAATCCGTATCCCCTCACTGAGGAATGTACCCCTTTTCACTTATGGTCTGATACTGTCCAGAGGTTTTAGTCAGGATGGAGGCCACTGGTGAACAATGCTCGATGGTGTGAGAGCTGCTGTTGCGCTGCTCTTTGGGGTGCCAGATATTCTGGGTTTGATTTCTTAGAGTTGACTCATTCAGCGCTGCGTGCTTTTGCAGTGTTGAAAACTGGGGTTATTTTTTTCCTTTGAGGTACTTTGTCGAGCTATTTAGCAGTGATACCCCAGTAACATCCCTACAAATGCATCACAGAGGCAGTCATTCTCCATGGGATGTGGGCTCTGCACTTCTCCAGGCCAGCTGGCAGGGACAGGTTAAAGAATGAACAGCCCTGAGAGTAAAGCTGGGCAAAACAAAAGAGATAATATAACAATCATGTACTTGAGCTATTTTTTTCAGTTAAGCTGCACACTGAACGTCTCAATTTTTGTCATTATTGTCCCAAGCCTAACTTCTTCTTGGCACCAAATTATAGTGCTTAAGGTTCTTGCTGTGACATTCTCAAGCTACGTACGAGCAGAGTGAAGCCTGTTTTGAAATGTTCCTCAAGAACTTCAGGGTGTTTTCCAGGTCAATGGACAGGTAATTTTACAGCTAAGGTCATGTAGGATCAAATGTATAGGTAAGCTGATACAGAATCAGATGCCATAAGATCTATCTCTGCATCTTCTCTACCTTGGGTGAGTTCATTAACCTTTCTTAGACTGTCCCTCCAGTTGTATAGTGGAGATAGCAGTATTCTGTCTTGCAATTAAGAGGTTTACAGAGGATAAATATTTTGAAAATGCTCTTTTGAGTGCAAAAGTTGAGGATTTCTTTCCTGCTGTATTGTAATTATTTTTCCCTTTGTTACTTTTCCAACTTTCAGGGAGTATTTTTTTCTTTTGAGTGTATCAGAAAGTTTTTATTGACCTACTTAGTGAAGTGACAAAGTCTGATTTTGTGCTAGCTACAAGGTGTTGCTTTTACTACTAGCTCCCTCCTCATACTTTATAATTTTCATTAGTTCCAATCTGAAGAATTTAGAAATACTACCTCCTTGAAAAAATATTTTCATTCTTCATAGCCAGCTAATATGGCTTAATCAGCTATAGAGGAAATTGTTGCTGTTCTAAACCTCGGACACAGACTACCAGCAGAGAAGGATTTTCTAATCAGGATATGGGCTGATGTGTTGCTATAATCACTTACATATGGCCACTTTTTAAAAACATAATCAATTAAGATACAGCCTTTCCTCTTCCCAGGCTTGCACTTAAGACTATAAGTTGATAACCCTTACGTTATCAATTTTTTTTCATTTTTTCTTTTTCTTTTCACATTAGGAACACACAGTTCAAGGGATATATGTAAGACAGAAATGCTGTTCCTTGTCTTAGCTAAGATAGTGCTGAAAGATTTCACTTTAAAATAGAAAGAGTCTAAACTGGGAACTTCAAAGTTAAGCCCCCTTCATAATTTTAGCTGAATAAAAAGAGTCAAACCCCTGGTTGTCTAGTCACTCGTACACTTTATTTCTGGTTCTGCCTAAGCCCTGTTTTTCCAATTACAACACTAATATCTTACAAGGACAGCATGTCTGTAAGGTTTCACTGTTCAGGAGAGTGTGCATTTTTTAGATTTATGAGGCTCCGGCCAGCGTCAGGGTCCCCTTGTGATAGAAAACCCATAGTGGGAATCCCGGGTTTAAGGAATTTGCACTGAACAAACGAGGCAGAGCGTGGCTCGGACTGGGCAGCGTACCGAGGTGGGGGGCAGCTCAGGGGCTTGCTGCAGCTCACACGGGAACTGAGCTGAGCTGGGCAGAGCAGAGCTCAGGTTTTCGCAGCGCTAAACCAGAAGTTCAACTGCAAAACTTCAAAGTACCATCGTAAAATATTGATTCTAGTGAAGCCAAACCCAAATCCTGATGTTGATTAAACCTTAAACCTAGGCCTGAATACCAGCCAAGATATAATCCAATGGTACATCTGAGGCCTGCTTCCTCTTTTTACATCCCTTAAAATATCTCTGTGGTGGCTCAGACTGTCTAGTGAGGCTAACGAAAACACGACGTTGCAAATTCTCGAGGCTTTCCGGTATGTCCTCTCATCTGGTCTTCAGTGCTCTGTGCTTTCTGCTGGTTGTAATGCAGAAAACTTGATGCTTGCAAGAGAAGTATTACATTTCCTGCAATTAGAACAGAAAATTCAGATTTCACTTTGTTGTAAACCAAGGCCAAAGACAGAAATCCAGAGAGAGCTCCATGAGCAATTTAAAAGTGAGCTGAGGACAGCTAGGTTGTTAGATGAAATGGTCCAAAGGAATGTACCAGGTACCTCTGTGATGTGGATGCAGCTGCTGAGAAAAGCTGCAACTGAAGCATGATTCATTAGTGAGTTTTAATACTAGGGTTGTCGTCTTGTTCAAAGAGCAAAACGTATTCTAAATGGAGAACTTAATGATATAGAGAAAACTGCTACTTAATATTCAGTCATTGGGTCACAGTTTAAATTTTTAAGGTGGGGTAAGTGCGTCTTTGATAAAAGTGGTACCGAGCAACAACATATATTTTCTTGAAATTTATAAATATTTTAAGTTTATCTTGTCTTCTGCATGTCCTATACAGTTATACAGCGTGCTTTTCTGGAGCAAAACAATATTTTTGAAAAAAAAAAAAAAGATGATTCATACCATCTTACAGGGGACCTGAACCATTTGTTGTTAGACAGAACTTCAGCATACACAGAGGTGATGGAAGTAGCTCATGAACTGTAAAACCATGAGTCTCCTAGCTTAAGCCCCTCTATTCACAAGTGTGCTGTCCTCCTTTAGACTGAGTATACCCATTAAGCCCAGATTACAGATCTCGAAACGCTGGCAGTTATGCCTGCAGGGTTGAGATGAAATCTGAAGAAGTGTGCTCTGTGCATCACGTAACATGTCTCCCTGCTGGCCTCCTGCAGAGTCTTCGGCTGCTGAAGGCTGGAATATCTCAGATCGTGGATGTCTCCATCACCCAGCAGAAGGTTCTCAATATCTCCAGCTAGCTCTTGCTTCCCTCTCTGCAGTTAGTTTAATTGCAGCCATTCTGGCTGTGTTTTCAGAGCTGTAGGTACACAGCACGGCAGCGAACTTCCAAGCAGAAAGGTCACGTCGTTGTTTTCTCAGGGAGCTGCGAACATTTCCTCAGCTGTTTAGATGAGTGAGAAAACCTCTTTTCCTCTTCCGTGCTGTCAGAGTGGCACATAATGGGGAGCACGCTTTATGAAAACTCAGGGTGAGTGTTTTGCAGAGGAATGCTGTGAGGAGATTCTGTCATACAAATACTGAACGAAAAGCTTTTTCCAAGGTCTGACTCCAAATTCTGTACAGTCCAGAGCAAAATTCTATTCCTTTTTTTCCTTCCTTCACGTGCACTTTTTGGACTATTTATCTGACAATTACAGCCACATAACAGCACCATTAGAAGCAATGCTAATGGCAATAAATAGAATAACAATCGTATTAGCTATAATAAAAGTAACAGTTATCGTTGTTACCCAGACAGAAAATGCCAATCATTTTTCTATGCTTTGAGGATACAACAAAACCCATGTAACTTCTAGATGGTCAAAAGACCTCTTGTATCATCAAAACATGTAATAAGAATGGAGAAGGACTGATGTCCTTAGGATCTAACACCTATAAGGAGTATTTATTCAGCTGGAAACCTTCTGACCTGTTAACAAATGACACTTGGTTGTATTAGGCATGTTAATAATAACTCTGAAAAATTGAAGCTGCCTAGAGTGGATGAGGCTAGCCCCTGTCCTTACTAATATGTATTCACAGAAGCTGTAATTTAGCCACAGAAATAGAAAAAGAAAGTACATGAAGTAATTCAAGAAATGAGGTATGAGGAATTATTCACAACGCACCTATGGTTTGTTTGTTTTCACACCAGTTAGAATGAAAAGCGTGCTGTGAATTGAATGAGGTGGTACTCAGAAGGGAACCCTTACTTCCTTCAGCCTTGCAGGTCCACAAAAGCTCTTACAAATTTTTCAGTCTCATTGACATAGCTCCAGGGAACTATATGCAATTTCTTCCTCAGCCTGGATGTAAAGATGGCAAAAGCGAGTACTGAAAATAGATAACTTTGCAAAAAGACACAAAACTATTTTTTACAAGTACAGAGAATGTATCATTGTGATCTTCTTGCTTCTTTTAGTATAATATTCTTTCTCCATATTAATCTCTAAACAGAATTTTTTTGATGTCGTCTTGCAAATCCTTTGGGTTGGTACAGTCTTCCCAAGTCAGTGGCTGCAGCAGGAAGCTAGCTAGTGCTTATTTTAGCAGTTTTGACCTTATTTGGCTGCTTGAGGGTGAGAGAGCTTAGGGATGGCCATAATGCAATATGTGCCCTAAGGCTGCAGCTGGAGAATGGTGATCTAATTTCTAATGACTCTACTTACAACAGTCCAAATCATTATTCAAAGAAGAGCAAACATGGTTCTTTAAGCCTTGAAGCCAACAGGCCAGATTAAAGTGGGAATCCCCAAAGGGAAGTTATGCAATGGGTACTCTAATCTGTTCGGTTTCTTAGCCACAGAAACTGCAGAATGACTGGATTGTGATCCACTTCAGAATGGAGAAAACATGAGTGTACAAACAAAAATAAGGTCATCAACAATTGCATGTTCTTCTGTGTTACAGGCTATGTTTTGTTCAGACAATTCCATATGATTGCTAGTGGCACCAGGGTTTAAGCTTTAACAGGGTATTCCTTGTCTTATACGAGTTTGTGCAAGCTCCCAGTTTCAGTGGGAGGTTTACTCAGAGTCTATCAGACAGATAAGCAGCTGTTCTATCTTTCCCAATGACTGCTTGCATTGTTCCTCCCTAACCAGGGATGAATCACAACCAAAAGTGGCTGTCAATTAGGCTCTTTTATTTTTCTTTTTTTTTCCCCCTTTTTTTCCCTTCTTTTTTTTTCTTTTTTTTTTTTTTTAATTTTCCAAAAGTAGCAAGTTGTAAATAAAATACATTAAGTATCAGATATACTGACTGTTATTAGAAAGTACATTCAGTTATGGCTGATCTATACCTGTTGCTTGATGACTATGACAGTAGACATAGATTATCATAACAAATATCTGCAAAATAAGTATTGATCCATGACCATCTTCTGAAAAATAGTAGTAACTGTGTTTGCCTGTATAGAGAATTATCAATATTTAATCCAAAAGACATAGCCCTGTAGGCTCTTGCTAACAGTAATCAATAACTCTTTATTTCTGCATGTCATGCAGATTATCAGTGTTGACATGTTCCTGTTGTTTGTGATTTGAGGGATAGTCAGAGCTGTTAATTTTTGGAATCCACTGGAGGTCACTGCCTATATAGTTTCACAGGAATCTCTATATACCTTAATAATTAATTATTTGTTGGCATTACATGAGTGCCTGGCTGAAATCAAAGCTCAACTAAACTGTCATTATACATACATGTAGAAAAGGTATTCCAAAGGATTTGTATAGTCTGCAGAAATGAGACACAACAATAGAAACGAATGTTGTGAAGTGTATTGACCAGGATGATTGGGTTGTTGGCAGAATTGGGAACAGAGCTCTGATCTTCTCAGTTCTTGCCAAGGTGACTTAGTTGATATGCTATGAATGATTTATTGGATGATTGAGATTTCTTTTCATTATTTTCCATCCAGCATGTCCCTGTCAAAGAATAGATAAAAGATCTATGTTTGGAGGCTCACTGTCATGAAAATTTTGCAAGTCAGTAAAGCCTTCTCTATTCCTTGAACTTTGTCATGACATGACAGTGGATATGAAGGACACTGCTGCAAGTTTTCTTGATACAGGAGTAAATAATAATCTGTCTCAGGAAGGAGTTAACCTTTAAAAATATCAAAAATTTGTTTTTTCCATACAAAGGTGGGGAGGAGGGGAGTGGATTGGGAACTAAATTGTGATGAAAGACTTATTGAGGCATGAACTTTTGAGGAGTCTGGTATCTCAAAGTAAGAGGATATGATTTGTATGTTCACATATCAAACAACTCTGAGAAATGTAAATGATTATAAATCTTGTTATAGGCTGATAACAGAGCATGTAATTTTTAATAACTATATGGGCAAAGGGAATAAGTGTAGATCTCTTAAACATTCACTTAATTAGCTCATATTCCTGTTTTCTTCAGAAGTACATATTACATTTCTTTTATTACATTTTTTTATTAAATTTCTTAATGTAATTGACCTAAAGGCTTAATAAGTAACTAAATATTTGCAAATAAATGAAATCAAATACAGGCACAGAACTGTAGTCAAGGCAATTTGTGGGGCCACAGGAGATTAGCTGTGTAGCACAGAAGATCATAGTGACAGAAAAAAAGGCTGTAAAGGACTAGAAACGTTCATCTACTCCAGGCAGGTATTTGTCTAATTTGTTCTTTTAAAAGCTTTTGTTTTTTAGTTAGAAATCCTATGTCCTTTTGATATCTGTCACAGTACTTCCCTGTCTTTTGCACTAGAAAGTTTTTTCATGAAGTCTAAGTTCAGCCTCTCTTACTGCACCACAAGCCTGCTTTTTTTTGTTGTAGCCACCATAGGCAAGTGTATATTCTTTCTTTCTTTCCCATTTGGAGCAGCCTCTTGCATATTTAAAGACTGTCATCATTTTCCCTCAAGCCTTTTCCCTCTCCACCCCTCTGCACCCCTGGCTCATGTAGTCTTTTCATCTTTAGACTAAACAAACCCAGTTATTTCAGTCTTTCTTCATAGCTCATGTTTTGCGGATGCCTCATCATTCCTGTTTCTCTACTCTGGACTGTTTCCAGTTTGATACACATGATTTTTTGAAGTGTGGTGCCTAAAACTGGGCATTATACTTCAACTACTTCAACTCCAGTCTTACTAGTGCTGAGTAGAATGGGAAAATTCTTGCGTCTGATAATGTTTTTGCCACTTATATGTTTGTCTAACATTTGGCTTTTTTTCTAATAGCATGCCACTGCTCATTCATCTGCAATTTGTAGTCTGCTCTAGTCCCCAGGATCTTTTTTGAAGACCCATTACCTTGTCAGTCCTGCGCCATCTGGTGTTTCCCGTTTGTGAAACGGGTTATTCCCCTGTAACGTACAGAGTGGCACACCCGTCTAACTGAATTGGATCCTCTTTTTCTTTTTTTCTAGACCATGTTCTCAGTCTACCAAGGTCACTGTGAATTCTAATTTTGTCCTCCATCAGACATGTAGAGATCCCATCTTAGCATCACCTTAGAAAGTAGCATGCTTCCAAAGATTCATTGGGCTGCTAATGCCTGGTGGAGTGCTGTCTGCTTGGTCTGGAGGAGGAGTTAGGACTGCAGCATCTGGACTTTGATGATTCATTAATAGCTAGGGGAAAAATTTTCCAATGCTATGCTGAATAAATCTTTTTGTTAGTTACTGAGGATATTTTTTTCTTAAACATACTGCCTGGAATCTGTGTAGTTTTCACTTTTAGCTATTTCGTTTCAAGATCAAGTGTCATGAATTTATAATATCCAACTGGAAATTTCACAGAAAAAGCTTGCACCTTCTGATAGGGTAGAAGCTGCCTGGCTGCCTGGCAGAGCAGGGCCACATCTGCAGTGAACTGCAATAATACACTAACTGCTTAGTACTGACACTGAAAATTCAGCATTCTGATCTTGCTCTCCACTGACAAATTCTATAAATCTTGACATTCTTTTGTTTTTTCTAATTGATTGACTTACGGAGTTAACCAACCTGGAAAAGGTTTCAGATGGCATATTTGATTCCAGTATTATTATTTCAGTATTTGAGATTTATCGGTTGGTTAAGAATTAGTCACCGAAGGAATTTGTGAATCATTCTGAATAATGAATAAATTTATGCTCTGATTGCAAACAATTTGTGAAAAGGAACAAAAGGAGAAATGAATTTAAAAAATATTAATTCACTGAACTCCAATAGGACTTCTAGCTATCTTTTAAGCCTTTATAGACCAGGGAACAGAAACAAATGTGAGGACTTAATGTAGAGTCCAGAGAAAGTCAAAGGTAGAGTCAGGATTAGACTTTTTAGCTTCTGTCTTTTGGTTTGATGACGACTCTGTTTTTGTTTCCACATTAGTTCATGTCTTTAGAGTCCTTGAGGGTAGGGGTATGGGTGGAGGGCCTTGGAGAGCCATGCAAATCTCAAATTGCAATACCAACAGGCTTACCAATGAAGGGGAAAAGGAAAACAGCAACAAGAACTGCAGTAATGACAGGTTGAGGCTTAGAGTGCAATACTTGCAATTGCTTTGCAATTTGCCTTGTTGGTGTGATTACACACTATTATAATCCTGTTGTGCTGACTTCTAATACCAGAGCACTGTGTGCACACAATACAGCATAGATTGGGCATCACAGAGTGAATATTAAGTGCAGAACATCAAGCACTAAGCACCTTGTAAGCAAATCAGAAGGGCAGGCCGATAACATTATGAGCTAGGGTTTTTATTTTGGACCACTCTCTTAAAAATGAAATGATGATTCTTTATGTAGGTCTACCAGTAGGAAATGCCAAAAATGTCTAAGAAGAAAGATTATCCACAACCCAAATATTGGGTGCAAACACAGAAAATCAAATAAAAAGAGTAAGCTTCAGAAGTATGAAAGACACACTTAATGAAAAGGACTAGGAAAGTTGAACACTAATATTCCTTATGTTCAGCTGTAGGTCTGACTTCATCAGTTCTCTCAAAAGCACAAATCAGCAATAAGCAAATCTGCAGTACAAGGGACTGAAAAAGGTCCACAATAAAGTTTGCAAATTAAAATAAAAATCAAAGCTGTAGGGTCATGAACAATAGTAGAAAACGGACCCCAAAACACAGTCTGCCAAACCACAAGATTTTTCAGAGGACCAGAGTAATAATCAGTAATTACATGTTAGTGGGAGATAACACTGCTGAGTTGCTAATACTCTAGCATAGGAAGGTTGTGGCAGCAGTTTTTTGATTCACCACCAGCAATATTAGGAAATTCTGTAAATAGCAGTTTACTTGTGTATGCTCACTTCTTGCTTTTGCCTTCTTCCCATTGCTTCTGTCAGAAATGGTATTTGGAGGAAAGATACTCCAGCTTTGGAAGAAAGGAGGTTTTTGATTTTACAGAAGTGGCTTGGTGTTGCTAGTGAACTGATCAGAGTTCTCCATATCTTCTGTGTGCTTATGGTTGCACTTCTACGCCTACTTGTGACTTGGTGGTTGACTGCGATGTGAAAGCATATTCTGTTGTTCAGTTGTATTTTAACTTACAATATTATGGGTATTGTCAAAGTGCTGTGACTGGGCTAGTTGCCGTGGAAAACTTAATTTGATAGTATTTGCTTTTTATTATTAGTGACGATGTCTTTCAGATTACTTTTTCAGTTACAGCTCTCATCACTATGACTCACCAAAAATCCTGCTTTGCCAGACTGGAGTGCTAGGCAGTTTGGGCAAAAACATTCCCAGTTCCTTCCTGAAGGCTAAGCCTGTGGTTTTGCATTTCTTTTGTCTAAATAAAGACCACAGGCCATAGACAATGTAAACCTCTCCATCCCAAAGTCCTGGAGAGATTTACTGCTGTATGAATGTCAGCGACGTGGGATGTACTCGGGCAATGTGACACCTCCCGCAAATGCTGACTGTATGAGCAGGTGTTACGGGGTTGAACCACACATGGGCTACAGAGACATTTGGGATTCTGGTCACGATACGTAAAAGCCTGGCGGCCAGGTGCATTCAGAGCGATTCGGGCTACAGAGCCTTCTGTGTCCTGCCTTCTCTTGCCCCCAGGCAGCTCTGCTTCTGCCTTCACCCTGCTACATTGGATGGTGGTCATCAAGGACTGACAGGTCTGTTGGTGGAGTGAGTATGGGCTTTTCTGGTTTAAGCAGTTGTCTCTCACTCTGTACTCTTATATGTCAGCAGAGATTCATCCTCGGAGCTGCTTTTCAATAGTTCTGGGTTTTGAAACGGGATCCTGGTGTGTACACAAGATGCTTCGAAGATGGCTTCACGTTTGTCAATACAGCAAAGTGAAGAATGGTCAGGGATTTTGAGTGACTCTTTTTCTCCTGCTAGGTAGAGGTTCCCACTGGACAGCAGCTGTTTTCAGGCCTCTGACCCAGCCTTGCAATGACAAGTAGATATGGGCAGAAATATTTTTTAAATTTCCTTGGAAAATAGAAGCTGTAAAAATCAACACTAAAAATAAGTAAGCTCCAATTTAGACAAATCCAGATTTTTATTTCACTGAGCAAAGACTCCTGCCATAGTGGACTGTGAAGGCTGGAGTACACCCAGGACCGACTTAAATGACATAGTCTGAACAAACACTGAGTTTCACAAGTTGTTGTCGTCCTAATTGGTGAGGTACCAGTTTCAAGTTCAAATGCTTCAACCTCAAATTCTTTATACTTTTCTTAAAGCTGGTTTTCTGTAACAGGGGAAGATTGAAAACTAGCTGGCTCTGGGTGGAGTCACTCACACATGAAGTTTGGTTCTGCCCTCATTAGCCCCAGCAGCAACCTGTCCTGAACTTGTGAGGCACAAAGAAACCCACGCACCTACCGTGCCTTATTTGCTTAAGTTCTCAGTAAGTCCACCTTTCTCTGCAGTTTCTGGCCAGATTTCCTATGCAAGGGTGTGCTTCCAAGGTATTCACATGAAAGCCAGTATCTTTCTGAACCTGGTTTTCCAACACAGAGCTTCCCATTTTCCTGAAGCAGCAGCTGCCACCTATGGTGCAGCACCACCTTCTCTTCCTACACTTGTCAAAAGCATCTTTTCAGTACCGTTTCATTTGGGTTTTCTTTTTTCTAGTTATGAATTCTTATCTTTGCTTGCTTGAATTGCTTTCATTCCGTTTCAGTGAAAAAAGGCATATTCTTTGGGACCTCATCAGACAATTCAGAAACTTGAACCTCTACCTCCCAGAGTCCCACCTGACATACCATACAGTAGAGACTCTCACAGCAATAAAAGACTCTGAGCCTCACCTGCAGTACTCTGAGATATTTTCCATGCATTTGAAAATGACTAGAAGAGAATTCAGGATTTTTTGATCAAAATTGTCATACCTTCTTTCCCCTTACCCTGGATTTTTGTTGTCACAAGGCTAAAAAATAAATTGGTGGTGTAGCTTAGATGGGTTTGAGCAATGGCAGGGAAATAATCAGAGCACCTCACTGCAGCACCAAGCGTGATGAGAATATCACCTAAAGGTGGGTACAACTATATTCACAATCTGGTATGAAAGCACCAGTCTAAGTCCTGTGCTTGTGCTCTCCATTCTGTACTTTAAAGTGTTTTGACCAAATTCCAGCTTATGATTAGATTTGCTATCTGCGCTTTTTGTATTATCACAGATGAAATGCCAGACAAGAGCTTTGTTGTCAGTAGCTGTTAGTTATCCCCTGCAAGCCAACAGGGGCTGCTGGAGCTTTTGCTAAGCTTGTTGCTGCTGCACCTTGCTTTTCGTACATCTGCATGTCTTGCAGCGTGCCTGCATCTCCTTAACGATCTAAGAACAAGGCACTGTGAGTAGGAAAGGTGGAGCGGGGTGGTTGAAGGCTGTGAATATTTTACTGCATCTGCATCTGCAGCTTGCAGATTGAGAGATCTGAGGATTCATTTTTTTATTAAAAAAATAGTAACTGAGAAGCATATACCACTGCTTTCCTATTACTGACTTAATTGTGATTATTTTATCTTGAACTCATTCCAACGGCTTTTAGAAGACTAACATAATATATTGTGACCAAAAGGAATGAGTTCAACAAACATAATCAACTGAAATCAAATGCAGAAGGGAGTCTAAAAAATAGAGGCTGCTTTCAGCCTGCCTGTGAAGAAAAGGCTGTTCCCTTTACCCCTCTAATCCAAAGTTTTCAGCCCAGAGGCTATGTCTGCCCTCTGTAGTGATGCTCAACTGCTGCACTGGGCTATTATTCTTACTTTTTACTGTTTGGATATGTTCTTTATTCTCATCAGGTCTTCACATTTTATTGGATACATTTATATATTCATTGGAAATAGCACAACTATAAAAGAGTTGACAGAAGAGATTTACAAGGTTATATTTAGTTCCTGAGAAACATTCTTGAGACTTTCTCTGAAGTCACTGATCCCAAAATCACCTCAACATACATTTCGTACTGCTCTCCATCATAAAGTCCACACTGGTGTACAATTCTGTCTGTGTATGCTTAATAATAGGGAATTGAGAAGATGTAATTTTGGCTCTCTTCTTTCCTCTCCGAATTACTACTTTTCTTTATTTTTTATACATAAGCTCACATAAATTTCCTTCCCCATGCTTTTTCTCAGTGTTCTCATTTTATATGAGAACAGCTTTTAAAATGCAGCTGTATGTGAGTAACACTTTGACATTAGACTATTTCTTTTTTTAGTGTCTTGTTGTTATAACCTGCTTCCTACCATCTCCATTTTTTCCTAACAGCCGCCTCCTAAAATAACAATATCCTTTATTCAGCTATTTGTGCATGATCTGTATGATAGCTAGTTTTCAATTTTGGTAATTATAGTATGCCTGACTGGTGCCTTCCTAATCTTCACAGCATTGTATTTCAAAAAAATATTTTTCTATTATGTGTAAAATGTTTGAAGATTTCCTTCTGAGCACATTTCATTTGTAACTGTGTTTTCTGTTTAGTATGATATTATCTCCAGGAGCTGTTTCTGTGTTCCTTTTCCTACCATCAACAGCATAGACTGAGGATGTACTTCCTTGTGTCTTACATTATCCCTGAAAACTTAACTATTGAACAAGTGGAATGTTTTTTGTTGAAACATTTTAAAGTATCATAGATAACAGAGAAGGAAAAGATGGTGTAGGAAATCTCATTCTCTTGGTAATTCAGTGTTCATCTCCAATGCCTTTTAATCCATTTATCTGCAAACAATGATGCCACCAACATGCTTAAGAAAGAACGGCATACACCTTGTTAGACAGCAGGGTTAAATGTGGTTTTGATACATAAAGGTAATTTATTTCTCAAAGTGAAATAAATGTAGATTTACCATAATTTTGCAGAAACCATAAATTTGAAATTTTCAGCTAGGAAGTGAGCTTCAATTTTGATCATGTCAGTAAAACCTAAAAGGTAGATGTAGGTGCCTAAAAGCAGTATTTAGGATCTAGACTTTTTGATTTCTTGAGATATACTCCTCCTTTTTCTTGGATCAGTTTCAGCTTTTGCTTCCACCAACACCCATTCTCCGTAAGTCGCTTAATGCTTCCTTCTGTGTGGCCAGAAGGGATCTCAAAGACCTGTCATATACTTTTCCTTGAGATATTTCTGGTGCGTGATTGGCAGCTGCTTTTAAAATTGTTTGACAGCCATGCTGGAAACTCACTGGGCAGTGCTAAGTCTCTCTATGTTTAACACTCCAGAAGAAGTGTACCATGCCTGCTGGGAGAATATGGAGTTAGCTTGATGATGACCTAAGGCAGACTAGAGCATTCACACTGATTTTTGTGTTGTTTTAGAGATGCATTGTGAAGCAGAGAACCTGAGCGGTCACTCTTTCTCTTTCCCCCTCTGTTACATGAGGCTTGTGTACTTACTACCCCAAATGATGCCCTAGCCACAGCTTTTCACTTCGAGATCATAGGTTTCTGGTTCCTACACTCAAATGACGAGACTCTACTGTTGGGTTATTTTTCCATAAATTTCATCTAAACAGAATTATTTTTCTTACTTTCTAGTCATACTATTCACCCCTCTTTATTTGTTTGTGTTAATATTTTATCTATCCTGATTTTTACAAAGTTTCAGATCCATATAGTTAGTTCAGTTATCAGCAGTATTTGTTATTTCATCACCTCAAGTAGGACTATGTGGTGTAATCTAAAACCTTTGAACTTATTCAAAGTACCACGTTGCATCCTTGGGCTTATTCACAAAAATGAATTGAAATCAAATTCAGTTATGATCCTGATTCCTTTCATTGAATCATAGAATAGCCCAGATTGGAATGGACCTCAAAAGATCATCTGATCCAACGTTTCACGGGAAAGGGAGACTAGATGATATTACACAGCACCCTGTCCAATTGCATCTTGAAAACCTCCAATGATGAGAACTCCACCACGTCCTTGGTGAGGTTGTTCACTGGAGTGAATAATTTTTCTCACTGCAAAAATTTTCTTTCTTATGTTGAGACGAAACCTCTCCCGGTACAACTTGCACCTGTTGCCCTTTGTCTTCTCCATGTGGCTCCTTGTGAAGAGACAGCCTCTGTGCTCTTTGTCGACAGCCTTTCAGTACTGGAAAACTGTGATGAGGTCCCCCCCCGAGTCTCCTCTTCTCCAGGGAGAAAAGACCTAACTCTAGGACAAGAGGTAATGGCTTTAAACTGAAAGAGGGTAGATTTAGATTGGATGGAAGGAAGAAATTTTTCAGTATGGGGGTGGTGAGGCACTGGAAGAGGTTGCCCAGAGAAGCTGTGGATGCTCCATCCCTGGAAGTGTTGAAGGCCAGGTTGGATGGGGCTTTGAGCAACCTGGTCTAGTGGAAGGTGTCCCTGCCCTTGGCTGGGTGGTTGGAACTAAATGATCTTTAAGGTCCCTTCCAACCCAAACCATTCTATGATTCTATGATTTTAGTCTTTCCTCATAGGGCAGGTTCTCCAGACCTTTGGCCATCTTCATGGCCCTCCTTTGGACCCTCTGTCTGCATCTTTCTTGAATTGTGGGGACCAGAACAGGACACAATACTCCACGTGCAGCCTGACGAGTGCTGAGCAGATTGGGATGATCACATCTCTATCCCTGCTAGTAATGCCCCTGCAGATGCAGCCCAGGATCTGATTTGCCTTTGTTGCTGGGGCGATGCTCTGCTGCCTCATGTTCAGCTTGCTGTCCACCAGGACCCCCAGGGCCCCGGGCGGTGGCTGCTGTGGCTCCCCAGCCAGACAGATCCTAGCCTGTACTGGGCTCTTTGGTTATCCTGACCCAGGTGCAGGACTTTGCATGTGTCTTTGTTAAACTTCATACTGTTGTTGCTAGCACACTCTTCCAGCCTGTCCAGGTGTCTCTGTAAGATGGCTCTCCCTTCTGACGTGTCCACCTCACCACCCAGTTTGATGTCATCAGCAAACTTGGTGAGGGTGCTTTCAATCCCATCATCCAAGTCATTCATGAAGATGTTGAAGAGCGTGGAGCCCAGTATCGATCCCTGGGGGACCCCACTTGTGACAGGCTGCCAGCCTGAGTAAAAACTTGTGTTATTTCTCAACTTATACTTTTGAAAAGTCAATACCTAGCATGTTTGGTTTTTTTTTTCCCTAGCATATTTAAAGTATGGTCAGTAAGTAAAACAGACTGTAGTTTACGCTAGGTGACTTTATTTGGTGGAAGGCAGGAGAGGGAGGGACAGATCTGTTCCTAAGATCTCTCACCAATATGAAGGTAGGAATAGCTAGGAGGAATAAAAGTCAGGGTTATTTTCTTCCCGTTAGTGGTTGGAGAGAGGTCTTGCTGTTAGGTAATCTCTCAGAAGGGCTGGAGCTGGGAAATTGTCCAATTGACTGGGTGGTTTTGTTAGATTATGTTGGGACTTGGGGTGATATAAGGCATCCTTTATTTGATTTCCTGGGAAAAGAAGGGAGAGGTTGATTTATATTTCTGTTCTGAATTATTAAGTCATTTATTTTACTGTAATGTCAGGAGTTCTCAGCTGAGATCACATCCTGTCTGGCAGGACAAAATAAAAATACATTGTCACAACTGCAGTGCTAATGGTGTTTTACAGGCTAAATAGCACGGTGATGTCAAACGACTTGGACAAAGGATAGAGAACAGGTCAATGGCAGAGGTGTGCGCAGAGACCCAGTCAGTCTTTAGCTACTGGCCCACACTGTCTATTGAAAGCAGCTGATACTAGAAAAGGGGACCTGCAGTCCCAGGCCTCAAATGTGGAGTTTCTTTGGAGATAATGGTGGGACCTCCCCCAGTTTGTATCATTCCCTGGAAAATTATGGGGTTTTGTAATGCCCAGCTGCACCTGTTTCCCACAGGCGGCTTTACTTACATGTGCCAGCGTATCCATAAATCCTGCAGTTATGTTCAGTAAGTTAAGCTTCCTCCTGCCAGAGCTTTATTCCTACAGCTCTGCTCTTACCCAAAGTTTGGAGAACACTTTCCTGTGCTGGCAGCTGTGGTCTTCTGAATACATGACTTCAAACTGCAGTGTATAAGCTTTATGGCTGCACTTTTTCTGCTAAAAGCCACTGCTGTTTGTCTAATAAAGTTTATTTCCTGTGGGAGAAACAGAAATGTCATGCTTCCTAGTGGACATTTGAAAAAAAATTTTATTGTGTTTCTGATAAGTAAACAATGCAAACTAAAATTGCGTATAGCAAAGCACAATTTCTGTGCCAGACATTCTTCTGTACAGGTTGATGAAATACATTTCACAGCCATAATCCTCAGTCACCTGGTACACCAATTCCTCGTTCCATTTAAAAATCCTGGCATTACTGTAATAACTGATGAAGCACTTATTTCAGGGATCAACACTGAGGTCCTAGCTTTCTTGCTGTGTTTCATTAAGAAGATTACTTACCATTTGTCTACCTAAAATAATAAGAAGGGATCTGGTGCACTCTATTTCAGTTGTCTTTGAAGCCGTTGGCCAAAGGCCAGTGACCTTTCAGTAGTGATGGCCTCTGATGCTGTTAGGAGCCCTCCCTTAGAGCATCGGGCAGATGATGATAACCTTCCCCTCCTGTCAGAGCAGTGAAAAAGCAGTAGGTGCCACGTTCTGACACTTTTATGACTCATTTCATCTCCGGGCTGACAGAGCTATACAGACTATTAAGCATTCCCATTGTAATCACAGTCTATTTTTAATCTTTTTTTCTAAAAAGGAAAAATTAAGATAAAGGAAATTTAATGTGCTTTTACAATAACTCTCTGTGAAGAGGCTGGGGATTTTGTTTGGCTACTGTGTTATCTTACTTCATTTTTGAGACCAGCCTGAGGACACAAACTCAAGTAATGCAAATTCTTGGGACAAATCATTCAGTTGAAAGAGAAATGGGAAGTCCCTCTGCACTCCTTCCCTGCCCACATGTCCACGAGGGGCTAGGAGAGGGAGTGGAAGGGGCTGCAAGGCTTTTGAATCATCAGACAGGTGACATCCTCAGAAGCAGCCTGGCACCATGGCAGTGTGCGTGTGTGCTGGTTTTGGCTGGGATGAAGTTCATTTTCTTCACAGTAGCTAGTATGGGGCTATATGTTCTGCATTTGTGCTGAAAACAGTGTTGATAATACAGGGATGTTTTAGTTACTGCTGAGCAGTGCTTACACAGTCAAGGCCTTTCCTGCTTCTCACCCCACCCCACCAGCGAGTGGGCTGGGGGTGCACAAGAAGTTGGGAGGGGACACAGCTGGGACAGCTGACCCCAACTGACCAAAGGGATATTCCACACCATATGGCATCATGCTCAGCCTATAAAGCTGGGGGAAGAAGAAGGAAGGGGGGGATGTTTGGAGTGATGGCGTTTGTCTTCCCAAGTAACTGTTATGTGTGATGGAGCCCTGCTTCCCTGGAGATGGCTGAAGGAGTGAATGAATTCCTTGTTTTGCTTTGCTTGTGTGCGCAGCTTTTGCTTTACTTCTACTTTGCTTTACAGTTATTAAACTGTCTTTATCTCAACCCATGAGTTTTCTCACTTTTACTCTCCTGATAGTCTCCCCCATCCCATCCAGAGGGAGTAAGTGAGTGGCTGCATGGTGCTTAGTTGCTGGCTGGGGTTAAACCACGACAGTGTGGGAGAGACAGTGGGGAGTGGGGAGAGCTCCAAAGGAGCTGCTGCTCTTGCTGTGGAGAGCCCTGGGTAACTCACAAGCAGAATTCTGTGTATCTGGTAGTGAGCTGGAAGGCAACACTGTTAGTGTGGCAGTTCACTCAGCATCATGACTGTCCTGCCAAGTGAGGGGAGTAATAAACCAGCCTGGAGAGTCATGGTGTGCAAATCATGTTGCATTACCACTCTTGGAGCTCAGTGTCCTTCTGCACCCTGGGCTGCCTGGGGTCTCATACATGTGAGTCACAGTGGTACCTTGACTGCTTTGCTTATGCAAGGTGCTCAGAGCCTGCATGGGATGGCAGACCTAGGGCAAAGCCTCCCTGTTCTCCTGAAGGGGTCGCGAGTTTCTGCAGGGCAAGTGACAGAGTCTAGGCTAGCATTTTTTTTTTCACGGAAACATTACATTTATGCAATTTATGGAGAAACAAAAAGAAGTGCAGTATGATGAATACAGTGGAAGAGGTGATGTTCTTCAGGGAGCAAAATACATGGGGGACGCCTTGCAGGTTCTAGCAAAGGAGTTTGTCAGTTTTTAATTTTTACAACTCTTTCTTGGTAGAATTGCTTGCTGGTCTGATAAAACAATATCTAACCGATACACATCCCTATACACGCCCCCTCTGCACGGTACCCACCGAAGAGAAAATGCACACTTGTTTTTTTAGGCAATGATTCTCATTCTGGGTGTCTAGTCCTGAACTGAGTTCTGAGTGAATTCCCTGATGGACAAAACATAAATCACCTTAATAACTGAACAACCCATCATCAACACTAAGGGTGCCTTAGCTCCTGCACTTACGGATACAGTGAAATTGTAGAAAGCTGTGAGCAAAGCAGGTGTGGGTGGGAGGAGATGGGGAAGGGAGGAGGTGAGCTTGGAAGCTGTGCTGGCAGATCACTCATCCAGATTTTCATTCTGAGGTGTGAGTAAGAGGCCACAATTATTATTCTAGGGACAAGTTCCTGGAATACCTGATGGCCCTGTGCTGAATTTTGGTGTTTTGACAAAAATACTGACTTGATATGTAATGAAAAAACCCCCACGTTTCTGAAACGACAAGATTCATTTTTTTGAGTCATCTCCTACAGTATTGCAAAGAACAGTGGACAAAATTATGCCTGCTTAGCTGCACAGATATCAATAGGGGTACAGGATTTGCTCTTTTAGGAGTTTAAAGCTGGCCCAGGTGTCTTAAATTCTAGTTGAACAGTGTTATGTGTTGCATTCCTCTGCTGTCCCTCTTTTCAATATTTACTGCTGCAAAACAGTTAAGTAACAGAAATATTCTCACTTATTACTTACTTGGTTATAGTATGCTCATGTTTTATATGAATTAAGATGTTTTAAAAACATGCTACATACTAGATTACAGATTTTTTTCAATAGAACTTCCTATATATATTGGTTTCTACATACAAAACCCTTCCAAAATTGTAGACCTCTCTTGTTTGTACTTGAATGATTTTTGCTTCTGGACATCTCAGGTAAGCACTAGCAGTATAAATGCTCAAAGAGTCATACACTTCTCTGTTAACTACCCATCTGAAATGGCTCAGGATTAATTCCATTTTAGAAAAGGCTGGAATAAGGATTATTTAAAAATTTGCTTCCTGCAGTGAACATTTCCTTTGCTAAAATGTGAAAGACTGTATTTTTTGAGAAAAAGCATTTACTTTTGAACAATTTTTAGGCATTTCTAATGTTACTTACATTTTAATACAAAGGGGTTTTTTTGCATACCATGATCCTGAATATTGAAGGTACAGTAACAGTTTGGAACTAGATTCCAGCTTTTAAGTATAATACCTGGTTTTATTTGGTACTCCTCTTGGATTACATCAGGAAAATGCTGCCCCTCTTTCAGCAGCCCTCCTACCAATGTCACTTGTGCTGGTGACAAAGGCTCCGAGAGCCCTGTTCATCCTGTTCCTGGTAATCAGCAGTAAGCAGTAAGTGAACCTCAGCTGGAATGGCAGGCCTTTCCAGGGTGCGGAGGGAGAGGAGGGTCTTGCACTGTCCCCATTTACTTAGTTCTCCTTCATTAGGGGGTCTGGAAACTGTTCTAGAAACCTGCAGCCCTTTCAGCCCTGTAAATGGGAACACTGCAGCAGACAACTCCTTATTGTACAGACGTGATGCAGAAGCAAGGCCTTGGGTGCGTACTTGAGGATTTCACAGAATCGTTGGGGTTGGAAGAGACCTCTTGAGATCCAGTAGTCCAATCTTCTTCTCAATGCAGGGTCAACTACAGCAGGTTGACCAAGACTATATCCAGTTGGTTTTTGAATCTCTGCAAGGATGGAGACTCCACAACCTCTCTGCAAGACCTGTGCTACTACTCAGTCTCGCTCACAGTAAAAAAGTATTTTCTTGTGTTCCGATCGAATTTTTTTTTTTCAGTTTGTGCCAATTGCCTCTTGATTTCTCAGTGGGCACCACTGGGAAGAGTGTGTCTCCCTCATCTTCATTCCCTCCCTCCCATCAGGTATTTATGCACATTGGTAAGATCCCCTGGAGCCTTCTCTTCTCCAGGCTGAGCAGCCCCAGCTCTCTCAGCCTCTCCTCATACGAGAGATACTCCGGTCCTGTAACAATCTGTGTGGCCCTCCGCTGGACTTGCTTTGGTATGTCCGTCTCCCTCTTGTACTGGGGAGCCCAGATCTGGACACAGCACTCCAGATGTGGCCTCACCAGTGCCGCGCAGAGGGGAAGTGTCGCTCCCTCGACCTGTTGGCGATGCTTTTCCTAATGCAACCCGGAAGGCTGTTGGTCTCCTTCGCCCTGAGGGTGCATGAGATTTGTTGTTTCATACTTGAAAAGCAGCACCAGCCTGAGCACAGGAAGACTTGCCCAGTAGTCAGTCCTCCGACCAGCTGTTGAGAAAGCTGTTCCACGCAGTTGAAAGCATATTCTGCAACATGAGCTGATTTCCAAATGCAGTAGGGCTTACGCTCATTCATCTTGCTGTCAGGACACTCCACACGGCACAGAAAGTGGCTCAGCAAGCAGAATATAAGCCCCAGGTGGCAAAGCCTGAGAAATGAGTTACATATAACTCTATGAAATAGCTCTAATGGCCATGGCAAATAGGACTCTTATGTTAGCCTGAGAGATGATTATATTTCCTTTTTTTTCTCCTTTTTTAGTGGCTGTCTATGAGACAAAATATATATTCTTCATTTTAAAATGTAAAGAAAGAGAACCATACACGTGGAAGCAGATTGCTTTTCCTGGCAACTAATAAACTCAGAATTCTCCTCTGCAACTCAGCCGTGCACACACTTACAGATGTATTGTCATTACTTACTTGAGCATCTTTCCGTCACGTATAGTAAATATGAAAGTGGTGTTGTATGAATGCCCCTGTCCTCACACACTTCCCTGCTCCCTGGGATCAGCAGTATGTGCCTTCTAACATTGCTACTTATTTGGAGAAAGAAGGAAATAGCAGAGTAAAACATACTAACCTTTTCTGATCTTACAAATGTTGGCATCCTTTTAAGAGACAACAGATCTTTACATCCTGAAGATGACTATTTGGGACTCTTTGCAACAGAATTAATGGACTGTGGGCCTTCTGCAATTTCAGGGCACCGCTGCCAAGTTCAGCTTTAGAGAAACTTCACTTGCCTGTGTAATACTTTTGCTTCTGTTCTTTTTTTTTCAAGTTAATATAATATATGTGGTGTTTCCTCACTGCCATGAAAAGATGCCAGCAAGATTTTTGGAGGCTTTTGGACTAAAAGCTGACCTGATGATTTTATAAAATGAACAAACATTTCATTTTTTTAGATAACCTGGAGCTGCAGCCACTATAACTCAAGATATAACTAATCTCTTCTCTGTTTCTAGCTGTGGTCACCACCAGTAATTATGATATATGCAGGAACTAAAAAATTTCTCAAATCTTATCTTAAGTTAAAGTTAGATTACTGAGTAGCAGGAAGGGTGTAGCAGAATTTTTAAGTTGTGCTTTAACATAAATAATATTTAAGAGAAAAAAGAATAGAAAAAATAAGAAAAAATATTTAAGGGAAAAAAAATAACATGTAAGAGAAAAAAATGTAAGGACTGTCATAACAGAGGACCTGACAAACAAATTATAAATAATTTTTGCTGGTGAGATTATGGTTGTTTAAGAACTTGATTTGTCCTAATGTGGTCCAGACTTCTCTGAGCAACTAAAAGCATGATGCAGTCATACAGAAATGTGCCTAAACACAGAGCCTTTTTTCAAAGGCTTAGTTTGTGTTACAGCATTATAAAAACAATTGAGGTTTTCCATGTGAACTGACGGAGTAGTCTTAAAATGTCATCCTTTAACTCAGTTCTCGGCCCAGAGGGACTGATTAGTGATGACGGATAGATCTGTGCTTGGAAGATAGGAAGAGCCCACCATGGGAAAAGCCTTACAGAGCACCGGGCAGGGAAAGGGTAAACCAGACACCACCAGTATTTCAAGTCAGCTGTCAGTTTATTGATGAGAAGAGCCTTCAGCGTATGGGAAATGTTTTGATATTAATAACATATAGTTGAAATACAACCTTCAGCAAAGTCTGGTCTGTTCGTAGTTTCAGAGTTTAAGTGGTGAGAACATCAGTTGTCTATAGGCAGATAATAGCTGCTTTAGACTTTAAAACTGAGAAGAGTTTTCTGCTTAGATTGCCTCTGCTGAATTAAAGGACCTTGGAAGCTCGGTTCTAAGGTAAAAGGTGATTGCTTATTACCTGTATGTTTACATTTGAGTAATGTAAAACCCCAGAGACTCCATGCCATAGCTGTTCTTCCTTGTCTGTAAGCTGTATAAATGAGTACCACATTGCTTCTAACTTCAGTTTTCTTCAGCATCAAGGAAAGATGAACTGATGTAAGTGGGAAAAGAGAATTGGTTACAGATCACTATGAATGGACTGATTTGGGAGATCACAGCCTGGATGTAAAAGTGATGGAGGGTAAATAGTGCCCCTGGTGCTAAGAACCATGTTTGTGGAAGAACCATATCACTACACTAAGCATTACCAATTTTGTCTAGATTGTGTCATGTATTTATGTTTTAGCTAGATTAGCCAGAGGACACAATAAGCATTCATGCTTCCTTTATGTCAATTTTATGATGGCTTTGAGAAAATGTATGATGCCTGTTGGCATAGAGCACATTGGTTCAAAATACCTTGAATAAATATAAAATAGCAGAATGAATTACAAGGGTGCAGTGTTGTTAATTCTGTATTATTAACAGCCTGAAAGTTGGATTTACAGTGCTGTAAAAACTCTGGTCTGAGAACAGAGGCAGATTGGCATGTGGAGCTGAGGGACAGGGGACACACACTGGGATATGTGGCAGCTTAAGCCCAGTGATAGCTAATTGTCCAGAAGAAGGAAATTATAAGAAGTATGTGATATGCAAGGTAGAAAGGTAGCCATAAAGAGAGGCATATTGATAGTACTACCTCCCAATGTTAAATAATAGGGGAAATAGTAGTATTAATGGAGATAGCCTTTGCACATTTGTCTCTAGGTGTCAGAACAGTCTGAGAACCTCTGTGTGGTGGGTTGATCCTGGCTGGCAGCTGAGCCCCCACCCAGTTGCTCGCTCACTCCCCCAGTGGGGCGAGGGAGAGAATCAGAAAGGCAAAAGTGAGAAAACTCCTGGGTCAAGATAGATAAAGACAATTTAGTACGTGAAGGGGAAAAAAGAAAAAAACCCAATGTGATGCAAAGGCAATCACAGCAGACTGATGCCCAACCACTCTCTGAGCAACAGCTGCCTTGGAAAAACTGCCCCCAGCTTTATTGCTGAGCATGACGTTACACGGTACGGAATATCACTTTGGTCGATTTGGGCCAGCTGTGTCTCCTCGCAGGCTCTTTTGCACCCCTGACCTACTCACAGCGGGAGCAGAGTGAGAAACAGAGAAGGCCCTGATGCTGTGCAAGCACTGTTCAGCAATAGCCAAAACATTATTGTGTTATCAACACTGTTTTGGTTACAAATCTAAAGCACAGCACAATAGGGACTGCTATGAAGAAAATTAACTCCAACCCAACCAGATCCAGTACACTCTGTTAAAGAGACTATCATTTGAAACCAGTACACAGAATGGAGGGATGGGCTGGGCATGGTGAAACAGCATGGCTGGAAGGAAATTCTGTGCCTTGTGACACACACTTGCATGTCCCAAAATACTTAAGTTCTCTTGTAAATTCATTTGGAACAGCATTTACTACACTACTTCACTTGAGGGGGGGTTTCATTCTTGTATAACAGCTTGTGGAACACAGTCCTTAGCCTTTCTCTGCATTTTTCACTAACATTTGAGTCCACAAAAGGTGTATTTTCGAAAACTCTTTACGGGTGGAAGAATTGCTCCACTGGTAAATGCAAAAGTTACTGCTCTTCATCGTGTTGAATGTAGGTTAAAGTACAGTGAAGGACCCACTGTAGCCAGATCAGTTTTTGGTTTTCCTGTAGGTCTAATAAGAGGTTCAGTTAATTGCCCATTCCACATTCACAGGTAGTAAGTTTGCTTTGTGCAGGTCAGTGCTTGGTCAATGATTTCGACTGGTTTTGATGGATACTTAAATATTTGCTTGGTGATGAAGGGTTTATATTGATGTAACATGGTGGAACAAAAGACTAAAGAGGATCTTTAGGTACTGAGAGATAGTGAGTTGGACACGTGGGTGGACACATACATATGTCATTGGATTTCAGGTGTGCACAGCCTTTACTCATGGCAGCTCGGAGAGAAGGGCAGAGTGAATGTAGGGCAGTTTGTACCTGCCTGTATAGGTCTCTCTGCTAACATAAAGCTCAGCATCACTTTCCTCAAGCCAAAGGGGATTCTAGGAATCTTTGACAAGATGTGAAATTTCCAAAATGTCTACCTCTCTTCTTTGATGCCACTTTTGCAACTGGAAATTCCTACCTACATCCGTCCTCAGTCCTGTGAGGCACTGGTACAGGTTGGTTACAGGGACAGCCAGAATTCCTCTTCATCCCATCCTCAGAGGCCCTGAAACCCTTCCCTACATTGGTAGTTGGGTTGATGCTACAGAGGGTGTTGGATCCCAATGGAGGAAATCCAATCCTTGGGGAGCAACAGAAATTTCTCTTGGTGACCAGAGAGGTGGTGCATTTTAAGAGCAAGAAACAGCAGAGAACATCCAGAGAAAAACAGATGCTTCCAATACAGAAGCAGCCTCTGCCGCTCTTGGATGGAAACAAACTGGGACAGTGTTTCTGCCTCAGGGAGTTGGCAATATAAGGTCTGAACCTATCTTGGGAGTTGTGGATATGGTGTTTTGGTTTTTCTTTCTGGGGCTCCCCAGTTCAAGAAAGACAAGGAACTACTGGAGAGAGTCCAGCGGAGGGCTACAAAGATGATTAGGGGACTGGAGCATCTCTCCTACGAGGAAAGGCTGAGGGAGCTGGGGCTGTTCAGCCCGAGGAAGAGAAGACTGAGAGGGGACCTCATCAACGCTGATAAATATCTCAAGGGGGGGTGTCAAGAGGATGGGGCCAGACTCTTTTCAGTGGTGCCCAATGACAGGACAAGGGGCAACAGGCTCAAAGTGGAACACAGAAGTTCTGCCTGAACATGCGGAAAAACTTCTTTCCTGTGAGGGTGCCAGAGCCCTGGCACAGGCTGCCCAGGGAGGGTGTGGAGTCTCCTTCTCTGGAGATACTCAAAACCCGCCTGGGCGCAGTCCTGTGCAGCCTGCTCTGGATGAGCCTGCTCTGGCAGGGGGGTTGGACTAGATGATCTCCAGAGGTCCCTTCCAACCCCCACCATTCTGTGATTCTGTGATTCTTTAGGAGGGAGGATATGGGCAGAGCAAGAGAAGAGCTGATCAGCTCATGAAACAGAAGGCTAGACAACTGATCATACTGACATTCAGTATTTGTCACTTTCCTAAAATGATTGGTTGGTAAGACTTGACATCTGACAAAAATATGAAACTCAAAACCCACAAAGACAACTTTCCTGAAGTCAGCTGTCCCTCTGTAGTTGCAGGTCTGCTTTTAAGTGCAGTGATACTTCTGCACAGAATTCACTGTTTGAGGGATACTTTTAGACAGAAATAACGTTCATTATTACTTCTTCTCCTTGCACAACTGTCTAATACCCTGTTTTATATGTGCATATGTTATAGTTTGAGAATAACTATTTGTTACCCCACATTCATTCTAACTGATAATATTTATTATTACAATTAAAAAAAAGCCTAATTTGAGATACATCAGAATGTAGTAATTACACTTTCTTTCACTGCTGAAGTTTGACATTTTTGAGTTTGGATTCCAAAGAGAAATTTCTAGGATGAGTGAAGTCTGAGGTCTCTGACATACTTCTATGCATGATTTTTCTAACAAGTATTCATTGTGTAGCCTTCGCAACAATAGGTGTGAATGAATTCCACTCTAATTTAGAGAAAAGAGTAAAGTGAGGGTCATACCAACAAAGTATTCTAGAAGAAAATGGATAAAATAGAATGAAAACTTTTTATTTCATTAAAATGAATAACCCATCTGTGGGTGATGAAAGTGTGCTCTTATCTTACACAAGAAGAAAAACATATGGCTGAAGGTAAATTGTAAGATACGAAAAGGTTGAATTTAGTTTAACATTTATCTTGTAGACCAAAGACTTTGAAAGTCAATGTATATCTCTCTGCTCTGCAGAGGAATTTAGATTTCCCTAGACCTCTGTGTCCTTTGAATTCTGCAGTGATACAGATATATATGTTTTAGTTTGGCTGGCAGCCATGGTAAAGCATGCCAGATAGTTATATAATTTATACAATGCTTTTGACCACTCCACTTTCTTCATTACCAGAAAAAAAACCCCACCTTTAAATGTATAAATTGGGAAATACATGTTGAGTAGGAAATAATTGATTTTTGTCCTTTGATGACACAGGACCATGTCTATGTTGAAAAGCGAGCACGGCTCCTGCCTTTAAGGTGAAGGGGGATGGATTTTTACCAAAGTGTTTTCCTGGACTCTCTAGCTGCTTTTATTCTTACCAAGCATGCCCTAAATCTTTTTATCTATGCTTCACCATCATAAGGCAGGCTGAATATTGTGCCATCCACACAGGCTCTACTGACTTCTAAACAGTTAGCAGTACAAGCCTTTTCAAGTCTATATCAAAGATGCCATCTGCTAGTAGTGGTAGTCCTGCTTATGGTGCTCTCTGGGTTTCAACTAGACAAGAATTCAGCAGAAACAATGGGGACTGGGCTTCAAACATTTTTGGTAAAAAGGATCTATCCGCTAAATTAAAAAGGAAAAGAATTCCTGGGGGGGGAAACACAAGAAGTGATATTTGTGTATTGATTCCTCTGAATGAGCAGACTCACTCTTTATGTCTCCTTTAAGGACATAAACCTAAACCAGTCAATACCCTGCTTGGAAGTTTTGTTTAAGTTTTCCTTTTCATCCTACTCTACCAGCTTTTCCTTGGCTCTAACACAAGACTTATTTTGCTTTGTTTTACTCTTTATTTGCCTGCCAATGTATACCTTTTGTATTTTGTTTCACATACAATTATAATAAAGGGAGTACTTCCCTCTTTCATGCTTTTAAAACACACCTTATTCCAGTAGCATTGCTATCAATGCTTTACTGATATGTGACTAACTCTGGTGAGTTTCTTTTTCCTTGAAGTGTATTTTTGTTTGCTTGTATAACAAGGCTTTCTTAACAGAAATAGGAATAAATAAAGCAGATGATGTTCTGACATTGGTATGATACTATAAACACTCATTGACTTTCCATGGGATATTAAGGGAAGCTACCTCCTTGAACAGTTAGATCTTTCAGTTAATTACTAAAATCCCTAATGAAAATGCAGGTAGAATTGTTCTGTGTCACAGGGCTCCCCTGTTTCCACTGAGCCTTTTATTTATTTATTTTTTATCCATTAATATAAAGTTATTTATTTAAAACAATCTTTTGAAACCCTGTTGTACACATAGCAATGAAAAAGGGGATAACAGTAGTATGTACCACACTTTGAAATAAGTTTATTTTAACGTGAACTCTTTTTCCTTCTCTAAAAGCCTACTCATCCTGAATACATAAGCAAGGCAGAAAACCCCAAAGAAAATTATGTAATAAAAAGAAAATAAGTTGAATTTTTTCGAAGGGCAGATCTTGTTACTATCTTTCTCTTTCATCTTTCAAATTCCCTGTGACTTAACCTCATTTCTCGACTTCTGATTCATCTGATTCTTGCCTGACATTACAGCGGAGTGGACAGAAAGTACATCAAATACCAATGTTAACTTCAGCCGTACTCCATGTATGACAGGATCTTCTTGCAGGACCTCTACGGAAGCTTGGCAGGAGCTCAGACACCGTATCCACAGCTCCCAAGAGAGGCTCAGGCCTTGTATTGCCAACTCCTTGAGGCAGAAACATGGTCCTGATTTGTTCCCACCCAAGAGTGGCAGAGGCTGCTTCTGTACTGGAAGTAATTTGAGATTGCCTCTAGGAATATTAGTCCATGTCAAAGACCTTGTAACAAGTTGGCCTTTCCGGACATCTTATAAGCTTTATTTTTTCTCATCTGTACTAGTATTTCCATTCCACATTTAATGCCATGCACCTGCCCATATGTGGGCACGGAACTCAGGGGGGTTGTATTTTAGCCATAGCATTCTGCAATTATTTCAGTTTATGTGCCTGAATCTTCAACTTGTTTCTCCCTTGTCCTGGTGTCCTTATGACAACAAAAAATTTCTGTATTTTACAGAAGAAGCAAGACCTAAAATCCTTTGATTTTTAGAGAATGTCCCCTTAGTGTCTTACTGAATCCCAAAATGAAGCAAAGGATAATCCAAAATAAAATTAACTGATTTACTGAAAAATCTGAATTATTTTTGATTGCATTGTTTTTCATTAACTTTTTTCTCAAGCTATGAATCATTGTGCAACTCAGAGAGCTCTGGTCAGTGCTGAGCCTGCTCCCTTTCTGCTCTTTCTAACAGGTAGCCAGGCAGTTCGGCCAAGGATGACACTGCCAGAAAGAAGCTGTGAGCCTCACAATCCCGTGAGAAGGACAAGGAGCTGGTGACATTGTATTACAGGACAGAGGAGGGAAGCTGAGGATGACAGGCAATGATCAACAGGGGATGAAGTTGGAAAGGAACGGACCCACCAGTGGGTAGCAGTCTCAGAAGGATCTGGGATCTTTCAGCAGATCCTGTGCAGGTAGTATTAAATGAATTAATGCTTAATGTCCTGCATAATTTAATTGTTATGGTTTCCTTTATAGCTTAGCAATTATAAAACATTTAATCAGTTCTTTGTTACATCATTAGACCTCACCTTGAATCACCAAGTACATAAATAAAGCATTCTGTTAGCTTCATTTTACACTTCTGACACATAAGTAGAAGTGGTGTCACTCTATAAAGAATATGACCCCTGTGCAATGATCATATGTCCTTCAAAAAATTGTTTGAAGTCTCAAAACCTTTGTCAGAGCTCTTTAGAAGAGTAAAGAGAAGTTTTAAAAATAGGTACAAAACTAATTAAGAGTTTGCATATGCAGTGGGAGTAAAAGGTCTGTTTTGTCTTTGCAAAAGGTTAATAGCAGGACACCACATGGCTGCGTTCTCAGACTGTTATTTATTGTGTCTATAGATCATATTGGTAACCTCAATCAGCCTGAAGATTGCAGCATGGGTGCTGGTGTGGCCAAGTGCCAAGTTTTGAGGAATTACCTTCCTCTCTGTGCACAAGCCAGCATCCTGTATGAGTGAAGCAGTGAATAGAAGCATCCCTCGGGTCTGGGCAAATGCCATAGCGTCAGAAGTTGAAAGCTGCTATTTAGGAATCTTTGCTTAATCTGTTCTTAAACTCATCAAAGCACCTGAAAATGGCCTGTATTTGCATATGGCTGTTTTAAAAAAGGAGTCTATTGGTTGAGCTCTGGCCTTTCAGTAGTTTGGACACCACACAAATCACAGGTTTTGCCCTCCAGTGTAGTGTTTGAAAACAGAAATGTACATTAAATATATAACTATAAAATATGTAAATTTGTGCCAAATATATAAACAGTAGCAAGGACTTGAATCCAGAGCAGAAACACATCCCGATTGCTGTTTGATCACACGAAAGACATGTAAACAGAGGCTGTCATTTCTCTTTGACCGTACGTTTCAAGCGCTTGTGTGTAGCATCCTGTCTACTTCCATATGCCTGTCTCCATACCTCTAGGTTTCTGTCAGCGCTCGTGTGTTGTGGCATTCCCAAACCCTCCCATTCCAGGTGTTTGCTCTGTTCCTTTTCCATCTCCAGCTATTCTTCGCCTGCTGTCTTCAGCCCCTGTAAGCCCTGCCTGAGACATCCCAAGCCACAGCAGCCCCCAGGCAGGTGCTCGGGGGTACAAAGGTGAGTTCGGTAATTTCGGCATGGCTGGGTCATCTGACCATGTCCCCGGGCAGAATTACCACTGCTGTTAAATAATAGTCCTTGCTGTTCAGGAAGGGTTTCTGGCAGATGTCCTGTGTTAGAATATTTCTCAGCTGAGCAGTTCCTGATGACTTGTATAATCATATCTAAACAATTTTAAATGTGTACTTTTGGGGGGATATTTCATGATAAGTAGAAAATGGTACTAGATGAGCCACGAGAGACGTGTACAATGTCAATTTAAAATAAAAGAGAGACTTCTTTCTCCCTGATTTATCATCCAGGACTTTTGTCTGGACTTTTTTACAGCAGAAATTTAAAACATTTTTTACTTTTAACTAGTAAAAAGTCTTGGTTTAGTACACTAATGATTTCCAGGCAAATTAAATATTAAAAGCAAAGTCTGAGAAATGTAGCTTAAAATATCTGAACCTAAGACTCAAAAAGAGGTATCTTAGTTGTGAGGGGTGTTTGTGTGCGTGTGTGTGTGCTTGCATGCGCCTGCTAGCACAAATGGTTCAGGCTCATTTAAGAATGGGTAAAATAATAAGAACAAAGAAAGGGCTGGGGAATGATTTGTTAGTGGTGATAAAATCACAGGAATGTGTCTTCCTTTATCTTTCATGAAAGAAAATAATTAAAACCAGCAAGAACTGACCTCCAGCTTTTGGTCCAAACATAAATAATCAGTCTCAAAATTTCAGCACAAGGAAATGTAATTATAAAGAGCCTCAGCAGATGCTACAGAGCCTTTTGCAGAGTTCTGCACACTCCCCAGGCAGAGTAAAAATTCACATCAGAGATGAGAGTTGGAGAGAAAGTAAGTGTGTGTCTCACAAAGTGGGTCCCTGTAGGCTGGTGTGCATATGTAAGGCAGTAGATAAAAACCATGGTAATTTTGATCTCTCCTCTTTCTTGGAATCATTTATTTGTTTACTGAATTTAATTTTTGGCTCCTAATTCATGTGAAATTTCAGTAGCAGAACTGATTTTAAATTCTTTTTAAAAGAAGCCTTGAAAGGCCTTCATACAGAACTTCTTGCCTCAAAGCGATGTACAGCGGTCCTCAAATGAGGTTGTATTGCCAGCAGTTGTCGTATAGCAGAAAAGTAACACGATAAATATTCATTGGTAGACTGTTGCAGACCCGAGAATAAAGTGAGAATAAGTTTTATTTATGTTTAAAATGCTAAATTCTTCGCATTAGTAAAAAATCTAGTTTCCCTTAGATGTGTTTTTCTGCACATCCTTTGATTCTTAGGACAATGATGTTGAAGAACAGGCCTAACCTAGGGGTTGAGAGACCTGCAGTGCTCTGTGTTACTTTACTGTACGTCCCTGAGTAAGTCACCTAGGACTGACCTCTAGGAAACACCTGCCAAAAGTTCGGGACAGAGCTCCCATTTTGGAAAAGCAGAAATAGGCTATTTCTCTTAGGCAGGCAAGTCTCAGAACGGCATCCTCAAATGGCATCGAGCTTTGGGCAGCCATTTAAAAAGGCAAAAACCCCTTGGTCCTAATCTTGCTGAGGGCAAGCTGTGCTTACCTGCATTCTGCCAAGTGCTTTGCTGCCGAGAGGTGTAGCGTGAGCGCTCCGTGGCACCATGCTGTTAGCAAGGGAGATTTCCTCCCGTTTGATTGCAGTAGTTTTACGTGCCCATTCCTTGGCCGCAGCAAGACTGCGGGATGCCTTTGCAGCAGCACGTGCGTCAGGAAGCGGCTGAGAGGCGGCTGGAGGCACTCCCTGGGACAGCTCGCCGAGCTCAGGCACGAAGGTTTTTTCACGAACAGTTTGAAACGATAGGCATAGTAAGCTGTAGAACCGGAACGTCAACTCCAGCAGGATTAAAATAAACTGAGTTGAGAAGATGGGTGTTCTTAACCTCGTCAGTATTTGTTTCAAGAGCAGGAGCCTTATAGGATCTGTCTGATATGGATTACATATATAGTTCCTTCTCCTTCGTGTTGCTGCATGTCCCTCCATTTCGTCATTCAGCACCTTGCTCTGCAGCAGCAAGAGTGCAGGACATGATGCAGAGTCCACTGGAATTTATCCCAAATATCGGTCAGGGATCTTGCGAATCAAAGCCTCCAGTTCATTGCTTCCTAAGGCAGATGTAGTCCCTCCAACCTGGGAAAATAACTGTAGAAATAGAGCCTTTCTACAAGCTGCCTTCAAACTGAAATGAAAGGTCTTTCGGATGTGATGGTGCCTGTTTTAAGAGCTGGACCCATGTGCCAGACAGATATGAAGGAAGCAGAGGAGGACCATGAGGTGTGGCACCACAACAAATCTGCCACGTACCGTGGGATCTCCTGTTTTCTGTGTAGCATACAACTGTGGTACAGCTTCTCACTGTCCACCGTTAGCCTCTCAGGGTGGCTGCCAGCGGGGGAAAACACTCAAAGCTTGATTCTGGTTTTGCGTTTCCTTGCTCTGCCCCTATTCCTGTGACAGAGATCGTGCCTGAGTGGGCAACGAAGAAATGTTCAGAGCCCTGGGGCTGTCTCTGTTCTTTCCTCACTCAGGTTTACTAACTCAGCAGCTGGTCTCTTTTGGCCTTCCTAGCATAAGGCAGGCCTGGAAATAAAAAAGTCTCTTATTTCCTTTGCCTCCTTCCACACCTCTGCTTCACGGTCTTCCTTTAGGCTTTCTTCGTCACCTGTAGTCTCAACATTTCAAGGAAAGTAATTGATACCACTGGTCAGAAATGTAAAGTTTCTCTTCACATTCTTTTCTGACCGTATATTTTCTCCATTTCCCCTGTATTGTTCAAAGCGAGGCTGGGGGGCGGGTGGCAGAAATAGGTTCAGGGTTGATTCTGCTGTTTCCTAGCTGTCTGAGCCAACATAATAAAGCTTCGTCTTTTGAGGCCTTCACAATAAATCTTTGTCCTTTGAGGCCTTCAGCAACACCAGTATTTAGGTATGTGTATAGGAAACCTGGGTAATAAGGGCTTCCATATGAGTGAATGCCTTTATAAAGAAATGTGTGTCAAATCTCTGTCCTTCAAGAAAGACCTCTGCATCCAGGATCTCTTTCATTTTCAGAAGGAAAATACAGAAAGAAGACCCCATTGTAAGCTGACCATTTCCAGAATGAAGACCCCATTGTAAGCTGGCCATTTCCCTTCCTTTTGGGAAAAGCCAGCTGTTTCACTGTATGAAACTCGTATTTGTTGTACACTGGAGTCTTCAGGATTGCTTCACATCTCATTGTGAGACAGAGCGTGTGCCTCAGCCTTCTTCCCATTTCTTTCATGCCTTTCTGAAGTATTAGAAAACATTTTTTTTAAAAAAAATTGATATTACTGTTTTTTTAAAGTGTTCTTGCAAGTAAACAAAGTAATAAACTGTAGCAAGTGGGAGACAGAACAGTAAAGTAAATATAAAGCAGAATATAAACATACTGTATATAATGGAATAGTAAACATAACCCTAAACATACACTAAATAAACAACAAAGTAAAATAAGAAGTGATTTGTGGTCCAGTGGATTTTGTTCAGCATTTAAGTCAGAAGAGAATTCAATTGATGAAATGCGGCATAAACGTTAAACATTACTTATTAGGTAGAATTTTACAAAACCAAGTAAAATATAATCTGCATTTTAAGGAGATTACAGTTTAGAACTAGAAATAATTCAAGTATGAAAGCAGAGAAAAAAGTACAACTTCAGCTATTTTCACTTACAACCATGTTGCTTTCTCAAAATTGTTATTTAAACACTGCTTTAAGATCTGCAATGCTAAGCTAAAAGTCCAAATGTTTAACTAGTCATGTCATAATGAGTTTTCACTGAAAAAATGAGAATATCTGTAGGTTTTCAAACTGTTAGGTTAATATACTAGTCAAACCTTTTTAAAGAAAAAGCCGTATCATCCATTCTTTTCTTTACAGAAAATAACATACTTACACTTAGTATAGACAACATTGCTTTGTGCATTGAGATAAGGCACAAAAAAATAATGTTATAGAGAGAATCAGTGAGAATACACAGGGAAAAGTTCTAGTAATGCTGCGTTAGAAAAGAAGGATGGTGGAATTATTGCTTGTGGTTCTCTGTTTATTCTGTTGCATACCATCTTGCTCACCTAATCCTAACTCCACTGCTTACAGTGCTAGCAGACGTAATATTTGTGCTGTGTCACAGCTTCTGCATATTTATAGGCCTGGAAATCCTTTTTGCTCAGTTGAGGGGCTGAGGTGGCATGTGAGGTGCTTTCACACTGCTTGGGGGTGCGTAGCTGTTATTTTCAGCCTCTCTGGTGTAACAGGGCTGCTGTTTAGAAACTGTGAGGAATCTGCTCAAAGGAACTGTAGGAATAACGAGCGCAGGGAAATCTCAGGCTGAGATGTGCTAGTTGCTATTCAGGGACTCAAAGTAAAGTGCATTAGCCAGCACTTAGGAGTAAACGTGTGCCCAGGGCCTGCTAACCTTCAAATTTAAGGATGTATTTAGGGACTATCACCTGCATAAATAACAAAAGAAGATTATTGTTTTAAACAATATCCAGAACGTGTCAGTAAGACATTCTCGTTCCAGGGTCTGCATTATCCTAGATGAAAATGATTCTCTTGAGTGCCTTTGCGTTTTATCAGGGCAGATTTAGTCCCTATCGGAGGGCACCCTGAACCTCTGGGATTGGCAACAGGCAAGACGTGGGTGAAGTGCTTCCTTTGCTCCTGTAGGAAACGTGATGGCTGACCACATGCCTTGCCATCACAGGGAGAAAACATGAAGTTATTCATCCTCTGATGTGGTGGACATCTTCAGGCACTGGAAATCAAAGGTCTTAGCCATGGCTGAGAGGTGGTTTGGAGGATGAACTAGATGCCGTCTCCTGTGAAAACACCTCAAGTAGGAAAGTGCTTTTATGCTCAGTCAGTCCCTGGGTTTGATCCAATTTTAAAGAGAGACAAGGAGAAGCTTTTCAATGGCTGCACAGGGAGCAATATCAGCCTTCTGATGTTTCCAGACCTTTCAATTTTTGCTCTTTCCTTCCAGCTCTTTTTTCCACCTTTGCTTTATTCTAAGCTGCATGTAAAAGCAAAGTTCAGGATACTTCAGTGGAGAAATCTTATAGCCACACAAAGCAAAGCTGACTCTAATGTTCGTTCATCCCTATACATGAAAAGCTCCAATTATAATCAGCAGGCAATCTGCATGTGTGGGGAATTTCAGGAGCTGAGGATTACGCTGGTAGAGGGTGGACTTTTCCTTTCAAGTCTGCTGCACTGTATTTCTAATCAATTGTTTAGCCTTTAATCGATTGACTTTTGATTTAATTGACATTGACTGCAATCCTTTTGTTCTTTACTCTGTTGCAGCTGTTGCTAGCACACATCTGATTGTACTTAGAGTGGGCCCAATCATTTGTTTCCCAGGGAAGAAAACCCTTATCCAAAGCCCTTAATTTTTCTTTGTCTTCTCTCATTTAGTATTTTGCTGGAGTTAGGAACACAGGGCCATTAGTTTCATGGCCAGAAGATCATTTGTTTCATTTGAAAAATAGTAAATATCTGCCATTAGTGCTGCTGCAACTGCTAGCTATGGATATGAGAATATTTCATATTTAAATTAGTTGTGAAAATGAGACTAATTAGTTGTTTTAAGTATTAATCTATGACTAATACCTCAAAAGTCTCAATGAAGAGAAAATGTGCCATTCTTCTGTTACGTGGCTTAATAAAGTCAGGTAAAGCTCAGCACTGCGTGTTGTTCAGATTTAGAAGTAGCGTAATTAATTTCATCCTGACTTGGCAAATGCCTGAAGCAGCATTTGGCTGTACCAAGGGAGTGTGCTGTGCATCTCTATCAGTGGCTTAGCACTAAAGCCCTTCTGACAAATATCTAAGCCTCTTGCACAGCATATTGAGGTTCTGCTGTTTGAGTCATACTTTGAGCTTATTGTCCAGCATCTGTGGCTTTCAAAGCTGGTAAAGCTGAAAGTTGATAATAGTAATACTGAGCTCTGGTACTTTTCACCAAAAACATCTCTTCAGTTCGTTGATAAAGAACACGAACCACTGCGAGGCTAAATGACTTATCTACCCAGTATCACATGAGAAGTCACTGGCAGAGCCAGAGAGAAAAAAGGCTCAAGTCACCTCTGGTAACCACAAGACTGCACTTACTCCTTACCTCTGTAGCGATCCATCACTGTATCCAATTTGTATCAGTGTGGTAAAGAATCTTTGAAAATATAAATAAGTGTTCAAAAACAGTGTTCGGAATTAATTCTGTGGCTTTGCCATACTTTCTTCTTACACTTTTCATTTTCGTTATTGAGTCAAAGATTATTTGCACATAGCAAATATTGTTCCTCTGGATTTGTTTCCCAGCTGTTTTGTTCCTCTTGTGCAAGATGTTTTCTCTGCTTTCTGACTTCAAACTTTTCCATGGGAGCCAATTAAGGAGTTGTCACCTTCCTTGCCTGACAGGATAAAATAGCAACTGATGTCCCCCAGTATGGTACCCCATCCAAAATAATATCCTGGGGATGTTTCCTTTCTATCAAATTTAAATGAGAGTAAAATTCGTCTTGATTTCGAGTTTTACAACAGAAAGTATTGGAGATTATGCCTAGACCTTCTTTCCAGCTTCTTTTCTTCCCCCCTACTTTCCTTTCGTCTCCTAACTTGACATTCATCCCTCTAAGAGCCTTGATCTCAGTATTTATCTCTGTGTGGGGAGGCTTTCCAAGACAACATTTTAGTACAGTACATTTTGTATTTAACCAGCTGGTGTTATTGCTCCAGGTGCTTCTGAGCAACACACCATTAACACCTCAAAGTATTTGCTGTCAGTCCTGCTGCCCTGTAGCAGAGTCTTCAAGGAAGCCAGCAACTGCACGTCTTCTCTTGAGGGGGCAATAGTGACCAGGTTTAAAAACAGAGACAGGCATTTTGTGGGATTTTCAAGGGTCTTGCGTGAGTTAAAGAGCACTACACTGACTCTGAGGCTTCCGTAAAACCCGCTGCCAGCTTTTTGTACAAGACCTTTCTTAATGCAGGGGAAACTTACGTATGGAGTTACACAACGGGTACATCCAGGCACTTGGCTGATATGTATGTGCTGTACGTGCGCGTATTTTGAGTCATGAGACACGATGCCACAGTGCTGCCCTGGTGCCAGGTAGACCACGTCATCTAGCAGAGCATACTGCAAGGTAGCACGTCTCCTTGACTTTGCTGGAATCTTTGTGGTGCCTGCTGAAATGGATGGCACATAGGGCTATGCCAGCGATATACATGGTGAGGATTCAGGTTCCACGTAGAAACACTGGCAAAAGGAAAACTTTTTAGGTACACTCAAACTGAATATCTTTAAAAAAAAAAAAAGAAAGAAAAGTGAAGAGGATTCATTTATTTATCTCGGAATGTATCAACTGAACTCAAGCAAATGGTTCATTTTCTTCTGGTCTGTAAGCATAACAAAATGTAGTTTAATTTCTAAATTACATATTATTTTGAAAATGGAAATCTTTTTTTTTAATGTGGTCAAATACTGGAAGGGTTCCAGATTCTTTTTCTTTCCTCATTGAAAGATTTTGCCGAGTTTAACCCCAAATCACAGCCTACTCCAGTTGTCCTGAACTTCTATTTTTTTAATATATATTTATGTATTTACTGTTCACTGTACTTCTAAAGTGGAGAATGTTCAGGGTATGACAGGAGGAAACCAGAGCATGAGAGGAATCCGAGTTCTTCGTGTTCCTATTTTCTTTTTTTTTAAAGAATTCTCTCCCAAAATACACTGCCTCGTGTTCAGCCGAGGTTTCATTGTGTTTTGGCAAAATCTCACTTTTCTAATTATGCTGCACTCTCTGGCAAAACTCCATTTTTAAAACATTTCCATGTGTCTGTAAATAGCAGGAAAAAAGATAGTTAATACTGGCCCTTTGTACCTCCTTATCCCTTCATACTGGAGCAGAGTCTGTCATTTTGAAGTTTTTACCATTGAAACTATGTAAGTAAGGCACAGCCAGCATATCTACCCTCAATTTTCTGAGAAGTTTCTTTAGCTGGATGTGAGTGTGTGTTTCTGTTTCTCTCTCACATCTTTCCTTTGTTTCAATGAAGGGAGAAAGGCAGAGAATTGAGATTACAAATACAAAAACAAAAAGAAAAAAACAAAGAATAAAGGGGCGTTTTACTAGGTAGAAAGTAATTTTATCATGTGCATGAGAGTCACTGTTGAGCAAAGCATAGGCAAGTGGAGCTGGGGAAGAAGCAGAGTTGGGATGGTATAATAGGCTTGAGTGGAGAAGCAGAAATAATGATTTGGAAAAATTTTCTTCTCATGACTCATATGCCTCTTCTTCTTGTCATTCTTCTCTCCCACAAGGTTGTTGACATAGTCCTGAGGAGCTGATGAGCTGTTAATACTGCTCACTTTTTTTCATGAAAATGTATCTCAGTAAAGATGGAGAGAACAGTGACACTAAAAGTATGACAGGTAAGCAGAATTCTAAACAGAATGAACTTTACAACCTTTCTCCAAAACACTGATAAACGAGTTCCTTAAAATGCTCTATCGTGAGAGATAGGGTAGAATATTCTTCATTTTATTGCCTATCTAGTACAGAGTGAGATCTGCTTCATTTGCTATTTTGCCCAAAGTGTCACTGATAAAATCGAATTTTGTATCCAATCTGTTACTGTAAAACATTCAAACAATTTTTCCTGCCAGCAGTCACAGAAACAGCTGAATGGAGTGCCTGCTTCCGCTGCCCTTTGTTTATTCCTGACTTAAGTGGTCCACTGATATGGAAATTGCACTTAATTTTTATTTTTTGAATGAATATTGGTTTTTAAGTGGCTTTTGGAGTTTGTTTTGGACAAACTCTTCTAGGCTGTGTTTAGCTAATACACTAACTCAGATGTCATATCCCAAAGTATGCCAGTATACCAAAACAGAGATACTCACAGGGGTAAAGTTAGGCATGTGGTTCAGTACTTTGCTGAGTGGGAGACATGACATCAGTGGACGTAAACGCGACTGCAGGGAAGATCGGGTCTTTACTGGCAGTAATTTGCGCTGACTGTATTTCCTGTCATGTGAGGACCAAGCTAAGTTCTGCAAAGGTGGAGAGAATAATTAAAAGGGGAAGACAAATCCCAAGAACAGATTGAAAAGTAGGTCCCCGTCCCCCCCGTCCCCCTCCCCGCCCCCCGAGTTTTATTCTTTTATTGTAGAGGAACAAGAAGAAGGGAATACTCAAATGTTTGAAACCTCTCCAGTAATAACAATGTTAACCATCACAAGCACGTTTTATGTCTACCCACTCAAGAGGGAAGGTAAATGTGTTTTGGAATTTCATACCCTACTTTGCTGCTCCAGTTATTTTATGTTCTGGTCCCTCTGCTACCCATCAGTCTATTATAATTTGTTTTATTATTCAGTGGCTTTTGTTGTATAGCTGGAAATGATATATAGTATTGGAAAAAGAAATGCATTAAACATGCAGTGTTCAGTTAGCACGCCCTCATTTCTTTTACTTCTTTGTTACGATATATGGCAGACTTTTCCCTCTACTATTCAGAATTCTACAGAAAAGAAATATTGATGGAGAGGGGCTATCAAATGCCAGCAGTAGTTAGTGAGGGTTTAAATTCTTATGTCCAATCCAAGTCCTAATATAACCTTTAAATTGCAGAATAAAGTGTTGAAGTTGGTAGGAGCTACTGCACTCAACACCTCCCTGGGTTTGGCCCTCTGGCAGGCACCATCGTGTTTGTAAAGAGCTCCCTCTTGTTCTACTCAGATTTTCCCAGTTTTCCCACCCTTCTATGACTATCTCCCAAAGCTTTTCCTTTAAATTAAACAAGTATTTCACAAGAAAAACAGCTACTGAAGATTTCATTTAAAAGCGGGGTTTTTTTAAACGCTTGCTCCTACGAGCTGGGCCTGCTGCTGCGCTCTGCCAGCCAACCCGCCTGCTGCCCCGTTGAGTCCTTCTTGGGGTGGTCCTGGGGCAGACCAGTGCCGTGCACGAGCCCCGGGGATCTTCGCCCCAAGGCAGGCACCTGGATGAAGTGTTTTCTCAATTCACCAGAGGCAGCCCAAAGGAGTGCATTGGGGTGACCTCACTCTAGCCTCACGTGGTAGTTGCCTGTGGCTTTTCTGAATCAGGCCTCGGCCCTGGCCAACGTCAGTCAGCTTCCCTTTGCTTCCCCAAAATGCTGATGGGGTATCTTTGCTGCCTGGAGTCAGAGAAAGAGAAGCAGTGGGTGAGGCTTCTGCGCATGTCCTTCTTCACCATCAAATGCCATAATTGAGCCTCTCGAAAGACGTGTAGATGTGGTGCTTAGGGACGTGGTTTAGTGGTGGACCTGGCAGTGTTAGGTTAACGGTTGGACTTGATAATCTTAAAGGTCTCTTCCAACCTAAATGATTCTATGATTCTATACTTACGGTTTCAACCCAGTAGACTTAAACACATAATGGTTAACAGCTTCTTTGTCAAGTCAAAAGTCCAGTAGGTGGAAGAGCTCACTTGAAGGTGCTGCTACTGCTCCTGGGGTTTGCATGGTCTATCCACCAACCAAAATGTGGACAAAGCTGGATTTTTCTCCCTGAATTTAATCCTTGGAAAAATCTACCCTATCTCCAGGCTAACAGAATTACAGAAATAACACACTAAATACACTTCTTTTTTCCCCATGGAAATCAGTTTTCATAATTTTAGACAAATATCCAAACCAACCAGGAGCTGATATGCTCCATCACTAAAAACAAAGCAAAAGAGCAACGGAGAAGTCAGTGTAGGATGCACACGCTTAACCTGATTTCATTAGATGGATGATCTTTAACTAAAGTAAACCCAGCAAGTCTGTGTAGAGATAACTCTCATTTGATTTTAAGACCCGTGGATTGGTTTCATTTTAGCTTAACTGACTGCCTGAAGCTAAAGATTGTCTGAGCACCAAAAATGGGCTGAAATGAGAAAAACTGTGAATTAGGGCACATACAGCTACTTTGATGTAAATCTGTGTGTGAACCCATTTGCTTCCTGGTGAAAGTGTATAAAATCAATTTACTGCAAGTCAATAGCAAGCTGCCAGGGTGAATGTTTTTTGTTCTTACCTTAGGTCTTGAAGGCTTATGCAACCTAATACTTTGTTCCTTCTGATTTTCCATCTGGAATAAGGCTATATTTAACACCTTGAAAAGCATTATTTTTAATTTTATTTTTATGTCTCAAAATAAATCGCACAAACTGGAATTTCAGACAGAGTGCTAAAAGCTGTTTTAGTTCTTCACTGGTTCAGCAGTCTTCAAAAAATATGCTTGACTTTGACTGAGGGGCTATACAATTTGATGTTGGTGTTGAACCTCTGCATCTCCAAACTGACTTTTTTTTATTCTTTAATGTAAGGCAGTGCTCTACAGACCTGAACTCTGTGTAGTTAAATGCTGCTTCATTGTGGTTACATATTTCTACATAAATAAGGCTATTTGACTGCAGACTTCACAACCATTATTGTTATGTTGTTGTGTACAGTGTACAGATTATAGTGTGGGCTGTTATTTTGTATTTGAGGTTAAACTTTGGATTTATGTCTTCTAATTGTCAATTCCTGTTCTTCAATTTAATCAACAAATTTTGTGTGCATTCAAATGTAATTATAATTTAATTTTCTCCACAGCTTTCATGTTCTCAAAGAGAACAATTTGCCAGTTTGATACGTTCATTTCTTGAATTCAGTTTGTGTTGCCAGATGCTCTGCCATGCCGCTTGAAGTTTGGATGCAAAGTAAATAAAAAAGAAAATTCCTACCCACCCTACCCTCTCCCCCCCTAATTCTATGTTTTACAAAGAGATGGAACTACTGCTTTCTGTGAGCCATATCTTGTTCATATTTTCAGACCATCACTTCTGGATGGTGGGAACACTGCTGGGAAAAATGGAGTATATTGAAATTCGAAATGGAGATTACACACATGATGAAGAAAGAGTTCAGATAGCAAAGCTGTTTCCCGAGTTTATGCACAAGTCTATGTGTTATTTCTAGAGGACTTTTACCATCTATAACTAACCATCAGATATAACTCAAAAGAAGTTAAATAACTATGGAGGAGTTGTTTTTTTTTTTTTAAATTCAGATACCATCTCCTTCACCTCATCTGCTCAAAAATAAAAGACATATCTTTCTTTAAAAACCTTTTCCTGCCCATTACTTAACCCTGTCAATTTGTCCGGTCTGTTTTGGCAGTTTTGTTGTCTCTTGACCTGGTGAGGATATTGCTGTTGGCTGCACTGATGTTGTTTCTTGTGTGACAGCTAACTTTTGCTGACAGAGCTTATGCTGCAGCAAACCAATTCCTCTTCTCTCTTCCAGCTGTATAGTCGTATCCTAAAGTAGATGCCACTGACATAAATTGATAATCTATGGTTCATTAAATACTTCCATTTTGTAATTATGCCAAGAGTGATAAGTAAGAGATCTTCCACGAGAGAAGTCGCCTGAAATGCTGTTTCTGGCTCTTCTGCTGCAGATTTCAACAACACCCTGAACCACTTCTGATGAAGCACTTTGTTAGCTGTGCCCAACAAAGAAATGGATATACTAACACATCCCACAAACAACTATTTTCCTAGTTGAATTACATAGCCACCACAGGGCGCTTATGCATTTCTCAAAATCACAGTCTTATCTCCAAATTTGGGGGAGGGGTGGTGGTCGTAGTAATGTACTATATTTTTCCTTTAAAAGGCTTGTCTGTCAATAAAGTTTTTTTACCATACATTTACTGGTGGGGAGACTTTGGCAGCTGTGCCGATAGGTGTGTGGGTGAAAGCAAGAAGGTGAATGTGTGCATTGTGGTATTGTATATATAATTGAAGCATCTGAGCTGTGACTACGCTGACGAGAGATGGATGTGACAACGCTAAAAGATTCCAAGAATTCATCTGGTTTTACTGAATTGCTTTTGCCAACTTTTTAAGTAAAAGATTAAGTCTTTAAATCAAAACAATGGAGTTTTTCTAAAAAAAATTCCTTGACTGCATTAAAAAAAAACCCATTTAATATCTTCCAGATGAAAGATGAAACAAATTTAAATTTTGAAAGGTACAAAGTGCTTTATTTGACTTAATATATTTTCCTCAATTTTTTAATTGACAGAAAACTGGAAAAGATCAATTATTTACATGCTTTATGTTAAGCTTGCAAATGTATTTTGCTTATGTCTGTCCATGCTATAATGGAGAGATGTTTCAGCTGACATGATCCTGCACGTTAAGTGCAGGGGTCTGGGGAGTTAAGGACTCTAAGTGCATTACCAGTCAGTGCTTCTAAGCCAAGTTATCTCCAGGTTTCTTGGGTGCAGGAGGGGGTTACATGAATTAGAAATAGGAAATTAACACATTTTCTGAGTCCTCTGTGAGACCTGTGGTTTTTGCTATCACCAGAACCTTGCAGGAGTAAATTTCCTTGTAATTCCCTACGGTTTTGTCTATAATTCATATGCACTGGTCTGACCTCGCCCAGTCTAGTTTATCCTTCCTAGTGTCCTTTTAAGAGTTAAATGCTACTTTCTGCTTAGGGGCATTTGCTCATTGGGTGTACCTTTAACTTAAACAACTGACACACGCAAAACAAGCTCACCTGCACTGGAGGAACAAAGGAGAAAAGACAACCGGGTTTAGGGGTCAGATTTCCCAGTTGTTTCAAGACAAAGCTGTAGGCTGATCTCACTAGCCGCTCTGTTCAAGATCGACAAGGCAGAGCATCGTAGACAGCACAGCGACTGTGCTACAGCAGTGAGCCTGGGGGCAAGTGGAATTGAAATATTCGAAAACCTGAGTACAGTGGCAATTGGTTCTGCTTCCAAAGCTGCCCTTGCTCCTCCGGGCCCCGCTTAGACAGGAGGTGTTCTTTCCTCAGCAGTCCCCACCGCCTCCTTTCAGTTCAGCTTTGTAAGAAAAGCAAGGAGGCAAGACACGACACGGTAAAGAGCCGGGCGCGGGCTCCCGCCCATGGCTGGCTGCTGCGGGAGGCTGGTGACGGGCTGCCATCCCTGCGCCCGGTCCTGCGGCGCGGGCTGGGCTTTAAGGTCCTTCACACTGTGTTCCCTTTGGCTTTGTCCCTGCAAAACATGTGCCCAGATGCTACAGACCAAACCCAAAGCAACAAAGCCAAGTAGTAATTCAAAGCTGATTCGAATTCACTTTTTCCAGTCTCTCTTCCCCCCTGCCCTGTTATTGGTTTTAATGAGTTTTCAGTTAAGGCCATAAGGCCTTTGGTTCCTGAATGGCAGACTTATGATACTGCAGGAAGAGGCCTATCGACGCATGTAATTATTCATCCAGTCAATACCAGTATTGTTCTGTATGTTCTCCAAAGATTTTGCTCTGACAGCTGGCATTCCCGGACAGTAAGCTTCTTGGGAAACTTCAGTCCTCCCATCTTAATTTCACTGCACACCACCTCATGCAATAAATTCTTGCCTGGAACTATGGCAGCATGAACCAACTATTGCTTAATCACGCCAGACCTTGCAAACCATCTAAACTTAGAGCTCAAAACCAGCCCTTCAGTAACAGCAGTAATGCTCTTCGGATTTATTGTGTCCCTGTTAATGTGCTGTTTAGAGCTGTTTATGGCATTTGCACAACCAGCACAGCAGCATGGTAAGCATTAAGTTTGTGACAAGTGAGGAAGCATTTAGTCTGTTAATTCTGTGCATTTTAATACCCAGTCCACAAATATACCTATTCTGCCATGTCATATGGCAAATATATAGCTGAGCTGATGTTGACTCTCGCCAGGTATGGGAAAAATAACCTGATCAATATATAGTCATGGCTGTTTTGGGCTGTTCAGAGTGTAAGGGTCGATGTTCTTGGCTTATAATCAGATTGCCACGGTGAAGCTAAAATGCGCTACTGCTGTTGCTACAGTTGCATAAGCCCGTTCCTTTCCTTGTTCCATTTTGTTCTGTTCATCCAGGATCCACCCCCCCCTCTGTTTTTTGTGCATCTTGCTGTCACTTGGTCTGGTGTGCTTTGTTTATTTTTTGTCTTAGTACAAACTAAAGTGATGCTGCTGCTGTCTCCAAGCTGAGCTACATGATTATTTTTTTTCAGATCTCAGCAAATATTGCTGTATCTAAACAACCTTATGAAGAGTCTCGCTGTGATTTGGTATCTAGGTGAAAAGATAGAAAGTATTACTAACTTTGTACTGCTCATTGTCCTACCTGATCACTTGCATTGATTATATCCAAAAGCTTGTTATATCCTTGGTAGCTTTTATAGTCAAGACTCAGCCAACAAGATTGGAAGCATTCCAGGAGGGGTTACTTGTTTAGAGGTACTTTAGCAGTGGATTGTGGTTTTTTGAGTTGATATGAACAGGCTTGCTCTGAAGTAATTCTGACCAATCCATTCACTTTATGTAACTTGCAGAGGTATTTAGGGAAATGAAGCATTCTCCAAAGTGACATCCACGCAGTCCCGTTACTTGCAATACATATGTACAGTTGTGACTAGGGCTTCTGGAATAAACTATTGTAACATGATTTTGTATCCCTGATATTGCGAGAGTTCAATATTTTCTTCTGTTTTGCCACAGGTCAGTAGTTAACTGCAGGTGATGTGTGGTAATGACCTAATATGAATGCACTTTGGTGTGAGCCACATGTACTTTGAGACAGAGCAAGGAACGCTGCAAATTAATCTGTGCTTCTGAAAGGCAGATTCATTCACAGAGCTAATGCTAGCAGCACTAGAATATTTTTAAAGGACCTGCAAATGTTAAATATTTCCTCAGTATACAAAATGCTATCAATGGATTATGGAAAACAGTTGTTTTGTCAAGAGAGTTCTTATCTCCATAGATATGGAGCCTTTTATTTGCTTTTAAGTATGGCTTTTATTTGCTTTTGAGTACGTTACTTCAAATCACTTTGAACACTAGAACTTTAGATTTCTAGGTCAGAATAATAAGAAAAGTTTTTGGGGTTTTTTTACATTTTAGATTTCATTTAATAACTAGTTCATTCACTTTAGCAAAGTCAAAGCATTGATCTTAGATGTAGGACTATTCAGATAGTGAAATTTTCCAAATTAGAACAAGATCAACAAAATTCAACAAAATTGGCCTTGCAGTGAATAGTAAGGGCCATCAATTCCTGAAGAATACTTCAGACTCTATCCCTTGTTCTGTCCAGGATTAGATTTTGGCTTGGCTAATCCTCTCCTTGATAAATATCTGCTAACTGTATTGCAAAGAAGTCAGTGGTCTAATTTGATAGATAACTTTTCCAGTAGAGGTTACACAGTTTTCATGAGTGACTTCAGAGGCTTTCTTCCAAACATAGAATCACGTTTACATTTTTGTGCCAACCATCTAACACTATGTCCCGTCACATTAATAATAATGCCTATTTTAATTTCAGCAGGGCAGAAACCTGCACAACCTTTAGCACAACAAACCCTCACTGACTTGGTGCGGGGTGTGCTTACGTCTGACTCAATCTACGTTACAGGTAGATGAGATTATTTGATATAGCATTCGATTCCTAGTAAACTTCTTTGCTGTTTATTAGCCCTTATTGTCAATATACCGTCTACAATCTGAGCGAATCATCCATCCAGACTGCAATTTTCTTCCAGTGCCAGAACTCAACCTGATGGGAATGACCATAGCCTGTGGGGCCATGCCAATTTATAGCCATAGGCTGTTTTTTTGTATAAAATATGCTCTAAGAGACACAAGCAAAGCTGGGAAAAGTTTTTTTTCTAGAAAAAAAACCCAACCTTCCATTGAGAGAGGCCTTTTATTTTAGCTGTCCTGTTGGAAAAACAGCCCTCGGCCATATGCCAGGGACTGTGTCTAGTCTGTAGCACCCACATGTCTGACAGCGTCTCTGTCGTTACAGCTCTTCGAAGAATTCAAATTTGGCAGGACAATTACGAGACAGACATCTGAGTGTGGTGGACATGAGTGACGTTCAAAGGAAAAGCAAGCTGGTCTTGTGTCTGAAGCAGGTCGCCACGCCGGCACTTTCCAATCCCTTTGTCAAGGTTTCCCCCTGACAGACACTGCTCGCTCCCTCTGCTGCGCTCTCACGTTCCTCATCGATGCAGGGACCTCTTTTCTCATCCTTGGTATCCGTCTTTTATCAGTGGCAGCAATTTTGTTATACTGTTATTTCCGGCTTTGAGGCTGATGAGGGAGAACTGCAAGGGAGGAGGAAGGTGTCTATGGATACAGAAGGCAGAAATGTAGAAGTATGATAGAAAATAAATAACATTGCAACATTTTCTTTTCTGAACAGGAAAGTAAGAAAGTCCCAGACATCTTAGGACTGGATTACCCTATGTATTGAGATATGGGTATGTGGGTCATTATCTGTAATATTACTTGCTTCCTTGTTTTATGATATAATCCTTGAAGATTTTTTTAAATGTCAGAAATAAAGGTTTAATGTACTCCGGGGATTACTACTTCACGTCTCTCTGCCTGCAGGCAAGAGAAAGCAAAATTATTCTTTCTAATGAAATTACTGAAGCTGTTGTATTTGCCTTCCATGGTTCATTAATAGGAACTTGTTTGGTCTCAGTAATTTTCTCTTGTCACAGTGCAGCAAAATGCACACAGCTTCACTACGGATGAAAGGATTCTCCAGAAAAGTAAGAGAAAGCTCATACAGGAAGCTCAATTTGACATTTTAGAAGCAGGCGTGTGTCTGTTCCATCCACGTCACTTTATTAAAGAACTGCATGTACCATCTGGGAAGGATAGAAAGAGACACAATTCATAAAATACAGCAATACATCTTTCAGCTTCACTCCACGTGAGTATCTGGTGCTTGATGTGCAATCCAATTGCTACCATGTAACTAAAGGACACAAGACTTCTCTGTGGTCCTCTTATTTACCTGAAAATACTTGAAGTGAAGGGCAAGGCTACTGCATTTCTACAGTATTTTACTTGTAGAGTAATGGGTAGATTTCTGTCAGGTTAAGATCTTTGCAGAGGAAGTGCTCCTGGCCTAGATTCTGGTAGATTTTATGCCAGAAATAATGTGTGCTACTGAGAGAACTTCTCTGATGCTCTGTGAACTAGTATAAAATAATGGCTTGATATTTTACAGGTGTTTCAATTTATTTTTGTATGTGTGTTAATACCACTTGTTAGCATTTAGTTCAATCGCAATACCTGAATTAATTTATATCCATATATTCTGCAAAGCACTAAATGAAACTGAACCAGTGGATGCTTAGGTAAAAAACTTCCAGCCAGCTGGGTGCTTGTTTTGGGACTGGGTGATCACAGGAATCTGTAGTAACCTAGTTACCTGTTTTAATTCTTTTTAACTCATCAGTGACCACAGTTTCTATCTGATTCATGTGGTGGCCCATATGAAATCTTTTGACAGTCTCAATCAATTCACTGGCAGACAGCAATTTACGTTACAGAAACCAAGACAAAATTACCAGAAGCTAATGGGTCTCATTTTTGGCAGACTTTGCAGAGGAATCTGTATTACGAAATCTGACTCACTTTTCTATGTCCCAGAGGGACCTACTGGCTGATGGGTGAAGCATACTGGTAAAATGAGGAGCTCAAATCGCTGCTTCAAAAACTGTTGCTGCTGTGTGGAAATGTGGAGAATTCTCTCTTCAGGACAGGCAGTCTTTTTCAGGAACTAAAAATATTCTTAGATTAAAGGAAAAGAAACATATTGCTAGGCAGAAATGCTTTACACAGCTCATCTGTGCCCTGTGTTGGGGTGTCCTCATCAGCAAAAAGAAAGCTAACCCTGTATCACCTATGGGTTTAAAAAAGGTTAATTTTAATTTAAATTGTTGACCATGCAAACTTCATTTATGCATAAGAGAGGTAACAATTTAGTAGCATAATGAAAGAAAGTTATTTAACATGCTAACAAGTCCCCATAGCCATTACCATTAAATTGTTTAATTGACATAATTTAAATAAGAATATCTAACATATTTATATTTACCCCTCCCCCCCCCCAATCAGGATTTATATCTGTTAGATAACGATCAAACAAATCCTGACACATTTAATTATGTTTTACAACTGTTCCAAATATTTGGTATTCATTGAGCGACAAAACAGTAAGAGAAGTAGTGCAAACAAATTAAGTTGAAATTGCTAGATGAAAATGGAAGCTTGCTGGGTGTTTACTTGGGAAGGAAAGTATGATGTGAAGCAGAGACTGCGGTAGTACTGATCGATGCTGGCCTTGTGGCAGTTAATAGTAACTTTTCTAGAGAATTTAGTAGGAGGGAGACGAAGCAGAAATTGGTTGCCTTTGAGTTGTGCTTGTTCACTTGCCAAAAGACAGTTGCTCTTTCCTTCAAAACAGAGAAGACTAAAGTCAATGTTCAGAAATCACTGTGGTGTATTATGGACGGTGATCGCCAGGGCACTTTACAGGACCACAGGTTTTTGGAGAGACCAAGGCAACAGCCAAGAGAACTAGAAGTATGGGGGGAAAGACAAAATACTTACCTGACGTATCTGTAGAGAGAGAAAGGAAATACTAGGAGGCAGTATAAACACTCCGGGACAGACAGTATCTTGTTGCTCTATGCTGTGTGGTGCACATGGTTTAGCCCTTCTGAGCACCATTGCAACATTTCTTTTGCTGGGACATACAGGTATCATCACAGATACTGGATGGGAAGATAATGTAATATATCTTTCTAAAAGAGGCCACCCACTGACTAAAACGTGGAAAAGTTTTCTTGCTTTAAGGAGTCTTATCTAGATTTCCATTAATCTGAGGGCACAAAGAGAAGGTCTCTCTGTCATCTCAATTTCTTTGCATATCTTTGTTTATTTAGAAATACCCTACTGAGATAAAACTCCTAATTTATAGCTTGTAGTTTTGCGGACTGCAGGAGACTTAGAGAAGTAATAATAATAATAATAAAAGACAATAAAATAATCAGTCTTAAAAGGGGAAAAAATATAGAAATGACAAAAGAAAGAGACAATCCACAGACACAGAGGCTCTAATTGGACTTCCTGGCATCTTATCAAAATCAAATCTTGTTCTTGCCTTTTAAAAGAGTGCCTTTCATTGGAAGCTGCCAGTGACAAGGCATAAGGAGACATCTGTCACTATGACATGCCTTAAGTCTCTGTGTATAGGCCTGGAAGCAAAAACATGGGTAGATGGATAAGCCCCTAAACTTCCCAAGCAATGAAATCACACTCTGGTCTGATTGCATGAACATTTTGTGCAGTTTGGTTTCTTTAGGATCTGTGTGAAATGTATAGCCTTGGAAATGTCAGGAACCTCTCTTCCTTGTCTGTGAAATGCATGATCATATTTAATGAAGGAAAGTTGTGGCTGTGAAACCAGATAAATGGCTTTAGAATTTGAATGCATTTATTTTAATTTGTTGTATGACATCCCTGTCCTGTCCCACTCAGGTGCCCAGGCACGTCAGGGGAAGGGAGCTAAGCATTTTATTCTTGCATCTTTCAGTAGAATTAATTGAATCAAAAAGGATCGTTTTGATTAAAGTCTTGAGTGTGACTGATTACCTAGTGTGACAAGGCAGGAAGATTAGAATGTGGCCATTATCACTGTGGGTCAATGAATCCAATTTATGGATCCTAATGTCACCAAACTCAGATGTGTTTGGAGGTGGTTCCAGTTCTTACATTTGTACCCTGTCTAATGCTGTTTCTCTTGTCACTTTTGCATCAATAGCTAGTGTACGAGTACCAAGTGTTCACCATAGAGAAAGAAACTCTTAGGCAGATCTTAACAGCTTCTACAGAATCTGGTGCTGGTTGAAGCCATCCCATAAAGCATCGGATGAAAGCCAATCTAATTAACTAGTCAGCAACTGTGCTGACCAGGACTTTGTATCAGCGCTTGTTGAGTGTCAGGAAATTGGATCTGGGCTTTGATAGGGACAGATGAACTGTTGCTGTGTAAACTTTCTCAGACCACTAGTTACATGGTTTAGATGTCCACTGTGATACATCTATGGCACCTAAGTTGAAGGCCATGAGTATTCTCAATGTGATTTGTAAGAAAGTCAAAAAGAATGAAAAATCCCAAAATGTTTCTGAAACTTTTCTGACAGCTTCTTGAACAATCCTCCCAAAACTGTATGGGACAAGAGTATATTATGTTCCTCCTGTCCACCAAGTACATTTACCAAGACATCGCTGACTGCAGATGCCCAGAGTCAGTTCAAGGCCTGCCAGTAGACTAGGCAAAATTTTGCTGTTTCTGGTGCTAGCCTTCTCCTCTTATGCAACAAACTCAGTTTTGCGGCTGTAGAATGCCATTCCCAGGTCTCCTTTTACTACACATAAAGTGGTGACACAAGCAGACGGAGGTGCATGCAGGGAACCTCTTTCATTATGTCCTGGCATGTCTGACGCTGAAAAGACTTGCTAAAGGAATATCACTGAAGACAAAAGTCCTGGCTTCTTCATGCTAAGAGGAAATTCATACCTCAGTCTTTGTCTGCCCTGTCTCTGTGCCCGTGAAGACACCTTTTTGGGATATCTCCACGATCCTCTTTGGCAAGGGGCCAGCCTGAGAGCAGAGGGATGGGGCAGTGTGTTTCTGGGGCAGGAGCAGAGTGTATGTCTCTAATGTACAGTTATTGCCCCCACTCCTAAGGCGGCACCACTGCCACCCTCACAGACGCTGTCATTTGCACCTTTTGCTGCGTTACCCTAGAAGGAGGCACCGAGAGATTAGCCCAGGCTGAGACAGGGCACTGTCTGTGGCTCCTTGAAATGTGTGAGCCTCACCTCTTTCCATGCTTCATTCCCTTCATATTCCCCTGGCATTGACTGTTGCTGAATTAGGGATGTGAAAAGGTTACATGCCTGTCTGTTTCCTGTAGCACTTCTTTATGGACCTGTTGTATAGGGCCATGCTTGATCCATTTGTGAACCTGCTGATACTGTCAGTCTCCATCACCTACTACTCCAGCTGCAAGTTTCAGAAGATGTCGAAAAAACCCAAATCTCCTTGAAGCCCTGGCTGCCAGGTTGGGGTGTCCAGCTCCTCTCTCCCACAGGTTTTCTATCTTTGGGCTAGAGAGGCCACACAGGCAGTAAAATTTCTTCTGCTCCTTTTTTCCTAGCCTTTCCAAGGAGCGGAAAGGAAAATGCTACACTGAGCAGGCACAAGAGGAGTGAGGTCTGGGCTATCTTTTACTTGGAGGCTATTTGGCTATCCAAGTCAGCTTTGCTTGGGCTTAAAGCTGACATTACAAGCTTTTATTATTTGGGGCAGTTAATATTTACAATCACTTCTTGGAGGAATCTGTTTTTAAAACTGCAAGATCCATTTAACAGGTGTGGGTATGGAAAAATAATTGCACTCCTACATGAGCCACATTACCTTACTTGAGTAGGCAAGTCAGCCCCTTCTCTGTGTAGTGCATTACTTTGTGCTGCATGCAAGAGATTCCTGCTTTACTGCTATCGCTGGAAAAGTTCTTCGCAGGGTTAAAGGCAAAAGTATATCTAGCACAGGCATGGCTAGTCATTTGTCATTTCCTACTTCAGTAATCAGGAATGTGCTGTTAGAAATCTGCAGAACTGTCAGGTTTGGAATGAAGTGGGTTTTTTTCAAAGTCTCTCATTTGACTATTGAAACTTACGGGTTTTTTTTCCCCAGTAAAATTCTCTGAGATAAAAGAAGTGCATATTAAAAAAAGTACATGCCTGTGCAGAAATCCAAACAACAGCCAAAGACACTTAAAGGAAACAGTCACTCCTTCACACTACAGGAGTTATTTATTACTTTTTGCTAAACCAACATTGCATATCTCAAGCAGTTTCCTCTTCAGTGACCCTCTCTTGCACCTGCTAAATTTAATGGAAGAATACCCACTGAAATCAATGAGAACAAGATCACGCACACAGCGTGCAAAGAACTCTGTAAATGAACAAACCTGCCGTCTCCATTCAGTCCTAGGCTCCGAGCAGCTAGCCTTTGGAGACAGTTTTGCTTAGGCCAGTATGATGAGTCTAACAACTTTCAATCTCTTTTTTCACTTCAACCTGTGGTAACATTTGCTAGCAGGTTATTGAGGAATTGTTACAATGAAGTAAATTATGTGGGGTTTGGTTTTTTTTTTTATATGTATTTTCTTGTAGAAGTGTATATAACCCAGATAGTGCAGCTGGACAGTGTGTCATGCTCTGAGCAGGCTCAAGGCTTCCTTGGCATGCAGAAGCAGCTGGGAACCCACCAGGGGCTGGACTGCGCCTCTGCAGCCACCCACCGCAGACGTGCTGGGAGGGACAAGCAGAGGAACAGCTCTGCAAAATGAGTCTGCTGTTCTCAGGAGATGGAAACATCCTCCCAGGACTAGCCACTCTCCTCCACCCCTTGGCAGCAAAGTAGGTGGTGGGTCCATTTGGTGCCCCTCAGTAATTTGCTCCTCTAAGGTAAACTACTTGCCCTGCTGGAGCCCGGGTTTGGCCTTAGTCATCTCAGATGGCTGGATTTCTGACAAAGTACTATAATTAATATTTTGTTTTACTTAATTTGCCAAAATGTCTCTTTCTGGAGCTGCAGAAAGAAGTTTTCATCATAAGGTTCCTAAAAGGGAAGAGATGGATCTTATATGTAACATTAAAAGAAAACAGTGCATAGTAGCACCAACATTGACACTTTAAGAATAAGAACATTGTGTCAAGCGTCTAGGTCATTTGAAATTCATCACATGCTCAATTAGTACCAAATGCTTATCTAATGTACTTGCGGATGTCAGAGGCTTTGTATAAGTTCTGATATAATGGGTGATCACAGAAATGTGCGTTAGAGAACATCAGGATCCCAGAGCACTGAGTGGGTGTGCTGTAGAAAATATTAGGGTTTGTTTAGAAATCTGGCTCTTGAGAGTAGTTTTTGTTGAAGAAACTGTAATAAAGTGTAAGGAAATAATAGAACAGGGTCCACCCTGTAGAGATGAAAGTTTGAGAAATTTTGGACTCGGGTCTTGAGTTTTCAGAAAGCTCTGTGTGGATTCATCTCATAATGTCCTACCAGTTATGCCATATGCAAAGTTTGACTAACTTCCCAACCATAAATTGTACTATGAGTCTCTTTTTCTCATGAAGATGGTTTCATCTATTTCTTCACAAGCACTGGACTGCACTGATGCCTTCTGCAGTACTGTATGTGCTCCGGACACAGCCTCTTAAAATATTTGCCATGTGGTTATTTTTCTAAGCTGTTGGGCACTGGGTGGTATGTGTGGCCGTGGTGTTTTCTCACTAGCCAGATTTTTTGCTAGAGTAGACCAAGAAGAGAGGCATGTCTGTAATGTTGTATTAACTAACAATAGATCTTAAGCCCCCATCTATTAATTGAGAATATGTCTTTAAGACCTAGTTAACTATTCAAGGTAGACCCTAAGATCTCTTAGGGGCATAAGGCTATTAAATGAGCAAAAACTCACTGGGTTTGAGGGCTTTTGTGTCAACACTGCCTTATGTCTTTTGCTGTACCTGGCAGAGCAGCTTAGCAGAGGTGCTAGGAGTTGAAGATGATGGCCCCTTTGCCTGTGCAGTTCACCCACCAGGCATGTTGCAGTTGCAAGGCAAAACACTTGATTTTATACCTCTGTGAGAGATCTTTACCCAGCCATTGTCTTACAAGGGCTTGACGAATTTCTGCATGTTTTCTCAGCAGCTTGCGGTTGTGAAGGCACAGTTATTTAGAGCATTTAGTGATGCCTGACCCCACAGTAACCTGGGGAAGGTCTGGAGCTTCAGGCACTGCCACTTCCCTGTGACGATTCAGATAGGAATCTCTCTCGTCTTTCCATTTTTTCGGCAGTCCTCAGCCCCCTGTGACTTGTGGCAGTGCCACCTGCCCTGAGTCAGGGGCTTGGACACAGGGAGGAAAGCTCTTTAAATTGTAGGACTGTTTGTCAGCTTTCTACTCTGTGCCAAGACTGAAGGGCATTTTAGGCTTAATCTTGGCTTGATGCTAAAGGTAAGAGGGCATTTTGGATCAAATTCTTACTTTATGTGAAGTGTAGCCTTTGGCCCTGTTCATGCAGCCCGCTGCTTGGTTTGCCTGGCAGGACTCGTTTGCCCCCCTGTGTCTGCAAGGGGATGCATGGACTGACAAGTAGCGGTAAAACCCTACTTCCAAGTACAGCAACTTTGCAGGAACTGTGTATCATAGCAAAAATAAGTGATTTGGACAGGCACATATGGATTAATGTGGTTGTTGGATATCTGCTGTTTTAAATAACTCTCCTGCTAGGCACTATGAAGTAATAAAAATGTCGAATTCAATTTTTTGTTCCAAAAAGCCTCCCAAACCTCAGTTTTATTGGAAAATTCTTGACTAGCATCAGAGAGCAAGCCTGGCCACCTAATTCTCAGCCTCAGTGCTTCTTAAAGCAAGTAACAAATGGTCCTCAAAGGGTCCTGTGTTGTGGAGAATCATGCATGTCTCTTCCTTGTTTCTCGAGTCCTCTGATGTCCCTTGTAACAAGAGGGAAGCAGACAGCAGTGTAGGGCTCTGGCGTTGTTCAGATATTTGCCTCTGACAGGGAAATGCTCCGTTGGGAATCTTTGCGTGTAAGTGGATTGTAAACTATTTGCATTATCGCACGGGCCACAGATTTTAACCCATAATCTTGGTCATAACAGCTCTGCTGGTGAATGTTATATGCAGAAAGAAAAATTGGCCTTCAGACCGATGAAAAGACACTTATAAAACTCAGAAAGCCCTGAATAATCCAGATATACCCAAATGTGCACACTAAATGGATATTGGTGGAGCGGGAGACAGGCCCTGCATATCTTTCTTCATCAAATTGCCTGACTGAATTAAAGACCAGACCCTGCTTACTTGCTCTGGTTTCTGAAAATTTCTATTAGCACAAGTAGTAACTCTACCTGAGCAGTTCCTTCCTTCTCCGGAAGAATGCTGGTATTGCAGTGATGGTTTCTATTTTTTAGATAGAAACAAAAGAAATGAAAAATCTCTTGAGGGCTGCTTCAGTTTACTATATATAGGAACCTTAAATATATAGCAACTAAGGAACAAACTTCCCTTTGCCCCTAGCAAATAAGAGAGACCCTGGAAGGGAGAGAGCATGTAAGTGTTGTTCTGTGCTTTTGATAGACTTAACTGGACTGCCACATAGTATTTTATTTTGGTGCATGGCAGGTATAGGGTACTACCTGAACTGTGGTGTTTTCCACCCACTTGGCACTGCTGGAGGCCTGCAAGAAATGCAGGCAAAAATGGAGCATGGAAACATGTCCTGCTGCAAGGGCTAAACACATCTGTGTGCGCAGCCTTGTGCCTGTGCAAACGATCACAACGAGAACTGGAAGGGTAGAAAGCAAGGAGGCTTCTTGTCTCAACAGCACAGAAAACTGGCCAGCACTGAGAACAAGAGTGCGGGGCACCTGTGTGGCATGGGGTGTACGAGCATCCCTGTGGTTTCCCTATAGTCAGGCACCTCGCAGAGCGTTCTCTGTATGAGCTGAAGGGGTAAACATTTTGTGCGTGTGTGCGCGCGCATGTGCAAATCTATGGACACAGAGAGAGATTAGCTGTTCAGGTATAAAATTGGTCTTCCTTGCATAACTTATTTTAGAACAAATCATTCGTTTTTAGGCTCATCCCACAAAGCTTTGACAATTGCTATGACTATATCACTGCATTCAGCATAAGGTGTAGTTCTCCCATTTAAAGACAATGCCCGTGGATGAAACTTCACAGAGGGAGGGTTACTGCATACTGCAAAAAGCAAAACAGTTCATGTTGTGTCTTCGTCTCCCTTCCCATTACAAAATCCAACACACTGCAGCCGGTGTCCCCGTGAGTCACTGTCCAGTAATTAATCTCTGCTATGCCAAAGGCATTCAAAACCACAGGGTAGAATCACTCAAGGGAATACAGTATTAGCTGGAAATTAAAGTTTAAAAGGCTCTAGCTCTTGTTTCTCTTGCGGCTGCTACTTTAAAAATAATTCTAAGTGGAAAATGGAAACTTGCTATTATGGGGAGGAGGGGAAAAGGGAGATTGACTCTTTCTCTGTGACTTAAAATGATTGTTCGACAACAACAAAGCCAGGACAATCATGAGACACTAATGCATAAAGTGTCTCTAGAAAATAAGCAGCTCATTAAGGAAAAAAACCCAAACGTTATTCTTGCCTAATTGTTAGGAACTTGTTCTAACAGGGGGCAATACCAGCTGGGTAGTTTTATCTCATTGATGGCTTTCTTAATGATTATTTCTTAAAGCAGTGGACCTGGAAACTCTTTGAATTATTATGCTCAAAGCACGATGGTCTACCGGATTTTCAGTTTTATGCTGTGATTCCCTTGGATATATTTCACCAAGGGTATAAATCTGTCTTGTCTTCCGGCCTTCTCTGCTGGGTAAAAGAGGTCCTGCTTTGTCATGCTCCTGTTCCTAGTCCCCTAAATGAAGGAGTACCTTGACAGCACATCTGAGTTATGCCCGGAGTTTACTGCACTAGAGGCAACCTCTGCTGTTTGTGTGGATGACCAGAGCTGCAACATAAATGCTTTTGTGAGAACGGGGGGGTGGGGGGGTGGGGGGGTGTGTCTGCAGAGATGGTCCAAATCTCCTGGGAAATCTAGGTCCATCCCTATGAATATATCCTCTGCCTCCTTCCTTATCTGGGAAAATTCCCCCTTGTTTTCTAGACAGGAGTCTTTTGGGCTTTCTTTGCTCTAAGACTCTTCAGGCATGTAGATGCTCTGGCTGAGGTGAGCTGTGTGCAGTTCAGCAATCACCTGGAGCCAGAAGGGTTTTCGTTCGGCATACGGAATTCAGCTGGCTGGCTCTGCGTAACGCAGCCCCCCCTCATGCTCAGCACTGAGCCTGGTGCTACCTGGTTCGTGTGGTGCCTTCTGAAAGCGGCAGCTCCCTGCCCCCTCCTTTCCCAGCAAACTAATAACAGTAATGAACAATAATATTATGCACAGTTTAAAAAGCATATGAACAGCTTACTAACTACCAGTGTGTGTCCAGAGAGTGCTAGAACAGATTGCATTTTACCTAGTTATAATCTTTTTTAGTGCATGTACTTAATTTCACAATGGTTGGCTCTGGCTTTCACTGAATGTAACTGCTATTTCTATAGCTCCTCTTTAGTACCAATATCAGTATTTCTGGCACCACATCTGTGTATTTTCTTGCAGTCAAGTGGAACGCATGAATCGTTATTTGCTTGCAAGCTGCTAGAAACGTTCCTCTGACCTCATGGTGAGTGCTGTTGCCATCGTCTTTGTCCACGTGGTGGTGTTGTATACTCTCACAAAGTGCAGTTATCATTACAGTTGTATTGCTTTCCAAATGCTGGGCATTTCCTTGTCCCATGCTGTTTGCCAGAGCATGTGTAGCCCCACGTGATATGTTTATATTTTTTGTGAGCTCTAACACCAAGCTCCACATTCTCTTCTGCCTAAAGGTTTTGTTTTAATAGACATTATTAAAAAAAGAATCCTAAATTACAGCAGTATAACATTATCAGTCCTCCCACTGTACAACTTGGGGCACAGTTTGTGAAATGCCAGCCTCAGTAGAAAAGCCAGTTTAGAGTTTTGTGATTTTAAATCTTTGGATGTTTCAAGAAAGGAAGGGGTTATTCCTTACAAGAATTCTTTCAGTGACACAGTCCTAGTGCGTGCTTTTCCTCTGCTCAGAATGCTTTTAATATGTTTTGCCTAAAACCATGTCTTGGTCAGAAACAGCTCAGAGCCTAGGACTTTGACACCAGTTTGCTTCATGCTTTGTCTGAGCTCAGGCTTCCGAGCACTGTTCCTCAGCTCAGCACAACCACTTCCAACTGGATTCTGTGAGAAACACTTCAAGGTACAGTTCAGTGAAGTTGTGGCCAAGTCTTCAGAGAAAAGGAGTGGAAACTTCTTGTGCCAGCTTTATTCTTCAAGCCAGCAATTCAGGAAATGATGTCTTCTGTCTGGACGGGGCAATTTCTATTGTTTAGCAAATCTTTTTACTTTGTCAAAAGACTAGTTCCCTTTCAGGAGTCTCTGTCATCTTCAGAGTTCTTCGCAGTCCTTTCTCCTCGCAGTTCAAACTGGGCTTTCACGAGGGATCCAGTTAGCACTTGCAACTCTAACCTACCTCTTCAATCCTGGATCATCGAGCACAGGATCTTCTGAGCTGTTACCTTTTTTCTGTCCTCATCTGAAGAAAATTTACAACTCCCCCCCACTCCGCTTCTCATTATATTGACAGTTAGGCCTCCTCTGGTGCTGCCTGGTGTTTCACAATCAACTGGTGTCAAAGACTTGGTTTCCAGCTGCTGTTGTCGCACACATCACTTGGAGACTGCATGAAATGCTGATGTCTTCTCCAGAGTGTGCTTTCAGTGATGCTATTCTTCCATTCAGTAGGTTAATTAGTTTTGCCTCATACCATGTCCTGTTCAGAGATACTTGGAGGCAGAGTTTGACATCACTTTGCTTCCTTTTCTTTGTTTACTCCCCTCATCCAAACGCTAAGTCTGCACAGCAACCAGTTCCAGCTAGCTGCTCCAAGAACTTCAAGATACAGTTCCCTGCAGATAGCAAAACTCATTTCTTGGAGGCTGATGAGACCTTCTTAAGAAATTCTTGTCTTGATTATCAATTCCTGATGTGAAATTTGCAAAATACTTCCTCCTCAACTCTCTCTCCCAGCCAAAGATGTAAGTGAATAAAGTTCACTCATTGGCTGTGGATGCTTATATCCCTGTGGGAATATGGAGTGTAGGTGCTTTCTCTCTGTGCCGTAAAAATATCACCTGGCTCTACCTGTGATGATGTTAGTTGGCCTGGGGGCTCTGCACAGAAAGAGAAATATTCTGTAATGCAGAAGGTTGGCTGCTCTAAGCTATTGGCATAGCTCAATGCCTTAAAGTAAATCTGATAGTATGGCCCTGAGTTAAGACTTCAGGATTTGGGTCCCTAGTAATAGTTGAACACAATAAAAAATATTGTCTTGGAGGTGGTCTGTGCTGTTCAGAACAAATGGAAAGCAGAAGCTAGGCTTTGTTACAAGTATGATGTGAATCCTCCTGTGACAGACTTCCTCTGATAATAGAGATGAACATGCTAACCCTTTTATAGAGACGTTCTGCTAACCTATACAAGCTTAAGCTGTCAGGTCCGGTTCAGCCCTTGCCTTGGGTTTCCATTTCTCTGCTTAGCAGTTGCCTCCCAAAGCATGCATGAGTAGGAACACATGAAAATATGAGCTGCATGGCAATCAAGGAAAATATTTGTTCCTGTTTCCTGTGCTTTGTGTGTTGTTTTTGTTTGCCTTTCATTTCCCTGGGGAAATGGGCCCCTATATTTAGAAAGGAATAAGTGGCTGAGAAAGCTCTCCTGCCTCCCTCTGTCCCTTCCCACTGGGAGCGGGCTGGAATCTGTGCTGTGGCCTGGACCAGTCCACGGTAATAAAGCAAAGCCTCGAGTGGCAAGCCAAGAGAGCCTGCGAGAGGAGCAACATGGTGGAGTGAAAAAACATGCCCTCTCACGGGTGTCTTTGCATCCATTTTTGATGCACAGTTGTGACACCTTAGGTGTGAACACCTCTAAGCGCTGTTACGGTCCCTCTGTTTATGAGAAGGAACCTGACAGAAGGTGGGGTGTAGTTTGGCTCCCAGGCTAAACTTGTCTCGTGGGAGGGGGAGCTGCTGGCAGGGGCAACTGCTCAGATCCTGCAGTTCCAGGGCTGCGTGCTCCCACTCTCAGCGCTGACAAGCTGCTCTCCAATGCCGCGACTGACGTGGATGCCTGGTTGTAGTTCCTCTTCCTCCTGGCACTCACCACTTTATCTCGCCCCATCTCCCTTGCCCAGACTTGGGGAGGGAGCACCCACTCGCCTGTGGGCGGAGAAGAAGCACACCCTGACTCTCAGCTGGGTGCCAGGCTCCTATGGGGAGCTCAGCTGGAAGAAGTCTGGGCACTGCATTTCTGCCTGAAATTTGATGGAGATAGAAAGCTGCCTGTAGGCCTTGCCAAGGCTTAGGTCAGGCTGTGAAAGCACAGGGGGCTTCAAGATTGTTAAAGGATTCTCACTGTCTTAAGTATACACTTCATTACCGTTTGTTGTTGTGCTTTGCTGAAATCAAGCCACAAGAGAAGCCAGGTCTTGTGGGTGAAATTTCATTAGTGCTGCATTCTCTCAGTTAGCTTGTAGCCCATTTATCTTTCCTAACCTTCTTTAAGTCATTTGTGTGACTGTCACATTTCTGCAGCACTTTACTCTTGAATTGTGTCTTCATTTTGGCTAATAGCTTATGCTATTGTCTTCCTTGAGTGTGTCCAAAAATGCTGGAACTGAAGTAAATATTTTTGAACTCTCTCTGGAACATCATCTAAGTACATGGGCTTATTAAGAGCTTCTTCCTCTGGGTAGTGGGACCTTGGGACCTTCTCCATGGCAGTGCAGTCATTTAATTCCTTAGGCCTATCCTGGATCTCTTGCCAATTTTCTTCCTATAACATGAGAGATGCATTTTGCTTGCAGTGAGGAGCAGTTACAAATCGACCAGCCTTCTCCCTCCTGCATGCTGCACCCTTTCCGTCCCCAGAGGCAGGCAGGGCGTCCTTATACAATTCAGCTGTACAACAGCTAAGGAGCAGATCACTCACCTCATCCCTCTCCAACAGGACTTTGGTGATTCAGACATTAGCAGGATTGTCATGACAGGGAGGCTGGGCAGAGTGGGCATCTTAGACCTGCTTTAGTCAGGTGAGTTCGTGAAGTCTGTTATCCCTATACCCTTAGGTAGTAACATCGACATTTCCTACGGCAGCACCCAGTGCAGAAATTTGTCAGCTAACTCTTCTCCTCTCAGAGTTGCAGGAAGGGGAAGTTGCCCCTTGCTTCTTGCACAGAAGGACTACCCTGTTACCTTGGATCATATCAATGAACTTTAGTTCTGGTTCTAATCAATGTTTTGCTCACAATATCTCTCTTTTAATAGCATGTAATGTATTTCTTCAGTCATCCCAATCTAATGATAAGCATTGAGATAGAGGGCTCCCGCTGAGCTGAGCTTTCTGTTAAAAACTGAAATGTTGTTGACACAAATATGGGAGGATAACTGGATGTGGAAACAGTATACAGCCTGTATGGGGCTACATGCTATGCAGGCAGCTGGGCACAAGAAAGAAGGATGGAAGTGCCTTCTCTGGCTCCATACAGATGACTGGCACAAAAGAATGAAGGAATCTAACTTCCTCATGGCCTCTCTAATAGGACTCAAAACCAGAGTCCTGTAAGGCCCTCTGGTTAAATGCCACACCACCATTGTACTGTGGTGCTGTAGCATCTTTTTACTCTTGTTGTTTCTTTCAGGAGGACAGAGAGGAATGTGTGAGCCAAAGGACCTTCATATTGGTGCTGGGAATCGGTTGTACCAGGTTTTCCTTTCATTCATTTTTTCCAAGAGCTATTTTATTTTAGTGTTGCATCTCTTACTGCTTTCAGTACAGTGGAGAAACAGGCGCAGACTTGCTGTTGTTTATGGCGGTTGACAGCTGCTGTCAAGTTTTCCTTGGTGAGTTCAGTATCTAAACCAAGACATAAACCAGAAAAATTGGTGCTTGACTCTTTGCCTGTTAGTATAGGAGTGTGGGAGAGGCTGTGAAGTTCGACCAGTGTCATCTGGCCAGGCAAATTCCATGGACTGGGAGCAATTATGCTGCACTTGTTGCTGTCCCTCTTTTAGCCACATGTGATGCTCAGGAATGGCCCTTGGTGCTGTAGACAAAGCGGCCTGAATCCCTCCTGGGGCAGCCCTTGCCTGTTCTCATGCTTTGCTGTCTGGCCACAAACTCCCAGCCCTAGCTAAGAAAAGATATAATGAAATGAAAATACAATTATCTGGTTGTTCAAATGCACCCATTTAAGTTACCGTTAAAGTTCTTGAATTTGCATATGATACCAGGTATGGAATCAGCTGGGACCTGCTCACGTGTATGGAGGAGCTTATGCTTAGGTGTAGCTGGCAGCAGTTGTGTTCCCGTCTGGTTTTAGCATCCAAAACTGGCTCACAGGTAAAACTGGTTCGACTGAGTAAATTCAGTCTGTTGTAGTACATCTGCAAGGTGAGCTCTTACATCTGCAAGGTGAGCTCTGCCAGTGGACTAAGTTTTAAATTTGTCAGTGGGGCATGCACTAGGAACATAGCTAATGCTCTTCTCAAAATCTGCTTTCGCGTCTTATTAGAGACGCCACGAGACCTAAAGCTAGAAGACTGAATTTTCACACTCTGCAGCTTCTAATGCTCTTATGTGTCCACTTCTACTCAAAGATTGACCGATGTGTGACACAACTCTCAAAAACACTGAGTAGACAGCAAAGTGTTAGGGTGCCTCAGACATGTGAATACCACTATCAAAACAGTGCCAGCCAGGTTACTTCATTTTTGTAGAAAAATTTTTTTAAGCTCTTTAAACTGCACATCTACTTAAAAAATAAAATATTGTTTTCAATAACCCAATTTTCTAACAGAGTCAAAGCTCTGTATTCTGGTAGGCACAACAGCTATGCGTTTAGGTGCCAAACTTCAGTGTGCTAGAGTCTGGCAAGCTGAGGTGTCTACTCACTCCTAATACGCTGTTGAACACCACACCATATTTCTTGTACTGCTGAGGCCTGTAAATACTAATGATGTTTGCAGAGAATGTGAGATAAGTTATCTCCGGTGCCAGAATTGCTCATTGTACTGACCACTCCGGAGTGATGAGGTCTGTGTGGTTCTGTTTCGTTTTGCAGAAGGGGCTGTCTCGGAAAAGATGAGTAAAAGATTTCCATAATAGGAGGACTCAAGAGAAAATCATTCTTAGTATTTTAAATCATCTGGAGTATTTTTTTTTACAGAAGGAAATGAAATACCTAGTGACACATTAAATGCTGCCATTCAATGGAATAAAACAATAACAAATACCGGAGTATTTAAAGATATTAAATCTTATAAAAATATTAAAGCTTATCAAGATTAAATTTTTAATTTGCAAAATATTAAAAGTTATGTAATTGTACATCTTTTATTAATGTTAACTGAATAAAATAAGAACTTTAACTCAGTCACATAAATAACTCTGGCGATGAAATAATCAAATCAGGACCCAAGGCAATTACATTAATCAAGTTAGAGTATATGTGACACAGATTGCTGGTATTAAAGCAAAAGCCAGTTCATCCCTAGTTCTACCAAAGACTGGATAAAGGAAACAACTGACTTCAGATCTTCCTTTACAGAATTCAATTGGGCGACGATTCAGATGTTTGTTTATTTTGATACATTTAATGTCAACCTATGCTGTGCTAGTATTCTAGGAATCAGTCTGCAGATGGGCCCGTCATATTCATTTATGCAAACACTTCCTGGCAAGGCTGCTCAACTGAGCAAGCGATGGAAGACTAGGACAGGCTGGGTAATAAGCACTGACAGCGTTGGAGCTCGTTCCTGAGGCCATGTGCCATTGGTCTCCTCACACTTTCTGAGTAAGTTGCAGGAATGAGTGTCATACTTTGCTTTTGACGTCCGTCGACACTGCTGGCCAGCGGTCTGGTGGGAGGTAAAAAAATTGGTGTTAACTTGGAATGCCGAGTGAAAAGCTCTCTTTACTTGAAAGTTCAATTATACAGTCAACAAAATACTCCTAGTTTGCCTTCATTTCGAAACAGGACTCAGTTTAAGAGATGACTAGTTGTTGTTATTATGACTAGAAATTTACCTGCAAGTGAGCCGCTTTTCTCAGTCCTCACATCTCGGACCTTGTTTCTTACCTGTTCGCTTCCCTGTCCCTACCTGCTGGCTGGCAGCAAATCAGTGATCAGAGACAGTAAAAAGAAGGAAGGGAACTTCCTTCTGTGTGCTTCCGATTTACCCCCAGAATGGGAATTTGAGCATCGTGTATCTTTTACTGACATGCACCATTGGGAAAATGTGAGAAGTAACCCAGCAAGAGGCCCATACGCTTTGCAATTTGCTACTCTTGTAAATTCAGCCGCCCATGTTGGCTTGTTTGCTAATCTCAGGAGAAAACTGTCAAAATCTTACCATGATCAGTGCCACTGGAATGCTTTACGAACCCATTTTTACTAGATGGCAAGGAGACAATATGATGACACTGCTTCGTATGTGAGCACAGAATAAATAGTGAGTTAATAAATAGTTATCAGCCAAGACCAGTTATGGAACTGAAATATTTTAGTAATATTTTACCTTTTAGATTTTAACAATAGTACTAATAATGCTAACTGGGTTAGCATATGTACTAATAATGCTAACTGGGTTACTAATGTTTAGTATATCAGCTCTTTGAATTTGACCCCCTACGTAAAAATTCACATTTTCTGACATAATTTGAAGAATGTATCAGAAGTGAATAAACAGGTTTGTTCTGAACCACAAGCTCCCATGATAAATTTTTCTCCACGCTAATATCCCGTATTTTACATAGGGTATCTTGATCCCTAGCTACGTGAATCTATAGCATTTAACTTACATGAACCAGACCTATTGATCTTTAATGGGACAATATTCAGGGCCTATTTCAGAAGTCTGGCTTCAGAGGACATTAGTTTAGCAGCATTCTTTCAACAAATCAACATGCAAGGAAAGATATTTCCCCTGGAGGGCATTTCATGAGTCCCTAAAGCTATGTCTAACATTAGATGGTGCAAGTACTTCCTTTGTATTCATACCTGTAAGTGTTTGGAACATGAGAACTTAGGGCCTTGGGCTAGTAAGGTAAGTGGACCTCACAATGGTGCACACAACTTCAGATGTCAATATAAAGTAAACTCTTGGTGATCACTAAATTAAAGAAAATCTTCTGTAAATCGGTTTTCATTGCTTCGTTTACAGAATAGCATAGAACAGCACCAGAACAGAAAAGTTCCACCTGGTGGGGACCTACAGCGATCACCTAGCCCAGCTGCCGACCGCTCCAGGGCAGAGCAACGAGTTCAAGCCCCTTAGGAAGGCATTGTCCACATGCCTCTTTTTAAGGCCCTGACAGGCCCGGGGCATCGGCCACCTCTCTGGGGAGCCTGTTGCAGCGTCCTGACCACACTCTGGGTAAAGAAGGGTTTCCTCAGGTCCAGTCCTGAACCTCCCTCGACGCAGCTTTGGACCGTTCCCACGTGTCTGTCGCTGGATCCCAGGGAGAAGAGATCTTCGTGGGGCTCCTGCCTGGCAGGGTGCGAGCCCAGGCTGATGCAGAGAGCAGCACCAAGTCGTGACTCGGGCAGGAGGAGGGATTTGGGCGCTGCCCTAGCGAGGCTGCAGCGGGCAGTGCAGGCTGGTGGGAGAGCAGAGCCCCGGGACGTGGGGGCAGAGGGTGCGGTGAGGGGGAGGCCAGGCCTGGGGTGCTGAGCGGTGGGGCAGGGGCTGGCCCTGGAGCTTCCCCGGCTGGAAACATCTGTCCCGGCAGCAGCTGCAGAGGTGCCGGCCTGGAGCTGGGCAGCACTCGCCTTTGGGGGGGACAATGAAATAGTACCTGGCACGTGTAGAAGGACGTGTCGGCATTAACACCCCACCCCTCCCGGCCAAAAAGCACCAAAGGGTGAGGATAGCCCCTGCGCTGTCAGTCACACTGAGACTTTTTCTGTAGTTGTCCTGCATTTCTTTTATTTGGCTACTTGGATGGGGGGGGCTGGGAGCCCTTGAGGGCTGGCGCACCCCCCAGCTGATGGCCCGCTCCTGGTTTGGCCATCCCCCGCGGCACCTTCCAGGGTCACCGCCGCGGCGCTGGCCTCTTGGTGGCGGGAGAGGCCTCGGGGCTGCAGGCCCTCCTCTTTGGGGGTCTCTGTGGCCCCCCCGGGGGAGCGTTCACTGCCCGGCTGGAAGCGGAGGGCCCGGGCACAGCCTCCCCTGGCTCCTCCTGGGGCTCTTCTGGCTCCCTGGGGAGGGCAGCGGGAGCAGAGCGGGGGCTGCGGGACCCCCACCAACGGCAGCGGATGAGGTGCCGGGGAGCTCGTCCGCGCTGGATCTCTCAGGGCTGCCGGAGGGGGCTGGGCTGGGGGCTGGAGACCCTCCTTGGGAGGGCAGCGGGGCGGGGCACCGTGGGCTGCCCTCACGCCCGCCGGGAAGCACGGGCGCCCTGCCAGCCCAGCAGACGGCGGGCCTCTCTGCTGGGCCGTCGCCAGCGACATGTGCACGCTGTTGCCCAAATGTCGCTGTGCGGTTTGGGGGGACACCCCCAGCATCCGACCCGCAGCACTGTCTCCATCCCGCTGTCCTCACAATGGCTGCCTCCAGCACCTGTTGCAAAGATCTCCTCCTGCTCCTGCTGGCCCAAGGGCTGCAGGATCTGGAAGAGCGTTGGGTTGTTCCAGAAAGAGTTCAGCCAGTTTGGGGGCTGGAGGCTGCCCACAGGACGCCTGGGCACCCCTTCTGCAGCCCACCGTTGGGGGGCTCCAGGGTGATGGAGGTTGTGGGCGGCTGGGTGTCTGGCAGCTCCTCCCGCCTGGCGGACGTTGGCTGATGGTGGCACGGATGTGATGACGTGCTCCCTGTAGTCATCGTCCGTGCGCACCGAGTGCAAGATGGAGAGGATCCTCCTCTTGCAGAGGGGGCACTCGGGCTTGCTCTCGGCCCACCGCAGGATGCACGGGTAGCAGAACCGGTGGAGGCAGGGCATCACGTAGCTGGCCTCCTCCCAGCTGCCCAGGCAGATGGGACAGCGGTCCTCCATCTCCGTGGCCATGCTCTCCACTCGCTGCGGTGGGCTGGGGGGAGCTGGGGATGTGGAGCCGCTCCCTCGGACCGGCGCTGCAGCAGTGGGTGTCGCGCTAGAAAAGGAAGAGAGGCCACGGTCACGGGCTGTGCCAGGGAGGGGTGGAAGAGATGCCCAGGTCCCTCAAGAAGGAAACCCACCCAGCTGCCCAGGCTGGGGGGTCCCCGCACAGCTCACCTCTGCTGCTGCTGTGGCCCCTGGGTGCCCCGGCTGCCTGAACCTGGCAGGGCCGGGGAAAATCCTCGGACGGCTCTGGGGTCGGGCACAGAGAGCTGCAACCAACAACTCCCCGAGCACGACACCAGCACCAAAGGCCTCGCTCAACACTCCAAACCTCGCGACTCGCTTAGCTGGAGCGCAGGCACGAGCCGGCCCGGCCAGACTCAGCGCCCGAGTACACGCAGCAAGGGACGCCGGGTCACAGTCCATCGCTCGGGGATGCCACAGTCCATCGCTTGGAGGCGTCTCAGTCCATCCCTCGTGACAACAGAACCCATCGCTCGGGGGCGTCGCTGTCCATCGCTGGGGGACGTCACAACGAGCCATCCTCGCCCCGGCGCTTTCTGCCTTCATTTGGTTCAGCAGCTTTCGCCAACCTTTATTTACGATAGACTAGAACAGTTCCCGATGGAGGGGACCTACAGCGGTCACGTAGCCCAGGTGCCTGACCGCTCCAGGGCTGGCCACGAGCTAAAGCCTGTTGTGAAGGGCATTGTCCAAACCGCCAGGTTCCCTTTGTGGCCTCGGTCTCGGATTCTTACCCCTAAGCTCTCAGCCTGCTCGTGTCTCTTCCTGAGAGACAGCTCGTCACCCTCTATCCAGGTCTTGCTGTAGAGGGCAACGCCTCCGCCCCTCCTTCCTCGCCTGTCCCTTCTGAACAGCCTGTAGCCATTGGTAGCCGCACTCCCGTCCCGGGATTGGTCCCACCAAGTTTCGGCGATGACAACTAGGTCGTAGCTTTCTAGCAGCCCGGGGGCTTCCAGCTCCTCCTGTGTGTTCCCCGCGCTGCGTGCGTTGGTGTAGAGGCCCTTGAGTGGCGCTGCCGGCCGCGTCACCTTCGCAGAGGAACACCCCTTAATTCCTCTGAGGTGTTTCGCTGTGTTTCCCTCTTGGCTCCTGTGACCTCAGGAGTCCCTGGCTCATCTCCCCAAGACTTCCAGTGTGCTGCAGCGCAGCCAGCGCGTCTCAGAGCACCAGGCCGAGGGCCCTCGCTCGCACGTACAGTGCAACACTTAAAATACAGTAAATACCATCCCATACGAGACAATGCGTAGGAGACAATACATACATCATATCGTATGATAAATGCCACCCCACACGAGAAAGCACGCCGCGTACAATGCATGCAGGAAAACACGAAAAAATACAATATAGGCCACAGAATACGTACCGCACGATACATAAGCGTACAATCCACACCATACAATACCAATCATAAACTACAATACACAATACATGACAGTACACACAATACAGTACAATTAAAATACATGACAACACCAAATCATTACAACCATACATTACCATACAACACAAGACATACAATACAATACAGAAAAGGCAACAGAAATAGTCTACAAGATAGGGTACATAAAATACAAACGATAATAAAATCCATGAGTACAAAATAAAATACAAAAAACCCACTATAATACCAAATGCAAAATATAGTACAGTACGAAAAATACAATACATACACTAAAATGCAAACAATACAATACATGCTATATGATACATACAATATGATATATACAGTAAATATCATAGCGTAGAATACATACAGTACACAATACAAAAACCCCCACAGTACAACACCAAACGTACAAGACAAAATACAAAACATGACGCATACCATGCAATACAGACAATGCAATACAAAATACAGTGCATACCGTACAAAATACAACACAGTACATAAAAGACAAAATAAAAGACAATACATGCAACAGTAGACAGCACAATACATACAATACAATAAATGCTATATTTTATAATACATAAGAGACATGAAATACATGAAAGACAATCCATAGAATGCAATACAAATACAGTACATAGCATACAGACAATACACACGCCTCAATGCAAAATAAAATAGAAGACACAACAGAATACAGAATACGAAGAGAACACAATAAATCCAGTACAATATATACCAAAGCATACAACACGTACAACACAAATACAATACAAAAATAATACAATACATACCAGTATTGTATCCTCCCATATCATACAGTACCTGCAATACAATACATGGAATACAACACAAAATACAACAGAATACATACAATACACGCCACACAACAGTATGCAATACAATGCTGAATACAATACACATACACACAATGCTATCCACTACATACCGTACAACAGAAGATACATTACCACGAATACAATCCAATACAATGTACAACAGAATACAGAATACAATACAAAATACAAAACTCCAGTACAATACATGACATACATA